>OY756940.1:2505000-3755000 GCA_963580275.1 Crataegus laevigata
TTTGTTAGCTCTAAGTAATTCTTTAGTCACATAATCTTCCAGGATAAGATAATTTAATAGGGTTTTAGAACCAGGTTGTTGGTTATTACTCAGTCAGCATGTCAACCTAAACTTTGATTCATGAACAATGTCTTAATTCACGAACAAGTAAATAATGATATAACCAGAAGGATTTACATAATAAAATGAGGACTCTCAAATGACGGTATTTCAAACCAATAGTTCATTGTCATGATGAAACTTAAAATACGTAACATCGTATTATTGGTTTGGTATGCTATAGAAGCGTCCGGGATGTGAGTAAATCCTAACAAGTTTAGATCCTCTAGTTGTAGTCACATTGAATAGCAACCCAACTAGAAATCTGCTGGTTGCTGGTATTTCTTTCCTCAACAGCCATTGTTGACTGAAACCTACCACTCTGCCAGTTGTTTGTTGCCACTGCCTCTGTCGTTGGAGATGATAAGTGTTCATCTTAATCCCACCCTCCGGAACATGAAAAATCATATTATC
This sequence comes from Crataegus laevigata, assembly GCA_963580275.1. NCBI lineage: Eukaryota > Viridiplantae > Streptophyta > Magnoliopsida > Rosales > Rosaceae > Crataegus > Crataegus laevigata. The sequence continues at coordinate 2,505,514 of OY756940.1, forward strand.
ATCATTGTTCTGGAGACAAAATGTAGCCAATAAACGCGTGGAAGCCACATTAAATTTGGCCAACTAGTGTGATTTGTGGTTGGACTTTTATCCCATCAATTGTGGCCACGGAGGTCGCTAGAGTCGTGGGGCATTGCGCCATGTGAGTGCGACACTTGACCCAACATGCGTACTGTGCATTCTGATGCTGCACTAGTAGTTCAATATGTATTCAATGAAAGAATGGACGTCAACTTTCAAATTGCGTCCAAGTTGATAGTAGAAGTTGGATTTTTTTTTTCCATTGAAACGATAGTGAATTTCATTGAACGGGAATATAGTAGTAAAAGGGCGGCAATAATGACCATAACGAGCAAGACGGTGGGTTACTCAGTTAGCTTGGTGGCAGATTTGGGTACATCTAACCTTAGAGCAACTCCATTGGTGCTCGAAATGCCCGGGCAAAAAAAATCGTCTTCACTGGTCCAATATCATTGAGGCAATTGGAGCAAGGGTAGCAGCTAGTTGGGCTTCCCTGCCAATTCAAGCCCGGGCTGCGTCTGCAGGGCAGTGGCCTACGTCATAGCTGACGTCAGGCAGTAGACAGAGCGGGTTCACTCACTGAGCCAAAAGACTCGCTCTTAATCGTTGAATTTATATCAATCTTCTCATCTAGACCATTAGATTTCTAACTTAAAAAAAATAAAAATTATAGGTTGTGCTACGCGGCACAATCTAGTGTATCTGATTTTAAAAATTATAGGTTAAGCTAGTTCATTAACACAATATGTCGCTTTGTTACACTCGAATTTAAATTCATATCTCACTTGCCCAATTCTTCTGTGCAAAAAGTAGAAAAATCTCATCCAGTCTAACTCCTACCATAGATTAGATTTCAAAGGAAAAAAGGGCGGCTGCTGGCTGGAGGGTTGCCGCCTCTAATCAAATACGCCAGTTGACTTGGAGGGTTGCCACCTCTCCATTCTTGCTCACCTTGTGGTTCTGCACTCTGCTGAATATCCAGAATGGAAACCCTCCAAACATTGTCCAGCCCACTCCTGCAGGGACGTAGGAGTCAACATAATCTTCCCCTTCAAAAGCACGGAAGATCCTCCTGACTGCGGATTGTTCAGAGTCAATTGTTCAGACCCCGAACGGCCAAAGATCCAATTGAAAGAGGGAGGATACAGGCATGAACTCCAATTGAAAGAGGGAGAATACAGGCAGGAATTCCTAGGCCCTTTACCAACTTTGGTTTTTATCAATGATAAAGAACTTGCCGGCCGTTTAGAAAATGATCGCTGCAATGACGGAGTTTTCGAGGACTTGAGTCTTCCCAGCGCTTCTTCAATCCCTCACGTATTTTTATTCACACAGAGTCCCTTTTCAAATGTAACACCACCTTAGTCAAAAATTCTTATCCACAACCTAATTTTGGCTGCGGATTATATCAACTCATCTAAGTCAATACAATTGAAATGCTTACCATACGTATTATATCAACTCATCTAAGAGTAATTTACCTAGCCCCTCGCGAGGGTGTGAAACCTTTCAGGTCCCCATTGTGAACAACAAAAAATAGTGTAATAAAATACACTAGCCCAAGATCAACACACAAATATGTGAACAAGAACAAGCTAGAAAGATGAATCAAAAGACTCCAACTAGATACTTTCTGCACACAAAAAATGGATCTGGCACAGGGAGGAGGAAAAGCACAACTAGTGTCTTTTCGTTTCTTACTAAAGACTCCTCTTTTCTCTCACTGAGACAATAAAGCTGGACCTAATAAATAATACCCAAAAAGATGATTCTAGACACTGTCAGCACATACAAGCAAAAAAAAAAAAAAATACATGGATGTTTAGTTTCTCCAAAACAACAACTTTAATGTTTAACACTCCCCCTTAAAGTGATGTTTTGGAAATGAGTCCAAGCTTCACACGAAGAGCTTCAAATGGTCCCTTTGAGAGAGCTTTAGTAAAGATGTCTGCAACATTCTCCTTGTTGCTCACATGTTCATTTTTAACAGTTCCATCAAGAACTTTTTCACGAATGAAATGATGCTCGATCTCAATATGCTTGGTCCTGGCATGGAAAACAGGATTTGATGCAAGCTTGATAGCACTCAGATTATCACAGAAAAGAGTAGTTGATTTGTCACAAGGTTGATAAACATCCTTGATGAGTCTCCGTAGCCAAACACACTCTTGAGCTGTGAGTGAGGCAGCTTTATACTCCGCTTCTGTAGTAGAGAGTGAAACTGAGTCTTGTTTCTTGCTGCACCAAGAAATACTTGTAGAGTCACATAAGAACACATAACCTGATGTGGATCTTCTATCATCCAAATCTCCTCCAAAATCAACATCTGTGTAACCATTCATCATGAAGCCAGCACCTCTTTTGTAAAGAAGTCCAAAATCAAGTGTAGAGTTTACATACTTCAGAATATCCTTTGCAGCTTCTAAATGAGGCTTTCGAGGCTCCTGCAAGTATCTACTAACAATCCCAACAGCAAATGCAATGTCCTGCCTTGTTATAGTCAAGTAAAGAAGACTACCAACAAGAGCACGATAGGTTTTAGAATCTGGAAGAAGTGACCCTTCCTTACGCCTTAATTTCTTATCTTTGTCAAGGGGAGTAAAGCGTTTCTTGGACAACTTGAGCCCAAACCTTTCAACAAGCTTCTGAGCATATCCTTGTTGTGACATAAAAATTCCATTTGCCATGTTTTTCACTTCTAAGCCAAGAAAATGACTTAACTCACCCAAGTTCTTCATATCAAATCGAGTAGAAAGTTCCGCTCGAAGTTTTGCAATCTCATTTTCATCACTTCCAATAACTATCATATCATCCACGTACAAGAGAACAACCAAATGCAGGTTCCCATGTTTCTTAACAAATAAGCTTGAATCTGAATCTGAAGCTTGATAGCCACAAAACTGCAAGACCTCGGCTATTTTTCCATACCAAGCACGTGGTGCTTGTTTCAACCCATAAAGGGCTTTCTTCAGTTTGCACACATAACCTGGATTGGTTTGGGATACATATCTAGCTGGTTGCTGCATATAAATATCTCTGTCAAGATCTCCATATAAAAATGCGTTTTTAACGTCAAGTTGCCACAATTTCCATCCTTGAAACGCTGCCAACGAAATCACGACACGAACGGATGTCATTTTTGCTACAGGACTGAAAGTCTCTTCATAATCATCTCCATAGTTTTGAGAGAAACCCCGAGCAACTAGCCTGGCCTTAAATCTGTCTATGCTTCCATCAGCTCTTTTCTTCAATCTATAAACCCACTTACATGTAATAAGATGCACATTTTCAGGTTGTGGCACAAGATCCCATGTCTCATTCTTCATAAAGGCATGCATTTCTTCATCCATGGCTAGCCTCCATTCTTTGACATCTTTGGCTTCTTCATAATGAGAAGGTTCTGCCTCATCAATTGGACTTGCAAAAAAACAAGAATAAGTACTTGTAAAGTTTTCATCTCGGAACCTTGCCGGTTTGATGATGGTTCTTTTTGGCCTCTGATTTTGTTCAACTTCTTGCTCTAGAGATCCCACATCCTCCATCATTTCAACATTTTGCAGACTAGCACTCCCCCTTTCACCTTGATCGCCAACATGTGAAGTATCATGAACACTAGGATGATTGGAAGACGAAGGCAACTCAATTTCAACACGTTCTTGAGTGTTGTCACTGGCTGATTCATTTTTCTGGCCATAAAAAGAGGAAATTTCATCAAAGATTACATCCCTTGACACAACACAACTGTGCGTCTCAGGATCCATACATCTCCAACCTTTTTTTCTTTCATCATTGTAGACAGTGAAATTTCGGTAAATAAAATGTTGACCGACGGTCAAAATTTTAACACTCATGTATTACATAAATTGTACACATATTGTGTGATTCGACGAAAATTCAAAAAGAGTTAGAAAAGCCGTCAAACAGGACACGTGTCAACACCTGGCAGAAACGACTTATTTCATCTGATTATTTAAATCCAAAAATCAAGTTTTGGAATTCTATAAATAGGAAGCCATTCCATTCATTTTCATTCACCAATTCACAAATACATTTCTCTACTCCCAAATTGGAAGAGAATTCTCTTGAAGTTCGTTCTTCGTTCTTCGTTCTTCGTTCTTCGTTCATCGTTCATCGTTCTTCGAGATCAAGCCCCAACGGCCCTTGAAGAAACGTTCATCCACCTTTGAGATCAAGCCCAACGGCCCTTGAAGAAACTTCGCCAAAACCTTTGAAGAATCAACAAGCACCTTGGTCACGTGCCGATTCTTAATCCAAGATCAAGCCCCGACGGCCCTTGAATCAACACAACTGTTCTTCAAGATCAAGCACAAAAGCCCTTGAAGATCCATTCATCGTTCATCTATTCATCCACCTTCCAAGATCAAGCCCCGACGGCCCTTGGATCCACACATTCGTTCTTCAGGAATCAAGCCCAAAAGCCCCTTGAAGTTCATCACTTGTTCATCACCATCGTTCATCGTTCTTCGAGGATCAAGTCCAAAAGCCCCTTGAAGTTCATCCATCGTTCATCATCCTAAGATCAAGCCCCAACGGCCCTTCGGATCAACATCCCATCAAATCCACAAATCAATATCTCACGGAGACCGAATCAGAGGACCAAATCAAATAGAGATTGTAACCCCAAACAAATTCATTAATACAAATATTATTTTGTACACGTGTTCTGTTCTTGTGTCGTTCAGGAAAAATTCGTGTTTACAATCATATCCCACAAAAATGCATTTTTTCGCCTTTGAATCTAGCTTCCCTCTCTTAGAGTCAGGCACATGAACATAACAAATTGAGCCAAATACTTTGAAGTGTTTTACACTAGGCTTATCACCAAACATCAGCTCATATGGAGTTTTCATATTATTTGGACTGAGGGGCAACCGGTTAATCACATGCGATGCACACATCATACCTTCTGCCCACAAGGCTTTCGGCAAGTTTTTAGCATGTAACCAGCTTCTACATGTCTCCGTCAAGTGTCTTATCTTCCGTTCAGCAACTCCGTTTTGCTGCGGAGTTTCAGCACAAGATAATTGCCTTCTTATGCCAAATTGTCGACAAAATTTGAAGAAGCTTTCGGAAGTAAATTCCCCACCATTATCTGTACGCAAGCATTTAATTTTCAAACCAAGAACACCCTCCACAGTCTCCTTGAACTCCTGAAACTTGGAGAGAACCTCTGACTTTTGTTTTATGAAATAGACCCATGTAAATCTTGAAAAATCATCAACAAGAATTAGCATGTAGCGAAAACCAGAGAAGGAAGAAGTTCTAGTTGGCCCCATAACATCACCATGAATGCATTCTAAAGGAGCCTTGGTTCTAGAATCAGATTTGGCAAAAGGAAGGCGATGAGCCTTGCCAAATTGACATCCTTCACAAATGACTTTGCTGGAAAAATTTGAAATGTTAGGCAGCCCATTTACAAGATTTTTCTGAACCATTACCTTTAATTTTTCCATATTAACATGCCCCAGCCTAGCATGCCATAAGGAAGCATTTTCATTGCAGCTAACTTTATCAATATATGATGAAGAGGCAGATAAAACAAATGTATCTTTTACCCTTCTACCGGTATGAACAATATCAGCTTTTAAATTTTCTATATTCCGGAGAAATTTCACATCTTTTGGTCCAAACAAGACAAAGTTACCAGCATCCACAGCATTTGAGACCGAAAATAAATTTTTCTTCATCCCCGGAACATGGAAAACATTTTTCAATGTGATAGAATCATTACCTCCATCATTGATAATCACGGAACCTTCTTTTTCAACTTGGTGCACTGTGTTGTCAGCTGTCACCATTGCTTCATTTCCTTTGTGCGGCTGTAAATGGACAAACTTTGACTCATCACCTGTCAAATGATGGCCACAACCAGAGTCCACAATACATTCATCTTTAAAGTTAATAGCCATGGCATCAACGGTTGAAGTTTCTGCTAGAAAACACTTCCCCCAGTTGTCTTCATCTTCTGAATTGCTAGAAATATGAGAGCTGCCATTTGTTTTAGCCACGTTGCCTTCGTTCATTTTAACTCTACAAAATTTCTGAATATGACACTTGAGAAGCCTTTTATCTCTTTGGTTAAATGACTCCTTAGGTGCAGCATCAAATTTCTTGTAATCCCTTTTATCAAACTTAAAATTCTTCTTTTTCGAGTAAAAAGAGCATCTCCGGAGTTGTTCAAAATAGACACTCCAGCCATTTGGCGAGCTAGAGACTCTTGAGATGACAACAAATTTTCAAACTCTTCTAAGGTGGGTTGTCGATCCCATCCTTGAATTGAAGTCACAAAGGGAGTGTACTCCTTTTTTAAGCCACGAATAATGTGCCTCCTTATTCGAGCTTCAGAGACGGGCTCATCCGGATCTAAAAGGGAAATCTCGGAACACAAGTTCTTAATCTTCAAGAAAAATTGAGAAATTGAAAGCTCACCTTGACTTGAATTTGCCAATTCATTCTCCAACATCTGTAGCCTCCCAATGTCCTTTTTGTTGAATAACATGTCAAGAGTCTCCCAAATGTCATTGGCAGACTTGCACTTCATGATATGTTCGAACAACCCATGAGAAACAGATCTCTTCAACACGAACTCGGCTTTCGCATTAGACATTACCCACCATTTCAAGTCATCGGCATCTGCACCGTCTTCGGGTTTGGTTGTGTACGCTCCTCCAACAACATCCCATAAATCTTCACCAACCAGATACGACTCCATACACGATCTCCAGATCTTGTAATTGATGGATTGAGCAGCTCTATGCCAAGCCCAGTAACCCGACTTGAAGATTCCATCTTTTGGAGCAACACCAGTTGATCTTCTTCACCAAGGGATTCAAGCAAACAACCAGTTACCACCCTTGTGGCTCTGGTACCATGTGAACAACAAAAAATAGTGTAATACAATACACTAGCCCAAGATCAACACACAAATATGTGAACAAGAACAAACTAGAAAGATGAATCAAAAGACTCCAACTAGATACTTTCTGCACACAAAAAATGGATCTGGTACAGGGAGGAGGAAAAGCACAACTAGTGTCTTTTCGTTTCTTACTAAAGACTCATCTTTTCTCTCACTGAGACAATAAAGCTGGACCTAATAAATAATACCCAAAAAGATGATTCTAGACACTGTCAACACATACAAGCAAAAAACAAAAAAAAAATACATGGATATTTAGTTTCTCCAAAACAGCAACTTTAATGTTTAACACCCATGCTTCCGTCCGAACCAAACACGTTCTCTTCATTGACTACTGAGTTTTCCCTCAAAGTGGAAGCACCAAACTGTTCTCTATGTCTTGAAAGAAAAGGTGAATGCCTGCTTGAAGAGGGAAATTTTAAATGCGCCAAAGGTATATACATTTACATGACCTTTCTTTCTTTCTCGTGCGATAATTCAATTCCTTTCTTCGAAGGATATAACTCTTAGAAGCAGAAAATTGTTTATTGAAACACACAAGTATTAAATGATTATTATGTATGCATTAGCCTCTTCTCTTTTCGAATGGTAACATTATTATTTATGCCACTTCCATCTTTTGTGGTTTAGCTAACAGCTGTTTTCTTTGCTATTTATGTTGCAGGAGAAAAGCAGTTGAAATTGAAGCCAGGACTAGGTAAGATTAATATCTCTACATCTAAAATATATAATTGATTTGGATACTCATCTAGGACAAGCGTTAGAACCAAAAGACGGAAATCAATCATTTCCCAATACCTCTGGATTAATTTTCTAAGAATCATGGAATGAGCAAGCGTTTAAACACGTTGGCAAAGTCAATTGATTGCTCTGCCTAACATTCCTTTGATCAAATTGAACTCTCCTTTAAGCACCCCGGCTATAAACTGCATTTTAACTGTCTCTCTCACTTGTATTCTGTAGGAATTGGTCTTGGATTTTCAGCACTTCTTGTGATATGCATGTGTCTATTTCTTTTCTTTTGGAAGAAGCAAAATCAAAATCGTCAAATTGTAGAGGCCTTTCTAAGGAGCTACGGCCCGCTTCAAGTACGAAGGTATAGCTATTTGGAGGTCAAGAGCACGACCAACTCCTTCAAAGAAAAATTAGGATGTGGAGGCTACGGTGCTGTTTACAAAGGAAAGTTAAAGGACGGCTGTCTTGTAGCAGTGAAGGTCTTGACCAAAGTAGCAGGAGATGGAGAAGAATTTATGAATGAAGTGGCAGCCATTAGTAGAACTTCCCACATCAACGTGGTCACCTTGTTGGGCTTTTGTTTTGAGGGTTCCAAAAGAGCTCTCATCTATGAATTCATGCCTAATGGATCTCTAGAGAAATTCATATTTGATTCAAATACTCCCAGCATAGGTCATGATCACTTGGGATGGGAAGCATTGGATCAAATTTCACTTGGCGTTGCTCGAGGCTTGGAGTACTTACATCGTGGTTGCAACACAAGAATTTTGCATTTCGACATCAAGCCTCACAACATTCTTCTCGATGAAAACTTCATCCCAAAAATCTCGGATTTTGGCCTTGCCAAAATATGCAACAACAGAGATAGTATTGTGTCGATGTTGGGCGCTAGAGGTACAGCAGGTTACATTGCTCCAGAAGTATTTTCTAGAAACTTTGGAAATGTCTCACACAAGTCGGATGTGTACAGCTACGGAATGATGCTTTCGAAGATGGTTGGAGGAAGAAGGAACATCGACGCTAAAGCTGAAAATACAAGTGAAATATATTTTCCACATTGGATTTACAAGCGTCTTGGAAGGGACGAAGAGCTTGGGTTGCAGAATGTTACAAACGAGGAAGACAAAGCAAGAGCAAGGAAGATGATCATAGTGAGCTTGTGGTGCATACAAACTGATCCTTCAAACCGGCCAGCGATGAAGGAAGTGATAGATATGTTAGAAGGGAGTGTTGATTCGTTGCAGATACCTCCCAAGCCTTACTTGTCTTCTCCTCCAAAATCTCCGGCAGATTCTTCTACCACATTGGTATCAATAAAGTAGAAACCTGTATTTTACTTGAACAAATCTATGTTTTTCTGAGATAATCTAAATAATAAAGTATGCGTTTCATGTTTTTTTTTTTTGGTATATGAATCAACACAGTAGGAGTGACCCTACCACTACCCCTCCTGCAATCATCTATAAATACATATTCAACAAAAAAAATGTACAATATTAATAATGCGAAACAAGACAGTGTGCTCACTTCATCTCTCTTGTGCCCATGTTCGGATTCACTTCTCCATAAATCAGAGCATTTTAGAATACTTTTGTCAAACAAAAAAAGGTGAAAACAATTATTTTGGTGTTGAAAGTGTTCTACCATACAGCTTAAGCTAGGATCCAAATTATTGTGCGAAAATTGATGTTGTCACCGAATGGAATGATCGAATGGATGGAATAATTCTTGTGGTGCTACGTGATTGTATTCTGACAAACAGTGAAGAGAATCAAAACTGTGTTGAATTTCAAGATTTTTGCAACACTTTTGGTAATGAGTGGATACGCACTACCCCATTACTTGAAAGTCGTTGTATGGTGGTGCTTGATGAATTTTCAAGCAAAAAGCGTACTGCATATGATCAACTTAAGCAAAACTATCCATTCACGCCGCCAATACAATTGAAATGAAATTTCAATTTTAGACCTTAGCTCTTTAAACAAATAAAAAAAAGGTGATGTAGATGACTGTCTGATTCAAAAAGTGATTAATTGAAAATAAGTTTTTTGATAAGCTCACTTTAAAGAGAGTCTCAAATTGATGAAACTGCAAGTCAGTGAAAAACATTAGAACGAAAACAAAATCGTGGTTACAAATGCCGTACATTCAAGTCATAATCTTTTGCAAGTTGTTTAACTCTAAGTGCACTTGTATTATTCCAAGGGATTGAACTATCCATTTCTATGATCAAATCCTACTTTAGACCAAAACAATCAATGAAATAGCTCCAAAGTAAAACGAATTAACAATCGATTGATGCTACTTTTGATAACATAGCCTACATTTGGACATGTGAACATCAAAGTTATATCAACAAGCCACACACAGCTATCATGAATTTTCATGAAATTTGTGTTTAGCTAGAGTTTTTTAAATGCACATGCCATATCATTACCAAAGTATATTTTAAAGCACACTGTCAATTCATATGTGAAAGTAATGCAGTCAATTCATATGTGAAAGTAATGCAGTAACCTAAAGTTCTTTGATCAACATGAAATTGGCAAAAACTTAAAATATAAAAAGTGATATGCTTTTGCAGGATGTGTTTACAAATAATGTTGTTATATATCTCTTGTTGCATTTTTGTCTTCTTGTTCTTGCAAACCATAATAAATTTTAGAGCTTAATTACTAAATTATTTTATTTGTTAAGTGTATATATGATCAAGAATCCAAATTAAGAGATGAGCGAGTCAAATAAAACAGTGTATTAAACTGTTATGTCACTTCAAAACATGTTTTAACTCATCCGTGTAACATATAATTTGTTTATGACAACTTCTTTTTTAAATAAGTTGTTGTCATGACTATACAGAACAGTCCTCATACTAATCAGGCGTGGCTGTTTTGGTCAATTCGTAATAATCATAAGTTAGAAATAAATAATATATTTGACTCGATGACTTATTTAATGGAATATGTAAAATTCAAAAAGCATCTCCAAAATGAGATGTCAAAATCTTAGATAGAATGTCACGGTACATATTTAACGTTAAAAGTCTTTTCAAATAAAGTATTATTTGTTGACTGGATTTAATTACTTAGTGATTTGATGTCAAATTTATTTAATTCATTTTACTAGTAGATCCATTATTCCATTAATATTTCAATCAATAAAAATTTTATTTCAATATTTTTTTAAGTAATTATAATTATTTAAACTTCTCTTTAAATAATAAAATGATATTTGATAATTCGACTCTTATACTTTAAATTTTTTTTTTTAAGATGGTCTAAGATTTATACAGAAGATCGTCTGATTCATAAGACAAGAATCACTCTTTTGGCGTGATCTCGAAGCGGGTCCAAATAAATCTACCCACGTCCCCACGTGTCGGCTCCTCGTCCATCAGGAAATACTAATCTACGGCAGCACACAAATACCATTCCGTGAACCCCCATCACACTCCCTCTGTTCCCCGAGGATGATATCCATCAGGTGATATGAAACGACATAGCCCTAGTTTGGGAGTGAGGTGCTTTAAAAAAAATCACCCATGAAAAAAGCTGTAAGAGATTTAGGTGTTTGATAAACTAAAAAAAAAGGGCTTATTTTGGAAGCTGCTGTGAGAATAAGCTGAAATCAAAGGAAAAAGCTAAAGCATCTATTTGTAGCTTTGGAAAACTGGCTTTTTTTCAAAGCACACGGAGTTACAGTGCTCATTTAATGGAAAGACCCACTATCAGGCTGTTTTTTTTTTCAAAAGCACTTTTACAAAAATATTTACCAAACACTCAGCTGATTTATTTCACAGCCGCTTATTCTCAGCAACTTTTTTTTTAAAGCACAGCAATACCAAACCAGTCCTGGCGTTACACGGCTTTTATACGTTACACTGTCACGCTGGCCACTGGCAGTGAAAGGTCAAGGGCATCCCTGTCATTTAACGGTAAATTGTATTGAAGCTCCTCTACTTCCCAATAATTACACCAACGCCCCACCAACCCTCGTTAAACTTATACCCAGGAGATTTCACTTGTCTCCCTCACTCACTGTCTCTGCTCTCACTTGCAGAGAGACAATGGCAGCCACGGCCGCCGTGGCCACTCTTCTCCTCACGAACTTCTTCTTCGCTGCTCTCCGCGTCTCTTCGAATCCAGATACCAAACCTCTCCTATCCTTCAAAGCGACGTCGGACGCATCCAACAAGCTTACCACCTGGAACTCCACCTCCGTTGATCCGTGCACCTGGACCGGCGTCTCCTGCACCAACAACCGAGTCTCCCGACTCGTCCTCGAGAACCTCGACCTCCGCGGCTCGTTCCAGCCACTCACGGCGCTAACTCAGCTCCGAGTTCTGAGCCTCAAGCGTAACCGCCTCTCCGGCTCCATTCCGGACCTCTCCAACTTCACCGCCCTCAAACTACTATTCCTCTCCTACAACGAACTCTCCGGCGACTTTCCCGCCTCCGTAACATCTCTCTTCCGTCTCTACCGTTTCGATCTGTCCTACAACAATTTATCCGGCGAGATTCCCGCAACGGTCAACCATTTGACCCATCTTCTCACTCTCCGGCTCGAGGCGAACCGTTTCTCCGGATCGATTTCTGGTCTGAGCTTGCCGAATCTGCAGGACCTCAATGTGTCTGCGAACCGTTTGACCGGCGAAATACCCAAGTCCTTATCGATTTTCCCTGCAACCACTTTCGCTCAAAACCCGGGTCTGTGCGGGTCTCCGGTGCAGAGCTGCAAGGGTACACCAAACGACCCGACCCGGCCTGGATCTGACGGAGCCATTGCGTCTCCTGTAATGCCTGCTGCTAACCCAACCGTCGTAGCATCGTCGCCGAGTTCGTCACCCGGGAACTCAGCGCCGAACAAATCGGGAAATCCTCACCGAAGTGGTAGCGCGAAAATGAGTCCGGAGGCTCTAATCGCCATCATAGTCGGCGACGCTTTGGTTCTCGTGCTGGTTTCGCTGCTACTGTACTGCTACTTCTGGCGGAATTTCAGCGCCAAAATGCGGCAGGGCAAGGGCGGCTCGAAGCTTCTAGAAACTGAGAAGATCGTGTACTCGTCGAGCCCCTACTCCGCCGCCCAACCAGTGTTCGAGCGGGGTCGCATGGTGTTCTTCGAAGGAGTGAAGCGTTTCGAGCTCGAGGACTTGCTCAGGGCCTCGGCAGAGATGCTGGGGAAAGGCGGGTTCGGGACGGCGTACAAGGCGGTTCTCGACGATGGCAACGTGGTGGCGGTTAAGAGGCTCAAGGATGCTCAGATTGGCGGGAAGACTCAGTTCGAGCAGCACATGGCGGTGCTGGGGCGGTTCAGCCATCCCAACATTGTGAGCTTGAGGGCTTATTACTTCGCCAGGGAAGAGAAACTGTTGGTATACGATTACATGCCCAATGGCAGCCTGTTCTGGGTTCTCCACGGTAATTTTCTTTCAGTTTTTCCCGCTTAATTTCAGTTTGGTTGCCAAGATTTTTTATTTTATTTTTAAATATTAGTTTAATTCTTGATTTCAATTTCGTGCCTTAATTTTTGGGAAAGAGATTGTCTGGTTCCTTCCTTCTAATTCATTAAATTAGAAAATTTGTACTATTGAAATTTGATCAACAGTTATAAATAAAGATTTATTTTAAAAATTATAATATTTTCAACCGTTTAATTAAATTTTCAACTTTTAACGAATTTTCTGATTTAATAGGTTAGGAATAAGGGATTTTCTTTCCTAATTTCTGTACGTGAGGGCCAAACGGGGTCAAATTTAAGTTCTTTTTTGTAATTGTATATTTAAGGTTTTGCTGTCCGGTCCTGTCAACTCCAGTTCTGTTTTTATCTTCCTTTTACTTTTGTCTTTGTTTCTTGCTCCCTCTTTTTCCTTCTTTCCTGCCCAGAATATGACCAAAAAGCGCCTAACTGCGCCACACTTCACGTTTTACATAGTTGTCCTTAGTTGTAATTATCGTGAACTAACGAGGGCTAACTTGAACAGGAAACCGTGGACCCTGTCGGACTCCGCTGAACTGGACAACGAGGCTGAAAATCGCAGCCGGAGCGGCTCGAGGCTTGGCCTGCATTCACGACTCGCGCAGGCCGCTTAAGCTCACCCACGGTAACATCAAGTCCACCAACGTCCTCTTAGACCAGACTGGCAACGCCCGCGTCTCCGACTTCGGACTCTCCGTTTTCGTGCCTCCTCCGCCCTCCACGTCGTCCGCTCCGCGATCCTGCGGTTACCGCGCTCCCGAGACGTTGGACGGTCGGAAGTTGACGCAGAAATCAGACGTGTACGCTTTTGGTGTTCTGCTGCTGGAGCTGCTCACAGGGAAGTGTCCCTCCGTGGTGGATAATGGCGGGTCCGGGGGAGGATACGGTGGGCTTGTAGACCTGCCCAGGTGGGTCCAGTCTGTGGTCAGGGAAGAATGGACGGTGGAAGTGTTTGACTTGGAGCTGATGAGGTACAAGGATATTGAGGAGGAGATGGTGGGGCTTTTGCAGATTGCAATGGCTTGTACGGCCGCTTCGCCTGATCAACGTCCCGGGATGAGCCAGGTGGTGAAAATGATTGACGAGATTCGGGGTCTGGCTGGTTCGCCGAGTCAAGAGGCCGGCTTTGAATCCATGTCCGAGTCGTCGTCCTTGTCGGAGGACACTTGCGGAGCAAGTCAGTGATCGCACCACCAACCATTTTTAACGTTCTTGTGTTGTAAATCTACGGGTTTTGTTTTGTTGGCTTCAGTTCTCTTGCCTGCTTATTTAATCTCTAATTTTCGTTTGTGCTAATTTAATTACATCGATTGCAACGATTTTATAGAGCTTAAATGGGAATCGTTTAATTAAATTGATTTAGGATTTAGAGTTAACAAAAAGGGAACCGGATCTACTTCTAAGCATAGGTTGGGGATCCTCATGATGACCAGTCCATCTAGATTCTGGGCCTTGAAATTTGATTAAACTGCTACAATAATTATACTTTTAGATGACTCCATGTTTGTAGCCGTTGAATTAAATTTCAAGAGTCCAGATGAGCTGGTGAGGAGAATCCTATCCTATACTTAGGAGGGGATCCCGAAATGTAACAATCTGAATGTATGCGGTGCAATACATGATCTGCGGTGCAAGTCTCAGCAGGTTATCCAAAGTATTAGGCATGAACTTACTGGCGAATAGGAAACAAACATCCGTGCTCCTCCCATTGTTTTCACATTTCCGACCATAACCACTCCTCAGGCTACTCAGAAGCGCCGCCGTCACATTCGGACTCCTGTACTCCATCGGGTGTGGGCCGCCCTTGCTCCAGTCAACCCAGGTCAAAGTCCTATTTGCATTCCTTGCTGCAAATTTCAAGTGCACAAATGTTGGCAAATAATGTTCATCTGAATAGCAATGGCCTTTGCACTTGAGGAATTCCGGGAAGTATTTTCGATCTGAGATGGATTCAATGGCAACCTCTCGATCAATTGCAAACCACGCCCACCCTTTTCTCCATTGATCTACCGTGATTCTAGTGTAGTTGCTGAGATAGCACCGGCCACGTCCGACCCAACTGGGGTCATCGAAGACCTCTAAGAAAGTTTGGGTTGAGTCGATGAGGTAGGAGTAGACAGTGGAAAAGTTGTAGAGGGGAATGCGTGTCTCTGAGAGGAGAACAAAACGCTGGTTTGAGATGTCGAGAAGAGCATTCGCCAGCAGGAGGCTCTCTGCCTCGATCAAGCTCACCTTCCCCCATTCTACTTCCCGCAATTAAACATGTTGTAGAATAGAACATTGTTATAAGATCAAGAGAATTATCATTAGTATTCGGAGAAAAATAAATTAAGTCGAGCAAAAAACTTATCACCTGACGAGGAATTCTCCGCTCATGAAAAACCGGACTTTCAGGGTGCGATGATGCGTTGTAAGATGGACTTGAGTGCACATAAATTGAGTACAAGCCTTGATGCCCTTTGAAGAAGTTTTCCCATAACAGGGCCAAATGAACAGGTCCCTTTGTCAAGAACATGAAGGCAACCTTCGGAACAAGATGGAATGGATACTCAGGAATGTGAGGGCTCATCGAAGCTCTCCGTAGCAATTCTGAAACGTTCATGTCGTGAAACGCCTTTGGCGGCCTCAGATATTTCTTTAAATATCTTCCTGTTATGTTAGGTTGGGTTACACATATTTTGCTCATATTGTTAGATAGTATTGGGGATGCAAAAGTTTGGCTCGTAGTAGAATTGGATGCTGTGGGGGCTGCCGTTACATTTTCCGGCTTCGGATTCGAATTTTGCACTGCCGAAGTTACATTAGGAATTAGCCTTTGTGAAATATTGAATGGAGGAGATGATGAGATAGCTGATATGGATAGGCTGGCTAACTGAGGACTCCATGGGCAGTACTCTTTGAGATTGCTAAGTACGACTCCGAGGGTAAAACCACCAACAAAGAGCAGAACATCCGAGACTTTTGTAAACAAGCTGGAAGGGTTTCGATCTTGACGAGTCATCTTTTTGGAGAGTCACAAGAGAGATGAGATTTGGTGTGAAGAGATCTCCCCCAACATAGTTGGTAGCTGCGCAACTATCTCTTCTTTGCATTGCGATCAACCTTTCTGCAACGGGGAAAGGAGTGTTTCAGTTAATTTTTTCGTTTCAAGGAAAATGGATTGGTTTGCGGTAAATTTGCAGAGATGAAAATTTCATTTCACCGTTAATTTTACTTTAATCAGAATTTTTGTTGTTGCAAGGTTGCTTCATTTCAGACCAAACACAAATAGGATTGATTACCAATAATATATTTTAGTTAGAGGGCTTATTGTTTGTTGTTAGTTTACGATTACATTGCCTAATTGCAACCTAATTAGGTGTTTGGACAAGTCGCTTCACATTGCTTGTTTGATTGGTTGCTAAGAACATAAAAGCAACCTTGGGAACAAGATGGAATGGATGTCCGCGAATCCTAGGACTCATAGAAGCTCTCCATAGCAGTTCTGCAACGTTCATGTCGTGAAACACCTTTGGTGGCTTTAGATAGTCCGTAAATCCTACAATATGTGAGGGTTGGCTGTAAATGTTCGGCTCGTATTGCATGTTGCGGCTGTTACATTTGGTATTATCATTTGTGAAGTATTGGGAGTATATAGGAGATAGCTGGCAAGGATAATTGGAAGTCTTTCTGATTGCTAAGTGCAATTCCAAGGGTTAAACCGCAAAAACATAGAAAGAGAACAAGAGACTGACTAGCTATATATCTTCCTTATATTTGTGTCTTCTGTAAGTGGCTGCACAAAACTCTCCTTTTGCGTTACGATCGACCTTTCTGCAACGGAAAACGGAGTGTTTCGGTTCATTTTTGTATGCAAGGTAAAATGTATTGCTTTGTGTTGAAGTTATAGAGATGAGAAGTCCATATCACCAATATTTTTACTCGAACCATAAATCATTTTTGGTGCAAGGTGCTTCATTGCAGACCAAAAACAAAGGAACCTTTTTACCAGTAATGTTAGTTTGAGGGTGTAAGCTCAACGATTGTGTCTTTTCTCGCAACCTATTTACCTGGAATCTAGTAGATCATGAAACTCAAAATCGCAACGGACGCGCAACGATTTTGTGTCTGTTCTCGCAAGATCTATTGAAGAATACAAGAATTTCACAATGGATAATCTATTGCAAATTTGCAACTCTTCCCCTTCCCTCTTACTCCTTTCTCTATTTTTTCCCCTCTTTTTCTTCCGTGAAGCAGTAATATGAGTACAGTAGTCATGAATATCTATGTGTTGAAGTGCATGATCTCCGGTGCAAACTTCAGCAGGTTATCCAAAGCAGTTGGCGGGAACTTCCTGGCGAATAAGAAACAAACTTCTGTACTCCTCCCATTGTATTCACATTTCCGACCAAAACCATTCCGCAGGCCACTCAAAAGCACCGCCGTCACATTTTCGCTCGCGTACTCCGTAGGGTGTGGGCCACCCTTTTCCCAGTCAACCCAGGTCAACGTCCTATTTGCATTTTTTGCTCCAAATTTTATGTACACAAACGTTGGCAAATAATGTTCATCCGAAAAACAGTAGCCTTTGCATTTCATGAACACTAGGAAGTATGTTTGATCCGATACGAATTCAAGGGCGAGGTCTCGATCGGCTTGGAACCACTGCGACCCTTTTCGCCACTGATCGATTGTGATTCCTAGGTAGTCACTGAGTTCATACCGGCCGCGTCCTACTCCACTGGGATCGTCAAAGACCTCGACGAAAGTTTGGGTGGAGTTGATGAGGTAGGAGTAGACAGTGGAGAAGTTATAGAGAGGAATGCATGATTCTGAGAGCAGAACAAAACGCTGGTTTGAGATGTCGAGAAGAGCATTCGCCAGGAGGAGGCGCTCTGCCGCGATCAAGCTCACCTTCCCCCATTCTACTTCCTGCAATTAGTACATGTTGAACAGAAATAGTGAGAACAAAAAGGCAGCCACCTATATTGTGGAAATTATTGAGAATTACAATTTTGAAACAAACTGGCTTTACAATATAGTTATTAACACTCATTGGTTATATTTAACTACATTTTACGCCATCAAATTCAGGAGCTTTTTAAATAGACCATATGTATTCGATTTTTGCCCCTTGTACTAGCAAATCTTATCAATTTATGATTTATAGATATATGATTGTTTAATTAAATTAATTATCGGGCATGCATTGAGCTCATCTTTGAGCTGCTGTGAAAGTCACACTATAGATAAAAAAACAAATATCACAAAGTTTCACCTTCACCTCAATTTATGCTTTGTTACATAATATGGTTACCAATTGCATGGTTTTAGTCTTAGTGCGGGTAGTGTTGCTGTTGCTTATACTAACCCAAAAAGGGTCCCACATCTGTCGCACCATCAATTTAACGTAGGACAGTAACAGAAAAATGACTTGGCGACTCCTTATGAAATTTAACCCCAAACAATGCGGAGGGTGTAAAGGTAGTTAGTACAATATTAATTTGCTTCTATGGTTTTATAGTCTGTGTGATGAAACTTGAGCAAATAATTTCAATCCTGAAAAAAAAAAACCCCCCACAGAAATATAGCTTTTACTTAGTGCAGACAAAAGGGAAAAAAAACTAACCTGACTCGGAATTCTCCGGCCACCAAAAACTGGAGTTTCGGTGTACGATGAGTGATTGTAGGACGGACTTGAGTGCACATAAATTGAGTACAAACCTTGATGCCCTGCAAAGAACTTCTCCCACAATGGTGCCAAAACAACAGGCCCCCTTGTCAAGAACATGAAAGCAACTTTTGGAACAAAATGGAATGGATATTCAGGAATCCGCGGAGTTATAGAAGCTCTCCACAGCAGTTCTGCATCATTCATGTCATGAAAAGCCTCCGGAGGCTTCAGATAGTCCTTCAACCCTATCCGAGGAGGACTTGACGAAACAGATGTTGGGGGCGTTGCATTTGGCATTAGGGTTCTTGAAATATTGGATGGAGGAGGAGGTGACATAAGTGAGAAGGGGAACTGTGCGAACTGCAGATGGCCAAATGAAAAGTCCTTAAGATTGCTAAGTAAAACTCCAAGGGTTAATCCGAAAAGGAAGACCAGGAAATATGAGAGGAGATGGAGGAGATGGCGCTGGAGATTGAAGGATTTTGGAAAAAAGATTGGAGAGTTTGGGTCTTGAGCCTTCATGATTACACAGAGATAATTATAAAAAGTTTCTAAGAAACTTGTTATAATTAATCTCTGTTAATCAACAAAAATAAGACGATCAGCTGGGAAAATTTGGGATTAAGAAATCAAAGCAATCTGAAACATAAACATACCACATGTTATGAAAATTTGGCTTTGAAACATCTGCTGTGAGGACTTTGTAGTTCACCATGGCATGGGGGTTACCATTAGGACCTGTCTGCAATGAAACACGAATTAATTAAATTTACAGAAATGAGAATTCCATTTCACCAATATTGCAACTCGAACGACAATTATTTTGGTGAAAGGATGTTTAATCGCATACCATAAACAAAGATTGATTACCTAGTAATTTTAGATTGAGGGGTTATTGTTAGTTGTTAATCTATGATTGCATGCCTAATTGTATTTTCTTAGAAAGAAAAAAAATACTTTTGCGAAATAAATGTGATTGCATGGGGTTTTAACCAAAAAGTAAAAATTACAATTTGCCGGATGATGGTGCTTGGAGAAGAGGTTCCGGTCGTGCTGGTTATGGTGGTGTGTTTTGGGGTTTAAAAGGCTAGTTTTTTGGAGTCTTTTGCTCTAGCATGGAGATTTCTAGCTCTGGTGCGACAAAGGTAATAGTTGTAATTAAGGCTATTGAATTAGCTTCAGTTTGGAATTGGAATTCTATTTGGTTGGAAGTTGATTCTGCTTTGGTTTTGACTTCTTACCTTCTCCTCAATTGGTTCATTGGCAATTGAGAGTGGAGGGTAAAAAATGCTTGCAGTGAATTTTCCAAATGCCTTTTTCAGACCTCTCACATTTATAGGGAAGGTAATCAAGTTGTTGCTGCCCTTGCAAATCATAGTTCCTTTTATACTAGTCTGGTTTGGTGAGATTCTCCTCCTAATTTTATTTTGCAATTATCATCATGATTAATTATGTAGGGCTTCCTCACTGCCGCTTTAGATAGATTATCTTTTGTTGGCCTTGTTATATCTTGTATTGGTTGTTATAAGTTTTGTTTGTTATGGATGTTATTATGATCAAGGTTAGGCTTTCTGTCTCCTTTAACATATTATATTTTCTTTTTTTTAATAAAGCAACATCATTGTCACTTTCCATGATAACAAAGTGAAATTGATTTTGTGATTTTACTATAAAAAAAAATTCTACTTAAAAAGAAAAATACGATTAATTTGCGAATATTTTCCATGAAAGTAACAATTAATTTTTCAGACTGCAAACAAAAAAGAATTAATATTGTGACCCTATATGTTGTAATTTGCTAAATTCAAGTTTTTCTTTTCTTTTTTTCTTTCCCTGAAGCAGTAATATGAGTACAGTAGTCAGAATATCTATGTGTTGAAGTGCATGATCTCCGGTGCAAACTTCAGCAGGTTATCCAAAGCAGTCGGCGGGAACTTCCTGGCGAATAAGAAACAGACATCTGTACTCCTCCCACTGTATTCACATTTCCGACCAAAACCATTCCTCAGGCCACTCAAAAGCTCCGCCGTCAGATTTTCGCTGGCGTACCCCGTAGGGTGTGGGCCACCCTTTTCCCAGTCAACCCAGGTCAACGTCCTATTTGCATTCTTTGCTCCAAATTTCATGGAAACAAACGTTGGCAAATAATGTTCATCCGAAAAACAGTAGCCTTTGCATTTCATGAACACTGGGAAGTATGTTTGATCCGATACGAATTCAAGGGCGAGGTCTCGATCGGCTTGGAACCACTGCGACCCCTTTCGCCATTGATCGATTGTGATTCCCGGATAGTCACTGAGTTCGTACCGGCCGCGTCCATCTCCATTGGGATTGTCATAGACCTCGACAAAAGTTTGGGTGGAGTTGATGAGGTAGGAGTAGACAGTGGAGAAGTTATAGAGGGGAATGCATGCTTCTGAGAGCAGAACAAAACGCTGGTTTGAGATGTCGAGAAGAGCATTCGCCAGGAGGAGCCGCTCTGCCTCGATCAAGCTCACCGTCCCCCACTCTACTTCCTGCATTTAGTTAGCACATGTTGTAGAACAGAAAATAGTCAGAACAATTGGCATCCACCTATATAGTGGAAATCATTGAGAATTACAATTTAGAAACAATCTGGCTTTACAATAATTACTATTACCAAGACTCCTCGGTTATATAACTACATATTACATTTTCAAAGTCAAGGAGGTTTGTAAAATAGACCACACGACTTTAATTTTTGCTTGTTGTGCTATCAGGTTTTAAAATATTATCAATTTAAGATTTATAGGTATCAGAGCCTAACCCTGGCCGTGGTGTGCCGACGAGGACGTCGGGCCCCTAAGGGGGTGGATTGTGACATCCCACATCGCCCAGGGGAGTGATCCTTAAATATATATTCTCATCCCTACCTAGCACGAGGCCTTTTGGGAGCTCACTGGCTTCGGGTTCCGTAGGAACCCCGAAGTTAAGCGAGAAGGGGGCTAGAGCACTCCCATGACGGGTGACCCACTGGGAAGTTGCTCGTGAGTTCCCAAAAACAAAACCGTGAGGGTGTGGTCGGGGCCCAAAGCGGACAATATTGTGCTACGATAGTGGAGCGGGCTCGGAAAGTGGTCCCACCCGGGCCGACATCGGGGTCGAGGCATGTCAATAGGTATCTAATTGTATGATCGTTTAATTAAATTAATGTACTAACATGCATGGAGCTCATCTTTGAGCTGACGCGGAAGTCACACCATGGAGCTCATCTTCGCCTTCACCTCAACTTATGCTTTCCTTATGCTGTACGATAACCAATTGCAAGGTTTTAGTATTAGTGCGGCTAGTGTGACTTATACGTAACTCAAAAACAAGCCCCACATCGGTCATACCATCAATTTAACAGAGGATAGACACTAACACATAAAAGACTTGGTGTCAAAAATTAAAAGTTGGCAACTCCTTGTGAAATTTAACCCCAGACAATGTAAAGGTGGGTAGTCAAATATTAATTGGCTTCTTTGGTTTTATAGTCCGTGTGGTGAAACGTGACTATTCAATTCTGAAAAGTATCACAGAAATATAGCTTTTCCTTAGTGCAAAAAAAAAAAAAAAAAAAAAAAAAAAAACTGACCTGACTCGGAATTCTCCGGCCACGAAAAACTGGAGTTTCGGTATACGATGAGTGATTGTAGGACGGACTTGAGTGCACATAAATTGAGTACAAGCCGTGATGCCCTGCAAAGAACTTTTCCCACAGTGGTGCCAAAACAACCGGCCCCCTTGTCAAGAACATGAAAGCAACTTTGGGAACAAGACGGAATGGATATTCAGGAATCCGCGGAGTCATCGAAGCTCTCCACAGCAGTTCTGCATTGTTCATGTCGTGAAATGCCTTCGGCGGCTTCAGATAGTCCTTCAACCCTATCCGAGGAGGACTTGACGAAACGTACGTGTTGGTCGCAACAACGGATGTTGTTGGAGAGGTTGCATTTGGCATTAGGGTTTCTGAAATATTGGATGGAGGAGGAGGAGGTGACACAGGTGAGAAGGGGATCTGTGCGAATTGTAGGCTGCCGAATGAAAGGTCCTTGAGATTGCTAAGTACAACTCCGAGGGTTAATCCGAAAACGAAGAGCAGGAAATATGAGAGGTAATTGAGGAGGTGGCGTTGGAGATTGAAGGATATTGGAAAAAAGCTTGGAGACTTTGGATCTTGAGCCTTCATGTTACACAGAGATAGTTAGAAAAAGTTTCCAAGAAACTTGTTATAATTAACCTCTGTTAATCATCCAAATTAAGACTATTAGCTGAGAAAATTTGGGATTAAGAAATCAAAGCAATCTGAAACATAAACATATCAGATGCCATGAAGATTTGGCCTTGAAATTATCTGCTGTGATGACTTTGTAGTTCACGATGGCGTGGGGATATACCCTTTGGACCTGCCTGCAACGAAATATGAAATACAATATTTTATTTTACTTTTTGTATATAAGGTAAATAATGTAATGCTTTTTATTATTATTATTATTATTATCAATTTAAGGATTTGTTTTAATATTTGAGATTTTTTTTCTTCCAATTTTTAATGTTTGAGATTAATGCACTAGAAAATACAAGAAAAGAAAAGAAACAGAGCTTTATTACCTTAGTTAAAATAGTTTTGTATAAAAATAAAAATAAAAAAGATTTCAAAAGATTTGACTACCTTATTCCTTCCAATACTTTTCAAAGAGTTTTGATTTTTCAATGCCAAATTGTGGCATATTTTTTTATTACATGCTTGTTTGACTTTATTTTTTATTTGCTAATATTATAACAGGAAGGTTTTTCTGCTTTTTCTTCATTTGAAAAATACATACGATACCTTGAGCTTTAAACAAAACCGAATTAAAGGCATAAGATGGTTTAAGTCCATAATTTTCAATGCCATGTTTTGATTAGGATCCATCTGTTTGTCCCCCATCAGCCTCTTTCCCTTAATTGCATGATGAACACAAAGGGTTTAAAGATTTTTTAAAACGTTTTATGGCAATTAATACTTAGCAAAAATCGTAGCAATGGCACATGGAATTTTTAGGTTATTTCGAATCGTAACTGATTACGTTCCCATAATATACAAGATTACGAATTTTTTGCAACCGCTACACTTAGGACCTTCCGTTCAATTTCAGTCCACAATTCCGTTAGGTTGAAGCCTTTGAAATTGGGCTTCTGAAGCAATTTAACCCACCATCAATGCTAATTGTCACATTCTGGTTTGCATAATAAGATATTGTCCACTTTGTGCTCGGTCCGCACGGTTTTGTTCTTAGGTTCTTAGGCCTTCCTAGGGTGTCACCCATCATGGGACCGCTCTCTCTCAAACTCGCTTAACTTCAGAGTTCTAATGAAATCCGAAGTCAGTGAGTTCTCAAGACGCGTCTTGCTAGGAATAGAGGGCATGTACATATAAGCCCATGGACTAACCCCCACCTTTCTGATGTGGGATCTCACAATCTACCCCCCTTGGGAGCCCGACGTTGCTTACCAGAAATGGAAGAATGAAGGAATTTAAATTATAAACAAAAAATTTCGTCTGCATAACCATTTTCTCTTTACTATACACTTAATAAATCTGTTGGACCGCGACGTTGATCTTCGACATCATAAATCAAAGTAGTTTAAAATATCAAATTCTATCTGTTGAATCGCATGAGCTTTGGCGCAAACCTCAGCAGTCTCTCCAGTGTACCAGGCCCAAACTTTCTAGCAAACAAGAAACAAACATTGGAAACTCTTCCATTATATATACATGCAGTCCCATTCCTCAAGCTATTCAAAACCTCAACCGTCACATCTCTTCTGGTAAACTTAGCTGGGTGTGGGCCGCCCCTCGACCAGTCAACCCAGGTCAAACTCCTATTTGAATTCTTCTGTGCAAAATTCATGTTCACATATGTCGGCAAGTAATGCTCATCTGCGTAGCATGAACCCCTGCAGTAAGTTTGGAACACCGGGAAGTTTTTTTTATCCGAGACGACTTCAATGGCAAGGCTTCTGTCAATTTCAAACCATTGCGACCCTTTTCGCCATTGACTCAACGAGATTTGTGGATACATGTGAGAAATGTACCTGCCACGCCCGACCGAGCTTGGATCATCATAGACTCCCACAAAAGTTTCATTGGAGCGGATGAGGTAATTGTAGACAGTGGAGAAGTTGTGGAGGGGAATGCATGACTCTGAGAGCAGAATGAACCGTTGGTTTGAGATGTCGAGAAGAGCATTCGCCAATAGGCGGCGCTCGGCCTCAATCATGTTCACATTTCCCCATTCTACTTCCTGCATTACACGTGGAATGTATAAAAATTAGTAAGAAGAACAATCTTGCAATTAATTGAACAAGCTGCCAGAAAAAGAAACTCATCGAGTGCTGCTACGTGTGCTTAGCAATGCCGTTTTGTGAATCTACTAGGCAGAATAAATGTGCCCAATTAGACAAATGGTCCTTGTCATCCTCTTACCTTGCATTAACACATTTCGAATCAAGTACGAATTAACACCATTACTGAAAAGTTTTCCACACAACTGTGACGGTAATCGATCAAATCACATGATTATTTAAGAGATCTAAGATGATGTGAAGGCATGAGCTCCTAGACCAAATCTGTGCTTTTAAGTAGGTGGATTGTCTAAAACAGAGCAGGCAATGTGTCAAGCATTCAATCTTATTCTGCCAACAAGCTCTCTAGTTTAAACTTTTTAGTCAATCAACTTCACACTCTAATGTCATTGTTTAATGGATTCTTAATCTTTCTTTCAAAACTAATGTTCCCTCCAAATTTCACCTCTGCGGCCTCAATTTATTTATGGAATTGTTATTAGCACTCTAAAATCGTCACCAGATCACGGTGTGCATGATAACTTCAATTTCATCAAATTCAATAAAATGTAACAAATAAATTTATGCAGGAAAAGTAACTGACCTGACTGGGAATTCTTCTGCCATAAAAAACTGGACTTTCCGGGTGCGATCCATTGTAAGACGGATTCGAATGCACGTAAATCGAGTACAATCCTTTATGTCCTTTGAAGAACTTCTCCCACAACGGGGCCAAAAGAACAGGACCCTTTACCAAGAACAAGAAAGCAACCTTGGGAACACGGGGAAACGGATACTCGGAAATCCGAGGACTCATCGAAGCTCTCCACAGCAACTCCACATCGTCCATGTCGTGGAAAACCACCGGCGGCTTTAGATATTCCTTCAATCCTACGTGAGGACGACGGTGACTCGTGTTGGGTTCAACTGCTTTAACGTTCGGCATGAGGTTGTGCGGATTGGATGCAGATGTTGAGGTTGAGAAGGAGAACTGTGCTAATTGCAGACTGAAGAAAAAGTCTTTCATGTAGAAGCTGAGCACCATTCCGAGGGTCAGGCCGACTCCGAAGACGAGGAAGTAGAAGAGGAGATTGAGGAGGTGGAGCTGGACATTGAAGAACTTTGAGAAGAAGTTTAAGGGGTTTTGAATTGGTCCCTTCATTCTACTAACAAAAATAATATTTACAAGATAATTTGATCAACGCTTCTGTGATAGCTTCAGAGGGTTGATCGAGAAGAAAAGGTCCACTCAAACTCGTGGGATAAGAAATTTTGACAAATACCAAGTTAGATTACAGGTTTGGATCTATATGCCCTTTTGAACAGGCGACGGGGTTCCTGCTACGAAGCTGCTTCAAAATATATAAATATATATATATATATATATGTATATATAGTGATATCAAAGTATCTTTTTTGGGATGTTAACCGAAGAATCCGAATCGAAATCTGAAACCAAAAGCAAATCACTTTGAACAAATCCAGAAAGAATAAGGCTTTCGTGCCAGGAATCGAGGTACAAGGCAGAGTGGGGTGAAGAATGGAGAGGGGGGAGAGAGAGAGCTAGAGAAGAAGGGTCGGTGGCTTGCTTCAATTTATGGGTTGGGGAAGACTGGTAAGCCGTATGCTTTCAGGACTTCGTAAGGCCGTGGCGATGGGGGTAGGGTAGGGATACAACTCTCCCATCTCAATCCGTCAACAATTTGGAATTTGAGTTTCAATTAAACTCTCATTGTTTTAATATTATTAGTGTAATTTATTTAGTTATGTTTGTTTGACAAAACACTTTGGTAAAAATGTAACGCTTTTAAATTTGCAAAGACGCAATTTACATTATTCAATACTAGGACTCACAATTTTTTTTTGATACATCGATATTTTTTACAGTAGAAGAGAATTTGGTAAGGCCACACAATTTATTTCAGTATAAATTGAAATATATATAAAAATTAAAGAAGAAAAAGGAAAAAAAGTCTTTGTTTTTAGGGAGCCGTCGTCGTTTACTCACAGTAAAACTGAAAATTTTTGAAACGACGGAGGCGTTATTTTCGGGATTAATTGGACTTTGAAGTTGGAATATTAAGGCCGCCAATTAATAATTTTAATTAAAAGTATTAAGGACGATGATAGTCCATGTGAAAGACGTAACTTCCAGTTTCTCGACACGTTTTTGTTCGACCATTCAAACGCCCCCAGACTTTTGGGAACCAGAAAACGTCTAGATTGCATGGCCGACGGCCATTTACCATTCCCATGCAAACAAATCAAATCATGCAAAGATAAATCACAGGAATCTTCTTTTGAAAATCATGGCAGCGAACTTTGACGAATTCAACCACTCAGTATTATGTTAATACGTTTGGTAATATTTTTCTTTATTTATGAGTGGCAAGTATTAGGTTTAAATTTCATAAAAGGTAAATTTAATACTAAATTAGGTTGTCCATTATGTGATTTAACTGAACTTTCCGCTCTCTCTTAAGTATAAAATATATCGTTGTATTCAAAACTTTGACGAATTCAATCTCTAATTATTTTATTCCCTTACCCCTTTTCATGAAATTCCATGCATAATAAAATAGGAAACTTAGGAAAATAAGGACTCGAAAACTCTATTATGCTACAGTATGTGACACGTATCAAATGAATAAATGTGCAGTTATGAATTTGACAACTAAAAATCTAATGGCTAAATTCTTTTACGTATGCTATATATCGGTGCACACTAAAAATTCCAAAAGTAAACATAATAAAAAATTTCTCACCTGTTGTTGCATTGATTTTCTACAGTGATATATAGTCATCATCCAAGACCAGAATTCAAATTTGTATATGATGTTGAGTACTTTGTTTTGTTTGGCTTTAAGCAAATTATAAGGGATTTAGATCTGAATCCCGTCAATTTGTCTACCCTATTTGACACTCCATTTTAGATACAGATTAGAAATAATTAGCGTGAAAGGAACTGTGTTCATTATCCAACACCAGAATTCAAATTTGTATATGATGTTGAGTACTTTGTTTTGTTCGGCTTTAAGCAAATTATAAGGGATTTGGATCTGAATCCCATCAATTTTTCTACCCTATTTGACACTCCATTTTAGAATCAAGGTTCTAAAAGACACTAGGCAATAGTCAGATGGCGAGCTGGAATTCATCAATTTTTCTACCATATTTGACATTCCATTTTAGAATCAAAAATCTAAAAGACGCTAGGCACTAGTTGGGTGGCAAGCTGGGGCCTAGCGCCTAGGCGGACTAGACAGATTTATATTTCGTGTAAATAAGTATCTGTTTATACTTAAAATATATATAAATTTATTATAAACTACAAAATAGAATGACATATATATTATGAAGTATTGGAACATAATGAAAACATGGGGAACATGCATATAATGTGTATTCATTTAAGTATTCAACAAGTCTCTTACAATTTATTGAAAATAAAATAAAATGCAAAATGAAAGTTTTCTATTTTCTGTCTAAGTGAGTCGCAACCTAAGCTGCTAGGGGGGTGCCTAAGTGGTCTAGGCGGGCGCCTCAGCAAGTCTAGGCACCATTTTCTTAATTTTCAAACGCCTAGGCATTAATCGAGTCAGTGGCCAACCGCCTAGCACCTAGGCGGAGATTTTTAGAACAGTATTTTAGATACAGATTAGAAATGATGAGCGCGAAAGAAACTGTGTTCATCATCAAAGACCAGAATTCAAATTTGTATATGATGTTGAGTAATTTGTTTTGTTTGGCTTTAAGCAAATTATAAGGGATTTAGATCCGAATCCCATTAATTTTTCTACCCTATTTGACACTCCATTTTAGATGTAGATTAGAAGTGATGAGCGCGAAAGAAATTGTATTCATCATCCAAAACCATAATTCAAATTTGTATATGATGTTGAGTACTATGTTTTGTTTGGCTTTAAGCAAATTATAAGGGATTTAGATCCAAATCTCATCAATTTTTCTACCCTATTTGACACTCCATTTTAGATACAGATTAGAAGTGATGAGTGCGAAATAAACCGTCCGAAATCCGTGCAAGTAAATCAGCAGCTGACAACAAGGCACCAGTCCCTTGTATTGATATCTACACCAAAAATAAATGGTGGCCCTTTTTTAGGGTGGGGGTCGTGGGGCTAATAAAGCATTGGTGTGTCAAACATTCCACAATGGGCTGCGCCATCTCACCATTGTCAATTCGTTGACCCTTTTTTTTTTTGTCGCAATCATCGTTCGTATACATGACTTAGTTTATATTACTTTCTTCAATAAAAACTATTTCACTAAGAGTAATTCCACCCTTAAAAAAATACATCAGCATTCAGTCCATTTATTCACTCAATGAACAGTGATAGACTCCAATGAATAGACCAAATACATCTCCACCCCTAAAACTAAATAGCCTAGGCAATTTTATTAAA
The DNA here is from genome assembly GCA_963580275.1 of Crataegus laevigata. Taxonomy (NCBI): domain Eukaryota; kingdom Viridiplantae; phylum Streptophyta; class Magnoliopsida; order Rosales; family Rosaceae; genus Crataegus; species Crataegus laevigata. The sequence continues at coordinate 2,535,092 of OY756940.1, forward strand.
ATATAATTAATTTTTATTGTAAAATAATAATAATTAATAATTTAATTTTTAAGACTTTTTCTGAAAATACTCCTACAATGGAAGCAGACCAGAGCACGCCAACCCACTCCTCATCTTCACCCTCCATCAAATCCCCACCTCCCCTTCACTATCCGCTTCCTCTCCACCGCCCGCTGCTGTTCGACCCGCCCCAAACCAGTCGACATCGGCGCCTAAGCTCGCCAGCTCCAAACCTGCCGCCTCTGAACCTACATCCTGACCTTCAGCTGCATCGCCAAATTCATTGCCATCGTCCTCAATAGCTTCCAAGACCAGCTCGTCTTCAAACGTAGCGTCGTCCAGCCGTCTTCCTCGCCGAAGATGGAGTTCGTCGTTACCGATTTGATGACCATGACGTCAGCCTGACGTTATGTAAGCTGGTCTCTAGCTCAGCACATTTTGGGTCGATCTATGGACTGGCTTAGGCTGGGTGCCAGCCATTTTTTTGGCTGGGTGCCGGCCTATCAGTTCCCTGGTGGAACTGCTCTAATGGCTTCCAAACAATACTTTTTAAAAAGGTTTATGTAGGTTGAATTTAAAGAAGGGAGTTTTAATGAAAAGTCTACGGTATTGTTCACTTTAACAAAAAATCACATTTTTACACTAAAAAGTAAAATATGGTACTACTCACTTCACCCTTTATTTTTGTCCTTATCGTTAAAACTCAAAATTTTCAAGCCATTTTCATTAGTTTTCCTTTTAAAGAATAAGGATACTTTCTGAAAACTTTTTATGAGAATTTTAGAAATATTTTAATTGTGTCCGTTTATCGTATATCGTGTGTTTTTGTCAAGTATTATTTATATTCAATTTGAAATAAAAGAATTTACAATAATTTTTTATTGCACGATATATGATGAATGGACACGATTGGAGGATCCCCATGATCTTCACAAAGAGGATCCGGAGAGGATCATCATTCGAATTTAAAAACTAGTGGACTTGAGCCTTTAATGAATAATTTTAATTCTTGTTATACTCTTTTAATTTCTTAAAATGACATTATTGATTCTTCTACACTTTACTTTCTCCATTGGAGAACAAAGTAACCACACCACCTACCACTACAACTACTAACCTTACACCACCACGACTGTTGCCAGCACCACTACAACAACAAACACAACTGCCACCACAATCACAACCGTCACCACTGCCACTATCATAGCCTCTTACCATTATTACCTCTACACTCCAACCACCACACCCCACTCCGCAATTACCGCAACAGCACCACCCTACCCCTTCCCAATAAAATAATAATATAAAACTCATGGCTACCGCCACCACCATTGCCTCCGCCACCTACGACTACAACCACCAACCTTACACCATTGCCCACATCATCGCAACCATTATTGCCACACCAACAACACTGCCTCCACCACCACCACACCGATGTCACCACTTCTAACACACCTTATTATAGGCACCGTCACCATAATTCCGCCATTGTCATTGCCACCACTGCCTATACCACAACTGTTGTTGCCACAACCCCACTACTATGCCCACTTTTTAATTATATATAATTATTACTTGTATATTATAATTTATCAAACACTTTTACACTGCTTTTCATACTCACATTACTTTTAAAATACAACTTATAAAAAACTTAACTATTTATTTTATAACTGATTATTCTTAATTTAGAAAACACAACAATCTCAAACTAGCTCTCAATCACAACTTAAAATCAAAATTATTAAATTCATTTTGAGTCGGAGTTGAGATACCTTCCCATTAGAGTAGAGTTAAAATGTCACTTTACTTAGCCATGTGGATTTGCTTGTCAATATGCAAAAGGCGACGTGAATTCGACTTGTCAATTCGAAAAATCAACCGGGAAGGAAATAGGAAAACAAAATTACAAAAGCCCTCCCCATCATGGAATGGATGGAACATACATACTAACATGCATGTTTTTTGTTTTTTGTTTTTTGTTTTTGTTTTTGTTTTTGTTTTTTGTTTTTGTTTTTAATGTGAATGAAATATAATACCCAACAACTTGGTAGTGGTGTGGACTCCAATTTTCCGTTCGAATGTAAAATTTGGTGGCCGTGGTCCTAAAGCAAAACGAAAAAAGTTAGAATGCAAGGGTAAAGGGAAGGCTGAGACTCTTCCAATTGGCAACTTTTGTACAAAGTTGTGGCTACTGCTTGATTCAATTGGTCTATCTTACGTCTTTAATTTTAGGTGTTAAATTCAAAAGACAAGTAACGGTTCTTAACAATTACTCCAGCGTACTTGGATAAAACTTTCTTGCAAAGAGGTGGCATATGGCACTCACGCCACCATTGCAATTACAATTAAATCCGTCTCTTAACCGTTTGAGAAACTTTTCTGTCACGTCCTTCAGTTTCGTCCCTTTAGGATAATTGGGGACCGTTTTTACTTTCATGCTGTGAACGCAAGATTGGGTTAAGAATCTTTTTTCAACGGAATTGGCAATGGACCAAAGCACCGAAAAGAAGCCTCGAGGAAACACTTGCATGGGCCGAGCGTATATGCCATGTGTTCATCTCACTCATCACGCGACCATGATGCGAGAGAGACGCATAGGCGTATAAGCCCGCCCTACCAACCAAGGTTTTTCTCGGGGTCGTGGGAGCCTGAATTCGACTAAAGAATGTCACCGGTACCAAACAAAGAGAGTTGTACAATTTTGACATTTGAGATTTAAAAACTTCATAAAACAAGTCTCATTTGGAACGAACCTGTTTTTAAACAAGTACAACACAGCAAAGCTAGCCACTGCCCTGGCAATAAGAACCTGAGGTTTCCATGGCTTCCAACAATTTAACCTGACACCACTACTTAAATATGCCCCAATCCATCGAGCGAAGAAGTGCAGCCTACAAGTTTTTTGAAACCTCTGAATCGAAAATTCCTGCACGAAGCAATGCAGCAAGCTTTGATAAGCCCCATGTGAGCTAATAATCAACATTGGAAATATTGCTTAGCTCTTCGATGCAGCAAGCTTTGATAAGCCCCATGTGAGTTAATGATCAAATAACAAAAAAGAAAGATCATGTCTCTGTAAGTAACATATCAGACCGGAAAAATGCATACGACATAATTCAATTCACACACATTCAAGATTCTTTGTCTGGGCTCTGCATATTACTATATTTCAAGGATTCAATTAAGCTGCAAATGGAGCTTTATCAACGAATTTTCATGTTAAGTTATATCCAAATAATCATATATCATTTCGGGCGAAAATGCAAGTTTAGTGATCTAACCTAAAGGTAGTTTGTGAAAGGGCCAAAGAGAGAGCAGCTTCCTCACTTGGGCTCATAATTTCCCACCTTGGTAAAGAATGCAGCCAAACTGCTATGGAAAGTTTCTAAAGAGAATCCCTGCACACCTTAAAGGGAATTGTTTGAATTCGAACTTAACATGTATATGCTTCAAGAACAATGTGTCTGCCGTTCACCAAATCATCAACCTACATGCATGCTAAAGTTGCATTGATGTAGGACCAAGTTAAAGATTAGGTCGTGAAACCAGGAAAATGTTACCTTTGGTAACTTATCTTGCTGGGCAAGATGATCCACATGAAGCCTCACATTAGATGCACAATGAATCCAAATGCTACGATCAATCTCCGAATATACAGTGGAAACTATGTCAAACAATGTTTCTGCTCCATTTTCTATCGCTCTCAAGACAGAACTTTCTCTAGCTCTGCGGTTCCTGAAAGGTAAGACTCCTCTGTCTGAATACATCTAATATGGTGCCATGATAATCCTTTTCTGAATTAAAGTTTTTAGGACAAGAACATTGATGATGATTTTACCGACATACAAAACAGGGGGAAAAGGGAGAGAGTTTTATACTTGAGATATCCACAAAGCATGTGCTTTGGCCATAGGTTAACTCTCCCATGCATGGGGACCAAGGTGTGTGGGGAAAGCTCCATGAATTTGTAAGTTGATTGAAAATAATCCTGTGTTCGAAATTTTTTTTTTATGGTTATACGTATGTAATTATGACAACGGGAGTAATCTAGACCACCATAGCATGCGGCATACCATTAACCTCTGCTTTATAGAGAAAATTAACTTAAAGTAATATACCATAGATAGGAACTTACAGTCATATTTCCCCCACCAGTAACATCCAGTACAGCACTACCTTGACTGCAACAAACCAAATTTTTTTTTTCAGCAGAGCAGTCCCAACAGGTTAAAAAGTCGGAGCTATTATAAAACCTAATTTCGAGAACCAAAACTGAAATAGAATAGGAAACTTGGGGGGATAGGCAAAGCTAGAAACATAAACCGACCTAAAAAAGTAAACAAGAAGGCACACATATTTTCTATTGCTGGTGTAAGTGCATAAGAGGAAAACACCATAAATTAGAATTTTAGCCTAAGGCAAGGCGGTTGATTCATAATATAGCATAAAGTTTACAACAGGTTTTCACAAGCAAGGGGCTGATCAAATCATAGTTAGGGGTACTCATAACAAAGAAGAATTCTCTTCTATCTCACCCCACACAATGATCGCCGACAATCAATGAGTGAGTACTGGCATGGAGAAGTGCCACATGCCCATCTGTATGCCCCTGAATTAAAGTAAATAAATAAACAAAAAAAATGTTATTTTCAAACTGCATAGTAGATTAATTTCAGAAGTTATATCAAATAGAAAGACTCAGTAAAACTCTATATCATTAGTCGTAAATATGAAACCAAAACCTACAGTATGCTTTTTTCCCTAAGAAAGCATAAAGCATTGGTGCCAACATTTCAGCAAGGATATCAAGATTACCAAACAGTTAATTAACTCATTAGAATAATGGAAAAATAATAAGCTTAAGAATATCTGAGAACAAGTGGCTTTTACTGGTTAGCATCAAAGATTGAACTTCTGCGAGAGAAAAAAAGGGAATGTAGTGAGGTTCATCGCTCTATTCCAATTCCTTTCATAAGATGATTTTATTTAGAATAGGAAAGGCAAGTGAGAAATACCGGAGAAAAAACGGCAATCAATCGCTGATCACCAATGCAAATCTCTTCAGTTCCAGAAATTGCAGTGAAGCCAAGAGACCAGTCATCTGTCATCATATATTACCATAAAATTAGGAAGTACATTTTATATGGAGACCTTAAGAAGAGCAGAACAAACAACCCAAAGTAATAAAATAGTAAACTAGAACGTAATAGCAACTCATATCCCTAATCTCATATAAAGGATCCATCTTTCATCTTACTAAAAGATTACCAATCATTCTACCTTTTAAATTTAAAAACTTTAATGATGTACAATCCAAAATTGTAAAAGAGGACAGACACTAGGGATACCAAGCGCTTTGAAATAAAGGTCTTTCCTCTTCATCTAAAGTTAGTTTCAAAATTGACCTCATCTAGAAACCACAGTAAAATGTGGTACAATCACAAAATTGAGCTAAGCTCCTCATTACTAGACTTCTCAGTCGCTGGAAACACAAAGTGTTAAGATAACAACCTTTTCCAATGCGTCGCATGGTATTTTCATGTGCTAATAAAGTAGCATCAGGATTGCAACGCTGAATAACTGAAAGACCTGGAAACATTAAAAAGACCAAATGTCTACATATCAATTTAGTTTGACCAAACACAAAAGTTAAATAAAAATATAACTTATCATATTTTGTCTAGTTTTACCAAAAAACTTACCATCCACATGATCGTGATGGTGATGAGTAACAAAGACAACTAACTTTTTTGGTAATGAAGTTACAATTTGTGCGAGCTGAATGTATAAAGTATAAAATAAGTTACCAAGAGCTTCAATAAATAGCTAAAACTAAACCATACTACAGAGGCAGCAGAGCAAACTATCATGTCACCTCTTCATGGAATTCAGACCGGCATCCAGGGTCCACTATCAATGCATCTCCACTAGCAATAAAATCATCCTTCACAGATTCATTTGAAGCATTTTTGGGTGCAAAAACAATCAGATTTGTTGTATAAAAAGGTTTTCCTGTCCTGCTTCCCATAGGTACAAGCACAACACCAGGAGGGTACTCCTGCAATCATGACAATCTTACTCCGGGGGAGCACAATAATACAAAGCGTATAATGGAAGTAAAAAGGGGAGAAAATAAGACCGAAAACACACAGCAAACCTGGTAAGGTAAGGTGGATGGAATGTTCATCTCTCTCGATTGCTCAGATCCATTTAGAAGACCGGCAACTATCAACGGCCCCACACGATCACTACTTGGTTTCACTTCAAGAAGCCGGCTAAGACAACTCGGGACAGACATCCATTTACACGATTCTGCATAAGTACATTTAACATAAGCTGCACATATCTCACCAAAATATCATATCCATTACCATTTATAATTCACACAAAGTACATTTACTTAATAAATTAAACAAAGTTAAAAAAGGGAAAACAAAGAAATGCTCAAGCGACAGTGATATGAGCAAACCTTGTAAATTTTGCTCCGGAGCTACCAACTTTCCCCTCATAAACACCGAATTGATGGGCAGCCCGGGTCCGAACTGAGCTTCCTCCACGTACTTGGACAACCTCCAATCTCCACCGTCAGCTGCCTTAGACCCTACTTGTTGCAGAACCTACTAAACCAATAATTATAAGTATATAAAACCCTAAAGCCAAAAATTACAATTCGACGATTTGAAACCACACGATACCTGGTTGAGAGCCGAATCGAAGTCGAATTTTGCCAAATCGATCTTCCCCGACCACGGTTCTGCGCCTGCCACTGCAATCGAGGGCTTCGATTGTCCTTCTAGAAGGTTCAATTGGGAGGATGGCAAGTCCCAGAGATCGGAATCGACGTACGAGTCGTACTCTTCGTCGTCGAACTTCGGCGGTCGCGTCTGTTTCACGAGGAGGAATTCGGCGTCGTTTTGAGGATTCTCGAGAATCACAGCTAGCCAGGGCCGTTCCAGAGATTTTTGAGACGCCAAAAAAGGTGCCCATACGACATCGATAAAATTATACTTAGAAAAGCACTTCAAACTCAATAATTTAGAAATACATAAAGACTAATTTATTTTGTATTGGGAGAAGGAAACAAAAAAACTTTGGGCTTACAAGTAGATAGATGATGAGTTTTGTTTTCCATGTGAACTTTGAAAGTGTTTTTGTATAAATCATGAGGTGTTTTTTCTTATTTACTAACCTTGTCAATATGGGGCTAAAAAAATAATGATGTTTTCGAGTCTTTAATTGATATGTATTAGTAATGAATGGACATTAAACTAAATATTTTGATAACACATCATATAATTTGTCAATTTGCTCTAAAAATTTGGTCTGCGTATTACTTATTGTTGAAGATTAGACTTGAATTGAAATGAATATTTAAAAATAACAACCCACATAGCTACTAGCTAGTAACTAAAAATAAATTAACAACAAAACAAAATTTTGTAAAATTGAAAAAATTAAACATGCACATAGCATTTCGAACTTAGGACCTCTTGTTAATTTTAAACAATAAAAACTATTACTTCTAATTAAAATTCTTGATCCTTTAACCAAATTTTATAAATTTATACTCTTATAAAAAGAAATTTGTAAAAATTAGAAAGTAAATAAGCACATGTGGTGTTTTGAACCCAAGACCTCTTCATTATTTTTAAATGACCAAACCACTACTTTTAGTTAAATTTCTGTGTCATTGAACCAAATTTTATAAATTTAGACTCTTATGAAAACATATATAAATATACCGTCCTAATAATTTTGGTGCCCCCAATTTTTTTGGGCCCCGGACGGTCGCCCTAGTTGCACTGGGCCTGGGCCGGCCCTGCAGCTAGCTTGTGGTGCGCTGCCATTGCTAAGACTTGGAAGAATGCGACGGAAAGGTTGATGAAGGAGAAGAACGAGAGGGTTAGGATTTTAAATCCGCGGGTAGTTGTACCGAACAACGGCACAACCGTCACAGGTTCTTTGAAGAAGTAGGTGGTGCGGGAACAGTGACGTTGACGTGACCGTTATTGGAAGTTTTAGCCGTTGGAGTAGCCCCGCGTTGGTGTTAAAACTCGAAAAAATAATTTGTGTGTTGGGCTTAATCTGTAATTAGCTAAGCCCACTTTTAGATTGGGCTACTGCTTGGGCCTTGACGCACCCCAATTCGTACGCGTTTGTTATAAATAGTTTTTTTTAGTATAATAGCTAAAATTAAGGGATGATTGCTAGAATTTTTGTAGTCAATGGAACTGTAGACGGGACCTGGATCCTCTCCTGAGCTCAAGGAGAGAATCCTCCTGACCCAAGATCCAAGGTTGTTGGATGAAAATTCAACGGCAACAAACAGGGGGTCCATTTAAAGTTAAAATAATTATAGCCGTTGAATTTTCATCCAACGGTCTTGGATCCTTGGTCAGGAGGATCCTCTCCTTGGGCTCAGGAGAGGATCCAGGTCCCTATAGACGTACATAAACTTACACAAGGATCGAAACGTTATTTTTACGAGTAAAAACAAATAAGAAAAAAAAGTGTGTTTCAACAAAACACTTCGATGTTATTTACTTTTAACGAAAAATTACATTTTTATTTTTCTGTACTACTATTCACTACACCTTTATTTTTTATTTTTTATTAAAACTAAAAAAAATTGTTAGATTTCGTAAATAAAAAATATAAAAAATTGAATAGAAGGGGAAGAAAAGGCAAGTGAGTTGGCTTTGGGTCTCTTCTCCAGCTCCCTCAAGCTCTCCCTCTCTCTCACGGGAAAATGGTACAAAACCCTAATTTAATCTTTTCTTTCTGCCTCTTTTGGATTAGATAAAAAACCTATCTTCCAATCCTCTGACCCGTTCGCCATAGAATTCTCATCCCCTCTTCATTTCCCGAGATCAGAAAAGGAGAGAGCGATCCAATACGACTTTGAATTGCGGGCTTCGGCGACCAAAAGTTGCAATTTTATCATTGTTTTTTCAATTTGGTTCTTTCATGATTAGACCAACTCAGCTGCTTCGGAGGAGATTGCTCTAATTTCCAGATTGTAAAGTAGAATTTTCTTTAGAGAGAGAAGAAAGGGGAGAGAGAGAGAGAGAGAGATGGGGACGAATTCGAAATTGGAAGGGACGTCGGCGGCGGCGATACGGCGGGACCCCTACGAGGTGCTGAGCGTTTCGAGGGATTCGACTGATCAGGAGATTAAAACCGCTTACAGAAAGCTTGCTCTCAAGTGAGTTCAATTCCCTTGGTTTGTTTAATTCAAATATTCTGTATTATTCATGATTATTGTAGGTTTAGTGTTTGGTTTCAGCTCAGTGAGGAATTAGGATATTATTATTACGATCGACATTATGCGCAAGAGTGACATATATTCAAACCCGAGCTTTCGAACATGTGCCGAAAATGTGGTATATAGTCTTTTGAAGCCATTGTGCTCGGAGTTGATCTTCGCCATTGCAGCTATTTTAATAATGTGTTTATCGTAGAGACTTGATTGTACCGTAAAAAGTGGGAATTGAGCTGCCTTACCGTGTTTTTAATCCATTCTGCGGGATCTGTCAGTATCTACTGGTTAAAAATGGAACTAGAATTATTTAGAAATATATACTTTGTGCAGAAAAAATATGTCCATGCTGTATTTTCTGTATAGTGCCCCATGCATGTATGTAAGTATCCATGTCAATGCCTCAAAGATGATGAACAATCTTGAATGCCAAGTGAATTTTGGTATCAGCATATTTAATTGTTACTTGGTGCCCAAATGCTCCCTTCCTCACTCTCTCTCACTCATAAATCTTACACTTCCCCTTGATAGATGTATAACAACCCCATTTCATGAATACAACAATGATTCTACGCAATATTTCCTTGTTTTTCTTGTTTCACGTATTTTTATTGTGTATGGTCATTGTAATGTGATGAAAGTACACATGAGTGTTCGTTCAGTGTGATGTTAATAACTAGAATGCTATTGTGAGACATATTGCACGTACAATCTTGTTTTGAACCAAATTATGAAAAGGTATCATCCAGACAAGAATACCAACAATCCTGAAGCTTCAGAACATTTCAAGGAGGTTGCATTTTCGTATAGCATCTTGTCCGATCCAGAGAAGAGGAGGCAGTACGACAATGCAGGGTTTGAGGTGCTTTTCTAATTTAGCTCACTATTCTATACCATCCCTCTCCCCAAACCCACAATAAACATATGTACTGCCGAGTAGATTCTTGATTCCATTTGTTTGTGTCTACTGTGTAATTTTAAGGATTGTGTCATTGAATACTTCTATTCAGATTTGATCGTTGTAAATTACATTTCGTCTGTCTACATGGAGTTTCAATTTTAATTATTTATGTTCCGCTTTTCTTTGAAGATATAGACCTCTTTGGAATTTATGCCACTTTCTAATGTCTTAATAATGTTGCAATAAATCTGTTATTATCGGTTCTAAATTTGTTTCAGGCTCTTGATGCTGATGCCATGGACATGGAAATTGACTTGTCAAACCTGGGGACTGTCAATACAATGTTTGCTGCTTTGTTCAGGTAATACATTGTTAAATATATGTGTGGGTTTCAGTTCATTGTCTTTTGATATTCATTTTATTTGTTTATAGCAAGTTGGGTGTTCCTATCAAGACGACAATTTCCGCCAATGTACTTGAAGAAGCTCTTAATGGTACTGTTACAATCAGACCTCTCCCGATTGGAACTTCAGTTAGTGGAAAGGTGCTGTTTCTTTCATATCACTGTGAAACAATAGTGGATTTGGCGCATCTTTTACATATTTTGTGGTTTGCTGCAGGTGGAGAAACAGTGTGCTCACTTTTTTGGTGTAACAATCAGTGAGCAACAAGCCGAATCTGGGATTGTAGTTAGAGTTACTTCAACTGCACAAAGCAAATTTAAGGTGCATGTATATAATTATATAAATATATAGAATATATATATATATATATATATTTATATTTATTTATTTATTTATTTTTACTGAATTAGGTCCTTTTCTGCATCCTGTTGATGATGATGTACCTGAAGCGTCTATCTTTGTGTTTTATGCACTCAATTTAGCTGCTTTGTTAATATTACTAGGACAATACTTACATTTCAATCAAACCATTGTGATGTGCAGTTACTTTATTTTGAGCAAGATGCCAATGGTGGTTATGGCTTAGCCTTACAGGTACTTCAAATTATTCTCCGATGCTTCTCCATCTCATTTCTTATTGATAATCATGTTTGAACTCCGTTGGAGTAAATTGCATGAAATCATTTTAGATTTAAACATCAACGGTTGGCTTCTACTTGTCTGCTCTATAGTGTGCCACAACTTGCACACAAAACTTGAGTGGATCTAGCGATCACCAAACCTCCTTTGAACCTGTTATGAAAAGTAATTTTAACTAGATGATGGTCTTGTCATGAACATTCTCCCCATGTTTGACTGAAGCAATGTATGTTCAAGTATGTAAAGCCTTTTAAGAAAACTTACGAGAAAAGAGAAACTTTGGAATAATGCACCATCACTCTCTGTTTCTAAGACAGATAATATCGATAAAGTGTCACTGTGCATTATTCTTCTGTGCATTTTAACCAGACCAGTCTGTTGATTTCACGTCTAATTTATAAGCTGTTTCAATTTTGGTGTGTTCTAATTTGCTTTGTTATAGCAAGTCACAATTCAATATTATACCATTGTTTCTTTCCTTTTCATGACTGGATTAGTATTAATTACTATGTATTTGTTTCGTCAATACCAGCTATGTTCTAACTCGTGGCACTTTCACATGGATATAGTAAATATGAAGTTATTGCTTCTCTGTGCAGGAAGATAGTGAGAAGACAGGCAAAATAACATCTGCAGGGATGTATTTTCTGCATTTTCAAGTATACAGAATGGATTCCACTTTGAATGCGGTATGCAGGACATTGATTTTTCTCCTCTTAGAATTTGTTCCCTGCTGTTTCTGTATGGGCCTGAGAAGTGGTGATTTAGTAGATTTCTATTTATGGCTCAAAATGGTGTTGTATGGTTGTAATGGTGCAGTTGGCTATGGCAAAGGACCCTGAAGCTGCTTTTTTTAAGAGGTTGGAAGGTCTTCAACCCTGTGAGGTCTCACAACTAAAGGCTGGCACTCATATTTTCGCTGTTTATGGTCTGAACTTTGATTTGGTCCCTTATTCTTTTGCTTTCTGGGGTTAACTCCGTCATAAATCGTTGGTCATCCTGTTGTTTAACCTCCACTTATATTTCTTCAGGAGACAATTTTTTTAAGACTGCTACCTATATGATTGAGGCACTTTGTGTAAGGTCTTACGAGGATACAACGGAGAAGCTTAAAGAGATTGAGGCTCAGATTTTGAGAAAGAGAAATGAACTTCGTCAATTTGAGACAGAGTACAGGAAGGTATTGATCTGGATTTTCCTGGCTGTGGCTTGTATTAGGAATTGATCATGTTTGTTTTTGAAAGTTTTCTGCAATGTTATGTAGGCACTGCAACGCTTTCAAGAAGTGACCAACAGATACACCCAAGAAAAGCAGTCTGTAAGTTTTCGTCGTGCATAATTCTCATCGTTTGCGACACACTGCTAAGCATGGATGAACGCACAAACATACTCATCATTAACATGAAATTCTAAGTAGTACACGTGAACTTCTTTTCTGCTTATTTTCTTAGCGAGTCAAGATTCTAGGCCAGGTTTTGGGTTTCAGTTAAAAGAAAAAACCATCAATGAAGTTTGATGGTAGTGTCTAAGCTGCATCCCAGATATCAATTTGAGCAAAGCATTACTTTCAGAAAAATGCGTAGCAGCCTTCCTCTAATCAGCACAATCTGTCGAATACTTTCAGACTCCGTGATCTGACGTGGTTGGCTAGTAAAGTTCACCTTCCCAGCCGGTCTGGTTTACCCAATCCTCACCAGGTGGTCTGATTTTAATGGAATTTGAGGGACTTAGTCTCTAGGTCTAAAGCTCACCCCTATTTGTTATAATCAATGGAAGACTTTGTTGCTATCATCTCATATCTAAAGTATCCCTGCCTTCCGTATTTATTTTCTGATTGTATCTTATCATTCTGCTGAATCAGGTAGATGAGCTGCTGAAACAGAGGGACAATATCCATTCTTCTTTCACCATCACCAAGACAAACAATATTATCGTGGGTGGCGGTAGTGGTATGACTAACGGCAGCACTAGCAAAAATCCTGGCGAGGATTCGAAGGCGGAGAGCCCAGTGGAAGACGGAGGCTCTGACGGGAAGGATAAGTCGGGTAAAAAGAAATGGTTCAATCTTAACCTCAAGGGATCAGATAAAAAACTTGGTTGAGAATCTGTCCGTGTGGATTATTTTTTACTATTTGAGATGTTTAAATATCCATTCGTGCTAATGCTTGCGCCGTTCGGTTGCATAGAGGCTTGTCTTTGAAATTTTTCTCTCATAGGTTGTCCCATTGTTGTTCTTGGTGTTATCATATGTTGTAATTTTACTTCTGTAAAACGTGCCAGTTAGAAAATGCATCTGTATAAATATCATAATGTTCCAGTTTCTCATGAATTATCCATGTTTATGCACCATTTCATTTCAAACATTGTAGTTCTGTTGCCTCAGATTTTTGATCTTGTCCGTCTCATACAATATTTTTCAGTGTCACTGCCACACCATCACGTGATATTAGTACCAATTCTCTTTACTTTACACACGGCAATCTATTTATTAATATTATATCTTAGTTCATGACACATGAACTCTCTCATTTCAATCGCAACATGTCTTGTGTACTAACAAATACAATCATACATTTAAATTTTCAACACCACGATATTCGTCCTTAAATTTTCAACCCCACAATATTCGTCCTTTGTTCTACTAGTACAAGTCTCGCTCATTGAATTGACTCGGTGCTACGGCAATCCCGACCTCCATCTCCGGAAACATATGTTCATCATGGGTTAAAATATATCCAATGCATATTACAAGCCCATTGAGATTTGGATCACAGCGTTGAGGAAGTAGTGGTCCATATGGGCTGCATCCTGTAAGAGTTGTGAGCAAGAATTTGGGCCCGCTATTAGAATACCCACAATGGAAAAGAAAAAAAAAATTAATAAAAATTGTATATAGTAGAGATTATCTGTCTAAGCAGCAAGGCACTTCATGAGAGATGGTTCGCCGGATCCTCTTTGTGAGGATTTTGATGATCCTCCAATCACATCCGTTCATCGTACATCACACGACCAGTTTTTGTCAGATACTGTTTATATTCAATTTTAAATTAAAAAAATTTACAATAATTTATGACTGCACAGTATACGATGAACGTATGTGATTGGAGGATCTCCGAGATCCTCACAAAGAAAATCCAACAAGAATCCTCTCTCATACAAGTATGAGATTATCCGACGTCACGATGGTCCGTCAAGTGTAAATATTGACGTAATCAAGCGTCTTACCAAAATTTCTCTCAAATAACACACGCTAGCTAAGGGCACACGGAGATTCTGAATCTAAGGCCCCTTCCGGCACAGTTCCTTGTTGCATGCAGTTGCAGAGTCTTGTCAATAACACTTGACACTTGTTAATATATAACTGCTTCAATTAATTAACAGATAGATAGGTTTAAAGTTTAAACAACCATGGAAAACGTTAATCTTTCCTTAAAATTAGGGACCACTAACATTAGTAAGCAGAGTCTTAGGTTATCTGCTCTGCTCGTGGCCAAAAACCAGCCACCTCATGCAAACCTAATTAACAAACCAAGGATTCTTTCAAACTCAATTCTTAATCAAGCCAAAAGTTTGTCTTGACCTATGTTTTCAATTCTACGGTGTAGAACTTCAGACAGATGCATCCACTTGGATCTTGTTTTTAAGGAGACCCATGAGAGACAGATTCCTGCAGAATTCATGGGATTGTTTATCTGACTCAGTGTTCTTGTTTTAATTTAAAAAAAAAACGCATCATGTGTAGAATGTAGATTACTAGATGCTTAAACCCATTATATATATATACATATATACGCCTTATGCTAGATTCGATCCCCATGTTCAGTACAGTAGGTTCTGAATAGTTGTCTCCTTGTTATTACTACATGTGATTAACACCCATGTTTGGTTTCAAGTCGTTCGTTGAACACTAAGATACAAAAATATAAACTTTTATGTATTTTCATTTCACTTGATCTCGAGTAGACATTCGTATTCGATGAAAGAACCGTCCTACTACTGAATATCAAAAATTAGGTTACAATAAAAAAAAATTGAGGAAAATATAGTGGACATATTGACAACGTGGGTAGACTTGTTAGAATGCTAAGACCATCTTTAGTCAAGGGCTATAAGCCACACTTAGATCTCAAATTGACAAAATTAGTCTCCAACCAAAGAGCTAAATTGGAATCGAGCTAAAATAATCAGTCTAAATTGGCCCCAGGACAAGCAACATGTAACCTCCTGATAGACTAAGTTTGGCACAAAAAAGTAATAATATATGAAGAATGATACAGTCATGCACGGTTGGAGATGGAAAAATTTAGTCCAAAATTGTCTTTAAGATATTAAACTTTAGAGAGCTAAAACAGCCAAAGACTATGTTTAGTCCTCCGTAACTGAAGATTTCCTCGTGACATTGAACTACTGGAACTAGGTTGGGAGAAGTGATTCAGCAGAATCTAATGGAGAATTTTCAAATGTGTTTTTTTTGTCATATCATGTGCAGGTGCCTCCCAGCTATATGTTGTTTGGGTTATATGTTATTTGGGTGTGTTTTTTTAGTAGCCGTCTATGTGTCTCTCTCTCTCTCTATCTCTCTCACTTTTTTAAGCAAACAAACCAGATTGATTTTGTCTCATTGATTGACCAAAGTCCCTCTTCTCCAAATCCACTTCACGGTCTTCCAATTAATGTATTTTTAAAACCCTAAAGTTTGATGGACTTCATGTAGCAATTCTCCTAATTATTTTTAATATATAAAACATTCTAGACAGTAATATCTAGGGTTTAGCTCTAATTAAGATGGATTAATTAATAATTGTTTGTATTAGTTAAATAATCTAGAGAGAGAGAGAGAGAGAGAGAGAGAGAGAGAGAGAGTCACTTCACATGACTTAAAGCTAACTCCACCCAACCTTCTCCATTTTTCAATCAAAAAAGAAGTAGGCAGTGTCACTTGGAATGCATGAAGAGTCTCGTTGAGTCATCCATATTGTTTGAAATTTTCCTTAATTAAAAAAAAGAAAACTAAAGAAAATGGCTTGAAAACTTTGAGTTTTAACGATAAGGATAAAATAAAGGGTAAAATAAATAGTACTAGACTTGACTTTTTAGTGTAAAAATATGATTTTTCGTTAAAGTGAACAATACCAGAATGTTTTCGTTAAAATTTCCCATTGAAAAAACCCTAAACATATCCCTAAAAGGGATTTCCAACTTGAAAACTAAGTCACATTGGGTTATCGTTTTATCCTTTTTGGATCCTTCCAAAAGTAATGGTTGCAAAAAAGAAACAAACTAAAGGTGATTAGAAAGTTAATGGAGTTTTAACATGATATGGGATCATGTCTTAAATAATAATCTCTCTTGTTTATTTAATCGACATTGTTTTCTCATTGGCTTGATTTTTCTTTTGTAATTAATAAGCACAACTTGGCGGGCCATGCTCGGGATTTAGGCAATCTTAAAACGATAATATTGGCATCACTTCAATCAACAACAAAGCAAAAAAGCATGATTAAGGTCCTAAAATGTGTTTTATATTTAGATGGTGGAAACCATTCCAACATCAAGAACAAGAAGAAACCCACTGTTAAGTAGACAGTTGTTAATTAATCAACATCAGTGATTGGACAATCCTCTCACCACCCCGACTACTTATTAACTTATAACTCTTCTTCTTTGAGAGAGTGAGAGTTGCTCCTTGTAGGTCCAATGTTACAAAACTTGGAAATTGAGGTGGTCCCAATGTGCCCTAATGTGCGGGGGCCCTAACCAGAGTTTGATCAACCACTTAGATGCAACTTCACATGCCTAACGCTCCATCAGTGGAGAAACCCTTGTGCCTATGTCACCCGTCCTACAACATTACTTTACATTATATTTTAGCTTCCAATTAAGCCACCGTTCGATCTCCCTCTTATGCAGCATGTTTGACCCATGTTTCAACTTTTTTTATGTCCAAGTGCTTTGGTATTTTTTTTTTCTTTTTCAAAGGAACATAAAATGAGCTTTATTCAAGAAAACGAGCTTTTCTTTTCTTTTTTATATGATAAATAGTAACATTCATTCAACCACTAACGCTATGGTATGGTGATATTTAGTTCTAATATAAAATGAAAGTTTCGGATTCAATTCTGATACAAAGAGAGTCTAAATACCGTCTCCGAGTAAGCATTAAGAAAAAGAAATAGAAAAGTCCTTTTGGATAGAAGACAGTTCACTTGCCAAGTTACAAGGTGAAGCCTACAAACCCTAGCCAGCTATATGAAATGAACTCTTCAACTTTACAGTAAAGATAGGATTTGGATCCCATCCTGATTCAAATTGTGGGAATTTTAAAGATCCTCACATCTTAATTATTCATCGTACATTGTACGGTTAGAAATCATTTGATTTTTTTTATTTAAAATTAAACACAAATAGTATCTAACGAAAACCGATCGTACGATGCACAATGAGTGACAAGAATGTGAGAATCCTAAGGCCATCTCCAACCGAAGAGTCCAAAGGGCCAGAGGGCCGAAAATAGCCCGAAAACCGTCTCCAACCGAGGGCAAGGCCAGAAGGCTCGTGGGCCCGACGGAATCTCAAAGGGCCAAAGGGCTGGCCACTTCCAACCAACCCCGGGCTGGCTAGAATTTATTTTTTTTGTGTCAGATTTCTTGTCGGTTATAACCGACAGGAATGCTAAAACTAAAATTTGAATCTAACAACTAGTCAGCTAGCCGTTAGAGATTCAATTTTTTTTTTGGGTTTTTTGGGCCTTATTTTTAGTTTTAAATTCTTAAAAATTCTATTTTTTCCTATAAATACTTAAACTATTCATTCACCATTCCTACACTATTAATTTGTAGTTTTAAAATTTAATTTGTCGTTTTAAAATTTAAATTGTAGTTTTTTAAATTTAAGTTGTTGTTTTTAAATTTAAATAATAAATTATGTTTGTCATTATAGCCTTCGATTAGAGACGGTTTTTTGTGACATGGCTAAAACGAGCCATATGGCCTTTTGGCCCTCGGTTGGAGACGGAGACAAATATGGTCTTATACTGTTCATTAAAATATTAATATCTTAGATGACTAGAAAGTTAAAACGAGCCTTCTGACCAGTCCTCGATTAAAAATAGCCTAAGAATTCTCACAAAAAAAATATCCGAAAAGCATCCGCATCCGTAAAGATATGCATGTACGTGAGAAGATCACTTCGGGACGTACAACGGTACAAGGTGAGCCCCATATAGTGAGAACCCTAGCTGGTTGGCCTGGTTTTGCTAACCCTCCCTTCAAGTGTGACTCGAGACTCAAAGTGACTGATGAGTGAGAACGACCCAAAGGTCACAAAATCATTGGATCCAATTAATAAAGCGAAAAAGGTTGTTAGGTTTAATTAGTAGAGTCCATCATTTCAAACTAATTAGTGCACAGATATTCCTAATCCCAAGTCCTAAATCGATGTGCATTAGTTTAATAATTCAGACCCCCCCCCTCCCAATATACTCTTCTATCTATGTTTCACGTTAGGGATTTCAGCATTATGGACCCACATAAACCATACAGAAATGGGCCATCACAAGTCTCAACTATCATCTCCAACCTGCTTGTAGAAATCGACATGCTCCTTTGATGAAGGAATCATCTCTACTCCTGGCAAACGAAATGGGTTGCTTGTGGGATCATTGTTCCAATTATTCAATAACTCTAAACCTCTAAACCGTCTACATCTTTTTCCTACTCCATAATTATTAGAAAATTAAATAATTGAAAAATATTATTTGATTAATGAAAACACTGTTTAGTTATTAACTGTGATCAAATAAATAGAATGAATGTTACAATAATTTTGATGATAATTGAATTGCTTGAAATTTTTTGCACGAATACTTCGTAGAAATAACACCCTCCCCATAAATAAATTGAAGTCTAAATATCTGCCTAGAGGGTGAATAAATTAAATATACATCGATCAACAATTCATGATTGAGTTATTGACTTTTGTTTACCTAAATATAGCATATCTAGGTCATATTTAAGCTTTTGTAATGGATCAAAGAAACCGCCTCTTGTTTTGTGGTTAGTATTAGTAATCATGATTATCCAGACCACAAAACAAAAACACACATGATTAATTGTGAAATCTAACGGTCGAAAAAGAATGCAAGCTTTCACTCGAAAGGTGATCCAGGTGATGATGGGGATCCGATTTCTTGTATGGGAAAACTTGACTAGGGAAATAGGAAAGAAGAGAAAGAGGAAACAAGGTGGGTCAGGTTTGGAGTTGTGACGAAGACTTATTAGGGTTAGGGTTCAGAGGCTGCTTTCGAAATTAATATATATTAATCACACATTAAGCAAACTTTATGCTCTTGAAGTGGGAGATTACGAAAGCCAACTTCTTGTCTCTCTTCATAATTTTCTCTCGTAGTTAGTAAGATTCGCAGAGATCTCTCACAAAGAAAAAGTAAATCACATTCATTAATTATTCATTTGATTAATTTATATGGATTTCAAACGCCAATCACGCAAACATCCCAAACTACTACCGATCATCAATCAACGTGATTAAATCTTCTGCACTTAAAACATGTGTGGTCTTTCTATGGCTCCAATAAATATTTGACACATATTAAATTTATGACAAAAAAATTAAGAAAATTTAAAGATATTGAATACGTGTCAGACACTTATTGAGTCAACAGAGAAGCCACACCTATTTTGGACGCATAGGATTTGATCTCATCATCAACACGTAATGGTGGAGTCCGAGGGGCCCAAATATAAGTTGTAAGCACACCTGAACCCAACTCCGTAACCCTAGCTCGAGTTATATAAGAGCTTCCCATGTTTACTTTATTCACGATACTGCCATCATTACAGTCTCTTTCGACCGTGGGAAATACTTAAACTGTGAAACATGCGTATCTTAGGGTTTAGATACGGAAGATAAGTAGATGGCGACACGTGGGCCATGCAAAGTGAGTAGAGGCAAACCTACGGTACGAGATCTCAGTTGAATCCATCTCTTGACGTGGGACCAACACGAGTGCCAAAAACCATGAAAGATTTGCATTTTGCACATCTGCATGCCTGAAAGTTTTGACTTTTTAGAGGGAAAAAAATGGAAAAAAAGAAGAAGATGAGAGGCATTGGTGGGTGATGTCGGCCCTTGAGATTGAGCACCTCGGAGCCAGCTATAAAGACCATGAGGCCAGGGTAAAATTGGAAACTCAATTTTCATTGTTAGAGAGAGAGAGAGAGAGAGAGAGAGAGGATGTAACAAGTTTTGGGATTTTAAATTTTCTAAGCTTCCAGCAGTTGAAGGAGCAGTTGGGGTCAGGGGAAACAGAGGAATGGGCTTCATGTTGCTTCATCGAGTTTCGTTCCCTACTACATATATGAGCCACTCAGACTCAAAGTACGAGACAACGAGAGTACCTAAGTTTTTTAAATTGTGAAAAACTTAGTTTCTACATACTTAAAACCCTCGTCAGAAGACAGAAAGATAGAGAAATGTTAAGAAAACTTTTTTAAAAATAAAAAATTTCGTCCTTTTTTTTGTCATTTCATATTTTTATTACAAATATTTTATAATATTAGTACGTGAACTGTGTAAAATTGTGCAATGTTAGAGAGTCTCACTTTTGACATAATACACTTGGCTTTGTTTTCAAAAAAAGTATTACTTTCACAATTTATTTTATAGAAAAAAGCTATCAAGCAATAAAAATGTAATAATACGCAGCAATTATTCCAAGTTTATCATGCATGTTATGTAATTGATTTAAAATACTATTATAATAAAAATCGTGGTTGTAGTTAGGTCAAAGTCTCTTAACCCGGAAAGGAAGGAGAATAAGAAGAACATTGCTCAAGGTAAATACAGATCATGTGAGAAATATGTAAGACTATAAATAGGAGGAGTGTACTTGTCATAGAGTGTAGGACGCGTCGCCCAACAGATAATTTTGAGTGGAAGGCATGAGAGATTCTCCAGGCAAAGTTTCTTAATTTGATGAAACATTTTCTTTAGATTGGATTGGTCATCTTCCCCGAAGTCCCCATCATCACTGACTGAAAGCAAAGCCAGTAGGACTGGCCCATGCATCCGGACTTTTCTAACCTAATTTTTTTTCCTTCCATATGGCTGATAATCCTCTAATTGAACGGCTCATGTGAAGTTTGATCGTACTGGTCCAATTCGTAGAAAATGAAATTACAAGTTAATCACACAGCTTGTTTGGCACAAATTATAATAACCACAAATAATAATAAGAAATTAAGATGGAGGTTGATTAAGCACTTCCTGGTTGAAACAGTTGTGGACAAACTCAATCATTTTGATTTTTTATTTTTTATTTTTTTAACAAACTATATTATCTACACTAAAATGGTACAGATTGGGTTAAATTTCACAATCGGCTAGCAATAATTTAATTTACATTTGCCTTCGGCGAGAATCGAACCTAAAAACATCTCATTTACAAGTGGAGAGAAATAGACCGTAGTACTAAGTGACTTTAATTTGATTCGTATACAAATATACGTACTCCAAACCCGTACCAAGCTAGGCATCACATTCTCTCCTCAAGTCACAAATGACAAAACTCACACATTGGTCTTTAGAAATTTGTAACAAGTAATGTTGTGTAGAAATACAAAATTAATCGTTTTACTAACAGATTCTTTGATGCACACATGAATTTGTATCTAACCAACCCCTATCAATGTATGTCTCAACAACTTGATCAATGATTTAAACCACTAACTCCATTATAGTATATCTCAACAACGTGATCAATAATCTAAATCAAAATTTGTAAATTATATGACTTTGTTATTGATAATTAAATTATTACTTAAATATTAATTAACGTGCTTAATTATTTTTTAATAATATCACATCACATAACTTACAAATTTGATCTAAAAAACTGATCTACTGATCATTATTCTTGGTTTAAATATCGACTTTGAATTATAATTAATTTCGAATTTGAAATCCCATCATGCAAACAAAGGGCATTGTTGCAATTTGACATGTATTGAAATAAGAAACAGATGTGGACGAATTGAAAAGAAGTAGATTAAGTGGCAAGACAAGTGCAATCCTTTGGGACCCTAGAGTGTCCTTGGGTCGTGTTCCCATATTTACATTATATTTACACAACAGGTATTTATAGATAAAATTTTAAAAACTAAAAGATATAAAAGTTGATAATTAATTTATTATTTAAACGTTAATAAATGTGCTTATTTTTAATAGTAACACATCATTTAATTTATAAATTTTATCTTCAAATTTAATCTCCTAACAATATCTTTACAAAACCCTCACTTTCTTTTCCTTGGGATGTCCTCTCACAGTCTAACACCTATATACGCACATATGTTATACATATGCGATTCTAATCAACTAATTACATCAATAAAGGGTTTGTCACTCAAGTTAAATATAATTCTTTATCTATGCATAGACCATGTATTGTTAAATTCTTAGGAGAGTGGTCATAATCATTCACACTTGCGCTTGATGTTTCGAGTTTGATGTTTTTAGACTACTTGATAGGTTGAAAATTAAACTCTAAAAATCGAAGAGTGATGATTAGTTAAACATAAAACTACTTGGTATGTTACGCAACAAAAAATATACACGTCTAAGAATTGTTATTAGCATTTGAAATACATTTTTAATTAATTTTTTTATTGAATTGAAGAACCTTTTTTGTTATCCTGTGTATAAATACCCCCAACACATGCAACAACTCCCCTCCATCCTCCATTTCCCTTTCCTTCTCCCTCTCTCTCTCATCACTTCAATTCTCTCTCTTAAAAGCAAACATGGCTGAGGCTGCAGAGCTTCACTATCAACCCAAACCAACCAACAACACAACCACACGCTTAAAACTCTTCGGTTTCAACGTCCAAGAAGATGACGTAGAATCACCCGCCGTACTCGACTCCACCAAGACCGCCACCACCCCTTCCGACTCACCGGAATCCGCCCCCTTCTCCACCTCCGGCGACCGTAAATACGAGTGCCAGTACTGCTGCCGAGAATTCGCCAACTCCCAAGCCCTCGGCGGCCACCAGAATGCCCACAAGAAAGAGCGCCAGCAGCTCAAGCGAGCTCAGCTCCAAGCCAGCCGAAACGCTGCCGTCTCCTACGCCAGAAACCCCATCATCTCCGCCTTCACTCCGCCGCCTCACCTCCTCTCCCCGGCCGGATCCCTGATGGTTCCGGCGGCGTCTCCGCCAAACCCGTCGTGGGTTTACGTCCCGCGCACGGCCACCCCGTTCCATGTGTCGCACGGGTGCGTGTTTCCCGCTGCGGCCAGTCACGGGAGGGCTGTAGGGAGCTATTCCTACGGTGGCGGTGTTGGGGATTCCGCATTGACGTCAATGGGGCCGTCGCATCACCAGGTACTACAACAAGGCCGGGCCCACGTGAGAGCTGATGGGCCGTCGTTGAGTAGGTTCACGAAGGGGGATGGTGGGCCCAGTTTCGACGACCCGTTGGGCTTGGACTTGCATCTCAGCCTTTGACTCAGCAAACCAAACGGTTTTTGTAATGTGAACTCAGCTGGGAAAAACTGTGTATTTTGCTATTGGAGATCTTTGTACATTTCAAATTTTATTTATTTGTTTAATTTAAGACGTAATTTAACGGCCATAAGCATTGCTCATTAGCCTCATTTCTACCATTTTCCTTTTTTTCTTTTCATTCCTTCTTTTGTCACTAGGGTTTATGATGAGTAGGTAGAATAGAATTCACCTTTGTTCTATTCCGCCTAGTTCTTGGTCTAATGATATTTCTTTTTTTGAAAAGCAGAAATCTCACTTACAAGTTAGAATGATGAAAGCGGGACGTCGAGACTTTCTGCGTCTGGAGTCGTCGACATAGAGTTGAATGCGCACCTAATTTGAGTCTTACGTTGCTTGGCCACCATGTGTGTATTTGATATAAAGGAAATGGAAAAAGGAATGTGAAAGTACATGTAAATGTGGAACTTCTTTGCAAAATCCAAATGATAATGCTCTCTTTAGAAATTTATCAGATTCCTGTTGAGAATCTCAATATCTGTAATAATCTCGACTTTTGAAACAAGAAATTAAGTTGAGAAATTGTTCACATTCTATAGCTACTTTAGAATGTTTATGTTGTTAATTTATTGAAATTAATTAATTAATTGATATGTAAAGTGAAAGACGAGTGTGCCATTGGTCCATCTGGTGTTGACTACTCAAGTAGTAGTCATCAGTAGAGATTAAAGTATAGTAAGATTGATTAATAGATTTTGACACTAATTATCTTCAGATTTTACCAATTAATTAAAAAGAATTCATCTCACACACCAATTGATAAAGTCTTCTTTATACATACATATATATATATGGGACGAATCCGTGATATTATTTTTTTTACACACTTTTTTGTGGGACACTTCGTAATATATTTCAACAATCTGTATCGTCTATCCTTTAGGTATTCTCTTAAAGATCATGCATGTATACCAGAAACCACCTAAATACGAAACCATATGACCATTTGATTAAGGGTTTATGGCTTCTTTGTAGAACATTATTTGTTTGTTTTCTTCACTACAAGTCTACAAATAAATGTCTTAATGGTTTGAGATTTGTTTAATTTTTTGTAGAGATGATCTATGAATGTTATTCTAAAATATAAATTGTTCGGATTGTTAAAATACATTACAGAATAAATCCCACAAAAACATGTGTCAAAACTTGTATAAAAAAGTTACGCCAGAAATTCAATCTAAAAACTCAACCTCTTCACCATAATTCGCGCATTTTAAACAAAAATTTATTAGTTGCTTGTGGAACAAACACATGACTAAATTGTAGCAGCATTGTCCGTATACATTGTAGGTCAATCATCTAACTCCGTGAATAAAATTACCAATTAAGAATGAGTAGTTAGTGGATGTTTTTAATTTCTTGGACTGTAAGCATTTTAGAATGCATCCTAAAGTTGGCTATAGGACGTTACATGTGTTACTAAAGATTTTTCACAGAATAACCAAAATGATTGATGATTGACAAACTCAGAGACCAAAGTAAGGAGTCATACAAATCTCTTGAGCCATTTTAGCTAAAAAGCCATATATATATATTCCTTGATCAGCTATGTCTTTAGCCACTATATACGCTCCCTTCTCTCTTTAGCACAGATAAATGAAAGATGCTTCAGCACAAATAAACTGTAATATATGACTCCAATTAAAAGACACCAATAACATTAAACCTTATTACTTTATATTTATGTGCTTAATCATTCACCGGCAACATGATAAATTAGGTAGATAATTGCATCAACCAAACACAGCGTTCAGCTAACTCAGTAAATAGTCTTAGTTTTTAGTATTTTACTAAATGACTACACAATTTAATTCACTCAAGCTATTAATTCCAATATTCCATATATCATTTCAGGAGTTTCTAGTCACAAACACCTCCAACTAACCCATTGATGGATTGTTGGTGCCTTCTTTTCACCTCTCTTCTTCTTGACTAGGTGGTGTTGATGGATGTGTGGGCCGGGGACCAATCACTTGCATACCAATCTCCCACAACTGATAGAAAATCAGTGGTTTGATTGGATAAGCTGATATAACACTAGGGTTTAAGTCAAACACTACAATCTTTCAATGTTCCCTGTAATTATTAAGCGATTAGTTTATTAATCAAGGAAGCAGCTAAGGTCTAATGGAGGTTAATTGGTTCCTGATATCCAACCAGAAAAAAAAACAGCACAGATAGAGTGAGAGTGAGTGTTGCTGCTGTATTAAGAAATATAATAAACAATAGAGTTCTAGAGAGAAGCGGTTTGATTTAAATTCACAAACTGAGCAAGTTGGGAGAGTCTCTTGTGGGTAAAACAAACTAAAGCATACGTGTTAGCACGAAAACAAGATAATGCATTCCAAGCAAGCATCTAATATATATGCATCGTTGGTTTTTTTCTAGGGTTTCTTCCCACAAAACTTATACGTTTCTCGGTCAAAAGGTAGGTGGCACTACCAAATATGGTACCCTTTCTTGGTGCAAATTCAAGTCTAGATTAACTTAACACAACGTCGGTGCTTTTGCACCCAATAACATGAACTATGGGCATCCAGGAAGTAACCTTTGCCTACCTCCTTAAACGGAAAAGGCATTTTTACATTTTTGTTAATTATAGTTTGATATAAGTGCAAATTTTTTTTTTGTATTTTCATTGAGTTATGTTTGCATATATCGTTAGCCTGTGATTTACATGAATGAAAAGTGACTCGTTTTAAAATATGAGCCATGTAGTGTTTTGATAGTAGGGTGGGAGCTAGCTAGAGAGAGAATTCTACAAGGGAACAAGAGAATTATTTAAGTTATATATAAAGTACTAGAGTATAGAGATGGATTTAATTGGATTGGATGCTTTTAGGGTTTTCCTTTTTATTGTTTGTTTGTTTTTGGCATGAGATTTTTGATGTTTTGAGGAGTAAAGAAAGGGGTAAGATAGGGTGTGGAATCAAGTACTTATAATCATAGATTTGAAAAACTTATGCACTTGGAAAAGTTAATTCTTCTTTAGAGCTTTTTGACGATAAGAAAACATCAACCAAAGAGTAGTTGGTGAGGCATGTAGCAAAGAAAATCAAACTCACTCCCGCGACTTTGCCTTAAGCATTATATTAATCTCCGGGTTGGGCCCCAGTTTTAGCTTCATTAGCAAGTGATTATATTAGAGTTTAATTAAGTCTGGTATAAGTTCCTAGTCACCATGATCCAATCAAGCTGTGGCATAGTTAAATAAGGCACGCCTCTAAGTGTGACAAATCAAGCATGCTAATTAGCTTTCCCGAAAGTAAGGCCGGGACCAGGGAAGCAGGGTTCTCAATGAGACACATTGCGCCTTGGTTGCATCTAATTGAAGGAGAGAAAAATACAAGATAATTAAGCAGCCTTTTTCTTGTACGAGTACAGTTCAACCACAGGTCATGAACTCATCAGTGACCGCTAAAATGCTACCATATTTAGTACTGGTTTGGTATTGAGGTGTTTTTATAAAAACTGAGTATAAAAAAAGTTGAGTTCAAAAGGGTATTTGGTAAACATTTCAAAACAGCTTATTTTCACAGTTTTGAATATAAAAAAAATTAAAAAAAAAAAACTGAAAACATGAAGCAGCAAAAATAAGTCTATTTTCACAGCACAACAGAAACAGTACCAAACCAACCTTTATACCCACACATATATAATGGCTTTCGTTGGAAAATGACCTTAAACAGGAAACAGTCAGGTATCATTTCTGCGTGGGTCTTGCACTGATTCCATTAAATTAATAGGATTTTACAAATGAAGTGGGCGGTTTTGGAATTCAGTTGGTAACATATGTCAGTTGCCCCATGTTAGGTTCTCTAATTATTCACTGTAATTAATAATATTATGTATTAGGGTAATATCATATATAGATATAGTACTGATTAATATCGAAATAGTTGGTAGCTAATGAAACCAGATGGAATTCTGATAGTTTAATTTAAAGAAAAATTAGGTTCTCATCCCTATTTTTGCTACTCTATTAATTAAAACATTATTGTTTTTCAATTTTTTTTATTAAGGTCCTTAGGTTTTAATAAACTCTATTAATTATTTCAATAATAATTTTTTTTCTTCTAAATACATTCATTTAGTGTTAGAAACGTTACATTTAATATATTTATATTTATGACTAAATTTTGTAACATATATTTTTATTTTTAGTTTGTACCCTTTTTTAATTTGCAACTCTTTTTTAATTTGTACCAATTTTATTTTCAGCTTTAATTTGTACCCATATATTAATTTCTTTTTGTACTCATATATTTTAAACTTTTATTTGTATTTGTACCCATATTTTTAAAATTTATTTGTACCCATTTTTAATTTTTCCAAATGTACCCATGCTCATTATATGTATTTATTTTATGTTTTAAAATATATAAGTAGTTATTTTTGAAAATATGTTAATAATTATGTTGGTACATTATTTTTTTGCTATAATTTTTTGAAGAACAATATTACTCTATTATTGAATTTTAAGTATTTACTATATTTTAAAAATATTATTTGAATTTAGTTAAATTTCATAATTTAAGGGACATTAAATGCATAAATACATGAGTTAAATATCTTAAATGATGCTAAGAGCCTCAATCAAAATATTTAAATTTTTTTTAACCTAATAATTAAGTTATTAAAGGATTGGAACCAAAATAACCCTTTTTAATATATCTTGTGAGAATTAACATATGCATGCATGCCTGTGGTTTTGTTATTGGTTATCCAAACCTTTTCTTGTATAGACAAAAAAGGCATGCATGTTTAATTTGATCCATAGTAATTAATAATCAAATAATTTTTTGGTGTACTTAGTACACAATTACACGAAGTAACTATTCTACTCAAATTGCAACACACAAATTCTTTTTATAATATACTCTGAGACAAATCATAATCCTACAATCCAATATTTATTAAAACATGTAAAATGATACGTTACAATTAATTTTTTTTCTCGATATTCATAAAACTTTCTCGTTAATAATCTAATATTTCAATATATTTGTCCATGTTCGGATATTCCGATGACAAACCAATTTTGATTAAACAAGTTTAATGGCTACAAAAAAAAATTCATTATCACTGACTCATGATCTCATTCCTAGAGAGCTAGCTAGAGAAAGTTGTGCCGACCTTGATTAATATATAAGAACACAGATCCTTTTCGGATCTGTGCAACCAGACCCGGAGATCAATGGATTCGGACCATTAAAATTTGATCTAATGGTTATAATTATTATAACTTTTAAAGGAGTCTCTATTTGTAGATGTTGGATCAAATTTCAATGGTCCGGATCTATTGATCCCTGAGCAACTGGGCTCTGGTTGCACAGATCTGGAGAGGATATGTGTTCAATATATAAACGAGTGCAGTCCTGTGCTAAAAAACAGATTTGATTTGATATATGCATGCATCTGTGTCAATAAGGTTACACATAAGGTGTGAACTATATGAATTACAAGGACCCCTAATCCAATAGTACATAGATATGATATATATGAGCCTTGTAGGGCGCCATACAGCTGAAATGTTCTCCTTGTCGGCAGCTACCAGTAATATAAATTTAAGGGAGCATATAATATCTACCAATCTTTGTGATGATCTAATAATAAGGGTTGATTATAACGCATAAAGTAATAGTCTTTCCGTAAATGAAAATAAAATTGTGTACGATAGATGATTTTTTTCTATTCTTTGCTTTGCGAAAGTCTTGTTAATATGGGTAGCCCCTTATAACTTAAAAGGCAGAAAGGAACAAAATAGCATAAGTGCTTCATTTCTTTCCCATATCGTATGTTAGCTTATTAGCTTTAGCTTTCATTTCATGCCCTTTTATGGGGGTAAGAGGTTCAGTCTGAACATGCAAAAGGGCGAACAGAATTCCAATGTACAAACTTTAAAGTCCCTTAGTGTTTGCTTTTATCAGTCATGCATGTGCACTACTGTGTATGCTTCACAAACCACCTTCAATACAACCATGTTTAAAGTACTTCAAAATTGACACAACGTTTATCTGGTCCCTACTGAGGGTTTTCACATCGAGTAATCTACCCGGCCCCCACAAGAAAAACTTGTGTACAAGTTGCTCGGATTATCCCACTTGTGTACAGATATTTCCCCGATTATGTTAATTTCATGACATTTATGCATTAATAAGATATCTCTATGTATTTTAGTCTCATATAATCTCATGCGATTTATCCACTTAGACAATTATACCGAATATTTTCAATTAGCGCTAGCCCAGTAACCCTTAAAACAATCTATGAGGAACTACATAAAGAATGAATTTCAGCAGATACTGACTTATCTTGGTATTAAAGCAATTATGGTTGCAATCATAATATGCTGCAACTTACATCGATATGAGTTTTTCATGTCGTATAGCCTTTTTAAAAGATGTTAATTTTCTTCAGGATTACTCATCCATTTTAGACTTTGGAGGCGGAATATTTAGCCTAGCCTGCAGACTTGACCTCAAGTCAAACAATTTACAAATATATAGTGGCTAGCATTTCAAACCAATTGAAGAATAAATAAATGATGATAGTGAATTAAGCCAAACTTTTCAACCTTAAATTTAGATGGAAGTTACACTTGTCAACTTTAGGGTCCCATCAATCAAGAGGAGTGTCCCAATGTACAGTTCACGCTGATTCTTGTCGACTAGGACCATTATTTAAAAAAAAATTAGTTTAGACGCTAAACAGTTGGTAACTGTTCTAATTAATATATAAGTGTTTAAAAATTAAAAAATAGCGCCTAAACATGCTAAGGCGCCCGTTTATACTGCCTAGACATCCGCCTAACCTACTCAGACCCGCCTAGATAGGCACTTGACTAGATTGCAACTCACTTAGACAGAAAATAGATAGCTTTCATTTTTCATTTTATATTATTTTTTTCAATAAATTGTAAAGACTTGTTGAATACTTAAACGAACTCATATTATATGATTGTTCTCATGTTTTCATTATGTTCCAATACTTCATAATGTATATGTAATTCTATTTTGTAGTTTATGATGAAATTTTATATATTTTTTTAAGTATAAACAGACATTTATTTACACGAAATATTATATATTTGCTTAAATTCGCCTAATCTGCCTAGCTGCCTAGACCCTAGGCCCCAACCCTCCGCCCGACTATTGTCTAGCATCTTTTAGAAACTTGACTATGACTAGTTTGATATTTTTGTGTTTAAAAAAAAAGACTACTACTTTTATTGTGCTGTGAGAATAAGCAGTTATAAACTCCTAAAAGATTAAAGCTTGAGGTTGTTCCAAGCTCATTTATTTATTTTGTTCAAAGCTCTCCTTATTTCATTAAAGTCCTCAAAATTTAGTGTCACATATTAATTTACCCGGTGGAGTTAAAAAGTGTTTATTGGTCAGACCAACCAATGTTGTTGGAATAATAGCATATAGAAAGCTAGGTCACAAGCACCTCCTTAAATTAAAGCTGTAATCAAGAGGCATATATGTGGAAACAACCTGTTGGGTTTGGACCTACGTAATTAGTTTTATGCAGTTTTACGCTTCATGATTCATAAGTCTTAATGAGACTCATAAATAGTGAGTTTGATACCTATTATTATGGCTGAGTTATTATATGGTTTAAGTCAAATCACTAATCACTTAGTGTAAATATTTCATTATATTAAAAAAAAATCTAAACCCTAATATACATAATAAAAGGTGTATGGGAATGGGAAAGGGATCTTCTCTGGATCCCTTCCATTAAATCCATCCAATCAACTAATTCGGACGCTTAAAATTTGATTAAACGGCTACAAACAGAGGCTCACTTTAAAAATTATAATTACTTTAACCGTTGAATCAAATTTCAAGGGTCCGAATTAGTTGATTGGATGGATTTGATAGAAGAGATTTGGAGACGATTCCTTTCCATTTGAATGGGATCCACCATCAACATATATATGCAGGCCCTTTATGCAAAGGGATCTCCATTTTTTTTTCAAAAAATGGGGATTATGTGTGGGACTCGCTTCACATCAAACTTTAACGATTCGAACTGTCTATTTTTTAAGTCTCGATTCATAGATCATCCTTGCAAAAATTCAATTTAATTCGAAACCATTGACCTATTTAATTATCAAAATAAAATTTCATTGTTTCTTATATAACAAAATATTCGTTAATTTCTTTGAACTCAATTAGATGTCTTAAACATTTCCGATTTGCTTAATATTTTTCAAGAATGATCTATGAGATGCAACTTGAAAAATAAACGGTTCAGATCGTTAAAGTTCGATGTGGTGTGGACCCTACAATTAATCCCTATTTTTATATATAATAAAAAAAATAGAAATCCCATCCCTTAAAGATTTCCTATATATAAATATGGTGTCCTCTTGTGAAAAAGAAAGATTAAAACAACCGCATACAACATCACTATGGCGTCCCAGTCAAATAACACAATATCAGCCTTTTTTTTTTCCCAAACATGACATAGTGGTATAAAACTGGAACGTCACAGTCATTAGTCATTACTCAATACATGAAAGTTGATGTCCTTACGAAAACTGCTTAACATGAATGAGCATGATATACTAATAGTAATTGGTAGGGGCAGGACAGCCCGAAAACATCTCAGCCAAGAAACGCCACCACTCGCCGTACTAGCACAATACGAGAGTTGATGATGAACTTTTTCTTGCAATTAAACGTTGCCATCACAGCTAGCAAGCTAGGCCTCTCTGTAAATTGTAATATGCATGAAGCTGCATGCATATGGCTTTTAGAACAAGGACGGTATCTCCACTGTTGAAGTTGCTGCTTTTGAAACAAATGAGGGGAACTCAAGTCCCCACAAAAAAAAAAAGGGAAGGGCATTGCTTTTGGCATCCTACCCTGCGACTGCGAGGAAGGAAGTAGGAACAGGTGCCTTCTCGAATCGCACTTTGTAAAGCTTCTTTTTGTGCTTTCGACGATATTAACGTTTAACTTGTAAATTACAATCTATACTCTTGTGATTAGGGGTACAAAAGATTTGAAGCCTGTGATTAGGTTAACTTAATTAACATCAGGTATGTGAGACATCAAATTCAGTGTTAACATTAACTTGGATTCTTCTCCTTCACTTTTGTAGTCTAACTTCGGTACTAAAAATATTGGTATATATGAAATGTATTATGCATCATGAAACCGATTTCAGAGTGTTCTTTGTTTTTCAATAGTCCGGACTACTCAGTAGTTCGGAAAATGAATGGTCATGATTGAATTTAGAAAATACTATTTTTGCTTATTTGCCAGTCTAATAAATATAAAACCGGACTATCCAGTAGTTCGGACTATTGAAGACTTCTCCAGGTAAATGTTTTGTTTCTTATGGTAGGTGTTTTGGATCAACCGGCCCACACCACACGAAGGGCTCTCAAATACATGATAACCAAACTCCAATCTTGGACCAAGCCTAAGATACATCCGTGTCGAAGTTTATACCTTCTACAGTTCATCTAAAGCCTACACTCTCTCTAGGAATAAACGTTCATTGAGAACCTAATGCACTTGACTTGATGCCATTAGTGGATCTACTAAAGTTCAAAAGATCAGAAGACCATGCTCTAACCCTCGACCTAGTAAATTAGTATTAGTCATTTATCAAGAGAAATTTTTTGGCAAATGAACTTGCTAATTCGTGTTTGCCGTGTTTTCTTGGTCCAGTTTGCTTCGATCAAGCTCATGTATCTTGTCGGTGCCTTCTTGTGGCAGAAGCTGCTGGGAGCTCTAGACTTTGTGATGCCTTATTGTAGTTTCTTTGGGTTGAGCGCTTAGCACAGTTGTCAACCATAAAAAATAAGAAAAACTAATAAAAATAACTTGAAAATTTTGAATTTTAACGGTAAAGACAAAATAAAAGGTAAAGTGAATAGTATCAAGATAGACTTTTTAGTGTTAAAATATAATTTTTCGTTAAAGTAAACAATACCAGAAACTTTTCGTTAAAATTCCCAAACTAAGCTCACCATTTTGGACTTGTGTACCGGGCCAACTACAACGTGTAAATCAGGTCTACTACAACTACTACAACGGAAATTTAAAGGACGAGCCAAAATAATGTCAAAAGGAAAAATAATAGGTTACAAAATAAAAACTTCAAGACTCCAGGGGGACTTGGCCCATCTGATCCCCAAAGTATTACAAGGACTAATCATGTATGAATCAAAACTAATAACCGACTTCTCGACCTAAAAAGATTTAAAATCCTGCCAATCACAACTCATGCTAAGTTGCTAACAGGTATAAGGTTGTACACCATTCATGTCGACACAGGCAGTTCCTTTTCGACCAGTAATGCCTTGAGTTCTTCTTCACTTGGCAGCTGTTTTTGCTCTTCCTTTTGTTCAACCGGCAATACCTTGTGTTCCTCTTCAGTCGGCAACTGTTTTTCCTCTTCCTCAATGGGCTCTTCTCGTACACAAGGTCTCCAGATTGTCTCCTTGCCCACGTCCATGAGTGCAATGCCTTTTCTAGTCAAATTAGCTCTGATCAGATCGCTCATTGCAAAATCTTTGTTTTCCCTTGCACGTTTTCTTTCTTCAATCTTCTTCAGTACTTCATTTTCCACCATCCCTGCTCTCTCCAATGCTTTCACCTTCAATTGCTGCAAAACCTGCACAACGCAGTATCCCTGTGTAGTTGATAACTTCAATCCATGATTTCAAATTTAAAGGAAACAAAGAAGAGGACATA
Organism: Crataegus laevigata; assembly: GCA_963580275.1. Lineage (NCBI taxonomy): Eukaryota > Viridiplantae > Streptophyta > Magnoliopsida > Rosales > Rosaceae > Crataegus > Crataegus laevigata. The sequence continues at coordinate 2,569,603 of OY756940.1, forward strand.
TCACCTCCGAATATGTATGGGGCGATTTTAAACCCAAAACGTCCAGAACATCATCAGTAACTGCTTTCTTTACATCGATTAGTGACTGGACCATTGATAACTGTTTCTGCTTTTGCTGCTTCTTCTATTAAAAGTAAAAATACTCTCTGTTATCACAACACAGCCATACACACATTTAAAGGTGCACGAAAAAAAGTGAGGCATGGTGGAACTGAATCTAAATGTTCACCTTGAGTCCATTCAAAGAACTGTTTATAAACTTCAACGCATCTTGGAAAGCACCAGTCAATATCTGGGCAGTGTTCAAGTCATCGCACATTTTGGACCCAAACTCATTCTTTAGCTTACTGATGCATTCTTGGGCAATCGGAATAATTTTAACTATTTTACCATTTTGATCTACACCTTCCTTCAGACCCTCTTCTCGAAATGGAGCTAAAGCATCTTCACAATCTTGCAAGGTCTAACAATAAAAAACATCAAGCCATAAGATACTAGATACAGAAACATAAAATCCATCTATGCTGTGATCCAAAATGCATGTTTGACTTGTCTTATCAACTTCTGTCTTTATACAATTCTGTTCAATCTTGATCAGTATTTTATTTGTATTTCACTATAGACAATGATTAATATTTAATGCCAACAGGCATCATTCCAGAATACATTGCCCAAACAGAAAATTTGCAGGGGTAATCGAACAAGACAATAACAACTATTTAACCCAACCAGGAAAAATTGCCAACAGAGTTTAGAGCAACGTCCACTAAAATTACACATCAGGATACAGTAAAAGATATCAACGGAGAACAATAATCCGCCAAAGGAACGGTCTCAGAACACTTAGGAACTAAGCAGGTGGTTGCATAACCATTGAATAGCTAAGGACTGAGAGACAAACTTCCAAATGAAAGTTATTTAAAAGATGCGCCACATACCTGATATATGTAATAAATAGCATCTGATGAACTTTCCAGCTGGGAGATTGTGTAGTTGAGGGGAGACCTATAGTGAGCGCTTATCAAGAAGTGTCTCAAAGCCAATGGATGGTACTTTTCAGTAATCTAATAGAGAATGAAATTATTAATGGTAGTATAAACTGAAAATATATAGAAGATTGAAGAAGCATTAAAAGGAAAAGTTAGCACAATTTACCTCCCTAATAGTGAAAAAGTTGTTCAGGGATTTTGACATTTTCTCGTTGTTATTGGTAACATGTCCATTATGCATCCAGTAACTCACACTGCTCTCTTGGCATGCAGCACAGCTCTGGGCAACCTCATTCTCATGATGTGGAAAAATCAAGTCAATGCCGCCGCCATGAATATCAAACTTGAATGTCATATAATGTGCACTCATTGCACTGCATTCAATGTGCCATCCAGGTCTACCAGGTCCCCAAGGGCTTTCCCAACTTGGCTCACCAGGCTTTGCAGACTGCAGATTTATTTTGAAGTTTCATTAATTTAAAAATACAAACAAAAAAACGCAAAAATGAGGTAAATGGTTGAGGACTTCAGACCTTCCACAATGCAAAGTCTGCAGGATTACGCTTCCTTGAATCAACAACAACTCGTTCACCAGCCCGATTGTGTTCCAATTTTTGTCCAGATAACTGGCCATAATTTGGAAATTTATCAACAGCAAAGAATACATCCCCGCCAACCACATATGCATATTCCTTGTTAATAATCTGCATGATATAACAATCATTAGAGAGAAACTGCAGGCCTATAAAAATAAAACAAACAAGAAACCATCACAAAAAAACATAATACATAAGCATTAGAGCAAGCAGAAAACCTGTGTGATCAAATCCTTGATATGTTCTATGTGCTCAGAAACGTATGGCTGACGGGTGGGAAGAAGGCACTGGAGATCACCCATGTCCTTGAGATATTCTTTGCAAAAACGACTACTTAAACTAAATGGGTCTTCACCATTCTTATTTGCTCGCATTATTATCTGCAACATCCAAATATTAGCAATCTCTACATGGCATTAAGTAATAAGTACACAACGAAAATGAAGAAGAACAAGAAGAGTCAGAAGATTCAAAATAGAATTATGAGTTAGAGAGAATATACGTATAAGAATAGAGATAAACTCAAAGAAGTTTAAAAACCATGGAGTAACGAACTAATTGTCCAGATTCCAGTGTTTAATCTAAACCCTTTTACAATGAATTCACATGAGTTGATGAGTTAAGAGTGTTACACACGCTGAACAATAAATGACAACAGGCACACGGCAAAAAGAAAGAGATACTTCTAAAATAATTGTGCAGATAAAGAGGATGTAAAAACTATAACCACTAAAAGCACAATATTCTTTCAAGAACATAGAAAGCCATCTGTCTCAGATATTCAAATGCCAAACAATGTTAAAGCATTAGCCAGCTGCCAGATAACTGATTTTGTACATGAGAAAAAAGACCTCGGTATCAGGCCAGTAATTTAGTCAAAAAAAGGTAAGCAGATTTATAGCACTAAACAAGCCAAACGAAAAGTTATAACTATAATGAGATAACAAGTATACGATAACTGAAGCATTAGTGTTTTGTTTCGATGACGGATTCCCAAGTACTAAGGGATTTAGCCTAAATTAGTTAGAAATGCCCTAAAGGAAACATTAAGTGGAGGGGCTGAAAATGCACTACATGAGCATTACAGCAAGAATTTATAAGGGTATTAGTATAACTATAAATGAACCAAAGCAGAGCACACGCTAATGAAGGGTAACAAAGGAATGCAATCAAAATAATCTCATGATACGGTTCAAGATTCTCACCTTGTCATCAACATCAGTAAAATTCCGGACATACGTAACCTCGTAACCCAAATGCTTTAAGTATCTGTAGAATTCCAATTCAATGTCAAGCATGATTAGTTGCCACAGACTAATCTTCACTTATGTATTATGCTAAACGGATTTGGCAGCGTTTGACAGTGATCAACAAACTAGCTTTATCAAATTGATAAAACAAAAAAAAGCAACTGAATTTCTAACAGAAATCAAACATATCAAATTCCACACTAATCAAAAGCATAATTATTAAATTAAACATGCAAATAATGAGCTTGAAAGTGCGAACCTGAAGAGGACATCGAAATTGACGGCGGCGCGAGCGTGACCGAGATGGCTGAGATCATAGGCGGTAATTCCACAGACGTACATGCTGACCTTGCCGGGTTCTATCGGCCTGAAGATCTCCTTCTGGCGGGTCATCGAGTTGTAAACCATGAACTCCTTGCCGGCGGCCATTCTCGGATTTCTCAACCCTTTGCCGGCCGCTCAATGCTCTCTGTAAAGGCTTCTGCAATCGAATTGGGAAAAAACCTAAACCCTAATTCAAGTTCCTTTTTTCCAATTCGCAGGGCATAAATCACAAGGTTTTGCTTTTATGTGTATTTTCTTTTGACTGGTGCGGCAAATAAAAGAAAGTGACAAAAATTTGTAAAGAAACTAACGGAAAGTTATAAAAAAAAAATTAATGAAAAATCATTTTTAAATATATAGTGAATAAACAGTACTAGAAGTATTTCATTAAAACTCTCAATTTATAATGCTTTGCATTTTAAGTAATAAAATTTTTAATAGGAAAGAATTATTAGCATAAAAGGAAATTAAATTTGTCACATATTTTTAAAAATTTATGTCACAACAAATCATTCATAATCTCAAAAAGTACTCATTCCTAATTAGAATTTTGAGAAAAAAAAACAACTTAATTTGAAAATTTTATGCTTTTCGATCAAAATATTTTAGAAAACTTTCTATTTTTTTAATTGGCCTTTTTTTAAGGTAATAAAATTAATTAAAGGTTATTTTTTGTAATTTAAATTCCATTAAATGTTAGATTTTAAATTTTATAAACTGTCAAACTTAATTGATATGAAAATATACTAATATATTGAGATGAACAAAGTCAAAAAGACTTTGATAAAAACTGAAAAATCTCTTGCTTATGACTAGGACTTGTGAGGTCCATAAGAAATGATATACGCCTTCCAACCCAGATGATGCGACTGAAACCCAACGAGGAACAAGGCCCGGCCCATGATATTTACACTGTTCTACAACCAACATTTCCATTGATCTTGCAATAAAAGTTGTTCAGCTCTCAACTCACAAAACAACGATTCTACAACCAACATTTCCATTGATCTTGTCGATCCACTTAGACTGCCGGACACAAGTTTTGAGATGTATTTCTAACAAAGTTCTAAAAAGTACTGGGCAGCAGTAGTTACTAAACGGATGGCTGACGGGTATAGACATGGCGCTTAGACTCCTAGTCAAAGGTAAGAGCATCTTCAATAGAGATGTTAAAAGATAAATGTCAAATGTTAATTTAATGGCTGACGTGGCAATGTCATATATCATCTTTTTCCAACCGATATGTTTTTTTTGTTATAAATGATTTTTGTAGGAAAACTCATATGTCAATCCACATAGGATTGACATATTGGTTGAAGCTTGCTCCTACCCTCAAATTTGATTACATGACATTCTACTTATGATTTGATATCTCCTTTGGACATGGACTAAGGCGGTTTGTTGCGTTTTATTAAAATTTATTATATAACATATAAATAAATATAACTTACCCTAAAAAATACATAATTGTATTGGGATATTATAAATTGCAAAATAGATGACATATAGAGTATAAAGTATTAGAACATATTGAAAACATAAGAAACAAACATCTAATAAGTGTTCATCAAAGTATTCAATAAGTCTTTACAATTATTGAAAAAATAAAATGCAAAGTACAAGTTTTCTATTTTCTATCTAAGTGAGAGTCGTGACCTAGGTAAATTTAGGCATTATTTTTTTATTTTCAAAAGTCTAAAAATTAATCAGAGTAGTGGCTAGCAGGCGCCTAAACGGCGTTAAGCGGGATTTTTAGAGTGATTTCTAAGAGCTCTTTCTTTTCTTGCTTATGATAACATTGGTAGCATGTGAAACCATTAAGTTGGTCTATTTTCATGGCCTCGATGCTTAGAGATTTATAAGACACTATAACTACCATGTTTAAAGATTTGTTAAGAATAATCAAAGATCTTATGAGAATGTGCACTGATGATGATGGCAGATTTTTTTTTTGGGAACTTTAACGAAAAGCTCCCGGTACTGTTCACTTTAACGAAAAACCACATTTTTACACTAAAAAGTCAATCCTGGCACTATTCACTTTACCCTTTATTTTGTCCTTATCATTAAAACTCAAAGTTTTCAAGCCCTTTTCATTAGTTTTCCTTTTTTTTAATACTTTTTGTATGTTTTTAGGGGGTTGTAATGTATGAATGCTTCTATTAAACAGCCCAGCTTCATTGAAGTTCTGCTACCTTCCCTGTAGGCAAAGACACAGTACTATGCGGTCCATTTACTTCACTTTCTGCCAGCTTAATTTATTAGATTTCTACTACGGATTACCATTCTAATTATATGAAGAGCGTAAGGGCAACTATATCGATTAGAACATATGAAAAATAATTTAATTTAAAATTTCATTTATGTGAAATAAATGATATCAAATGTCACACAATCGTGATTTATTATTAATACTTCAAAAGCTTATTAAAAACAACGTTCTTCTGTGAAAAAAATACAAATTGCCACCCATGTCATGAAAAAATAGAATAATTTCAAACCTATCTCCACAATGTGAAAAATATTAATGTGGAAAACTGAACAAATTGAATCGATAAATAAAACAAATCATTCAAAAATCAACAAATACGCAAAAATTTGGACTCAAATTTTGATTAACTTAAAACGACTCCTGCCTCTGCATTCTCATTTCTTCATAGAACCTCTCAATAAACATCTGCGCCCGAAAATCAATGGAAGCTTCTTCTTCGTGGTCTTCCCAGTCCAACGGCTCATATAAAGCCACTGCATTGTCATCATCTCCGGTGGTCGGCAGAGCTTCCAACGTGAAATCTCCATCTTCTCCTTCAACTCTCAAGCTGTTGCCCCAACATTTGCAGAGAAAGAACATCGAGTACACGTCTCGAAGGCTTTCGTTCTTCATGAGCTGCCTCCTTCTGTGGTAATGAATGAGGGGAGTGTTGGAGGGAGAGAACTGGTATTCTCTTACAAACCCATAGTCGCAGTTCTTCAGTAGCTTCATCTTCTTTGAATATTGCAACTTCCTAATGAATGAGTTTTCAAATGATAGTTTTCTCACTCTGGCAACGAAGATAAAGACTTTCAGAAGCTTGGAGAGATTCTGAAAAACGGGTAGTCGTCTTTTCGACATTTTTAGTGAAAATTTTGAACTAACAAAAGAGAGACTTACATACAACGAGTATCCGACCGACAATCTAGAAAATTAGTCGCTCTATCTTTTAGTTGCAGGAAAGTTTGAGTTGGGGTTTGTTGAGGAGGGAGAGAGCATTTTTAAGGAGGCAAAAAGTGGAAGGAAGTGAAAGGAATCTAATTGGTGGTTGGGAGCCGAGCTGTAAAGAGCGGGTGTAATGGTCGGTTGCTTCTTCTTGTTGTGTTGTTTAGGGTGTAATATATAAAGGAATAAGCAAACTAGCCGTTGGACTTTGGACCCCGATGGGTTTCCTTCCCTCCCTCTATAATTCTATGAGTTTAATTGGACTTTTAATACCGATCGATCTCACGTTTAAAAGGCTACTTTCTGTTGATTTCTATATGTATTTTGATGTTTGCCACGTGATTAGAGAGCGTATGAGGAGCTTTCTGAATTGTGCGACGGCTTTGAGTTTAAGGGCAGTTCAAAAAGGGTTTGTTACAAAAATATCCCTCAAGGGAATGTTTACTTATTTGGATTAGAGAAAGTGAAAGAGAGAAGAATTGAGGACAGAATCAACTTCGCTAGTTGATACGATTTATGATTTTTTTAAGTATTAGATTAATAATTATAATATGGAACTACGAGTTATTAAACATAGAAGAAGTTAGAATTTTAAATAATTCCAATAAATTACAATAAATGTAGGTAAGTAAACATTTCATATATCCAAAGGGAGTTGAGTTTAAGAGTGAAATTTTATACGCATGAATTTTTTTCCAATTATATGCATGATTACATAGTGAGAATTCTGATTCACAAATTACAAAAACACTCCACAATATTTAATAAATTTTTTTTCTAATGTTACAAGAGATTTCAAGTTCTCGTCATGCATTGATAAACGAATATAACTATATATCATCAATCATGCATCCAAATATGAGAAATTGACAATAAAAATTGAACTTCTAAATGTTATTGCACTTTTAATTTGTTCATTGTTAAACTAATGTATTCAATAATACAAAGTTAGTTTACCTTGTTTTGTATTCAAGCATGCAAATATACGTACCGTATGGAGTTGGGCATGCAGATCTCAAGTGTTTCTTTCTCCTTACAGATTCCTTAATTTTCTATCACTCTCAATTAATTTGCAGTTTGAAGATGCTTTTACAGTTTTGGTGGGCTGTGCGACCCGACTTGATTTGTAATTAGGAGATTCATGGTTAGAGATGAAAACAAGGATAATACTTCCCTCCTGAGAATAAACCCTACATTGACGAGGGAGGAGTCTTGTATGGTTTTTTTTTATAAGTAAATTGAGTTTCTCCCTATTTTGAAAAATGTTTTTACAGTGGAAACTTAATTTTCTTCATGGTATCAGAACATTTTATTTCGCGTGTGAAGTACAATGGCCACGCGGGTTCCACGTCATCACCCCATTTGTGTGGTCTATGTGTTATGCTTAAAAATTCGCCACACGTGAAGGGTGTGTTCATAATGGATCCCACATTAATGGGATGACGAGTCTTGCATGAGCTTACAAATAAGTTAAACTATTCCCCATAGGAAAATGCTATTGGCACTTCAAAAATCTCAATCTACACTCCTCACAAGTGTATTTTTCTTTCTAACTATAGAAAGTTTAGAGTGTAGAATGAAAATTTTGGATTGCCAATAACAATTCCCTTTCCTATATTATAAATTGATATTATGATAGAACTTCAACTTTATTTAGAAAAATCCTTATGTTCTCTAACATGACATTATTTTATCGTACAAATGTCTCAATCATTTATGTTCATTCTCTTTACTTCATGCAGAGATTGTATTTGAAAAATTTATACGATTTGAAAACCATTTAACCATCTATATAAAAAAAATAATGTTCACGAGGATGCTACATATTATCATAATCGTCGATTTGTTTTGATATATATATGAATAGCTAAATGGTCTCTAAATATAATAAATTTTCTAAAATTATCTTTACATAATGATGCAAAAAATTGAAATAATTTTATTTATGACGTTGGTACATGAAATAATTTTCTTTCCATCTCCTTCCATTTCTTCAAGAAAAATAATAAAGGGATGTGCTATCCACACACTCTATTTTACTTCTTACACATCTCTTAATAATTTATGTTCGTTGATCTTCTTCAATTCATTCCATCTGACGGCCGAAAATAAAAAAAATGTATGAGAAATAAAAAAAAATGTGTAGATATCACACTTCAAAATAAACCACGCTTTCATTTCTTATAAACATTGTTCTTCGCTCAGATAAAAAGCAATAAAAAAAATTGGCTCACCATTGACTATTTCAAACCAACGGGCTTGAAGCCTTGACCTCTCGTCGAACCCACACGATACAATTCAACTACCTTGTTATAGTAGCCGTTGGCCAGTTTACTTCTACGGTCTAATATTTGTACATGGGTATCTTTTTTATTAATTTTTTTATTCCTCAAATTTTATTAATTTCATACAATTTCCTCTACGATTCGCATCAACATTTCTTTTTATTTTTGGATTTAAGGGTTGTACCCACATTTTCAATTTTAGAGGTCTATGACTAGTAATAAAATAAAATAAGAATTTGGTTCAAAATAATTGAAAAAAGAGAATAAAATTTGATTAGCGTGGTCTGATCATATCTAACAATGTATAGCAATAAAGTAATTCAAATAAAATTTCGTTGAGAATAATTAGAAGGTAAGTACAATTTGATTAGTGCGGCCCAGCCGTATTCGATAATATATATCAATATAGTAAATAATTCACCATAACCAGATTTTTCTTATCCGCACGTTGGTTCAAAATTTGACTAGTGCATCCCGACTGTATCTAACAATGTATAGCAACACAGTAAATAATTCACCATAATCAGATTTTCTTATCTGCATGTTGGTTTACGCTTCTTCCACTCCTTTCTACAAGTGCTTAAAATTGCGAGATTTGATTATTATTGTCAAGGTTTGTACACTACACAATTATATTTGCACATGTTCCATATTTTGTGAAGAAAAGAAAGGCATGCTTTACAAAAATGAATTTTGCCACCAAAAGGAAAAATATTAAGCGAAAATAATTTTCATTTTTGAAAATCAAATGAATATAATTTTAAATCAACGGCTGGGAGAAGAGATCAAAGAGGTGAAGTTCAAATCGGAGGGTGGTTGGGGGCAAAGGCTCACTCAAAAACGACGCATCACCCGGGAAACCACAGCGGTGCGGAAAAAACACCAGGCGCGCACATTAGCAGTCATAAAAAAGAATGGGAAAAAAAGAAAAAAATCCAGAGTATATATATATAACCCGAACGTTAAAACGCCCTCTCTCGGAGTCTCTCAATTCGCTCTCATCGTATATAAACCTACGTTTCCCGGCGATTTGCGAGAGAAAACCAAAACAGTAGCAACAAACCCAATAGAAAAATTCTCCCTTTTTCCCAGAAAATCCCGAGATTTTCCGAGAAAATCAGAGGAGGCGCGAGAAACAGAGAGGGAGAGCTGTGATCTGAGAGTGGCTCTCTTTGGTCTGAGTTTCCGATAAATGGTGTATATAGGCGGGTCGGAGGAGGAAGAGAGAGTGGCGGCGAAGTCCATGGCGATGGGTTCCGAGAGGACGAAGGCTCTGCACAATTTCAACTTGCCGTGGGATTTGAAGTGGGGGAACCAGAAGCACCTGCGGTGCCAGAAGGAGAACTCCGACGCCGGCGGGAGTGGCGGGGAAGGGTCGGGGGCTAATCGGCGATCGTCGGCTCAGAGGATGGAAAGCTCGCCCGCGGTGATGACTCGGCGGAGGGATTTGGAGTTCGAGAAGCGGAAGTTTCGGGCCCCGAGGCCGAGGATCGAAAACGACGACGCGGAGGAAGGGATCGATGCGTTTAGGCAGAAGCTCATGTTTGATCTCAAGACGGCGGCGGATAAGATGAAAGACGAGATTTTGAGGGAGGAGGAGGTGGCAGTGGCGGGGGCGGCTGCTGATACTGACGTGGCGGCGGCAGAGGAGGATGTTGAGATGGCGGAGGTTGGCGAATCGGAACCTCCGGTGGCGCCGGAGCCGGAGCTGCCGGAGGCGAGGCCGTGGAATCTGAGGACGAGGAGGGCGGCGTGCAAGGCTCCAATGGGCGGCGGCGGTGGTGCTAAGGTGGTGAGAATCGAGGAAAAGAAGGCGAATTACTCGCCGTTGAGGAGTGAGGGTAACAATGGCGTGAAGTCGCCGAGGCTGGTGAGAGGGGCTTCGGTTTCGGGTCCAGAGAAGAATAAGGAGGAGGAGAGGCCCAAGTTCTCGTTGACGCTCACGAAGAAGGAGATCGAAGAAGATTTCATGAAGATGCTCGGCCACCGCCCTCCCCGCCGCCCAAAGAGGCGGCCAAGAAATGTTCAGAAGCAATTGGATGTACGTCGAATTCCCAAATTCATAAATCGTGACCCTCCTCTTAGCTTATGGACTTCTCCCCTCTCGGCGCCTCTGTTTGTTTATCAAATTAACTGACGGCGGTTGCTGACGGCGGTTGTTCTTGTTGCAGGGTTTGTTTCCCGGTACGTGGTTGACGGAGGTCTCGGCTGAGACGTACAAGGTTCCTGAGTTCCCTGAAAATACAAAGGTGATTGCTTTCTTTTGACTTGTCTCTCATAACTTCAAAAGTCTTCGTCTTCAAACTTTTCATTGATTTGAATATTTGATCAACACCGAGTCACTGAAGAAATTGGGGTCTCTAAATAATGCAATTATCCCCAAATTTAGCTGATTATTTTCTTGGGGTTTTCAAATTTTCATGAGTTATGAAGATTATGGAATTCAAAGTTCCCGCTTTTCTTCTTTCCCACATTTTCAAATCACAACTTTGTTCAGTGCTGAACTGTTTGCTCATTCTTTTTTGCAGAGGTAGCGATCCGGGCAAATGCCGGCTTATGTGGAATGTTTCAAGGCTCTGGTTTATTTCTGACTGCTGCTGCTGCTGCTGCTTGCAAAGCTGATTAGTGGGTATGCCCACACACACATACACATTGGAGTTTTGATGAAACGTATCAACTCCCCTGTTACTGCTGAATGTTCAGTTGCTTTGGAACACTAATTTTGTTTGTTAATTATAATTCATCTTCCTTTCTTTTTCTGAATAAAATGTAAATAAGGGAAATCTGGCCGGATTCTATCATATCGAAAATAACATTTGTGCTCTGAGCTAGGTTTTTCCTGTCTAATATAAAATCAGTTGCATTTGATCTCAGTGTTCCCATTGTTCATCTTTGTTTTCGTTTTCTTTTCGGGTGCATGCTTGGCCGCATACTACTTTACAATTTTGGGTCTTTTACTGCTCTCTTCATTTACACCATCTTTGAAACAAGTGAATGAAAGAGAAGAGTGGAGGGAATTAATTGTTTGTATGGAAATGGACTTGTATATTTCCTTCTCTTCCGAATGCAATTGAACTTCTGAGCTAAATGCAAGTCTAATGAATTGTTTTGAGGTCTCCGTTTCATTGAACTAGTGTAGCTTCAAGGCGGTAGGTTGTACCGGAAACACTTGGTTGCTCTTACTTCTTGCCTGTGTTTTGGATTTTGGTGTTAATCTTCACAGTTCTGCCCTGTCCTGCTCAACTATCTCTATTAAAACATCGTTGTTTTGCTTAACTAGTAGTATTAATCTTCATAATTCTGCAATCTTTTCATTTCTTTTTTTTTTGTTTCGTTTTTGGCACAGATGCAATCTTTTCATTTTTACCTGCTGATTGCCATCACATTCACACTACAAATTTTGGGAACAATGATTTGTAATACAGTAACACCTTGGTCATTGTTTATCGATAGTCAATTGTTCGAGATGTGAATAATGTAGATTTTATGAGATTTTTATGAATATAATGTTTGTCTTTTGCATCCTGTCCTTCTGGTGTGAGATGGATAATGTTGTTTTCTTCTTCTGTTTATTGCCTTTTGGAAGAAGGCGTGCTACTGTTTAAAGTCAATCCCTCACACCTAATTTGGCTTGTTCAAAACTAAAAACTTCCATCAAACCCTAAACAGTTGGAAGTTCTGTTCGTTGGTGACCATTGATCAACGTCTCGTGATCAATGATCTTAGCATTCATTGTTGCACTGTTAACATCGATTCGAGACTTCACGGTGGTGTCCAGTGCGCGGAGAAGTCTTTCTCTTGCTCTCTGGTCTCTGCAGGACTTTTTCCTGTCCTGGGATTTCCCTAGCCTACTCGTTTGTTTGACTTCCACTTTGACTCGTGAGTTTTGTTCCCGGAACTGGATGACCTGTTATTCGTTTGGCAGAAAACCTCCAAAGCTGCTGTTTGACTCGGCAACTTGTCCTCTGCCGTGACTGCGCGTTCGCGTCCTGTCGTTGTCTTTGGGTTCTCAGTTTCAAATTTCCAGTTGTTCAACTCTTGAGGCCCAACCCAGTTTGTGCCTCCAGTCCAGTAAATCTTGTTCGCAACCTTTAAGGGGCCTTTTGCAGCCCATGATGGCAGAAGAACGTTGCGATCAAGTGTGCCCGTCACACCGTCACATTTCTGCTTTGGCGATAAAATATACCATGCGCGAAATCCGCCGAATTATCTTTTATACTAATTCCAATCCGTCATTGACTGACATTCTTTCCCATATGTGTTTACTTGCACGTAATCCGTAAAGGAATAATCCAACTTCAACTGTGTGTGTCTTGTTGCCATTGTTTGAGCTTGAACTTCCTCCCTCCTTGTTGCCGCGACCTTTTCTTGTTGCCACTGTTTGTAGCTGTTTTGGTTAATGAAGTTACTATTTGCCAGAACGACAACGAGCCATCCACAAGAGAGGCATCCCAAAATCTTCATACATTACACAGAGAAACATACTATTTTGACAAGACGATATTATAATCTAAATTACCCTAATTTACGTGGAATTTGAATTTGAATTTAGACAAAATGAGATTGGCACCTTCCCTATTCAACTTACCTAATTCACGTCTAGTTGTACATAAAATCAAAAGAATTGTTGAATCAATTTTCAAAAGAGGAAAAAGAGAGTCAAATTTACTCATTTGGTAATTTTAAAAAGAATAAAAAAGCAGAAAAGAAAGAAGGGGATGTGAGAGTGGAAGAAAGATACCTTGTTCATCTGTTCCCCAACACTTTATCCACTCAACTTTTCACACTTCCAACCATCAAATTTACCCATCACCATAAAAAAAATTTCTTCATTTTACAGAGTATGAATATTATCACATGGTACCTAAAAACACAAGATTGCAGACAGCTAACTTCATCTCTACTTGGAACATTTAACTCGGTCATTTCTTCTTCTTTCTAAATTTACCGTTACAGAAGAGAGAACCGAACCCGAAAAAACTCGCAGTAACTTTGGAAATGTAAGGCGGTGGGAGGTTCAGAACAGGGCTGATTCTGACCCCACTGCCGTGAGATCCACTCTTTCTCAACGCCGGCTTCTGATTCATGTTGTTGTAAGGATAATATGTACTCGAACACGACGCAGACGATGATCTTCTGCTCGAAACCGATGTCTGTTTCTGCAAATGCTGCTGCTGCTGCTTCTGATGAGTTGTTGTTGTTGTTTCCTTTGGAGGCAATGCTTGCTTTTGATTTGGTTTTGGAGCCGACCCTGTTGAGTTGCTTCTCGAAAGAAACTGAAGCGGCCGGATTAGGCTCTTTCCGCGAGCAGCGTCGCAGTTGAGACTGCTGCTCCGCCGGAACTGCCAGAATGGCTTTGCTGTTGGAGGCTTGTCGGTTTCATCTTCGTCGGCATTGGCGTCTAAAAATTCTTTCAACCTCTTCTTCTTCTCATCTGTTTTAAACCTCTCTGTTTTTATAGGTGTTGAGCGATGAGCAAGGGTAGGAGGAGCTGCCCTCTGATCATCAGTCTGAGGAGTAACTGTTTTCTCTTCAGGCAGGTGAGTTTCTGCGGCGGCGGCGAGATTTCTCTTGATTTGGACAGGGAGAATCTTCCCATTAGAGAAAAGCTCGTCCGCCGAAGACAACTCCAGCCTGAGATTGTTTACAATGCAGAAGTCGAAATCGGCAGTGGAATCCAAGAGAGAGGACTCTAACCGTTGCCCTTGTTTCGGAGCATGATTCGTCTTGTCGAGATCATGGGAGAATGAAATTCTTGGACTGAATCCGGGGCTCCAAATCTCCGAGCAGACCTCAATGGCCATGGTAGCTCCAAAATCAGCAAACAAAGCGTTTCGAATTCGAATACAAGTGCCTGAAGCAAGGCTTTAAAATCCAGCAGAAAGCCCAGAGTGGCATTGAATGTCGGCAGATTCGGAGTCAAAAGAAGTGAAAATTCGGCAGGAATTTGAATTGCGGGAATCAGAAGTCAGAAGCCAGAAGCAGCAGCAGCTTTAGCTTTTCCATTTTTGTCTGTGCTTTGAGCATTTCTGAGAGATTGTAGCGGCATTGGAGGATATCAGAACAAGTCTGCAGATTGCAGAGGTGGTTATATTGCCTTTTTCCCCAAGTTATCAGAACAAAAGGAGAAAGATAAAGAGAAGGAAATTAAAGTGGTTGAATTTAAGCACCGAAAGGCTAGAAAAGAAGACCCTCAAAGCCTCCTCTAAGAGGTTTCCAATGAAACTTTTACTTTTGGGATGGGGATGGGAATGGGAAAAACAGAGTGAAAGTGAGTTGGGTGAGGGAAATGGGATTTAAAGTCAAACAAAAAAAAAACCTAAAATCGTCGGTTTGTTTGATGCATATTGGAACTAAATGATTAGAAATTAATAGATTTTGTAGACATGACCGTTAAATGATGATTAAGAAAATTAAAAAGTTTCAATAGAGACATCTATACGGTTTAAATACGTTCACCACAACTGACCTGATAAGATAGTACATTCAAGAATGAATGATAAAAGTATTCATATAGATCCATCTGATTAGATTTTCGGAAAGAGATTGTCTCTGGATCTCTCTCTCCAAAGCCCAGGGATCAATTGATCCGGACCTTTAAAAATTTGATCAAACGGCTTAAAAATATTGTAGTTTTTAAATTTTTTTACTAATTTATCTGTTTTTAGTCGTTGAGTCAAATTTTAAAAGCACAGATCACTTGATCCTTAGAGTTTGGAGGGAGAAATCCGAAGATGATTTCTTTTCTAGATTTTTTATTAGGAAGGTGCTATTGGGCTTTGTATCTGAAATCAATCAGTAATAATCCATGTGAATATTTATCTAGTACTATAATGTATATTCTGCAAATTATAACAACAATTAAGCTTTATACCATTAAGTAGGGTCGGTAGTCTTAGGACGCTATTGTGCACGGTTTGTGTCAAATCTTCCGTTAGCTTCAAGTACTTTATATCTTATCTTATAGTCTCTTTGAAAATCTTCATAGATCTTCTTCTACTCCTTGTATCCTAGTCTCCATCTCATATATTTTGCAAATTATAGAAACCCAAAATTATGAAATATCTGTTTGAAAAGGAACAAAAATTACATGGGGAGCAACTGGTTTTTGGGGTGGATCTAGTTGATTAATAATAATAAAAAAAGAGCGGCCTCAAGTAATAATACTTTCCGCTTTGCGAGGGTCAGGAGATGAGAGAATGTCTATGGTACGCAACCTTATCTTTCTTTTGCAAAGAGGTTGTTTCACTCGAATCTGTGACATTTTGGTAAAAAAAACTTAATATATTTTCGGAATATGGACAGAAGGTTCCGTTCGGATCTAAAAGGTTGCCATTTGGATATAGAAATCCAATTCAGTAAGTTCCAAATTGAAAATAATTTAGAGAAGCAAAGCAAAGGTGTGTAATTTGCTGCCTAATTGGTCGACATAAGATTGATGATTGATGAGGCAACGATAATGTGCCACGCGATGTAGGGTCCATGTGGGACTCAGCCCCATAACGTTGTTTTGTGTAGGCATTATTTGTTGCGTTGCAAGCGCTCAAACTTGGTTCAACCTTATTAGGGCAAAGACACCAGAGGTTGTACCATATCTATGTGATCATGTTAGAATGTGAGAGCGTCCAGCACAAAAATATGTGGAGAGACTCAAAGTTGTCTAACTACGTATGTTATCAATTTATTACCTTAAAATTTATTGGTTTTTAACGTTTCAGACATCAAGTTTTTTTTTTTGTTCCAGTCTAGTACTTAAAGTCTTAATTCTAGAACACTTTTATATATTCGTTAAGTTTTCCGTTAGAACCACAATTAAATGATTATGTGGCACCTACGTGAACAATGATTGAATGACACGTGTCAATTTGACCCACGTGGAAATTTAAAAAAAAAAAAAAAAAAACTAAAACTCTCTCCTCTCCTTCCCTGTTTCGAAACCCTAACTCCTTACCATCTTCCCAAAATCATCTCAGCCAATTTCCTCATCGCCAAAGATAAAAAATTTGGCTCTATCCCATTTGCTAGATTTTCAAGAAGAGTTGCATTTGAGTTCTGAAAAATGGCACCCAGATTGCCATTTTTGGAGCTGGAACCTTCGTCAAGACCCAATAAGTTCCAAGGCTCTCTGAGATCTCCAACCTCCTTGTTCTTCGCGGCTGCCAACCCCTCCCCCACCGCCGCTGCTTCTCCAGAACCTCGCCCAAACCCACTTCCTCTCTCCCAATAAATATGTTTCCTCCATCGCTTCCGGACTCCAATGTCTTGTGGGTCAAATATTTCGTGTTGCTGGAGAGGGCTTTTGGAGGGTCTTGGTGAGGGTTTTGGTGTCCCGAGCAAAGGCGTCGAAGATCCAGGAGTAGGCGAAGGTGTTGGGCCAAAAAGCCAACGCCATCATGCTCGCGCCATGTTTTCCAACGACGCCATTAAAGCAGCTCAAGCAACTCAAACATTTAAATTTTTTTTTTACTTTTCTGATTCAATTTGAAAATTTGGGGAATTGGGTGGTTGTAAAATCAATTGGATTTGGGGAAATGGGATTTCCGTACGGGATGAGAGGGGAGATGTTGCTCTTGGTAGCCGTCAAGAGTCTGTGACGTCGACAAGACGGAATGGAAGAAGGTGGTGTTGTTGATTTGGATGTTGCTGGCGGAGGAGAGGAAGAGATCGAAGGGTTCGTGGGGGGGGGGGGGGGGGGTGAGGTGGTTCTTGGGGTTTTTGTAGAAGACTCCGAGAGGGTAAGGCTGAAGAGAGAGTGTTTTTTATTTTTTATTTCCACGTTGGGCATATTGACACGTAACAGTACCACGTCATCAACGGAAAACTTAATTACCGAGGTTATGATGGAAAACTTAACAAATATATAAAAATGTTCTATAATTATAACTTTAAGTATTAAACTGAGACAAAAAAAATTTAATACAGGAAATATTGAAAACAAACAAAATTTAAAATAATAAATTGAGATTAATCTTAAATTTTAATATTGGATGTGAGATACTTTTAACGTGTCCATTATGTGACTCCTTTTGAGAACATGATCCTGCCTATGCGGGGCTTCGAGGTCAATCGATCCTGGTCGTTCACCATAGATCGAACGACTATGATTCCACCAACCTCATGTTCACTGCCTTCTCTCTTCTCCTTTCACCGCTTCTCTGCTCATGTTCACAGACTGAATGAATTCGCGACCAAGGCATGTCGTTGACTCGTCGTAAACTTGTTTGGCACAAGGAACGAGTTCGCCACAGAATAGAGGTTACGATCCCACCTTCGTCAGCGACGGCACGCTTCGGTGCACGATGAGCGGGTAGATTGGAAACAGTGCTTGGTTGGGCAGAATCGTAAGGCGGTGGATGAGGCATGGCGATGGCGTCCATGGATTTGGAAGTCCTTTGGCTGTGATGCGTGCTTCGATGGCGTGATTTTTTTTCACTGTTCGATCTGTTGTGAACGACTTTTGTGGTTAACACTTTTCACAAATTTTATTGGATATATGGGAACATGTGGGACAATTGGACAGATCACGTGACTATCATGTTAGAATGTAGCCTCTAATCCAAAATTATTCAACTATGTGTGAAGAGGTAATCTGTAAGCACTAATATTGGACTTATATCATTCCATCACTCTCCATATATTGAAGTGGGATCCATGATGAGCAACCGTTTTGGTTTATTAGGACATACCTCACATGCGATGGAACTAAAGTTACGTAAAACTAAAGTTCTGTGAGATTAAAATACAAATGAATCTATATTTTTGTAATTTTTTTATTTTTTAAAAAGGTGAAAAACTGATCGCAAGTCACGATTATCTATCATTTTAAAAAAAAAAAAAAACTCACAGAAACAGAAACATTTCAGGCTCTCTTAATCACAAACTATATTTTTATAATATTTTACTCTACGAAAAATATGAATCTTTGTCAGGCGCCTACTGATGAGAACACAATTTGTAATCATAGAACGTGCAAGTACATGCTATGCACGAAAGATTTGACACATGGGCTAGTACCTCTGTTTGACCTAAAAAATAAGGGCTCCAAAGAAATGACTAGGACGGAGGGACAGACAATGCATGATATAGGCCCACGTAACACGATGTCAGTGTCCCTTAATTTGTTGGGCTCGTACATTCCTCGTCCCACCGCCCGCATGGACCCTGTTTGGGAATCTAATTAAGCATATCCCCGAAACTGATAGTTAAGTAAAACAGAGCTGGATTTCGACCTACCAAACGTTGTCGTTTACCCAACATAAATACATGCAAACGGCGTCGTCAGATCTAGACCCGGATCCGACCCGCCAGCGGAACGACGCTGACAGCTTTGACTATCGGTTAACCTCCAGATTTCCACAAACCGACACGGCCTTTCCCTCCATACCATATTTTATTCCCGCAATTTGGGCCGATTCGGTGCATCATATGTAGGTCCGAAATGAGAAAATGGAGCCGCCGTGGGACAAGAGCATGAAGAAGAAGCGGAAGCGGAGCCGCCGCCCCGTCAGGCTGAGATGCTCCGTCAAGAATTACGATTGGGGCATTGTCGGCCTCAATTCCAAGGTCGCCAGGCTTTTCGCGCTCAATTCCGGTTCTGACATCGACCCGGGCAAGCCGTACGCAGAGTTCTGGATCGGGACTCATGAATCTGGGCCGTCATATGCGGATTCCGGGTCGGAGTCCTTGAGTCTCAAGGCCTGGATCTCGCAGGATCCTAATGTGCTTGGAGACAGGGTGGTTGAAAAATGGGGTGCTGATCTTCCGTTTTTGTTTAAGGTATGGGTTCTGTTTGTTGTTTGGTTGCTGAGAAAATGCTGAAGAGGGAAGAGAAAATTGAATAGTTAATGATAGTTTGTGAACACTGTGTTTGCATTTTGTTTCTTGTTATCTGGGTAATACATTGTAAATCTGAGATTTAGAACTTTGTCCTGCAAAATGCTAGTGATTTCTTTGGCAAGATTATGGAGTTTTGGGATTATTGTGAATTGTAGGTGCTTTCGGTTGGGAAGGCGTTGTCGATACAGGCTCATCCGGATAAAGAACTGGCTAGGGTGTTGCACAAGTTACACCCAAGTGTTTTCCGAGATGACAATCACAAGCCTGAAATGGCATTGGCATTGACGGAATTCGAGGCTCTTTGTGGGTTTATCAGTGTCAAGGTAAAATATGCAACTTCACTTTGATGTCATTTGGTTCTTGTGCTTGTATTGAATTTGATCTTTATAACAGTGTGGCTAGATTTAGATGACGGTTCTTATCAATGTCCTGAAAAAAGTACCGATTATAGTTGCGATGGGTTAGATCCGTAGTAATTGGTAATGAAGCATAAACTCTGCTTGTGCTTTTAGCAATCAGTTCCACCGGAACTTGCGGTAAAGAAGTAAAGGAATGCAGTTGAAATCAATAAGTTAAGACGCTGTTGATATCAAGTTTTTAACTTTCTCAAGTAATCACCTGAAATGCCTTTCACTTTTTACCCTCAGTTATAAAGATTTTATAAAACATATTCAACTGAGTGCATTCTTATTATAATTATAAAACAATTTCTCTTACTCCATAGTGTTCGTTTGTTCCTAATTGTATATTTTATTTCAACCAGGAGCTTAAGGACATGCTTAATAGTGTTCCCGAGATTGCAGAATTGGTTGTGGTTGGAGATGCAGAGCGAATTCTACTTGGCAGTGAGCACCATGAGAATGGGAATGCCAAAACAGATATAGAATCCATCTTCACCCGACTTATGTTACTAAGTAAAGATACAATTGCTGAGATGATTTCTAGACTGAAAAGACGTCTTAATCTAGAGAAAAAGGTACTTTCAAGTTATGTTTGCTGTAATTGTTGCCATTCAAGAGTTGCTTTCCGCTAAACATATTGAAGGATATAACCCACAATAACTAAAATCATAGCTCGTTGTTCTGCTATTAGTATATACCCATTATGAAAGTGATAGGAACGTTGTTGTTTGAATGGTCAGTATAACTAGAGAGTTTCACCATTATCCATCATGTTTATGTTGATTGCATCACTAGGTTTTTCTTCAATCACAATATTCTTTGCTTCATTGGACCAGAAAAGGCATTTGACGGTTAAAGAACAACTGGTACTCAGATTGGAGAGTCAATATCCAGATGATGTGGGTGCAATAGCAGCGTTTTTTCTTAACTATGTGAAGCTGAACCGCGGTGAAGCAATAAGTCTTGGGCCAAATGAACCTCATGCATATATTTCTGGTGAATGCATTGAGTGTATGGCAACTTCTGACAATGTTGTTCGTGCTGGCCTTACCTCAAAACCATTGGATGTCCAAACACTTCTTTCTATGCTCGAATACAGACAGGTAACATAGATTTTCATTCTCGATTCTTTCCGTTTCTTGTGGGATGCTCCATCTGTCACTGTTGTCCAATAGATGAATAGGTCTATACATTTGCCATGACTTTATCACTGTCTCATCTGTCAATGTCTGGCTGGATATTGCTGGATATGATCATCACGCCTTCTGGTAGATACGAGCATTCTAAAGATTATAAACCTGCTTGCTTCTAATCTATTGACATTGTTTTTCAGGGTTCTCCTGAAATTATGCAAGGCGTTTCTTTGAATCCATACACAACAAGGTATCTCCCACCTTTTGAAGAATTTGAAGTTGACTGCTGTAACCTTCCTCACTCTGCATCGGTGGTTTTTCCTTCAGTCCTAGGACCATCCCTCTTCCTGTTTACTGCCGGGAAAGGACATTTCGATGCAAGTCTGTCTGAGGATGATACAGTGATGGAGGGTGATGATATAGTTGAAGAGGGTGAGGTTTTCTTTGTGCCTGCCAACACGAAGATTAGCATTACCGCCAAATCAACAGAACTACAATTGTATAGGGTGGGAGTGAACAGCAGAATATTTAGGGATTTTTAGTCTGCAGTTTCTTTGAGTTCTTCCTTTTTCTTTTTCCGAAAGAAGAAAAATGCAGACACGGTTTTATACAGTGACATTCTTATGTAACATTTACGTAATATTTCCTCCATCATTCTTTACATGTATTTTATTTATCCTTTCAGATTCTCATAATTCTATAACTAGTGTATTGGTATCGTTAACGCGATTTTGTATGTAATTTAATGTAAGTTTTCAAGCTGATGAATTGTGTGACTGTAATCTACGATCGGTTTTTAGGAAGATCAAAGTCCTCGCTGGCCATTCTTTTGACTACTGACATTGACCCTTTCTGTAAGTTTGGGCTTAGTTGCTTACTGAAACCATATACCAATTGTTAAAGAGTTTGTGGTAGTACTGTACAACTTCTCTGTAACAAGGGATTCGAAAATGAAGATGCCCAAGAGTGTTCTTAAATTGCGCTACCGTATTTTGATTGTAGAATTGTTGGATTAGTGGGTTAAAATTGTTAAATATTAAGATAAAGCGAGATCAAATCCGCACTAGAATACATGAGCATTATTACTTTCTACTATTGCGCTAAAACGTTATGTGCATTTTGATTTTCTCAAGTTATTCTCCACTCAAGTCACAATTAAAAAGATTCGCGAAAAAGAATCTCCAGAAGAAAAGGAAAGAATAAATTCCGGTTGCTTGAAGCCCAAGTTTGACGTGGAAAAATAGAATAACGACTAATGATATTTTATTGATATGATATAAATAAATAAACGGGTCGGGTTGCTTGAAGCCCAAGTCGGTCAGGGTGGGTTAAATGGGTTAAGACAAACGCGTCCTTGCTTTTACAATTCCAAGTAAAGCAGGGCCCACAGAAGTGCGAAAACCACAGACTCTCTCTCTCTCTCTCTCATCGCATTCTCATCAAATTAGCTGCCAGAGTCCACTGCCGCACTCCGATTCCCTCTCCACTGCTTCGCCTGCTTGGCGCCCTCCAACGACTAAACCTACAAAGTCACGCACAGACTTGCTCCGTAAACCCTAGAAGCTCCTTTCCCGTTTCAGCCATGCCCGGCAAGGACGACGCCGGCTCCTCCGAGAAGGAGAAGAACCTCGAGCTCTTCCTCAAGGTCGGATTGGACGAGCGCACGGCCAAAAACACCATCGCCAACAACAAAGTCACCGCCAACCTCACCGCCGTCATTCACGAGGTACTCAATCGTTGATTTTCTTCTTCTTCTGCTGCTTAATTTTCGGTTTTTTTTTCCCGATTCAAATGCATGCAATTCATAATCCCGCGGATTTATAATTTCAGGCGGCGGTTACTGATGGATGCAATCGAACAGTTGGTAATCTCCTCTACACGGTCAGTAATTTAACTTTAAGCATCTGTTAACATTTCTGATTAAGCTATTAATCCAGTAAATTTTAGTGTCATTTATAGCCTTGTAGAATTTACTTTAGCTCCATCTTTTTCGAAGTGGATCATAGTTCCATAAGGGTGCGTTTGGATGACGGACTTTGAAGCTCCATGGAACTTAAAAGTCTAAATTAGTTAGGAAAGCATGGTTGAGTAATTATCATTGACAGTGAATATATACATCTAATGATTATATATGCGCTTGGTGTTGCATCGTCTATGACAGGTTGCCACAAAGCACCCAGCAAATGCCCTTGTGCATCGCCCAACATTGGTGCAATACATTGTATCGTCGAAGGTTGGTGACCGCACCTTCTTAGTGTTTTGGATTTAACGGACATACTGTTTTGTAGTTCTTGCTGTTGATTATTAAATTGCTTTTTCTTCGAATTCTAACACGGTTTTTATTTTCCAGATTAAAACCCCTGCCCAGTTAGAAGCGGCTTTTTCATTTTTTGCAACGACGGGGCCAGAGAATTTTGAAGTAAATAAATTTGAAGAAGTTTGTGGTGTTGGTAAGATTTATTGGGACATATATTGAACATGTTTTGTTACGTAATGTATATGTCTGGAATTTGATACTGGTTCCATTTATCTATTTTGGACTTAGATTTTTTCACGATTTGAATTATTCGTATCATGCTTGTTATCCTGTTTTCTTTCTACAATTATAGACATTTAACCTTTGTGCTTTTGGCAAGCAGGTGTTGAAGTTTCAGAAGAAGAAATAAAACAAACTGTTAATGAGGTTTTTGCGGAGAACAAGGCTGCGATCTTGGACCAGCGGTATAGAACAAATGGTTAGTTTTTTTTTTTTTTTTTTTTCTCCTCCCAGGCATTTCTAGTTACACACAACAGTCACAACTGAAAAGTTGTATTTTATTATAGGAAAACATGCATTCATCAATACTACGTTTTATAAATCTTTTGAGAATTTTTATCATTTTATGTTATCATAGGCACATACAGAATTCAATAGTTTGGTTGATTGCTATTATTTCTTCTGGCCCTTTGATGGTTCTTTAAGCCTCATAATTACTTTTGGTTTTGAGAAATTAGAAGTGTCACGTACCTGTCATTCCAAGGGGTTCCTGCCTAATTGTTCTTATATGCTTGCTTGTCAGCCGTTAACTAGTTGGGCTATAGTCTCCTGTCTGATCCATGTGACCTCTGTTGCTCTGAATTGTTTGGCGCCTATGCATCTGTGTTCCTGTTTAATTCTTTCTCTAACCCCCAATTCTTTATGAAATTATTTGTACTTCCTTTATGTGTTGCATTAGCATGTCCTGTTTGAAACTACTAAACTTCGTATTCTGTTGTTTCATCTAGTGGGTGATTTGTTTGCACATGTTAGGAGGAGGCATCCGTGGGCTGATCCAAAAATTGTAAAGGTGATCTTATTTTACTTGCCTTGGACTTAATTGTTAGCTTTTTCTTTTTCAGGTTTTTAACAGAAAAACTGAAAAAGTAAGCACTAAAATATTTCTGACTGCCATATCTTTTTCTGTGACAGCAATTTATTGATGCAAAATTGCGTGAATTACTGGGTGAAAGGACAGCAGCAGATGATGAGAAGGTTCCAAAAAAGAAGAAAGAGAAGCCTGCTAAAGTAGAGGTTAGTATTTTCCCATGTTTCTGCATTTTTCCTGAAACTTATTAAGAAATGACTGAAGGCCTCTCCGCATTGTGTCTCCATCCCCTCCTTCTCCATTTTTGTAGGAAAAAGTTGTTGCTGTTTCTACTCCAGAACAGCCATCTGAAGAAGTTCTTAATCCATACTCGATATTCCCTCAGCCATTGGATAATTATAAGGTATGCACTTCCTCTTTTTTTTGTTCTTCATTCTGTATTACAACATACCTCGAACTGTATGTACAAGGTAATATTTAGGTTCAGACAAAGTACTGAAGAAACAAAGAAGTGATTCATTTATTTTCTGAATAGAGTGTATTTGTATAGTTGGTGTTTTTACCACTCAACAATCGTTTTTGTGATTTCAAAATCATACTTTAGGGTAGTATGTAACTCATGCTTCTATCTTGCTCATGATTTTGACTTGCAAGTATGACATGTTTGGAAACCCGTTGCCTTTTTTGTTGCCTTATTGAGTTGTGTGTTTCTCTTTCACATTATCGCATATCTAGCTCTGACGTTTTGTTACCCCATTGTCAATTCTCAGGTTCATACTTCTGTTTTCTTTAGTGACGGTTCTATTTTGAGATGTTGCAATACAAGGGAATTGCTTGAGAAACACTTAAACAGGACCGGAGGGAAAGTTTTGACCCGCTTTCCTCCTGAACCGAATGGATATCTACATATAGGTCATGCCAAGGTAAATGTGTTCTTGGATAGATTCGGTGTTTTGCTTTGTCAGGTGGTTGTTCCTCATTATAACCTTAATTATTGATCAGGCAATGTTTATTGACTTTGGCCTGGCAAAAGAGAGGGATGGAGGCTGCTACCTGCGGTGAGAGTCACTCCTCGGCTTTTATAGTATGATTTTACTTTTCAATTTCCCGTTGGAGGGAGAGACAAAATAGACATGGAAAACATATAATTGATTATTTTGTTGTGGTTGATGATGTCAAAATTTATGATCACATATGATGTGCATATACTTTTTGTATTATTGCTGAAGATATCTTACCTAATATTTTTGTTTGCAATATCTGGAACTAGGAGAACGTGTTTTTGATTAATTCTACTGTTACAGCATTGCAATATTTCTGATTTTCCAGGATAACATATTTGAACTACAGTTTGTTGCAGAAGTTTATAATCTTCTTTAAAAAATTTAAATGTTCTTTAACTTGAAGGGGAAAGAATTTTTTATCTTCCCGTGTTTTTCAAAAGTTGATTCCTACTTTATCACTTTTAGGTATGACGATACGAACCCAGAGGCTGAAAAGAAAGAATATATTGATCATATTCAGGAAATTGTGAAGTGGATGGGTTGGGAGCCCTACAAGGTAAAAAAGTTGGTTGTTACGTCTTCTTGATAGTCTGTTTTGTCTTTGCACCAGCTGACTCCTGCTGGATTTCTGCAGATCACTTACACCAGTGACTATTTTCAAGATTTGTATGATTTTGCAGTGGAACTCATACGAAGGGGTCATGCTTATGTAGATCATCAGGTTTTGTTCAAAGTTTATTTGAAAATTATTTGTATGCTGTGATTATTTAGCTTTCTACATGCTTTACATATCCTCTGTGGTACAGTGTGGTGGTATCAATTGTTGATGACTTCTACTTTTGTATTCATGACATTGTTTTTATACAAATCAACATTGGTCTGAGAAAGATACTTACCTTTGTTAATATGGTTTCAGACACCTGACGAGATAAAGGAGTACAGGGAGAAAAAGATGAACAGCCCTTGGAGGGACAGGCCAATTGCAGAGTCATTGAAACTTTTTGAGGATATGAGACGAGGCCTGATTGAAGAAGGCAAAGCAACCCTTAGAATGAAGCAAGACATGCAGAGTGATAACTTTAACATGTATGACCTTATTGCATATCGTATCAAGGCAAGTGTGTACCTTAAATAATTCTTCTAATTACTTGAGTTCATGGGCATCCTAATAGATACAGTGTGAATTTCTTATTGCAGTTTACACCCCATCCTCATGCTGGAGACAAGTGGTGTATCTATCCAAGTTATGATTATTCTCACTGCATTGTTGATTCTCTTGAGGATATCACACATTCGGTATGCTTTCTAGCTTTGATTGATATTCTTTCCTAATGGATAGTAGTGGCATGATTCATGATCATAAAATCATGCCAAATTTATCATAGGGGCATCTCCTTCCCTATCCTCTCTGTGTTTTCACATTATTGTTGTTTTAAAGAACTCGCCTCGGGGCGCGCCTAGGGTGCCCTTGAGGCTGGGCGCCATGACAAACGCCTCAGTTTTGTTGGAGTGGGTGAAAGGCTTCGCCGGAGCCGCCTAGGCGCCGCCCAGTGGGTTTTTTTTTTTTTACTCCCAAACCCAAAATTTGGGCAGGATTTTATATAATTGATGTGTGTGCTGTCTACGTGCATTGTTATATGTGTGCTCATTATGCTTTTCATCCTCTATTTTATACATATATAATATAATATATGTATATATATGTGTGTATATATATATTTATAATATATGTGTGTGCTCAGGTGATTATTGATTAATAATCTTTCTCTTTTTAATATAATATATGTGTATGCTCAGTGTATATATTAAAAAATTTAGGTCTCGTGAGGCTTCGCCTCACGCCTCACGCCTTACGCCTAGGCCGGGCTTCCCCTCAGACGCCTCGCCCACGCCTCACGCTTTTAATACATTATGTTGATGGTTGAGTCTTGAGATGTTGAGTCTTTAGTCACCCTGTATTTGAATATGGCAGCTTTGCACACTTGAATTTGAGACTCGCCGTGCTTCGTACTACTGGTTATTAAATGCCCTCGGAATCTATCAGCCATATGTATGGGAATACTCACGGCTGAATGTCAGTAACACTGTCATGTCAAAGCGTAAGGTGAGTCAACTACTGAACATACTTATGTTAAGAGTTATAATGTTTGATATATAATTGTTACGTGTGAGCCTTTTCCACACTTAGCAACTACCATCTATGTTGCAGTTAAATCGACTAGTGACTAAGAACTGGGTTGACGGTTGGGATGACCCACGCCTTATGACACTGGCTGGTTTACGACGCAGGGGTGTTACTCCAACTGCAATAAATGCTTTTGTTAGAGGAATTGGAATCACTAGAAGGTTTGAACTTTTGAATGTGCGTGTGTGCGTGTCTGTATTGTGCCTGCTTTTAGTTCTGCCAGTAGATTGTGCTTCTTCATTATCATATATGAACTTGTGATTCTTTCTGCAACAGTGATTGTAGTATGATACATTTAAGTCGCCTCGAGTATCACATAAGAGAGGAACTAAATAAAACAGCTCCTCGAACGATAGCTGTGCTACATCCCCTCAAGGTGTGTATCTTATTGGCATTGGTTTTCTTGTGGTATTTTTCTTCCATCTGTGTATGACTCATAATTTCTGATTTAAGGTGGTTATTACAAACCTGGAAGCTGGCACTACAATGGATCTAGAAGCAAGGAAATGGCCTGATGCTCAGACAGATGATGCATCTGCTTTCTACAAGGTAACCCCGGGTTGTACTGATAAATATTAAAAGTTGCTCCAAGCTTTTGGTACTTCAATTGTCACTGAATTTTTTATTTTTCCTTCTCATCAGATTCCCTTTTCCAATACTGTTTATATTGACCGGTCTGATTTTCGGCTTCAAGATTCAAAGGATTACTTTGGGCTTGCTCCTGGTAAATCTGTCCTACTCAGGTACCGTATGGACTACAAGTTTTTGCTTTCCTTTCCACTTGAGCATATTTGGGCTCAAGGGTCACATTCTTTATCTGAATTTTGCAGATATGCGTTCCCTATTAAGTGCACGGATGTCATATTAGCTGATGATAAGGAAACTGTTCTTGAGATACGGGCTGAGTATGATCCTACAAAGAAGACGAAGCCAAAGGTCTACAGTCCATCCTTTTGCTTGTGGTTGTTGTTTGATGCTTGGAAACTAAGCTTTGGTGCTTATTACTCACATTTTGTATTCTTATTGGTCAATTTGTATATTCCACAGGGGGTGCTCCACTGGGTTTCTGAACCTTCTCCAGGGGTTGATCCACTCAAGGTGGAAATCAGATTGTTTGACCGACTGTTCCTTTCAGAGGTTGGCCATCATTACTCTCTCTCTCTCTCTCTCTCTCTCTCTCCTTCCTATCCCTCCCTCCCTCCCTCCCTCCCTCTAAACCTTTCAGAAATTTGTTTTGTCTGTCAGAATCCTGCTGAGCTCGAAGACTGGCTCGCTGATTTGAACCCACAGTCCAAGGTGGTAATACCCAATGCGTATGCTGTGCCTTCACTTGGAAGTGCTGTTGTTGGGGAGACATTCCAGTTTGAAAGGCTCGGTATGTTTCTGCATTGACCTTTTAAATTTTTATTGTACTGGGATAACGTTTTTAAGGCAACAAGTATTCTTTCAAGCGTGTTGATAGCAGTCCCATATGGAATCTAGGAAGAAAGTTGTACATAAGTGGCGCGAGTCCATATAAATTGTATACTCATATGGAATTGTCTGAGGACTCTCTATCTTTCCGTATTGCAGGATATTTTGTGGTCGATAAGGATTCAACTCCTGAGAAGCTCGTCTTCAACCGTACTGTCACGCTGAGAGATAGCTATCACAAGGGCGGGAAGTAGGTCACGCCTTCGCAGAACACAAAACTGAAAGTTCGGGAACTCTGAGTAGATATGAATTACAAACTCACTCTTGTGTGTACTGTTGCTATGTGCCAGCAAACTTATAAATTTCAAAGTACCAAATGAAGTGAAACCTAGATTAGTATCTCTAATCCAATCCAAGGCACCAAACGAGCTCTAAAAGTTATGTTATTTTTGCGTCGTTGGATTGGATTACTCCGCGTCCTTGTTGAGAATTGAGAATGTGTGGACGGGGAAATTACGGGTAATAAGGAGCGATTAAAGAACACTTTGTTGCTCTCTGCAGTCGGCAGTGTGGACACAAGTAAAAAAAATTAAAAACCAACCAGCAGCCTCCTCATCCCTACTCCTCCTGTGTGAGTCGTGACAGAGAGAGAGAGTGTGAGAGTTTAGTCTCTTCACGCTTATTTGTGAAAGCGAAAGAAGGATTGATTTGATTGAAATTATGGAGCGATAATATCTGATTTCCCATCATGTTCTTAAATTTCCAAGGTTCCAAACTTCCAAAGCCAAACCCTCACATGAAAAAATAGCGCACCATTTTCCGTCTCTCTCTCTCTGGTGCCCCACTTTTTCAAAGATAACCCTCCCCAACCCTAGTACTGATGTTCACTTTAATTCATCCACACGGCTCCACGCAATGCACCCACGAGTCACACTCTCGAACTCACGAACCCACCTCTACAAAAAATTTTGTACGATCGATCACGATACTTAAAAATTATTTTCAATGGAAATGTCAAATTATAACTGTTATATTACAAATTGATGAGCTATGTGATACTCTGAAGTCTTATATCAAATTTTGTGTTTCTTCAATCAAATTGTTAAACATTATTTTTCTTATTAATGTAAAACTTCAAATGGTTGTATTTATTATAAATAAATAAATAGAAACCACAATTAAACTAGTGAAATAAAAATTTGATTGTCAAATTTGATTCTTAATCACAAGAACTTCAAATCTAGTCAGCAAATAATATATTAGTTGAAAAAAAATTTAATATCATATGGCCACAATGACATATCGACTTAAAATTTGATATGTCTTTTAAAGATACTTTTAATTTACCTACTGATTATAGTTATGCATACGTGACAGTCAATACAGTATGTGTGCTTCATTCAAATTTCTTATCCAATAAATTATTGTATATTAAAATATTAGTATATTAGAATATTGCTTTATAACATTCACCATGTGGTCACTTGGAAATAAAATCATATGTTTGACCGTCGAAAAAAATAAGACTGATGTGACATAACGATCGTAATTCATTCCACCACGTGGCTTCTAGCTGGGGACCCCTTTTAACAAAGTATTAGAATTTATGTTAATTTGTTTTATATATATTTATTTTCTGTTTGCCGACGTTTAGCTGCTTCTTCAACAGTTTTCCTTGAGGAAATTCTGGTCAGTTCTACTGTTTGTTATTTGTTAATTACGGTGAGCTGTCACTTAGTGATTGAGTTGAGGCATGAATAACTCATGCAAATATACTAAAACAAAGAAAATATCTATGCTCGATTCTATTAAGAGTGGATTCTCCTCTCATGTTATGGCTCGTTTTATGCCTAGTCACTAGAGAAATGGAGCACTCTTAGACTTGATAATGCGCCGACATGATAAAGCTTTGTACTTGTGAAGAAAGTTTGATAGGAATTTAAAATAGATCTCTTTGAATCCCTCTACAAATTTATCATTTTTGAACCCCCGCCTATTTCTTATTACAACATTTTCGTCACCCGTTATAAAAATTAAATAAATATTAATTGCAAATAAGATTTGTACTATATCCACAATTAGTACAAGGTCAAACATATAAACACACTTAGTACAGAGTCAAACATAAGATATTATTTCAACGTCGTTCACCTAAATTTGAATCTTTATTTTAAAAGTTTTAAACATATGAGTACGCTGAGCTGTCACTTAGTGAGTGAGTTGAGGCCTCGTAGATGAATAACTTATGCAAATATACTAAAACAAAGAAAATATCTATGCTCGATTCTACTAAGAGTGGATTCTCCTCTTATGTTATGGCTTGTTTTGTGCTTAGTTACTAGGGAAATAGAGCACTCTTGCACTCGATAATGTGCCGACCTAATAAAGCTTCGTACTTGTGAAGAAAGTTTGATAGGAATTTGAAATAGATCTCTTTGAATCACTTTAGGAATTTATCATTTTCAAACCCCCGCCTATTTCTTATTACAACACTTTCGTCACCCCCCGTTATAAAAATTAAATATATATTAATTGCAAATAAGATTTGTACTATATCCACAATTAGTACAAGGTCAAACATATGAGTATACTTAATACAGGGTCAAACATAAGATATTATTTCAACGTCGTTCACCTAAGTTTGAATCTTTATTTTAAAAGTTTCAAACATATGATTACGCTGAGCTGTCACTTAGCGAGTGAGTTGAGGCCTTGTACATGAATAACTCATGCAAATATACTAAAACAAAGAAGATATCTTTGCTCGATTCTACTAAGAGTGGATTCTCCTCTTATGTTATGGCTCGTTTTGCGCTTAGTCACTAGAGAAATAGAGCACTTTTAGACGTGATAATGCGCCGACCTGATAAAGCTTCGTACTTGTGAAGAAAGTTTGATAGGAATTTGAAATAGATCTATTTGAATCCCTTTATAAATTTATCATTTTCGAGCCCCCGCATATTTCTTATTACAATATTTTCGTCACCCCCGTTATAAAAGTTAAACAAATATTAATTGTAAATAAGAATTGTACTATATCCACAATTAGTACAAGGTCAAACATATGAGTACACTTGGTACAAGGACAAACATAAGATATTAGTCGCTCACCTAAGTTTGAGTCCTTCTTATGGAAGTTTTAAATAATTGTAAATATAAGTATGTCTACTCTTGTAAAAACTAAAAAAAAAAAATCAACTTCAAACCGCATCTGATAACATTACTTGTAGAAAATGCAGTTTGAATACATTCCATAACCTTAAACAACATCAACTCAGAAGTCAGAATCATCCCCTGAAAATCCTCTTTAACTTTGTAGGTTGTCACATCCCGTCCATGTTCCATAAATTGTCAGTAATGCTGTCCAACATCCAATCATTTCCTACCATCTGGCAATCAAACTGTGAATTGTCATAATTGCCCATTGCCGAAACAGGGTCCAGGCTGAGACCCTCCATGTCATAGCTACTGCTGTCCACATAATAACTGCCATCTGGACATAAGCTGCTGTATCCAATGTGGTCATACGCAGGGTATAAACTCGTGGACTGTTCCGCCATTTGCGGCACCTGTGAAATAAGAGATTCCGACGAAAGAATATTACTTGGGACGGTGGCAAGATTGGAATTTCCACTCATGTGATAATTGTCAAACATGTTTGTCACATTGCCAGGTGGAGAAGTTGGGAGTGGCACGGAAGGAACTCTGTGATTTGGCGACAGAGAAGGACATGCATAGTTCTGAGAAGGGCTCAACAAGGTTGAAGAACAAGAAGATTGCTTCATCTTTTGCAGCAGAATCGGCATCCAGAAACCCCGAACTGCGTCGAGAAATTGCTCGCTGTTCGACTCGATGTTCAGTTGGCGCGCCTGTTTTTGCACCCTCGTTCTCCAATAATTCTTTATCTCATTGTCTGTTCTTCCCGGCAAATGCTGCGCAATTTTAGACCACCTGAAAAAACGTACATGCATGTTATCAATATATTTTGGACAATACTGATGCGTGACATAAAGAACGCGTATTCTGCATGGAGAATTTCTGACATAACAAACATCTACTTTACTAAAGAGTTAACGTTGTGACATGAATAGAAGATGACCTGTTACCCCACTTGGAGTGGAGTTCAAGGATCAAGAGCTGTTCTTGCGGAGTAAGGTTGCCGCGCTTAATGTCGGGTTTTAAGTAATTTAGCCATCTCAGTCTGCAGCTTTTTCCGGTCCTCTTCAATCCTAAAGAAAAACAGAGTTGAATGCTTGAGAACCAAAAAATGAAATGGACTTGTTGACAAAAGGTTGTGATCATGTGGCTACTATTTACCTGCAAATTTTGCTAAAGAGTTCCAATGGCCTTCGCCGTGGTTCGCGATGTAATGTATAAGCAGATTGTCTTCCTCAAGAGTCCATGGCCCTTTTCTGAGCTCATTTTCTTCATTAGGGTTTCTAGGAGCAGCCATAGTTGCTGTTTTACTATAGAGAGAGAGAGACAGAGAGAGAGAGAGAGAGAGAGAGAGGGAGAGATTTGCTTTGAGGAAAGAGAGGGATGAAAGTGAAACAATAGGAAGGCAAATTCAGATTTTATAGAGAAGAAAGTTTCAAATAATCACAGGTTCAAATTAGTGGCGGATCTAGGATTTTAGGTGAGGAGGGGCCTCACATAA
Source organism: Crataegus laevigata (assembly GCA_963580275.1). Lineage (NCBI taxonomy): Eukaryota > Viridiplantae > Streptophyta > Magnoliopsida > Rosales > Rosaceae > Crataegus > Crataegus laevigata. The sequence continues at coordinate 2,603,216 of OY756940.1, forward strand.
ATGTTAAAAAATTAAATAATACATGCTTGGAGTTGTGAGCTAGTTATTTTTTAGGCTCTAAATGTTTTTCTATGTCGAAGTTAACCTTCCATTCTCAAGTCAATATAGAAAGTAATTAATAAAAAATTAAAGCGGATTAAGAGAAATTAGCCTTTCAATATCAAGTCAATGAAAAATGCTAGCGATACTATGTTTTTAGACCATATTTTAGAGACCAGTAAAAAAATATGGCTCAAGTAGAAGGTATCTCTAGCATCACTCCAAGTCAATATAGAATAGATTGAAAATTTCTGAACAAAAAATAAGAATTATGGATTGGGAATTTGGTGAACAAAATATATGAAATTTTAAAAATTTAGTAAAAAGTTAAAGAGAACAAAGATAAAATATATAAAATTTCAAAAAGCAGAGAAGGAAAAACTCAAAGTTTATTATTCCTCAGTTGGCAATGTAAAAGAATATATATATATATATATTTTTGATAAAACTAAACTAGACTTTAGATTTTAATTTTAAGAGCTATTGATTTGTTTATAAAATAAGATTGTAAATTTTTTTTTTAGGACGAGTGTTGTTGGAATTGAAAAGAAAGGAAACTTCTTATTTTAACTATTAGTGAATAGCAAATAAGAGTTTTGTGTAAACTAATAGAAGTATAATATTAAGTTTATCCAAATATAATACATAATTATTTAGAAAGGTTACTTGGGTATCCTTAGTGAGGGTAGGCCTAGGCTTATGGTGTCCTTAGAGTGCCTCCGCCCCTGGTTCGAATCTAGAAAAGTAAAACCCTAAAAGGAGTCTGTCCACATGCATTTTTGGGTTTCTAAAACTTTACAAATGGAATTTTATGAGATGGTATTTGGTAGTATAGTTTTCAATGGGGCTATGGATTAGACTGCTGAGTGTTAAAGCTAGAGCTTCTAGCTATAGATGGGACACAACAAAATACATCATTTTCTTAGTCATTCTTGGTCAAGTTCAAACCACATTAATTGTATAATTCTAATAATATTGTAATTAATATCACAAAATAGTTGTGGAATTTGAGTCGTCAGTCGTTAACGCAATACAACTGTTCGACCGTCAGACATAATGATTTTATAAACAGTAGAATAGATTTCAATAGTTAGGTCTAAACTAAAGAAAGAGAAGATTAGTGAGGTTCTCGACAGTGAAATGTAGTAGAGTTTCTTTTATTCAGGGGATAGCTAGCTTCGTTTCGATTCGACCCCGCCTCTCCTTATACAAGAAACGTGATTGACTGGACAAAATATACTTACGCAGATACAGAACTGCAAAAATACAAAACAGATGTGGAAAATGGCGTCTTCTGCGTTGGGCTGCATCGAAGCGTGATTCAAAGTATTCAACTTTGTATGACATTGACAGTGTGTGGTTGGAATAAAATGATGCCTCATCCAAGCACAAAAAAAAGCGTTTGTTCTTTTGAACGTGGTACTATTTGTTAATTTTGATCCAAAATTATGACTCGCCTATCCTAATAGTAAAGGAAAATACGTGCGTACCTCCCAGTCCACTTAATTGTAATTAGGGTTTTTTTTTTTGGTACAGATATTATAAACTAAAATCACTCGCTTTCTTAGTCATCGTTTAAAGATCAACTTTGTAAAAACTCAATCAAATTAATTAGAGATGGTTAAGTCACTCATATGTATCAAAACAACTCTTGATTTTGGTAACAATTAGCATCCTCATGATGAACCAATTATGTATTTGATGCATATGAGTGATTGGATCATCTCTAATTTTACTGATTTTTTGAAAAATGATATGTAAATGATAATTAAGAAAACGAATGGTTTCAATTATGATATTTTTACGATGAATTACGTAAACCACAATAGAGTGAACAAGCATGTGGCCCATGGTGTGAGCACAAGTATTGTCCTAACAGTAAAAGAATAATACTTAGGTGCAAACCATTGTACTTCTCATTATCTACTTGGTTGTGATTACACAATTTTCATTGTGCACGTGTCACAAACAAAATCATTCTATTTTTAATCACATCCTAAGAATATCTATGCAAAAACATCAATAAAATTGGAAGTCGTTTAATATAATCTTGACGAATAATCAAATTATCACTATATATATATATATTCTTTTTTCTACTTCTTCTTCCAAGTGCAGGACAATCCTTCTTCTTCTTTTTCCGACCAATTGGGGCCGTCCCTTCACCCACATATAATGCTTGCATATCCACCATTTGAGTCTCCAATAATTATTCCAATAATTACATTTTCAATTTGACCAAGTGGATTTGTTTTATACATAATTGTGAAACTAGCTGGATAGTAGAAAAAGTGGTGAGAAGAAGAAAGAATGAAGTGACATGTGGAGGTTTCAAAGTGAGGAACGTGGCCAATGGAGAGGAGGGGGACCCCATTTGGGGGCTTAAAGTTTTGAATAGATGCAAAGGCCAGGTATATTTGATATCACATATCAGAACATGAGAGAATCGATTATTTGAGGATAAATTTTTTCCAAGTTTAGTCGAATTACTCTCTATCGTGGGAGGGAGATGCTCTTGTCATCTTAACTATTTCTGGATCATGTAAAAAAAAGCTTGGAGTAAAAAGACTAGCAACAACTCATCATGTGAGATAGACTTGATCTTGAAATATACCGATACTAGGGTGACCCTTGTTGGGGTCGGGGTACCCGAGGCTGGAGCTGTGGATCTGTGGTTGAGAATATGAGAGAGTGCTGTGGACGTACTATCCAAATGATCCATGATTATTGACGTTAAACCACCTATTGTTTAGATTTTAGATAGACAGATAACTTAGCGCAACTCTTTTACAATTAGACAGTCTAGCATGTCCGCATGCAATTTATAGAAAAACTTCGGTGTTACTACTTACTAGTAGTGGAATGTACTTGGAAGGTCTGGGTTGAGGATGACAACTGACGCATAGCATAAGCAAAAGTTAAAGATGGAGTGGAACATATGATACACCTACGACCTATTTGTAAAGGCTTATGTTCAATGAGAGAGAGAATTGGAGAATTTAGGAATAAGAAAAGTAATGGGAATCGATTCAACTAGTTGTCCCACCCTCTAGCTAGTCTCATTTTTTTTACTTATAGATTATGAATTTCAAGATAAAATTTACGCTTTTTCAGCTTTATATGTGTTAGTGAACACCGATAAAAGTAAAATAATTCTTATTTTTATTCTTCAAAGTAAATATGTCGTTAATTACAATATCTTAATCTTAAATCTTAAAAGAGAAAAGATTCTAATTAAATTTCAGATTTCGCAACCACTTATGTATCTTGCAGTTTTACATTCCAAAACTAAAAAGCTTGTTTCATGAGAGGACTAGATATAAAAAGGGGTGTGTGGATAATTACTTCTTACACACCCATTGTTAATTTCTGTCCGTTGATCTTTTTTAATTCACCCAATCTGACGGCCGAAAATTAGAAAAGTGTGTGAAAAGTAAAATGTCTACACACCCCTATATAAATAGTATATTTGTTCCAAGTCAAGGTTGAGAAATGGGAGAAAGGAGTGGGTGGTATTTGCTGTGTCATTTGTGTATTTTAGTTTTATGAATTTGGTCGTCGTTTGGAATTTGGATTCTTCAACTTGCTGCGCGGTTGAGCCGGCCTTCCGTTTGGACTGAGTTAATATTTGGGCCTCTTGTGTGTTGTTCGGCCCGGAAAGAGTGGATTAAGTTAAAAATAAAAAATTAGCATCGTTTGGGCCAAAGAAAGTCTAACCCCAATTTGTATTATCAAGGATCGGAGACACAGAATCTCGAAGACAATGATAATGCTCGTAACTATTTATAAACTACCTTGCACCTAAGAATTTAGTTTCATAATTTAATTGAGGCAATGAGAACCGAACAAAGAACCTCATATGTAGTCATAAATACTCTAAACCACTTCCAAACATCTTAGCCACCAAGAGTTAACAATAGGGTGATATAGTTCTTGTATAATCCCATGATTATGCCATTTTTAGTGAAATAAATTTCATACAACTTTAAATTTATGGCCTGACATTCCATAATCATATGGCATTCGCCTATCACCTTCCTCCATGAACTAAGATTCTCACGTAAATCTAGTACATCATCGTACGTGCAGCCGGATGTGGACATTAGTTATGAACTTAAAAAAGACCTCCATTAATTTTTACCAAAGGAGAACACCAAAAACACTGCCTGCCTACCGATTTGGGTTACTAATAATATTGAAGTACGCATTTCTTAAGAGTAAAATGTTTGTTTTAGTACTCGCACTGTTGTACGTAAGCATGGTATAAGAAAAAAGACTAAATATTTGCTTATATACACAGTAGCACCGAATTGGTTTATATTGTTTGACAAAAGAAAATTTTGACACACTTGAACTTAAATGCAAGAAAACGAACACATTATTCTGACTAATCGACCCAAATCACATTGAAAACAATATAATACAATGAATATATGTTGGATGAAATCAAGGTCTACACAATTTAAGGTCAGTAACGGGCCATTTGTGATGTACCTTCAAAAGAATTTGGACGAGGATGTTGACAGTCTCATTTTCACCCTTATAGGATGGCAAAGTTATCGTTCAATATCTAAACCCTAAACCCTCTTTTGCTTCCACCTAAGAAATAAAAGTTTGGCATAGAATGTATGGATCCTATTCAAAGTCAAAGATTAGCTGCACTACAAAATACACACTAAGTCAAGAATCAAAGGCTTATTTGGTGAAGATTGACTTTTAAACGATACTTAGTACAACTGTAATCTAATTAGCATGCTATTCTAGCTAGGGTTTGAAAATCAAAAGGCAGAAGATGAACTTGACAAGCAAGGAATGCATATATGCACGACATATTGTTATAAGTTGGGATTTCGAGGGGGATGGGGGGTTGTCAATGAGTCGGTATGGGTTATCAACGAGAGATTTTTCAGTGTGTTCGAAAGGCAGAACACCACATTATTATTATACAATTGGAGGAATTTTTTTTTCTTTTAAAGTGTTCCTCCATTGTATAAGACTTGTGGTATTCCATTCTGTGTTTTGGACACACTGAAAAGTCGCTTGTTATTGACGTGGATTATATCGAGTGCTCTGATAAAGAAATGAAGCTCTCCAAATTTAGAAAGTTTGAAGTCAACTCTTTGGATTGTGAGCACTCCAATTAAGGTGTCTTTATATTTGGTTTTACAACCTTTTATTGAATGGAGTTGAAGTGGAAACCCTATATATGCCATTTGTGGTAATATCATCATTATCCATAAGGGGAAGATATATGTTCCCATCAAGAACAAAAATTGAAAACAAACAAAGCTAATCACACCAAATCAAATACCAAATTTACATAATTCAAACCCAAACCGGTTATATGGTCTCACGCATGCGATACCACACACATCAGAACAATGAACCTGCTTTATTTTCACTGATCAAGTTCGAATTTTCTTCTTTGTAAATTAAAGTAAATTTATAATTTTATCTTACTAAAAAAAACACCAGTGTATGGTCCCGCGTACTGGACGCGGATATATTCGTACTTTTTTTTGGGATAAAAAAAGGAGATAGAAGTTGGGATACAAAGTCAACTTATAACCGAAATGAAAATCTGTAGTATAGCTAATTTGCTTTTGGACTGAAGTTTCTATAAACTCGATTGGTCTGTCTCTAAGGGCATTCAAAACCGCAAGTTTCTGTGTAGACAAAAGACTCGAAGTTTGGAAGATGGAACTCATAGACAATCTCTGTGATTTGGAGACTAGTTTTGGCACCAATATTCATCATGAAATCATGGCTTTCTCGGGCAATGACACCTCCCTTACTACCGATGATTATCATCAGCCACAACCTGATGATCATCAGCTCCCTATCAACTTCACTCAACACATTCAAAGCTTTTCTCAAATTTCTGATGATCCAAATCATGACGATGTCTTAGTTGCTCATTCCACAGCTCATCTCATGAACGGAGATTTTCGCCAAGAAACCGGAAAAGGAAAGGCACGTGCGTATTATTGCATACAAAATTATATAGTTGCTTGTTGGAGAGCTAGCTAGCTTATATATGTCGTCTGGTTAATTAACCATGGGATTGATCATGCATGTATGCTTAATTTCTGGCTAGATTGATTTTCTGAGATTCGTTTTATTTTGTTATTGAAATGCGCGATTGGTGATTCTTGGCAGTCGTTAGGAGGAAGAAAGAGAAAGAATAGTGAAAAGGATGGAGAGAAACTAAAAGAAGTAATTCATGTGAGAGCTAAGCGAGGCCAAGCTACTGATAGCCACAGTTTGGCAGAAAGGGTATAAAATATCACTTATTTTTAAATTGCATTATGTTACCAGTATGTGGTTTAGAACTGATAATTCTCTTGTTAGTTTTCAAGGCCAGATTTTGAAGCACATTTAGCTTAATTATATATCTTACCTTAATTAAATAGCTAAAATTCATAATATTCTGATAACTATACTATTTATACGTACGTGAAATTATATATTGACGGGATGTTGGTCTCACGCATTTACTCATGCATGGTATTATTAGCTAAGAAGAGAGAAAATAAACGAGAGGCTGAGATGCCTGCAAAATCTGGTTCCAGGCTGCTACAAGGTATGCATAATTTGATTAACTACTTGTCGCTTAATTTGAATAATCTACGAAATAAATGAATGATTTTTTTTTATTTTAAATTTAACTGATATCGTTGCTCTTTTTTTATGGTTGAATTAATTTGCAGACAATGGGAATGGCAGTAATGCTGGATGTGGTTTGCAGTTACGTTCAGTCACTACAGAACCAAATTGAGGTGAGTCATATCTTAAATAATTAATTATATCATATCATGGATTTCTTACATAATCATGGATCAGTGATCACGTATGTCCAATAGAATATTAACAAAGTGCTTTGTATTTGTGGTTTCCAAGTTTCTGTCAATGAAACTTTCTGCAGCAAGTGCGTATTATGATTTCAATACACCAGGTGTGGATGCTGTGGACGCAATGCAACAGCAGCAGGTATGCATTTACACGCTTACGCAAATATATATATGTGTGTGTGTCCGTGTCCACATTAAATTATGAATTTGTAAAAACTATGATCAATATACGGAAATATTTTTGAGATTCATTCTTTCTTCTCATGCACATTCCTATTTATTTTTTATTTTTTAATCGAAAAAAATAATAATGGAGAATTCATGAAATTAAATAAATAGGAGTGTGCATAAATCATTTTCCGTATCAAATATTTAAGGTTGTTAATGAGCTTTTCAAAGATGAAAGTGATAAAAGCGAGCAATGTGGAATGTTGCAGGGGACAAGTACTGCATATCCGGAGGTACAAGAGATGGTAGTAAGATCAGAAGGGTATGGAGGACTTCCTCACTACAACAACGCAACATGGCCTATTTGAGAAGTGAGAGTACGCTCAAGCTTCTTCAGATCCCATTCTCCTAAACCCTACATGTACATGTGGAGACAGTGAAGCACAAGACGACGATCAATACCATCTTCTCTAGCTTCCATGGATCCCATAATATATACAATAAAATTATCTTTTTTCATGCTTATATATTCGTGTAGGGTGCATACGAATCTTGTATTATATAAATGAACCAAAAATAATAAGATGGGAAAGGTTAAGACCGATAAAAGTGGTAATTATATAGATCATGCATGATTTGAAGACAGCTTCATTGATATATAACTTGATTTGAAAGAGTCATCTGTCATGTGGATATATATATGTGGGTTTCTAAGCTTACCCTTAAGATTAAGGGCACTGATGTCCCAACGCGATTTTGAGTGCTGAAAGAGAGGCAGCTGAGACTGGTGTATAGTATGGAAGAGTGCACCATCGTCTATGAATCCCCTAATTGGCCACTGAAGTAAACAAAGGGACATTACCTAAACTTGGATTGTTGGGACATTTATCTAAACTTAGATCGTTGGGATCATGCATGATTCACATGGAATGAGTTCACAATTATGTGGCGTTTTTTGTCCAATAATAAATTACTATGTGTAAATTTTTCTCCACGTGAAAATGTATCATTAAATCAAGACGTTACATGACAGTGAACCCGTTCCATGTAAGTTGCTCTCCCAAAAAGGGCAGGTTTTAGGGACTCTAGACTCTAGTTATAGTTGAGGTGAGTGGAAAAAACTTGTGTGAGTGTCCTGATTATATCATTCGTGGAGCACTTCTACAAATAACGAATTAAACTTACTACTTATACACAAAATAAATTTAATATAATTATTATTCATTCTTTACTCGTTCCATATATTTGGATCCAATCTCAACTATGGCCCAAATTCACTTCAAGAAGAACAGACCAATGGGCCGCAAAACCTTTTTCATGCCAGACTAAAAACATAGATAAAAATACTTTCTAATGGGTAATGTAAATTGCTTGGGTTTTGGCGCCAAGAATCCAAACAAAACCTCCCAAGGCAGCCACCGGGACCTCTGTCTCTCCTCCAAGCGCTGCCCGGCACTTTTGATTGAGCGGAGCTGCAGAGATGTTCCAGTTGCAGGGCCAGCGGGCATTTTCAATTGCTGACCCCACCCACGTGACCCTCCCCTCCTACTCGCGTGTCATCCGGACGTCGCTCCACCTCCGCCGTCAGTCAGTTTCCTTCCAGACGACGTGGCCGCGTCTCCGATCACTCCCCACCGTCAGGAGCTGCGCTGCTCTCGCATTCGATTTCAAAGGTCTCAAAGGGTACTCCCTCATAACGTTCAGTTTCTTTGTTTAATCTGTCGGCATTCTCTATGTTATACCATTGTAAATTAATTAGTCATGGTTTTGTTGAGTGTGAGATCAAATTGTACAATGTGCCTAAATCAGTAAGAGTTTTGGAATTTGAAGGACTCGTTTGATAACTATTTCGTTCTTAACTTTTATTTTTCGTTGTAAAAGCAAAATGATTATCAATTGGACCTAATTTGTAAGGGTTTCTTAATATGTAGTGTAAAGACTTGGGCCTTTTTGGACTTGGCAGAATGAGTGAGGCCATCTCCAACTGAAAGGTTCAGAGGGTCAGACGACCGAAAATAGCCCGAAAATCAAGGGCCAGGCCAAATGGCTCGTGGGCCCTACTAGACAAAAAAGGACAAACAGGCCAATCGGCTGGCCCAAAGCAGCCAGTCAGCGGCCCGGGGCCAGGCCACATGTTGACGTCATATTTGATTTTTTTTTAATTTACAAAATTTAAAAATTCTATTTTTTTCCTATAACTTTTGAAGTCATTGAACAACATTAAATAACATTAAGTAACATGAAACATTATTAAACAATATTAAACAACATTAAATAACATTAAGTAACATTAAACAACAACAAAAAAATTTAACAACATGAAACTTAAACAACATTTTTAAAAACATTTAACTACATGAAAATTATTGACAATCCATAATATAAACTATTGAGGTAATTTAATTTAAGTAACCATAGTGGTTCAATTAAAATAATAAATTCTGTTTGGTCCTATAACCTGTGGGCATTGGTTAGAGATGATTTTTTTTTTTTCACATGGCCATGTTTGGCCTATGGCCCTCTGGCCCCTTGGTTGGAGATGGTAAGAAATATGGTCCTACACTATTAATTAAAATATTAATTTGTTGGAGAGCCAGAAAGCTAAAACGAGCTATCTAGCTAGCCTTCAGTTGGAGATGTCTTGAGTTCCTTGATGTGGAGCTCAAAGTCAGGGATTATGAACTTGATCAATACGGTGCCGTTAATAACTCCTTTTTTCAATCTTTACATTTTTTTTTAAAAACAAACTGAGTTGTTATGCTTCAATATTTGATCAGGTTGTCATGAACTTCTGGAAAGGTTTGGCATTAGCGCTGATGCAGTTGCTCGCATTGGCATTGTCCGATTTGTGGCTCAAATGCTTCAGTAATTACGTCTGGATATTTTTAAGATTTTATTTTTCTACCACGATATCGATATGCATGTTTGTATCTGTTAACATGGTATGTGCAACTAGAGTGGAGATAAGATTATCTCCAACCGACCGGGTCAAAGAGTCATATGGTTAAAAATAGTTCAAAATGACACAAAAACCGTCTCTAATCGAGAGCTAGGCTAAAGGGCTTATGGGCCCCACTAGGCCCAAACCCTCAAATTAGGCCAGCAGACTGGCCATTTCCAGCCAGCCCTCCAGCGTCAGAATGTTAAGCTTGACATTTTGCTAGCCCTTCAACTCCAGAATATCAAGCTTGACATTTTGCCAACCCTCCAGCTCAGCCCATTTGAATGCCAACGGCTAGCTAACGTCATGTTGCCGTTAGGTTACTGTTGAAATTTGAATTTTTTTTTGACGAATTAAAAAAAATTCTAATTTTTTTTCCCTATAAATACCTACACCATTCATACAACATTGAAAACTAAAGATAAGAAGTGCCACATAAATAAGAATCATATCTAAAATTTGCACAACCAATTATATCTCGACATGTGGCACTATAATCATATCCGAAAAAATTATTAAGATTACATAAAGATAAGAAATTTAGAGAGTTACTCACTTTAGCAACACGTGTCACTCGAAATCTTATTCAAAAAATTATTGATATTACATAAATATAAGAAATCTGGAGAGTTACTCAAGTTAGCAACACGTGTCACTCGAAATCCTATAAAAAAATATTGAAATTATGTAAAGATAAGAAATTCAGAAGCTTATTCATATAGCGACAAGCGGCACTTAAAATATGTCTGAAAATGCTCTGGCTCCTCAGCTGCTCGCATTATGGCACTGGGCCATTGTGGGTATTGATACATCTCGGCGGGCTCGACATAAATTGCAACAAACACCTTACAGGCATTGGGCCACTGTGTGACTATGAACTGTGAGTATGAGATCTGAGCAAGATTGGAATTGTGACAGTCACTCTCCAACGAATGATATTTTAGGTTACCACCAAATTTCGTACCCGAACCGAATCACGAACAGACTAGGTCGAGCCTCCAAACAAGGTAGTTGGATTACTAGGACACCGCGTGTGTGCTTGCAGTTTTGACTCGTAGTTAGGACTTGCTAGGAGCAGGCACGCAGGAATGACAAGTCATCTCATTACTGCTCTGTCTTGACTTTAAATGACCACCAAGGCAGGCACAGACGAACGTGATCTGCCTTGCCTGCAAAGAAAGAGAGTGAAAGACAGAGAGAGAGAGAGGATGGAGGAGCAGGGAAAGAATGAGGAGAAGAAGAAGGTGATGGTGGCGATCGACGAGAGCGAGTTTAGCCTATACGCCTTCAATTGGGCGCTCGAAAATCTGCGCGACACCATCCAGAGTTCGCAGCTAGTCGTCTTCACTGCACAGCCCATGGACTTCGCTTCCACTTATGCTGCCAGTTACGGAGCTGCCCGTAGGGTCTCTAAATCTTAAGTCTCACTACCTATTTTGCTATTTCGACAAATCAATTGTTGAAGATATCGGTGTGTAATTGTGTGATTGATCAAGCTGTTGTTTTCTGATTTTTCTCTGTACATTGTGCAGCTGCTGAGTTGGTAACATCTTTGCTTGAAAACCACAAGAAGGTGGCGCTGGCTTTGTTGGAGAGCGCTAAAGAAATTTGTGCCAAACATGGGGTACAAACACAATCAAAGTTCCTTTCTTTTCCTTCCTAAAACTACATCTGATGTTGCGAAAAATTCCCCGTTTTCGACTGTGCAGATTGTTGCAGAGACGGTGACAGAGGTAGGCGATCCGAAGGTGGTGATATGTGAAGCAGTAGAGAAACACAACATCAAGTTGCTTGTGTTAGGCAGCCACGGTCGCGGAGGTATCCAAAGGTATGTGTGTTGTTATTCAGTTTGGAGTGTAGATGGCTTAAAAAGCTCGAAAATCGCTTTCTGATTGATATGTTCTGTTGGGACAGGGCTTTTTTGGGAAGCGTAAGCAATTACTGCGTACATAACGCTAAGTGTCCTGTTCTTGTTGTGAGGAAACGGGATTGAACACTTACATGTTCTCTTGTTCTTCATGTTAATATCCAAAAACCAAACCTGCATCTTCCGCAAAAAAATGTTGCGTGCTGCTTGATAATTGTTGAAATTAGTCATGTAATAACAGGAAACTTCATGATTGAATAAAGCATGTATTTTATGGTTTGATTAAGTGATGTGTTGGCTAACATCAATAATTCATATCTCGATTGTTTACTATCCTTTGATTCAAAGCAACATTCTGGAACTTCGCATCACCAGTGGTACACCATATGTCATTATACAAGTAGATTGAAATTTTATTTTTTAAGTTAATTTTTTTAAGACAAGTATTTCATCACTTGTATAATAACACGTGATATACTAACTTGTGTTTCAAATGCACTAAAAAAATATCTTAAAGAAATATCAAAGTTTATATTTTTTGACAAACAATAATGTTAGTTGGTTAAATTATTAATTATTAGTGCGATAAAGCATTATGTATCAATAGCTAATCTTATTCCACTAAAGTCACCTAATTTTTAAATTCGGATTCTTAAAATTAAAGTTATTATAATTTTTAAACAAATTTTTTATTTGTAGTCTTTAGATAAAATTTAAGAATTAAGTGAATTTAATATAAAAAATTCAGAGATGATTCTTTTTCAAAAGGTATAATGGTCCAATCAATAAAATAATGCATTGATAATGCCCACAAGAAGATAAACATCGCACGTCAGAAATTCGTTTCATAATTCCGGAAATGTGACACGTAGTGATCGGACTTTGTAGGGCGGCTCACTAGAAGGTTTTCACGTTGCCACGATTAAGGCCAATCTAGTCAAGGAGAAATTCAAATTAAGTGACTTATTTTAGAACTTTTAAGACTAAATATTTATGCCTTTTTTAAATTTTAATTAAGCTTTTCAAGTTTTTAATTAAGGTGCTTTGATTTGAGTTCACGTAAGCATTAATTTATTTATTTACATATCAGCATTTAATAGCTATGTGAAAAGTCCCAAGAGAAACCCTTGCTTAGCCGCCGGCCGGCAGCCTTGAAAATTTCTCCTGATTCCTTCTACTTTTCATTTTTTCTTTTTCATTCCCTGTCTTTTTCTAAGCTTTTTTCTAAGCTTTATCTCATCTATCTGAGCTTTGGTCTCAGTTGTGTTCCCTCTCCTCAATCATCGGTCGCTCACCGTTATCCTGCTACCTTTCTCCTATTGCTTTTCATCTTTCCCAACTCTGAACCATGATTTAGATCAACTAGTATTGGACTCTATCTTGACTCAAGACCCAACCTACCGAAAAAATTGGGCGAACTGTGAAACGATTCATGTTGAAACAAGGGTATTTTACACATCCTCTTCGTCCTCCCCTCCCCCTGTTACATTTGGTGACTTTTCTTGCAGGTGTGGCTATAGTTAGACCTGACATTCGTGTCGTGTTTCTTATGTTTGTGTCATGCCTAATATTTTAACGGGTCGTGTCGTGTAACACCTGATAAAATAAACGAGTAAAATGACTCGTCCCGAAATCGACTCGATAATAGTAAAAGGTAATATGACCCGACTCGTAACCCGTTAAGGAAAATATATTTTAAACCAATAAATAATCAAATGAAAAACATAATACTAAATAAGTATATACATACCATATTATCACATTCAAACATAAAAACGCATTTGTCTTTCAAGTATTACATATTTACATACTCAAAATAAGAGTATAATAAAAATAAATAAATAAACATTAGAACATTACAAAATATCAAATGTTCAAAAGATTTGCAAAATTACGAGAGTTATGTTTCAAGGTTTGGAACCTTGCACATTTTCTTACAATTAAACTCTTCAATTTTAATCAATCACTATGGGAAACGGTATTAGAACTTTGGCTTGATATATTATCTTCAAGAGTTATATTAATGATATTTTCAGTGAGGCTTTTTACATTAGTACTCTCTTCTTATTTATTCTATGGCTATTGTTTAAGTAAAGTCTTTAATAGTTTTTCAATTAATGTAGAATGTGAAAAATATAGAAAAAAAATATATAAGCGCTCCTAATGACAAGCTACTTTCGTGAAGGGCTTAACTTTGAAATGTGCCACTATAATCATATAAATCATAGATCAAAATTTAACCGTCGATTGTTGTTTACATTTATGCTTCATTTTTCTCACCAAATTTTATTTTTTGAAAACATGATCTATTAGAGGATACAAGAAGATGAACGGTTCGGATCGTTGATATTATATTCAGAGTATTACCGTTAGTGAAAATATTGGTTGGTGTTTATAAAGTCTATAAAAACTATATAACATCGACTCATATTTCAATTAACGTACATATCGGGACGTGACATCAAAGATCCGAACCGTTCATCTTCCTACATCCCCCCCCCAAGAAGATCATGTTTTCAAAAAAAAAAAATTTAAAAATGAAGTTCAATATAAAGAATAAAGATTAAACGACAATCGACAGTTCAATACAAATTTAAGGTTTATGGATTATAGTGTCGGATTTTGAACTTGACCTCTTCAAGAAAGTTGTAAAACTTGTCACTGCGAGTGATTGTGTATATATATATATATATATATATATATATATATATATATATATATATTATTTTTACATTTCTTATACTTCTACAATAATTATTATTAATTTTATTACTTTTACACTCAAATAAAAACACTATTGATGACGGTTTGGAGGATTTTAAAAATATAAATGATAATGTAAGTGTAACCATTGTTTACTTGTGGAGGAATGATAAATCACGAGTGTTTATATTGTCACATCTCGGCCAGGGGCGGATCACTTCCTGGGCCCGCTCCACCACCGTAGCACGATATTGTCCACTTTGGGCCCCCGACCACGCCCTCACGGTTTTGTTTCTGGGAACTCACGAGCAACTTCCCAGTGGGTCACCCATCATGGAAGTGCTCTAGTCCCCTCCTCGCTTAACTTCGGAGTTCATACGGAACCTGAAGCCAGTGAGCTCCCAAAAGGCCTCGTGCTAGGTAGGGATGAAAATATACATTTAAGGATCACTCCTCTGGGCGATGTGGGATGTCACATACATATTCTTTCATATTTTTCATACTCGTGGGGAAGTCTTGTTGCCTATACTTGTAATAGCCCATCCCTAAAAATTATGATTTTTATAATTTTAGTAAGTGAGTTTATGAAAATGCCCTTCGAGGCACATACATCGATTGATGTTGACCGCCTTGTAGTGATACGTAAGGTTCGTTATCTTGGTGTATCCTAGTAGTACTCGTCGCTACGGACGCGTGAGCGCAGATAGAAGGTGATTTGGAGTTATAACGAAGAAGATATTAGTGAATGAAGTTGAGGGCAAAATTGTAAATTTATTATTTTCTAAAAAACCCTAAATTTTTGGAAAAAAATCTGGAGGGCCACATGTATGGCCCATATTAGAAAAAGCTGAAATGAATGGTGTGGATGGGAAAGAAAAGATGAACATGAAGAGGAGTGGAGGAATAAGGAGATGAAAGAGAAAGAGGTTGCCCAATAGGAAAGAAGAGTAAGGAGGGAAAGGAGGGAGGAGAAGAAGAAGAGGATCGGTCGGATCCCCTTTGACCCGCGTCACCCTCCTCTCAACCTGGTTCTAATTCCGGCCAACCAATGCCATTTTTCAGACAATTTTCACCTAATTACCATCACCAAACCTCATCACCATGTCCCAACATTCAATTCTAGCTAAAATTGACATGAAATGGTGGAGATTTCACAAAGAACACCCCGTGGGTGCCGCGGAAGACTTGTTCGAAAATCACCAAATATCGAAATGTTTTCCTTCGATTACCACTATCATTAGACTTCCCTCAAGGCCTAGAACAAAGCCCAAGAAATGGTTGAGGCGTCGGAGTTGCTTTGGAGGTCGAATTGGAGCACACCCAATTCTAGGGTTCCGACGGGTTTTAATGAAATTGGAGTCTTTTTAGGACAAATTGGCCTTGGTCACAAGTATGAAAGTTTCTTTATTCATTCAGATCTTCAATTCTGCAAAATTTTGAGAATTTTTTGAGAAAGTTGAATTTTTCAGCGAGTCAGGGCGGTCGACTGCCACCCACTGCGGCGCGTGCGGCAGCGCGTGGCCAGAGGGCCACCAATGTTATTTTTAGGCTATATTAAATGCCTTGAGTTCAATTTTGAGAATGGATTGACGTAGATTGATCGTTAGAACCGAGATTCGCTATGATACGTTAATAGGTCATTATTTGAATCGATGATCTGATCGTTGGATCGTCACCAAATTTTAATAAGTTGTTATTCATAATATTTAAGAAATGTAGGAATTTAGGGATTTGGAATCCGTCGTATGGATTTTCCCGAATTGGAATTGTAAGTTCGTAAATAAAATGTTAATCGTCTTTTGGTTTTGGCAATTGGCGGAGATTCAACCGTTGGATCGTAATGAAGCTGTGGGGTATTGTTCTAGAAGCATAATGTGAATCTTTGGAAGTAACGGATCTTCCGGATCAAATTACGTAGGGATGCGTTATATGTAAATTACATGTTATTTCAGTAAGGATTCTGAGATGTGATTTGATATTTGTTCTAGGCGATGATCGTCCAAGACATCTTGATATTCGTGCTAGGGAGTTGTAGTGTGGACTCCAGGTGAGTGGCTTTTGTTTTCAGTATACATGTATATACTTGGTATTTTTCACAGAAAATGTGTTTAAATGGTTTTATAGATTAAACTGCCATGTCAAATAATCTCTATGTTTGGTTATGGATTATTATGATTATATATTATTGGTTAGTGCTGCGGACGCTCAGGTAAGTATATAATGATGATAGTGATGGTAATGAGTATGATTGTGTTGAGATACATGTATAGCTCATTATCCTGCACATTGGTGTTAATGTTCCGCCAGAGGTTAGGGTTTAGCTTTCACGTGATCGTTCACCTCCCGCACCACACGCTCAATCTTGGATCCAAGGCAGGTGTCAGCCTATCATACAGACCATTTTAGGTGGTTCCGACTCCTAAGTGACTTGCGATATTTCGCACAGCCTTCACGTAATTGTAGCACTTGAGCGTATTCATTTACCTCCAGCCTGTGGTACATACCACTTTAGGTGGTTCCGAATCGTGTGCAGGAATTGGTAGATGGGGCTATAGACTCAGTCGTACAGGTCAAGTTAGGTAACTCCGGCTGACGTATTACATTTACTGATTTATCTCGCCTGATTTCATATATTTTCATGAATGGATATTTGACATGGCATACTTGTGGATTTACTGTTGTGTTTTAATATGATTTTAAGTTATGTTATGCATAATATTTTCTAGAAAAGTATACAGGTTTTACGGTGAGGGGTTATTACTTTTGATAAAGAAAAGGTTTTGAAAAGCTTTGTTTTTGCCCACTCACATTTTCTGTTTTTCTCCCCTCCAGGTCTTTTTTAGCAGTCAAGGTTCGTATCGACGAGGATTCTTGGCGAATTTCAGTTATGGTGGCTACTTCTGAGGGTATAATTCTTACCCGCTTTACTGTACTTTACTTATACTCTGACGTCACATGTGAGATGAGTTTACTCCCACTCACCACCACACTCTGGTGTTTAGGCATTTTTGGGTTTAAATTTATTCACATTTTTCACATCACTACACTTTATGGCTTCGTCACTTTCCAGGTGTCGGCCAGCACAGCTCGACTTCAGAGTCCTAATGGACATTCCGGGTCAGGGTGTGTCAATGCTAATATTATACTAGTTGATTTTAATTTTGGACAACATGTTAAGTAAAATTTATCCAATTAATGATAATAAGAAACTCTCATAATAAAAATAAATAAATGAATAATTTTTTTTTAAAAAACTTATATAGAATAATAATACAAAAATATATATTTAATATAAAATATACCAATATATACAATATGGCTATTGTATTTTATAATAATTTTTTTAGTAATTAAACTTTAAAATTATAATTTATTTTTCTTAACGGGTCGAAACGGGTTACCCACGTGTTACCCGCATTTATACCCATTAATGGGTTCTTAACGGGTTACCCGATAATGACTCGATTAGTTATCGTGTTGACCCGAAATCCGTTATTTTCGTATAGTGTCACCGTTTCGTGTAAGAATTTGTCGGGTCTAGCTATGGTGGCTTTGGCTCTTGGTGGATTGATTTTGTGCAATACTCCCAGATCTGAGTTTTGGTTCGGTAGCATTTTTTTTGTTTGGTGCGATGTCTTTCTTCATGGAGGTAACGGTGGTTGAGGTGGTGGTGACCGGTTTTTGGCTTTGGGATTTGAGAGTTTTACTGTTTATTGTTTCTTTTGTAGCCTACAGGCCTAAATCAGTGTGTGCCTCTCTTTGTAGCTAGAGTTGTAACTCTCCTTATTTGGGCTTGTCCTCTATCTTTTGTTTGCTTTGTTGTGTAGGGTTTTGTGCTCTATTTAGGTTTACACCTTTCTGGCACAAATTGTATCTTTATTTCATTAATGAAGCTTCATTCTCAACCAAAAAAAAAAAAAAACATATCAACATTTAATGTATATTAAATATTTTTTTATTAAGGTGCTTTCACCTGTGTTTTTTTTTATGAACGAACGATATTATCTACATTAAAAAGGTAGAGAAATGGGTCAAGCCTCACAATGAGTTTTGCAATAATGTGGTTTAAATTTGCCTTTGACGAAAATCGAACTTAACACATTTTACTTACAAGTGAAGAGAAATACTAGTAGACCATAGTATTAAGTGACTATTCTTTTTGTTTTTAAATCTCATCGATTGCTTAATTTAAGGAACTCCTATTATCTTAACGAACAATATTTGGTTACTAAAAAATGAGTAGGAACTCCTACTCAAAGGTCTTAATGTTTTAATCACAGAGTTTTGTGTTTATGATCAGAACCGTTCATACTATGAATTACACTATAAAGATTATCTCTGGAAAAAATAAATTAAAACTAAGATTGTTTAGTCAATCTATTGTAGCAAATACATAGATAGTTCGTAATACTTTTACCAATACTATTCATTTGTTTTAAACAATTTGATGATTAAATGACCTTAATTTTAATTGATTTTTGTAGAGGTGATCTTTATAGAATGATTTATAATATGAACGGTTCTGATTATAAACATGAAGTTCTATAAATTGACAACGAACAATTTTGAGAAATTTTGAGTATGAATTCCTACTCATCTTTGAGTAGCCAAATATTGTTCTACCATAACTATTAGAAAGTTAAAAAAAATCAAAATTAATTGGTTAATTTAATACAGCTCTACAATCATTTTCAGAACCTAATTTCCGGGTCATTGTTGTAAAATCGACGGTGTGTGCAATGAAATAAATAAAACAGGACACAAAATTTACGGGGTTCTTCTACAGTTAGTGTGCTGGAGTATGTCCTCAGAGCAGCAGTGATGTTTTCATTTATAATCTGAAGTAATAAGATTACAAAGATAACTTTCTTTCCATTCTCTCATTTCTCCTTTTTTTTTTCTTTTCTCTCTTTCTCTTCATTCCTTCCTTTCTTTGCTGTGTAATTCCCTCTATTATGTGTTCCATAAGTCTTACATTTATAGGAAAACAAGAGCACCAAAAGCATGCAGCCGATAGCTCATAATGGAAGAACATGTTTTTAGTGGTTAGCCTAAATTTCCACTTCCTTTGTTGAGTGGACAACTAGCTCTTAATGGCCAGCCATCTTTACACCAGTCATCAATTTTTTTTCTTATTTTTCACTCTCCAACGTGCCCACTAAAATCTGTGTTTCAACTTTAAATTGTATGCATGCTAAATGGAAATGTACTAATATGGAAAACGAATTAGAATTACATAATGTATCTAACGATTTGGTACATAACTACGTATTAGTAGTTTAGTAAGTATATAACTACGTATTAGTAGTTTAGTAAGTATCTGAATTAAAATTACATAACGTACCATTGATTTGCATGTACCAAAATTAGCATTTTAAATATAGATTCTAGTAAACCACCTACATCAAAATGTTTTATTGTTTAGTAAGTTGCTTGTAATTCTGCTAGTTAAGAACATTTATTTTTACATTCAGAATTTTGTGTTTTTACTTTTCATAATTAGATGAATTTAGTGCTGTTTCTGTTGTTGTTTTTATTTTTTTAAATATCATTCAAATAAAAAATAAATAAATGGAATTAGAAGCACCGACAAAACGTAAACTTGACAAATTTATGAATGAGGTTCCTCTCCAATTCTCTATTTGTGAGGGTTCTGAGAATCCTCTAATCACGTCCGTTTATCGTATATTATACGGTTATAAATTATTGTAATTTTTTTATTTAAAATTAAATAAAAACAGTACCTAACAAAAATTAATTGTATGGTGTATGATGATTGGAAGATCCGAATTCTAATTTGATGAAACAGATCAAACTTATCTAAATCCTTTTATATGTGGGGTCGGACTAGGTGTTTGACTGGCAGTTTTGACCTGAGAAAACCCGTTCTCTGTTTCTCCAACTACCATTTTCAAAATCCATCCCAAAAATCAGATAAATAGAGATACAACTGCCCCTGGTTTTGTCAACAAAAAACCGAAGGAAAAAAATGGGAGAGGCGATTCCGAGAGGAGAAGGAAGAATGGGAGAAGCGGTTGCAAAAGTAGCCGGGAAGAAGGTGATGGTGGCCATTGACGAGAGCGAATGCAGTCATTACGCTCTCATGTGGGTTCTCGACAACCTCAAAGACTCCATAACCAACGCGCCCTTGATCATCTTCACGGCTCAGACTCCCTCCAACGGCAACATCACCTTCTCGGCGCCGCTCGGCGCTGCGCGCATGTACTATCCTATGTCTTCCAGTTAAGTTCAGAATTTCTTCATGGGGTTTTTCTTTTGTTCTTTTTTAAGGTTGACACCGTACACATAAGTGGAGATGTGAAATCTTCTGACAAGTTGTTTTTTGTTCGTGTTACGGAATTCAGGTCAGGATTTTGTGAACTCTTCCCAAGAAAGTCACAGGAAGTTTGCGTTGGCACTGTTGGAGAAAGCTAAGCAGATATGTGCGAGTCGTGGGGTAAGGCCACCGTTCTTCTTTCTTCAATCACAAAACATTATGTTTTTGTGTGTGTATATATGCTTGTATGTGTGTGTATACTTTTCGTACAAGTGCTTCCTTTGAGACTGCTTTTGCTGGATTCCCAACTTATTGTTTTTGCTATATCTGATTTTTGCAAAAGCAGTTGGGATTTTTACTAAAAATCTAAGTACTTCTAAGAGAATTACTTAGAAGTTCTTATTGAAGAAGCACCTAATATGTGCTTTTCCAAAACAAGCTTGTGACCCGAGCACTTTTATGTTTACCAAACTTTGTCAAAATCACTTTTGGTTATTAGTAACCGGTTTTAGCTCTTCCAGAAACTCTTAAACATGCACTAGGTAGTAGGTACAATGTATTATTCAACTGTGAATTCTCCCCAAATCCATATTTTTTATATAGCAATTAAGCCCGTCAAGGTGCTCTGATGTGGTCCTTGCAGATGCATAGCATCTTTGGGATTTCCACCCCTGTGAAACATTTATTTAAGTTTACCATTTTGTTTTCCATAGGTAAATGCAGAGACAGTCACAGAAGTTGGAGATCCGAAAGCAGCCATATGTGATGCTGTCGAAAAACACGGCATCAAGCTGCTAATTGTAGGCGAGCGTGGGCTCGGAAAAATCAAAAGGTTAGTATCATTTCATCAAATTTTCTATTTTTGTGTGTGCGCGCCTGCATTTCATTTAGGGGTCTGACGATTTTGATGTGCCGAGCCAGGGCCATTCTTGGTAGTGTCAGCGATTACTGTGTTCAGTACGCCAAGTGCCCTGTCCTCGTCGTGAAGAAATCACAAGCTGAAGCTCTTGCTTGACATATGACTCGTATTCAGTATGTAAATATTTCTACATCAAAAGAATATAGTGGAACATATTATGTTTAGATTTTGGATGATTCTGGTATCGATTGACATATAGTTGAATATCAGATTGCGAACAAACAAGACTACAAAATAATAAGAATATTATTAATAGACAAGAATGTCAGAACGGCTACAAAATCCTAAGAGATTACATCGTGACTAACTTGTTATTCATGCTAAACTATAAGCTATATTTATAAATAGAAAAACCTAGAAATCCTAATTCGAATGAACTAGGTCCATATACTAATTGCAAACTCAAATAATCATAATATACTAATATTTTCCAACACCTCCCCGTCAAACTCATGGCGGTATACAACATGAGTTTGCAAACAAGCAGATGCAGATTGGCTCCGTTAGGCGGGCTGGCAGGTATGCAAACTTGACTTAACTTGACTTGACTGGCGAACTTGACTTGAGTGACGAACTTGTCTTGACTTGACTTGACTTAACTGGCGAACTGGCAAATTGGTTCCAATTCAGGCATGCTAATTCAGGCAGGCAAATTGATTCAAGTTCATATTGGCTAGTGTTTTAGAGTATGGAAAAAACTTGTCACTAAACGGACGAGATTTTCATATCTCAATTGTAGCAACGAATGAATAAACACAAACACTATCGCTCGAGTGATCATAATTCCAAACACTCGAGGGATAGTCACAAAACAATTCCAAATAGGCCAACCAACAATTCTTACGGGCCTAAAACAAACATCCAAAAATAATTTCTTTTTCTTTTTCTTTTTCTTTCTCTTCCTTTGCTTCTATTTTTTTTTCTTTTTTTCTCTTCCTTGCCTTTCTTTTATTTTCTATAAACAATAATACCAACAAAACAAGCAGCAATCGGGTCAAACTGGTGGTGCTAGATGGGATAGAACTGGATTCGTCAGGACGTTCAAGACAGGCCCGAGATGGTGGTGGATTCGTCTGATCACAGTGCCGATGATCAAATCGTTGTAGAGCGAACAGGAACAAACGCAACGATGGGCGACAGCGGGGGCAGCGGCTAGTGGCTCGGCACCTGACTTTAGACTTTAACTGATTATTTTCTCTTTTTTATTTTATTTTTTATAATGACAACGAAAGGGTAACTCAAACCAGAAAACAAAAATGGTTTCACGAAACGAAATTGGACAAAAACAAACAGGGAAGATATAGGCAAACTGATATGAACAAACAGAAGCAGATTAGATCCCAAAGAATCAAACATGCTCTGATATCAAGTTGAATATCAGATTGTGAACAAACAAGACTACAAAATAATAAGAATATTATTAATAGACAAGAATGCCAGAACGGCTACAAAATCCTAAGAAGCTACATCGTGACTAACTTGTTATTCATGCTAAACTATAAGTTATATTTATAGATAGCAAAACCTAGAAATCTTAATTCGGATGGGCTAGGCTCATATACTAACTAGCAAGCAAACTCAAATAATCATAATATACTAATATTTTTCAACACATATTGTGTTTAGTTTCGCATGATACTGGTATCGATTGAACAGTGACGATGTAAGATATTTTTTAACTTGTGACAGTTGATATGAACCTTGTGCTGTAAAAGAACTGTGTAGTTGAAACTAATTAAGCAGTGAGATATATATTATACAGGGTTTATAATTGTTCAAGTGCTTGAAACAAACAGATTTCTAGAACAATACATAACATAACTAAAGTACAATATCTTTAAATTTAGAGGCATATAAGCTTCTGGAAATCTTATTAACTTCAAGCAGAACAAGTGTTCTGTCACTCGAAGATGCGGTTGAGGGTGGCTGCTAGACGGACGCCACCTTGAGCTAACCGCCTATGGACTATTGGTAGCCGGGAGAGGAAGTATTCATCTGCAAATTAACAATGTTTAATTTATTCTCTTCATTTTTTTTCTCCTCAATTTAACTAACAAACAAGCATACACTACCATAGAATTCAACACATTCATGCTTACCTTCTAGCACTGAACCTTCATCTGCACCCTTGTATGCCCAATCACAGGCTGCTTTGATGCCTTCAGATGCGTATCTGCAAATAAGTACCCAGGTAATTGAACTTGGTTAGCAAATCGTCTTGCTGATCTTATCATCAAGCAGAAACTTAACACAACCAGAAGGCTCGAAAACATAAAGTTTCATCAAATTTGTAACATAAGCGAATAATACATACACGTCGGGGCACGCTGTCTTGTTTAGGCTGCAGGTCTCCCAACCCTTAACTTGATCTGACCATTCAGCCTGTTTTCAAAGAAATATTAAGGGTCAAAGGGCAAAATTTAGGATTCAGAAGTAAGAAAATATTCTACTGCAGTTGATGTTGCAAGGTACCGTAATGTTCTGTTTAATCGCGTCAATCAGTTCTGCGACGTTGGAATCGTAGAATCTCTCTTCCGCTGTCTCAATTATGTTGGAATCCCATACCTGTATGCATCGTAAATTTTGAAAATTTAATTACATTTATTAGTAGTTTGTGGAAATTTTGAACTGGCAAATGAGACTTACATGATGAAGATTTTGCTTTGTTGTGTACCAGTGAACATTAATTGTGTTGCCTCCCTTGTCCGGACCAAAACCTACATGCAGAGGCTGCGTAACACGCGTAAGGTCGCGATCATGGGTAAAATCACATCATGTGTGTTTGGTTTTACAGATTGTGCCATACCTGATGGATATCTCCTATGAAATGGGAAAGAAATAGAAGCGCCTGCGTGAGGTTATCTGATATCACAATAAAAGCAAAGTTAAATAACAAAACATGGTCATGTAATCGTATAGTCCAACTATGGAACGGAATCTGATATATCATCGATAATGTATTGATATGATCGTCTCTATCTAGAAAAACAAAAGGATTTACATTTAGGTTGAGAAGAATGGCTACTGTAGGTGAGGAGCTGAGTGGTATAATTGTTAATTGCCCCCGCAACACAACGCCCCTTCTCTCCAGTCTCATCTTTGCAGTCCCCTGGAGATTAATCATTAGTAATTACACTATTAATTAGAATTAATATATATACGTAGACACTAATCAAATGTTTAAAGGAACATACTATTGTACTGGTAATTGCAAACATCAGGAGTGTTAATATAGTGAAGGGCAGATGACCAGTGGTAAATAAACTTGACATGATCTGGCCATATGCACAGGCTGCCCAAGTCATTCTGTGCATAGTCAGGAAGCAGTTGCTTTACCGCATCCGCCGCCGCCGTGCTCAGCCTAGACTGTCATCACATCACCCAAAAGAAAAAACACACCCGAACCGTTACTAAAAATTTAACCCAGAGGCAAAATATGGTACATCTTTTTTTACTCTAGCCAACTTGGTTAAGTCGAGATCGGAGAAAAATACGACGTTGGATAAGAACCTGAGCAATTCTGCAAATTGTGAGATGCCCATCAGTTCCCCAGCCATGAATCACAGGAAAAAGGAGCAGCGAGCACAAGGTAATAACAATCTGGATCCTGCCACACTCCATTGCTTCCCTTCCCTCCCAAGAAACAAGAATTCTGAAAAATGCAGCTAATAAATGGCGGATTTTCTCTGGTTTTTTAGTTAGTAATAAGAACAAAAATTGGAAAGGAATTTTATATTGAATTATGTGGATGTCATTTTACATATAAATTAACTTTCGGCTTTGGCAGGGATGGAGATAGGGTTTCACCTGATTGAATCATGTGGATGACATTTTACAAGCACGACAATGGTGGCTCTCTGTGTTCACACACCAATCGGCTGCGTGCTTGAAAAGGAAGGCAACTTTAAAAAAGGAAGAGATTATATGAAACGGGAAATGGTGATGGGGGTGGGAATGCAACGGTTACGGTACGTGCCCCAGAAAGCCAAGCAAACAGAATGTACCAAAGTATCCCACAGTTCCTGTGCCTTCACTCACTCTTTACATTGTGTTGGATTGAAGCTTCTCTCAGTTTGACTTGGCATCAACGTTGATGCAGTTGCTTGCACGGGTGATGAATGCATTAGTATTTTTTAGATTGTTCCCTCCAATTCCTTGGAACTCTCGAAATACGTTTCAACATTTACGTTTGTATGCATTTTTGAATCTGTGAATAATTGGGAGAATTCATTAATCTTTTTTTTTCTGTTAAATTGTTAATTAACAAAAACAAGATTAATTAAGAAAAAAAGTTTGTTGTTCGAACGCAACTGACTTGTAACTCAAATAATTAAGAATATTTATCTCTGCATAACAGTACCAGAGTTCATCTCATACTATAATAATTCTTCGAGATGTGACCGTGGAAGATCATTCATGTTAAGTAGTAAGTCTTAAGGCAAACATAAGGCTAGAGAAAGGCTATTAATGAAAACCAAAGGTTGCCCATTACTATTAATCTAATAATTTCGTGCCTCCGCCCATAATTTTCATTATTTTCTTGTTAAGCTATTATTTTTATAAATTTTTTTTTCATTTCCTTGTAAATATTGCTGTAGGCCCAGAAACTAAGATGGGCCATCTCAACTTCGGTAGAAATTTGAATAGACTGTGGGCCTTGAGCACACGATCCATGCAAAACAAAAACAACAACAGCAACAGCGTAGGCCCATTTCAATGGATTTCAACATGAAGGCGAAATCGCCTTCGGTCCAGCACCAAAATTTCATATCTCAAATTTCATCCCTTTTCATCTGGGACCAACTTCAATGACTGAATTGAACATGTGCTGAAATTGAATTCAAATCAATAGTTTGAAAAGCAAAGATTAGTTATGTTTCCCACTTCTTAGCTAGAAAGATATGTGACCATGAAACAGATATTAAGTGGAACAAAATTGACTAGACGGTAAAGTCATGGAAACACTTATTTTTTTCTTTCCATCTTTTGGATGTTAGCTCTATGGAACAATATAATAACTACTGCTTGAACATGAAAGAATTGAAATCGTATATCAAAACATTATGATTTGATGGACAGATAAATTGGTGGCTCTTTCCATTGTGCAAGCAAGTTTGGTTGGATTAGCCCACTTTTCTGTTGGGTATATATTTACTTATACAGCTTTCTTGAAACTTCAATTACTATGTTTGATCTCGAAGAGAATGTACAAAAATTCTTTTATCATTCGAAGTTTGTAGAAGTGAAGATTTATTTCTAATTAATCAATGAACATCTTGTATTTGAGAAAAAATAGTGGCAATGTAAGTAGAACTTTCATGTAACGCGTTTTATTTATTTATTTTTATTTTTAAACTCTTTCTTCAATCATGTGATGTGATGAAAAAAAAAAGAAAAAAAAAAGTTGGAACATAAAATATGTGAGATTTTCGATGCATATCTTGTATGCATCTTCAAATACATAAAGCGTGTTGAGTTTGAGATTTGATTTGGTTTTGGTTTTTGGTCGTTGGGTTGTTAATAATAGAATGATTGATTATAATAAAATGATTGATAATTCCAACTATACAGGAGAAGAAATGACCAGAGTATGATCATAGTCTTTGTATAATCTAATCTCAAAGTCAATATTTTTGTGGGGATGGGATGGTCCTTAATTACTCTCTTCCCGCACGCGTAAAGTTTGGCACAAAATATTTATTAAGACCAATGCATTTCACGTTACATATTTTATATGCCACCTCCTAATTATTTCTACATACCAGCGGTTGGTTGTAGACTTTTTATATGTTTTGAAAATAAAATTAGAAACTTCACCAAGTAATTTCATTTCAATTGCTAGTGCTATTTATTTACTCATTTTTATGCACTTCATGTTAATTTATGTCTTTCGATCATCTTTAATTTATTTATTTTGATGAACGAAAATTAAAAAATATATAAAAAGATAAAAAAGGGTCCCAAAAAATATTGCTTGCATACCCCATAAATTAGTTTTAGACTTTTTGGATGATTGGGGGTCTATGGACTTATCCCGCATGGCTTGACTTGACTTTTAGTTAGTCTCTTTTTATTTTTATATTTTCGTTGTTGTTAATAGTCGAGTTCCCATTAGTGGTCTTTGAGATTTGGTTTCCATTTACACACAAACTAGAGGTTTTTCCATATGCGGAATACAAATTGGTTAATTACGTTTTTTTTTAATTTTTTTTTTTAAAGCAGCGATGTGATATTGTATTGATAGCGATTCAAAAACAAAAATAAATTACAAAAACAGAAAAAACTCCCACAAGACCTAAATGCTTCTGTTAATCGACAAAACATTAAGAATTACATCGAGAGGTTCTTGGAACCATGCACAATCACACGGGAAGGATAAGGCATAACGAGCAAGAGGGTGATCATATAATGTGTGAGCTGCAGTAATAAAGTTTAATTAATATCATTATAGTATCATATTGACTGTGACCATAACGATGTGTGTATTTGGAGCATATACAAATGGTGGGATACCTCACTTGTCATTATACAAATGGTGGGATATGTGTGCTAAAAAATTAATAACTTAAAAAATAAAATTTCTCACCATTCTTATTGAAACACTTTTCCGTCATAATTAAAAATTTATCCTTAACCTCTACATTGAGTAATAATTGTTTTGGATTTGACAGTGTAGCTGTCGCTGCGTATGAGCAGAGCAGTGCGCACCATGCGAAACACACATGGGATTGAAATTGTACCAAAACCAGAAAGAAGGTGCGTCTGATTAATTTCTTATAAACGTGGACAAATGGCATCGACGTTTGTCCATCATGGTCGGTGAGTCACTAAATCGTGCAACAGAGGGCACGCACCGGCACACCTCTAAACAAAGAAAAAAAACCAACCCAATGCTAATAGTAATCACGCTAATTATTATTATTGTTTTTTTTTGGAACAAAAGTAATCACGGTAATTATTAGTGTTCAAGTGATAATGAGTGAATATGTAATCGTGGAAAAGAAAAGTAAGACACCTACAATGTTACTGGAAACATAATGAAATCTTCACGATAATGATTAAATAGCTAAATGATATAGGACTTTGACGAATTTTGTGAAAACAATCTTTGAATAAATGACTAAAAAAAGAAGTGTTTGCCAATAGTGAATTGCTGGGTCTTTTTTTTTCTTTCAATTTATTGTGACCCAAACTTAAATTTTATTTAGTATAAATTATAATAGTAATATCGCTTGTTATTAAAATAAATATAAGTGTTTAAACCTTACGGGTTAATAAAGTATTAAATGATTAATTTAATTAGCACTTGAACTGTGACATCCCATATTGTCCAGGAGAGTGATTCTTAAATGTAGATTATCATCCCTACTTAGCACGAGGCCTTTTGGGAGCTCACTGGCTTCGAGTTCCGTAGGAACTCCGAAGTTAAGCAAGAAGGGGGCTAGAGCAATCCCAGGATGGGTGACCTCCTGGAAAATTGCTCGTGAGTTCTCAGAAACAAAACCGTAAGGGTGTGGTCGGGACCCAAAGCAGACAATATCGTGCTATAGTGGTAGAGCGGACCCGAAAAGTGACCCACCCCGGGCCGAGATGTGACATGAACTTTCATTTCACAATAATAATTAGTGACAAATATATGTTACGGAGACTTTTTATAAATTCCATGTTACCTTTTTTTTTTTGTACAATTACATATAATATTTTCATCTAAATTAACGTTATAATATCAATTCACACAGAATTTATAAATAAAAAATAAAAAATTGTACTTTTAAGAGCGAACAAAAATACATAGATACCAACAAAAAAATGGTTAGAATTGCTGGACCAAGCAACGAGATTTGACTACGTGTCAATATTCGAGTGTGGAACCGTCTAGTCCCTGACTACCAAATGTATTGCACCGGCCCTGCAAGTAAAAGTGGTGGATCACATCCTCCTGGCTGGCTGCCAATGAGTCAGCCACACCGAATTCCATGAACGATCCAATCTGTTTTGACACGACAAGTCTTTTTTAATTAGTGTGACTTTGTCTTTTTAACATGGCTTCACCTTTTTTTTTTTCATATTTTTAATTCATACACAAGTGATGTATATTAAATTAATTTAAATTATAGAGACGAAGATTCAACTTAAATATTTGTTGACATCTGATCAAACGTAATATACTTTCTGGCTGTAATTGGTGGATTTATTTTTATTATATAACTTTCTTTTATACAATTAGATTTTATTTTAAATTTGTCTAAACTCGACCGAAAATCATAATTTAGGAGTTATTGATCCTACATGATAACGTATTAATTGTAGTTTAAGATTTTATTTTAAATTATCGAATGAGAATTCGTACTAATGTGCATAAGTAAAGCACATATGCTCTTAGTAATATTGAATGACCGGTTTATAATGCATTAATTACATATATTACAACACGTAAATTAGGAAGGAGTAATGATATTCATACATTTCTATACTATTTTAATAACATTTGATGTTAACAGCCATATCATTTAAATTAATTTAATTTTTAAATTTAGTTTCCAGCCACGTTGCATTATAATTGCAAAAGGCCCGCTACGCTTTTCTGACATGGAACGGATATCCCTGAAACTTGCATACCGAGTCGTTATGTTCTACATCAGTCTTCACAACTAAAATCATTTTTTAATTTCTGGTATTCCCTCGTTCCAAATTTCCAAGTAATTTCTTGGCGTCTATATAAACCCAAAGCCCCTCCTTCCTCAAACCTCCTCCCCTTCTTCTACTTCGTCCTCTTCCTATCACCACCGCTCTCAGCCATGGAAGTTCCGGTGCTCAATATAATTACCGATCTTCCGTCCCGCCTGACCTCGCTGCCGGACCCATCTTTTCTTTCGCAGAGTTTGTCGTTTCCCGGAATCCAAAACGTCTCTCAAGCTTACAGTTTCTGGACATGGGGAGCTCTAGTCCTCGCAATTCTAGCTTCCTTCGGCACCCTCATCACTATAATCAACATTTTTATCATCAGTCTCCGCCGCCTCCGGATATTAGACCCGCAGCCGCTTAATCAGCAGCTCCAAGACGGCGATTACTCCGACGTCAGCGACGACGACGATATCTGCTCTGCTTCTTCGGCATCCTCCTTATCCGATGAAGATTTGGAACCCGAAATATCGTTCGACGACGAAAGTAATTCGATCGGGAGAGATGAACAATTCCACGTCAAAGGCTCGGGTTATTACGGCGACGACGGAGTGCAGAATCGTAATTTTGGACTCCGCCGGCGCCGCAGCTTCGGAGGACATCGATTCTCGTGGTCCGACTTCACGGCGGGCAATAGCGTCGTAAATCTCTGGGACGCATCGTCGCCAGCCACGTTTTTGTCGGCGGATTCAGCCCCGTCGGGGCGCGTGTCTCTGGGTGTCTGGGACGCGCGCGTCGGATGCCGGATTCCGGCGATACTCGCGGAGTGGGGCCCGCAGATCGGGAGAATAGTTGGAGTGGCATCTGGTGGCGCGGAGAAGGTCTACGTCAAGGATGCCGTAACCGGCAATTTGACGGTCGGTGACGTGAGGAAAGTGGCGTCGCCGTTAGGGAATGTAACGGAGGCTGACGTGGACGATACGTGGTGGGACGCCGACGCCGTTGTTGTGACGGACGAATCAGCCGTGAGTGGATGTGACTCGGCCGTGACACGGTGTTGTAGCGCTGTTAGGTCTTATCTGCTGTAAATTATTAGTACGAAACAAAAGAAATCAAATGATGCAAGGTCATTATTTTGTAAATATCCTTTAATATTATTTACCTGGATTTACCCTTTTTTTTTACCTTTCAATTTGGTTTTCTTTAGCTTGTAATCAACAGGAAAAAGGGCAAATTTCAAGCTTCTTAGTAGCTCTCTCTGGTGATGAAATCGAGATCATTTTCGAATTTTGCAGTTCGTAGCCGAAGGAGAAAAATTCAGACTACTCAGTTTTAAATCCTACAGCCCCCAAATCAACAGTCTAGATTTCTCCCCTTCTATGTTGAACATTCAAATTACTTGGTCCATCAGCTTAGAACTGCAAGATCTGAAGAGGATATGAATTCCTAGCGACGAAGGCTTGACAATTAAGTCATTAATCTTCTTCTTCGCCGCATGTTTTTGTTGTTAATTGTTAAACCAATATAAAAGATAAATTGTGTATTATACAACTTCAATGTTGAATGTGGCCGGAAAGAATCTCACCAACCAAATCAATTGCGTATGTTTGTGAAAAAAAAAAAGCAGAGAAAGAAAGATGGATGTAATCAGCGATGTCATTGTTTGAAATTGAAAGTACAGTTGTTCATGCGGCATGCCTTATAAAACTAGAACCATGTTTCGCCGCTAAAAAGTCAAATCACAAATGGACATGTGTTTGAATAATTAAAATTAAAAACTATAATTAGACGCTTGTCTATTTGTGATTAAGTTTCAACAGCGAAGCATGATTCATAAAAGTAGGTAGCAATGCCACTAATGCAATGCAATGGTTTCAACATCACATTATCTAGCTTTCTGGAGCATAAGAATCCCGAGAGGGGCAACAATTTTATAGAGATAGAAAAAGATCCATATATCTTTTAGATGTTATGGTTGAGCAATAAACCGTTTGCCTCCAAAAGAAGAAACATAATCGGGACTACTAAATCACCCATATATATACATATACGTAACTTGAAAGTGTTGGAGTGACTAGATCTAACGTCTTACTCTTCATGCTTCCGGTGACTTTGTAGAGGAAAACTCCTAGAGAGTGTAGAGAAGAAGCTTCAATGTCGCTTGTATAGCACTCTTGTATTTTTTTTATATATAATCCGCCTTATGGAGAAGAGAAAGGCAACCTGAACATCCTACGTTTTTAGAAATTTCCACATATGTTAGCAGGAAGTTTAATTTTTTATTGATAGATAGGTCCATATTTCGCATGCTTATCTTATGCTAAAAGAAAGAGCAATAAAACAGTTGTCTTACTCTTATACTTGGTCCATGAATGACACAAAGGTAACTTGCAGGGCACAACTAGTTACGTGACCATTTTTATATTTTCTTCTCATGAAAACGAAAACGCACGTCGTTTCCCAGAATCCCACAGATTATTTTAGTACCAGAATATATTGTAGGCGTTGCCAGATGGAAGAGATTTTTCAGTATGACAGGTACATGAGGTAGTACACTACGTGTCATTATATAACTGGTAGGATATGTGTGTTAAAAAGTTAATAACTTATAAAATAAAATTTCCCACCACTTTTATAAAAACACACGGTGTACCACTCATGTTCTGGTTACAATGAAAAATTTCTCGTCAGAGGGGGCTCCGGACGCTTTGAATCAATTGTGCGATTGCTGCTTAGCTTTGGGCCTAGCCCATGCAAACCCACGGACCATAATATCATTTTTGTTGAACGGACTCTTTCTCAAACCATTTTGGACCTCATGTCTATATTTTAACTCAAATGGATATTTGGTGGGCGTAGGATGATCTGAACTCATTGTCACTAATTTTTTGACAAACGATAGCATTAACATTTTAAATTATTAAATGGTAGGCAAGGAGCGGAATCAATGGCGATCGAGCTTGCACCCAATACATCATCGATGGAGATCGAACTTGCACCAGGATGTATAGGTGTTATTGTTTTTCGTCACTACAATAAAGCACTATTTGTATGTCACCCAATTTTGTGCCTTGGTTTAATGGTTAAAAAATGATTTTCCCACTTTTTCTGTTCTTCTGCACATTCTATCTTATTTATGCTCCGTCGTGAACGAAAATGGATGCGCTTATATGGTTACTAGATATAGTCTTATAGATCTCTACCAGTCAGTACACATCTAACCAAAAAAATTTAATAAAAACAAACGGTAATTGAAGGTTAATTTTGTAAGCCACACACATTGTAAATCATATTATTAATCCCAAAATTTAATGTAAACCATTTGGATTGGTTGATCCTAAAGGCTACCTAGCCTACGTCATTTGGTTGAATGCGGGCATGTCAACTCATTGGCTGAGCTCGGCCGGAGATTGAATGAATGTTGATGTGACATTGGGCACGCTGATGATTTCTGAATCTTACGACTACGGCTGAGGAAGGAACACATCTTGGCCTTCGGGTTCTAGAGCCTGAAGACAAGGTTGCTAGTTCTGTGAAGTTCGCTATCAAATTCGATTTTCAGTGTGCCGAATGTCCTAACCTGGTGACACCTCGCTTTGCCGAGAAGGCTAATGAGATGACCTCTTCCAACAAGGACTCAAAGATTCTTGTTGAGCGAGACTTGAATAGATAACCAGTCGGCTGTTCATCTAAACTGAAGATGTGTTGGGGTAAAAGGGTAAAATAAAAAATCTCAAGGTATTCGCGTAGAGCGAGAGTTTGTGCAGGACAAGTTGTGTTGATTTGGAGGGGCTTTGAATGATACCATCCCCTCTCTATTTATAGCAGCAGTTCTGCATGGTCGACGTAGCGTCCCATTCGAACTATAATTCCTTGATCGAATCCAAATAGGTTTCGGTCAACCCTAGTTCATGTAGGATTATGAATTCCACCCTATTATCCTCCACAGGTACCTTTGATTCTTGGCATATTTTCTTATGCGAAGCATAACTGGCCTTTGAGGACTCCTTGTTCTACTAGGACTCAGCCGACTCTTTCATTCAGATAAGATTGTGTTCGGATAGAATTCTGCCAAAGCTCACTGGGTTGGGTTTTTCTTGAAATTTTTTTGAGATACCCGATGCCCTATTGTTGACTACAAAAATCACCTAGCCTACGTGGCACGCATGCCGAGTAACTAGTAGATTAACTAAGTCCTTCGAATGTGTGTGGGGCGTGCCAACTCGTCGGCCGAGCTCGACCGATGAGTAAAAGTGTCTTGATGTGGTGTGAATGCGCGCGGCTGACTTATGTGTCTTGCAACTATGGCCGAGAAAGGAACACGTCTCGGCTTCTAGGTTCTCAAGCCTGAAGACAAGGCTACTAATTACAAAGTTCACGATTCGTCGTCGTCTGGTTCGGCGACAGTCACCGTATTGGTGAAGGTAAAATCATGCCGAATCGATACTAGAGTATAGGGGCACAAATACTCAAAGCGGATGAAGGTCTTGACAATGAATGTGGTTCAGCCGTCTAAGTGCCGAACTCTGAAACTCACTCGAGAATATGCGATCATAAAATCACTCGGCGTTGAAACACCGAGCCTAAGTAGTAGTAACACCTCACTTCGCCGAGATGGCTGGTGAGATGACCTCTGTCGACGGGGATCTGAAAACCCTTGTCGGCTGAGACTTGGATAGATAATCCGTTGACCCTGTCGCAGTGCTGTTTATCCAAACTGAAGATGCTTCACGGACGGCTGGTTCTACTGCAACAGTGTTGTTTATCCAAACTGAAGGTGTTTACCGGTTGCCTTCACAGTGCTGTTTATCCAAACTGAAGATGTGAAGGCGAAAAAGAAAATAAAAATCTCAAGGAAGTTGAGAGGTTTTGCGTAGAGCGAGAAATTGCGTAGGGCAGGTTTGTGTGTTGAATTGGAGGTCCCCTGCACGCTGCCACTGCTTCTATATTTATAGGAGCTGAGTCCTCTTCTAATCAATCATAATTCTAGTCGAATTGGGACTCCTTACCCTTATCCAACTGCCTCGGCCACTCCTTCCTTAGCTAGGACTCCTACTGAGACTCCTTATTGTACTGAGACTTTGTCTCTACAGATGGATTTCGCTTCCCTTATCTTTACTTGAAATAAATCCTTCTCCTACTAGGATTTGGTCGACTCAATTTAGTCGGCCCATGAGTCGACCTTCCGTAGCATCTCCTTTTAAGCCTAGAAATACTTCCCTCGGCCCAAATTGTCATTTTGGACCCAAACACCTATATACTAGGCCATGCTTATAATTACCCTCGGTCCAAAATGTCATTTTGGGTCCAAACAGGATCTTAACTAAAACAAGATTCAATTAGCTACTAGCCTAGCTACATCGTTAAACCAGTATTAATGCTTTTCCAGACTACTCATGTGGATGTGGTTGGTGATCAAGTCAAGACTTGAGGCGTACAGGAAGTTGCAGAGAGGGCTTCCTGTTTCTAATGCAGTAGTTGTGCAGAATTATATAATATGTCAATGTATATGCGTCACAAAGTTTGATAATGCTAAGTACCCAAAACCTTATGAAATTTCGGAAGGGTCAAACTAAAAGGGATAAATTTTATAGGATTAAAGAGGATTAAGGTTCCTTCAAAATTCATATGGATTTTATAAAGAATTTGAATGGATTGTGGTGGAAGGATTTGAAATCCTAGGGGGTGAGGTTGGATTTGAAATCCTAGGGAGTGAGGTTGGATATATATACTTTTAGCTTTGAAATCCCACAAAATCCACAACTTATTGAAATCCTCCAAAATCTTAATTTTTTTTAATACACTTAGATTTGTATGGATTTTAAAATTCTTTAAAATCTTTTAATTGACTACATTAGGATTTTAAAGTCTTGTAAAATCCTCTCAAATCCAAGTTTGACTACACCCCCTTAGTTTCCAGCTGCCAATGGTAACTCAATCCCCTAACCCAATTGAGGTTAAATGTAGAGATTTAAAATCCCAGAAATCCATACTTACATTTAAGTTAAGGAGCAAAAACTAATTAACAAAACAAGAACCATGAATGAATTAACGAATGAATTAAGCTATGAACAATCAAATGGACTTTTTTCTATCAACATACTAAAACTGAATAAAAGAAACAGATTAAGAATCAATTAACCAATAAATTAACAGTGGTAGCAAATAACCGACTAGCTCAATTGCATAATCCTCTAGTCCTGCTTATTTGTTGTTCATCATGTAGTCAATATTCTGGGAGTCCCTTGATGAACTTGAACATTGATGGAGACATCGAACCGCCCAAATTCGGAGACGCATGCGACGAGGAATCAGAGAATCTGTAAAGCGGCCTTGGCGGGCAGAAGAAATCCGCTGAATTATTTGGGGTCGGCGTAAACAATGGAATATCTGCAAAATACGGGCTAGGGTTGCTGAACATGGCATTGGGAGAATATCCGGTAGATGATGAGCTCTTAATCTCATCCGTCAGATCCGAACACGACTCGTTTCCATCACGACTGCAGCTAATAGCAGATTTAGTAATGTCTGTATCGTCGATATGGTGGTCTTGACACGATGAAACTTTCACGTTTGCATGATCTTCATGAGTAGTGTCAGTGTCTTGGCTTTGGTCGTTGACGTCGTCGTGAGTATTATCGGAGCGCGAGAGGCCAGTGAGCTTTTGTACCAAAGCCATGAAATTGCGCGCCTGCGCGTGGATGATTTTCGGAGATTGGGTGTAGATGATCACCGGCTGCCGCTGCTGCCGGTGCTGGTGGTGTGGCTCCTCGGTCTTGTTGGCGGCGGCCATGCGGGGATACTTGTTGGGAGGTTTGTGGATGAGATGGGAGCCTCGGTTGATCTTCAACGGGGAGGGACGGGTTCCGTTGATCATCATCTGGTCCCTACTAATTGATGAATGTTGTACTTGTCGATTATCATCCAGCTGGAACTTTGCAGGGTTCATGCTCAATGATCTGTTACCTAATTAAGCTAACTAACTGATCTTAATAGTAATTAGGTAGCTCCAAAATGAAAGGATCAGTTAATCAAGAAACTAATTAAGATGTCGAACTAGCAAATAGAGAGAGAGAGAGAGAGAGAGAGAGAGAGAGGATGAGAGGATGAGAGAGGCAGACATTAATTTGATAAGAGGGAGAGAGATGTGTGATATATAGGAGAGTATGAAAGAAAGAATGGAAGCCAAGCCAACATTTCTGACCGTTGACATTTACCATAGTTGTATAAAAAATAAAGAATATTAACTGGGAAGAATATTGGCAAACTGCTATCCCATT
The DNA here is from genome assembly GCA_963580275.1 of Crataegus laevigata. Taxonomy (NCBI): domain Eukaryota; kingdom Viridiplantae; phylum Streptophyta; class Magnoliopsida; order Rosales; family Rosaceae; genus Crataegus; species Crataegus laevigata. The sequence goes on from OY756940.1 coordinate 2,640,883, forward strand.
CGTCCGTTGCCTTTTGCCTTATGTGTTTGAGGCTTGTTTGTCCTCTTGGGCGCCTTTGTCGGCTGCCACACGCAACGCCGGTGCCGCTCGGTCAAGCAAAACTTTTTTTTTTTTTTCTTTCTTTCTTTCTATTTTATTAATTATTTCTTTTACTGAAAATTTGACATTAGCCCTTGAAACAATATTTACCTCAACTAAAACCCATGTCCTTTTGTTTTTTTGAATAAAGCCCATTGACTAGTCTCCAACTAAGCAAATTCTTTAATTAAGTTTGACTTTTCAAATTGTATAATTTTTGAATGTCTAAACTACCCCTATTAATACTTAGATAGGGTTTTTGGATTAGTTACTTGTTATACCCATTTAATTAATTTTATATTTTTTACATAATAATTCATGCCATTCATTGTATATTTAATGTTTTAACTTTCAAATTGTTATAAGGTGCCTAATGCACAAAACAAAAGCTATATGTTCCACGCAATTTTTACCTACAAAATAGTCTAATTTACCTATTCCATAAAACCAAAATTTAAAGGGTCTAATTTATTTCCAAAATGGTCTAATTTACCTACATGATTTATGTGCATTAGATTAAAAGTTTATTTAATTGCCTACAAGCACAAACCCACAACATTCGAACATTATCTAACATCACTATTTTTTTTTGGAATAGGTAAATTAATTTAAATGTAGGTAAATTAGTATAATATTTTATAAGTAGGTAAATTAGTATAATATTTTATAAGTAGGTAAATTAATTTAAATGTAGGTAAATTAGTATAATATTTGTATGTAGGTAATTACATGATTCAAAATGCAGGTAAATTAGTATAATATTTTATAAGTAGGTAAACTAATTTGTACGTAGGTAATTACATGATTGAAATTTATTTTTTTTCATACAAGATATGTCTTTTTTTTAATTTGGTAAACTAATATATATATATATGTTGCTAATATTTATGATACAAGAAAGGTAAAATATCCATATGGATTTAATTGCTCATCATAATTAGGATGAGTAATAACATTTATTGACAAAATTAGGATTTTGTGGCATAAGTTGTAAATGTATTGTAATAGTTGGTTATATATTTGTCTACATGGCAGTCTAATTGAAATTTGGGTTTTATTTGAATGTTTAAATTTAGGTGGTTTTTTATTTGAAAAATAAGAGTTTCAAGGGCCTATATCTAAAGGACCCTTTCTTTTATTTTGTGGCTCTTCTGCATGCCTAGCTCCTTGGTGGTCATGACTCATATATATCAAATATTTGATACTATATTGAGTCTGACGCTGATTAGATAGTAAGTATAACATACTTGAACGTTATAAACATAATGCTTGATCACCTAGATTAGGCTAAGTGGTCACCACAAATATTTTTTGTTAGATTAAATTAGTGTTAAATATTGTATTGTAAAAAAAATAAAACAAAAAGTATGTTATTAGCACTGTTTTATTATAGCAGCTTGAAGTTCAGTTATAAAGCCTGCGCGGCTCTTGACACTTGTGTTGAGCTCCCACCTTATTTCCTCAACAGAGTTGGGCGTGAATATTGGGATGTTCCCTTTATTTTGTTCAGTGAATGGAAGGCAATTTAAGACGTGAGATTTACCAGTGTACTGTATATGCAAAACTGCAGCTTTATTGTTATTTTTTTTTATTTTCTGTGTGTACATCATATGCAGATGGTGTTCACTGCTTGATCTTTAATTGCAGATAAATAAGTGCAATTTTAATCAGTTTGACGGTGAGGAATGACTATTAGTTGGGGCCAAAGTCAAATCCCCTCTGTCAGACTCAAACTTTCTAATAAAATATCATGAGACTTTTTAAAATTTTCAAGAACTTGAATTTGGAGCTTTGACTAATTTGAATAGTATTTTTATACGATTTTTTATATATATAAAGTTCAATGTTATATCATCATATTCTCTTGACCAAGATCAGTAAAGTCAAATTCTTGAAGTTTATTTTGTTCACTAACTTATTTTTTGCACTTTGGTCAAAACATAGCATTTGACAAATATATTATCATGGTGGCAAAGACACAATTCAATCCAGCCATATATTTCGTGAACTGCTGCGTTTTCAAAGTCAAATCAGTTGAAAATTTATCCTCATTCGTTCAGCCTTGCTTGTAATTGCAGAAATGATCAAAGGACCTTCAACTCCCCATCCTTTTGTCTCCCTTTTGACGTGCATGCAGTGATCAATCTGGCTAGCCGCACCGTCAGAGCCACCCCTCTACGGTTCTACCGCTCTACTTAATTTCTGTGCGGTGACATTTTTGGAAGACATCCTTCTTTGTCACGTGCACATTTTTGCTGCTTCTTAAAAATTTATAAGCGCTTGCGCTAATGGTGTTTTATTATAAGTTAATTTTTTTTATTAAAAATCCATGTGCTAGCCACAATTAAGTACTGAACTTATAAAAATAAGAGCCCTTTGAGTTTCATATTCTGATTGAAGAACAATTACATGTCTAATATCACGTAGTGGTCCAGTGCAAAGGGACCAGAGGGTGGAGTCAGCCTCTGGCCCAGTGACTCAACACTAGTTAGTTGGAAACTCACACGTTGTCCTGGTTACAACTTAAAAATATATTATCAAACAACTGCGTACACAGTAAATAACCAGCAACTGAGGAAGACATTGTTCCATTGTCGTCCTTCATCGTCATGATCGTAATCCATACGAAAATTGAGGTGATATATATTGGTTCACGTCAAAGACAGAAAATTGAGGTGATATATATTTCATCAGGTTTATCTAAGAGATGGTATGATGACTACGGCTTTCTAAGATTTCAGGTGCTGCACAACTTATTAGACTATTCACAAGATTTTTTTTTTTTAATAATAATAATAAAACTCAAACTTAAGATCATTTACTTACAGATGAAGATAAATACCATTAAACCATAGTATTAGAGATTCCTTCACAAGAAGATTAATGATCATTCCACTTACCTGACATTTCTTATTATTTTCTAAAAATATAAACATGTGTTTAAATAGTTAATAAAGAAAAACATTGAAGATTCAAAAGAAGTGGGTAAATAATGATCATCATTCTTTATCTTCTTTGCTTTTAGAAACAAATGTTAATAGACATGAGCCTAGGCATCCGCAGCAACTTATGAATCACGTTTTCTTGACCATGAGAAAGGACTATCGATTGCAAATCTGTATGTTTGTATCAGGAGCTTCATATAATATCGGTCTCTATGTTTCAAAGGTCAAGTTATGCTGCGTTCGAAACTTAACAATTTTCCTTCTTCTGACATTTCATAGGTTTATTTTTCATTAAACCGAGACGAAAAATAAACATCAGATATATTGCTTTATTGGACTGAAATTATAAGGTTTGAAAATAAAATTTCCAAACTCTGCCGATTTTCCGACTCCCATGTTAGTATGTTACTATGTTGAGGAAAACGTGCGTAGGGTTGTCCAACCATGTTATCTATATAATACGTCCAGGCCCGGTTTAGGTTCAGTGCTAGCAGAGCAACTGTCTGGGGTCCAAAATAATTGGGGGCACCAAAATTATTAGGGTGATATATTTATATATGTTTTTTTTATAAGAGTATATATTTATAAGATTTGGTTCAATGATAAAGAAATTTAACTAAAACTGGTAATTTTGTTGTTTGAAATTAATGAGGAGGTATTGAGTTCAAAACACCATGTGTGCTAATTTACCTTTCACTTTTTACAAATTTGTTTTCATAAAAGTATAAATATATAAAATTTAGCTAAATAATCAAGAAGTTTAATTAGAATCAATGTTTTTTATTGTTTAAAATTAACGAGAAGTTTTAAGTTTGAAATGTTAAGTGCATGTTTATTCTTTTCAATTTTTACAAATTTTTGTTTGGTTGTTAATTTATTTTTAAACATTTGTTCCAATTCAAGTCTAATCTTTAACAAAAGTAATGCATTGACCAAATTTTTAGACCAAATTTGTAAATCATATTACTTGTCATAAAAAAGTCCTCACGATTTATACAAAAACACTTTAAAAGTTTAGACGGAAAATAAAACTCATATTTATCTACTTGTAAACCTGGAGTTTTTTTCGTTTCCTTCTCACGATACAAAATAAATTAGTTTTTCCGTGTTTCTAAATTATTAAGTTTGAAGTGATTTTCTAAGAATAATTTTATCGGTGTCTTGTATATGAAAACAATAATTTTCTTATATAAAGTGAGAGTACATTTTTTTGTGTCGTCTCGGATCTCAAAAATCTCTAAACTGGCCCATAGTACGACTCACGAAAGCATGATACCTCACTGTATTTTGATCAATCGGCTTAAGCTGAGAGCGTTGATCACGCTTTTTCTTTGTGGCCTTGGAAATGTTTTGTTTCACTGCATTACAGAGGTTTTCTCGATTCGATTATTCGGTAAACGAAAAGGCCGGGCCTCTTTTATCAGATTAGGGCATTCGGCCCGTTATCTGTCCAATGTCTAGTGTCCTATCTATATTTGATATATCATACGAAAAATGGCATACGTTGAATAAAGTTGGCATTATGAGGAGTATCCTATCTATATAATTATATAAGCACATGAAAAGAGAAATTGTTTCTTGTGATTGAAATACAGGTGGTACATCACATGTTTTGATATAAGTGGTGGAAAATTTTATTTTTTAAACTATTAACATTTTAATACACATATCTCACCATTTGTATAGTGACACGTGGTGTAACACCCCGTGTTCCGGTCACACTAAAAAATCTCTCACATGCAAGGTCCTTTCTCTCATCAATGTGAAATTCATTCTTAAGACACCTCCTCACATGTGGTAATTTTCAAGACTAACACGTGGATAATACAACTCAAGTGACGTGGAGCACGTGTGGCCGTTGGGCTTCCCATATGAGACAACCTGCTTTAATACCATGACTAAAATTGGGATTCTATCATAAAATCAATTGACAATATAAAGAGTAACTCAAATACTTATAAGCACATGAAGGTCTCTCTTCTCATCACCGTGGGGTTCATTCTCAAGACATACCATTTTTTTTTAATCCTACACACTCTTGTAGAATTGTGTTTATTATTTTTGTTTGATTTATTCAATTTAATGACTAGAAATAAAAATAAATATGTGAGAAGCTAAAAAGAATTATAAAGTCAGCTCCCATATATGTTTATGTAAGCATTTCTAATAGCGGTATACACTCGAAGTCACGTATTCTCTTACTAAGGGAAAAGAAAAGAAACTCGGAGGGTGGATCAAAAACAGTCAAAATCGATGAGCTTCTAGATGGGCTAATGGAGCAGTAAAATGGTGTGAACTCCTCACCATTGCAAACCCCACGTCCACATGGCTGTCATCGTGCTTGCAAAACGCAAGGGAGGTCAGAGCAGCACCCAGTAACTCTTCCATGGAGTGCTGCTCAAACGATGACTAATAATATTACCACAAGTCGAGAATAATATTGCATTAAAATACATGATATTTAAATATTAATTTGTTTGGTAAATTAAAAATTATATTAGGGTTTTTAGTTCTTAGTTATAGGATCATGCGCAAAGCAATCGCACGCGCACTGCATCTCTCTGCCATTCGTCTCCGGTCTCTATATTGTGTATATCATCAGAAAGTGGTAGCAGCATTAAGCAGTTGCAGTTGCAGAGGTCTCTCTACTGATCACACAAGCGCATTTTTTATACATTATAAATAAAAATATGTTTCATTCAGAACATTAGCTGACTGCCTGACTGATCACTCACTTCTCGATGCTTTTGTCTTTCACTCTTTCGATCACTCCTCCTTGGATCTCCCGTTCACCCTTTCAGGCATTCCCTTTCTTCTGCCATTGATTTACGAGAACTTTAACAAAAAATTTTTTAGTACTATTCACTTTAATGAAAATTATATTTCTATACTAAAAAGTTAAATATGATACTATTTACTTTACTCTTTATTTTTTCATTTTCGTTAAAATTCAAAAATTTTCAAGTTCTTTTCATTAGTTTTCCTTTGATTTATTAGTTATTTATTTGTGTGTTTTTATTTTGTATTTTTCAAGCAATATTCACACTGGGACGGCTTCACTAGAACCAGCAAGTCACCACGTTCAACCATTGCTAGCTCCTCCAACACATAAATTTCAATTCTCAAGTGCCACAATATTAGCAAACCCACTTCCCAACTTAATTATCTGTTCTCTTTTCTATCTCAACTACCTAAACATGTCATATTCATTAGAATAACTTTCATGCACCTAGAATGCTAATTGTATATTTTTTAACTTCTTCGCGTGACAATATGTGATTGATTTTTTAATCTAGTCAACATGACGTTACATGTGTACATGAAAGTTGTTATGAAGGCAAATGCAAATGCGAATGCGAGCCATGTTTTTGACAATCCATTTCCCTCCATGCATAGCTAGGTCTTGGTGGATCAAACCAACAAAACAAACATACTCAGCAATGTGTAATAATAATGGATATATATACATATACATATATATATATATATACACACACACACACACACCACGCATGTTTGTTTGTGTTAGTTACGAGATGATCAGCTAGAACTCATAATTCATGGTCCCATTATTAAATTACTAATTTTCTCAATTTTCCATTTGTACGTGCTATTTCATGCGCATTGCATTGCACATGCTGCACCCTAACACATTTCACCATATCATGAATGATAAAGACTCTCTCAAAAGTATGACTTAAAAAAAAAATTCAGCCGCCTCACATTTTAACATTAACTTCGTTGGTAATATTATAAAATATTGTGTCAAAAGCACGAAGTGACAAAAAGTCTATAAAGAGTTCAATTTTTAAGAAAGCTCCATTAGCATTTATCTTCGCGATAATTAACTATCTATAAATTGTAGTTGCATCTTAACTAAATATTGTTCCAGCTCAGAGAACTTAACCTCTAAAATTGATTATTAATTGGTCTCAAATAACATGAACCTTGTCTCTCCTAATTCCTCTATACATTTAATTTTGTTCTGCTTAATATATATAATTTAGTAAATAATAAATTAATCTTGGAAAAAAAAGTAAATTAATAATTAATAATTAATTTGTTATTCAGGTTACATCTAGCCTCTCAGGTGGTTGATTATTCAAATAATTTAAAAATTGATGTCCTCGAAATAATGTCTCCCCCTCTTGTGTGGCACCATTGCTGGCAGAACCATCCCATTCCACCATGCCATGCCACGCCACGCCCTGCACTTCACTTGTTATATCCCCATGCCACTGTCAGCCAATTTGCAACCTTTAGTAAAAAAAGAAAACTAACGAAAAGTTAAAACAAAAAATTATTTTTAATGAATATTTTTTTAAATATATTGAATAGTATTAAAAAAAAAAGAGTAAAAATGTAGTTTTTCGTTAAAAATAAAGAGTAACAAGAGTGTTTTATTAAAACTCCCTTATTAAAAATCATTCCTCAAAAAACTTACCACATTCAGTATAAGTTAGCGTAGTCATATCAATTAAAATCCGTGTACTTATCGCATCCGAGTTTTCGATCTTTATTTCCGTAATTCAAATTAGGGTAAGATAAAGTAGCATCCTCTCAAAAATCATACTACAATTAGCACTCCTAATAGAAAATTTGATTAGCACCAAGCACATAATTATTCCTTAAAAATGCTTCGGTTTAACAATTTGGTCTGCGGCTAAATATGTTGCGGACCCAATTGAGGATGTACGTGCACATAGTTGGTCCCCAAGGATAATATGTCATGCCAAACCGAAGTCACATAATCTGGGAATTCCAGGGAAAACATTTTGAAGCCTTAATTTGGATAAATACCTAAAATGGATAATCTCATTCTGAAACCTCACATCACCAAATCACATCACAGAAGGTTCTATAATTGTTTCAGAACATTCATAACCTTGTTATCTGTAGCTAAAAATTGTGACACTCTTTGGAGACTACGGTGGTATTTCAAACTACTTTATGTTTGACTTTGTATTGTTGGTCAGCGGTGGTGGAATCTTGACGGATGTAGGCAAGTCGTTCTCAGATGAGAGGGTGGGAAAGTTTCAAGTTTCATGCTTTCTAGCAATATTGCATATCATTTGAAAATTTGAACAGTTTTATTCCACTTGAAATGGTAAACTCAATTGATGTTCCTTTGTTGCTCTGAAGTTTGTAACTCCGCTGGCATAAAATTGACTAGTCGTGACATCCATGCCAAGGTTCAAATTCCAATTAAATCTTGCAACGACAATTGACCGGAAGTCGTTCTTCAAAACAGATGTCTGCAATTATGTTTTATGCAGCAGAAGCACTTGAAGGAAAAGCACTTTGAGGACGTGCATTGTTGGTTGAGAATGGAAAGAAAGTATCACCCTAGCCTTCGCTTGATATCATGTCCTACATATAGAACCCCTAATATTAGCAACTCTACATTAATACTATTAAGACTACTTGGGGACATGAAATTACACATTTTTCCAAAATTCCCTCTCACGAATTCGCAAGCCACAACTCACATCCTTAATTATACACAAAATAATTCATCGGATTTGAGTTACATTTTTTCTCGTTCTTGATTAATTATTGTTAAATTAGTGTGACTTTAATTAATTACTACACAATTCAAATGACTGCATCACATATTGTTACTAAGAAATTGAAAGAAACCTCATAAATAGACGAAAAAGGAAATGTGAGGAAGAAACAAATGTAAAAATAGAGAAAACTTCTAAAACGAAGATGACTAAACAAGAAACTCATTTAGCAAAAATCAATGTCATGCTTTCCGTCGGACTTAAGCTACATGGTCCCATCCACGGTCCATAAGAAAAATGCAAGTTTTCTTAGTTTTAAAATATGAATTTCTGATTTATTAACCCTTAATTTGATCAGCTGATAAGCATACAATTATGATAATATATATCATCACAGAATATACACAGAAGGTTGAAGGAGACTAATTTATAAGAACGTGTGTAGTTAGTGTATCTAGAAACAAGATCACGGACCAATTTGGCATTTGACAAGATCTACAACAAAATCTACTAAAATTGCCAAATCTCCAACTCCCTTGCTAATTTGGCATTTCGCATAAAAGCACACTTTTATTAGATTTTCTTCCCTTTTTCGATCGGAAAATCACTTGTATCGTCAGCAGATACTACAAGTCAGTTTTCAATTTCCAGCAGAAAAAATTTAATTGCAACCGGATGTCTATCTCGTTGTATCATTCATTTTTTTTTATTATACCTTACGTTAGTGGCATAGTCAATATTTTCAAATAATTGGGTCATAATATAAACCAAAAAGCTTCATTGGGTCATTTCGTCGAGCACTTAGTAGGCACCTACAAACTTCTGCCAACATATGCCGAAATTTTATGTCAACATATGTCGACGACTACTATTACTTGTACAGGCTTGTCGAGGGTGGATTTCGGATACTATGGAGTAATGTTGACGGCTTTCAAGGCTTTTCAACTAAAACATTTCATACAAGAAGAGAGAAAAGGAAAACAAATATGATAGAAAAAAATAGAAGAAGTAGGATGAGGAGGTTGTAATTTAGTTTGCCTTAGTTGTTTGTTGGGGTCAAATAAAATATACAAGCAAATATACATAGAGTTTTTAAAGTTATTAGGGTTAAGGACAACCAATGACCCCATGCTGGCTCCGACAATGCCTTACGTGATGTGCATGCCCTTTATCTAAGGGATATTCATTTTTTGATAGAAATTGGGATTAGTTGACGGGCCTACTTCACATTGAATTTCAACGATTCGAACCGTCTATTTTTCACCGTTTCACTTTATAGATATTCCTTACAAAATATTAGCTAAATCGAAAATGTTTGAGGTATCTATTTGAGTTCGAAGAAATTGACGAACATTGTTTTCTAACAAACATTGAAATTTCATCAAGACAATCAAATAGGTAAATAGTTACGGATTGAACTAACTTTTTATAAGGATGATTTATGAATGAATACTTAAAAAATAGACAATACGGATTGTTGAAGTTCGATGTAGTGTGCGCCCCACAACTAGTCCCCATATTTAAAAAAAAAGATCTATTTGGATAAAGACTCTGATGTGATGTGAGATATAAGCACAATACATAATCTTTTACTTAAAAATATTTCCGCACGGTAGACTGCAAAACTAAATTTACATAAATATTCGTTATTAGAGAGAGATAGGCAATACTATTGTATTTGGACCTCACATGTATTAAAAAATTCGACTTTGTGTATCTAAATAATATCACTCGAACAATAAAGGCTGATGTTGTATTAGGAAGGAACTAAGAAGAGATTAATGAGTGATTTGCTCATTGCTAACACACTAAATTTGTGATTAAAAGAGTCCCTACTCAATTTCATTTGAGAGAACAAAATTCATAGAATTTCCCTATTTAAGTTGCGAAAAATTCACAAAACTCTTTTGCTCACTTGCCAAAATAATTTTTTTCTTTTTCTTTTTTTCCCTCTCAATTTCCTGTATTTCGTGTTTTTTTGCATTTCCCTCCCAAAATCCAAAATTTGTCGCATTCTGGTCCCGACTTCAGGTCCTCGGTCTTCCAAGTCCATTCCCGCCCCTTCGATTTTTCCATTTTTTTTTCTCCGGTGCATACAGGAATTGGGAAGCAGAGGCACAGAAGAATTTTCCCCAAAATTGTTAACGAACTAAACATTTGGAGGAGAATTAAAAAAAATGGAAATGTATAGCTGGAAGACCTATTCCTCCAAGAAGCGCTTCACAATCTTCGCACTTGGTTCCACCACCTGCCTCTCCCATATCTCTGACCACCTCTCTCTGCCGTCATTTTCTGACGTCGACGTCGCAACCACCGCCCTAAACACGTCTGTTGTGTCTAGTCTTCATAAGTCCCACCTTCCCCCTTTTAACCGTAGGATCTTCCTTAAGGAGATATCAAACACAATACTATAAAACCTACCCATAGTGGCGTGAGAATTGGCTTACACGCTGGAAGTTCCTGCTGAGTAAATCTTGAATTTGCAAAGATCAAGTTTACAACATTTTTAGTTTACAATTGATAGAAAGGCTACTAAGAATCATATGAAATACAACGGATGACATAAAGTCGGCTTTGTCCAGGCCGATCTAGTCCTGCACCTTATCAAGTGAACCCACGGAAAAACAATGGAAAAGCTTCCTCTACATAGCAGCATCTTAGATTACATAATTTCAAATTTCACACATTGGCTGAAATCACTCACTATGTTTGTGGCACATCCATCTACACTTAACTCACTCAAGCTCAAAGATCAGACCAACACAATTTTGTTTATATACAAGCGATATCCTACTCTACACGGAAGGAACACAATGGGTTGAAGAGGAAGGCCATATAAACTAGGGGAATCCACCACTTGCGATCAGACAAACACAATTAAGAAGACTGATTATATTCAAAATTATAATGTACATAACTTTGAGAGAAAAAAAGCGAGTCTTATTTTCCCACTCCACACAAATGAATCACAATAATGACTAATCCACAAGATAAAACACACTATAACCAAAATATACAAACAGCCCTACTCACCTACCTTGGAAAAATATGCAAACAGTTCTCTTAATATACTGATTAACTGAAAGCAGATTCCTCAATAGCCCTGGAACTATATAATCAAAATATATTGATTGAAAGACTAACCCAGGATTATCAAACCCCAAACCATTAGTGTGGGTTTTTTCAAATTGAAAAATGCAGGACACTTGTTTGGCATGTTCCAAATTTAGTAGTCTCGAACTATATAATCAAAATATATTGATTGAAAGACTAACCCAGGATTATCAATATAACAAAATAAGAAATAATTGATGCAATAAAGATGCAGAGATGTACTTACACTGAGGGAGTGGTGCAATCGCAGACCTGCACTTCACATATTCAAATCTTCTCTTAGAATCAACATGCAATGTACCCAAAGAGTCACCTCAGAAGTAAACTACATATCCAGAAATAAAATAAAAGAAATTTGAAATCATAATTGCATCTTTAAGCTTTAGAAATACCCATCTATATGAGGTTGTGGCTGGAAGCTGAGAGCAAGAAAGAGATACAAAATACAATCCCAGATCTAGCCTCTTTATCAAATCCAGATCAACACAGCTTGATGAAGACAATCCCAAAAATTAAATAGTACGAAAGAAACTCAAACTTAAAAATTAATCAATACTTGAAGAAGATAGTGGCAAGAGGGATCTTACTCTTAATCAAGGTATTAAATATCGATGATATCGGAAATATCAGTAGTCCAAAAACACGGAAATTTCGATGGAAATATCGGGATATTATCGATATCGATAAAAATTGAATAAAAACCACGGAAATTGTAAGAAAAACTTGAAAATTTTTATTGAAACTTTGCAGGATATTTATTTAGTCAATTATCTATTAGTTTATTACAAAAAATTGGAAGGAAATGCATTGCATGATGGATTTAACTGATTTAAGTTGATTATATAGCGAGCTGGCAAACATTGTGAGTGTAGAAAATATGTAAATATTTTAGCATATTTTCACAAAAACATAAGTGATATGGTGGTCAAGGTGTTGAAGGAGTAAAATGGGAGGGTTCGAATCCCCTTGGTGTTTTTTTAAATACAGAAATTTAAAAAACACGAAAATTTCGATGGAAATATCGATGACATCGGAAATATCGGTAGTCCAAAAACACGAAAATTTCGATGGAAATATCGGGATATTATGGATATTTAATACCTTGCTCTTAATTACAACCTATAAACATACAGAAGACATCCGCCCAAACCTATCTAACCGTGAAGTGGCGGATTGATGACATTTTTTTGCCCTACCCCTTCGACTCAAGATATTTTGATTGATGTGCAGCCTTGGATTGGTTCATCAAAAACCACCAGATCGGGAAAGGGAGGCGAGATGGACCGAATCTGGGATTGGTTCATAAAAAAAAACCACCAGATAGAGAAGGGGAATAGAGGTGGACGAATCCGAGAAGGTAGAGAGAGAAAGGGAGTCGAAGAGAAAGACAGGGGTTGGAGAGAGAGACCGAGTTTGAGGGAGGCGAAGCGGAAGATGAAAGTAGGGGAATGATAGATGAGAGAGAGAAGAAGGGGAAAAAGGGAAAAAGGGAAAGATGAGATAGAGACGGTAAGTAGATTGATAGAGAGTGTGAAATTGTAGAGGGGTGGGGTGCGGTGGTGGGCCTTGATCAATAAAAAATAATATTAAAACATTTTTGTGTCCAGATTTGTTTAGTAATGACACATATGCTTGTGCAATTGTGTGCTTAAGTCTATGTACAGACACAAATATCCCTTTGTGTGTATTTTTTATCAAAAAGTTATCAGCCTGATGTGTTTGTGTCAATTTTCTTTTACATTGGGCACAATACATTGTGCTCTTTATTGAATGGGCACTGTTCCATCGTATTGGTGTTCATAGAGACACAAACTTTTCATTTGTGTCCTTAGTTTTGTACCCAAAGGTTAGTTTTTTTGTAGTGTCAATTGATGTTCCTTTGTTGCTCTGAAGTTTGTAACTCTGCAGGCACAAAATTGACTAGTCGTGACATCCATGTCAAGGTTCAAATTCCAATTAAATCTTGCAACGACAATTGACCGGAAGTCGTTCTCCAAATCAGATGTCTGCAATTATGTTTTATGCAGCAGAAGAACTTGAAGGAAAAGCACTTTGAGGACGTGCATTGTTGGTTGAGAATGGAAAGAAAGTATCACCCTAGCCTTCGCTTGATATCATGTCCTACATATAGAACCCCTAATATTAGCAACTCTACATTAATATTATTAAGACTACTTGGGACATGAAATTACACATTTTTCCGAAATTCCCTCTCACGAATTCGCAAGCCACAACTCACATCCTTAATTATACACAAAATAATTTGTCGGATTTGAGTTGCTTTTTTTCTCGTTCTTGATTGATTATTGTTAAATTAGCGTGACTTTAATTAATTATTACACAATTCAAATGACTACGTCACATATTGTTACTAAGAAATTGCACCTCATAAACAGGCGAAAAAAAGAATGTGAGGAAGAAACAAATGTAGAAATAGAGAAAACTTCTAAAACGAAGAGGACTAAGCAGGAAACTCATTTAGCAAAAATCAATGTCACGCTTTCCGTTGGACTTAAGCTAATTTCTGATTTATTAACCCTGAATTTGATCAGCTGATAAGCATACAATTATGATAACATATATCATCAAAGAATAAACACATAAGGTTGAAGGAGACTAATTTATAAGAATGTGTGTACTTAATGTATCTAGAAACAAGATCACGGACCAATTTGGCATTTGACAAGATCTACAACAAAATCTAGTAAAATTGCCAAATCTCCAACTCCCTTGCTAACCTGGCATTTCGCATAAAAGCACACTTTTATTAGATTTTCTTCCCTTTTTCGATCGGAAAATCACTTGTATCGCCAGCAGATACTACAAGTCAGTTTTCAATTTCCAGCAGAAAAAATTTAATTGCAACCGGATGTCTATCTCGTTGTATCATTCGCATTTTTTTATTATACCTTATGATAGTGGCGTAACCAGGATTTTCAAATAATGGGGTCATAATATCAACCAAAAAGCTTCGTTGAGTCATTTCGTCGAGTACTTAGTAGGCACCTATGAACTCCTGCCAACATATGCCGAAATTTTATGTCAACATATGTCAACGACTATTATTACTTTTACAGGCTTGTCGAGGGTGGATGTAGGATAATGTGGAGTAATTTTGAAGACTTTCAAGGCCTTTCAACTAAAACATTTCATACAAGAAGAGAGAAAAGGAAGACTAATATGATAAAAGAAAATAGAAGAAGTAGGATGAGGAGGTTGTAATTTAGTTTGCCTTATTTGTTTATTGGGGTCAAATACAATATACAAGCAAATATACATAGAGTTTTAAAGTTATTGGGGTCAAGGACAACCAATGACCCCATGCTAGCTCCGCCACTGCCTTACGTGATGTGCAGGCCCTTTATCTAAAGGGATATTCATTTTTTGATAGAAATTGGGACTAGTTGACTAGCCTACTTCATATCGAATTTCAACGATTCGAACCGTCTATTTTTCACCGTTTCACTTTGTAGATATTCCTTACAAAATATTAGCTAAATCGAAAATGTTTGAGGTATCTATTTGAGTTCGAAGAAATTGACGAACATTGTTTTCTAACAAACATTGAAATTTCATCAAGACAATCAAATAGGTAAATAGTTACGGATTGAACTAACTTTTTATAAGGATGATTTATGAATGAATACTTAAAAAATAGACAATACGGATTGTTGAATTTCGATATAGTGTGTGTCCCACAACTAGTCCCCATATTTATAAAAAAAAAAAAATTGAGATCTCTTTGGATAAAGACTTTGATGTGATGTGAGATATAAGCACAATACATAATCTTACTTAAAAAATATTTCCGCAGCAAAACTCAATTTACTACATAAATATTCTTTACTAGAGAAAGATAGGCAATACTATTGTATTTGGACCTCACATGTATTAAAAAAAATTCGATTTTGTGTATCTTAATAATATCACCCGAACAATAAAGGCCGATGTTGTATTAGGAAGGAACTAAGAAGAGATTAGTGAGTGATTTGCTCATTGCTAACACACTAAATTTGTGATTAAAAGAGTCCCTACTCAATTACATTTTGAGAGAACAAAATTCACAGAATTTCCCTATTTAAGTTGCGAAAATTTCACAAAACTCTTTTCCTCACTTGCCAAAAGAATTTTTTTCTTTTTCCTTTTTCCCTCTCAATTTCCTGTATTTCGTGTTTTTTGCATTTCCCTTCCAAAATCCAAAATTTGTCGCATTCTGGTCCCGACTTCAGGTGCTCCGTCTTCCAAGTCCACTCCCGCCCCTTCGATTTTTCCATTTTTTTCTCCGGTGCATACAGGAATTGGGTAGCAGAGGCACAGAAGAATTTCCCCCAAAATTGTTAACGAACTAAACATTTGGAGGAGAATTTTTAAAAAAATTAAAAAAAATGGAAATGTATAGCTGGAAAAAGCTGGAAGACCTACTCCTCCAAGAAGCGCTTCACAATCTTCGCGCTTGGTTCCACCACCTGCCTCTCCCATATCTCTGACCACCTCTCTCCGCCGTCATTTTCCGACGTCGACGTCGCAACCACCGCCCTAAACGCGTCCGTTGCGTCTAGTCTTCTTAAGTCCCACCCTCCCCCTCTTAACCGTAGGATCTTCCCTATCTGCCTCTTCGCCAGCTGACACGTGTTGTCCTTGATCGCCCTCACCGCCTCTTCGTATGCTCCTCTCCGCTCCCGGTCGTCGTCCTCGTCTCTTTTACTTTGTGGGTATTTTTTAAAATACCGAGTGAACTCGGGCACTCCAATCGCCTTTCTCAACCCTGTCGGAACCGCAGCCGGGTCCTGCTTGTCCTGGCCATCCGGGTCGCAAAACTCGGCCAACTCGTCGAACATTCCCGAGTCCAGCATTTCGTCGACTCGCTTTGATAAATACTCCGTCAACACCGCCATCGACACGTCCACCCAAAGAAAACAGCAATTGTACCTGAGCTCGGCCGAGACGGAGTCGTCGAAACCCGGTTCGAAGACATTGGAGCTCGGTTCGAACCGTTCCGCGACCATCGCGTGAATGAAGGAGTTTGACCCGCCGACGAGCATCGGCACCTTCCTCCGATTGGTAATGCCGGAAAAAACCTGACCGGCGACGGCACGAAAATCGGCAGGGGTGAAGTCGCCGTCTTGGGGGTCGAACTCGCCGAGGAGATGGTGGGGGACGCCGAGTCGTTCCGGTAGGGGGAGCTTGTTGGTGGTGATGTCGAGGCCGCGGTAGAGTTGCATTTTGTCGGAGTTGACGATTTCGAAGAAGGGGTAGCGAGTGGCGAGGTCGAGGGAGAGGCGGGACTTGCCAGCGCCGGTGGCCCCCATGATGACGAGAAGCTTGTCTTTTCTTCGTGGGCCCGCGGAAGTGGGGCCGGTGGCCATGTGGGCCGAGCGGCGGGGCCTTTGGTGGAGGTGAAGCGGAGGAGTGGGGTGGTTGTAGAGGTGGTGGAGCGGCGGGAACAAGTGGAAGCGGTGGGAGATATAATTCGTATTGAAATTGAGATTAGAATAATGGAGGGAGTGAGTTGGGAAGGGATGAAGTGTCATAGGATGAAAGAGAGGAGGACAAGCTGGTAATTTTGTTGAGCTGGGAATATGTGTTCAGGTAGCTGCGCACACACTGCACGCACATATACGGACTGTCCAACGGAATAGAGAGAGAGAGAGGGAGGGAGAGAGGAGAGAGAGAGAGTGGGAGGACAGCTAGCTGGATGATGGTACAATATGATAGGTATGATGAGCAAAACAAAAACAAAAACCGGCAGCTTTTGTGGTGGTCTTGGTGGTGGTGGAGGAGGAGGAGACACGACAAGACAGAGAAGATTGAAGGAAACGGCAATGGGGTGTTTTTCTCCTGGAGCTGTTGGCTAATGCTGGACTATCGTGTCCTGGTTTTTTGTTCATGCTCTCTGTCTCTCTCTGTTGGGCGCTTGTTTATTTGTTTCTGGTGTTCTGGTTTTTACTGGCTCTCCACCCATCTTGCCTCATTTTATTGTTTATGTACATTCTTCTGAGAATGAAGGAAACGGCAATTGGGTGTTTTTTATTTATAAAACTTCATTTTTAATCCTAGGCAAATGTGACTTTTAGATAAAAACTATGAGTAAAATTAAAATTTAATTTTAGTCCCTTGATACATTACTAAACTCATTTATTAATTTTTTTTAATTTTTTTAATTATTTATCTTTTTCTTTCTAATTTTTAATATATTAATTTTATTACATTATAATTATAATTTTCATTTCATTCATCTTAATATTTTTTTACTGTGAACATTTAGATAAACTAATTTTTGTTACACAATATATTTCGATGTACTTTATCTTCTTCATTTAGGTACATTATAATACATTTTGGTGCATACATTTAGGTACACACATTTCGGTACATGCATTTCGATATAAACATTTAGGTACACACATTTCGGTACATACATTTCGATACAAACATGAGAGATTATATTCACACACTTCAAATTACTTCTCCCACACCTTTTTAATTTTTTAATATTTTTCTATCAAGTGTTAGTAGTGTGTAGAAAATATTAAAAAATTAAAAAGGTGTGAGAGAAGTAATTTGGGGTGTGTGAATATAATCTCTCTACAAACATTTAGGTACAATAATTCAATATAATACATTTTGGTACTAACATTTAGGTACATTAATTGAGTCTTTCAAATTTGAAGAATATTAAATAAAATTAATAAATTAAATAACTCTTTTTTGATCAAAAAATAAATTAAAATTTGTGTATTAATAAATTTAAATATTTAATGAGAGACATTAAATAAAGTGCACATTAATTATTTTGAATTAAGAACACATTAGGGAGTAAAATCAATATTCAATCTAACACCAGGTTTTTTTATTTTTAATTTTAATCTTCTTGAAGGATTAAAGTTGAAAACCCCCTTGTTTATTTGTGATACCATTATACGGTTTAAATTTTTAGTTTACAAAAATTAATTTGCCTAGTATTACTTATTAAAAAATAAATAAATATAATGAAAATAGTGGTGTCACGTTTTTAACTAGTTCACCAAACTCGATTTACGCCCTCTCGCCACACTATTACTAGATCACACATCCTGTATCAAAAGAACAAAAAATTTACTTTTAGATCATGATTTTTTATTTTATTTTTTACGATGGGAAAAAAAGTCCAAACGAGCAATGTCCCGTAGGGCTAGAAGACCTATGGGCGGTGAATTTATTTTTTAGAAGAAGAAGCAATTACAATATCATAGCAATAACAACCGAGTAACTTTATGCTTCGTAGGACCATCAAGGATTAGACCAATTTTAAAAGTAAAGATCGTAGAAATTAAACATACGAAACTCAAATGAGACAGACAATAAGCAGATAGAAACGCGTGCCAATAGCTGCGTCTAATACATTAGGTACAAGTGTTATCTAAAATGATTGAGCCTAAAGCATTTGTAAGTGGATTGTGACCTCTGATGATTCCACGGGAAAACCCTATGCTAAGGTCACCAAGCAAACACCATAAAGAAACACCAATTGGCCTCTTAATTCTTTTTTGGTTCTCTCTTTCACACATCAATTTCTCTGTCATGTTCAACGGTCCATGCATCCCATTCAACCAATACCCTTTTTCAAATCCACAAGTCATGTGTACTCGAGTTTCTAGTACGTATATACATATATTTATACACTCATATTGTAAAGTCAAATGTAGGGCGAGTTTGGTGCAACGGAAATGTTGTTCTTTAATGACCAAAGAGTGTACCGGTTTTGGGACAACCTGTTTACAAAGTAAGGGTAATGATTCGTACGATAGATATTCCTCTCCCCCACCTTCCGAGGACTCTCTCAAAACGGAAAACCTTGTTGGTTTAGAGTCATTTTATATATTGTAAAGTCAAACCAAGTTTAAAAACGCGGATTCAACCATTAAGTTGGAGAGGAAATTGGATGATGCATGAATTTGCACATTGGTCCTGAGTGAGTTAGGATACAATGCATTATTATTTTCAAAGTGTCACGAGAATTCAGTACAAGATGCATCTTTCTCTTGCTTAGCTCTCTTATTTTAAGTAAGTCTTTCAATCGTAATGATTACTTATCTCATGTCCTTTTAATTTAATTTAAGATTGCATAATCCAACCTTCCATTAACGGTCAGGTGCATCCTCCCAAAACCCTTTCAAATCCCAGTTATTGGAAGCACAATTCGACATTACAGAGGGGCTCTTACATTGCATGCCATTCGGGGTTCAAAACCTGCTGGCCAAAATGGTTTCTTATTAAAGTTGGGATTCTACTCCTAACATATGTGATCAATGACGAAAACTCAATCCTCTATTTGTTGAGTTAATTATACACATTCAATATTACTTTAATTTATGAATGTCCTCATTGGCACTACGGTTTACTAGTGTTCTTTTATGCTTATAAGCCGGTTGCCCTTGGTTTGATTTTCAAAGTCCTACTCTCTTAAGGTCCTCATTTTGAAGACCTATGATGACCAAATGCATATTTGATTCAAAATTATATTAGTTTATATCTGAAGGGCTTAAAATATTTGACAACTTAATAAAGTAAAACAAGAAAATGAATTTTCTAATGGTTCATGAATTTTAAGTTAATTAGTTTTGCTTTATTAAGTTGCAAAATATTTTAAGACTTTGGATCTAAGCTAATGTAATTTTGTGGCTAATATGCATTTGATTCTTACAGATCCTCAAAATGAGGACCTTAAGAAAGCATGACCTCATTTTGACAATTGTAACTTGTAATCAAATTCCACGTTGATTTCTATGGTGGTGATTTTTTTTCAAATTTAGTATTGTAAATTATATTTTTCACTCTCAAGTTCGGATGAGGTACAAACTCATACCTTATTTTTTAAACATAGCAACATTATACACAAACTTACAAATTCATTACAATGTTATACTTATGTTAAATATTCTGTTAATTCAATTGGCCGGCAAGCTTATAATAGCGCTCAAACTTGAGAATGTAAAATATAATTTACCCTAACAATTAATAGGCCCTTTCAAAATTAATATTGTCTCGCGCGCGCGCACACACATAGCGAGTTTAGTGTTTACCAAGTAAGTTGACCCCAAATTGTTTTCTGCATCCTCTTAAAAAAATATGGAAAACTTAACTTAGATTAGATTATAATGTGTTAGCAGTGACAAGTAGCCAAAGGCAGCAGCTGCGAAACCCTCCAGCAGTCTTTTCGTCTGGCTTTCTTCTTCCTCTCTTTATTTTTAATAGGTTGCTAACTATTTTTTAAGTATATTATTGGCAAATTGCACTGTCACACTAGTATATATGATATATCCAGTTGTGTTATTTTATTTTATTTTATTTTTGTTCCACTTCCATGCTTACAAATGGTTTGCTAGCAATACGTTTGCCGGCCAGTTGAATTTAGTGACGCAAACATCAACCAACATGTGGATAAATTTCGACACCTGGAAGTAGGTACGTTAATGTATAATAGCGTTAATTAATCTTGTTTAGCGATATATTAATATAGATCATGCCTACATCTTAGATAATTATCGTCTTAAGCATGCAAAACAGATTGGACAAGCGCACACATATATATACATAAACATTGGGAAACATGATAAAATGCTGAAGGCCATGACGTGACGCCCTGCCTGCATATATAAGTAAATAAGTAGTGCATGCTTGTCAACGTAGCGTTGGCATCACTTAAGGATAAGCGTGGCGGTTGAACATTGGTGGCAAACTGGCGATGATGAGGGTTAGATAGCTTGCTCTTCAGTTTTGGCGCCGGCGATGGCGTCTGTGAGTAGTCTCTCTCACATCGTAATATCGTATGGCCATATACGTTTGTTAAGTGGTTTATGTTGCAGTAGATGGTTTGTTAAGTGGTTTATATTACAGATGGTTACGTACTTTATTGTATCATCGGCAGTAGATGGTTTGTTAAGTGATTTATATTGCAGATGGTTACGTACTTTATTGTATCATCGGCAGACGGGAGTAGATGGTTTGTATATCTGGATCCTGTTTTAATTTGTTTGTTTTGCATTCCAACGTCCGTTCAAGTTAAATGCAACACTAATTGTGTTTCCATTAATTGATCTTGTTTATAATTAGGGATATGTTGCTAATTAATAACATGCATAGTCCACAATACACTTCTTTTATAAAGGGGTGTTGCTATTGGTCTTTTTTTTTTTTGTTGAAAAGAAACGATAGTTTGGTATTTCATTAATCAACACAAACAATTACAAGGGTGTCATTGGGTACAAAACTCTAGTGACCAATTGTTTGGGCCCAAAATAATGGTTTGGGCCGAGGAAAGTATTTCTCGGCTTGAAAGGAAGTACTGTGGATGGATAGTTCGTGGGCCGATTAAGTTGAGTCGGCCGAATCCTAGTAGGGAGAAGATTTATCTCAAATAAAGATAAGGGAAGCAAAATCCATCTGTAGAGATAGAGTCCCAGTACAATAAGAAGTCTCGGTGGGAGTCCTAGCTGAAGAGAGAGTGGCCGAGGCAGTCTGATAGGGGTAATGAGTCCTAATTCGAATAGAATTATGATTGATCAGAAGAGGACTTGACTCCTATAAATACAGAAGCAGTGGCAGCGTGCAAGGGAGCTCCAACTCAACACACAAATCTGCCCTGCGCAATTTCTCGCTCTACGCGAAACCTCTCAACACCCTTGAGATTTTTATTTTCTTTTTCGCCTTCACACCTTCAGTTTGGATAAACAGCACTGTGAAGGCAACCGGTAAGCACCTTCAGTTTGGATAAACAGCACTGCGATAAAGTCGACGGGTTATCTATCCAAGTCTCGGCCGACGAGGGTTTTCAGATCCCCGTCGACAGAGGTCATCTCACCAGCCATCTCGGCGAAGTGAGGTGTTACTAATACTTAGGCTCGGTGCCTCAACGCCGAGTGATTTTATGATCGCATATTCTCAACTGAGTTTCAGAGTTCGGCACTTAGACGGCCGAACCACGTTCATTGTCAAGACCTTCATTCGCTTTGAGTATTTTTGCCCTTATACTCTAGTGTCGATTCGGCGTGATTTTACCTTCACCAATACGGTGATTGTCGCTGAATCAGACGACGACGAACCGTGAACTTTGTAATTGGTAGCCTTGTCTTCAGGCTTGAGGACCCAGAGGCCGAGACGTGTTCCTTTCTCGGCCGCAGTTGCAAGACACAGAAGTCAGCCGCGCGCATCCACACCACATCAAGACAATTTTACTCATCGGTCGAGCTCGGCCGACGAGTTGGCACGCCCTGCACACATTCGAAGGACTTAGTTAGTCTACTAGTTACTCGGCCTGCGCGCCATGTAGGCTAGGTGATTTTTGTAGTCAACACCAATAAATTGATTTGGAGTGAATTTGCGTAGACAGACAAATAAGAGTAAACCCCTAATAGACTACCACAAGCACGAACACACAATCGCCTAGCGCACAAGTGCCACTGGTATAACTCTGTCACAATAAACGATAGCCGTAACAGAGAAATACAGGCAGCCATAATGGTCATCGCTGAATAGCAAGACCACATAAAGTCATTGCGGTAAAGCGAGACCACATCAAGTCATCGTTGATACTACATAACGAATCGCACAAAGACGAAGACCAATATAGTCAAAACAACAGCGCCACCACAGTGCACATAAGGCAAGTAAGACTCAACTACACTACTCCGAGAAAGGATCCGTAGTCAACTCATCACAGTGGGGGACGAGGCACACAGGCCAAGACCACCTGCAAATTCGCCAGACAGTGAGGTACCAACATCCACACATCGAACACCACAAAAAGGCTAGCCACAACAGGCAACCAAGCCTCCATAGCAAGCCGCGTCGCCATAGTAAGCTGAGCTGCCAGTGCAAGCCGAGCCTCTAGAACAAGCCAACCACCAGATCTGGGTGCACAAGTCAGTGTAGCCACTGGAACCCAGCGAGGGAGGCGACATCACCATGGAAATGAGTAGACAAAAGTGGATCCAACCACCTGCAGCACGAATCCACCCCACACCCAGAAAAGAACGAGCGCCAAATCCAAGAAATCTTGAAAAGGCATGGCCCGACTCAGGGTATAAGGCATTAATCCCAGGAACGCTGCGCACAAAATGGTGGGAAAGAAGCACGAGAGGGGAGAGGAGTAGACGGCGTGAGGTCGGGGGAAAGAAGGTCGAGTACGGCGAGGGGAGAAGGCTGGGATGGGGAAGAGAGAGGAAGAGGAAGGGAGGAAATGCTACGAGGGAAGAAAAACTAGGAGGGAAGCTGCCATCGGCCCCCAGCCATAGCCAGAGGCCGGCGGCTGTGGAGGTATCCGGCTAGGGTTTTGTTGAGGGACAGCTTTTAGAGAGAGAGAGATTGCTATTGGTCTTAAAAAAAAAGTGTTATTCTACTGTTTTTTCGTGACAAAATGTATAAGAGAATTATGCACTATGCAAGTCATTTTGAGAGTAAAATTGTGTTTAGTGAAGAAATTGCATGTTACGTACGAATACAATATTAATCTAATGTTTTTCTATACGCTATTGTATCATCGGCACAATACCTCAAAAACCCATGCCGTTGCTTTGTATGTCAGAATGGTGTCATATAATTGAGCGTATTTTGGTGACTTAACGCCGGGGCCTCGTTATGACTATTCTTTAGATTTGATGCTTTTTGTACCATTGGCATTACTCAAACACGAATTCAGGATTCTCAAGCCAAGAAAGTGCGAACCCAAAAGCAATCAATATCCAAATACAAATAATATAAGGCAGAAATGCGGCGGCAGTTATATCTGACCCACTGATCATTGGATTCACATTGTGTAGTGATTAGCTACATGCTTCAATTAAAAAGTAGTGATTAGCTACGTGCTTCAGTTAAAATGTTGTGATTAGCTACGTGCTTCAGTTATATGACTCGTGCCGTGGAAAACTGCGAAAGGTGATTAGAAATTCTTTGAAATCGTGCCTAAAGTTTTATAAGATTTAGAAGTTGAAATTAAGATATGACTGAGAGAGTCGGTGTTGAAAAGGTGGGATTGAAGCTCAAATAATCAACATCATCATCATTACCAGTGCGCTGAAAGCTCTCCCCATTACCTACCACGGTGTGAATATTTCCAACTAATTAAACTGCAATTCCTGGACCCCTGAAACCATGACATTGACCGGTTTCTTTTGAAGAATACAACAATTCTGAATATGTAAATTCACAAAGTTAAATATAATTTATATTGAGTGTTTTTACTCTTTAAATTACTTATATTTTGTGATTTCACTTATAATGACATTGAATTTTTTTGTGATAAATTAAGTCATCGTGTGTGTGTGTGCAGTTAATGAACGATATCGATATAATTAGTAGTGAGTTGCTTACTGTCTTGCTAATAGTTGACACGACGTCGGCGCTAAAATGTGGATAGATATAAACTATTGTGACAGCAAGGAATTGACCCGGCTGATGCAGCAACTTTATAAAGGCAGAGAATTTAAGCTTGAAGAGAATAACGACTTTGGCATTTCGACCGGCCGCAGTCTTTATCTTTGATTTGCAATACGTACTATTTAATATCCTTTTGACTATAAGTTGATATTAATCATCTGGAATTGGATCATGGCCCCTTTAAGATTCGATGCATTGGGGCTTAATCAATAATCAATCGTTTTAGTAGGATTAATTTGAATATTAAGTAGGTTTCAGTTCATTTTCTTTCCAAATGTGCGCGTGCATGCAGTTCATCAAGCAGACCACATGCTACGCGTGGTTCATGGAATACACGTACGCACGCTTGCGGATGATTCTTAGTTATCGGCCAATTTTTCTTTCAAATTTTTAAAAATCTGCTAATTTCTCTTTTGAATTTCAAATTAATCGAATACTCCTGAACTTTTATAATTAATTTTTTTTTCTAGAATTTTAATTTTAGTCGATTGCCTTTGAATTTTTATAATTTGTCAATTTCACCTTAAACTTTAACTTTCTCCCTAAATCCTAAAATTCAAACAAAAAAAAAATGCACGGAGTGAATTGGCAGAAGGGAAGAATAAATTCATATACTTGTCTTCTTCGCGCATAGTAAAAAGTCTGACACTTAAAAGAGTTCGTAACCTTTTAAACAATTTGCATGTGCTTGGATTCACATCATAAACTCTGGAGATGATCAATGTTTTATGTTCACATTCCAGAAAATGATATGCACTATTGTGTCATACTGTCATGTCATAAGTAAAGCAGTAAACACTTGTGTGCTTATATTTCTCGTCTTATGAGTATCACACAAGAGGACTACCAAAAAGTAAAGATCAATAGATGACAGCGAAGGAAGGTAGGTTCCATGGGTGATTATGACCCCAACGAAGTGATTTTCTTCCCATTGAATTTCGGTGCTGACCCGAAAAATATGGTCATGCAAAGAAAGGCAAACACCTATTCAAATTATCTCTTTTGTAAATAATTAAGGGCTTTGCATTATTAGGACCAACACAGATGTGTATTAAGATAGTGCATGGATACGTCAACATATGTGTTTCGAAGTGTTTTTCAAATGATCATTGAAAGTGCTTTTGATGAAATTATTTTTAGAATTAATTACTTATAAAAATGTAAGTGAATCCTGAAATAGTATTTGAAATGCTTTCTGCAAGAAGCACATAACTGATGCTTTTCCAATATGCACTTCCGGTAATTGTTCAACCCGATACATTTTCACCAAAAACATTTTTCAGTCATTTTAAAGTCACTTTCAAACATGCCTAACAAATATACGTCTCAACATGCCTTTTTTTAAGGGTAATGCTAGGGGACTAAATTTTGAGATCAAATCTTTTGCACCCAAAATGGATGTGGCCTCTCTGTGGCCTCAATAAGTATTTGACACATATTAAATTCATGACAACAAAATTAAGAAAAGTTAAAGATATTGAATACGTGTCAGATACTTATTGAGGCCACAAAGAAGCCACACCCATTTTGGGTGTAGAAGATTTGATCTCCTAAATTTGTCGACAAAGTTTTGGAAACTAAAAGACATGAAAGTTGATGATTGATTTATTACTTAAATGTTAATAAATGTGTTCACTCCTATTAGTGACACATCATTTAGTTTGCAAAATTTGTATACAAATTAGTCTCTCTAGCATTACTCTTTTTTTAATGTGTCAAACACATGTTTGGGAACAGTAAAACATTTAATTGTGACTAATTTACTTTAATTTTAGGCTTATTATATTAGCACCCCATATATT
The DNA here is from genome assembly GCA_963580275.1 of Crataegus laevigata. Classification (NCBI taxonomy): domain Eukaryota; kingdom Viridiplantae; phylum Streptophyta; class Magnoliopsida; order Rosales; family Rosaceae; genus Crataegus; species Crataegus laevigata. The sequence goes on from OY756940.1 coordinate 2,667,742, forward strand.
GTTAAATAAACCCCACATACTTAATACACCCTACATTTGCTTTTTCAATTGAAAATTATCTTAATACACATCACATACTTCCCCATAATGCCTCACACCCCAAATTCTCAACACACACATTACATTTTCTACATGATACACCCAACATTTTCTATACAACCCACATTCTTCAAATCTTATAATACTCATTTGTTTCTTGAATCTCTCCTAGTTCAAAGTTTTCTGAGTTAGTACCCTTCCCATTAAGAAAACTTTGGAAGTTCTTAGCAGTAAACAATCTATTGCTCCTCACTTGTGAGGCCCAGTTGTGCTGAGAACTAGGAAACCATATCCTCCATTACTCCTTCCAAAATTTCTAAACTCCACTTGGTTTTTCTAGCGATTGTTTCTGCGAGTAGTCATAGCACTCCAATAAATATCTAGCAGACCAAGCTGAAACATTCCTTCGGGGATATCGATGTGAACAAAAATCCACAGTTCAAACTACCCTTGCTGCCTATGCACCGCTGTGAAGAAACTCTCTCCAAGATAACCCCTAGAGATATTGGTTATAACAAACTGATGAATATTATTTGCTAAGAATCATACACCTCAAGATCAAAATTATTTAAAATTGTTGATTGGTAGCACTAATGACAGTGTAAATAAATATTAGGCTTGAATCAATAATAGGCTTAAATAAATATTTTGTAGTATGGTTTCCTGGTAAATCACAAGTAGATATTTGGAAGAAAAAAAAGCCTCCTATAAAAAAAAGAAAAAGTGATGTTGATTCACAATTTGATGCTCGTCAACCTATGTTCGAGAAGATAATTATGATACTTTTATAAAGTTTAATAACCCAGAAAAAAAAAAGAAAAAAAAAGGGATTGGGTGAGGAGGGATGGGTGCATAAGAAAGTGCAATTAAGGTTTTCATATATAGTTTCATTGGTTATAGTTTTATTTAACAATGGAGGATGGGAGGGGCTTTGATAGTTGAAGTGACACGCCCCGACCCAGAAAGGTCGACGCATGCTGGCCGTCACCGTGAAGTGACGTAACCATAGGGGTAATGTGATGTAAAAAGTGTATAGATTTAAATCGAACATAGAATTTATTAAAATCTGAAAAAGTGACAGAGTGCACAAACGTGGGTGTGGCCCACTATAGTTATTCAGAGCTTAAAGAGGAAACGACTACTGAAGAGTAGTCAAGCAACTAAAGTACGCTTATTACACATTGTGATAAGTTCATACATCAGTGCGGAATACCGGATGTCAGAAACGATTCAAGATTCCTCGAATGCCACGAAGTACCGCTATCTAGGTCCTGGAGGGGCGAAAAACAAAGTTGAGTGGGTCAGCAAAACAATGCTTATTCGAAAACCTTTATTTTGAAAATATTAACCCCTCGCCGTAAAACAAGTATAGTTTCCATAGAAAGATCATATAACATAAGTGAGTACGTAAACACAATACTATGATCAACAATTCAACTATAACACATATGCCAAGTCATGATAAATTCAATGCCACGATAATATAATCATGCGATAACCGAGCATAATCAACATAATCAACTACTACTGCTCCATCAACATAATCAACAGAAACAACAGAATCAACAGAATCAACAATTTAAACTCAACTGCTCATCATCTAAGCTAGCACACGAGTCGGAACTGCCTATTACAGTCTGTACGACAGGACTGGGTGTAATTATGCGCTCTGGTACTACAATCACGTGAAGACTGGTGCAAAGCACGTCACATACAAGTCGGATTGCCTAACGCAATCTACCCGACAGGACTGGCACCTACTTGGATCCAAGGCGAGCGAACGGTGCAGATGTGAACATACACGTGAAAGACTGGCCCTGGCCCCGGGCGAGTACCACACCGGGGTGCAGCAAGATGAGCAGGTATACAATATGTATTCTATACAGTTCAAATCGATATACTGAACTTAATAAATTCACCTATGCATGTTACATAATCATTTTTGATAATCTAATCACAACAACATGATTATAAGCAGGTGAATACATGTATCAATATGCCTTAGTCATTATGTAATTCTACTAAGCACATTTACAATTTAACCAAGATCATAGCATATAACATAAAGCACTCAATTTCATTTAGGGAAACTATAAATCACATATATATATATATAGAAATAAACTGCCCACTCACTAGTACGGTGCTGGGTTGTAATCCTCGGGCCTAGCTTGGCCTTGAAATTCTTCCGGATAGATTTCCCCTAATTATACATAATTTATAACTAATTAATTAACGTTTATATACGGAAATTCAAATAAAACTCCCATAGATTACTCAAACCTAAGATTTAAATATACCAAATTGATCTACTCGACAACACGAACACACCCATATTTTTAGATTAATTTTAGGACTTTCCACGCGCCAAAACAGGCACGGGTCTACGCGCCCCCACGCGCAGACACGTGACCTGCACACGGACGGCATCTGTCGACGCCGTCAGGAATATTCCTCGGAATATTCTGTTAAATCCTAACGGTAACTGTCAGTTTTAACTGACGGCGTCAGAATATTCCGTCAGGATTGACGGAATATTCCGTCGTCTTCTCCGGCGATCCTCCGGTCACCGGAAAACTGGAAAATTTTCTAAACTTCATAACTTCTTCGTTTTTAAGCCATTTTTCACGTTCTTTATATCAAAATGAAGCCCTTAGTATGTAGAATCACGTTAGATAGGTTTTAAGACTTAAAAATCACTAGGTTTTTCTCAAATGCAAACGATAGTTCGGCTTACTTTCAAACTCGTCGATCTCGGCCCTCCGACGTCCAAATCCTTCCAAACGAGTTGCTCCGGGGTTCCTAGGAGCATTTTAAGATTCGTGGTGATCTTAGTTTCCTTTAAAACTCAACCAATAAAAACTTGATGAATAGTGCCATAATCGGGAATTGATATTCCTACGTGAAAACGTTCGAGTTTTTACCTGAGGTTGATGTCGATGGACTCGTGAGGTCCTAAGAAATCCAAAGGTAGTCTTGGATCTTCGAAACTTTGAGGTTTGAGTGGCTTTCGAGTTTGCTCCGTATGAATGGTAGAGAGAGAGAGAGTTCCGTGAGTTTGAGAGAGAGAGAGAGAGCTTCTGAGATGAGAGAGTCTGAGTGGTATCCAAAAGAAAGTGGATTGGGGTTGGTGAATGATTACGGACGGAGGGATCGGAAGTGGAATTGGGTTGGTGTGTATAGTGGAATAGGTTTGGTGAGGTATAAATCTTACACATATTTTCTACTAATGTAAGTTTATATTACGATAGTTAAATCGAACTACGCTTAATATAAGGTTTTCATATTATTCTACGAGAAGGGTATAGACGTCAATATACACGTACGGGGAGAATTTACACAGAAAATTTGGGACGGGTCGCCACATGAAGAACATAAATAATATGTTAAAAGTGATTTGATGTGTATCTAGAATTGTTTTTAACTAATAAGGTCGAAATTGTTATTGCACATAAGTTATTTAATATTAAATTTTAATGTGGGGTTCATTCAATATTATGTGGAGTGCTAATAAAAAAAAAACTAATTTTTATTGAGAAAAATGACTTTTAGATATAATGTATGACTTACAAAATATATGATTTTATAGAGAAAAAAAATTTATAAATGAAAAGTAACAAATTTTTTGAAGTTATTTTGTCAGCTCCCATTATGATAAATTTCTAACTCCGTCATTGTTAGAGATTACTCTTGGGCGGCACAAGTTGACAACTAAAAAAATGCCAAAGGGTCACTAACTACTTATCACATCCCTTAAATAAGTATACTAAAAAAACCATAAGCAAGATGAAAGAGACGCATACTAGAAGCTAACAATAAAAATATAAAAAAAACTGAAAAACGACACGATTATACTGTTTCTGGTGAACGAAACGGTTTATGTTTTTTTTTAATTACACAAACTGGGTTAGAGTATTTTATTTTTCTCCACTTGGCTTAATACGGATTAACACTGCAGGTCAAGTGTTGTGTTTAGTTCTCTTTTAAGAGAAGATTAGATGATTAAATCATTATTTAAACACAAACATAATACAAACAAAGAATTATTGTTAGTTTATGGAGTTTGGAAGATGGGTTTGGTTACTGTCCATATTTAAATATTTGGGGACAACTAGGTTTCCAGTTGGAGAGCTGTTGAAATGGAAGTCAAAAATGGAATATGGCTATTCAATTGTTAAAGAGTGCCACTATTTCTCATCACTAATTAAGATTTATTTGTAATCACATATTACATAATATCATAACAAGAAGAGAGTTCTTCACGACATTTAAAAAAAGTCATTGTGTATTTCAAATTTATCCTAAGGCAATTGAAAGTTCATATAAGAAAGAAGAGCAAGATAGGATTTTGGGCTGTTTTGGGAAGTGCTTTGAAATGATTGAAAATGGTTTTATAGAAAATAATTTTGAAAACTAGTATTTCTTGTAAGAAGCACTTTAAGTGCTTTTTGAAGGTTAACTTACGTTTTTACTAAGAATTAGTTTTCAAAATATTTTCTCTAAATGTCCTTTCAGTCATTTTATAACATTTCTCAAAGGAGTAATTTGTGAATAGCAATAACAAGACATTAAAAAGAAAAGAAAACTAACGAAAAGTTGAAAGAAAAAAACTTTAGTTTCAATGAAAAATAAAGGTGTAGTGAATAGTACTAAAAAGGTAAAAATATAATTTTTCGTTAAAAGTGAATAGTACTGGAAGTGTTTCGTTAAAACTCCCTAAAAAGAACAATAGAAAAGAAATATGAGTTTGAAAGGGCCAATTGGGCTTTAGTCTTTAAGCCCAATAAGCTGCCTAAGGCCCATTCCGTTGGAGTTGAATCCCACGGTGACCCAATTGGGCAAAAAAACAATGGGCCCAAGGTGAGGTGATCTATACAATAGCTGTGATGATTTAAATTCTTGTAACCCATAAACTTTTGAAGTAGAGCGCCAATTTCCTCTTCTTTTTTCCCTCGTTAAAAGGAAAAATGAATTTATGAGCTAATGAAAATCGATTAATGTTTTCTGCATCCCAATTCGAAGATAAAAGCTTGTATTGAGTTTATCAGATTACATCTTTTTTAGGGCACCTCTCACAAAAATATAAAACCTCTATATGTTTTATATCCCATCCAACTCTATGTAATCCCACTCGATATGAAAATTCCATAATTAGATAGTCCTATATAAAATTTTTCGATTTTCACCTTGGTCCCTGCCCAAGCTCGAGAAAGTCCGGTACAAATTTAGATAATCATAGCATTTTCTCGTTAACTCCTTGAAAACGTCATATATTTTTTAGTTACAAAGTACAAAGTTGAAGAAAATTATTTTATGTTTCAATTGGCAAATTAGAGCAAATATTGAATTTTAGAGGATAAGTCGATAATTAAGGCAAAGATTATGATCTTCTCGTTTTCTTCGGTCAAAGCAAATCAAAGAGCAACGCACTGCCCGTGGTCAACGACATGGCTCGTGCAAACAAATGCACTTGTTTGCCAAAAAGCACAAGCTTTTGAACATTGTTGATGCACAAAATCTGTTCGATCTTGGACCAACATAAATTCGACTGTAAATCACACAAACGCACAAGAACACAAAAATATATCGTGGTTTATCTCAAGTTGAGGCTACGTCCACACTGGTGTTGATTCCGTTCAGTGGTGGAGCTAAAATTTCTTGTGGGGAGGGGCCTCTCATAATGTTAAAAAATGATAGTATTTATAAAATTACTAACCAAAATATTATAATCTGTAAACAAAATAATCATATTTATCCTTGACGAGTTTTCATATTTTGAAACCACTGGATGACAACCTCGTGCTTATACTGTTGAAAGAATTTTATTGTAATCAATAGGGAGCTCAATAAAAAATTTACAAATCATAACACTCAAGTAAGAGGTAGAATAAAGTAGAAACGAATAAAAATTATGGACAATAATAGAGAGTGTTATTGTTGCTTATTGAATGGATTTGTAATTTTTTTTTCCCGATAAGTTGAATGGATTTGGAATTTGAAATAACAAAAGATATGAAATTTCGAGAATGAGATAGGGAATAACTCTCGATCTCAAGGTTGCACCATAAAAGAGATAAGATTAGAGTGTGCGGCAAGTTTTTTTATTTTTATAAATAAAAGTTAATGATGAGTTCAGTTTTAAAGGTTTAATTTGTGATAAAGGACCATGACAAGAGATAATGATTGAATTTATTTGAAGTGTTGAACAATAGGAGGATTTTTTTTGTTTTTGTTTTTGAACAAACAATATTATTTATAATATGAGGGAAGGGATGAACTTAGCCTTACAATGGGCTAGCAATAATATGTCCAAATTTGCATTTTGTGAGAATTGAGCCTAAGACCCTCTCACTTACAAGTGAAGAGGAATATCACTAGACTGTAGTACTAAGTAGCTCTTTTCTTGGCACAATACGCGCCGGTGTTAACAATAGGAGGGTTTTAGAGGAAGAGAAATAGGTATTTTACGCAAAATGTATATAGATATAGATATAGATATAATATCTTTTAAAGGTCAGGATAGGCCCAGGACCACCATGGTCCATTGGTGCCTCCGCCAGTGATTCCGCTTCACTATGTAAATGAATGTTACAATATACATGGAGGCTATAGAGGCAGTGTTTGCTCTCTTTGCTCTCTTTTGCTCTCATTTGCTCTCCATTGCTATATGTTTCCTTTGTGTTGTTCTTTGCCATCTCCCTTCTAAGTGGGGGTGAGGAGCCTTTTTACAAAATAAGGGTTTCCTCCCTTTTTACATGAATCATGGGCTAAGTAACGAAGCCCAAATATCGAGGCCCAATATATGGTACAACAGGAGTCCCCCAAGTCTTCAATCAAGAGAGTCTTTTGGCTGGAAACTTCAAATTCAATCCATGTACAAGCCGAAGTGACTAGATGTCGTCTATAACCAGTACTCGACATGAGGCGGTGCTTAACGTGAAGCAATACTCAGCTACAGGTAGCACACATTGCGAGGTTGCTCGGCTAAGGGCAATGCTGGCAGCGAGGCAGTTGCTCGGCTGGAGGCAATGCTCGTTGTGAGGCGGCTCGGCTCATGGCATTCCTCTTTGCGAGTATGCACTCGACTTCAGCGTAAGCTCATTATAAGTTAACTCTCGACATGACTCGAGTCCGCGCATATTGGGTCTATGTGTTGGATCCGCAGATCGTGTCCACAAGTCGAGTCTTTGAGTCGAGGCCATACATAGGGTCTTTGAGTTGGGTCCCTGCGTCGGGGTTCGAGCTTAAATGTGTCCAAGTTTGACAGTGTCCAATCTCGTAAGTGCCCGGACGAATGGGTGTCCAAGCTCGCGGGTGTCCAAGCACATATGTATCTAAATGAGCAAGTGTCCAAGCAAGTGGGTGTCCAGTCAGACAAGAGATTACCATTCAGACTAAATCTTTGTCACTATAAGCATGTGGCACGTCAGTCTATAAGTTGGTAGGCTTCTTTAATCAGTAACAATGTTGATCAATAGAGCTAGTTGCTTAATAATTCTTGACAATAAATGACAGTATAAGTATGAACGTATAATGAATAAATCAATCGACAAAGTTATAAATCAAATTGATAAAGTTTGGCAAGGCAAAATATTGTACTATATGCCCACTACAAATAAATAATTTAAGTTGTGTGGTAAATCACATGTTGCATAAGTGACAAAGTTAAAGGCATCCATTAAATCACTAGGTAGTGAATAAATATTTGCACAAGTAACTGGCTATGTAAATTTGTGCGATCACTAGTGAAATACGAGTTACAAATTTGGAAGGCATTCCAAGCATGGTAGCGTGTAGCAAAAGGGATGTGTAAATATATATAATTTGGTATATCATATTGTGCCATGAATCACCAAAGTTATGTCACCTTAACATTCAAATAATAAAAAGTGTAATTTAGTTAGACTTACCCACGTGTTATGGGAAATAGTCATGTGATAAACCATTAATAATAATGTAAAACATATTATTATAACATGTCACCCTGTTCATTTAGGCAATCATGCTAGCGTTTCCATTGTTTTTTTTTTTCAAAAAACAGCTCTTACTTTTCCACTTGGTACTTTTCAAAAAGCAGTTTCCCCTTTCAAAATGATGGTAAGGGCTTTGTGGTGCAAATATAATAGTAATAAAATAATGATAGTAGTAATGAGGGTGTTTGATGTGACCGGCATAATAAGCACATAGCAGTAATCATGTAGCCTTAATATAATGACAATGGGGACACACAATATATATATATATATATATATAGTGTACTTAACTATTAAAGTTTTGTGAGGTGCCGCACTCATGTAAGAAATATCACAAAATAATAATAAAATATTAAATAATAAACTAGTTAATGAATTAGAAGAAGACTTATCTTCTTCGTTGGTTTTTCCACTGGTGGCCGCGGCGACTGGAAGAAGATGATGAGTAAGACGACGATAGTGAGAGTGTGGGAGCTGCCACAACCCACAAATGGGTTTCCGGGATTCGATTTTTTATAGTAATTCGAGTGGAATCAGGTGCGATTCTTCAAGCGTTTCAACTGCTCGATGCAGTTGATGAGGTGGGTAACAATGTAGATGAGCTAGTAAAAGATTAGTGCGGCGATGATCAAGAGCGCGTTGTGCTGGCTTTTCATGATTGACTTCTGGTGACAGAGGTGCTTCGAGCGAATGCAGGAGTCTCCATCGCAGCTCAGGCGAGTTTCGTACTTCCAATAGATGTCCATGAGCAACAAGAGGCAGAACGGCACCACTAATAAAAACGGTTTGAGGAGATCCTAGGTGACGGTGGTGAGGCCCTTACAGAGGCCGTCGAGGCTAGGGATTGTGAGAATGAGCACCATGATCGCCTCCGCGGTGGCGGCGTAGCCGATGACAACCCACTATAATGCTATCGGATATCTGTGCTGCTCACTTTTTGGTTCTGGTAATATGCTTTGCTTCGCAAGAGATGAAAGTGGAGTTGCGGTGGTGGATGCCTCGTGGTTGAGGCTACGGTGTTGGGTGAGGTGTGGATGTTGTAAGGGTTTCACCGTGGAAGTGTCTAGGCTGCTTGGAGAATTTGGCCACATAGAGGGATTTTGGGTCTTTGGTTTTGTGTGAATTTCACAGTGGACAGTGAGAGTTATGAGGGTTTTCACAAAGGTAAGATGAAAAAATGAAAAAGAATCGACATAGCTTTTTGTGTTGATTCCCACAGATGGCGTCAAATATTGATGCACAAAATTAGTGAGGACTTTGGTACAATAGAAAGTTTCAGGTTTGTGACCTTTGCTAGATTGCTCTGGTCACTAGTGTGAATAAGTATGTAGATGGACAAAGATAAAGAAGCACACACAAGATAAACGCGGTTCACTTAGTCGGCTATGTCCACGGAGTAGAGGAGTTCTCCTTAATTGTGAAGGGTTTACACAAGTACATAGGTTCAAGCTCTCTTTTAGTGAGTTCTAGTGAATAGTTTAGTACAAATGACATTTTGGATTATTGTGGAAGAATGAGATCTATTTATAGAAGGGAGTTTCTAGCTTCATTCTAACATTGACACGTATCGTGTTGTGATTGGCCTCTGATGTTGACACGCGTTGCATTATGATTGGCCTCTGACATTGACATGTGTCGTGTTGTGATTGGCCTCCTGGTTAAAGGGAAACTCTTGTGGGTTTTTGGATGTATAATGTTAACCGGCACTTAGAAGTTTCGTGATTACTCTGTGGCTTGGATCTTGCAAGTCCCCAACCGAGAAGCTTTCCTCACTCGGGAACTTAGGGGAGCACTGTTTGTACCATACTTAACCAACCTCGAAACTACTAAGCACCTCTCAACATTATACCGCCAATGACCTAAAAAAGTTTTCCTCTAACCAGAAGGCTAATCACAACGTGACACATGTCAAAGTTAGAGGCCAATCACAATGCGACACGTGTCAATGTCAGAATGAAGTTAGAAACTCTCTTCTATAAATAAATCTCATTCTCCCACAATAATCCAAAATGTCATTTGTACTAAACTATTCACTATAACTCACTAAAAGAGAGCTTGAACCTATGTACTAGTCCTTCACAATTAATGAGAACTCGTCTACTCCATAGACGTAGCCAATCTGGGTGAACCACATATATCTTTTGTTTGCTTCTTTATATCTGTCCACCTACATACTTATCCACACTAGTGACCGGAGCAATCTAGCTAAGGTCACAAACTTGAAACTTTCTGTTGTACTAAAGTCCTCACCGATTTTGTGTTGAATCCACTCAACTTTCCAAAAACCAGTTCATCTATAGCCACGATCCTTTCTCAAACTCTGAATTTTCAACCACCCGGCCCTCCTCTGTTTCGCCGGAAATCTATCTCTCAGATGAAACATCCACAAAAGTGGAAAAGAACTAAATTTTTCTCCGTTGGTCGTTTACAATGTGATTTCTTACAACAACATGCAATCAAGAACAACTGTGGAACTTCTGAAGGCCACGAGTGATATCGAAACGCAGTTGGATAAGGTCAATTTATTCAAGAGGAGCCCGATGACAGAATTTTCACTGTCCTCAATGACATTGTAACACAACTTGATTCCCGGTGCTTAATTTTATTCGTCAAACATGACATGTTTATTAATTTTTGATCTCATTGATTGAATTATCATTCAAAATCTGGATATGTATATATATGGGTTTCGGTCTTTCAGAAGGATTGCATGGTTACATCTGGATATGTATACATCGCAAGCTTTGATCAATTAGCTGATGATGTTGTTGAACAGTATACACCAAGATTAAAGATGTTACACTGATTAGCATCTTGATCATCAGATACTACAATCCTACATTATTATCTTTTAGCGTAATTAATTGAAAAATGTCTTGCCTTGCATATTTCGACATGAAATAAGTATTATCAGGAATCTTAGACTGATTAATTCTGCCTAAAATTATGATGACAGGAAAACCGGAGTTGAAAGGGTTTCCTCACTTTATACTGGGGCAGTCCATGCGTGGCGCGTTTACTCTCAATGTGCACTTAAAGGAACCATATGCATGGGATGGAGTAGTTCTTGTAGCACTAATGTGTAAAGTAAGCCAGTTGTTGCTTCAGTATACACATTAGCCGCACTACAAACTAAGATTCATTCATTTCTATTTCAACTTTCTTTTATCATAAAGTTATGTAATATGAAGATAAAGAGAAGATTGAAAGATTCAAAAGAAAGAATGACTGTTCTTCTTCTCTCTCGCAGAAATTGCAGAGAGGAATATATTTCACTTAATGAAAGGAGCACACACACGTGCATTTCATAACCGTTTCTCCTTGGCTAGATCCATATACATCATATTTGATCTCAACCACACATCTATCTAATTTATAGGATCACTACACATGGCTATTTTAGCCTTACATATTTGAACCTCACACTTGTCATTCTAAAAGACTAAGTTCATACACAATTAACATTCAGGTTTCTTATTTACTAATCAGCTCATTACTTACAATTCTATACTCCCCTTTAAGTTTTGAGCTGATTTCACTCCAAGTTTATCCCTGAGATAGCAGAATCGATCTTTAGCCAATGACTTTGTGAAGATATCTGCTAGTTGCTCATTTGTCGAGCAGTAAACAAGATCAATGATTCCTTCTTGTAGAGCATCCTTCATGAAGTGATATCTTCGATCAATATGCTTAGTTTTCTGGTGAAACACAGGGTTCTTTGTGATGGCAATTACGACAGTATTGTCACATTGAAGTCAGTTTGAAATTCACCAAAATTTTCCAGAACAAACCTAAGCCAAATTGCTTGTGCAGTTGCTTCTGATGCACTAATATACTCTGCTTCAGCAATGGAAAGTGCTACACAATTCTGTTTGATTGAGGCCCAAGAGAAAATCCCACTACCAAAGAAGAATGCATACCTTGTGGTGCTTTTATTATCATCAACCGAACCACCCCAGTCACTATCACAGTAGCCAATTAAAATTGCGTTTCTTCCTTTCACATACTCCAAACCGTAGTCAAGTGTTCTTTTGATATATCTGAGAACTCTTTTGGCAATTCCATAGTGTTTGTTAGTGGGACAGTGCATGAATTTTACAAGTAAACTAGTTGCATACATCACATCAGGTCTTGTAGCTGTGAGGTACAATAAACTTCCCACAATCTTCCTATATTGTTCTTCATTTGCTGGACCACTGCCATATCTTTGCTAAGCTTCTCAGTTAGAACCAAGGGTATAGCAACATGTTTACACTCACTCAAGCCAAATTTGTTTAACAAAGATGCAACATACTTTCTTTGATGAATAAAAATGCTTGTGTGTGTTTGGATGACTCTCATTCATAGAAAATGATACAAGAGCCCCAAATCTGTCATTTCATACTTTGTCATCATGTCTTTCTTGAATTCCTCTAACATTGGTTGACTATTCCCCGTGTACACAATATCATTTACATATAAAGACACAATCAGAATTTCTGCTTCTCCTCTGGTTTTGGTATATAGAGTGGCCTCACTTTGACTCTTTTCAAATCTACATTGAGAAAAATAAGAGTCAATTTCACTATACCAGGCCCTTGGTGTATGTTTTAAGCCATACAAAGCTTTATAATGCTTGTACACTTTGTCTTCACTCCCCTTGACTACAAAACCATCTGGTTGTTTTACATAAACCTCATCTTCAAGTACTCCATTTAGAAAAGCAGACTTGACATCTAGTTGGTACAGTTTCCAACTCTTCTGTGTTGCTTATGCAACTAGTGTTTGAATTGTATCAAGTTTAGCCACAGGTGCAAATGTCTCATTATAATCAACACCTGGTTTCTGAGCATATCATTTGGCTACCAGCCTTGCTTTATTCTTCTACACTGATCCATCAAGTTAAGCTTGGTCTTGAACACCCACTTAACCCCAATTATAGGTTTATCAATTGGTCTGTTCACTAGCTCCCATGTTGCATTCTTCTCAATCATTGACAATTCATCTTTCATAGCCTTCATCCATGATTCATCTTTAGCTGCCTCTTCAAACTTTTCAGGTTCCATAATGCAGAGATTGCATTGTGCTAGAACATCATCCAAGTTCCTCCACCTCAATGGACTGTGATCAAAGGCTTGAGTCTTTCTCATGCTACTATTCACATCACTTGCTGATTCATGAGAATATAACAAGATTGGTGACAAAGCATAGTCATGACCTTCAGGAGTTGTCCCTATTGAAGCACTCTTAGGCATCTCAGATAACTCATCATGATTTAGCACAGTTACATAATTCTCAGAGACCTTCTACTCCCAAGCTGCATGTTCATCAAACACAACATCTCTTGAGAGTACAACCTTTTAGTGAAAGGATCATACACTATGTACCCCTTTTCATAGGTTGCATAAACTACAAATATGCCTTTGAGACTCTTTGCATTTAGTTTCTGTCTTAACTCACTTAGTATGTGTACATAACACAAACAACCAAAAATTCTACGATGTGCAATCCCAGGTTTTCGACCACTGAATGCTTCAAATGAGTTATATCTCCGAGAGCTCTTGTAGGACACTTATTCAGTATGTAGACAGCTGTGTGTATAGATTCTACCCACAAATAGTAAGGCAATCATTTATCATGTAGCATGGTTTTTGCCATTTCAACTACATTTCTATTATTTCTCTCTACAACTCCATTTGGCTGTGGAGTATAGGCCATTGAGAGTTGTCTTTGAATACCTTTATCTTCACACAACTTGTTAAACTCACAGGATGTGAATTCACCCCATCTGTCACTTCTTAGGCATTTTACTCTAAAACCACTATGTAGCTCCACTATGGATTTGAACTTTCTAAAACAATTCAAAGCATCTGACTTGTATCTAAGAAAGTAAACCCACATCATTCTTGTGTAGTCATCTACAAGAAGCATAAAATACTTGTTACCAACAATGGACTCATTTTGCATAGGTCCACATAAGTCCACATGAACTAACTCTAGGGGATTGCTTGCTCTCTATGCCTGATTTCTTGGAAACCACACTCTATGCTATTTTCCAAGCTGACAACCTTCACAGACTTCATCAATTTCTTCTAAGTATGGAAGTCCATGCACCATTTCTTTTTCTTTGAGTTGTTTTATCCCCCTTAGATGCAGATGATCTAGCCTTTTGTGCCAAGTCCAAGTAGAGTGAGACAAACTTGTTTTTAGAGCTATATGATCATTAGGTAATAGTGTTAAAGGATAACATCTATTCCTCTTCATTTCTACTTTAATTACAAGACATTCCAGTGAAAGACCATAAAAAATATTGCACATTTTACCTCCAAACAAAAAATAATACCCATGCTCATCCATATATCCCACACTCAGTAAGTTCTCCTTCAATCCAGGTGGATACATTACTTCCTTGATGTATTTTCTGCCCTTGCTAGTGTCAATTACTAGAGTGCCCATTCCAGCTATATTCATAAACTCACCAGTTGGCATTTGTACTTTGCCTACCACATTTGTCCTTATATCAACGAGTAGCTTCTCATTTCCAGTCATGTGGTTGCTGCAACCACTGTCAATATACCATTCACCATTGACAACTGATCCAGGAATAGTGCTAGTAGCATAGAATAAGTTCCCTGTCACCTCTACTTGATTAGCACTATTTACCTTTTGCACTGATTTGCCTACAATGCACTCTCTAACCCATTGTCTAAACTTTTCATAGTTGTAGCATTTAGGCTTCCCCTTATATCTATATTCACCAAAGTGAAACTTAAAACATACCCTGCACTGTGGTTTTGTAACTATCTGACCCATTAACTGTGCATTATTTGCAGAACTAGCAGGAAATTTATGCTGAAACTTGGGTTTTGAATCCCATTTCTTGCCTTTAGAATGCCATTTCTATTGGAATTGAGATGGACCAGATTGAGCTGCACTTCTATTTTGCCCATTTGGACTCATTGAGAGAGATATCAATGTCTTCCCAGTAGTATCAACAGTATGCAGATCGAACCGTTGTTCTTGGCTCTTTAAGATTGCAATTACCTCCTATAATTCTACAGTCTCCAAACATTTTGTATTTTCTATAAACAAACAGATAGGATCATATGACTTACTTAGACTAATTAGAACCTTTTGCACAAGCCTCGAATTAGAAAGAGATTCACCAAATGTTTTCATCTGATTAATCAATTCATTCAGCCTTGTAAGATAACCAGATAGAGATTCATCATCTCGCATCCTAGCATATTCAAATTCTGATCTAAGATTTTGAAGTTTTACCGATCTAACCTGATCACCACCGTGGTATTCTCTATACAACAGATCCCATACCATCTTAGCTAAATCAGCATTAGCAATCCGAGGGAAAATCTGGTCTGAGACTGCATTTTGTATGATTCTTAGAGCCTTCATATCCTTCATGAACACAGCAGTCATTTCATCATCGACTGCATCTTCCGATGACCCTTCAACTTCCTTTTTCTTTTTCGAGTTGGGGTTGTAATCCCCTTTTCTACTAGATTCCAAAACCCAAGAGATTTGAAGATTGTTACCATTTTAATTCTCCAGAACTCGTAGTTCTCACCGGAGAAGATTGGAGTTATCATTTCTGAGCCTTAAGATCCAAACATTGTTTAGTCTGAATGCTTCGATTTCAGGTAACAATGAAATTCCGGTGACCTTCACCGAACTTTGAGTGAGCTTCAATTTAGCTCAATGAACTCACAGATTTATGCCCAGGCTCAAATGATCGAACCTGGCTCTGACGCCATGTTAATGTTTGTTGATTTCTTAGTGTTATGCAATATGAAGATAGAGAAAGGATTGAAAGATGCAAAAGAAAGAATGACTATTCTTCTTCTCTCTCACAGAAATTGCAAAGAGGAATATATTTCACCTAATGAAAGGAGCACACACACGTGCATTTCATAACCGTTTCTCATTAGCTAGATCCATATACATCATATTTGATCTCAGCCACACATTTATCTGATTTATAAGATCACTACACATGGCTATTTTAGCCTTACATATTTGAACCTCACACTTGTCATTCTAAAAGACTAAGTGCATACACAATTAACATTCAGGTTTCTTATTTACTAATCAGCTTATTACTTACAATTGTACACTCCCCTTTAAGTTTTGAGCTGATTTCACTCCAAGTTTATCCCTGAAATAGCATAATCGATCCTTAGCCAATGACTTTGTGAAGATATCTGCTAGTTGCTCATTTGTCGGGCAGTAAACAAAACCAATGATTCCTTCTTATAGAGCATCCTTGATGAAGTGATATCTTCGATTTGGCTTCTTTTGCTATGGCTGCACTGCTTCTTCTACTATGGCTGCGTTGGCATATTTGGGATTTGGCTTCAGTATTCTCTTTGACCTCCTTAGTTATGATCGTGGAGTTGATACTTCCACTTCGTTAGGTTTAACTTCTCTTGGTGGTTAATACACACCAGTTTGCCAAGGACTCTTAGGTACTTCTTGCTTGACATCGTCTCTGGCAAGCAAATCTTTAGACTCATCTGGACTCGATTGGATTTGGGCAGCTTGGTCTTCCATTTTCTCATACAACGTATCTTCAATCTCTCTCGAGTCAAGAAACACCTCATTTTCTGAGCACCACCAAGAAGATGTTTTTGCGTCTCATTCTTCCTCTATAGCTAGAAATGCTACGACATCCCAATCATCTTCACTTTTCTTCTCTGATTTGGCGACATTACTTTCTGTGGCTTTTTGAACTAGCAATCCTTTGCCATGTGGCCATTCTTTCCATAATTGTAGCATTTTCCCTCAGAACTTTTATTGTTCTGAGACTGACCACGGTTGCCGTGATACTTCAGAGCTCCCCCTAGCCGAGAACTCCCTCCTCATTGATGACCTTTAACCTTGTCACCATTTGTTTTAGATCATCCATCAGCATGCTGCTTGAAGCTGCCTTTACTTTTGGTGTAGAGTGCTTTCTCCTCACCTCTTAACACGACACCTCCCATTTGCTTTGCCAAAGCTTCTTGATCGGCAAGCAAATTCTCAAACTCAATAAGTGATGGTTGGATCGGCCATCCTTGTACAGCAGCAATGAAGCCTCGATATTCGGGTCTCAATCCATGGATAATTGTTCTTTTTATCCTGGATTCTATAATAACAACACTAAGATCTAATTCAGAAATTACCCGACAAATTGACTTTACCTTGTGGAAATAATGGGCAATCTTCATGTCCCTTTGGGCCACTGATAATAGCTCATTCTTGAGAAGCTGCAGTCTTGTATCGTTCCTCTTTGAAAAGAGTGTGGCAAAGGTGTCCCACACTTCTTTTGGTGTCTTAGCCTTCCATATGTGCTCTAACATGTCATCTTCAACTGTGGTTTTTAAGCCAAACATAGCCTTCCCTGCCTTGATCTTCCATTTCCGCATAGCACCGCTAAAGTCTTCTTCCGGCTGCGTAACTTCATTACCACCAACGATATCCTTAAGATTTTGGCCTTGTAGGTAAGACTCTATACATATTGCCCGCGTGTTGTAATTTTTGTTATTAAGCTTCTTGATTCCTTCAACAACTTAAAGATCTCCCATCGTGTCGGCAAAACTTTGATATGCCAAACAAGATTAGTCAACAATCTTGCGAAGTACTAAACTTCTCACGATTCTTGAAGGCTTCACTAGAGATGGTCCTCGATCGTACCGCTCTGATACCAATTATTGAGAAAAAATTAGAGTACACAACTCTTAACACAAGTGTTGGAAAGACAAAAACAAGTAAACAAATTACTTATATTACACTCACAAAATATTACAACACACAAACTCTCAAGGACACTCTTAGAAGCTATGACACTCACTCTTTCTTAGGGGTGGTTTGGTATGGGAACCGAACCAAAACACTTGTCCCGATTCCCAAACCGAAATTTTCTGAAATTCCAATTTCAATACCAATCCCAAACTAAATTTTTGGGAATCCCGAAATGATTTTGGGCTTTTGGGCTTTTGGGCTAAAATTTGACATATTATGTTTTAGGACTACAATTCAACCTGCCAATCTGTTGGATATATCATATAACCAATCTGGAAACAAATGCATATAACTTTATAACCAATCTGCCAATATTTATATAACCAATCTGTGCACAACTCTGTAAACAAATGCATCCAATCTGCCTATACAATCTGTGAACAAATGCATTCAACATTTATATAAGCTATATAACCAATATGTGCACAATAACGGAAGGGGTGAGGTGAATAACGGAAGTGAAATGGGAGATCAGATCATCATACCTAAAAACAAATGAACAAAACAGATTAAATCCAAAACAATGAACGGTTGAAATAATTTCTTATAATTAAAATATATATATATATATAATATTTATTTTCGGTTCAGTATGGGAATACCGAAAAATGGAGATGTAAAACCGAATCCCATACCGAAAATTTCGGGAATTTTGGTTTGGGATCGGGAGTTTTTCGGTTTGGTTTGGGATTTTTGGGATTTTTTTCCAGCTCTACTCTTTCTCGAGACACACTCTAGACTACTCATACACTCTTCACAAGACTACTCACTTACAAGACTTCTCACTCTCTTACTTAGCTCTCTCTTGTTGACTACTCTCTTGATTGGTTGGTTGATTCAACATTACACCCATATTTATAGGTGAGGGCTTGGCATTCTACTAGTTTCTAGCTCTTTCTACAAACTAGAACTAGTTTCTAGTTTCTATTATATTCTACAAATCTCTAGCTTAGATAATTCTAGACTAACCACCCTACTTTGCATGCTAGAATCTTCTAGAACAATTACATGCATGTTTGAACTAGAACAATCTAGTTCCCTTATGCCGACTAATCTTAATGGGCTGATGTTGATCTTTAACATTTGTTAACTCTGCCGGGTGTAAAAATTTGGAGACTTGGAGTCAAATTTCTGAACTTTTGCAATGCTGTTGTAATAAGTGGTCTAAATCCTTAACCTTGCCCCTTTTTTTTTCGGTAGCAAAACATGTTTGAATTTGGGTATTTCACGCATCAAATTACTGCAAAACAAGAGAGATGTGCAGCTCAAAAATATGCGCAAGGAGATTGCACAGTTTTTGCAGGCTGGCCCAGAAGCAATAGCTCGAATTCGGGTACAACTTTCAAAATTGTACCAAAAATTTTCGATGCCTATTTGATTGGAGTTTGTTGCACGTTTGAATTGTTATGGATAATTGTGGTGAACATTTGATAATGGTCAGGTGGAGCATGTTATACTAGAGCAAAACATTTGGGCTGCTTATGAGATATTGGAGCTGTTCTGTGAATTCGTCCTTGCACGGGTTCCCATTATTGAAAGTCAGAGGTAAATTCGTTAATTGCTGATAATAGTTTCGGCTTTAGATAACTTCTGATACTTAGCCTCTCTTGTTATATATGAACATGTAAAGACGTAAAGACTTGGTGCATTACTTTAAATGTCTTTGGAGTCTGTCGTTGTTTGTTTTAAACAGTAGGACACGAAGACACGAAATACTAATGCAAGTTGGAATACTATGAGCATTGCGGTTTCCTTTAACCAGCAGGCATATTGGATCTGCGTTATTTCTGCGCATATTTATTATCTAATTACAGGGAGTGCCCAACGGAATTACGAGAAGCTATATCGAGCATAATTTTTGCTGCTCCAAGATGCTCAGATGTTCCAGATTTAATGCAGATCACAAATTTGTTTACAGCAAAATATGGGAAGGAATTTGTATCAGCTGTTTCTGAGCTTCGTCCTGATTCCGGTGTCAACAGAACAGTTACGTGGTTTTATTGCATATGTAAATGTGAGTCTTTGAAGAACAGCATCATATTTGTAAAAAGAAACTGATACCACTATTTCAATTCGTTTTATATGATTTTGGTGAAAAGCTTTCAGTTAGTGCCCCCTCCGGAGAGGCAAGGCTTAAGGTATTGAAGGAAATTGCAAAAGAGTACCAGCTGAATTGGGAGTCTTCGGAAACTGAAGCGGAGTTCAGTAAAAAGCATGAAGATCTGCTGGTACTATTCCAACTTAAGTTCTTTATCCTTATTCAAAGTGATCAGTTGTAGCTTAATCTTCTGACATTATTTGTGTCATTGAAACCATGATTAGGCACCTTGACATATATAGTTTAGCTTTGTAATCGTCAATGGATGCAACTTCTCATGATACGTGAATTCCTTCTTGTGCTTCTTGTGCTTTCAGTCATCACAAGCATATTCATGATACAGGAATTTCTTGGTCTTAATTTGTGATCTTAGTTAACAATTACCCTTTTTATTACTCTATATAGGATTTAGTAGTTTGATAGGGAATTGGATTTTCAATTGGATAGATTTCAAATAACATTTGAAATTGGACTCGCATCATGAAACCATTTGAAATTGGACTCTCATTATTTGTAGGGTGGACCGAAGCGCATAAGTGGTGCTGCTGCACCTTCTCAAGCTCCCGCAAAACAAATCACATTTAG
Organism: Crataegus laevigata; assembly: GCA_963580275.1. Lineage (NCBI taxonomy): Eukaryota > Viridiplantae > Streptophyta > Magnoliopsida > Rosales > Rosaceae > Crataegus > Crataegus laevigata. The sequence continues at coordinate 2,688,214 of OY756940.1, forward strand.
TTCCCCGCCTGCTAATGGGGCGCATTCTATTGTGCCTGCAGATATTAAACAAGAACCTCAATACCTTCATGCTCCAAGATCTTTAAGCAAGACACTATCGTTCACAAATGAGATTCAACCATCAGCGAATGATGATAAAGCAAGACCAGTTAGTGAAACCAAAGGGGAGACGAGACCACAATCGTCTGATATCCTCGAGAGAGCTCGAGCTGCCATTGCCTCTGCTGAGCGTGCGTCTGCTGCTGTCCGTCAGGCTGCAGCAAGTGAATCATTGCGGAGCTGGTTAAGTCCTTATAGTGCTCAAGTGAATCATTTGGATACGTTACTAATTGCAAAGAAAGTGCTGAGGTTTTAACCGTACTCATGAATACGATTTGTATATTTGTATCTTGTGACCTGAAGAACTCAAATGTTTTTCTCTATCATTCACCAGTTGTTATTGTTGCAATCGCTTTTTCTACAATATATTTTGTGTTGTGATTGACCGGAGGTCACCTGCTCTGCCTTTCGCACCGACTCCCAAGATTCTTAAGCTTTAAGGCTCGTCAATGAGCCGTGAGCCATTAGTTGTGCTTGTGATTTGCATATTTTCATTCGTCAGATGCGAGTGGAAAGCCATCTGATTACATAGCAGAATTGAGTCAGTTGTGTGGAATTTTTTTTTCGGAATGTTTGATTATGTAGACTAATCACATTCAGATATTGTCCTTGATAATTATAATATAGACCTCGAATGCTGCAATGCACGCATCAAAATTTGGATCGAAAACGGGTGTTTGTAGCCCTCATTGAATGAGTAAACACATAATTAATGTCTTCCAACAACACTGGATGCTATGTATTCGCTTGTTGTGCCAATAAGGTTCCTCTTTTCTTCTATTCACATATGCGCGGGCCTTACCTAGTTTAGGATTTTAATAAAGGAAAAAGAGATTGATGTGTGGTTGGATCGATGCTCAAAATATTTGTTTCACACAAAATTGTAAAATATGAGAAAGTCTAAGCTAGTCAGGACTCAAACATTGTTTGTTTAATCATGAAACATTTGTACAATCTCTTTGAAGTAAACATAGATTACTTGTTACACTAGTAACTCGCCTGGTAATTTACTTTATTTTTTCCGAAACTAGATCCGTATATATGTATGAGGAGAACGACGGTGACATGAAATTTGCAAACATTGATTGGTTGCAAAACAACCAGAAAAAAAAAATGAAAAAAAGAAGAAGAAGAAGATGAAAGCCAAACCCTAAACCGTACAAAAGGAAAAAAGTTTGACATGGATGATCAGAACAAACCAAAACATTCCTGTTTGCTTTCCCAGAGAGTCCGATCCGATCTACAACGACACTACTATTTATCTATAACAGCTGCTGCCACAGCCTGATGAACCTCGATCTGAGAACCCTAGTGCCATAGCCTAGAGGCCAGACCTAATTATACAAGGCTGCACTATTGCATATATACATTTAACCTAGCTAGCAGCTAGGCTAATGATAAAGGTGACAGTGCAGTGGTAAGGAAGACAAAGTTTACATGACCTGATGGTGGGTATAGTTGTACAGATCAGAGATTCCAGCCAGATCTTCTCCATCAAGTCCTAAGGATCCGAAAATTTAGATACTTGAAATTTAATTAAATGAATACAATTATTATCATTTTTAAGACTATTTATTTATAGTTGTTGGATCAAATTTTAATAGTCCAAATTTCCGGATCCTTAGGATTTGGTGGGGTGAGATCCGGCTGAGATCTCTGTCCTGTTGTACACACACACACACATATATAGATATATCATATATAGAGAGTCACGCATCTCTCATGCAAACACAAAACCCACGTCGATTTCTCAAAAGACAACAGTACTCTTTAATTAAGTACTCATGCATGAAACTTCAGCAAACACTTCTGAAAGGCACACTTATAACAATTAGCTGTACGTTTATATTCACTGTGTCTCTGTGTCTGCGTCGTGACAAAGATGTAACATTGTTGGGTTAGCATTTAGCAGCATGCATGAGAGAGAGAGAGAGAGAATTAGACAGCTATATATATGAGGTACTATATATCACACCAAAAAAAGAACACCTGGTTTGAATCATAACATACCATAAGAGGTGGTGGTGGTGCTCAACCGCGTGATCTTCAACAACAACCCTCATTGATAATGTGGAACTGAACAGTCGTTTTCGTCTTGAATTTCGTTTTAAAACCCCAATTCTCCATTGATCGCTTGCTTTAGACCTCCCAGCTGTACCTTCCACTATGAATAATCATTGCATCCCCATGTGGGGATACGCATATCCCCTATCTTAACCGTATAAAATTAATAATCAGAAACGTTTAATTTATTAATCTTCATTAAGATCATATGTACAAAAAAAATTCGAATTAGAGATTTTTCAATCACCTAAATATATCAAATAAATGAATGGTTTTTCCGATTGAAATGATTTTGAATGGGAGATCTTCAAATGAGAATTAAGTAATTAAATAATCCTGATTTTGAAATTTGTACGATTAATATATGCAAGGGAAAATGAGATCATCTCTAAAAAAAGAAATTCAAACCGATCAGTTCTTCTGGGGAGTTCCCTGCTATAAGTTATTTTTTCTACTAGTGACACATTTCACTCTAGTCGATCTTCCAAATCTAAGCGCTTCACTTTATATTGAAAAAGCTAGTTAATGGTTAAATCCAATACTATCATAAATTGAGTCACTGTAAAAGAAGTGTTAGCATACATATATAAAGCGGATATAGTCAAATGGTAAAGTTTCTCATCTTTTCTTTATTTACAAATTTCATCTTCAACAATCGTAGATTTATTTCAATATTTTTTTTCATTAATGAAATTATCTTTTTATACTGCACATAAATATCTTCATATTATAACTAACTAAATTTAAAATATATGAATAAACACAACACATGCAAAAGTACGACTTACAACTATCCTCCTGGCCCCTAGCCTATATGGTACGTGTGGACTAACGAGGGCTAGGTGTTTGATGATTGCGAAGTAACCAAACACAGCAGTTCTGGTTTGGCTGTAGCTATAGCTCACTTTGGACTATAGTTAGAACCATCTTTAGTTTTAAGTTGGCCAAATCGGTTAATGGTTCTGGTAATAAAGTATTCAGAATATACTCTATATGGTAGAAAAAATATTATTTAAACTCTGGTAGTAAAGACTGTTAACAAATCATAAAAATGAAGTTTCTATTCAATATCTGTTAAATGCAGAAATAAATATGTATTTTTGTTCAACCCCACCCTTTCTTTGTTCACGTTCGTCTCTATTCTCTCTCTAATCTGTATCTCCACCAACATTTTCAGATGAATATATAATGAATAATGAATCAGCCCATCAACATAAAAAAACAAATTTAAAATAAATCAGCCAAACCAACATATTTTTTTTTTTCTGAAAAAATATTAAAATTGCAGAAACTTATCTGAAAATGAATCAGCCTCATCCAAGAGAGATTTTTATGTTTCAGATGGATAATTTTCGAGTATTGTTAGGAAGACTAAATTTGCAAAATAAATGATATATCACCAATAAAAATGAGCACATATATCAACGCTTAAGTAATAAATCAATTATTAATTTCTATGTCCTTTAGTTTTCAAATTTGACCTCATTAGTTTGTTTGATCTGTTGTTCGGAGGGTTCCTTGAGTCAGCTGCAACATTTTCTCACCGCGCTGCTTCTTCATCTTTTCCTACGAAACATGGGAGTTTGCCATCCATTTTTAGAAAAGAAAAGGAACAATAGTTAGCAACTATGTTTTTCACTTTTTTTCATGAGTCTCTCGGCAAAAAAAAAAAGAAAGTAATAATTACAAAGTATAAAGCTTCCTGCTAAGACTATGAAAGTAGGAGTTAAAAAGAAGTAAAATGTTGCAATTTTTTTTTATTACTTCAGGAACTATAATTCTCCATCCAGATCAGTAAAACAACAATTAAGCAAATAAGTAAGAGAACCAACAGAATCCTCTATGCATATATCGAATGTTAATCTCCAACTTTTTTTTTTTTACTGTTAAGATTTCAGAAACGTTCATTGACATTACAAATACTAGCCTTCATGCACGCGGAGCACGTGCAAAAAACATTTTTTGAATCACAGTATGCTACGCGCGACTTACATGTTTTAAATATATTTATATGTGTAAATTGACAAAAGGAAAGTTAAATACTTAAAGTAAATGAATAATCTTAGATTATGCTAGAAGAAACCTCTCATAAATCAATTAAAGTAGCTAAATTCACATAATAAAATAGGTCTCTATAGAATTTACATTAAGAATAGAGAAAATAATATTTAATATACAATTGATTGAATCATATTATTGCTAGCCATTGTGAGGCTAAACCCACCCCCTTCTCCCTCTTAGTGTAGATAATTTCGTTTGTTAAAAAAAAAAATTATTTGACAACTACTTTAATCACATTATTATATGCGTGTGAGAGCTTTTTTATAACGGGCATTACACGCCTCTTAAGATGTTTTGAACGTGTTTAAAAATAGAGAAAATAGTATTTGATAAACAACTGATTGAATCATATTATTGTTAGCCCATTGTGAGGCTAAACCCACCCCCTCCCCCTCCCTTTAGTGCAGATAATATCATTTGTTAAAAAAAACAATCATTTGATAACTAATTTAATCACATGATTATCCACGTGCGAATGACCTTTTTTGTAACCGGCATTACATGTCTTTTAAGATGTTTTGAATGTGTTAAAAAATAAAAAAAAATTTGAATCATATTATTGCTAACCTATTGTGAGGTATAATTATAAAAAAAAAATACAAACCACAAAAAAAAAAAATTATTAAAAAATACTATTAAAATGACAAAAATGCCGTTGTCATATTTGATGCATTATTTTGGAATGCCTTTGAAGTTTTTTTGTTTTGGGGGCATATTTGTCCAAATATTTTTGTTGAAGCTTGGTGATACCAAAACACTATTCACCTTTTCCATTCTCTTTATATATAGATAGATTGTCACATCCCAAACCGGCTCGGCCGTAGCACGATGTTGTCCTCTTTGGGCCTGGCCCACATGGTTTTGTTTATGGAGACTCGGCACGAGAACTTTCCAGTGGGTCACAAAAAGGCCTCGTGTTATAGGGAGGGGAGCATGTACATATAAGGCACATCATCCCCCTCTCCGTTGGTCGATATGGGATCTCACAATCCACCCCCCTTAGGGGCCCCATTCTGTCACATCCCAGACCAGCTCCGCCGTAGCACGATATTGTTCGCTTTGGGCCCAGCCCGCACAGTTTTGTAGGGTCACCCATCCTAAGAATGCTCTTGCCCAAACTCGCTTAACTTCGAAGTTCTCACGAAATTCGAAGCTAGTGAGTCCCCAAAAGGCTTTGTGCCATAGGGAGGGGAGCATTGTACATATAAAGCACATCACCTCCTCTTCGTTGGTCGATGTGGGATCTCACATAGATGATAGCATGTTTATGTCCATTGCGGCCGACCTATATACAAAAGGGGTGTGATATCCACACACCTCTTTTTACTTCTCTCACACTTATTTGGATTTCGACTGTCAGATTGGATGAATTGAAGAAGATCTAACGGACAGAAATTAACAGGGGTGTGTAAGAAGTAAAAAGGGGTGTGTAGATAGCACACCCCTATACAAAAACAATGATGAAATAACTTTTATGTACCCGAGCTTTTTCCACAGCAAATTGTACAAATGGGTCGGGCAGTGGCACCTCCTCTGTGGGTATACTGTTGCAATCCACGATTTATGGAATTGTACTCTACAAATTTCCTTCCATACAAGAGTACAATTGGATTAACAAAGAATGAACAAGTTTCTTTCAATGAATCTACGTACTAACCGATCGATCATCAGAAAAAATGATAGACATACTTGATAAACCGGATCATCGATCATACAAGTTGCAGAGCCAGTTCCAATCCTCCTGAGAAATTAAAAACAAAAAAAAATTAAATTACAGCAGTACCTCTAGTACTATCATCATTTGAAAAACTTGCATAGGCATGTCCTATAGTTTCCTGTAGATCACAATTGAACAAGAAGATGTTCACATGTCACTAGTTCATAGGATTATCTTAATTTGTAGATATCTCTAACAAGTCAAATCAATTGCAGCTGTGTTGCCTTTTCTCCGACAAATAATGGAGCAGATGCCAAAAAGTATAAAAAGAGAAGGAAAAATAAATAAATACAAGTAGCTAAATTTATGGTGAATAATCCAAGCAAGGCAATCCACCAAGTATTCTAAAATGTTTTTTTGCACCGTTAATTAGGGATTTTTAAATGGATGTATATATAAATATTGATTGGTAATTCGGGTTACATTGATACTAAGTGAGAAAAAAATCCATATTCTAACCAAATTACTGAATACGACTTCAACCCAGCTAATATGACCTGTGAAAGGGGGAAAAGGGGGAAGAACTGCATTAATCAACCTTGAAGATTAAACAGAGGTTTTTATAATGTGGATGCAAAATTATACTTCTTTTTTCTTAATGTACACAAGACGGCGGAATTGATCGAAGATCGAATAAAAAAGCGTAATAAATCAGCATCATGGAGAATGCAATTTGAGAAATGGATCAAAGATCAAATCGAAAGGCGTAGATCAAACGGGTCACAAGCCTAACTCACGGCTACCGTAAACTGTGCATTTTTAGCTGAATTCTTTTGTTTACTATGTTTTATCATCATTCTAAGATTTTAGGACGTTTTCGGTATTTTTGCTATTTGTTTAATTCGTTTACTATTTGAACTCCTAGAAAGTGTAGAGCTTATTAAGAGGCATTATATATACCACCCTTTAGGTTCTAGGTTGGTTTACTATTTGAATACTTTCTTTTTGTCACAGCTTGGTAGTAAGAAAAACTATACTTGCCAAACATTATTAGGAGTTTATTGTCCGGAAGATGGAGATTATGCATTGCTAGCTATAGCTAGGTTAGAATTGCAATATTAAAAATAAGGGTAAATTACAAAAAACTACCTCAACTATTAGGTCGTTAACAGTTTCATACCTCATCTTTAAAAAGTTTCAATGTCATACATTTGCTTACGAATTTGTTTCAATGTCATACCTCCCGTCAATCTGCTGTCAGTTTTTCAGTTAAATGCTGACGTGGCGTGTGACGTGGCACACTTTATATTAAAAAACTAACAAAAAAATATTAAAATATTTATTAATTTATTAAAAAAAAACCAGAACCTATCAGAACCCCCCACCCCCTTCTCCTTCCTTCTTCCCCATCGCCATTGCATCTGCACCCGAGAAAAAAAAAAAAAAAAAAAAAAAAACCTATAAGCACACCCGCACCACTCACCTCGCGCCCCTACCCTACCCCCCACCCTCTTCTCCTTCCTTCTTCCCCATCCCCATTCCTGAAACAAAAAAAGAAAGAAAAAAAAAAAACCTGCACACCCGCACCCAACCCCCCGCCCACCCCTACCCCCCATTCCCCTCCCTCCGTCCCATTCCCGCAACACCCACCCCATGCCTCCACCCAGGCCCCTACCCCCACCCACGCCGCTACCCACCCCAGATCCCAATTTGAAAAGAAAAAAAACATCACCGCCTGCAACCCAGAAACAAAGAAAAGAAGAAGAAGAAGAAGAAGAAAGAAAGAAGAAAGAAAGAAAAAGAAGGAAGAAGGAAAAAACACGTCATTAGCACAGACGCGTGGGGGATAAGAGAGATTACAGAGGGAGGAGAGAGAAGAAGAGGCCGGGGGGAGGGAATGGGGTGGACAAAACTGATGGTTTTTTTTGGGGGGGGGGGGGTTGCAGGAATGGTGATCTGGGAACTGGAAAGAAGGAAGGAGAAAGAGTGGGGGATGGGGGGTGGCGAGGCAGTGGGTGGCGCGGGGGGTACTGATAGTTTTATTTATTTAAATAAATTAATTATTTAATATTTTAATATTTTTTAGTTTTTAATATTATTTTATTAGTTTTTTAATATAAAGTGTGCCACGTCACATGTCACGTCAGCATTTAACTGATAAACTGACAGCAGACTGACGAGAGGTATGACATTGAAACAAATTCGTAAACAAATGTATGACATTGAAACTTTTTAAAGATGAGGTATGAAACTGTTAACGACATAATAATTGAGGGAGTTTTTTGTAATTTACCCTAAAAATAAAAAATAAAAAATAAAAAAATAAAAAAAGGGAAAACAAGAGAAATTTCCAATGGTCCAATTGGTTTGCCTAGCTAGCTGCTATAGTCGCTTTCTTCTTTGTAAACACCGACGGAAGCCATTAATGCATGCACGTTGAATGGGCCGGGGCAGTGTCAAAGTATTTTGGTACTTGAAAGAAAGAGAAAAAACCTAACTAGCTACTTTCTTTCCCTCACACAGTACCAGAGTACACACAGAACTCGCACGCACACACAGAGACGGAGATATATCAGATCATATGATCAGGAACTATTAGCAAACCAAATAAGTGAAAGAGATAATAAAGATATAGAAACTGATAGAGTGACGGATCAGTTAGCTTATTAGCTATACCTATAGTCACAGAGATCAAATAATGCACTGTAAAAGCTGATAAAATATTCAAAACAGCTTTAAACATTCTCTCAAAATTGTATGTATGTATGTGTGTGTGTGTGTGTGTGTGTATATATATATATATGTATGTATATTGCGTGCATAAGCAAAGCTGGTCTACTCTATCTCCGATTAGCGCGTCTATATATATATATATATATATATATATATATATATATATATATATATATATATATATATATTGTAGTTTATGCATGCACGCTCCACTTCTCTCCCATATTTGATCAGTTTCAGCCTCTGATCTCTCTCTCGAGTATTACTATTAAGTTATACAATATTATTATTAGATTTAGCAATTTATAGGAGTGTAGTTTCTTGTTGGAATGACTTTTATGATATAAGTACTTTGTCACTTTAGCTTCCGTATAAATTTTATGAAAACATGTGTAAGTTTTTGTTGACATGACCTTGTATATATAATATATCATTAACACAATACACCAAGTTAATGATATACTCGTGTCATGTAAAGTGTTTTCCTAATTATTGGGCTTCTCTAATTATAAAATTTTGTGGTAGTCCATGTGAAACATCCAATTATCCGTGATCCATCTCTCTCTCTCTCTCTGTGTCTGTGCCCGGATCTTCGTCAACCTATACAGTCTCGTACCTTTCTTCATTAGAGATATTCACCTCTTGGGGTCGCACTAATATTGAGGAAGAGACTCGCTGTACTAATTCACTTCCATTTTTTTTTCTTCTGATAACTAATTAACTTAACTAAATTTTTAGAAAGATGATTACAATTTCATTATCATCTATAAGAGTGAAATATAACAAAAGAGTACACTTCTTAGGTTAAATAAAAACTCACGCATACCACTAGGAGAACCCTAAACTCTGTTCATAAACTGCATTTATATATATAGTACAGTTGATTGATCCTTTTTTTGGTATTTTTTTTCTTTTTCCGTAATTATATCTTGTATTTTTAAGTTTTTAAAAGAAAAGAAATATAGGTTTGTTTTTATCATTTGTCGTTTTTAGTTGATATACACTGCCGCTGCATATATAGCAGTTAGTTGTCAGTAAATTATTTAAAACAGATACCATATCCAATGAAAGATATCTACAAATTAGATAATCAAATTTTACTTAACTTTATATCTTTATTGTAACATTTAGGGTAGGGCGCCAGCCTCTCTACTTATGATCAGTGATTGAATGTGCTGGAACATCCAGTCTGACCTAGCTTTAGCTCTGCTCTGGTTTGTGATTTGTTCTGCAAGTGAAGATTTTGAGGTGGTGAAATGTCTTTGAGACGTTTCAAAAGTAAAGGGGAATACGTGGGGTCTCGTCGGGACAAAGTTCTAGCGTCTGTCATGGCACTATCGGTAGTTACTCACTAATTAGCAAGTTAAGTTTCACCATGTTAACGGCGAAGCATATGAGTTTAATCAAGTTGGTTAAAAGAATGCGTTCTTCCACCAAAGTTCGAATTAATCTCTATCATTTGTAAACTTTGAAAGAGAAAACCATGCTAAGGAAGACTGATAAATTACAATCAAACTAATTAATAATTAGGATCCATAACCTTGCAATAGAATGAATAATACAACAAAAAGTAAATAACTCGAAGGATCTTCAGTTGTATAAATATGTGTTTGTGGGTCCAGCTACGTTTTAGCTGCTAACCAAATCAGGTTGAACACTAGCTTGCTAGCAGTACCCAGTATGGGCCTCAGATGTAGTTCCGATAGTTAACAATGTGATTTCTTATCCGCAAAAACAACTAGCGGTAGTGTAGATGGTTGCAGTCCAGCTTAACCTTTTACATAAACGTAATATAATATATACATCTATGTATGTATATACGTCTGTGCGTGTGTGTGCAGGTTTAGTCTGCAACAAACTAGGGTTAGCTATATATATAGCTAGGGCTAGGGCTGCTCTTTTTGGTGTCTTCTATCTTCAACTATCTGTCTCTTATGTAGCTCCTGGTGCCCCACCCTCCTCCCTAACAATCTTCATCAGTCACTTCAAGTTGCACTTTTAAGCACCTGAACACCTAATCGCCTTCAATCTTCAGCCTCAGCAGTTGGCCGAAAAATAGGTTGGTCTATCCACATATTTAAGCCAACTGATTCTTCCTCCATACTCACACCATAGCTAGGGTTAGCGCTGCAGTAAAGTGTTCTGTGTTGTTCATGGCCCTGTGGCTTTCATTTAACGAGATTCTCAATCAATCCGGAATTTAAGAGACAATATGTACCCACCATGATTATTTAATTGGTTTCAGGTTCATTTTTTTTTCTAAAGTCATCAGTCCATGTCTCAGATTGCACAAGTCTTATTTGTTTTTCTCTTAAAATCAATGTGATAACATTCTGTATATTAGGTCAAAATTAAAGAATCCTCATTTTTATTTTATTTCAAAGTAGCTTATCCTAAAAACATATAAATTATATATTGCGGACAATATATATATATATATGTGTGTGTGTGTGTGTGTAATTAGTAAATATTTCAACACAATGGTAGGGTAATGTTTTCACATGGGAAAAGGTATAATTTTCAAGAGAGAGCAGAGTGACCGTGGAAGAAATTTAAGTTTGAGTTGAAAAAAGTGTACTGTACTAGCGTTAGGATGTTTTGTATTATTGAATTTGAAAATGTGTGATATTTCCATACAATAATTTATCCATATAATGTGGAAAATAAAATTCGATGGACTTTTATACTTGACAACAAACGTTACAGTGGAATTTAATTGATCACCATAAACAAATATAGAGGTGTCAATACATAGCTCTAGTGACTTAAAAATTATTGTGGAGTGGATTTGCATAGACAAACAAGAAGAGTAAATCCCTAAACGGCTTTCACATGAACAAAGCTACAAACGATACCAATATAAATCAACTCCACAACAGGATAGACGCAACGAATCCAAATTGGTGACAACACCGGTCATCGCTCTGAATAGCGAAGCCACATAAAATTATATCAAAACGATGGTAATTGGTTATTTGTTTCATGAGAAAATTAAATATCTAGGAGTTATACTAAAGTAAAAATATCATCACTTTGTAAATTGAAAGTTTTTCCAAAAAATTATAAATTTTTATACAAGTTTTCACTATGAGTCTTATATGACTTTGCAAATTGACAGTTAAACCTATTTGATTAGGGTAATGTTGGATATACTAAATTTTTAAAGTAAAGGATGTGAGTTTTAAAATTTAGTCCCTAGCATTACCCATTTGATCAACTGTCTTAAGACCCTGCCTTTTAGCTCAGCATACATAAGCATTTTTTTTTATCTACACTAAGGGAAAGAAGGTGGGCTTAGTCTCACAATGGGTTAACAATAAGTGGTTCAAATTTGCTTTTAACGAGAATCAAAGCTAAGAACTTACAAGTAAAGAGGAATACTACTAAACCGTAGTACTAAGTGACAACATTCTTTGTAAGCTTGGTGTTTGTATAGGCTAAATATACATGGTATCAAAAGTTCTTACGAACTAGTGAAGTCTCTCAAATTTTCTTTTCTCAAACCCTAATTATGTCGTCCCTGGTAATTATTTTTCTTTTCTCAAACCCTAATAATGTCGCCCCCGGTAATTATTTTATTTTCACCTATTTTCTTTATAAAAAAAAAGTCTACAATACTAGGGAGTATTGATTATTCCGCCACAGAAGGACTTGGATCAAATCTAACGACTGTCAAAGAAAATTGGGAAGTCTTTGGATTGTGGATCTAACGACTAAAGTGGTATAGTGTTCAATACTTGCCTCGCCCATATTCTTCGCACTTTTTAGGGATTCTCTGGCTGATTCTTTTCTTCCCTTTCCCATAACCTTCAAGGTAGTGATGTTGTTCATTTTATGCATAGTAAGTATTTTCAACTATGACTATTTTTCTTAAGATATGTGTTAACACATGACTAATGTACCCAAGATCGGGGAAATACCAATAAACAAGACTAATGTTCTCCGAGTTACATGCAATCAACTGATCATACATGCATATAGTTCCATTTGATATATGCTAACAGTGGGGATCTGGATTATGCTTTGGAGGTTGGAGGGGTATAGTTTAAGAGACAAGAAATGTGATTGTTTCTGGCGAGTTTCTCAGCAGGTGATATTGCCCCCTAGATTGCAAGCATGGTGTGACACTGTGACCATATATGACCCAGAAACCAGAAGACCCTAATTTTTGGGGTGGATCAGAGATTACACACAACACCAAGAAATCTAGAGAGAGAAACAGCCACCCTAATTTCCTTTGGTCAAAACGCTGAAACCATATAAATTAAATGCTCTAGGAAAAGGCAATGGAAGGAAGCAAAAGAAAAAGAAAGATAAAGGAAAGGAAATCGATTGGCATGCAAAACGAACACGAAACGTTAAAAGGGGGTTGGCAACTTTCAGTTCAAATCTAACTTGTTGTCCCACAATCCATTTTTCTAGTTCCCCTTTTCAGACTTTTGGTGTGGAGTATACACACTCAGATTTTCAATGTTGAAATCCTTCAACAAGTTACAAAACATTTTCTTAATTTCCACTCGAAGCCAAAGTTGCTGAGGGTGTCGATGAGCTCAAAAGCTGTCCCAGTCCCCCCCCTGTATAAAAATACCAAAAAAACCTCTCACTCATCTCCTTCCTCTGTCTCATGACCCCATTTGTCAGCTTGTTAAGTCTCTCTCTTTCTCTCTGTCCGTTCTGGGTGGCGTGTCAAGCTAGAGACCCTAATAATAATGCTTCAGACTATCACTCACTCAACAAAAAAACAAAAACCCAAAAAAAGAAAAAAAAAATAAGTATTTTAATTAATATTAGAAGCCATGTTGAAATCGATTGATCGAAGGAGGAGTCCCTGAGTAGCTCCTGCCCCAATTCAATCCTTCTTCCTGATTCACGTGCAGCGATCCGTCTCTACCACCACCACCACTACCAATACCTCCACCGCCTCCTGGTCCCACAGGCGCCCCAATGCAAGTGTAGTTGGTGGACTCCGCCGGTGCCACTCCGTAGTTTACATTTGGGTTGCCGTATGAAGGAGTGCCAGTAGTGTTGTTGCTAAGAACATGTCCAACGTAATAGTCATTGACTTGATGATGAGGGTAATGGGAAGAAGCAGGGAAGGACATGGGTCGTGACGGAGACGGATATAAGTAGGGTTGAGGCGGTTGTACTTGTACGCCTCCCTGCGGTGCCGGTACCGGTGGCGGCGGTATAAGGGCGTTTGATGAAGAACCAGAAAAAACTCTTGGTGGGAATCTGAGAGGTAATGTTGGATCAACACCACCAATGTTGTTGCCTGCAGCAGCCGGATGATGATACCCTCCTGGGGGAATCGGATGGCAGCATCTATAATAATATCAAACCCAGCACACAAATCAAATCACACTGAATAAATTAGTATATAACCAACTATTTTATTTACTTTTATACAAAAACATATTTATACTAAAATAATCTGAAGAAGATTCGATCTTTAAGTGCGGAGGGAGAGGACACTGCCTTGCATTAGCAACTAATTTGTTAAAAGAAAAGGAAGAGAAATTAAAGCATAAAATTACATACCCTAGGTGAGGAGGAGGGGCGGCTAGGTTATCGTTATTGAAAACTAACTGACGAGCCCGGTTTAGTTGTTCTGTCTCCCTTTCTGATGACCGTTCCAACACACAAATCAAATCACAAATTAATAAATATTATATAAATGGCTACGAATCCAGAACCAAAAATAAATAAATAAATACTAAGCAGATGAACTTTAAATGACCAAGCAAGCATATCAGCAAAAGAAAACAAACGATCAAATCAAATCACAAACTTTCTTTTCCTCAAAGATAATGAAATGACCGAAGACGCTTCATGGCTGGAATCATTGATGACAATGTAAAATTTATGCTTTGCTGAAAAGCTGCTTTTGAGTTTCTTGTAAAAATTGAATTTATTAGGAGAAACGAGGAGAGAGTACCTTGACGGTGGCGGTTCATGTGTCCCCCGAGGGCCTGAGATTTGCAGAACTTGAGGGAGCAAAACCTACACTCGTAGACCTTCCCGCTCTCGTCTTTTCCATCTTTTGCGCTGCTTTTCTTTTTTCTGTAGCTGCCTGCAACTATGTGAAACCCCCAATCAACAAACAAAACAAAAGCAACTTCGATAAGACACAACCTAATCAGCTCAAACCCTACCTAATTTATTAATTAACCAACAATCACCATGACATATTTTAAGCTCATCAATTAATTCAAGCCCATAATCTCCTTTTAGAGCTAGTGGGGGGGGGGGGGGGGGGGGGGTGGGGACTGGGGACTTGAAGAGAAAAACAAAACAAGAAAAATGCACCCTTAGACAATAATACAAATTTAAGGGTTATTTGGTTTTGCCTTTGTTTAGTTTGGGGGAATGGAAGTAGGATATCAGAAATTTGAATAGTACCGGAGGAGCTGTCGTCGGTAACTTGTTTGCCATCCCTGCCGAAATGATCCTCAGGCAAGTTGTTGAGGTCTAGTGGGTTTCCTTCGTCAGGTCGCCTGCAAATCCATAAATATATAAAAGATTCTTATAAAAAAAACCAGTAATAGTACTGCTGTTTAACTTTAAAAATGATATATATATACACACACAAAGTAGTAGTATACAAAAAAGGGCAGGAGGAAAATTAAAGAGAAGAGGAAGAGAAGCAAGCAGCAGGTGAGAAAAGTGTGGGGGAAGACCTACATGGTACCGACAGAGAAAGACAGAAATGAAAATGTGAACGTGAGGCGAAGAAGTATCTCTCTCTCTCTCAGATGGGAAGACGGATAACTAAAGCTTTTAGAAAATTATAAGACTTTCAGTTTGAGACTGCAATATAGAGGCTAGTTGAGTGATGGTGGAAGAAAAAGAGCTTTGAAAGTTCTCTATCAGTTTCTCTGCCAAACCCCTTTGGACTCATCTATATCTTCTCTCTCTCTCTCTCTCTCTCTCTCTCAATAAAATTATAGTAAAAATGAAAGAACAAAGCTAGCTGATACAGTAGTACTGGGCCTCGTGACTTAAAAAAGGAGGAGGTACTGTGGCGGAATGGAGATAAGAGAGAGGGCATTAGGCTTTGGGGTATCGTCCAAGTGTCAATTGGTTAGCTTGAGACTTGAGAAGGACGAGGCTCTTAAGTTTTTCCTTCACTCTCAAATGTGCCCTTCTGCTATCTGTCTCTCCACATATTCCTTTGGTTTGTGTTTACAACATACCTTAACCCTAATAAAAACATACCTAAACTTTAATACAAACATACTTAGTATTACGATCTAGTAATATTTTTTCACTTGTAAATTATAAGTGAGAGGTCTTAGGTTCGATTCTCGCCAAAGGCGAATTTGAACCATATTATTGCTAGCTCATTGTGAAACTAAGTTTACATCTCCTCCTTAGTGTAGATAATATCGTGTGTTCAAAAAATAATAAATAAACCAACTCAATTGTACAACATAATTTTATTAAATTAATTAAAAAAATTACACCTAGCCAAGAGGGTTATAAATCTAAAATATTCACTAATCTATGAGATAATAGGCTTTCTATAGTACATATATTTTGGTTACAATGGGTGAATCTTATTTAGGAGAGTCTTTTTGTGTGCTCGGAACACAGGACAGTTGCCACATATTATCATATTATTGGTGGAAAGGTTTTTTTTTGTTTTTTCAAGCATCTTCCCAATTGTATAATTACATGTGGTGTCTAACCCTATGTTTCATGCACACTGAAAAATCTCTCTTTATTTGGATGCAATTGCAATGGTAGTCGATTTTTTCTACAAATGGTAGACTTCGCGGCCCATTCAGTTTTCATTTTTAAAACTTGAAAACAATTATCAATACTTTTTTTTTAAAGCTGAAAAACAGTTAAAAAAACAAGTTTCCAATTAATAAAAATGTATAATATATACATAAACTTAAAATTAAAAATGAAATCGTTATCAAATGTTCGCTTAATTTATGAGTGTTATGCATATTTGCAATTTATTTTTCAAAGTTTAAAACTTTTTAATTTCTACTATCTTGTCCTTAAATAACGAATAATATTCTTCTAGATAACTACAATACCAAGACCATTTTACTTTATTTACCAACAAAACAATAGAAGACCATATAACCTAATATTATCATAAATTTGCAGTTATTGTTATTTTATCATACACTCACTGCAGATCAAATAGCTAAGCAAGCTAGCCTACAAGTGCACATCTTCTACTTACATAAGTATCTGATCAGCAGAATATTCGTCATATGTATCAGTTAATTAATTAACATGAAGAGCATCATAGACATTATATGGTCCACTTGTAGCTAATTAAATCCCTCTCCTTGGGGCATATATATGTATATATCTTTGTACTGCGATGGATCATGGAAGTGTTACTTTCAGTGTCTGATTAATGTCAGTATTTTTATGATCCAAGTAGGGATGGGCACAACTCCACCCAATGTCTTGTTTTATTCTTTAAAAGTATCTAGTTTGGTTGATCATGTTCTTTTTCGAGCAACGTGGAAACACAAAAGAAACTAAAGCTGGTAATGTTCATACAATTTAGACAAATTTTCTACTTAAAACCTAATTAAAACTGAACGAGATCCACTTAGACTTACGTGCATGCAAATCAGTCTAACAAACTAAACGACGATCACAAGAAGGTGAGCTTAATGACAATGTATAATCTAATTAATCGAGTTTTAACCTTTTTAATGAAAGTAAAAATAATTTGAACTGCCGATAGCTAAAAGAGAAGTAAGAAGATCGTTGCCCTTAACATGTTTACTATCATCTAAAGTTTTAGCGAAATGAAATTAAATTGGATCCACTTGTATGCATGCAGTGTAATTATTGAAACGATTACAAATTAATCCGTGATATTCCAAGTGTAGAAAAAGTTATAAATTATAGAGAGTTTTAATAAAATATTCTCGAGACTGTTCACCTGAGTGTAGATAGCTAAAAGAGAAGTATGAAAATGACCACCTGAGTTATAAATTATAAGTTATGAATTATATGTATGTATATTATGGGTTACATATATACATACATATACACTCAGGTGGGTTCATGGACCACATTAGGCCGTGTAGGTCTTGACTTGAGGGGGATCGATCATTCGGACTGGTAATACAAATTTGTAACGTCCGGCCATGCAAGGCTGCATCGGCCGTGCATCCAAATACTGCAAAATTTTATCCATAATTACATAAGGTGGTCCTGCAGGCACTCGCCGCTCTGCCAAACATCAAACATATCCTCTTTCATTTTCTAAAAATCTAGGAAAATCGTATATTATCATTTTTTTTAATTCATTTATGGGGCTGGTGGCCTGAATATAATGAATATTGACCATCAAAAACCAAATTGTTAACTTGAAAAAAAACAAAATTTGGCACAAAAATAAAGGAAAGCAGTTTCTTTTAGGGAAACTGTGAAAGTCAACATGGGAAAGTGCTTTTGGGTTTAATTTATTCGTTCTGATTTCTGGATGGTATCTCATCACAAGGAGGCCCATACTGGCCCGTTGGATATTTAAGCCCAATAAGTGAACTTTTGGTTGTTCATATTAGGCCCAAATGGCCCATGCAACTTGGATCTGTAAATTTCAATCAAATAGTAACATGTGACGATAACATTGCTCCCTTATAAAGGTCCTTCTCGTCATTTACTCGATTATGATCTTGATACGATAAGTTATAGAGAAAATGGGAAAATTTTGATCTCTGTTAAGAGAAAATTTAAGAGAGTTTTAACAAAACACTCTCGGTACTGTTCACTTTTAACGAAAAATCATATTTTTATATTTTCCTAATATTATTCACTATATCTTTAAAAATAACTTTTCATTAAAAGAATTTTTTTGTTAATTTTTCGTTAATTTTCTTAAAATTGTAACTCAAGGACAGAGTTCCTTGGTTCCGTGTTTGTATTAGTTGCGATAAATGATGGGTATTGAGTATTTCTATGGCATATCTTGAGTTCAATTTTCAACGCTAAAGAATTAAACAATGGTGAATAGAAAATGCTAAAATAACCCCTCTCCATCGCCATTCTAAGGTTGGCAATTTTTTTTCCTTTTATCTTTTGTGATTTTGAAACTTTTTGAAATGGGTTTTTGGTTGTGGAGCTATAAAGTTGATTGCTTTGCTGTTGATATAAGATTTTTGTGCATTTTTTTCGGGTTTGTTTTGAAATCGGATTTTCTTGAGTTTGTTTATTTGAGCTACAAAGTTGTTTGCTTTGGAGTTATATTTGGATTTTATATGTGAATTTTTAATTGGGGTTTTGTGAAATTAATCGAGTTACATTGGGTTATGCTTTATGAATCGTTTTCAGGTAAAACGAATGGTGGTTAGCACGTATCAGGCTGCTAGTGGAGCTGGTGCTGCTGCCATGAGAGAGCTTGAGCTGCAAACTAAAGGTTCATTTCCCCTTTTTACCCGTCTACATGTTTTTTGAATCGTTTTGTGCATGGTTTACATTGGGTTATGCTTTATGAATCGTTTTGTGAAAAATCATATTTTTACCATTTTCTCTTTTCACCTGTCTACATGTTTTTTAACAACTTGAAAATTTAAAAAAAAATTATAATTTTTTTTTTTACAATTAAACACATATTTCCGTATTTTAATTTTTTAAATCCTTATACCATTCCAGTAATAATAGTTTGCAGACGATATTTCTAACTATTACCAATGAAGGTAATATAATATTTGCTAAGTATTCTTGGATTATGAAAACTGTTTAGAAGACAACCCATAATGTAAAATATTAACATAATATATATATATATATATATATATATATATAATGAGCTACATTATATTATAATTAGCTATATAAACCATGCACTATAGTCAATAGCATTGATCTAAATTTTGTCCGATAGAGAACATGGTTTGTATTAATTTTACATATATAAAATAAATGGGTAAACGGTTACCCGTTTATAACTGCGGTTAATACCCATAACCACCCATTTAATTTCACAGATGAACGTTTATACCCATAACCATTTATTTATCTAAACGGTTACCCATAACGGTAACCATGAAGTTTAAATGGGCGAGTAACCACTGTTATCCATAACCGCGGGTATTTTGCCCATCCCTAGTCGTATGCTTCAAAATAAAATTATATGACTAATAATTTGTACATATAAATATATCATGTAAAACCATGATGGCTATGTCTCGGCACATAAGCAAATATATGTTACCGACATAATCAATAAGCACTTGTAATTAGCATAGTGTAAAAAATAAAACGATACATGTTGGCTAGTGCCAAACAGTGTGTGGCTTGCCAAAAAGGTTTTATGCTTGGTATGTAAGCTTGTATTAAAAAGTGTAGTAATAGAAATATAAGTTATTGAGCACATCATATAGGTTTTATGCTACAGAAATCACGCACTATAGTCAATAGCGTTGATTTAAGTTTTGTCTGATAGAAAACATGATTTGTGTTAATTTTACATACATAAAATAAATGGGTAAACGGTTACCCGTTTATAACCGCGTTAATACCCATGACCGCCCATTTAAATTTTACGGGTAAACGGTTATATCCATAACCGTTTATTTATCTAAACGGTTACCCATAACCGTAACCGTTTAATTTAAATAGACGGGTAACTGCGGTTACCCATAACTAATGAGTATTTGCCCATCCCTACAAGCCACTAATGGCATTTTTCTACGCAGGTTGGATATCTTTGTCTGCGGTGATCAAATACGCAAGGGAGCTACACCTAATGTTGTTCAGATTGCCGAGATGTTGATATAGTTAAATTTCAAGGACGACACGTTTCTCTATAAATCTATTTGAGAGGTGAGATGATATGATTTGAGTTGATTCTGTTTTAGTCTTCAGATGTAGGCACAAGTTGAAATTGAGCAAACTAAGGCAGTTTCATTGTTTATTTTTGTAGAATAAGATATTAGCAGCCGACCTCACTTAGTGGGAAACGGCTTTGTTATCGTAAAATAAGTTATTAAGCTTATTAGTAATTCATTTTCAAGTGCAATTATTAGCATAATATCCTTCCTTCTAGAGGGGGAATTTTGTTATAATGATCTTGTACTATAAGAGAATATTTCACTCTCTTGCTCTCTTTTTTTGGGACAAAACTATTTTCTAAACTTCTATAATGTAGAGAAAGGGAGATTTGAACACGGGTGCAAATGTCAAGCATACTGCTCAAGCCAACAGGGCCACCCGATGTCCGCGTTCTCTTGCTTTCTTCAGGCACATAGAATTGGTGATGCTCCAAAGTAGGTTATTGACTCCTTTCGGAGCAAGTACCAACTTTCCAAAAAGTACCCTACAAAAAATTATAATGCTTTTAGACATCCTCACTCAGTCAAGTATATGCTCTCCACCTTGCTCTCCAAGGGCCAAAGTACCCTTCATGGGAGGTATTTGACCATCTCACATTTGAGATTCTTGAAAGTTATTGGCCAAAACTTCTCCTTGGGGCTGACCTTAGGATTGGTCCAAAACTTCCAGAAGGTTCTTGGTCGTATTGTTCAATTCATCATTAGGAGCTCAATTAAGAGTTGATCACCCTATAACACCAATTTGATTTATGAACTTTTAAGTACAAAACTATAAAATTCAAACTTATAAAAATACAAATTATGTTACATGCAATGGTAATACAGTTGAAATTTATTGCATGTGATCCAATATCCTTGTGGATACAGTGTTAAGTTTCCACCTATACACGTTCTAAGTTCGAAACTAATACAATTGAAATTTACTTATGCTGAGTTATGAATAAAAGAAATAGAATGACAGAAATCAATTATGCCTATACTTTTTGGTACGGGTGCGATCCCCCATCAATTTTTTTCTTTCTAACAATTAACCATCTCACTCACTCACTCACTAACGTCAAAATACTATACAAATGACAAGAATAAAACAATCCATCATGAACTTGCTACGTGTAACCATGTGTAATCTTCACAATATGAGGATTTACTGTCGCTGCGAAGCAGGAGATCATGACACTCGTTATTCTACACATTTGGCGCCTAAAAGGAAGACAGAGAGGAAAGCGTACCAGGATAACTGGGGTGACAAGGTTTCTTCTTTTATTCTGCTACAACTGCAACTACAAGTTAGTTACAGTGCATATGATGGACCTATATATAGACACAGGTGAGCTTCATTGGCTTTGCTCCTCACAGTACAGAAGCGTTAGTTTTGTTGGTAATAATCTCAGTGCTCATACATATTTCAAATTCAAGGTACCACTCTTTTTCTCGTCGATAATTCTATTTAGACATACAAAAATCGAAACTTTTTAATAGGTTGTGTTAGCAAGTTAGTCATTTTGTGCATCTAAATATCGTTACTCTTTTCTCATTTGCAGCATTAGCAATCATTTTATTGTATTTCCAAGTATTTTATGCATAGGGATATTGCAAAGAGTTCATAGTTTTTAATTTCAGTTTGTACTTGTGAAACAGCAGTTGCCATCAATAGTATCAACATGGTTAAGACTACAATTCAGTTGTATGGATTTTCCTCTGTCGAATCACCAGAAGCAGTGAAGGCGTTTCTGGAGGAATACACTGGAGAAGGAACTGTCTCTGACGTGAAGGTCCGTCCCCCAAATGATGGAAAATCAAGATCATCCGCCATAGTTGAGTTCACACATGCAGAATTTGCTGAAATAATAATCCCATTAGCTGATGATCGTCGCTTGTGGTACGGGAACTCTTACCTGAAAGCTAGGAAATGGAAGGTTGATAACTTTGAACACAGCATGGGACTTGTAAAGCTGCACTTCGGATGCCTGGTTTCCGAGGAGCAGTTTTCTGTTCTTTGGACAGCACCGGATGTTCAAGTCAAGTTTGGGACAGAATTTAAGAATATCTACTCCTCGTTCTCTTATGATTCTGCTGTATACAAGCTCGAGGTCATCACGGAAAGTATTAGCGAGATGGAGCTCCATATCGCGCCTGATAAGCTTAGGAAGTATCTTCTAATCCAGGTTTGTCAGTCACGTTTTCTCAATTTTGCCTCTCTTTAGTACAATGATATAGCTGAAATTTGTGCTTTACAATTTGCTATGAAATGTACGATTGTAACTTCTAATTTTAGTTAGTGATCAAAGTTTATAAGTTTATTAATACAAAAGTTTAATTCACCCTGCATAAAAGATTCATAGTAACTTCTGATCCCACGTCGAATATCATGATACAATCTGTCATCTTTATTATAAATAGCATAATTTACTGTGTAATGTGTGACTCTCAGAGGAAATGACTAACATTTTTTCTCTACCTTTCTTCTTTCTCTTGCTAGTTACTTGGCACCCCTCGGATTTTTAAGCAAACATCTGACAATGACTGGGTTCGAGAAGTTGACTTCACTCCATCGTGCTGCATTGGCCAATCTTCTGCTGTATGTTTGGAACTTCCATATGGTTCTGTGCTTCCAAATCTACGTGATAATTTTCTTCATTACCAAGAAACTGAAGGACGCTTCACTTTGGAGATAGGCAACCCTTTCTCCTGTAATTCAGATCTTGTTCCTATTGTCGGTCCACCTGAAGGCATTAACTTGCCGTATAAAATCCTGTTCAAGATCAATTCCTTGGTTCAGCATGGACGTGTTCCAGGGCAAGCACTTGATGTCACTTTTTATAAGCTAGTTGATCCTAGCACAATAAGAATTGACTACATAGAGTGTGCCCTGGACAAATTATTTCGCTTTAAAGCGTGCTGCTATGATCCTGTGAGTTGGCTTTGTGAGCAGTACAGAGATTACAAGTCTAGATGATGGAATGGTGTATGTGCACAGGGTTCAAGTCACACCATCTAAAGTTTATTTTTGTGGTCCGGAGGTAAATCTTTCCAACCGTGTTCTACGAAAATATCCTCAAGATATTGATAATTTTCTCCGTGTTTCTTTTGTGGATGAGGACTTGGGTAAGATACATTCGAAAGATTTATGTTCGCGTCTGCGCACAAGTAACACTTCTGCAGAAGAGGAAAGGAGGACAAGAGTTTATGAAAGGATATTTTCTACTCTAAGAAATGGCATTGTCATTGGTGACAAGAAGTTTGAGTTTCTTGCCTTTTCATCAAGTCAGTTACGCGAGCATTCAGTGTGGATGTTTGCGTCAAGAAGTGAGCTCAGCGCACAAGACATTAGAAATTGGATGGGGGACTTCAGAGACATCAGAAATGTGGCGAAGTATGGTGCTAGGTTGGGCCAGGCCTTCAGCTCTTCCAGGGAGACTTTTAATATCGATAGGGATGAAATCGAACTCATTCCTGATGTTAAAATCGAAAGGAGTGGAGTCAAATATTGTTTCTCTGATGGAATTGGGAAGATATCTGCTGAATTTGCTGAAAGGGTGGCAAGAAAGTGCGGGAGAAGCTCTACTCCATCAGCGTTTCAAATTCGTAGAGGTGGCTATAAAGGTGTCGTGGCAGTAGATCCGACATTGGCAAAGAACTTGGCACTGAGGGAGAGCATGTGCAAGTACCAATCCAACAACACAGCACTTGATGTTCTCAAATGGAGCACGTACCAGCCTTGTTTCCTCAATCGTCAACTGATCACCCTTCTGTCCACCCTTGGAGTCCCGGATCATGTCTTTCAGAGGAAGCAAAGACAGGCGTTGAATCAACTGGAAGGCGTTTTAACTGACCCATCAAGAGCAAAAGAAGCACTCGAAACGATATTTCAAGGGGAGGTCACAGACGTTTTGAAGGAAATGCTTTCTGTTGGTTACAAGCCGGATGCAGAACCATTTCTGTCATTGACGCTACAAGCATTCTGCGCATCCAAGCTCATGGAACTGCGGATAAAAACAAGGATATTTGTTTCGAGTGGAAGATCAATGATGGGATGTCTGGATGAAACTGGAACGTTGGAATATGGTCAGGTATTTGTGCAATGCTCTCGCCGCGTGATTTCCACTGGCAGTGCTCACAGCAACACTACTTCGAGCGAAGAGAAGTTTGTTTTGGACAAGGATGTTGTAGTTGCTAGAAACCCATGTTTACACCCGGGAGATGTTCGTGTTCTCACAGCTGTGGACGTGCCGGCATTGCACCACATGGTGGATTGTGTAGTTTTCCCGCAAAAAGGAAAGAGGTATGTCAACTTTCCTCAAATCTTGTAGCTGATGAAATTACAAATTCGTTTTGGATTGCATCTGCATATTAGTCTTACTCTGTTATACAATAATTTGTTGCCTTCAATTGTGTACGTACTCACTATTATTTTTTCTCGCTGAATTAGACCGCATCCCGATGAATGCTCAGGAGGAGATTTAGATGGAGATTTTTACTTTGTTAGTTGGGACTCAGATCTAATTCCACCTTGGAAAGTTCGACCGATGAATTATACCCCGGCACCAACTATTGAATTGGATCATGACGTTACAATGGAGGTATTACTCAATTTATTAAGTACAATGTAGCTGCTTATCGTTACTTCAAAACATATTCTACAATCGTGTTTCTGCCTTATTCAAGTTCTATGCTGTTTGTTGCAGGAAGTTGCAGAGTCGTTTACAAACTACATAGTGAACGACATGTTGGGGATCATTTCAAATGCACATGCCGTCTTTGCAGACACAGAACCACAGAAGGCCATGAGTGCTCAATGTATAGAGCTCGCCAAGCTCTGTTCCTATGCTGTCGACTCTCCAAAAACTGGCGTGGTAGTGGAAGTGCCGCGTAGTCTGCGTGCCAAAGAATATCCGGATTTCATGGAAAAGGTTGAGAAGCCTACGTATGAGTCCAGACGTGTGATTGGGAAGCTTTTCCGACAGGTGAAAAATGTTGAGCTTGGATCACATTCACATTCAAGCTCAATTAAATCCTTCACCGTGGAAGTGGCTGGGCGGTTCTATGATCCTGACATGGAGGTAGACGGATTCGAAGCTTACATCGATGATGCCATCAACTGCAAAAGGCAGTATGACTACAAGCTGGGAAACTTGATGGATTACTACGGCATCAAAACTGAAGCAGATATACTAACTGGGAACATCACCAGCGTGTCGAAATTTTTCAATAAGAGAAAGGACTTGGAGACCATTAATTACGCTGTAAGGTCACTTAAAAAGGAAGCTAGGACCTGGTTTTATGCGAATCAGTCAGATTCCAGCACCGATGTCGATGATGTATCAGCAACAAAAGCGTCAGCTTGGTACTACGTTACATATCATCCTCGTTACTGGGGTAGCTGCAACAAGGGAATGGAAAGGGATCATTTCCTCAGCTTTCCGTGGTGTGTTTTCGACAAGCTCGTCCAGATCAAGAGGGAGAAAACAAGTGCGAGGAATTCTTCTCATACGTCCGATCAAAGCGGCGTGATGCTTGACAAATTCCGAAGCATGTGTTCTCCGCTGTGATTATGATTTGTAATTTGTTAATGTTTTTTTTAAGCTGTCAAAGTTCATGTAAGTACTGATATCAAGGGTGCTACTTCCCTTGTCATTTGCCTCGGTTTATTTTAGTTACTTTCCGACTGATTGTAAAATTACATTGTCATTAACATTTCTAAATTTTCATCAACATTTGTTGTTCACAATCGTGTAAATGTTGTAAGCTTCCTTTTTGCTGAGTCGAATTCATTCAACTCTCAAAAAATTTCAAGCGCTCAACTCTTGCAGATCTTTTTTCGGTTGAAGTAATGTAAGTTTGCAGATGTTAATATGGATCATTTATTCGCTATCAATTTCCTCAAAGTAACAATGATGTCAAGTTAACGGCCACATATATACGAGTTCTTGTCATGCGGGCACGTTAGAATATGAACATGGATTAGATGTTTTGACAGTGAATGATTAAGTCCAATTGGAATAAGGAAAGCCTTGTGAGAAGACGTGAACAAATCCTTGTTTGTGAAGGATTCTGTTAAGAACATATAAACTGATATAGATTGGAAAACACAAGTTGTTTTCCATAAGGATTGTGATAGGAAATCCTTATCCAGTTATAAACAGGATATACATGTGTATATATATGGTGTAACCTCTGCTCTCACAGATAAGTGTACTCTAAGTGGAACCGAGCCCTATTCTTGGTTAGAGTTGAAAACAATCTGACAGAGAGGAGAAGAGTTGCAGCGCATCGAATTGGACAGCAGCTCTTATGGCATCTTCGAATGGTGGCATATCAGGTTAGTGAAACAATGCTTTTATATGAAGAAGATCTTGTGCTTTACTTGGTTGTGGTTGCTATAACTTAATCTTGATCTTGGCTATAGAAATTCTAACATGTGGTATCAGAGCCTTAAGGTTTAAGTTTTGTAAAAACTCGATCAAGCGAGTCAGATGAATCATATAATAAAAAATTAAAAAATTAAAAAATTTAAAAATTTAAAAAAAAAAAAAATTTAAAAAAAAAAAAAATTTGGGTTTATCACCGTCACAATGTTTCGAAATCGGTTCTAGGTTTCAGAAGCTTAAATAGCTAAAACGGTGCGTTTCCTGAAAAATAGTTTTGTTTATCGGGTTTTGATCAATGGAACTCGAAAAAGAAAAACTTTTCATATTCCTTGGGGTTTTCTGGGTTTGAGGTAGAGAAATTAATCTTGCTTCATCTATTACCGATTCATGAATCAGTAAAACTGAGCATTCAAATCTCCATATCATAAGTTTCCGCTGCTGAGTATTGGTACTTGTATAATAAATGGTATGTAATCCTTAAAACTCAGATTAGAGACATGAAACATAAAGCTTATATCTTGTATGCTCTTTAAATTCCTCGTATGATGTCTTAATTGTTTAGTTAGATATTATTCTTAAATAATGATTCTATCAGCATCAACATAATGAACTGACTGTTTGTGAGGGGAAATTATTTGAATTTTCTGCAAAATACTTGTTGATGCTAACAAAACCGGGAAATATGATGTATGAGGCAAATCTGTTCGTCAGGTGATTGCTTATGACTACATGGTGTTGAGTTCATAGTTTACTCTGAAATCCTTTAATCCTATATGTGCTTATCAACTGGTTGTTGTTAAGATAATGTATATGGATTTTGGTTTTGATGGTTTGATGTGCAATAGACTGTGAAAAGAAATCAGAACACTAAATGTTCATATGGTGATTTCAGGTTCATCAGGGTCTGCAATATCAATGAGGACCTTAAACTTGGCAAACATTCCGATTCTTACTGGTGGAGGCAATTACAAAAAATGGAGGAGGGACATCAATTTGCTATTGACTCTTAATGAATTTGATATAGCAATTGATCACCCTAAGCCCTCCATCACTAATCAAAGTACTAGGGCTGAGAAATCTGATTATGAGAGATGGATCAGGGCCAATAAGGTGGCATTGTCTATCTTGGAAGGAGGTATGACTGATACTATCAGAGGAGGGATTAAAAAACCAGAAATGGATGTGGATTATTTGGCAGCTATAGAAAAGAAGTTTAAAGAATCTGAGAAAGCAGAAGTAAGCCAATACATGTCTTTGTTGACTACATATAAGATTGATGGCAATGGCTCCATAAGGGATCACATAATGAAGATGACAGATGCAGCCGAGAAATTGAATTCCATGGATGTAAACATTGGAGAAAAGCAGCTGGTTTTCATGATTCTTCAAGCCCTCCCTACGAAGTTCAGTCGGTCTCCTATAATACACAAAGCAAAAGCTGGGATATTGATGAACTAATTGCACAATGTGTGCAAGAGGAAACTCGGCAAAAACAAGACAGAGGCAAGGAGATTGCAGAAGCAAACTTTGTGCAGTCAGGAAAAGAGAAGAAAGCTTTTCACAATGGAGGCTCTTCTGGTACTGGTAAGAATTTTAAATCTTTCAAAAATTCTAATAGGTTCAATACATCTGCCAAAGTAAATGACTCTCCTAGAAAGTCTATCAAGTTTAAAACTAAACCTAAAGATGTGTCTAAACTCAAATGTTTTTGGTGCAAAACTAAAGGTCATTTAAAGGTTAACTGTGAAATCTTTAAAGATTATGTTAAAAGCAAAGAAAAGGAACAGGTGTTAGTTTGTGTAGAATCAAATTTGTGTGAAGTACCTGTCGATTCTTGGTGGTTTGACACTAGATGTTCAGTGCACATCACTAATAGCTTAAAAGGTTTTCAAAAACAAAAGGAAATTGGAAATACATTTTATAATGTTTATGTTGGGGAAGGGACTAAGGTTGCAGTACATTCCATTGGGATAGTTAAATTGAAACTGTCTTCTGGTTTTGATTTACAATTAAAAGATGTGCTCTATGTGCCTAAAATGAGAAGAAACTTGATTTCTGCTTCTAAAATTGTAAAAGATGGTTTTGCATTCTTTGCTGATGACATTTGTTTAAAAATTTTCAAGAAAAACTGCTTTGAAAACATTTTGGGAACTGCTATCTTGTTTGAAAATTTATGGCGTCTAGAATGTATTGTTGAGTCTTTTGATCACACAGTTTTAAATATCAACTCCAAAAGAATGCTAGAACAGGATACATCTTACATTCTTTGGCATAAAAGACTAGGGCACATCTCTAAAGAAAGAATTCTTAAACTTTCCAAAGCTGAGTTGATTCCAACATTAGACTTTGCTGATGCAACTGAATGCATTGACTGTTTAAAAGGAAAAATGACCAATTTCAGAAAATTTGAGGCTAAAAGAAGTCAGGGATTGCTAGAAATAATACACACTGATATTTGTGGTCCTTTTCCAGTCAAAACTATTTGTGGGGATAGATATTTTATCAATTTTATAGATGATTTTTCTAGACTTGGATATACATTTCTAATTAGTGAAAAATCTGAGGCCCTTAAGTGTTTTGTGATATATAAAACTGAAGTTGAGAAACAATTAGGTAAAGTGATTAAAATTGTTAGATCCGATAGGGGAGGAGAGTACTTTGGCAGGTATACTGAATCTGGGCAACAAAAAGGAGCTTTTGCATTATATTTGGAAGAAAATGGCATTGTGGCGCAGTATACCACACCTGGAACACCACAACAGAATGGTGTTTCCGAGAGAGGAAACAGGACTCTCATTGGTATGGTTAAGAGCATGATGTCAAGATCTAAAATGCCTGGTTTTTTATGGGGAGAAGCATTAAAAACAGCAAATTACATACTGAACCGAGTCCCGAGCAAGGCAGTATCTTCAACACCTTTTGAGTTATGGCATGCAAGAGTTCCCAATTTTTCTTATTTTCATGTTTGGGGTTGCAAAACAGAAGCTAGATTCTTTAATCCTAATGAAAGGAAGCTGGATTCAAGGACTCAGTCTTGTTACTTCATCGGCTATCCTGAGAAATCGAAAGGATATAGGTTCTATGTTCCTCAAGGCCACACTAGGATTCAAGAGACACATAATGCAGTTTTCTTGGAAGATCAAGATGTTTCGGACCTATCAAGGGAAAACTTTGTCTTTGAAGAAATGATTCAGGATACTGATTGCAATGGACACACAGATGATAACCAAGTCATATTGTTTCCTCAATCAAGGACAACTGACATGGAAGACTCAAATGAAGAATCAAGTTATGATCGAGACAACAATATGGATATAGATCCAGCCCCACCAATTATTGAAATTACCACTGACTCACATCAGCCAAATGAAGTGGCATCGCATCCAGAACCAAGAAAGTCAACGAGATTAAGAAAATCAACTGCTGTGAGTGATTATGTTTACTTACAAGAGACTGATTTTGACATTGGTGATATTGATGATCCTATCTCCTACAATTAGGCCATGAAAAGTTCGCAATCAGTTTTGTGGCAGAGTGCAATGAAGGATGAGTTAGACTCAATGTCCCAGAACAATGTTTGGACACTTGTGGAGTCCAGTTCTCAAATTACACCTATCGGTTGCAAATGGGTGTATAAAACCAAACGAGATGCTCTTGGTCGCATTGAGAGATATAAAGCCCGACTGGTTGCAAAGGGTTTCACTCAGCGAGAAGGAATTGATTACAATGACACCTTTTCACCAGTATCTTCCAAAGATGCAATGAGAATAATCATGTCTTTGGTTGCATATTTCGATTTGGAGTTGCATCAAATGGATGTGAAAACGGCTTTCCTCAATGGGAATTTAGACGAGTGTATTTACATGCAGCAACCAATTGGATTTGTTGAAAGGGGGAAAGAAAACATGGTATGCAAACTTAATAAGTCGATATATGGGTTAAAGCAAGCTTCTAGACAGTGGTATTTGAAATTTGATCAGATTGTGTCCTCACTGGGGTTCGAAGAAAACAAGTTGGATGATTGCATTTACTCTAAGTTTTCAGGTTCACAATTTATCTTCCTGGTACTTTATGTTGATGATATCCTTTTAGCAAGCTCTTGTCCTCAATTGTTACATAATACGAAAAAGATGCTCAGTCAGAACTTTGATATGAAGGATCTGGGGGAAGCACACTATGTGTTGGGGATAGAAATCATTCGCGATAGACAGAAAAAGTTGCTTGGTTTGTCTCAAAAGGGTTATATTGATAGGGTGTTACATCGGTTCAATATGGAAAGTTGTAATTGTGGCCCAGTTCCAGTTAACAAAGGTGATAAGTTTTCAAAGAATCAATGCCCTAAGACTGACTTGGAGACTAAGAAAATGCAATCAAAGCCCTATGCTTCACTGGTGGGAAGCCTTATGTATGCAACCATTTGTACACGGCCAGACATTGCCTTTATCGTAGGAATGTTGGGAAGGTTTCAAGCAAATCCAGGAGAAGCCCACTGGACATCGGCCAAGAAAGTTCTGAGATATTTGCAAAGGACCAAGAGTTTTATGTTAGTCTATGGCAAAAGTGAATCTCTGGAATTGGAGGGATACACTGACTCAGATTTGGCTGGTGATGTGGATGACAGAAAGTCAACAGGTGGTTACATATTCTTGCTAAATGGTGGTGCAGTTTCATGGAAGAGTGCTAAACAAACTGTGATTGCTACATCCACTATGGAGGCAGAATTTGTAGCTTGTTTTAAAGGAATGAAACAGGCAGTTTGGTTGGAACATTTTGTGACGGACTTGAAGATTGTAAATTCAATTCAAAGACCTGTGAGAATGTTTTGTGATAACAACTCAGCTGTGTTCTTCGCCAAGAATAATAGAAGAACTTCTGCTTCAAGGTTAATGGATGTAAAGTTTCTTAAAGTCAGAGAACAAGTGAAGAAAGGAATGATCGAAGTGCAGCATATCAGTACTGTTGCCATGATTGATGATCCCTTGACTAAGGCACTTCCTGTTGGAGAGTTTCAGAAACATGTGTCTCGGATGGGAATATTGGAAAGTCTTGATCAGTGGGAGTAGTTGGATGTGATACAAGAACTTGAAAGCTTGCAGGTGTCTCAGTAACCTGATCTGGAACGGTGCTTGCGAACTTGTTCACAATTAATTTATTTAGTAGTTTGTAGTTTGCTTGTTCAACTTTTGTTTTCAATAAGAGTCCTTGTTGCAAAACTTATTACTTAGTTTGTGAAGTTTTGCAGCTTTGATGGAAGACTCGTTATAAAAATAGATTTGTTTGATGCCTTGAAAACAGGTTGCCTGTTTTAGGCTTATGGTTAATAAATCTAGATTTGTCAATATTATGATGATTTAGTCGAATGTTATGTTGCTTTTCTCTAGGATTGATTCTGGTTTTGGTTCTTGAGAAAAGTGGGAGCATACTACATGATTGACTGTATATATATATATATATATATATATATATATATATATATATATATATATATATATATATATATATATATATATCAGTTTAGGTTATGAGTCATGTTTGCAGTTTGGATATGTGTGAACCTTGAGTCAATACTACATATTGGTTGTAGTTTGTGGTTCTTAGTTCCCATATTTTGAAATGCAACAGAGTGATGGTCATGACGTCGATTCTTTGTAAGGCTCTGTGATCACTTCTTATAGATTGGAAAAATTCATGTCGAGAATTGATCTCATGTTCAAGTGGGAGAATGTTAGAATATGAACATGGATTAGATGTTTTGACAGTGAATGATTAAGTCCAATTGGAATAAGGAAAGCCTTGTGAGAAGACGTGAACAAATCCTTGTTTGTGAAGGATTCTGTTAAGAACATATAAACTGATATGGATTGGAAAACACAAGTTGTTTTCCATAAGGATTGTGATAGGAAATCCTTATCCAGTTATAAACAGGATATACATGTGTATATATATGGTGTAACCTCTGCTCTCACAGATAAGTGTACTCTAAGTGGAACCGAGCCCTATTCTTGGTTAGAGTTGAAAACAATCTGACAAAGAGGAGAAGAGTTGCAGCGCATCGAATTGGACAGCAGCTCTTATGGCATCTTCGAATGGTGGCATATCAGGTTAGTGAAACAATGCTTTTATATGAAGAAGATCTTGTGCTTTACTTGGTTGTGGTTGCTATAACTTAATCTTGATCTTGGCTGTAGAAATTCTAACAGCGGGCACATGCTGAGAGTATAAATCTTCACTTAAGCATTGCATGCTCTTGTGATTTTAGACAATTCTTGCTTCGTTAGATTGGAGCTAAATTTTGATGGTAAATATATGGGAAGATTTGGCCGAGGATTGGCCCATTTGGTTCAAAATGGAATTCGGCTCGTTTGTGTTGCGACAAAGAATCTATTTTTAAACCCAAATTCGATCACTATCTCTATTAATTATACTAATTTAGAATACCACTTTACGTACAAAATATACATGTCTTGCCTTATATACTTCAACAATGCATCTATAATTTTAGCTAGCACTATTGTATAACAGTTTTTTTTACAACGTGTAAGTAAGATATTTTCTGCTGGACACAGCCATGATACCTAATTATTATAATTGTATTAGAACGCATCAATATTCCTCGTCTAGTGGGGAGCTGCACACAGAATGGCTCCCTGGAAGTCCTTGCTGGGGAAGTTCGGCATGTCTTCTTTTATTCAGGTCACCTCATGGAGTCAATCTATCACTTCAATATGGACCAAAAAGAAAAAGTATAGTTCACTAAAAAAAAAAAATATCCACCACCACTCCCTGTGGTTCCACAAGACTAAATGTTAGTAAAAAAATGAAGAATTTAAAGGGTAAAAGAATAGTAGAGTTGATTTCAACTAACTAGTAATTTTTGTCCACCACTAAAGAGGAAAAAAAAGATGTAGTTTCCTAATAGAATACTTCGTTGGTTTCGAGGGACCTGGATCCTCTCCTGAGCCCAAGGAGAGGATCCTCCTGACCAAGGATCCAAAGCCGTTGGATTTTCATCCAACGGCTACAAAAAGGGGGTCCATTTAAAGTTATAATAATTATAGCCGTTGGATTTTCATCCAACGGTCTTGGATCCTTGGTCAGGAGGATCCTCTCCTTGGGCTCAGGAGAGGATCCAGATCCGGTTTCGAGCTAGCTAGGGTTCAGCCATCATGTCCACCACAGCTGAGTCAAAATCTAGGTACTGCATTAAATAAGTAATTTGGACGAGCGAGTGAGCGATAGAGCTTTGTACGATAAATTAATTCAGGCAAGGGTGGGTAGACAAGCGCGTTTTCTAATCCGTAATCAAATTGAGATGAATTGAATTGAGAATGAATTGAAATGAGGTGGAATCAGAATTAGATTCATGTTAAAGTTGTTTACTAAAACTATCCAGAATCGGAATATAAATCAGTATGATTGCTAAGTATGTTTTTAGACTCTTCGTTGATCTTGTCACTCTTTAAAATCGGACACTCAAGTTTTCCCACCTCAGGCCAACACAAGCAGCCCTACTGTTTCTTGGCGTCAGACTTGTGCACCCAAGAATGAAGGTGGTTTGGGTTTGCGTGATCTTTGCTCTCTTAATACTACAGCTCTCTTAAAACTTGGATGGGTTATTATTACTTCTGATTCTCCTTGGAGTATTTATTTTCGAGAACGTTTCCAGCTACATGGTCGTTTATTTTCTTGTAGTTACAAGCGATCTTCTATATGGCCTGGTATTAATTCCATTCTTCATATCTTGTTTCAGAATTGTCGTTGGGTGATTGGCAATGGCTCTACTACTTCCCTATGGGTTGATAAATGGTTGGATACGCCTATTGTGGACATCGTGGGTGCAACTGAGATTGCTCATTCTCTATCTCGTACTAAGGTCTCAAATATTATTCGTATGGGAAAATGGGTTATTCCTTCTATTTTCTCTTCTACTTTTCCAGACCTAACTAAAGAAATTTTAGAAATGCCTCTTCCAATTGATGAGGATAAAGATGTTTTAATTTGGGAAGCTTCCACATCTGGAGCCTTTTCATTTTCCGATGGCTATGAAATTGTTCGCCATCGGTTTCCTATTAAGAGTTGGGCTTCCACTATCTGGCGTCCTTTCATTCCACCTCGCTACTGTATTTTGGTTTGGAAGATTCTTTCTAACAAGCTTCCAACAGAGGATCAACTTCAGCGACGGGGCATCCCGCTGGCTCCAATATGCCAACTATGTTACAAGAACTCTGAATCTATTGACCACTTATTCTCTAGTTGTGAATTTGCACAACGTGCTTGGCGTTGGCTAGCTACCCAATTTGGCACTACTATTCCACCTACGAGCTCACTCTCTAATTTATGGCTTGCTTTTGTGTCCAAGCATTTTTCTCCACAACTTCGCAATGTCTGGCTAGCTTCAGGGTTTTTCTTACTAATGGCTATTTGGAAGATGCGTAATAAAGTGAAGTTTGAAAGCAAAACCCCTTCCTTCCCACATCTTTGCCGTTCCACCTTGACCTGGATTAGGCAGGTTGGAGCTCTCACTCCTGGTCATGTTCGAGGCATTTTGGATAGGCAACTTTTAGTCTCTCTCGGAATCTCGGCTAAGCCTTGTAAAGCTCCTTATATTATCCCTGTTCTTTGGCACCCCCCTCATTTTTCTTGGGTCAAAGTGAATACTGATGGCCTTGCTAAAGGTAATCCGGGTCCTGCGGCTTGTGGCGGGGTTTTCCGCGACTCTTCGGGTTCTTTCCTTGGTGGTTTCTCCCTAAGCTTGGGTCATTGTACCTCTTTCTATGCGGAGCTCTATGCTGTCATCCTTGCTGTCGAATTGGCTCATGCCCGAGGTTGGCATAATCTATGGCTTGAAAGCGACTCTTCTAGTGTAATATCATGCTTTGCTTCTGGATCTTTCTCTCCCCCTTGGTCGCTTCAGACACGCTGGAACAATTGTATTCTCCATTTGCAGAACATGGTTTTCCGCTGCTCTCATATATTTCGAGAAGGGAATGTTGTTGCTGACAAATTAGCCAATTTAGGGCTTCTCTCACCTTCTCTTGTTTGGCATTCTGTTCCCCCTATAGAGATCTTTCCCCTTCTGCAATCAGATTTCTTAGGCATGCCAGCCTACAGGTTTGTTTCCCCTTCTTGATGTGTGATTTCCTTTTTTACCTCACCTTTTTTGGATTTCCTTTTTCGTTTTGCAGCTTGTTTTGCAGGTTCTTACCTTTTAAGGTTTATAGAAGAGTTTGGGCATATGTCCACATATTCCTCTCCTTGTATCTTGCTTCTCAAGAGGGGTACGGTCTATGTCCCCCCCTCTTTTTTTCTTGTACTTCCTTTCCTAAAAGAGGTTAGGTGTATGTCCCCCTCTCTTTTTGTATTTCGTTTTTCTTGCTCTATGAGGGGTAAGGTTCATGTCCCCCCCTGACTAAGTGTAACTTAATTTTCTTTTCAATATATTTACCTCGTACCGCCGAGGTTTCCCAAAAAAAAAAAAAAAAAAAAAATATATATATATATCAATAATACTACTTGTATGGTGACGACACCCACATCCAGTTTTCCTCACAAACACAACAGAGGATCTCTCCCCTGGTAGTCGCTCTTGGTCACGCCGTTGCAATACGAGCACCCTAATTAATCCTTAGGAGTTGTTCTTGTTAACTTTTGGGGCTTTTAGATCCAGGTCTAAAAATGAGTGTTTATAGGAATGAGTCCAATTATCTAATTATATAGTTTTATTTCTTTTATGCTCATTTTATATTTTCTAAAAATATTAAAGATCAATTAAAATATTCTAATATTATGCATTTTCCAACTCCAAAAAAAAATATTTAATATCTTATAACAAAAAAACTAATATACTAACATAAATTTATCTACAAAACATTCTACCTTAGCTCAAATAACAAATATATGAATGTATATTATACCTATACGTGAGATATGAAACCTAATTAAAAGGTAGAAAAAACATAACATACCTACAAGCAAGACATATTAATTTGTGATAGGTTGATTATAAAAAATATATATATATATATATATATATGTCATATAAGTAGATAAATACAGTTAACCTGTGATATAGGTTGATTATAAAAATTAAAAATAAAATCTATAAATGGAATTTAAAACATGAGGAAGAACGATAAATAACAAAAAGATAAATAAAAAGAAATAAGCAAAGAGATAATTGAGAATAAATGTGATTTTTATAATAAATCTTATCATTGAATAGATAACTATTGATAATTAAATAATTAAATATAACAAATTGAACTTATTTTAATAAACTGAACTATTCCTACTATTGGCTCAAAAAATTAAACTTATATCAAGTTTCCTCTTAATTTTTTATCATTAATACTCTTCAATTTATTTAATCTGATGACAAAAAAAAGTAAAAAATTTTGTGAGAAAATAAAATGAAGTGTGCGGCTACCACTACCCAATGGAATATGATTGTGTTATAGTTCATGCTTGATCACTTTGAGACCGGACCCTTGTGAGCTACATTATTCACCTGTAAAGCAAAATTAAACATTAAAAGTGAAATTGATTCTTATTTGATAAGCGTTTTCACTCCACCATGAGATAAAATCGACGGATGTTAACCTTTGGATTTTTCTGAACGGTGGATTTTAAGACCTTTGCATAGTATTACACCTAAAAAAAATGCAGAGGATCCTGGTCCTGTAGGTTCCTTCGTGCCAACGGCCAATGGCAAAGGTGACCCGAACGTCAGTTGCACACATCATCATCATAATACTTTTTAAGGATGTTAGCCAAAGAACAATAATTGTCGCTGATATGGAAGGAACAAGGAAGTAGTTAGTAGTGATTGACTAGGGATTGACAACCAACAGTAAGTCTCTCTTCTGCTTCGATCCAACTTCCAGCTTTACTCTTTTGGTAAAGGTTGTATTTTACTCTGATCAGACTTGAGACTTACGGTATACTTCTCCTCTCTCTTCTGGTTCCGTTGCTTTTCGTTTGGATTTTCTCTGATCGCTTCGTTTGCTTCCTGCATCCATTGGAACAATGTGAGTTAATTGTCTCTACCCTTTCTGTTTTTTCTCTGTAGTTTTTGTTGGTGTGTGATTGATTAGTTTTGTTTGATCAAGTTTTTATGCAGCTAGTATTTTTGCCTGTGTAATTTTCTCTTTGGGTTTCTCCCTCTGATAAATCTGTGTGCACTCTTCCTGCATCATTGGGGTATTTGTCCAGTTTTATTTTTTTTCTTTCTGAATTTTCATAATTTTGGATGTATTGGGTTTTTTGTGCTTAGTTTTGTTCAGTGAAAAATCTTTCTTTTGCTCTCAACTGCAATTACATAACAAAAGGCCTCTCTTTGTTTGCTTGTTTTGCACTTTTTTGTATAGCAGAATTATCATATTGTTTTTTCTGATTGTTGATCCTCTAAAAATTAATCATATACTTGTTAGGTTGTTACATGTTTTGCTTTTGGGTGGCTTTGGGTTTTGAGGTTCATATTTGTTCTTAGCTTAACTTTTCTTGGATTCATCCAGACTTTCTGGTCCTCAGGGCTCGTTTAGAACTGCTTTTAAAATAGCTAAGAGCGTTTTTTTTTGTGAAAAAATGTTTCTGGGATCAATCTTTAATAAAAATGTAAGTGAATCGTGAAAAAAACACTTAAACTTCTCGTATGAAGCAGTTTAAGTGTTTTTGAAACCCAAAAATATTTTCCCCAAATGCGCTTTTAGTCATTTAAAAAGGACTTCCAAACGAGCCCTTGATTTCAAAATTTCAATAAAACCATACTAGTACATTTTACTCATATGGATTGTTTGGCAGCGTAAATACAGTGGACAAATTCACATGATAAGAGATGAGTAGAACGATAAGGTTGTATGGATTCCCTTCCGGCGTGACTGCAAAAGCAGTTGTGCGGTTGCTGGAGAAAAAAACAGGAAAAGGATCTGTCTGTGCTATGAGATTAAGAATAGCCAAAGATGGGAGAAGATATAATGCTACTGTTCAGTTTGACACCACCGAAAATGCTGAACTTATTCACTACCTGGCCAATACTAAAAACTTGTACTTTGGCACTTCCTATCTGAATTCTTGGGAGGTGGATCAGGATATTGTACCAAAGGCAAGAGTCTCTTTGCATACCTTTGAAAACATAAAGCTGGATTTTGGCTGCAAGATCGCAACAAATAAGCTATTTAGTTTCTGGAATATGAACAATGTTTCGGTGGATTTTGGGATTGGATTGCGGAAATTAGTTTGTCGTCTGAAATATGACGCTCTGGAGTATATGCTCGAACTTTCCTACGAAAACATCTGGCAGATTGAGTTGCATCGTCCACGCGGTCGTGCTGCTAAGCATCTTCTGATTCAGGTTCCTCACCTATTTTTAATCAGCAGTTCAATTCAAATGATTTTCTTCTCCTAATCCTTGTTCTGTTTACGTTTGAATAATTTTATATCATCTACATGGTGCATTTGCTTCTAAATATATGTGACCTTTTTCTGTTTTTGGTCCTCATTGCCATGTATTTGAATCATTTCATGCTGGCTACTGCGGCTGGCGAAAAATTATACCTTCTCTTTTATGAATTAGTAATCTTGAAAAGTTTGATGAATTTGTCTCCAATGATCAGATGTACGGAGCACCTCGGATTTCTAAGAAAGTCATACGCTCTTCAGGACAAGCATATGAAGATCCTAGTCTGAACTATTTCATCGACTGTGATGACCAGTGGATCCGGACAACTGATTTCACTCCATCTCGTGCTATCGGGCAGTCTTTTGCATTAAGCTTGGAGCTTCCTCATAGTCTCAAACTTCCAGATTTTCGAGCAAACTTTCCTGGGTATGAAGAGATTGCAGGTAACCTTGTCTTGGAGATTGGTCCCCCTTATTCTTGCAACCCGAGTCTGGGTCCCTTGGTTTTTCCTCCTCGAGGTGTCAATGTGCCATATGATATCTTGTTTAAAGTACATTCTCTGCTGCAGCTTGGGTGTCTTTCAGGGCCAACACTCGATGTTAAATTTTATATGATGGTTGATCCGCGCAGAATTGATCGTGCATGTATAGAGTATGCCCTAGATAAATTATACAATTTGAAAGAGTCCTGCTATAAACCTTCAGAGTGGCTTAATGAGCAGTACATGAAGTACCTCACGTCGAAGAGACGTCCACAGTCATCTGTCATATCCTTAGATTCTGGGTTGGTATATGTACGCAGGGTCCAAATTACACCGTGTCGTGTATTTTCTTATGGTCCTGAGGTCAATGTCTCAAATCGTGTACTACGCAATTATCCAGATGATATTGATAACTTCATTCGTGTTTCCTTTGTTGATGAGGAGATGGATCGAGTTTATTCTTCAGATTTGCTTCCACGTACTTCTGCTGCCTATGAGGATGGGAAAACTGACATCTACAAGCGGATTCTTTTTATTCTCAGAAACGGCATGGTAATTGGTGCAAAGAAATTCGAGTTTCTCGCATTCTCATCAAGTCAGTTGCGAGAGAATTCTATGTGGATGTTTGCTTCAAGACAGGGACTTACTGCAGCTGATATACGAGAGTGGATGGGGGATTTTCGTCGTATAAAAAATGTGGCAAAATATGCTGCCAGATTGGGTCAATCCTTTGGTTCGTCCACTGAAACTTTAAATGTTAGAAAACATGAAATGGAAGTTATTCCCGATGTGAAAAACAAGAAATACGTCTTCTCCGATGGGATTGGGAAAATATCTGCCAAGTTTGCTAAGAAGGTGGCCTCAAAATGTGGCTTTAATGTGACTCCATCTGCCTTTCAGATTCGATATGGTGGGTACAAAGGTGTCGTGGCCGTTGATCCAACTTCATCAATGAAATTATCATTGAGGAGGAGCATGTCCAAATATGAATCAGAAAACACAAAGTTAGATGTTTTAGCACGTAGCAAGTTTCAACCTTGTTTTCTGAACCGCCAGTTGATAACTCTTTTATCTACCCTTGGGGTTCCGGATCGTGTTTTCATGAAAAAACAAAGGGCAGCTGTACAACAATTGAATGCTATATTGACTGACCCACTAGAAGCACAAGAGGCTCTGGATTTGATGTCTCCAGGGGAGACTACCAACTGCTTGAAGGAATTGCTTAGATGTGGTTACAAACCTGATGTTGAACCATTCATTTCAATGATGCTGCAAACATTTCGGGCATCAAAGTTGCTAGAGTTGCGGACGAAAACAAGGATCTTTATTCCAGATGGACAAGCAATGATGGGATGTCTAGATGAAACCAGAACATTGGAATATGGTGAGGTATTTGTGCAATTCTCTGGTAACAGGCATGTGGGGAAGGTAGTTGTTGCGAAGAACCCTTGTTTGCATCCTGGCGATGTACGTGTTTTAAAGGCTGTGGATGTGCCAGAGTTGCACCATATGGTTGATTGTGTTGTTTTTCCACAAAAAGGACCAAGGTAAGAATGTGTAATGCATCATGAGGTCGTGAATTTAGTCC
The DNA here is from genome assembly GCA_963580275.1 of Crataegus laevigata. Lineage (NCBI taxonomy): Eukaryota > Viridiplantae > Streptophyta > Magnoliopsida > Rosales > Rosaceae > Crataegus > Crataegus laevigata. The sequence goes on from OY756940.1 coordinate 2,729,478, forward strand.
AAAATATCCATTCTGTGTCTTTATGTGTTTGCAGTAGATTATAGAATGTAAAAATCAAGAACACTGATTTCGATTGAAACAATAAATATCATCACATCTTCCAGTTAACATGCATATAACCAATTATGTACTTGAGTCCATGGAAAGCAATTTCTGCGGATATCTTTTCTGCTGGAGATAAACCAGTACGGCTTTGCATTTTATTTGTACAAACATTTGTTTCAAAATTTGGACTTGGTTTCCTCTGCAGATGCTATTTCTTAGAAATTCTTAAGTTACTTTAAAAGTTGTACTTTTCCTTGGTTTTTCTGCATAATCGAGTACAAAAACTTTCTGATAAACATTACTTAATGATTGAAATATTGTTTATATTGTTAGGCCTCATCCAAATGAATGTTCAGGAAGTGATCTTGATGGAGATATCTACTATGTTTGTTGGGACAAAGAACTAATTCCTCGGACGCAAATCAAACCCATGGATTATACCCCAGCACCAACTATAGAACTGGATCATGATGTCACAATTGAGGTAATACTCTTCATTAAGCAACCTACTAAGCGGCATCCCCCGGGGGGGCTACCTGCCTTTGCTAACTTTTCATGTTGAGAAATACGAAATTCTTGAGTTATCATCATATTCTTTTCTGTTGCTGGTACATCGTAGTATAGTACTGAACATAATACTTCTTCTAGTGGTGTTTTTCGAGTGTTGAATTTGATCGTTTCTCTTGACCCGCAAAAGGAAAAACTGTCTTGGTGATAGCTTTGATGTTCTTCTGTTTTGTTCGACTTTGATTGATGTTTGCTTGAAGGGGAAACTTAATTTTAATTTATTTTGACGTATTTGCACTTCAGTGATTCAAACGCTTCGATTCACTTTCCTTTTCTCTTGTCTCGTGCCATACAAGGCAGTTTTCGTAAGAAACAAAACCCGGTATGCTTGATCTTCACTTTCTTTTGGTGCAGGAAGTCGAAGAATATTTTGTGAACTACATGGTCAATGATAGCTTGGGCATAATTGCCAATGCCCACACTGTGTTTGCTGACAAAGATCCCTTAAAAGCAATGAGCGAAGAATGTATAGAGCTTGCGAAGCTATTTTCAATTGCCGTTGACTTTCCAAAAACCGGTGTGCCGGCTGTAATACCTCCACATTTATATGCCAAGGAATATCCAGATTTCATGGAAAAACTTGACAAACCCACCTATCAGTCGTCCAATGTAATTGGAGCTCTTTTTCGTGAGGTGAAGGACATTGCGCCGCATGAAAGCTCCATCACATCCTTCACCCGTCAAGTGGCGAAGCGGTCATACGACGCTGACATGGAAGTTGATGGCTTTGAGGATTACATTGAAGATGCTATCTACCACAAGGGCAATTATGATTGCAAGTTGGGAAATCTGATGGAGTATTATGGGATCAAGACAGAGGCTGAAATACTTAGTGGGAGTGTTATGAGAATGTCAAAATCTTTCACTAAGAAGCGGGATGCAGATTCTATAAGGGTGGCTGTGAGATCGTTGAGGAAGGAAGCTAGGGCGTGGTTCAATGAGAAGGGAAGTGGTTTAGATTCCGGAGCTGATGATCTATATGCCAAAGCTTCAGCTTGGTACCATGTCACATATCATCCTGATTATTTTGGTGCATACAACGAGGGGCTGAATCGTGACCATTTCATCAGCTTTCCATGGTGCGTTTATGACAAGCTCGTCCTCATCAAAAAGGATGCAAGTATACACATGTCATCTCTAGAGCGCCGATTATGGGATGGGTTGCATTTGAGTTGAGAAAGTTGGAAGTTTTTTATGTTTGTTTCTTGGTGATGGGGTAAGCTCGTAAATTGCTTATGCTGATGGTAAAGATTGAGTGCATTTTGCTTATTGTATAATATAATAATGGACTGATCTTTGGTTTCTTGTTTCTGACACTCGAAAGTTGGTTTGAAAGCTCGTTGTACTTTTCTGAATATAACGTTTATTGAGATGCAAGTACGCGATAGCATAAGATATCATATGTAAGGATAAATGCTTGTAATTATTTGAATTTCAAGTTTCTTGCAATGTATGAATTGCTTTGTAAATTGATATTTTATGGATAGTCTCTTGCAATTTATGAAATGCCTTGTAAATGGATGCTTCATGAAGTAATTTATAAAATATCCCTTTCCAAAGCATTTCAACAGCAAAATCATAAATTTTTATGCGTCGTCTACTTAAAACAGTCACAAATTTCTCATACAACATTAAAAATAAGTATTAAATGTTATTTCAACCTTCTTTTTTCTCATCGAATTTCTATAAAGGAATCTTAAAGGATGATATGAAAAATTGCATTACGTCTAAATGTATATCACTCAAATTATGGGAAAGCTTTTACACAATAATATATTGCATAAGACATGCAATTTTTCACTACCCTTGCTACTTTATTTAGGTACAAATATTGGAGGAAACTAAACATATTAAACTTTGAGGATTAGTTTGAAATTCTTGAATTATCATGTTGTTGTTCATAATTTAGTGAAATAAGAGTTTGTTGTTGTACTAATAGTTTTTGTAGACCAACAAAAGAAAAATAAATAAATAAACGTACCTTGATAATAAAAACTTTTTTTTATTATAGAACACTAAATAAACAATAAACGGACATTTCAGTTAATGAATTTTTTTCTTTACTTAAAGATTTGTAAAAAGTTCTATCAACGTATACTTTCATTGTTTTTGTCTATTTGTGATATCCTTTAACGCACACCAAAGTTATTTTAATATTTTCAATGTAAATTATAGGAGCTTATAAATAATGAGTTATCGATTTACCTCTTTTGCCATCTCCGTGAGAGTAAACGATATACAATTGTACAACATACCAGCTGGAATTTCAGAATGAGACATCCTTTTAGGGATTCCAGACAAGATCATTACCATCATTCTGAAATCCCAGCAGGTATGTTGTACAATTGTATACTTAGTTGGGATTTCAAAATGAGGCATCCCTTTGGGGATTCTAGACAAGATCATTACCATCATTCCTCCGGGCACAAGCTCTTTGGCCCTAACATTCAAAAAGTTATTCATGTCCTCGGCAAACTGTGACGGATAAGCATCAAAGAGCTTGTCACATGATGGGTATTCAGTATTTCTTACGGCACGTCTTGAGTTCAATTCTCAATGCTGAAGAATTACACGATGATGGACAGAAAATACTAAAATACTTTTGTGAGTCTTCTTGGCCCCCAAGAAAGTGAAATACATCTTTAAAAATGGCATTTAAGAAATCTGAGTACAGAAACACATCATGAAGTTTGAGGATTAATTGTGAGAAGTGTTTAGGCACTCCAAAAATCTCATTCTACACTCCTCATAAGTGTATTTTTCTTTTCTAATATAAAAAGTTTGAAGTGTAAAATTAAAATTAGTTCACGCCCTAATTGCACAAACTTTAAAACTGTAGTGGCATTTGTGCAATTTTACCAATAAGAAGGAAGAAGATGCAGGAGAAAGCTTATCCTATCCGTTACTGCCACACGCTGCTAGTCTGCTAGCTCCCGCTCTGTGTCATCCATGGCAACCTCCCTGCCCTTTCTTCCTCCAGCTCCACCTCTCAGCTTTCCTTCTTCCTCTTTCAAGGCACTCTCTTTCTCTCGAGCTTTCTCTGTCTAATATTTGATATGATTTGTTAAACAGCTGCTAATGGTTTCAATCTTTACAGGGAAATGCGAGAAACTTGGGGCAAAAACTGTGTAGCGTTCCCTCCGTCAAGGTGACCGGAGCTACAGAAAGAAGACCACTGGTGATTTTGAATAAGGCGGCGGCGTCCACAGTCGGGGCTCCGGTCGGCAACGTGCGGTTCAGGCTGGACAATTTGGGCCCGCAACCCGGGTCCAGAAAGAAGGGCAAGAGAAAGGGAAGAGGTATAGCAGCCGGGCAAGGGAACAGCTGCGGGTTCGGTATGCGGGGACAGAAGTCTCGGTCCGGACCCGGCGTCCGCCCTGGATTTGAAGGCGGTCAGATGCCGCTTTACCGTCGACTTCCCAAACTTAAGGGAATTGCTGGAGGTAGTTGCATTATCTCGTCTTTTATTTCTTGATTGCGAATGCACGCCATGTGTTCGTGAAAATCCTTCAGCGACATTTGTTCGTGCATTGCTCAAAGCTTGTTTTGTTTTCTTGACAAGGTATGAGTGCGGGGCTACCGAAGTATGTCCCTGTTAACTTGAAAGACATAGAAGCCGCAGGGTTTCAAGAAGGCGAAGAAGTGTCATTGCAAACTTTGAAGAACAAGGGTTTGATCAACCCATCCGGAAGAGAACGGAAACTCCCTTTGAAGGTATATACTTTAAATTGTCTGCTCTACACAATGTAAAATGTTCGAATGCTCAAATATGATATGCTGCTTTACACTTCAAGTATGGATGGATAAATCAAACCTCGAGTCTTGCACCTAGTGTTAGTATTTAGTCATCTTTTCCGTTTGTTAACTTACTAATGTTGCCTGTTTCTCTTGCCTAAACCCTGTAAATCTGGCCTCTATACCTCTGTTGTGCCGCTGCGCCATGCTAAATGCGACAACGAGCTTTGGGAAATGCAAAACAGTGATAATCTCTAACTGAAAATTCCTCCTTCAGATTGTTGTTTCTTTTGTTTTTAATGATAGCGTAACTGGCAGAGAATCATACTATAGAACTTTCAGCCTGGATGATTTTCTTTTGTTTTTATTTAATGAGTCCCCTACTGCGATGATATTTTGAATCAGTTTTTGATTAGTCGGTTTCTAATTACTAGAATTCCTGTTTTGGTTAAAGCATCCCAACTGCGATGCATTCTGGCCAAAACTTGGCAAATCCACATGTATGATCCTGCACTTATGCAATTGATAGTATATTAGGTTTTCTTTGTAATTTTGTAAAAATGGAGTATAAGTCCTTATTCAGCAGCTGCAATACGTCCTTTACGATTAAAGTATCTGGTTGATACATTGAGATTTTAATGGAAAAACTATAGAATAAGAGAAATGTGGTATAAGCATTAGGGCCACTGCAAGCTTCATGTGGCCCGATAGTTCCTAAGCTTGACGGGAACGTTACAAAACTTAGGTATTTATCACTGTGCACTGCTCGTTAAGCATCTTTACATAGTTAAAGAATAAAGTTGCCTGCTCTCTTTTTTCTAGATTCTTGGTGATGGGGAGCTAAGTGTGAAGCTGGATATAAAGGCACGTGCCTTCTCAGCCACAGCGAAGGAGAAACTAGAGGCTGCTGGCTGCAACCTCACTGTATTGCCGGGTAGGAAGAAGTGGGTAAAGCCATCGGTTGCCAAGAACCTTGCACGTGCTGATGAATACTTTGCCAAGAAACGAGCTGCTGCTGCTGCTGCAACTGAGTCTGTATCTGCATAGACCACTTCATAGTCAGCCTGTACGAGACTGTAGGTGAAGTCGTACACGGTAACATTTTTTTAGGCATGTTAATCTTCTTTCCTGTTATTATCATGTTAATCTTCTTTCCTGTTATTATCATTTTACCCTTGAATTGGCCGCGACGTAGTGGTCTATAGGTCTTTTGCACCTAAATTTAGAAACGTTCACATTGTTGGCATCCTTAACTAGGAAATTATCGATGTGAGTCGTCGATAAAATTGATCAGCGTCACCTTTGATTTGCCTGTTTTTGGTGAATGATATACGTCATGCCCGGTTTTGGTGAATGATAAGAAATGGGCATGATGCAAGTAATTTTCCGTTAATTTGTCAAAAGATTTTGATTTTTACCTCTAAAAGGCAAGGGCAGGGAGGGACCTAAAGGAAAATGATGGTGATGCCGACCAAAGTATGGCTGTCGAATGCCAATGCCCACCAATATTTGCTCTTCTACAAAAATGTGGAGCCTTGCTTTGAAGTCGGATATCAGCTTCGGCTAACTTGCTTGATCTAGACCGGAAAGATTTGGTTGAAGATTTTAATGTAATTGCTAGACTCGTTATAGTTCACTATAATCTTAAGACCCATTTGGTATCTAACTTGAGAACATAACTCAAAATTTTGATTTTTTTTTTTCGGAGTGATCAAGCCGGCTTTTAGGCTGTTGCCCGGTGATTAAGTAACCACTCTGTCGCAGCCATACCTGGAAATGGAAGATAAGAAATAGACCGCCAAACCCTAAACCCGAAATGTTGTTTCAAAAAGGGTTGCACTAAACTAGATTGCATTAACTTGTAAATAATGTAAACCCGATTCTTTAAGACATACCAAAACTTACGAAAAGTCGAGTTTGGTGAACCTCGTATCTAAAATCGCACAATTTTCTACCTATATTTTTCCATTAGCGAGTTTGTTTGAAGTAATTTCATAAAAGCACGTTGAAATTTCAGTTACAAAACAAGTGTTATTTTTTGAGAGATCCAGCGAGTGTTTCTCAAATAAGTGCTTTTTCGTGAAGCAATTTTATTTTATTTTTTCCAAATGGCACGAGGACAATAAAGTGGTGGAGAATTCTCTCTCTAATATCTGGTCCCGGGGATCAAAATCCATCACGATCCAAATCCAAGGAAATTGAGAGCGGGTCCAAATGCTATTACATAATATGATTAGGTGGTTGTCAAATTGCTCCACCTCCCAGACTCTCACAATTCTAACTTTCTCAGAAAGTAACGTTTAGGCAATGGCTGCAAAAACTGCACATGGCTGCAAATATTTATGAGTTTTGGTTTAATTTGGGTAAAAGTTGGTGACGAGTCCCTAACCCTACATCTTATGCAACTACTTATGTGGACTGGTAAAGTAGATATGTAAAAGCCCAATCAAGCTATAACTGCCTCCAACCTAAAATATATAAAACAAAGTCACAAGTAAGCGTGGCAATTTTACATGATCGATTAACGAGTCAGGTCGTTATTGGGTTATCTGTTAAGAATTTAATAAGATATCATTTGTCATATCTAGACATTAGACATAACATTTTCTTTCATGACTCGTTAACCCGACACGACCCGTTAACGATCAAACCACATGTTAAAACTCATTAAGATAATGAATTTAACACGACACGGTTCGTTAAAATAATGAGTATGACGCAAAAACAACACAGACACGATAAACACGACCCATTTGGCAGGTCTAGTCACGAGTCGAATAAATTTTTGGATGCAGATGAAAAATGACATAGTTGTTGGATTATACACACAAAACGCTCCATCTTCTTATATTTTAGTAGGACTTCCTTTGCCTGGTGCTCTATACAGACATACGAACACAAAAATATTTGTAGCCTAAAGACATAAGCTTCACTTCACATCTACCATTACTTGGTTTGTCCTACTAAATACTTTTCATGTCCATTCAGATCTACTTTGGGCACGTATAATTAAATTTAGCTGCGCAATTGTCGACATGACGTTCGTGCCTTGTAGCATCGAAAGGAAACACATCACATGCTTACCACGAATCATACCTACAAGTATAGGACGACACTTCCTACTTGCTAGGTTTTAGTTCCACCAGCAAGTCCAAACATGCAAAAACCAATTCCCAAACGCACATCGTGGATCATGATCCTTTTTTTTTGTCAAAGAGTTAAATATTATTAAAGACGAATTGAAATGTTTACATCAGACGCCAGAGTATTAAACAACCACTCTGGTTCGAAATCAACTCAAGAATGAACACTCCCACATGCGTGACAAAAGGCGCCACCAGATGCGCAGCCTTATTACGGGCACGAGGAGCATAAAGAAACTCCACATCCCTTAATTGTTGTTTAAGAAGAGCAATATCCCATAAAATACCATCCAAAAAGGCCTCTGGCTGCAAACTCCCATAAATCATGTCCACAAGAACCTGAGAGTCAGTTTCTAGCTGAACCGACTCCAAACCCCCATCCACACACCACACTGAAGCCAACCTCACTACTTCTGCTTCCACCATAACACTCGAAACACACATAATATTACCCACACCTCTAGCTCTCTTAAAGATGCCCGCAAAATCCCTTGCAACCCAGCCAAAACCACCCTTACCAGTATTGTTACGCCATGCTCCATCACAATTAATTTTAATTTTTCCAAAAGGTGGCTTTAACCACCCTTGTAGCTCCACCCGCCTCCCTTGCTGCCCACGGCTTGTATGTTGCAGGGGCTCCCCATCACACAAAACCAACTATTCCCAATGTTGCTTTAATAAATTCAAAGCAATTATAGGCTCTACCACTATCTTCTCAAAGACCAAACTATTACAACATTTCCAAATCCTCCACAACCCACATACCACCCATCGCATAAGATCATCAGTCTCTCCCTCCCCACCATATTTTGCACATAACCACTTCCAACATGCTAAGAAATCCTCTCCCACCACCAAGGTAACATCTAGTTGAAGCGGAGTACCAAACCAAAAAAACCCGAGCAAAAAGGCATCTAAAGAAAATGTGTACCTGTGTTTCAACTTCATCTTTGCATAGTGGTCAACAATTCTCCAATCGGATACCCCTACGTTGCAAATTGGTGTGCACAACAAGGATGTTTCGACATCCCTTCCAAACAAAGTGACACAACTTCGGCTGAACCTTCAATCTCCAAATATCATGCCATACCACATCCAAATTATCAACTGTACTTGTTTGACCCACTCACTTCCTCCAAAGCTCCCCATTCCGGTTCATTTCCTAAGCCACCAAATACCCGATTTTCACCGAATAAATCCCATTGCAAGTATAATGCCATATCCTACGATCCGGACAACCAAACTGACTAAGCAGTATACTTAAAATAGCACGGGCTTCCTCCATACTAAAGCACTGTTCAATAATCTCCCTCTTCCATTGACCCTCAATGATCTACCAAATCAGTAACCATATCAGGCATTTCAACATGTTGTGACATAATTTGAAATGTCCTTGGTGTAGACAACCAAGGATCCTGTTTAATTCGAATAGTCTTACCATCACCAACCCTCCAACATAAACCAGCTTTCAAAATTTTCCTTTCCTATAAAATTCCCTTCCAACCCCAAGACGTACTCCTCCCCATCGGCGCATCCATAAATGTCAAAGAAGGATAATATTTAGCTTGAAGGACTTTAGCCAAAAGTGTCGTGGATCATGATCCTTGACAACATCAGAATAGGAGGCAGATTGTCTGCCTCCTGTTACCGTACCCTTCTCATCCTCTCCTATTTGTTCAGTCACGGTTAAGCCACGTCAACATTTTATATTCCTATTGTTTTTTGTCTTATCATATCTATAAAAAAAAATCAATATAAAATATTGACGTGGGTTAATCGTGATCTCACATATATGAGAAGATGAGAAAGACACAATAACAGGATGGCAGACAATCTGCCTCCATCAGAATATGCCGCAATTCAAGCCGCAATAGTTTCCTTGGTATTTAGTCAACGCACTCACATTTTTGGGAGTATTTTGATATGGGTCCAATTTTATTAGTCTCTTTTGAAATGGTTTCAAAATTAGAGCTAAATCAAAAGTAAGTACACAATTTTAAACTACAAAAATTAGAGCTAAATAAAAAATAACTAAAAATTAGACCCATATAAAAAAAACTTATAAAATTGAACATATTTCAAATTTCTCCAAAATTAATTTTGTTATGTTTGTTTGAGTGGCATCGGTCTTGATTTAGGCCATTTTGTTTTGTTTCAACTTTCAACGCCGGTAAAGATACCAACTGTGGAGGGGATATTTATGGCGCGAATGATGCTAGATATGCGGCTATTTTACCGCCCATTTGCAATGTCAGAGAGACAAGGTGGCCAAATTGTGGCCGTCACCACTTTGTCTTAAACAATATTTTTTTGGTCCAAAGTCTTAAACACGATTGGGAATAAAGACTCTTGTTTTTATTGGGTAGCACTTCAAAATTTTGGTTCTGTATTTCGCGTATTTATTGTATTAGTTTATATTTTTTATTGTGTGATTCTTAATTTATGACGTGGTAGACGTAGATACGTTCGAAACAATGTAAAAGTCACGCACTTAAATTATTAAATCCCAATCGTGTGATTAGTTTCCATTTCTACGTACGAAACATGAATTAAAGAAAAGTCGAAGCTATATAACTAATATTAATCTATGAGATGCAAGTGTGGCTTTCAAGTCAAACAAAAAGTTACTCCTTTACTTGCATTAAGTAGTCAAATGACTAAAAAACAAATGTTTAAAATTGAACTTTCGTAAACTATATATTCTATCACTGTAATTAATTTGGCTCTTCAATGAACGAGGAAAAGTTTATCCCCGAGATACTTTGTTACCATTTCACAAAATTATTCATATTATAAATTAATTTATATAAAAAATAAAAAATAATTTAATCATAAAACTGTGTAAAAATAAATAATTAAATACGATAAACATACTTGGACCCACCTATCACGATTGATTGGCAACCGATATATGAGGAGAAATTTCTCTTTTAGCTTTCCACTTTGTCGAGGGGTGAAAGAGAATATAATTTTGCGATTGAAGCATCAAAATAAAATAAATAAATAAAAAACTTAGATGCTGGATGCACGTGACACGTGGGGGTTGTAGGTACAGTAAAGTTAAAAAAACCGGCAACAGTTAAGGGTCTTCCAATGGGTCCAATGGGTCCAATGGGTCCAATGGGTTTGGGTGCCGAAATCGATGTGAGCTCTCGCGGGAGGCACCGCCTGCGTGAAACAAATAAAATATTATTCCACCAATTCTTAACAACTTGACAACCCAAAACAAAATATTTATTTTTTTATTAAAATATTAAATTAACAAAATATCGGTATTTAATCAGAGAGGAAAGAGAAGGGAGAGCCTCTGTCGGTATTTTCTCTCTCCTCCTCTTTCTATCTCTCTCTCTCTCTCTACCTTGTCATCTGTTGCCCAATACCTAAACCTAATTTCCATCCCTCTCCGATTTAATTCGAATTTTATATTTGTATTTTTAATTATTATTATTTTCTTTATAAATCGGATGGACCGTCTTCTACCTCTCGCCTAATTTTTGCTTCCTGCTGTGATGTCTCTGTAGCAATTAGGGTTTCCTTACACAGGCAAGCCAAGCAGCTCAACGCTTCACCCCAACTTCCGGTATTTACATCCATTTTTTTTGCTGATTTTTTTTTTGTTTTGTTTCAATTTTGTTCGTCGATCTGGTGCTTCTGATTGCTCGGAAGCATGCTGTTCGCAATTTTATAGAGAAATGATTTGATATCAGTTTATGAATTTTGGTCTTTGTCTGCTCAATTGACTGGAAAATTTCAGATCAGATCAGATCTGTTCAGTTCGCATCTAATTAAGCTTGTTTTAGATCGATTAATTTTTATTAACGATTTGTTTGATTAGGCTGTACGACGTCGTTTACAAGCGAGGAAGAAATGAATCACTGTGCGATTCAGCAAGGAAACGCCCTCTCAGCTTGCGATGACATGAGGACTTGTTCCAGAGACTCGGTCGTTTGTCCCAAACCTCGCCGTTTTGGCCTCCTTAACGTTAACCAGAACGATCCCGTCAGATCTCTCCGATGGCATCTCGGGTAATTTCCCAATTTTTCATTATTTATTATATATTTGTCTATTATTTTCTTTTCCAAAAGATCCTATTTGTCTAGGGTTTTAAATTATGCAATTCTTTTTATTGTTTTAAATATCGGTTTTAATTCTTTGTTTGAATGAATTTCAGCCACCAAGCGGAGCTCTATGATTCGAAAGCAGGGTCTGAAATTTTGGACAACATTCTCTCAAAGGTATATAAAATTTTTCCGGATCTGCAGTTTTTATTACAAAAAAATTAGGCCAAATCGGATAAATGATTCGGTCATAAGGGATTCGGAAGATAGCTCCTATACTAAAAAAATTCGGATTTAAACTCCTATATCAAAGTACAATTTTACCCATGTATTAACGGATAGTTAACTTTTTGACTAAATTTGCTAACGCAGTACACCACAGGGGTTTAAATCCGAGTTTTTTTAGTACAGGGGCTATCTTCCGAATACCTTATGATCACAGGGACCATTTATCCGATTTAAGCTCTTAGATGGGTTAATTTAGAAATGATTAGCATCTGGTTCTTAATGATTTTGTTCATGTTGGATTTTTCTGCAGGGATCTTTTGGTGTTGAACAGTTATTGTGTACAGAAATAGCCTCGCCGCACCCATTTTTCAGCGGGTCACCGCCGAGCAGAGTAGCTAACCCATTAATTCAGGATGCTAGATTTGGGGATGAGAAACTCACCCCATTGTCACCACTGTCGCCAACCGGTCCCCCAATGGGCCTTTCATCGTCTCCTTCATCATCTGCTAGGAAAGGAGGCTATGCTCGGGCCAGTTTCGGGAGCAAACCAGCAGTGAGGATCGAGGGGTTTGATTGCCTGGACAGGGATCGACGTAATTGCAGCATCCCTACCCTGGCATGAGATCCCAATTCAATCGATGAAGGTACATAGGAAAAGACTGAGCTTAAAGTTTGATATAGCCAACCACATTACTTTGTTAGCACCGTGAGGAAATTTTGAAATTTTAAACTGCGACGATCCTTCTACCTTGTGTATATATGTACGAGGGATTTGTGTAAATGAAATGTCAGTGTCGTGTAAGTAAATTAGATGTTAACCAAATAATAAACGGGTTCATAGATCGCGTCTAGGAGTGGTTACGAGGGGATGGTGTGTAATACCACACCGCCCCTCTTGTATTGTAAAAAGTAAAAGAGTATTGTGGGAAAATTTTCGGTGTGTTTCTATTTAGGTGTTTCGGAGTTTCATAGAGCGGCTTGTGAAGTGAATCTGTATAAATTGAAGCTGCTGTTGAGTCGATCCAAACAGTCGTTTAGTGTGTAAATAAAGCATTTGTGTTGTAGTTCGTCTTCTGCTGTGTATGACATACATTTCATTGCTTTGCATTTCCCTTTCTTGATCTGGTTATAGTTTTGTATTCTGTAACCCGCGTCGCATGAGCACGACGCTGAGTTCCGGGATGCCGGATTTGTAGTCCGTCTGATGAGTTTCATTTTTCGTTAGTGAAATGTTCGGTTTGTGTCACTGGAATCCACGGACATGCTTTTTTAAAGCCGAGTATGTATGGTCTCTGATCTGCATTTCCTTGGGAACTTTTATTCGAAAAGGCAAAGTATCTATGATCTGTGTAGTTTTGGTTTCTCCTTTATGTGGGCGATCGACATTATTCAAAATTTGAAAAATAAATCCTGGGAGGATAACAAACAGGCCCGATGTATTTTGAGTACACATTGTTTCATCCTCTCCCGCGGTATTTGTTTTATGGTAATGTAATCTTTTCGTCAATTCACCTTAGGTTTATCTAATTGTTATAAAAACAAAATCAAGTTTTTAAAGATACTTATGGTATGTTCTACTTTGGAATAGGCAAGCTTCAGGCTAATAGTGTTATAAGGTTGCTGAAGCAGCGGCTTGAAAAGAAAAAAAAGGGCTAATAGTGTTATAAAACTGGGATTTGAATTTTATCTGGATCTAAATTGTAGAGATTTTAAGAATTTTTACATCTTGGCAATTCGTTGTGCAATGTGTAGTTAGAAATCATTTGATTTTTTTTATTTAAAATCAAAAATAAATAGTACATATTGATTGCATAATATAAGATGAACGGTTAGGATGTGAAAATTATTCAGATCACTGCAAAGTGGATCCTCTTCCCTACTGTTGATTTTTGTTCTATGTACGTCTAGCAACCACTGACAAAGGCGGTGAAGGGACCAATGAAGGCACGAAAAGGCACGAATCTGGATTCATTCGTCTTATATCGTGCAGTGAGTTTTCGTCATATATTGTTTGTGTTTAATTTTAAATAATTTTTGAATGCATAATATACAATGAACGGACACAATACATAATTTTTTAAGATTCTCACTAAAAAGATCTGAAGATGATCCTTATTATGAAGGCACATGGCACTTCTGTTAAACAATGAAAACGTTATTCATATCATAACAATGTATATTTAAAGGAAGTCTTTAAGAAAGAGATTTTCATTTCTTTATAAAAATGAGAATTAGATCGGCCCCATACCATAACTTTAATGATTCGAATCATTCAATTTTTAAGTTGTACTTCATAAATTATCTTTGCAAAATATTAGTCAACTAAAAAATTGTTGAGACATTTAATTGAGTTTTCAAAGAAATTGACGAATATTTGTTCTTTAAAAAACATTGAAATTTTATCGTGATAATTAAATATGCAAATGGTTTCATATTGAATTGAATGTTCGCAAAGACGGTTTATGAATCAAGACTTACAAAATAAACGATTCAGATTATTTAAGTTCAATGTATATTATGTACCACAACTAATCTCTATTTTTAATAAAAAATAAATAAAGACACTTTCCCTCGAAGGGCTTGTATATTTAAACGGCCATTCATTCATGTGTTTTGGCTAGTCTACTGGATAATCCAATACTTTTCTGATAAATATTTTGTTATAATGTACATTTTGGGATTTTTCTCATAAAAATTACTTGCATCCACCTATAAAGTGTTACACATTGTCTATCATTTGCGACTAATGTATTTTTACGACAAAAGTTTCATAATCGAATGTGTAGATTTTCTTAATTCTCATTTAATCACTATTTTAAAAAATATCAATCTAATTCGAGACAGTTTAGTAATACGTATGTATCATACAGATATACTGTCTTAGTATTAAATGATACATTGATGATCAAATTGTCCACTTGTTTTCTTGCCGAATTTTTTATAAAAAAATAGCAATTAAGAAAATGAATAGTTTTGCTAACGAATTTGTACAATTAAAGTATATTAATCGAAAAGAAATTGTTATTGGCACTTTATATAATTAAAAAGAAAAATACACTTGTGAGAAATTTAGAATGAAATTTTTAAGGTGGTAATAACAATTTATAATAAAAAATAGTAGATGAGATGATGTCCCTCCATGCAAGTATTGTCTTTTGTAACTACTTGTATAATTTTTTGTAGTTTCAAGTAATTCTATAATTTTTTTTAAAAGAAAAAATACTTCTATAATTTTCTTTCGGTTATGTTAGGGAGATTAACACTCAAGTAATAATCTAATCATCAACATCCATATCATTTGATTTACAAAATTTCGTTTAAAAATATATCTCTCTAATCGTAATTTTTGGTACACTCCAGACTTTTAAGCCTTCTCCAGTCGAGGACTTACATGTCAAGAGATGCACAATCACTGTGCTGTAAACTCGACTCTGTAAATTTCAAAATAATATTATTAACACAAAATGTCACATTAATCTAATTCTTACCATATAAGTTACACACTTCCAAGTTCCCGCACATCTGACGTTCATCACTTGACTTCTCTCTCTCTCACTTGACTTCTGTCTCTCCCTCTCTCCCCGTTGCCCTCGCCCATTCCCAAAATCTCTTCTCTCCCCTCAATTTTTTTATTAATTAATCACACGATTCCTTGTTCGCTCTTTTTTTTTTTTTTTTTTTTTTTTTTTTTTTCTGTTGAGCCATTGGATCTTTAAATTCGATGGAGACTCTCGCTTGTCAACCTTCTTTCCTTTCCCATTTCCTTCCTCTCCAACCAAACCCCTTCCCTTTCCCCCCCTAATTTTCCATTCCATTTTTCCCACCTGCAACTAAGCAGCTGCTAACTTCTTCACTCAAACTCTAAAGGTAAGCTCACATGTCTTTTTTTTATTTTTTTAAATTATGATTTTTCTTGTTTCCACCAAAATCTTCGGTAATTCCAATCTCTGTCTTCGGATCTGGCGTTTTTGAAAACCATCCGACTTCTCCAGATCTCCTTCCTCAGTTTTTACGCTCAAGTTAAAATGCATTTTCTGTTACAATTTTTCCAGATCAGATCTGTTAACGTGTCATTTACTATGCTCCATTTTTTGGATTTATTGCAGATATATATATATTATAGCTCCTTCCCTCGAGTTTTTAATTTCGTTTGATTGATTTGCTTGACCAGGTTTTACGTCGTCGTTTTAAACCTAGGGGAAAATGAATCACTGTGCGATACAGCAAGGCAATGCTCTCTCAGCTTGCGAAGACATGAGGTCTTGCTCCAGGGACTCCGTTGTCTGCCCCAAACCTCGCCGTCTCGGCCTCCTCAACGATCCCGTCAGATCTTTCCGATGGCATTTCGGGTAATTCGAATTTTTTTATGCTTTCCTTAGGGTTTCAAAATTCAAACTGTGAAATTTTGTCAGTTTGGTTTTGATTTTTAATTATTTGAATTTCAGCCACCAGGCGGAGTTCTGTGATTCAAATGCCGGGTCTGATATTTTAGACAGTATTCTCACTAAGGTACTTCTGCAATTAACTGAATGCTAATTAGGCAATTATGGTAATCAAGTCAGTTGTTCAATGTGTGTGATGTTTAATTTATTTGTTGATATTTGATTTGTGTAGGGATCCTTTGTTGTTGATCAATTTTCGTGTACAGAAATGGCCTCGCAGCACCCATTTTATTGCGGGTCGCCACCGAGCAGAGTAGCTAACCCATTAATTCATGACGCTCGATTTGGGGATGAGGAGCTCATCTCGTCCTCATCACTGTCGCCAGTACCTGCCCCGTCAGGTCAATCATCGTCTCCTTCCTCGTCCACGGGGAAAGGAGGCTGTGTAAGGACCAGTTTTGGGAGCAAACCGGCAGTGAGGGTCGAGGGGTTTGATTGCCTGGACAGGGATCGAAGAAACTGCAGCATCCCTACCCTGGCATAAAGAGCCCGATTCAATCAACGAAGGTACATAGGAGAACATTAAGCTAAAGTTTTCTATACTTGACAGCATTGAGAGGAAATTTTGAAATTCTCGGAGAGTGAAGAAAGTCGATCCTTCTGTCTAGTGTAAATATGTTGAAGGGATTTGTGTAAATAAAATGTGTCGTGTAAGTAGGTTAGATTGTTAACCAAATAATGAGGGGGTGCGGCATTTAGTAGAGAACAGATTGATTGTGTTTTCTACCCGCACCACCCTTTCATTGTGTTTCTGTTTAGGTGCTTCGGAGTACGGCTTATGAAGCAAATCTGTACAAATTGAAGCTGTTGTTGAGTCTATCTAAACAGTCGTTTACAGTGTATATATACCATTTGTGTTTTCGTTATCTTCTGCTGTCCGCTGCTTTGCTTCGTGTTTTTACTTTCCGATTGAGTTTATGTGATTCTCTCCGAATAGCGCTTTGCCAAATCCTTGTGCTTTTATACCTGATCACAGTTCAACAGCTACGTGATGATTTTTTTGTGTTCATTCGTAAAACTCTCTGAATCATTTGATGATCAAGTCTGTCTGGATCATCGGAAATTGATCATCGATGCTTTTTTTTAAAGAAAGAAGAAAAACAGCTTCGAAGAATCGTTCAGCTTATGATCCACACAACTTTATTCGAAGGGGTGAGCATCTATATCTCGATGCGAACCTTTTTGTGTGGTTGAAGCTTGCAGAGTGGACATGTTTTGCGTAGTTGAAGCCAGTTGGGCGTTTTGATTGAAGAGATTCTCTCGTTACAATTAAGACGTAGTCTTGGTATCTTCCTTTCTTTCGTCCAATAGATGGTTATCATGTATTCAAATGATTTCTCCTTTCTTGTTGCATAAGAAACTTTTGAGTTTAAAATCGTTTAGGGGTGAGATAATGATATCCATTTTATTAATTTAACCCTGTTTAAATCCTCCATTAAGACATTGATCATGATAATTTAACACAAAAATTGAACTAGTCTCATCAAAACAAAATATAAATAAATAAATCAACAATCAGATCTTATTAAACGAGTAGAAAGACTTGGCGTCTGCTTGAATTGGTTACAAGAAGGGGACCTACTTTCAGAGATAGAATTCTATTCCAAATATTAAATTAAAAATTAAAATACTCCCATCTGTAAGTCGAAAGGGTAGGTTAGTTGGAATCTGGATTCTTGTCGGATTTTCTTTGTGAAGATTTCAGATTCGTAAATCATATAAGTTTATCGCATATCGTATAGTCAGAAATTATTTTAAATATTTTTATTTAAAATTAAATACAAATAGTACCTAATAAAAACTGATTGCACGATATACGATGAACGAATACAATTTATGTATTTCTAGGATCCTCACCAAAAGGATCCGAATAGAATCCTGTTGGGGTTAGTTGCATGGGACCTGACACTGGGAGCGGGGTCCACATTGGGTCCCAACGAGTTTTGTGATGTCAAGTTATTATTAAGCAGATTATCTGTTAGACTATTTATTATTAAATCCGTTATCATGTTAAATTATCAAATAAACAGGTCAAAAACAACTTATGACAAAATCGATATTGTTTTTGTTGCAGTCCTATTTAGTATAGGAATGTGATTGTGTAAATCCTAATAGATTAGGAATGTATCTTATATTCCTATTAGGAGTAGATTACTCATTAAGTATTGGAATCCTTATGGGAAAGGGTTTGTCCTTTCTACCACTATAAATAGAGGCACAATGGAGTGAATTAAAACACACCTCACAATTAAATCTTTCTCTCTTCTCTCTAAAGTGGCCGGCCTCCCTCTCCCTCTCTAACCCTAGATCGCTCAATCAAATAGGCCTACAACACGTTATCAGCACACTCTTGCCAGAAGCTAAGGAATTGACGCATCGTTGGAGAAGGCTTTCATCCACCAATTATTCAAAGGCTTATTCGTTTTCTGCTAATCAGGTACGCTTAAAATAAATGAAGATATTTGAAACGTCCACGAAGCATGAAAACATTCCCCATAATGCATGAACCCCTCTATGTTTATATTTTCCTTTCGATATATATATTGTATATGTTCATATATTTGTCAATATATATCTTTGTTTCATGCATCGCAAAATTAAATTGCTATGTGGAATTTGTGAGTCAAATTATAAAATTAAATTAGAAGCAAATTAGAGTTCCTAAACCCTAAAGGTTTTGAAAAAAAAATAATATTTGGGCAGGATTTGGTACGGGTGCCGCACCATCCTTATGCACTGACACCAGGCTTTTGCCTGAGGGAGACCAGACGGGCCTGCAGCCCTCATCCCTTCGGTCCCATCACGCCAACCCAGTTTCCTGGGCCTTCCCTGTGTCACGGCCTGCACATGGGCTTCGCCCTGCGGCCCGCATAATGCCAGCCTGGTGGCTGGGCTTTTCCCGCGCACACCAGAAGGCCAGCTTTCGCTGGGCCTTCCCCCGTAGCCCTATCAGCCCAAACCCAGCTCGGCTGGGGGTTTGCCTGTCCTACCCGTGGCCTGCAGCCACCATCCAATGTTTTGGAGACTTGTTTTATACTTAAGACACCCAAAACCATGCCCAAATTATTTTGGGGCTATATTTTCGACCCAAAAATATTATTTTAATATTATTTTGCTTCTACAATCAACCCCGTATGGCCCGATTTATTGAATTAATTAAAATTGACCTGCAGTTCATTAATCTGATTATGAATCCAAAATTATTGACCTGAAGATCATTTTTGGACATTAACGATTCAATAATTTATTTTTATACTTTGAACCGTCACATACTTTCGTAGTAACGAAGCTCTCACACTTGAGTTCCCGAAGAACCTCAAATCCACTATATGTATATTTGTATATTGTATTCTGTGTTTCTTGCAGGAGCCTCTCATTATGAACTAATTGTTCATAAAACTAAATTGAACCTGTAGTTTCAAATTTAGTGCCTTTGAAACCTGAAGTTTTCATTCCAAAACATACCACATGAAACCTGTAGTTTTCATGCATGATTTAAACCAATACATGTCTAAAGAACCTGTATGTTCTACGATATATGTCTATGGCTTACCATATGACTACTCACGTTTTTCTCCCTCTGTTTTAGGGACATGTCGAACTTGAACAAGCTCGATTTCTCCGCTCTAGAAGTCTCTGGAAGAAACTATCTAAAGTGGGTTCAAGACGTGAAGCTCCATCTAACTGCAAAGGGTATTAGAGCCACCATCGAGGCACCCGTCACTGACAAACCTGTTGACGAAGCTCGGAAGGCTACTGCAATGATCTTCATCCGAAGACATATCCATGATGCACTGCAGACCGAGTACCTCGCTGAGGAGGACCCACGCACCATCTGGCTTGCTCTGGCTGACCGTTTCGATCACCAGAAAGACATCTACTTGCCTGAAGCAAGACACGATTGGCAGCATCTTCGCTTCCAAGACTTTAAGTCTGTAAATGAATATAACTCTGAAGTTTGTAGAATCCGTTCATTGTTGAAATTCTGTAAAGTGGAACTTACCGAATCAGATCTCCTGGAGAAGACCTATTCGACCTTCCATGCCACCAATATTGTCCTGCAGCAACAATATAGGGCACATAAATTCACCAAATTCTCGGATTTGATCTCTGTTTTACTTCTCGCTGAAAAGCAGAACCAGCTTTTGATGAGAAATCATCAAGCTCGACCGACTGGCTCGAACGCTGTGCCTGAAGCACATGCCATATTTTCTCGCAGCCATAAACGACGTACGAATCGTCGTGGTCGTGGCAACAAGCTCCACCACGAGCCCAAGGTCAACAGAGAGCCGCACCTAAGGGAAAGATTGTGACCCAGCAGCGCCCACCACTCGCCCCTAAGGTCCCAAACTTCAAGAACAAGGGCAAAGCTCCCGGTCAGTCTGCTTCTACTGAACTGGACATGTGCTATCGTTGTGGATCAAAGGATCATTGGTCACGCGTATGCCGAGCTTCCCCTGAGGCTATTGCCAAGTATCATTCACATCGTGAGTCTAACTTTGCAGTTGTGGATCGTCCGGAAGATGCAACCACATCCATGGAGATATCGGATTTTCAGGAGGCGTCAGCCCCTATGGAAGAATAAATTAGACATGTTTTTAGGGTGTTTACCCCTAGTGGCCGAACCCACTAGGAGTGGCCGGCCCTACCCCTATTTATCTAGGTTTATGGTTTAAAATTTTTGAACAATTTTTCTAAGTATTTGGAATAATTTGTTTGGTTTTGATTTGTTTTGAATTATGGATTATTATTTACATGGATATTATTTTTCTCGAATTGCTTAAATTGAATGAATGGACTTATATTTATGCATGTGACCAATTCAATCAATTTATTTCTAGGTATGTCTAGTGGGGAAGTTAGTTGTCTGGCAGATAGTGCAACCACGCACACCATCTTGCGTGAAAAACACTATTTTACTAACTTAATACCCCAGAAATCTCCTTTGACAACTCTCTCAGGTCTATCCAACCTGGTTGAAGGATACGGAAAGGCACGTATCATGTTGTCTAATGGTACTTACTTGACCATTAAGGAGGCACTCTATTCTCCACGTTCCGGAAGAACGTTGCTGAGTTTTAGAGATATTCGAGATAATAAATATCATATTGAAACCACTGAAGATCATGGTTCTGAATTTCTTTGTATCACTTCATACGAATATGGCCGGAAGCGTATTCACGAGAAGTTGGAACGTCTACCGAATGGGTTATACATCACAACCATTCGGGGCATAGAAGCCCACAGTGTGGCCGGCCCTATGCTTGAGTTCCAGGACACTTTGTTGCTTTGGCATGACCGTTTGGGACATCCTGGACGTGACATGATGCGCCGTATCCTCAAATCATCACACGGGCACAAGTTACATCCTCATGTAGGACTCCCACCATGCAAAGCGTGTTCTTTGCGGACCATTTAAATATTTTATGGTGTTGGTTGATGCATCGACACGATGGTCACATGTTTGCTTGTTGTCCACACGCAACGCCGCGTTCGCTAAACTCCTAGCTCAAATTATTAAGCTAAGGGCTCACCACCCTGATTATCCGATTAAGTCGATTTGATTGGATAACGCTGGAGAGTTTACGTCACAGACCTTTGACGATTATTGCATGTCAGTAGGGATTGATGTGGAACATCCTGTACCCCATATTCACACCCAAAACGGCCTGGCAGAAGCTTTCATAAAGCGCCTTCAAATGATAGCTCGGACTTTGGTTATGAGAACCAAACTGCCGGTATCTGCCTGGGGCTATGCAATATTGCACGCAGCCATGTTGGTCCGCTTGAGGCCCACCGCTACCCAACCACATTCACCGTTACAGTTGGTCACTGGATACGAGCCTGACGTCTCGCATTTACGGGTGTTTGGGTGCGCCATTTATGTGCCAATAGCGCCGCCGCTACGTACCAAAATGGGTCCTCAGAGAAAAATGGGAATCTATGTCGGTTATGATTCGCCATCAATTGTTCGATACATAGAACCCTTGACAGGAGATCTTTTCACCGCACGTTTTGCGGATTGTCACTTTGATGAGACAATCTTCTCGGCGTTAGGGGGAGATAAGCATGCTAACGTTCCCGTAGAACGCCGCGAATTGTCGTGGTATGCTCCCATTATGTCTCATTTAGATCCCCGCACTGCTCAGTCTGAAACTGAAGTGCGTCGAATTATAGATCTTCAGAGCATTGCTCAAAGCATGCCAGATGCTTTTAATGATCTAGCTAAAGTGACAAGATCACATATACCCGCTGCAAACACACCTGCAAGGATAGATGTACCCCGTGTACGTCAACAACCCGCCTGGGAAGGCCGGACCGTCCCCGAAGAAGGGGAGGCCGCAACTTCCACGCGGCACGGTACATTGGCGGCTAGCCAATCATCTGCTCCGACCCTGAAGCGTGGCAGACCACCTGGTTCAAAGGATTCATAACCCCGGAAGAGGAAAATGGCACCAACTAGTGACCCTAGTTTGAATCCGACCATCGCTCACTCATCCGTTCCAACGCATGAGGTTATTCTAGATTACGGTGATGCTTCAGATGAAACATGTCGGCCTCCCGAGAATCGCGAGATTTCGGTCCATTACACAGTATTGGATGAGGTTTGGAATAGGAATGAGATGATCGTCGATGACACATTATCGTATTCAGTAGCTACTGACATCTTGCTTAGCGATGACATTGAACCACGTTCCGTCGATGAATGCCGACGTAGAACCGATTGGTCAAACTGGAAACAAGCAATCCAGGTCGAACTCGATTCGCTCGCGAAACGTAAAGTGTTTGGACCAGTCGCTCCTACACCACCACGTGTGAATCCCGTTGGCTACAAGTGGGTTTTCGTGAGGAAGCGTAATGAGAAGAATGAAATAGTGCGATACAAAGCACGCCTCGTAGCGCAAGGCTTCTCTCAACGCCCTGGAATTGATTACGAGGAGACGTATTCTCCCGTAATGGACGTCATAACGTTCTGCTACCTAATCAGTTTGGTAGTTTCCGAAAAACTGAATATGCAGCTTATGGACGTGGTAACCGCGTATCTCTATGGGGATCTAGATACGGAAATATATATGAAAGTTCTAGAAGGACTTCCATTGACTGGCTCAAATAGTTCTAGACCACGGAACACTCTCTCAATTAGGTTGAGGAGGTCACTCTACGGATTGAAACAATCCGGGCGGATGTGGTATAACCGTCTGAGTGAATATTTGACAAGTCAGGGTTATGTGAACAATGAACTATGCCCATGCGTGTTCATAAAGAAGTCACATTCCGGATTTGCAATTGTTGCAGTTTATGTCGACGACATGAACCTCATTGGGACTCCTGCAGAGCTTGAGGGAATTGCTGCACACTTGAAATCGGAATTTGAGATGAAGGATCTTGGAAAAACTCGATACTGTCTCGGCCTGGAGATCGAGCATTGTTCGGATGGAATCCTAGTACATCAATCAAACTACACCCAAAAGGTGTTGCGTCGTTTTAATGAGGATAAAGCGAAGCCTTCGAGTACACCAATGGTCGTTCGGACTCTAGATGCTAAACGAGATCCATTCCGTCCAAAGGAGGATGAGGAAGAGATTTTGGAACCTGAAGTTCCTTACCTGAGTGCAATTGGGGCTTTATTGTACTTGGCTCAGTGCACTAGACCCTACATCTCATTCGCTGTTAATCTTTTGGCAAGATACAGCAATGCGCCCACACGCAGGCACTGGAATGGTGTTAAAGACGTTTTCCGCTACCTCAAGGGTACAACGGATTTGGGCTTGTTCTATACCCACGAATCACCGAGTGTTGCCGCCCCTTACGGTCCTCGGGATGATTCTCGCCTTGTTGGTTATGCAGATGCTGGATATCTGTCTGACCCACATAGAGCACGTTCTCAAACGGGTTATGTCTTTACCGTTGGAAACACCGCTATATCTTGGAGGTCTACCAAGCAAACATTAGTGGCTACTTCGTCGAACCATGCTGTATGAAGCAACGCGTGAATGCTTTTGGCTGAGAGAAGTTATGGAACATATCCGAAGTACTAGTGGTCTTACATCAGTCGTTGACTTTTCTACGACGATCTTTGAAGACAATGCCGCATGTATCGAGCAGTTAAAGAAGGGATACATCAAGGGAGACAACACCAAGCACATAGCGCCAAAGTTCTTTTACCCACACGCAGGCACTGGAATGGTGTTAAAGACGTTTTCCGCTACCTCAAGGGTACAACGGATTTGGGCTTATTCTATACCCACGAATCACCGAGTGTTGCCGCCCCTTACGGTCCTCGGGATGATTCTCGCCTTGTTGGTTATGCAGATGCTGGATATCTGTCTGACCCACATAGAGCACGTTCTCAAACTGGTTATGTCTTTACCGTTGGAAACACCGCTATATCTTGGAGGTTTACCAAGCAAACATTAGTGGCTACTTCGTCGAACCATGCTGAGATTCTCGCCCTACATGAAGCAACGCGTGAATGCTTTTGGCTGAGAGAAGTTATGGAACATATCCGAAGTACTAGTGGTCTTACATCAGTCGTTGACTTTCCTACGACGATCTTTGAAGACAATGCCGCATGTATCGAGCAGTTAAAGAAGGGATACATCAAGGGAGACAACACCAAGCACATAGCGCCAAAGTTCTTTTACTCACACCAGTAGCAGCAGCATCAGAACATTGAAGTCAAGCAAATCTGTTCCTAAGACAACTTGGCCGATCTCTTCACCAAGTCATTGCCCAAGTCTACTTTCCAGAAGCTCGTCCAAGGAATCGGTATGCGTAAATTATCTAAGTTAAATCGCTTGTAGTTCTCTTATTTAGAAGTTATGTCTAACTCAGGGGGAGTATCTAGAAGTATACTCACATGATCTTAATGTACTCTTTTTCCCTATGATTAGGAGCATTTTTCCCACTGGGTTTTTGCTACCTAACTAGGTTTTAACGAGGCACCCATCCTGGGATGATCATACTCCGTTGAGTTCACTACCTTCGTCCAGTTCGACGAGTGTTTAGACATTATGCATACTTTCTTACTTTTCTCCTTAGTCTATGGGTTTTGCCTATCATGGGTTTTACCATAGCAAGGTTTTTGTGAGTTTTTACAAATGCATACTTCAACATAAATTTGAGACTCGCGAATACCCGTTGTGCCGATGACTTCATCAACTATTCAACCTTATCTGCTGAAGATCTGATGCGATGGTGCTTTGAGTATTTACACACTCAAGGGGGAGTGTTGCAGTCCTATTTAGTATAGGAATGTGATTGTGTAAATCCTAATAGATTAGGAATGTATCTTATATTCCTATTAGGAGTAGATTACTTATTAAGTATTGTAATCCTTATGGGAAAGGGTTTGTCCTTTCTACCACTATAAATAGAGGCACAATGGGGTGAATTAAAACACACCTCACAATTAAATCTTTCTCTCTTCTCTCTAAAGTGGCCGGCCTCCCTCTCCCTCTCTAACCCAAGATCGCTCAATCAAATAGGCCTACAACAGTTTTCAATTTATTACTTACCACTTGCACAAGTCGAAAACGATATCAGTTTTGTTGTAAGTTACCCTTGACCCGTCTCATTTAGCACTTAACATAGTCAATGTAAATTATTTTAGCACTTAACTCTTGATGCAAGTGTGTAGGTAAAAAGACCTAACTGGCTGGTTCATAGTTATTCATTGAAATATTAAAGCACATGTGGATGCGCATATATCCGCAGCATTCAGCAAACACAGTATACTAATTTTATACTAAATATATTTTTATATCGGACGTGTATCTTTTACACGATGCATCCATCTAATACTGATAACCAAATAAATGATATAATTAAAGGAAAATTAATAAAAAAGAATTAAAAATTTTGAGTTTTTTTTTAACGATAATGACCAAATAAAAAGTAAAGGAAATAGTGTCAGGAGTGATTTTTTAGTATAAAATTAGAGAACTTTAACGAAAAAGTATCGGTACTGTTCATTTTAAAGAAAAGCCACAATTTTACACTAAAAAATCACTCATTGTATCATTCACTTCACCTTTTATTTGGTTATTATCGTTAAAACTCAAAATTTTCAATCATATTTTGTTAATTTTCCTGTAAAATTGTAACTTTTCGTTAAAGTAAAAAGTAGTTAAAGTTGCCAATTACTTAATCCTGAAATCTTACTGACAATTGTGGACGGTGGGTGTTGCGACGTAAGCCGTACTCTGAAAAGATACCATACCATAACATATAATATGAATAATACTTGATTATTCAAAGGATAAATAAAATTTTAAACTCAAAATTGTTCGTTGTCAATTTATAGAACTCTTTTATGATTAAAACTGTTCACTTATGTAAAAAATAATTTTAATAAAAAAACTCTTTTAGTCACTGGACTGTATGAAAATAGATAAACAAAATTGGTACAAACATTACGAAGAGTTTATGTATTTGCTAAAATAGATTGATTAAACGATCATAATTTTTAATTTATTTTTTGCTTTGTAAAGTAATATATAATATGAACAATTCTAATGATAAGTACAAAACTCCGTAATTCAAACATTAAGAATTTTGAAAAAAAATTCGTACTCATCTTTGAATACCAATATCTTCCCCATACATATACGGTGCGTTTGGTACGCAGACGGGACGGGATGAAACAGGACGGAACGGATGTTGTAAATTTTGAAAAAGACAAGGGGCATTTTTGTCCTAAAATGTTAAAAATTTATGTCTCACAGACGTGGAACAACCCCGTTCCAGGGAGGAGGTGGAACCAAAAATCATCTAAAACTTGTCCCGTGGAACGCCTTGTCCCACCCTGTTCCGTCCCGTCCTGTGTACCAAACGCACCCATACAACATGGATGTGACCCTTCTTTCTCTTTCTTTCTTTCTTTATGTATTTTTTCCCTCCAAACTAAGCAACCAACTTCCAAATATCAGCTGCACTCTCCAACAAAAAGTAGGTTGTTACATAAAATACCTACCAATCTTAGATTTCGTGCAACGGTGTCAAATAAAGCTAAAAGAAGAAAGATGGATCCAACTATCCAAGTTCAAACCGTTCTCAACCCCTCCATCCTCTCCAACTTGGTAAGCATAAGTCGACGCCGGTGGCAGCAGGGATGTGATGTGTAATGCAAGCCACTACGACGACGAGATGTTTTCACTGTCACGAACAGAAAGACAGAGACCAGTTAAAACCCAAAAGGGATGCGTGTTGTTTCGGTCGTTTGATACCCAACTTGCAGGTTTAGGTTAGGCCAAGGGACTAGTCGGTCAGCCAGACAGCCACTGCTCTCCGACAATGGGCCCTTCCAAAGCTGTCAATTCTCAACACCAAGTGGAACACTTGCTCCATCCCTCCCATTTTTTTTCTGCCAACAACTAACACTATCACAAGCCACACTTTTTATTCCAGTGGCACCACATGCATCTTGACCTAATTTTTGGAGCTGTCAAATATGACAGCGCGTCGTGTCTTGCCCTAACTTAAAAGATATTTTGAAATCCGTCTTATTTTCCACAAGCAAAATATATCCGTATATCTTTTTCTTAAGTGTGGGCAAACAGGTTGATACTAGTCAATCACAAACTAATTAGTCTTATACTCAATTTATGACAATTTTGTCTGATACGAGAGTTGCTTTAATTAAGATTCTAAAAGACGCTAGATGCTAGTTGAGCAACGAGCTGGAGCCTAATGCTTAGGTAGCTAGGCGGAGCCTTATGCAGGCGCTTGGTGGAGTAGGTGGATTAAGTAAATCTATTATATTTCGTGTAAATAAGTGTTTGTTTATACTTAAAATATATATAATTTCATCATAAACTACAAAATAGAATGACATATATATTATGAAATATTAGAACATAATGAAAACATGGGGAACAAGAATATAATGTGTGTTCATTTAAGTATTCAACAAGTCTTTACAATTTATTAAAAATAAATAAAATGCAAAATGAAAATTATCTATTTTTTGTTTAAGTGAGTTGCAATTTAGTCGGGTGCATAGGCGAATCTAGGCGGACTAGACGGATGCCTGGGTTGTCTAGGCGGGTGCCTAGACGGTAGAGACGGGCACCTCAATAAGTCTAGGCACTATTTTTTAATTTTTAAATACTTAGACATTAATCGGGACGATAAACAACTGCCTAACCCTTAAGCGGATATTTTTAGAATTTGACAATCGTAAACAAGAATTTCCTTCCCAAACTTTTAGTCGGCAGCTCGTGTTTCACCGAAATATACTATTTTTTTAAATTGGATTTGCGTTCTTGTCAACCAACTTGTCCAGTTGCCCTTTGGGGAGTCCAGAAGTAGAAAAGTAATAAAGATTAAAATCACAACTTGCCCTTTTGGGTGCTCGGGAGAGGGCGACTCTTCCAAAAAGACAGGTAAGGTCACGTGAACACATAAATTCACAGCTGCAGGGCCTGCAGCCATGAAACAGCTACGAGCACTCCAAATTCCAAACCAACTATCTCTGCCTATATAATACAACCCACACCGTCAATATCTTCTTCAAGTCTCGTTCACCAACTCCTAATTTGCCTTTCCTTTTTATTGGGTTTTAGATCGCTGCTTTGCTTATATATAACAAACCCAGTTTTCTGTTTTTTGGAGAGATCAAATTCACCGGGAGAAATGAAGAGGCGGAGACGTAGTGTCGGAGGCGGCGCCGGCGTTGATCAAGCTCCGAGTTGTGAAGTTACAACGACAAAAACAGTGGCGGCTGCGAGCAAGAAGGGTAAGAAAACTATCGACAAGAGCGTGAAAGAAGATGAGAGGATCGACGGCGGCGATGATCGGCAATTGGGTTTGGTGGCGGCTGATCAGAATCTTATGGCTGGGGATGAGAACTACTGGTGGAATTTGGGTGGTGGTGTTGCGGTGGATGAGCAAATGTCGTGGGGGTCAGTTTGGTTGCCACTTTGGGATGTTGAGTTTATGGAAGAGTCGCATTACGGATTGTTTAGTGATGAGATTTGGGACGATGACATTTGGGGATTAAGAACCACAAAAAAGATCCCAAATCCGTGAAAAAAGACGGAGAGAAGATTTGTATTTACATTGTTCAGTTTATGTATAACATTTTCGTAGCAACAACAAAACAATTTAACATTTTCTGCAATTGTTTTTTCCGCTATCATTGCCGTTGTCAGGATGCCTGAAAATCATTTTCCGTATGGAATTTCAGAAATTAATTAACATGCGTATGCAAAGTTGACGAACACAAACTCTGTTTAGATATAGAATTCAAATATCACAGAATAAACGGAGAATTACAAAGAGAGAAATTACAGAAAAAATAAATAAATTTGGAGCTACAAAACGAATGGCACAAACAGAAACTACCAACTTGTCAATTTGAAATTCAAATTGTTGAAGGGAAGTAACATAGCCGGTTGGCCGCCGTTTGCCGCGGCGTCGCTTTTTTTTAAGAACTTAGAAGCCTGGGGGCTTGTAAGCGATGAAACTGACGCACTGTGTTTGGCGGATGTTGTCGAATCCGATGATCCGGATGAAGGATTCGGGGTAGGTGGTCTTGGCCTCCTCGAGCTCCTTGAGAACTTGGGAAGAATCAGTGCATCCGAAGAGGGGAAGCTTCTACATTGTCCAGCAGCGTCCGTCATAGTACCCTGGGGAGTTGCCGTTCTCAATGTAGATGAATGGTTTCTGCATTTATTGATCCAAATGTATTGAACACATGTCAGCTAAAAGAAGTATCACTCGACAAAAAAATAATATATTACATATTAATCGAGTTTAGTGATGAAATGATACATGTTTACTTAACCCCAAAACCTTCTTATGGCTTGCTTACTGCGAAATTCCCATATTTTATCAAAAATTAAATAAGATTAGATTTTAATTATGGGTTTTTGAGATCACTAACGTTTAGGTAGAGAAAAACTAACGGCATGTCGAGAAAAACTATGTTCTAAGTAAAGAATAACGATTTTCACACCCTTCATTTTTATCGTATGAATTTTAAATTGAATATATATATTTTTTGTTGCATTTACACGAACTAAAGAGTGATTTGTGAATGTTAATTACCTCCAACTCGAATTCCAAGGTGGGAATCTAGTTGTTGCGGAGAAGGTAATCTACTTCCCTTGCCAATGACTCGGCAGACAAGGGAGGAAGGTAAGAGAGAGTCTCAAACTTCTTCAGTCCAATTGGTGGCCACACCTGCATTTTTTACATCACCCCATATGCAGATTAATTTACTTTCTTTCTAAGGTAACTTTAATTAAAATTTAGCAATTAAAATAACCCTAATGTAACATGAACAAGTAAATTAATTGACTAGGGTTACCTGCATGCACTGGACTCTTCCACCGTTGCTGGCAATGGAGGTAATATAGTTGGTCTTGCGGATCACGGGGAAGGCTGAGGAGGACTTGAGCCCGTTGAAGGGTGCCACCATGCTCGCCTGAGCCGGGGAGCTGGTGCGGTGGACGGAGGTAACAGCGGCTGGCGAAACCATAGAGGAAGCCATAGTTCCTCTCTTTCTTCGTTAAAGTATCACAACAAAGTAGATGCGATCAGCTTAAGGGGACTTGACAGTGTCGCTTCATCCCTTATGTATGTATATACATAGAAAATAACGTCGCTGCTAAATTTAGCCTGTGTTACCATAACCTAAATGTCTAGTGGTGTAAAACTGATATTTCTGAAAAAACTTTGCCTTATCGTTATGCACTCCATAGGTCGTGACTCGTGACAGGTGGCAAACACCCATATCTTATCTGAATCACTAGTTGAATTATTTGTATGATGGTAACTTTATTTCTCAGCCCTTGATTTTTCTCTCCTGTCGTCTGTGAGCCTTTGATTTTTTCTTAATTTTTTTACTCCTAATCTTCGCGTCTTTCAAAACCTGGACTGTGACAGAAATGACTGTAACTCCTTCCTGCAATTTAATTCAGGAGTGTACTATCCACACACCATTTTTTACTTCTCACACACTCCTATTACTTTATATCCGTTAGATCTTCTTCAATTTATCCGATCCGACGGTCAAAATCCAAAAAAATGTGAAAAAAAGTAAAAAGGGGTGTGTGGATATCACACCCCTTTAATTTTAAGGAAAAATAACGAAAAATCCAAAAAAACTTCATTTTTAACGAAAAGCCACTTTTAAAAGTATAGTGAATAGTAACAGTTAAAGGTAAAAAAATAATTTTTCGTTAAAAGTAAAAAGTACCGGAAATGTTTTATTAAACCTCTCTTAATTTTATGCCATATTTATTTACAACCTTATTCACCTGTCTGTTAGATCATGTTGGACCACCCGAGACACTAAACTATTGGGCTGCTTTGGGTCATTTGGATTGGTAATGGGCTGATATTGTGTGGGATTCAATGCAAACAGTCAACAATCTATAGGTAAAGATTTCCATGCGTTACACAACTCTACCCGCTTGGGCTACTTACCATGGAAAAACCAGGACTGATGAGTGAGGAACAATGTATAAAATATCAATATTGAAGGAAATATAGATGTGTAAATTTATAAAAATATCAATAGATATAATGATATCGAATGCATTTAATGAAAATTATGATTGTTTACAATAAAATAAGTATATCAATTCGTTCAAATTTAATCGAAATTAAAAATTTAAGATTTAGATAATATCGTAACATTTGTAGAATTTTCTAGAGAAAGAGATTCCCGATTAATAAAAGTGGGAACGGTCCCTCCTCTCCTCAAAAGCATCTCGAAGCTCCTTAAACAGAGAGAAACCCTCCTCCTCGTATTCCATGATAATCGCATGACCTGCGACTCTCTCCCACCGTGAAATACACTTCCCTAGAGGCCATACAGCCAACGACAGTTTGACTCTTTGACTGGGACGTGCCTCGGACGCTTTTAGATGATCGCGTGGGTCTAAGAGGGGTTTCTTTTGGTAAAAACAGCTTCCACTGCTTTGCAACACGCACTGCGTCCAAAGAAAGTTGTCACATTTTGTTGAGTCTCACTCTTTTTTGTACTCAACTTTCCTACAGAGAGAGAGAGGGAGACGGGGGACGGGGGACGGGAGACGGGAGACGGCAGACGGGAGAGGAAGGAAGCCATGGGAAAAGGAAAGGGTTCGACTTTGGTGCACCTGCTGGTGGTGGTTCTGAGCTTAGTGGCCTTCGGGTTCGCCATTGCTGCCGAGAGACAAAGAAGTGTGGTGAGCCGTCTTTAGTTTTCCTTTACCGTTTGTTTTCTTTCTAATTTTACAGTTCGAGATGTAATTAAATTTGGTTTTTGAATGTGTTATTTTCCACAAGTCTTTGTCTTGTATCTTGATCTGTTTTTCGTGTCTAATTTTCATGATTCTGTGTTCCGTACTTTGGTGGTTTGTTCTGTACTGTTTGTGCTCTATAAAAGACAAGGGTTTTTAAGGATGTCGTGGAATTGGTAATTTTTGGGGTTAGATTTGTTGATGGTGAGACTGTTTTTTGGGTTTCGGGTTTTTCTAGGATATTCCACAAATGAGGACTCTAAATTTCACTCAATTACCAAAACAGTGCCAAAAAGAGTACGAAATTTTGATGGTTATTTTTCTTATTGCCCCCTTTTTGAAATTCTCTAAGATTCTGAGGGTGGCATTTCCGTATGCGATTGAGTTCATTTACTTCGTGATTTAATTTTCGTAATTTTTCGCGGAATCGCCACCACGAGAATGAGCATTGTTGCTTTGTAGTGCCTGTGGTTGGAGTCGATTCCTCTCCATTTCGTGGTTAAGTTGTTGCCATTGCCAATCTGTGATCTTGGCGAAAAGAGATTATCTTATGAAACTTTTACAATAAGAATGAGCATCTCCCAGCTCATTGATAACGTGGATCTATATTTGAAATTGTGTATAAGTTGCTGGAAGTAAAATGGGTATTTAGTTGCACGATCCTTACAACGGTAAACTTACAAATGAATAGGTGATCTATCATCCTGAATCGCACAATAACGGGATTCAGGGTTGCCCACAGAAAATTCGATCTTCTCACTGCTGTTAGAGTAGTACTTATCCTTTGAACATTCTCTTTTGTGAAGTTAATGTACCATGCTTTCTTGGTCTTTGGATTTTGTTTCTCCTATTGTACCAATCGCCGCGTTCTTTATTATAAGGGGATGAAATTGTTTATGAAGAATTATGCATCGTCATGTGGGCGTATAAGAAGAGGCAATTCATTCGTCAGATGGATTAGAGTTTCTTAGTCTGTATATTCATGTGTCATGATGAATTTTCAAACATTTAAAAAGTGCGAAATAGAAAAAATTGAAAGTTTGTAACCCTTGGCATTGCAAGGTTTTATTTTTGTTTAAGTAGGGATGTACACCAATTGCATAAGGCTTACAGTTTCCTTGGTCCACTTGGTTAGTCAGTTCTCATCTCTGATTGGTGATGTTTCGTAGTTCGGTTGATCAAACCATTCTGATTACTTCAACAGAGAAAGATCTTTACTCATCTAAAAAATTGCCCTAAACTGACTGAGCATTGTAGTCAACTGGTTGATTTTTAGCTTTTTGGCCTTTTCTTGTGTAAAACGTATTTCTGATGGGATTGCTGATGAGGTTTTAGACTGAAGGGGTTTTTAACGATTAGTTCCTTTTTTCATTTCTTCGTGCAATCACTTAATGCAAAAAGGTAATGGATGTCAATTACAAAAATAGAAATGAAGATGGTTTGACTCCATTTCATTACTAAAATATCACTATAGGTATGTGTTATTGGTAGCATGATACTTCCATTTCTATCCTTTGAATGCTTGCTTACTTTCGGAGTTACCGATTGGCTTGTTGGAATCTTCGGTTGATTTTTGTGCATATGGTGCATATTTGGTAACAGCAATTTATAAAGAAACTTCATTTCCTGGCAGGGCGAAATACGTACAGATGTTCAAACGAATGAAACGTACTGTGTGTATAATTCGGATGTTGCAACTGGTTATGGAGTAGGTGGTTTCTTGTTTCTTCTCTCAGGCGAATCTCTCCTCATGGGTGTCACGAAATGCATGTGTTTTGGCAGACCCTTGGCCCCTGGTGGAAATCGAGCCTGGTCCATTATATATTTTATTTCATCATGGTGAGCAGTCCTATGTTTCTTAAGGAACCCCATCTTGAACAAGGCAACATTATAACATCGACCCCCCGATTGCTTTAACCTGCCCATCATATTTTGCTCCCTTTTCTTTTGTTTTCTTTAAAAAGTTTGCCAAACACTTCCGTATTGCCAACCTGTTGCAAATCCTTGTATGCCTGCACCTGGTATAAACGATTTATCATATGAAATCATAGCATGTGGTAGGGTGTCCGCTTAGTCTCTTTCATTTAGCCTTAGGATGAATTGATTGAAGATATTATTCTTCAGTCAAACTCATGTAATTCAAATTCCACCTTTATAATTTGCTGCATTTTTGGCATCTCCAGGACAACTTTCCTGGTTGCGGAAGCCTGTCTCATTGCCGGTGCTACAAAAAATGCCTATCACACCAAGTACCGGGGAATGATATATGCTCAGAACTTCTCTTGTGAAGCATTGCGAAAAGGCGTTTTCATTTCTGGAGCAGTATTTGTGGTGGCGACTATGATTCTCAACGTGTATTACTACATGTACTTCACCAAGGCAACTGCTGCTCAGGCAGCTCACAAGGCAAATCGTTCGAGCTCAACTGTCGGGATGACTGGGTATGCATAGAATCAAGTCGTAGTACTAGTTAGTTTTCAAGTTTATTGATGTTATGGTATGGGATGCCTCTGTGATAGCATACTTTTCAGTGTATCAATTACATTGGTTTTATCTAGTGAATATATGCAAGTCCCTGTATGAATGCTTGCAAATGCAAGTTGCAGAATTATTAAGTTTTGGTGGTTGACGACTCACTTTCCAAATTAATTTTAAATCCGCTATACTCTTAATTTTAGAGCAGACTATTTTAGGGGTAATTTCCTTTTACGATTTTCGCCCCAAAACAAAAAGGCTTGAACTAGTGAACTAGATCGAAATGAACCGGTAGCACATGGGATTTGGCTCTTCCCTCTCCGTTCGCAACTCTCTTTTCTTCTTCCCCCTTTTCCTCTCTCTCACTATTTTTTTCGACAAAATATATTGTGCCAAACTTGAATCATTGTAGGGTGGTGCTATCGGCACCTTTTTTTACTTTCTACACACTGTTACTTTATGTCATTTGATTCATCAACAGCCCTTGGTATTATTTGGTTTGGTTTGTGTTTTCGAGGGTGAAGCGAACCGAACAGAATCTACCCACCCCTATTGGGAAGCAAAGAAAATCGGGTGGAATTTGAATGTTTGTGAGAGAGAGAGAGAGAGAGAGGGAGAGAGAGGAAATAGGGGAAATAAATAGTAGTTGGTGGTTGCGGGATGAGGCCAAGAAGAAAACGGCAAATGCAATAAAAGAGGGGATAAGAAAACGGCAAAAATGAATAGCAGAGGATTGACAAAAGTCCAAACCACACGCTCAAACATGTCAACTTTATTGCATGCAGATGAAGGGGTGGCGGGGTGGGCGTGGGGGTGGCCCGGTTGGGGAGGGGGAGAGGGAGGAGGAGATCAGATAGGCTCTTTCTTTTCTAGGACTGAGTTCCCTCCTTGTCTCTCTTTTCAGCCACAAAACAAAACCTACTTTTCTTAACCTCCCCTCTTTCCAGGACCAACCCGAAACGACACAACCGCCTCCAGTAATTTAGGGTTTGTTCGGAATTGTTTTCAAAACGATTGAAAGCATTTTTGGTGTAATTGATTTTGGATTTCAAAAGTACTTTAAGTGCTTTTCGATGCTTATTGCAGGAATCACTTAAATTGTTTTTTCATAACCCACTTAAATTTTTACTAAAAATGAGTTTTAAAAACATTTTAAACAAATACGTTTTTAATTATTTTAAAAACACTTCTAAATGAGCTCTAAACTTTTCATGTTAAAAGCGTGTTTCTCTCCTGCTCTTAAACTTTGGACTACAGTGCAGAATTTTTTTTATCATGTTTCGGTGTTTGTCCTGCATTGAAAACTGGAGGGTCAAACGTTCGGTATTAACCGTACTGTGTGATTGAATTCACGTGAAGTAATAATAATTAAGTTTTAAGTTTTAACCGTACCAAGTACCATCGAAACGTTTAAATGCCATCGCTAACCTCCTCAACAGTCAAGTCTTTCTAACATGCATGGAAGTGACCACTCCTGAACGCGAGTCGTACCTTTCCCATCGATACACCAAGGACATCGATTTCCACATTTTATCGTTCTTTTCTCCGCTTTTCCATTTCTAGGTAAAAACAACACGATGGATTTGTATTACCAAAAACTGGAATTTTCTTCTGAGAAAATCCGATATGATAATCGCAAGTTCTTTTCATTTTGTTCATTGTTTTCATTTTTCTTGAATGCCAGACCTTTTGCATGCTTCGTCATTGCTAATTGATGAGTTAATACTGTCATAATCTAATACGAGTTTCATTCTCCTAGATCTTATTTTCAAATAAAACAGTGTTTACTTACAATTCGATCTTAATGCAACGATAAAAAAGAAAGTACAATAACAAAAGTTAAACGATCACATATTATTAAATTCAGACCAAATAATGTATGACCGTAATTTTCTTAAAATCATATAATCTAAGAGAACGGACCTAATATTGTGGTTGGCATGCATCATAAAATTGCTATTGTTTAGAAATGATTAATGATATGCAAGCTGGCCATTTATTTGAGTAGGTGTGAGGTGCACTTCTTTACTTGATTAACATGATTAGGAAAACTCTCACATAAATGACAACAGGAAAATCACATACATATATGAAAATGTTTTAATCAACAACGTGGTTCGGTAGGGGTGGTCAAAAGAGTCTTGGACCCTTGGGGCAGGGCGGGCATGAACTGTTTTCGCCGTCCAAATTATGTGATATTCAATTACCCTTGAATTTATCTCAGTGTCTCTATCTCTCTCTCTGTCATTCACTCTCTCCCACTCGAACATATTGCATAGACATTATTGTTATCCGTCATTGCGGTGAAGCGTCATCCGCCAACTAATAACAACTTTGAATCGTGACAAAATAAATATAAACATGGTACCCAAAAATCTGCCCAAATACAGCAACGAAAAAATAGTAGATTACCCAACCCATGTCAATCACATGTCCCAAGTGATTTATGAGGACAATTGTGTCTTCAAGGAGCTCACAAGATTGCATCAAAGTTGACACCTAATTTTAGTAATTTAGAATAGTAATTAACAATTAATTAGGTCGAACGTACGAGAGAGAACTATTACTTTTGCGTACACGTTTCCATGTTTACGTACGACTCTTGACTCTTTAACACTTTTAACCTACTCCACCCAAATATTGGTCGCCAACACCGCCGCGGGATTCCCGGCCGTTCTCCTCCTCCTCCGCAATCCCATGCATTTCCTTCTTTTTCAAATCGAAACTTCATCTCTCTACTATTTACCATTTACAGTACGCGTAATTGGAGAGTGTAATTCACCGTTCACCTCCCCGCGTGATTAAATAACTTGAATTCTCAAAATTTGCCTCTCGCTCTCATGCTCGAGTGTGGTTCTTGGCTAGCCATCCCACCATGAGATTTGTTTTGTATAATAACAGTGACCCTCTTCTTCAAAGCGCGTGTGGCCTTTGTTTCCACTTTTAATTTTTCAATTTCTCTTACTGCGTCACCGACGTGATGATTTCTAACGTAATGCATCGGTAATCATAGTTGCACCGATATTTGCAGCAACTGCAGGAGCAGTGCAACAGTGATTCACCACAACGATTGCCAAATTAGTGAGGAAAAAAACCATGGTTGTATAATTTAATTACTTAGGGGAGTAATAGTCTTTCAATTAAAAATTTGTGATTATTGATCTTTTAACTCATCAAAATTTGCAGTTATGATCTTTTACGTCAACTTCGTTATAACTTCAGTCAAAATAAGTCACGTGCACGTGAAGCTGAATCAAGGGGTAATATGAAAAAGCAAATGAGAAAAATTGTAACAATCGTTGAGGATCCTTTAACTTTAATCCAATTATAGTAATAGTTCTTTCAACATGACTCATTTTGACGAAGTTAATGAAAATGACTATAGTTGCACATTTTGACGAGTTAAGAGACCAAAGGTCATGATTTTTTTGTTGATAGACCATTACTTCAATTGGGTTAGAATTGAAGAACTAGTGCTACAATTTTGTTGTCGAATAATATAGTGTTGCGAGCATTTTTGCATCGAAAATTGACAAAATAAAATACAATATATATATCTAGTAATTTTACTACTGATAGAATCTCACATCCATTGGACTTAAGCCCCATGTCACTAAATTGAGAACAATGTGTGCTGATTAGTGGTTAATCAATAGATAGCTCAAACGGAGAACCTAACAAACTAAAATACTATATTCATATAACATTGTAACGAAAGTGTATACATGTTAACTGTGTAAGTAATTAAGTAAAGACATACGGTATTGATATTGATTAACGGAGCAGACACATAGACTGCTGTTATTTTCTCTTCACGTGGACCAGGGTGGGGGAATACTAGGCTCCATTGTACATATAATAGCGAGTAATGCTATTCATATAATACCATATTTTTATAACACATTTCTATACCAACTTAGATAGTACTTGATGTGAACAGTCACATTATTTGAAAAATTCAAGAAAATAAAAGAGAAAGACTTCTCGTATACCACAACCATTATTTAATTAACTATTTTTTCTTAATTATTAATTTATTAAATAATAAATTAAATTAAAAAATCTGATTAATTTAAATGATGTAAATGTTCACCTCAAATTGGGGTATGAATAACATTTCTAGCCGTCAATCCGTTGCTCATAAGTCATAGCCTCGAGAGACAGACAGACAGACAGAGAGACTGCGAGAGAGAGAGAGAGAGAGAGAGAGAGAGAGAGAGAGAGAGAGAGAGAGAATTCAGAACTTGAGAAAGGGGAGAGGGAGAGAGGGAGAGAGGGCTTTGGTGATTTATGTAGCTGGATATATATATTCCGGCAATGTCGTTCGCCGGCGGCTGGAGGCTTCTGCATTCTTCCCTGGTGGTGATTCTGGTTGTTTCGGCGTTACAGATTTGGGTCTGCTGCGACTGCAAGGCAGGGGCAATACGGGTATTACCAGGAAATACAGGTATTGTAATATCAAAGGTGCAGGTGGAAGTAGAGAGGAACATGATGCAGAAGAAGAGCAAGACAAGCACAGAAGCACTATTCCATAAGTACATCGGCGGAAGCATTTCCAGTTCCAACTTCAACAAAACAGAAAAAGGGTATGGAGAATCCAAAAGAAGAGTGCCCAGTTGCCCAGATCAACTCCACAACTAGTAAAACTGTTCAACTTTCCTTCTTTTTTTCTTGGGAAATATTTCTGGAATTAAAACCAAAAAACCCACGTTTTTCTCATATCGTTTGGAAAGTTTTAATGGTTTCTTTTTGTAATTCATCAAGTGAGAAAACCGGGGGTATTTCGGTTGATTAATCTGTTTAATTAATTTCTTAAGATTAATGGATCACAAATCATGATGTGCACAGAGAAAAGTTTAGGAATTTGTACTAGTATTTCTTTGCTAGCTACCTGCAGAATCTCCGTACGTATGTACTAGTTTTCCAAGATCCTATACATCTTATCTTTTAGCTTTGTTTTTTGAGATATTCGGAAGATCGAATATATATCATCATCAGAGAAAGAGTGTTGGCAGGAGAAAAATATTTTTGCAAAATTACAAACACAGAGATTCTTTGCTTTCCAACAGCAACAATCCAACGGCTTCCTAGCAAATCCCTGAAATAAAGTGAATGGTCTGTTCTGGTGAAAGCTTTTAGCTCTTCTGATCTCGATCGATCGATCAAATATTAATATTCTGGGATTATTGAATGAGTCTGCGAGTTTGTTTGCCTTTTCTGATGAAAAATCATAAATAAATGTTATAGTCTCTGGGATTGGCGTATCCGGTAAGGTTTTCCTCTGCTTACCTGTATAGGGTTTCGTTCCCGTCTTATTTCTTAAATTGGTAAAGAAAAAAGTTTGAATCTTCAATCTTCCATCTTTCAGAAAGATTAAAGTTGCTTAACCAGCAATAAATTTTGAATTTTACAACACCACCCCATATTATAATATGGACAATTGTTGTGTTCGTCGCGTAGTTGCGCCTACTTGTCCATATGTTTTTATTAAGGTATTTAATTGTAGATACTATAATTGGAATCATTTTATTTTTTTAATCGTTAAATATCAATCTCTGCAAATATAGGAACGTTTAATCACGAGAGTTATTTACTGAAATCATCCATTTGCGTAACATATGTAAATATACGACTATATAATCTTCAATTTGATTGAATTTTAACAAATCAATAATTTTTAAATAATGAATAGAAAATGAACGTTTATAATTGTCATATGATGAAACTACGATAACAATGATTCCGTGTATTTGTAGAATAAACGCAAGTTAAATACAATAATTTAGTAAAATATATCTAAATAATTAGAGAAATATAAATAAAATTAATGAATTAAAATATGTATAATAATAAATTTAAAATTTAATGTAATGACATTAAATAAGTTATCTATTAAATATAAAAACAAAAATATAATAGGAATTTGAATTAAGTACACATTAAGGGACTAAAATCAATATTCAATCTAACATTAGGTTTTTATTAAATTTTAATTTTTTTGAAGGATTAAAGTTTAAAAACCCCTATAATATATGATTTGATGCCATTTCAAGTCATCTCGTGTAAGTTGTAACATTGGTCGCACGAATGAGGATCCTCTTCGGATTCTCATTGTGAGGATTTTGAAAATCCTTTAATCGTATCCGCCTATCGTATATTATATTGTCAATTTTTATCAAATACTGTTTATATTTAATTATAAATAAAAAATGATAATAATTTTTATTACAATTTATTATAAACAGATACAATTAAAGGATTCCAGAATCCTCAAAAAAATCCAGAGAAAATCCTCATTGTGGTCGTACTTTCAAATCATGGAGCTGAATGGTTGCTGTACCTGGCTTCATATTTTAAGGCCATGAGGGCCTGAGCCGTTGACTCTCTTGTAGTAGTCTTTTAACAATTAAACAGTTCAAACTTCATGATTAATTTAGACTAGCTTTTCTACATCACATTTCGCCGTGGCTTTTTAGCTTTTTCAAAAAGCGGTTTTCCGAAGTTGAAAGCCATGCATAGAGAAGTGTTTTTGATCAAAGCAAAACTTACTTTATATAACATTAAGATTTAATTAATTAGGGTTTGAGTGGGATTTGCAAACGTGGGATTCATCCAGGAGAAGAGCACAAAAGAGGAGAGATGGATGTATATTCAAATTATCATTGAACTGTGGCAAATGAGTAGTAATGTTGGATGGACTTTAGCGTTTGTAAAGTAGCGTAACACAGAAGTTTGTGATATTAAACTTTGTGATTTTCTTGAAAAGCACTTTTGTCTGGTTGCAAAAGAAGTGAATGGAGACAAGGATTTCGCAGACTAATAACTTTTATGATATTAATTCTTCGATTTTATAGTGCATGTTGTTTAGACGTGGATATGGTCAACAAGCAACACAAAAGGGTTCTCGTTTTCTGGTATTTTGGGTGTTTTAGGGGGAGGAGGAGGGTGGAGGAGGAGCGGACTGAAACTCACAGAGAGAGGGAGGGAGGGAGGGCAGCAGAGAAACCGATGTGAGAAACGCCACGTCTTCTGCGGCGAAGGATGGTAAAACTTCAGACTCGTTTGTCTGCTAGCTTTTGGATGTGGAATATAACTAATTTATAATACATTTTGACCCTCCAATCCGCCATCGTGTGCAATATTCACTGCCACTCCTATTTATATTTTACTCTTCCTTTGTCCTTTGTCAAGTTTTTATTGGAGTAATATTAGAAATATTAAATTTTAAAAATTTAAGGATATAGAAGATGATGATTGGTTTATTATTTAAACACTGATAAACGTGCTCATTCCTATAGGTGACGCATCATTTTAGTTTGTAAATTTTGCCTTCAAATTTGCTCTCCCTACTATTACTCTTTTTATTTAATTGGGACCAAAATCAAAATCATGAATGGGTCAAACTCAACTATTATGCGGTTTGAAGGACAATTTATATGAAATGTGTTTCATCGCCGTGTGGTGTTTACTTAAGTAATGCAATATATTCTGGAAAAGAACAGAAACTGTGTTGATCTATTCTATGGTGAAGCATTCGAAACATATGGAGAAAAATTGTTAAATGTTAAGGGGAAGGGGAATCGAACCTGCACTAATGTCCATAGAGATGATTGCTTTCCGCCATTGCAATAAAATGTCATATGCACTTTATAGTTAAATCACGGACATTATGTATCAAGAGATTAATAATTTATGACAAATGCTAAGGAGATTCTCTCAAAGTGGGACTCTCTGTCATCTCATGTTTTTGACACAATTCTCGTGCCAATATTATAAAATATTATACAAAAAACATGAGGCGACAAAGTTTTCTTAGTCCAGAAACTTAATGAAATTAGTTAAAATGGGTGGGTCATCAGGATTTGCAAAACCAATGGCCCAAAATAATGGGCCACCCACAATGTCCAGTCTAGGAATTAAACCCAGGCAATCCGTACATCAAACTTAGTTTCCGGCCTTGCCAGTCTGGAGTGTACGACTGTGAGGCCGTCCAGAGCTCGTGCGTGTCACGTGCCAGGTAATCATTTGGCCCTTCTTCCTTGTCCTAATTTCATCGGTCGTCTTCTTCTTTGCTTTCACAAATTCTGCCCGTGTCGTATCTAAAACTACATTTCTGCGTATAAATGGGAATACAATTTTATGGATTTTCCTTTAGAAAATATACTGATGCTCAATAGTAAGGCAAAATTAGAAAGGGACCAAAATTTGCTAATAAACTTTAACAATACATTAAAAATGTACACAAGACACAAATCTTAACTGCAGAAGTATTAAGTAAATACAGTCATAACTAAAGCGGACAAAATTTGCACAAATAACAAAAGAAACTGACCAAGATCACAAATCTTAATAAAACGGCAAAGTTGTGGAGCCAAAAATAATCACAAGGTGACACGTGGATTTTTGGATAAAAGAGGACAAAAATAACTTTGAGGTAGATCGGGATTCCTACGCGCGAGCAACTGGTAATTATCTCTCAACCAAGTCAAAAATACCCAAAATAGGCCTTGACCAAATGTGTGATTTATTTTGTAGGTGCATTTTTGTCCAATATCAAGGAAAAAGAAATTTGCATCCACAAAAGTAATTAATGTAAATACAGCTAAACTAAAACAGACATAATGTACACAAATAACAAAAAAGAAACCCATCGAAATCTAGCGTAATCCATGTGCAGCCTAAAACAACCAAAATTCTAAAAGGTAGTACACCTCACATTATTTACAAATCCACACAGTGGTACACCATATGTCATAATATAAGTAGAGAGGCATTGAAAACTATATTCGAAAGTGAAACATATCAACACTCTTATCCGCTTACAGTGTACCAAATGGTGTACCAGCTTTTATTCTAAGGAAAACTAATGAAAAGGGCTTGAAAACTTTGTGTTTTAACGATAAGGACAAAATAAAGGGTAAAGTGAATAGTACCAGTGTTGACTTTTTAGTGTAAAAATATGGTTTTTCGTTAAAGTGAACAGTACCGGGAGCTTTTCGTTAAAGTTCCCTTTATTCTAGGTACACAAAACTCTCCACTAATATAGCCTGGGTCTTTGTAGTTTATAGTTTATCCTTTTTTTTCTTACTAGTAGTGATTAAGTCTAATAATTTGATTTAATTTTCTATCGAAAGTGTTAGTCACCTAAAAATATGGGCCATGTATTTGTCACATCGTCACTTAATAGTCAATTTATAATTAGACAAAAACCTAAAAATATAAAATGTAATTTACCCAACATATAAAATTGGATTAGTTTTATATTCCATTACCACAGTCGGTTGGTAATATAAGATCGCACGCAGAGTTATAGTAAAAGAGGAAAGCACAAAAACAGTCGGCTAATTTTCCACTTTTTCCTGCGTGCCTTTTAACCTAATTCGGAAAGTGGCAACACAAAACTGTTGATTTTCGCCCCACTCCTCCAAAAACCACCGCGCCAAACCCATAATACCGAAAATGCCCTCACTAACTCTGCTGTTAATTACACTCCTAATCTCCTCACGCCTTTCACACTCTCTCACAGTGAAGGGTGCAACGACAAATGCGAGATTAGACCCTGCATTGAGTGGATCGAATCCTCGGACTCCCAAGCTAACGCCACCCTTTTTCTTGCCAAATTCTATGGCCGCGCGGGTCTTCT
The DNA here is from genome assembly GCA_963580275.1 of Crataegus laevigata. Classification (NCBI taxonomy): domain Eukaryota; kingdom Viridiplantae; phylum Streptophyta; class Magnoliopsida; order Rosales; family Rosaceae; genus Crataegus; species Crataegus laevigata. The sequence continues at coordinate 2,774,049 of OY756940.1, forward strand.
CAATCTCATCAATACTGGCTCTCCAGACCTCCGCTCTGGTAAAAGAAAAAATTAATCCAAATTCATTAAAATATTATTATGCACACGTGAGTTAAGTCAGTTAGAACATCACAATTATGAATTAATGTTTGTGGATTAGAATTTAAATACGCATTCCAAAAATAATTTGAAGTGATTTTCACAATTTTTTCTTAAGTCACGCCATCCTATTTATTTCTAATTTTGAGTTGAATAAATTAAAAGACAAAATTAACTAGAAATGTGGTTGAGTGTGCAAAATGAACAAAAAAATGATGTGGACGCTTGTGGGAGTGACAAGTGGATTAGCAAATGTATTTTTTTCCCTTTTAATTTAAATAAAATCGATATAACATTGCAGTCCTAAAAAGGATTAGGAAATGTTTGAAGAACAAGAGAATTATGGTAGAATTTGAGTATGATAGTGGGAGTTAGCATCGGTCAGTGTGTTTTAAATTGATATGGAAATGTTAGAATTGATCAGTATATTTTAAATTGGTATGGAAATGTCTTATTAAAAGTTTAAAATTGTCCTAATCAGTTTGGGATTAAAACTTTAGGATAAATTACAAAAAATTACCTTAGCTATTGGGTCGTTAACAGTTTTATACCTCATCTTTAAAAAAATTCAATGTTATACCTTTTCTTACGAATTTGTTGCAATGTCATACCTTCCGTCAATTCTTCAATTAAATGCTGACGTTGCATGTAATGTAGAACACTTTATATTAAAAAACTAATAAAAAAATATTAAAAACTAAAAAAAAATTATTTAATATTTTTTTAAATATTAAAATATTAATTAATTTAAAAACAAAAAAAAAAAACAATCAGACCTTCCCCCCACCCCGTCTCCCTTCCTTCTCATTCCTTCTTCCCCATCCCCATTCCTGCAACCCGAAGAAAAGAAAAGAAAAAAAAAAGCATCCTCACCCCCCATGCCCCTACGCCCCTCCACCTTCTCCTTCCTTTTTCCCCAGATCCCAATTCCTGAGAAGAAAAAAAACAAAACAAAACAAAACAGTTCCCTCCGCACCCACCTCTTCACTAACCCAAATCTGAGTTTTTATTTATTTATTTTCTTCAGGATTTGGCATATGGGGAATAAAGAATGAGAAGGAGGAAGGGGGTAGAGGCGAGGGGAAGGGAGTGAGGGTGGGGGTAGGGGCGTGGAGGGGTGGAGGATGCTTTTTTCTTTTCTTTTCTTTTCTTTTCTTCGGGTTGCATGAATGGGGATGGGGAAGAAAGAAGGAGAATGAGGAGGGGCGTTGGGGGTGGGGGAAGGGAGGGAGGGAGGGAGGGAGGGAGGAAGGGCGGGGGTATAGGTGTGGAGGGGGGAGGATGCTTTTTTTCTTTCTTTCTTTTCTTTTCTTCAAGTTGCAGGAATGGGGATGGGGAAGAAGGAAGAAGAAGGAATGGGGACGGGGTGGGGGTAGGGGCGTGGAGGGGTGGAGGATGCTTTTTTCTTTTCTTTTCTTTTCTTTTCTTCGGGTTGCATGAATGGGGATGGGGAAGAAAGAAGGAGAATGAGGAGGGGCGTTGGGGTAGGGGAAGGGAGGGAGGGAGGGAGGAAGGGCGGGGGTATAGGTGTGGAGGGGGGAGGATGCTTTTTTTCTTTCTTTCTTTTCTTTTCTTCAAGTTGCAGGAATGGGGATGGGGAAGAAGGAAGAAGAAGGAATGGGGACGGGGTGGGGGTGGGGGTGGGAGAAGGTCTGATGGTTTTTTTTAATTAATTAATATTTTAATATTTAAAAAAAATTAAATAATTTTGGGTAAATTACAAAAAACTACATCAACTATTGGGTCATTAACAGTTTCATACCTTATCTTTAAAAAATTTCAATGTCATACCATTGCTTACGAATTTGTTACAGTTTCATACCTTCTGTTAGTTCATCAATTAAGTACTGACGTGGCGTGTGATGTGACACACTTTATATTTAAAAAATAATTATTAAAAAATATTTAAAAAAAACCCACCTGCAACAACCCAGAAAGAAAGAAGAAGAAGAAGAAGAAGAAGAAGAAGAGAGGAAGAAGAAGAAGAAGAAAAAAAACCCTCACCCGCAGAAGAGAGGAGGAAGAGGAAGAAGAAGAAGAAGAAAAAAAAAAAAAAACCTCATCCGCAACAACCAGAAACAAAGAAGAAGAAGAAGAAGAAGAAGAAGAAGAAGAAAGGAAGAAAGGAAGAAAGGAAGAAAGGAAGAAGAAAAAAAAAACATCAACACACCCCACCCCTCCCCCCCCCCCCCCCCACCCACTCCCGTGCCTCTTACCCCCACCTCTCTCTTTCTCCTTTCTTCTTCCCCAAATCTCAATTCCTGCAACCCGAAGAAAAAAGAAAAAAAACCAAGTTCGTCTTCTTCTTCTTCTTCCTTTCTTCCTTTCTTCTTCTTATTATTCTTCTTCCTTTCTAGGTTGCTGCGGGTGGGGGGTTTTTTTTTCCTTCTTCTTTCTTTCTGGGTTGCTACGAGTGGGGTTTTTTTAAATTTTTTTATATATATAATTTTTTTTAATAATTAATTATTATTTTAATATAAAGTGGGCCACATCAGCATTGAACTGAGGAACTGACGGAAGGTATGAAATTGCAACAAATTCGTAAGCAATGGTATGACATTGAAATTTTTAAAGATGAGGTATGAAATTGTTAATGACCCAATAGTTGAGGTAGTTTTTTTGTAATTTACCCAATATTTTTTTAGTTTTTAATATTAATTTTTTAGTTTTTTAATATAAAGCGTGCCACGTCATACGTCATGTCAGCATTTAACTGAAAAACTGACGAAAGGTATGACATTGCAACAAATTCGTAAGCAAATGTATGACATTGAAACTTTTTAAAGATGAGGTATGAAACTGTTAACGACCCAATAGTTGAGGTAGTTTTTTGTAATTTATTCGAAACTTTAAATAACTCCTGACAGGCAGCTTAAGGGGAGAGATTCCCCTTTTTTCAAAAAAAATGGGGACACGCTCCCCACCGTCAGATTGACTTTAATGAAATTGTGTGGTTGAGATTAAAACACAGGCCACACAATCTCAACCACACAATTTCATTAAAGTTAAATCCAACGGTGGGGAGCGTGTCCCCATTTTTTCAAAAAAATGGGGATCCCTCCCCTTAAGCAATTCCTAACTCCTGATACTTAAGACTTATAGTTGGATTGAAATAGTTGAATATCAGGGTACGCAACGAATAAGACTATAAAATAATAATAATTTTATTGAACAAACGAGAATGCCAAAACGACTACAAAACTCTAAGAGGCTACACTGTGACTAACTTGTTTTTCAAACTAAATTACAAGCAATATTTATAGAGAGCTAAACCTAAGAAACCCTAACTCGGATGAGCTAAGCCCAAGTCCTAAACTAACAAGAAAAACCCAAGTACTAAAATAAACCTAAATACTAATATTTTCTTACACCCCCGGTCAAACTCATGGCGGTACACAACATGAGTTTGCCAACAAACGATGTGGATGCAAACTTGTTATACTAATTTTCGATGCCAATTCCAATATGAAATTCAATCGGTGCAAGTGCAACATTCCAAATTCCAATGCAAGTGCCAATGTCAATGCCAATAACAATAACAGATTTCCATGCCAATGCAAATTCCAACTTCCGAACAAATAAATAAAAAATCCAATTTTTTATTTTTCCATTTTCTTGTTTCTTCCTCCTTTTTTTCTCTTTGCAGCGATACAGACTTGCAGGTTCTCCTGCAGGTTGCAACAACAGCCTTCAAGGGTGCAGAAGCAGCGTCAATGCAATTGGTTTCATCAAATCCAGTGCAGCTGGGGAGGTGCAGATCAGAACGACAATGGATGCAGATTAGCGGGATAGAACATGTGCGATGCGGCGTGATGGGTTCGATGGTTCTCGTCTCTGGTGTAGAAGGAATTACAGGCGAGGTGTGCCGTAGCAAATTCAGGTGCGAGTGCAGATTGAGGTGATCCAAGGCGGAGACGAACTCAATCCAAGTTTGTGGTTCTCAGGTCTGGGCTTCATCAAAACCAGTGGCGGGTATGAGACTGCTAGGGATGCAGATCAAACGCTGGAGTACGTGACAAGAACGAACAACAAACAATGAACAACATTTTTTTTTGTTTTTCTAACGACAAACAAAGGTTAGCTCAAACCAAAAACAAAAAAGTTTCACGAAACCAAACTCAACAAAACAAACAACGAGATAGACAAATTGATACGAACAAAAAAGAAGCAAATTAAATCTGAAGGATCCAACTTACTCTGACACCAAGTTGAACATTAGAGTGCGCGACAAACAAGACTATAAAATAATAAGAATTTTATTGAACAAACGAGAATGCCAAAACGGCTACAAAACCCTAAAAGGCTACATTATGACTAACTTGTTTTTCAAACTAAATTACAAGCAATATTTATAGAGAACCAAATCTAAGAAACCCTAACTCGGATGAGCTAGGCCTAAGTCCTAAACTAACAAGCAAAACCCAAGTACTAAAATAAATCTAAATACTAATATTTTCCAACAGAAATTGTGTGTCAATTTTCTACACCGATTTATATAGAATAGATCAGAAGGATTGTTTCAATAAAAATAGTGATCACTGCTCTCATAAAAAAAAGGCTCATTATTGGATTTAAACCTATTATAAGTCAAGCATATCATTTCTGCAAGAGAAAAGAAGGTTACTATTAAAGTCGAGTATGAGTTCATCCTTTTTGTTTGTTAAAAGTCATATTATTTCTTACAGATTAGGCAAGCTGAAGTGCTGAACTACATGCAAAACTTAAACAGAACAAAGTTCTATCAAAGCCTACATCCGTAGAATTATACCCATGAGCTATTACATGCTTGTGATTGTATACACAAACTCAAGTTTACTATGAGGTAAACTTATGGACTCAACCACCGGGCCGGAGGGACGTTCATTTGGCAAGCACGGGAAAAGCAGATCCAGCAAAGGATGATCTCTTGACAAACCTCCCCTTCATTCTTGGCCTCTTCTCGGCATTCAGTTTCCGAACTTCGTACCTTATTTTCTTCGAGAACAGCCTTGTCCTCCTCTTTTCTCTATATCTCGACACCCTTGCCTCCCTTCCTCCGTCCGCCATTGCCGGCTGAACTCCAAGCCCATCCCCATAAGGGTAATAAAGTTCAGCTCCACATGCACCCTGCAAGGTTCACAAACATATTTGTTAATTACTAAGAACTAAATATAATTTGACTAACTCTATCTGCTTATGAGTTAATTAAACAGATATCAATTGTTCTATTTATTATATCCTTCCACATATATAATCAATTATATTTTTTTATTTATCAATTATCAAATTTGAACATACTCACTTGTATATGAGATTTGAACTGAAAACCTCATATATATATATATATATATATGACTTGTACTTTATACAAAAGTATTGAAGATTTAGGGCAATATAAGTACAAACCACGTAGTCAGTCAAGCATTCGGAGTCGAATTCCGGGCGGTCACCGGAGGTCCACGGGGAGCCATCCCAGGCTGTAATCACCGCCTCGTAATCCAGCCTCAAAATCATCTTCCTCTTCTTGCTGTTATCTCTTGCATGGTCGTCAGCCTCCTCATTTTCATGATCTTCTGTACTACAATTACTATCGATTCTCACTCTCAGTTTGTCATCCTGCTCACCGCACAATGCAGGCGGGTCATCGTAAACTTCAAAATTCAAAACAAACGGCTCCCTCATGATGTCAATCTCACTCTCCCCTAATTGGCGCCCCATAAAATCAACACCGTCTGTTCCCTCTTCATCATCATCCTCCTCAAGCTTCACTCTACCATTCGATTCCTTTTTTTTACAATCCATCAACCCTAACCTTTCCATCCCAAAACACTCATCATCATCGAGGCCTCTCCCCAGCATACTATCCACGTCAGCCGCGAACTCCGCAAGATCCATGTCGCTCGGAAGCAGAAACTCGTCGTGGCCGTTTAAATTCGGCAACGACGAAACTGCTTTTGATTCGCTTCCGACATGATCAGAAGCAGTAATAAGACTGTTAGCTTCATAATTAGGAACTGCATCTTCGTTAGAATTACCAGAGTTATTGCACAGCTCCGCAACAAACGGATCGAATATCGGAACCCTATAAAGCAGCTGCTGGTCCTCTTTATTTTCTTCATCGTACGAGTTATTGTCATCTCCCCCAACTTCCGGAACTTGCGGAAACAGGTTCCGGACGCCATCCTGGGATTGTCCATGATGTGTCATGGACTTCCCGCCCCTCGGTGTCCGTGCCTTCCGCGTGAACCCACGGTGCCAAGACGGTGCCGTTGAGGTCTCCGAAACAGTGCTCGCTCGACCATCCTTGTTGCTAGGTTTGAGCGACTCCGCTGTCTTCAAGAGAACCCTTTTGTGGCGATGGGCCAACTGGTTGGCGGAGTGCACGGCGGAGTCGCAGGCTTGGCATAAGAAAGCGTCGTCGGCAGCGCAGTACCAACGAGCTCTCTTTTGAATGCAGCTGTCACAAGCCCGCGCAGTTTTACCGCCGACGGCGTGTGCCACTTTCTTGCTAGAATTCATCAAAGAAAACAAAATTCGAAATCCCAAAAGCTTTTTCTGAGAAAGTATAAGTTAAATAGTGCGAATTCGAGAGTAGCTACTGTCTGATAAAACGCACTTTTACACAAGTGAAGAGCGCTAGAAATAATTGGGGGCGTGGGTGCGTGCCCCACAACCGGCGCTTTTACGGAGCATAAAACAGCGAAGGCAGCCCTTGGATCTGCACTTTTGGGGAGGAGAGAGAGAGAGAGAGAGGATTGTACTTTCGGGCCCACAGAGAGGCTTATCTGTTTCCTAATTGGTCGACTTTACAAATTCGATCCGAATCCCCGGCGTCCCATTGGCTAATTTCCCCCGTCGACAGATTTCTTGTTCCGTAGTGGATACGGGTCCCATCTCTCACTTTCTTCTTTATCCGAATTGTATAAAGACCGTTTTGTTAGTTTTTCATCCCTGCCCCATATAGTCCATCGGTACTAGTTTAAATTTCGGAGTTTTGCATTCCCTCCAGCATTGTGGTCCTCCCATGATCCACGTGTACTCTAAAAAGCGCTTGGCTTCTAGCCATCGTAAATTCTCTGTGTAGCGTGTAATATGGTGTATCATACGGTTATAAATTATTTAATTTTATTATTTTAAATTAAAAAAATATTATTTATCAAAAATTAACTGTATGATGAACAGTTAAAATGTGAGGATTTATGAGATCGCCACATAATGGATTTGGATGGAATCCTTTTCCTATAATAATATCAGTTCTTGTGCATAAAGATCCTTTTTTTTTCAACCTGGAAAGGTAGTACTCATTAAAATAAAAACACAGGGATAATGTTAAAGAGATTTAATTTGTTGATAAAATTTGTAAATCATATGGTGTTCACTAATAAGTACGAACGCGTTTATCAATGCTTAAGTTATAATCTAATCACCAACTTTTATGTCATTTAGTTTATAAAACTTTGTCAATAAATTTAGTTTCTCTAGCATTACCTAAAACACAGTCTGATTCTAACAGTGAATTGCGGTTTTACTGCGTATGTAACTCTCAAATTCTATGTGGCTTTTGTCGTTTAGATTACAAGTTAAGTTTGTTTAAAGGAAGTGATTTATCGAACTTTTGTTTTCTTTTTCAGGTTGAAGGATAAAAAGTCACTCTTGACTAGTAGTAGAAAGAGATGGGTTGGACAAAGAATAGGAACACAGGCGATTAGGCACGACTAGAGATGAACAACAGTTATGGTGGGCAAGTAACAGCAGTTATTTATCCATAACCATTTATATTCATACCCGCATAACCGTTTACCGATTGAGTATTTACATAAATGATTATATCCATACCCATAACCATTTATAAACGGTTAACTATTCCCATAACCGTGTACCCATTTAACCATAACCATTTACCCGTTTACCCATTTTTGAACCCGTTTATTCTTTTTTTTACCCATTTACCCATTTTTTCACCCGTCTACATGTTTTTTTTAACAACTTACAAAAGAAAAATTTGTTATAATTTTCGTTTTCTGACAATTAAACACTGTTAGAAGTACATTTTAACATGCATTTTTCTATTTTAACCATTTAAGTCTTCATACAATTTCAATAATTGAAATAATAGTTTACGAATGATACATAAGATTTTACTTGCTCTTTTTTTCTTCAGCTCAGTCACTTGTATTTGGCTTTTGATTGGTCGATATTATATTATATATTTTACTCTATTCTTAGTATTAATTTAGTGATTATTTTGGTGAAATTTTGATACTTTGAATAATATTTTCAATGTAGGGCATTAGATTTTCTCTAGAGAAAAAAGTAGTCAAACGGATAAATTTTGGAGTGATTCCAATTGAAGGATGTTCATGTGTCTCTCAACTTGTTCGTGTCAAACTTTCATAATTTTTTACTCAGCGGTTTATTTATGGTGATGAAATAAAAGAGCAGCGCGCAGTGATGTTAAAATGACGTTTTGAGCTTTTTGGTATTCAAGATGATGTCTTTTGGGTTCAAGGCCTTTTGCAATTATGTTCGGGATATCTCAAGCTTTAATTCTAACCGTTTTGGGCCTATTTTGGAGCCTTGAAGATCCAGAAACGTGGGATTCTTTGTGGCTGAGCATATTTTCCAAAGTTAGAATATGAATGTATTTCCTAGTTACCTTATTTTATTGTGTTTTTTTTAATTTTTAGAAGACCTTTTTAGGTTTTATTTTCTAGTAGTATAAATAAGGATTTTTAGTCATTATGGTTAGAAGGAAGAGAAGGAGAGGAGAAGAACGCACAACTTTTGGATTCAAATTTATTTTCTAGGTGTTTTATATCCTTATTCTTAATAATATTTTATTTTATGGTTGTTCGTAACTAATTTCCGCTTGTTTGGGCCAAGCCTTGAGCCTTAGCATGAATATTTAATTTTTATTTAATTGCTTATGATATTATGAATGCATACTTTGAATTATTAATCATCGTTTTAAATTGTCTAATTGTCTTAATGTTTAGCTATCATTAGGATGTTTAGATAAGTAATTTGATGCAATTTTGGTAGGAAGGTTCTCTAAAATTGACCCTGGTTTCTTGTGATTAATAGTTGTAATTTCACTTATGATGAACACCACTCCTTAAGGGTTGCATGGTTTTTCAAAGGGTTTTCATAAAGCATAATGGAGTCTCTCATGTTCAGATTTGATTCAAACATCCGGACAGGTTGCATGTTAGATATATGTTCTATGTTGGAGGTTACAAGTATAATATAAATTATGAAAACCTAACCTTCAAAGTTGCATGTGTAATTCATAAGTAATTAGTAAAATTACATAGGATTGTTAATGAGAGAGTGGAAGCCTCGGCTTTTAACTTTATTTTCAAAACTATTTTCTTTAGTTTTTCTTTGTCAATTTATTTAGTTGTTTTTATTATTTAAAATTCCAAAAGCAACATTTTTCAAAACCTTGTTTAAAATAGTTAATTAAGAATTAGTTTAAATAAAAATTATTCATTCAGTCCTTGTGAAAAACGACCTTACTTGAGTCGTTTATACTACAACTACCTTATTCTCTTACAAGTATTTTATGTGATTTTATCCCTACTTTCTGAAGGCCTATCAACTTTGCATTATTGAGGTCTAATTAGTTATTATTTGAAGATAGTTTAATATTCTATTGCTCGACATTGACTTTGCCATGACATTTTTATTGATAATTAAACTCCCGATTGTTAGAACTTTGTATGCATACATCGTTAGAGGTGCCTGTAATTCTCAGTTTATTTACCTTTTTTCGTATCATTTCCATGAGAATGCTTCTCTTGTTTGAGTCTGACAGAGATTGAAAATTTAGGGGTTTTAATATTTTGTTTTTAAATTTTATATATATTAAATTAAATGGGTAAATGGATAATCATTATAACCGCGGGTAATATTCATAACCAATGGATAACTGTTATAATAGTGGGTAATATCTATAACCGCCTATTTAAATTTCATAGATGAACGGTTATATCCATAATTGTTTGTTCGTCTAAACGGTTACCCATAACCATAACTATAAACTTTAAATAGACGAATAACTGCGGTTACTCAAACCCATGGGTATTTTGTCCATGCTTAAGCATGACCTTGACATACAAAAAAAAGTTTGAACAGAGAGGTCGTTGATGATTAGTGGTTTGAATTCACTCATCTCCTAGCCAGTTAATTAGATAAAAGGATAAGTAATAACTGTGTATAAATAAAAGGTGACGTGGAGATCGCATAAATTGTAGAAGATTACCGCAAGGGCCAAAAAGTCGTTGAGAATTGAGACTTTTCTCCAAGAAAAATATGTCGACATAGTATTATTATTCCTTGTTTTCGTTACGTTGAAAAGGACTTGTGTGCAGCCATCTCTGTGTGTAGGACCTAAACAGTAATAGCACATCCCTCTCCATCTCTGTCTAAAATAATTTTAGAATCTCACTCACTTGTGTATGTTTATCTACAACTGTACAACATGTCAACATGTATGTATGGGATAAGGTTTTGGTAACTTGTTTTGTAATATTAGGTATCGGTATGTGTATGGGAGAAAATGATGAATGAAGAATTATGGGAGGGAGTAGGAGAAACGCAAGATAATATGTCGAGATAAAAATCTGAAAGTGAAAACAACTTAAAATTATTATCATTGTTTAGTTTTTAAATTTTATATTGTGTGCCATTGCACTTACATTTCTTTCTCTTCCTTCCTTTACGTACTTACTTCATTTCTCCTCTCTACCACATAACGAAAAACAATGACAAATGTATTGACTTCTATTGGATTTTCCAAAAAATATTTCCCACCACATGAATTTAAGAAGGGATATTGCTAACCCATTTTTACACTCCACACTCTTGTTAATTTTTGGACATTGATCATTTTCTTCGATCAGACAATCAAAATTTAAGGGCGTGTGGATAGCACTACCCTATAAGAAGTAATATAAGACTCATTAACTAGTGAGCTAGAGAACTTCAATTATGAAAGAAATAAAAAGCCAAACGATGTATGCAACTAATCAAATAGATAATATTAACAATTCAAAGTATTTTTTCTATACAACTATATATTTACGCTAGGAGTGCGGATGTGGTATCACACTAAGAGAGGAAAATTTGGGTTGTCGTGCAATGAATCCGTCACAATGGATTAGTATTGACCTCGTCATTCACGATATTCAAACTTAAGACACTGATAGACAAAGATAAATACTATTAGACTAAAATACTAAGTGCATAATAGAAAATATAATGTTGGGCTATTGTTGAAGTCCACCTTTATGTTAATCACTGAGACAATGGCCCATATTGATTTGTAACATTTTAAGTTCGGCCAAGAGAGGCCCATTAACAATAGAAACCTGAGAACGTTAAGCTTGAGCTTTGATTATTATTATTTTTTTTTTTTTTTGGAAACTAGATAGAATATATCAGGGCAAAGATGCCAACAAAGACCAAGAGAAAGCCACATACGGCAAACAAGCGAAAGATAAACGAAACAACTGGCGAGTCGTGCAAGAAGGTGGGGGGACACCACGACGCCGCATCTAATGCTAGAGCGTCCATTCTCACACAACCAAAACAAAGAAAATCAAGGGGGACAAGGAAACCCATCATTACAAAGAACATGAATCAAGGAAGATGGGGGTCGATTAACCCATATTTCATCACATGCTTCCTTACAACGTCGCGACGCCAGGAAGTCCGCCGCCGAGTTGGCCAGTCTTAGGATCCAAAACCAGCAGCAGTCAAGGAACGCAGATCCTCTTCTAGAGCACTTCCTTAGAATGGGATAAGCATCCTAACTGCCATTCCTTACCATATCTCTAAGGCAAGAAATTGATTCGAGAGAGTCCGATTCCACTATTATCGAGGTCCATCCTTGACTAACCCGTAACTCACACCCATGCAAAATAGCCAAAGCCTCTGCCATTGCAGCACTAGTAGCCTTGATTCAGTGCCTGCCAGCCGCCATAAAACAACCCTCCTCATTCCTTGTCACCACCCCCGTGTACCCTACCCCTTCACAACCAGCCCAACTGGCGTCAACATTTATTTTAATGGTACTTAGATTCGGCGGAGACCACTGAACCAGTTCATCCCCGTTCCTTATACTGGGCGACTGTTGTGGGCACGGTGCAGGCCTTGAGTCATTGTAAACCGCAATAGATAGAGAAATGGCAGCCACAACCCTTCTCGGATTAAGGTTTTGTTGGTTGAACAGGAGATCACTGTCACGCCCCGAACCCGGGTCGGCAATAAAAACTCGAACCCGAATTCAAAACGTGAGTTAAAAACTTAATAATTAAAAGGAAATTGACACGGGTTGGAAAATAAACTTCTCTTATTAAAAATAATTCAAGATTCTTAAACAAATCAAGAATCCTTTACAACCTACAGTAAATAGATGAATAAACTTTCTATTCTTCAAACCAATCCAATCTCATCTTGCCTACTCTCTTGAATGTCTAGTTCGTAAATCTGCATAATAATAAAGGGATGAGCTTCACAGCTCAGTAGGGACATAACCTTACCACAGTAAATTGACAATATTAAATTAAGTGTCATGAAATCATATAGCCAAATATCAAATCATTATGGATAATAATGAATGAATGCATTGCAACCTCTTCAGTTACCCCCGTTAATTTACATAATAAAACACGCGGACCTGCACGTCCCATACCATGCATTTTACCTCTGCAGAGGTGGTTCGAATGTTCTATTATAGAAACTAACCCCCATATGATATCCCAAGTTCATAAACCCCTTTTGCTAGTCATCTTATCTAATTCATTGATCTCCAGCCCAAATCACCCACATCGACAATTCCCGTCGATATCCTATTCTACTGTGCACATCGGGCTCGCCTGGAACTGGTTTCATAATGAACAGATTCAGCTACACAAAAGATCCTTTCCAACTACCCTCATTTCCTTACTTCCAATCTCCACACTGAAATTCCAACCACATCAATTTGAATGATGCACAAATGATGTCATTTTATCTTTCACATGAATCACAGCATATTCTCAACATATTTCGTTTCAACCATAACTTCATAACCAATAACAAGTAAACACTTAACTAAAGCAATTAGCCAAGTAAAATCCAACCATATAAATCAACCAAAAAGATCAAGAATATTATAGCACTTCACAAAATTTAATAAAATCAATTTCCTTAAAAGTCTGCCTTATTTTCCCTACCTGGATTCCAAAGCAAGCAAGCAATGTCCCTCACCAACACCTCGATTAAACACAACCGTCACGATAACTGAAGTTCCTAATCCAACAAATAAACTATATTACTATAAAATCCCTACATCTAACAATCAATATAAAATCCTTTACTTTAGAATTCCCATATTAGGCTTAACATCACCTTATCTCAGTGGGACCCTTAAAACATTTTTCTTTCTTATTTGGGTCCTTAAATTTTCTTAATTATATACATGCTGCCTTGCAGGAAAATGCAGCAAGTTTCTGCATCCAAAATAATTCTAAAATCACAGTTTTGTCCCAAGCCTTCGGTAATAACAAAACTTCACCAAACCTTCAGAGAACTGTAAAATGGCCCCAAATCTGAAACTCATCTTTCAATTTGGTCTCTATTGCTGAAACAGTACATCCGACCATGTTTCCAAATTCATGTTACTCCTCTTTCAGTCCAAAATATTTCCAACTTCAATTCAAATACTCACATTTATACAATTCAATTACTTCAAAGTAGGCCATCATTCCTTTAATTCATTCGAATAATATCAATATCCCAAATCCACAAACTTGAACATGGATGGGGTTTAACAGCCACTAACCCATAGGCAAATTTATCTCAATCTATTTAATCAAGCTCCCAATACACTTAAGCCATCATGAATAACACATGAATTCGAAATATTACACTGTGTAGTAATAAATCCAAAAAATGGCAACTTCCGGAAACTGCTGTAAACCTAGAAAATTATTACCTGACCTTGTAGTACTCTTCACCATGAACTCGTAGGCGAAAACCGTTCCTCAATCGGATTCCCGAATTGAAAGTTATGAATTTCGAAAGATTGAAGAGAAAGTTCTCTTCTCTGCCTTGTGCTTTTCGTACTAAGAAGAAAAACTGATTTCTTCTCATATAAATAGGTGCAAATGCACCGGTTCCTCTTAGTTAAGGTCCGATGGCAACTCGCCAAGTGTCATACTAAGAAGGGAAATTTGATCCATCTTCCATTTTTCTATTCTTTTTCTTTGGGTCCAATCCCAACTTACCATGCAATACCATGGTGAATTTAGATGATGTCCAGCGTCCCTTTTGCTGGAATTGTTGGCTGCTGCCACGTGTCAAGGCTAACCACTCTTTGGCTGCCATGTGGCATTTCCCAATCCATCAGATTTAAAGTCTCATTGTGGGTTCAATCGAGCTCTGAAAATTAATCCAAAAAATCGTACGAACTCGAAATAACAGGTAATACCTTCATATGAAAACCTTTTTGATAAATGAGCACAACATATTTTTTTCAAATATTTTTCTTCTGGGATATTACAATCACATCGAGCTTTCCAGATGTGCCAACAGGTAAAGGCAATAGCAGATAGAAGATTTATGCGAACCTTTCGAGATCCATTTGCCGCATCATACATACGAAGAAGCCATGCAGCCCAATTTGTAGCCATTTGCCGGTTAGTTCGAATGCCCAGCGTACACCAAACCAGACGCCCTCCACCCATGGGCATTTGAGGAACATGTGCACAATGGACTCATCTTGTTCCTTACAGATCGGGCATAACGGGGAGGGAGAGGATCGTCGCTGGAATAGATTACCCATAGTAGCAATAGCCCCATTCATAGTACGCCACAAGAAATTCCGGAGTTTCGGATGTGTCTCTAATTTCCAAATGATTTTCTATAGAAATCCGGGACTGGTGTTGACCGAGCTAGGAGGAATGGATCGTGCAGCATTAAGAGATAGGCTCCAATAGTAACCGGATTTGACGGTATAGGACCCCTGTCTCTCATATGGCCAAATCAGTTTATCTTTTTGCAGCGGATCCCCAATAATCGTATCCAAAATCGCCTCAAACTCTGACTCCACCACAAAGGGCCTCAAGAAGCCTATGTCCTATTCCCCAGTCTCCTGGCTGATGAGAGAGTTGACAATTAAATTTTTTGAAACTTGAATCGGTCTCAAAGGGGACGGTCTCCCTGAGGGAATAGATGTGAGCCACATATCGACCCAAACTCTAGTATTTCTGCCGTCCATAATCTGCCAGTGGGCGCCTTCACGTATGATTTCCCTTCCTATAAAGAGGCTAGACCAAACCCACGATGCACGGCCTCCCCGTTTTGCTTCAAAGAAAGAGCAGTTGGGAAAGTATCTGGCTTTCAGCGTCATCGCCCACAAAGAGTTAGGCTCCATAACCAGCCTCCAACACTGCTTTGCAAGAAAGGCATCGTTAAACATTGTAAAGCTCCTCAAACCAAGATCCCCCTTCTCCTTTGGTCTTCCCAATTTCTCGCGACACCTAATGGATCTGATGTTCCCCTTGTTTCTGCCCCCACCAAAATCTCGAAATCATGGCATCCATTTCATTACAAAATGAAGTAGGAAATTTAAACAGATTCATTGGGTATGCCGGGATGGCTTGAGCCACAGCTTTAATTAGGGTCTCCCTCCCTGCTTGAGAAATAGTAGATTTTTTCCACCCTTTAAGCTTTTCCATTAGTCTCCCTTTGACATAGGCAAGACCTGCCTTCTTGGATCGGCCCCACATCGCCAACACCCCAAGGTAGATTCCCGGGTCACCAACCAGTTCCATTCCAAGGATGCTAGCCAAGTAATGTTTAATCAGAGCAGGCACATTAGATCCAAAACATACACTAGATTTAGACTTATTGACTTGTTGTCCCGAGGCCACACAGAAATCATCAATTAGCTTTCTCTTCTCATTGAATAGGCTTGTAACACGAAGTGGATGATGAGGGTACAGATGAACCCCTTGGGTCCGGCCATCTCACACATCCTTTTTGCGGATGATACTCTCATATTTCTTGAGGCTGATGAAGTGAACTGTCAACCACTTACCAGTAGGAATAGGTAGGGGATAGAGGGTCTCCCTGCTTAAGTCCACGCGAAGGCGCAAACTTTGATCTAGGTTGACCATTTAGCAGAATAGCAAAGTTCACAGAAGAGATACATCCCATAATCAGTTTTCTCCATTTATCATTGAAACCCATTTTCTCCATGACCGCCATAAAAAAATCCCACTCCACTCGATCATAGGCTTTGTGCATATCCAGCTTGATACCCAACTCGAAACTGCGTTTAGCTTTTCTAGTTTTGAGGAAATGGAAAATCTCATGTGCCAGACCAATGTTATCGTGGATTTGTTTACCTACCACGAAAGCATTTTGGGTTGGAGAAATCAATTTAGGGAGTATCGATTTGAGGTGGTTGGCCAACATCTTAGATAGCACCTTGTAAGAATAGTTGCAGAGACTAATATGTCGAAATTTTGAAACAGACTCCGGGTTTGAGACCTTTGGAATAAGCACCAAGTGAGTGGCGTTGAGATTCCTCGGGTCCTCCGAACCTAGCATTAAAACCCCAATTAGTTCGTTCACATCAGTTGCAATAATATCGCAGTTTGCCTGATAAAAAATACCCGGAAAACCGTCGGGCCCTAGGGCCTTCAAACTCCTCATCTGCATAACCGCATTCTTTACCTCTTCCCCGGAAACCACATCTACAAGGGCATCATTCATCTCATCCGAGACTTTTTTAGTAACACCATCCAGAAGGTGGTCCCATTCCCGCTGACCCACAGAAGTGAACAAGTCCATGAAGTAGTCGTTAATCAAGCACCGAACCATCCTAGGGTTCTCCACCCAATTGCCACTGCTATTTTTTAAAGAGATAACCTTGTTCCTTCTCCGTCTTTGCAGGGTGGACTGGTGGAAGAACTTGGTATTAGCGTCACCCTCCCTGAGCCACTAAACCTTCGATCTCTGCTGCCAGTAGCATTCCTCCTGACTCCATAAAAGGTCCACTTCTTTGGATAAGTCGTGTATCTCCTTAAAGTTCCTGCCCCAATTCTGTTGAAGCCGTCCCAACTGGTTCATCATGTTCTTAATCTGCCATCCCCTCTGTTTGAATTTTGCATGGCTCCATCTTAAGAGTGCAGTTCGGCAGTCATGGATCTTAGCATTCCATGTTTGCATAGGGTTACCCCCTTGCGAACGTCCCAAGTGCCAGTCACAATTTCTTTGCATTTCACATCCTTTGCCCAAAAAGCATTAGTGGCCAACGAGTTTGGCCACTGCGCCATCCATGCTTCATTAACTAGCCCTCTGTCTAAACGGGCTTCCACAAGTTGTCCATTGCGGACTCCTCTCCAAGTGAAACGTTGACCACTAGATTCCAAACCAATAACCTCAATTTTATTCATGAACTCCTCTAGGTACCTTGGCCTGTTATATCTGACCTCAGCTCCCCATGTTTTTCATGAAAAAATGTTGAGTTTAAAAAGGTATTTGGTAAACACTTAAAAACAATTTATTTTCACAATTTCAGATGAAAATAAGCTGAAAACGTGAAATAGAAAAAATGAGTTTATTCTCATAGCACAGCAGAACCAGTTTTTTTTTAAAGCACAACAATACCAAACCTGTCCGAATGGGCAATAAGGGCAATTTCGTCATTGAGAAATCCAATCGCCTTGTTGGGTGTAGTGTAGGGTTGGTTGGTAATCTGCTGAGCTGAGGCAAGCCAGTGTTCCCGTCCAAGACCAGAGACTCACGCTCGGTCTAAAGACTCAACCTTTGTAAGTTTTTGCTTGGAACGGTGTCGTTATTTGTCAATTTACAGCAAGCTCTGCAACTTTCTTCGCACTCTGTAATTTTGCTCACCTGCATAGATAGATAGATGTTATCTTCGCCATTAAAATTCTCGCTTGAAATTATGAACATAGCTTTTGTTTCAGCTAATCAGAATTTTAACATTGGAAATTTGTATTGGTTTTAATTTTCGTCCATTAATTATATCTGGTTATGGATCTCCAAGGTGCAGTTAAGCAAAAGCATGTTTCCAGCTTTGAGAATTATACTTTTAAATGAGAGTTTTGGACGCTTTAGAGATTGGAATGCAGAATTGTAGTTGATGTAATAAAAAACACCGAAACCATTGATGCAGTTCAAAGAGGAATCGAGGGTTGTAAGTTATTATGCAGAGTGAATTATGTACGTGGAGGAGGACGAAGATCTTCCGTTGCAGACTTTGCCAGAAAGAGAGAATTTGGCTTCACATTTAGTCACCCAAGATGGTTCCATAGGTTTGCCGATAAAGAGGAATTCGAGGATATATAGTCCTTTTTTCTATTAGGATGGGATTATATATATATATATGTATGTATGTATGTATGTATGTATGTATGTTTGTATGTATGTATGTATTAGAGTTAGTTCGCTGCAAGTAGTGAACTGATCGCACTTAAGATGGACGTTTATGATTTACTGTTTTGTAGGTGTTGTTTGCGACTTGCAAGATCAATTCAGATTATTGATTACGCTCCTAAGTTAGAAAAAATAAGGATGATTAAGCAATATTATCTACATCGATGCGTGTTTATGTGCTTAGTGATGAATTACTTTGAGGAGCTAATTTGACACCGATCTATGAGGTTTTTATTTCTCTTTGAAAGAAAGAGAATTGGGACTTGCTATCTTTTAAAGTATTGATCCGTGATCTGATGGAAAAGGAATCCATTGTAGTACTCCATACATCTTAAATGGCGTCATTAAAAGAATCGAGGAAGCATGGAATCAATGAAGAGCGAGGATTTTACGTATATTTCCATTCAATTCTTTTGTGTCTGCAGCTCTGTTCCTTGAACAGCTGGACCGAGGATGATGTTTCATCTTCTGTCCTAATTTATGTCTCCCTATCATAATGAACTAGTGCGATGATGGCATCATTACTGCAGGATCTCCTGATGTCAGGGAGAAACCGTGTGTCTCGCCATTCTAACAGTTATCGAGGTTATCGTGATGATCAACGACCTGTTATGAACAGAGGGCCGGGACCCTTGTCCATTCACCTTGCAGCTTTGGAAGAAGAACTTGCTGTGCAGCATAGAGAAATGCAGCGAATTATTGCTGAGAACCGCCTTGTAATTGATGACAATACCCTTCTTCAAAGGCAATTGGCAGATGTGAAAGATGAAATTCATAGATTGGGGCAGGCCATACCTAAAATCCGGGCTGAGAAAGAGGCGCGGTCTCAGGAGTTGATTGAGAGAGGATTGAAGCTAGAAGCTGATCTCCGTGCTACAGAGCCTTTAAAGGCAGAAGTTGTGCAGTTAAGAGCTGAAGTTCATAACTTAAAAAATTTACGGCAGGAACTGTCTTCCCAAGTCCAAGGTCTGACACAGGACGTTACTCGGTTGCAAGCAGAGAACCGGCAACTAATTGCCATGAGGGCTGATATTGATGGGATGCGAAACGAGCTTGTCGAGACCAGGTTTTAACAATGCATTTTTAATTAGTTTAATAGCCAAAATAGTATCTTGCTCTTCTTTTCCTTGTTAGGAGATGGGTGCACAAATTAGGAAAACGCTTAATGCGTTTCCAATTACGTTAGCTGCTGCTCTTTTGTCTGCATATTTGGATTGACTAAGCAACTTTTTAAGGAGAGCTTATGAATTTGAGAGGAAAGCCAATGAAGAACAAGTTGAACAAAAGCAAGCAATGGAAAAGAACCTTGTTTCCATGGCTCGTGAAATAGAGAAGCTACGAGCAGAGCAGCTGAATGCTGACAGGAGGGCACGAGGACTAGGTGAATCTCCCTCTCTCTCTCTCTCTCTCTCGGCTCTTTCTCACCCATGCGCGCTCACACACAAACACAGAGAACTCTAGCGCTGATGGACCTCTTACTCCGGCAGGCAAGTTGTTTTGACTGCTCTCATGTTTATGTATAGGTGGTGGGGGTTACGGAATGATGAATGGAAGTCCGGAGATGAGATATTCAGGTCGTCCATATCGCAACGGCCATAGCACTGGTTGGGGACCCTGTGATAAGCGTGGATCACGGCATTCAGTTGTCCTAAGAATATCGAATGCTCTGGAATTGGTAAAAGCAAAGAGACCTTGGCCATGTATTTATTTATTTATTTTTACTTACGACAGGATGAGATGTAGGAAGTGAGTAGTAGGCAAGACAAATGTATGAAAGGGAACGCGGGATTGTGTCTTAGGGTCCGTTTCGGAAGTAAATATGGATAAATTAATGAGAATTTTAATAAAAAGTTCACGATACTGTTTACTTTAATGAAAAACTATATTTTAACACTAACAAGTCAATCTTAATCTTATTCACTTTATTATTTATTTTATCGTTATCGTTAAAACTCAAAGTTTTCAAGTTCTATTCATTAGTTTTTCTTAAATTAATATCATTTGGGGGTTTTAGATTGCTTCTGGAATGATTACTGATTTATGACAATCAAAGACCCTTTAAACTAGTTGGATGGTAGAATTTGTAAGTGTTGGATTATTGACATAAGGCGAGGCATCACAAAAAGTTAAAAACCACATATCCGTACTCTATAACTCATTATCCTAAAGAATTATATCAAAAAAAAAAATCATACAAAGATATATATAAAGGAAAGATGAATATCACACATGTTTAAGTATAAAAAATGAAATAAAAAGCTTTTTATTTAGAGAATTTTAACGAAAAGCTCTAAGTACTGTTCATTTTAACGAAAACCCATATTTTTACATTAAAAAAATCAATTTTGTACTATTTACATTATTCTTTATTTTGTCATTTTCGTTAAAATTTAAAGTTTTCAAGCCACTTTCATTAGTTTTATTTATTTATTTAAAATGTTGGGTTTGACTATTTAGCATTTAGGACGGGGCGGGCCAATAGGCCCAACATACCATTGGTCTAGGTTGGGTGCCATGTCCCAATATGTGTAGTGGAAATTTGGAATTAATTATATGCCATCGGCCTAGTGGGGTCGGCAACATTGCAGCTGGATCCATATATCTGCCATGAATCACTACTCTGTCTCCATTGACGGGGCGGGCCAATAGGCCCAACATACCATTGGTCTAGGTTGGGTGCCATGTCTCAATATGTGCAGTGGAAATTTGGAATTAATATTTGCCACCGGCCCAGTAAGGCCAACAACATTGCAGCTGGATCCATATATCTGCCATGAATCACTACCATGTCTCCATCGACGAGGCGGGCCAATAGGCCAACATACCATTGGTCCAAGTTGGGTGCCATGTCCCAATATGTGCAGTGGAAATTTGGAATTAATTATTTGCCACCGGCCCAGTAGGGCCGGCAACATTGCAGCTGGATCCATATATCTGCCATGAATCACTACTCTGTCTCCATCGACGGGGTGGGCCAATAGGCCCAACATACCATTGGTCTAGGTTGGGTGCCATGTCCCAATATGTGCAGTGGAAATTTAGAATTAATTATTTGTCACCGGCCCAATAGGGCCAGCAACATTGCAGCTGGATCCATATATCTGCCATGAATCACTACTCTGTCTCCATCGTGGACGGTACTAACACTATGTTTTAAATTAAAAGAAAAAAGATACGGAAAATATCAATAAATTCTAGGCCAAAAGTTATTTTTCTGACCATTTATGTTAGAGAAAAGAAGAAAGTACAAGTTGAAATGGAAATGTTTGTTATCTCACTAGCACCGTCTCCTTAAAGAAAAAACAAACTTTTCAAAATTCATTTTGTATCACCGCACTCGAAAACGGTCAAGTTTTCCATCTAAACAAATCACGCACATCTCCATGACCTCACCTCTCCCTCGCACCTACCCCCACCCTTCTATCTAGATCGGGAAGAACTTACTAGAATATGGAAATGGGTAGAGCGAGGTGAAAAAAATCAAGTCAGACATTTGGAATTGGTGACATACACAAACATTTCCTAACGTTAAATTTTTGGTTTAGAGTAGGGAGACACCTGTCGGGTTGGAGGTAATGTGGATGATATTTTTGCATGCAAGTATGCAAACACCCAAATTAACTGTTTTACAGTTTACTAGCGAAGTCTTTCTTATACGACAGTTAATTGGGGACGACAGTTCTTGGCATGCATGCCATCATAGTTCCACAGTCTCGTCGTCTGCAATGGCCAGTGCTGGCTCGCCACTGTATAATTGTTGTAATATTAATGGCCTGTGCAGCTCTGCGTATTTATTTAATAACTTCTTCACCCTTGCATCCACAAGCATGAGTCATTCACCAGTATACATAGGCATACACTGCTCAGCGTTTCAATTGGCCGGCTAACGAAATTAAAGAGAGACGACCAATATGGCAGCAATGAAATCCCCACTATATATATTATATATAAAAAATTAGAAATTTGTAGCTGAAGCCTGAAACATTGGACAGATGAACACACACACACACATATAGGGATTTTTTTTTCTTTCACAAATGGTCCTTGAAATTAAAAATCAATCAATATAGTTCCTAAAAATAGGTGTGGCAAATCAATGTGGTCTTTTTGTCACAATTCTGTTAAAAATTCAGTTAAATGCTGATGTGACACATAAATGAGCCCTACAAGATTTACGGATTTTTATAATAAATGGTCCCTAAAATTGACCCATACCATCAAGATGGTTCTTGAAATTAAGCCAAACTATCAAGATGGTCCCTGAAATTGAAAATTGATCAATATTGTCCTTGAAAATAGATGTCGCAAATCAATATGATCCTTCCGCCACAATTCTATACAAAAATTTGTGATGTGTTATTGTGAGTTTAATAATTAATTAAAATAGTTGTCTAAATGCCTTTTTGCACAATGGAATTTTTTTTCTTATATTAGGACCTACTCCGAAGAGAGATCCCTTCCAAAAATTCTCAAAGGTAAGAGAGGGTGTGGAAATAGTTTTCAACCAACAATAGACGCACATCAGGTATAACCTCATTATCTCAATGCAGGCCTCAAAGTTCTTTGCATCACCAGACCACCATAGAAGCACCGAACTAGCTCTCCAAGATTAAGGTTGTAAGGATGTTGATCGCCTAAATGTTAACAGTGATGTCCTAGAAGTCGTTGCCAATCGGCCAAGCCGTCAACAAAGGTGATCTAGATTCAGGTTCAATTCGGTGAAAAATTTTGAAGTGTGTAAAGATGGGTATTTTGAGATTTTTTTTAAGAGAATAGAGAGCGAAGGAGGTAGAGAAATATGGACTTGGATCAGAGGTGATTGCAAGACTGAGTTTTTTGGCTGACAATTTTTTTATTAACTACTAAATTATTAAGCGTATTTGTAATTTTTTTAAAATTTAATTAGATTTGTATGACTCATTTATGTGTCACATCAACACACACAAAAAAATTGACAAAATTGTGACGGAAGTACTACATTGATTTGATACACTTGCAGGACTACATTGATCAATTTTCAATTTCAAGGATCATTAATTTTGATGTCGTGGGTCAATTTCAGGTACCATTTTGATGTCCCGAGTCAATTTCAAGGACCATTTGTAAGAAAAAATGACTTATGAGGCTCATTTATATGTCACATCAGCACTTAAAAGAACTTTTAACAGAATTAAGACGGAATGACCAAATTGATTTGTGACACTTATTTTCAAGAATTGTATTGATTGATTTTCAATTTCATGGATCATCTTGATAGTAAAAATTAATTTTCAGGACCATTTGTGATAAAAATTCATATATATTAATACAATTTTATATATGTCTTAATCGATCTTCTGTCACCAGTCTGCCGGTCCCAGGCATCGTCAATAATCAATCCAATATATATAAGCAATATTAATGTTTGCATAAATTAACTGGGAACACACTGATAAAGTTATAATCCTTGATTTTCAGTGCTTCACATTCGGGAAGAACAGCCCTAATTTTCAATGATCCAGTTACTTACTGAAAATAATCATCTGTTGACAATAAGTAAGGGCACAGTATATGTTAACTAAGTTTCTACAGCATTTCAAGAGTATTAAATACCAAATTTTTAGAAATTTACAGCTTTAATTGGACAATAAAGATTAAATAACCATGCATCCACATTAACCTCGTTTGTAAATGATGAAAATTTCGAGGGCTAGCCGCTTCCATGGATCTGATTATTAATCCAGTCGCGAGATATGGAACTTTCTTTCCGTGTGTGTGTATATATACACTCCCACACTAGAGGAGCCAGGCTGGGGTCATTGAGCTCACATGACCCCAATAATTTAATGTTTTCTCTCTTCTTTTTTTGTCTTGACCCCTACCAGTTTGGAAAAGAAATGATTTGTAGGTTAGCTTTTTGTTTCTCAACGGTCTTCTCTCTGCTGCTGCTTCAATTTTCTTCTTTCATTCCTGCATCCTTTTCTTTTGCAGTGCATCTTCTTTTTAATTTAGATTTCCTCCATCCCTTACAATGTGCTTAACTCAAATTCTTATTAATTGACAACAAAAAAAACTCTTGTTCTTATTTCCACTTCTGTCCTTGACTGCATCTTTTTTGGATGTATTGACTTCTTGATTCGTGATTTATTGTCATGTGTGGTGCTAGTGGCGAAGCCAGAAACTGTCGAGGGGAGGGGCGAACTTAAGAGTGCAAGGTTAAAAAAAATGGCAACGTTAAAAAAAGGCAACAATCAAATCATTTTATACAGTAATGTCTTTCATAATTTATCAATACAAATAAATTACAATTGTTACCGGCGAGGTTTCATGTCATGAAAACGTCGCATAATAGGCTCATTATCAATAAAAATAAATACATCTTTCTCTATGTAAACTCAATGACCTCACTTTGTTGGGAACTACCCGGAATACTTGAAGAAAGAATATCAGGAACATTCAAAGTGGGACTACTCATAATATTCAAAAGAGGATTAGCCGAAATATTCGAAAGAGGACTAGTCAAAATATTCAAAGGAGAACTGGCCGGAATATTTGAAGAATGATTTAAGCACTGTTTTATAGTACCGTTTTATTATGTTACTGTATAATAAGAAAAAAAGAGTCTTCGACTCTTAACCCTAGAGTAAAATATAGTATGTGACTACTAACTAATTAAACCAACAATTCAATTAATCAATACCATTAATCATATAAGCTATTCAATAAACCAAAATTCAATTCTATTAATTAATATCAATAATCAATAACTATGATTCTTTATTAATTATTTATATTAATTAGTTTTTAAAAGGGAATGGAGGGACTTGGCGTGAATGCAGAGGTAACGGGGCAATGGTCCCCACTTTAATTTATTTTTTAATCAACTAAATGAAACAGCACTCTTTAGTTATGGAGTATTTTAAATTTTTTGTCACTAAATGAAACGGTGTAGTTTCCTTCAAGGATTTTTCAATATAAAAAAAAAATAGAATTGAAACACTACTGCAGCAGTAGGAACCCAAAACCCAGAAACCAGACAGCAATCCGAGCAACCATAACTTCCGACGGGATCAAAGGGGCGAACCACCGCTTCTAGGCTTAATTTCTGGCGAGGGGAGGGGCAAACGCCACTCCTTGTCCCTCTGTAGCTTCGCCTCTGTGGTGCTTGATGTTTTGTTTTACTTTTTGTTAACGCTTTACATATAAACAAAAAATACGATATTACTACGTGGACAAACTATAAAAAAAAAAAGGGTTTTTGAACTTTAATCCTTCAAGAAGATTAAAATTTAAAAAAAACCTGGTGTTAGATTGAATATTGATTTTTAGTCCCTAATGTGTCCTTAATTCAAAATAATTAATGTGTATTTTATTTAATATCTCCCATTAAATATTTAAATTTATTAATACACAAATTTTAATTTATTTTTTTGACCAAAAAAAGAGTTTTTTAATTTATTAATTTTATTTAACATTCTTCAAACTTGAAAGACTCAATTAATGAACCTAAATATTAGTACCGAAATGTGTGTACCGAAATATATTATATTGAACTAATATATTTAAATGTTAGTACCGAAATGTATTAATATTAATTTAATGTACCTAAATGTGTATACCGAAATGTATGCACCGAAATGTGTGTACCTAAATATATGCACCGAAATGTATATACCTAAATATATGCACCGAAATGTATGTATCTAAATATATGCACCGAAATGTATGTACCTAAATATATGCACTGAAATGTATTAATATTAAATTAATGTACCTAAATGTGTGTACCGAAATATATGCACCGAAATGTTAGTACCGAAATGTATGTACCTAAATGTATGCACCGAAATGTGTGTACCAAAATGTATACACCGAAATGTTAGTACCAAAATGTGTATACCTAAATGTATGCACCGAAATGTATTATAATGAATTTAATATAACTAAATGAAGAAGTTACAGTACATCGAAATATATTGTATAACAAAAATTAGTTTATCTAAATGTTCACAACAAAAATATATTACAATGAATGAAATGAAAATAAAAATTATAATGAAATAAAATTAATACATTAAAAATTAGAAAAGAAAAAGATAAATAATTAAAAAAATCAAAATATAATTAATAAATGAGGTTATTAATGTATCAAAGGACTAAAATTAGATTTTGATCTTACTCATGGTTTTAATCAAAAAGTAATCTTTGCCAAGGACTAAAATGAAGTTTTCTAAAAAAAAAAAAGCTTAATTTTACACTTACTTATCATGACCTCATTGTTATATAATTAGGGGTGTGATATCCACACACCCCTTTTTACTTCTCTCACACCCTTTTAGATTTCGGCCGTCGGATCGGATGAATTGAAGAAGATCTAACGGACAGAAAGTAATAGAGGTGTGTGATAAGTAAAAAAGGGTGTATGGATAGCACACCCCTATAATTATGGCTCCGCCACTGCACCCACATATCTAACTTTAATTTATTAATGTGCATTTGTTTACCAGAAAGTTCAGGCTTCAAATGCATTCACGCACTTAATTTACATGTAGCTAGGGTTAGCTAACCCAGAAATTAGCTTTTCCCTCCTATGAAAGATTTCCTTTCATATTTTGGACCTGTAGACCCGTAGAATACACGTATAACCCGCCAGGCGCCACCAACTCTAGCTACTACGCATGCACGGGCCAGAAGCTTCATAGCCTTAAATCCAGGACCTCTTTTTTTACCTGCATTTTGGATGGCGGTGCAACAAAATTTATGAGGCTATATCCTTTCCGATTTGGTGGTCCTCAAAGTCCTTGTTTATTACTTAACTGCCGGCATATTAACTTGTGTAATAAACTGAACAAAAAGATACAGGAACATTTGTCTTGAGGACAATTTTGTAAGTTAACGCTACGCGTTGAACAAAAATTGCATCTAACATCACATAAGCAGGTACACATTAAGATTAACTACCGTCGAGTTCAACTATTATATATATTTAGTTATGTTTGTTTCAAAGAGTTGGATTCTCTACCCTCTTAATTTCTCTATCATTTCATGTCCTCCTATTTGAACGGTCATGGTTAAGCCACGTCAACATCTTATATTTTTTTTATAGAGATAATAAGACAAAAAGCAATGTGTGAGAGAAGGGCATGGAAAGATATTGAAATAAGAGGGTAGAGAATCCTACTCCTTGTTTTAGTTAATTAAAAGCTTCCCATTATAGTTAGTATCACTATTAGTACCAATACCCATCAACATGAAGCCCTTCAGGGGAGGGTTCCCCATTTTTCAAACAAAAAAAAAATGGGGACACGCTCCCCACCGTTGGATTTAACTTTAATGAAATTGTGCGGCCTGTGTTTTAATCTCAACCACACAATTTTATTAAAGCTAATCTAACAGTGGAGAGCGTGTCCCCATTTTTTTTCAAAAAAATGAGAATCCCTCTCCTTAAAGGCCATGCCCATCAACAATCACATAAAGTGACATATCACTGATCAATGTCAACTTCCTTTTTTTTTGTTTCCCTCCAAAATGTTAGGCGGGTAATATTAAATATAAAAAAACTTTATTTTAATTCTTGACACAGATAATTTTTAAATTAAAGTCATGAGTAAGATTAAAATCTAATTTTAGTCCCTTGATACAGGGGGTGTAGTCAAACTTGGATTTGAGAGGATTTTAAAAGACTTTAAAATCCTAGTGTAGTCAATTATAAAATTTTAAAGGATTTTAGAATCAATTCAAATCTAGGTGTAGTCAATTAAAGGATTTTAGAATCTATTAAAATCTAGATGTAGTCAATTAAAAGATTTTAAAGGATTTTAAAATCCATACAAATCTAAGTGTATTAAAAAAAAAATTAAGATTTTAGATGATTTCAGTAAGTTGTGGATTTTGTGAAATTTCAAAGCAAAAAGTATGTATAACCAACCTCACTCCCTAAGATTTCAAATCCAACCTCACCCCCTAGGATTTCAAAGCCTTCCACCACAATCTATTCAAATTCTTTATAAAATCCATATGAATTTTGAAGGAATCTTAATCCTCTTTAATCCTATAAAATCTATCACTTTTAATATCCTTTAAAATCTTGTAGTCAAACTAAGATTTTAAAGGATTTTAAAAGTGATAGATTTTATAGGATTTAAGAGGATTAAAGACTCCTACAAAATTCATATGGATTTTAAAGAATTTGAATGGATTGTGGTGGAAGGATTTCAAATCCTAGGGGGTGAGGTTGGATTGTTTTGAGCCTTGGTTATACACACTTTTTGCTCTCAAATCCCACAAAATCCACAACTTTTAGAAATCCTTCAAAATCTTAGGGCCTGTTTGGTATCTTATTTGAAATTTTTTAT
This sequence comes from Crataegus laevigata, assembly GCA_963580275.1. Taxonomy (NCBI): domain Eukaryota; kingdom Viridiplantae; phylum Streptophyta; class Magnoliopsida; order Rosales; family Rosaceae; genus Crataegus; species Crataegus laevigata. The sequence goes on from OY756940.1 coordinate 2,802,893, forward strand.
CATTTCTCAAAACATTTCTTGAAAACAATTTTCTTTAAGACTCAAAAACTTGATTGATTTGCGATTAAAATTTTTTAAATCTTACGACTTAAACTTGATTGGATTGAAATAGAGACGAAAAAAGTAAAAATAAAAAAAATAAAAAAATAAAGAAGAAAAGAGAGATATATTTGGAGTGAGAGAGAGGAAGGAGAAAAAAGAAATGAGTGAGTTTAAGGAATAGACTATATTTTTTAGTTAGTCTTGAGTTCAGTTTTTAAAAATAGTCATACCAAACAAGTTTTTAAGACCTAAAACTTGAAAACTGTTTTTGAGTTTAAAAAGTTGGATTCAAGTACACTATCAACACAGGCCCTTAATTTTTTTGAATACACTTAGATTTGGATAGATTTTTAAATAAAATCTTTTAATTGACTACACCTAGATTTTAAAGGATTCTAAAACCCTTTAATTGACTACACCTTAATTTGAATGGATTTTAAAATCCTTTAAAATCTTTTAATTGACTACACTAGGATTTTAAAGTCTTTTAAAATCCTCTCAAATCCAAGTTTGACTACACTCCCTAATAACCTCATTTATTAATTATATTTTGATGTTTTAATTATTTCTCTTTTTCTTCCTAATTTTTAATGTATTAATTTTATTTCATTATAAATTTTCATTGTCGTAATATATTTTGTTGTAAACATTTAGATAAATTAATTTTTGTTATACAATATATTTCAATGTACTTTGTCTTCTTCATTTAGGTACATTAAATTCATTATAATACATTTCGGTGCATACATTTAGGCACTCATATTTTAGTACATACATTTCGATACAAACATTTATGTACATTAATTCAATATAATACATTTCGATACTAACATTTCAGTACACACATTTAGGTACATTAATTTAATATAATACATTTCGGTGCATATATTTTGGTACATACATTTAGGTATATTAGTTCAATATAATACATTTCGGTACCAATATTTACGTACATTAATTGAGTTTTTCAAGTTTGAAGAATGTTAAATAAAATTAATAAATAAAAAAACTCTTTTTTGGTCAAAAAATAAATTAAAATTTGTATATTAATAAATTTAAGTATTTAATGGAAAACATTAAATAAAATGCATATTAATTATTTTGAATTAAGGACACATCAAGAATTATAGTAAATATGTAATCTGACACCAGATTTATTTTAAATTTCAATATTCTTAAAAAATTAAAGTTAAAAACCCCTTATTAAATATGAATAGAAACATTTTCGTCACATGTCAAAGTAATAGACAACTAAATTAGCATATCCAGCACACTTCAATTCAAACACGCTTATTCTTTACCTCTATATATACAAATGCGAACAGCAAAATACTTTTCCATGAATGGAAGGTATATAATTAACCTTATTCTCTATCATCATCGTCGTCATCTACCTCAAGGTTCATTTATGGTCGGGACACGTTTTCACTTCGAGGAGGATAAAAATGATTTCGACAGATGTAATGTTTATTCCAATCAAACGGGACCTTGAACAACCGTGTTAGTTTTGCACCAATATCAGTAGCGGTGGAGTTGGTTGTCCTCCATTTATTTTCAGAAAACAACCAATGCGTGGTATCTGCAAATCCAGCCTAGCTAGCTATCACTTCATCAGATTTGACGATCATCCTATCCCGTTTCTTGTTACGTCATATCTTTACAATTTAAAACCGAATCAAATATTGCTTAATTTGGTTCAAGCAATGTTATTCATACCATATTTTTATATCACATTTTCATATCATTTTAGGTGGCATTTGATGTGGACAGCCATATTATTTGAATTAATTAGATTTTTTTATTTAGTTCATTATTTAATAGACTAATAATTAAGAAAAACTAGTTACTTAAATGATGATTGTGCTATGCGAGGAGTCTTTCTCTTTCCTTTCCTTGGGTTTTGCAAATTTTTTAAATGATGTGATTGTCCACATCAGATGCCATCAATGTAGTATAGAAATGTGGCACAAAACATGATATGAATAGCATTACTCATTTGGTTCGGTTTCTAAACCACTCTCGAGTACACACGGCAGACTCGTATTAGGTCATCGATGGCGCCAATTCATTAATGTATGATACCAAATTAAAATAAAAAGGCAGCACGTACTGGTCGAATGTGACAATCACATATGGATGAAAGTTGGGAACGCTGAGTTAATGTTGTGTTTCGTCATCAGTCGATGGTCTAATGAGTTGGTAGCTACAATATGTATCTATGCAAAGTAAAGCCTAACAAAGACGAACCAAAATCAATGCATCACATGCTGTAAACCTAAATTTAAAGCCGTGGCGATCAATCAAAACAATCCCGCTGTACTTACAGATCGATGAATACTATATATTTAGAGTTCATATCTTCTGTACTAATTTTGTGTGTGGTTTCTCTGTAATCTCTATTAGTGATTGACATGTGTTAATAAATTTAAGCTTCCTTAACTCTGTTGTCATAAACTTAACACGTCAATCAACAGTGAAGACCGCAATGCTGAAGATTTGATCTCTTGCAGAAGAAGAAAAAATCATTAATAATTGAGGATACGAGACCACTTCCTTTCTAACATTTCTTTCGGTGTACATATAATCAATCAAATCAAAACCATCTCATGTTAATTTTGTATATAAGTCACCCTAAAATTTAGCGATCTTGACTGAGCTGGGATCTGTAATCTGTTAAAAATTCAAAAATCTGGTAACATTAAGTTGTATTGTGTTTTCCTTACATGAAAGACAGTATTACATCGATCAAAACCATACTCGAGCCAAGGTTATAAATTCATATAGAAAGAAGATATGCGAAAAAAGATAAAGAAAAAGAAAATAGAGTTTTGCTATGACACATTTAAACGGCATGAAATGACTTTCTGTAATGCTATTCTTATCATATTTTTATATTACATTTATATATCACCTTATATTGCATCTGATGTGGACAAACACATCATTTAAATTAATCAAAAGACTCCTTGTATACCACAATCACCATTTAATTCTATTTTTTTAATTATTGGTTTATTAAATGGGTTTTAATTTAAATGATGTGGTTGTCCACATCAAATGCCACATAAGGTAGTATATAAATATGGAATTGGATCCCCTTCGAGGTAAAGCCTCGGGATCCTGTTGAGCAAACAACACGGTCCGTTGGATTTTGATCCAACGGTTATAATTATTATAACTTTTAGAGGGACCCCTGTTTGTAACCGTTGAATCAAAATCTAATGGCTCGCGTTGTTTGCTCAACAAGATCCCGATACTTTGCATCAGAGAGGATCCAGTTTTTATAAATATAATATAAAAAGATAATAAGAATATCATTACTGAATGATTTTTACACTTATAATTGAATGAAACAAAAGAAAATCGAAGCACAAAAACAAAGCGAAAATTGCAGAAAGAGAATACCAGATGTTATAATACACAGGTACAAAACCATATATTATATATATTTGAAATTGAGCAAATATTTAATAAGTTATAGTTTTATAACTGGATCAAAGAAAAGGCACCACCATAAAAAAAAATTAAAAAAAATGCAACCACCAATCCCATTCACCATTTCATTCTGAATTTTGTTTGTTTGTTTGTTGTCTGCTTTGACTTTAGAGCTTGACTACCTCAGGAATATGAACCGGGTATTTATCGATGCTATCAGCCCAGGGCCCATCCGACGTCGTTGCGATGGTCCGATTGCACTTCCAGACCGCGCTGTTGCACTTAAACCCGCTCCCGAACGCAATCTGCCAAACCCTATCACCTTTTTTCATCCTACCCTTCGCCTCGATGTACCCCAACTCGTACCACAGCGACGACGACGACGTATTGCCGAACCTGTGCAGTGTCATCCTCGACGCCTCGCAGTGCTCCGCCGACAGCTGTAAATTCTTCTGCAGCTCGTCGATCACCGCCCTTCCGCCCGCGTGGATGCAGAAGTGCTCGAACGCCTCTCGGAAATCGGGAATGTAGGGCTTCCATTTCGGGTTCAAGATTTTCCGGCCGATGAGCGTGAAGAGAAACAGCAACTGCTCCGACGCCGGCAGCACCAGCGGGCCGATCGTCGTGATGTTAGATTTCAGCGCTTCCCCCGCAATCGCCATCAGATCTTTAGAGAGTGAAATTCCAACGTTGCCTTCCTTGTCTTCTTCCTCGAACACGCACCTATACGCCTTGTCATCGGCTCCCTTGTGTGTCCTTACTACGTGGACCAATCGGTATTTTGCCCGGCGGTGCTCGGACCTCCTGTTTGATAAAAGCAAGGCGGCGCCGCCCATCCGGAAGAGGCAGTTGGGGAGGAGCATCGCCCTCTCGTTGCCTTGGTAATAGTTCGGGGTGATGATCTCGGTGCTGACGACCACCGCGTTGGAGTTGGGATGCACCTGGAGGAGGTCGCGCGCCAAATCGATCGAAATGAGGCCGGCGCTGCAGCCCATGCCGGAGAGGTTGAAGCTCTTGATGTTGCTTCGGAGCTTGTACTTGTTGATCACCATCGCCGAGAGCGACGGCGTCGGCGAGAAGAGGCTACAGTTAACAATGAGAATATCGATGTCTTTGGGCTTGAGCCCCGTCTTCTCGAACAGAGAGTCCATGGCGGAGAAGATGACGAGCTCCGCCTCGCCCCTAGCGGCCTCCATGGTGGGGTTGGGCGGAATGTAGTGAATCGCCGGAGGGAGGCAGGTCTCCTCCCCGAGGCCCGAGCGCTCAAGGATCCTCATCTGGAACTCGACGCTCTTGGGGTTGTTGCTGAGGATGAGGCGGGAGTGCTCCATGAAGGTGGAGAAGGGGACGCGGCAGGTGACCGGAGGCTTGTAACAGGCGTAGTCGACGAGGTAGACGGAGCGGGGTTTGGACATAAAGTAGACGGTGGCGATGAAGATGATGAGGAATGAGGAGCAGAGGATTTGGACGAGGTCGAATTGGAGTGAGTCCCAGAGCTTGAGAAGCTCGTCGGGGCCGAGGCGGAGGACCTCCAGTAGGATTCCGGCCATGATGGGGATGAGAGTGAGGGTAAGAATGTGGTTGACGAGGTACTGGTAGCCGAGCTTGACATACTTGAGCTTGACGGAGTTGGAGAAGTCCGGCAAGATTGGAGGCATGGTTGGATGCTAGGTTTTCGGCAGAGAAGGGATGACGAGCAGTGGTGGTGGTGAGAGTTGAGGGGGCGTGGTATTAGGTGGGAAAGGGGGGGGTGGGGATTTAAAGGCAACGGGACCGGGGCAATCAAGTTGGCAGATGAGGGGATTAAATGGGGCAACTTCACGTCACTCAACGCTCACTGAACTTTGGTATTAATTATATTTCTCCCATACATTTCTTTTCTACGTGTAACTAAACCCATGCCCTAACATATATAACTATAACTACTTCCAGTTTTGGGCTTTTAAACTTTACGTGTATGTCTTGCTTTTTTGGTTCCACTAATCATCAGCTTCCCCTCCTGTAATTTGTCAAATTTAACGAGTCGGATAATGCTGGAGATATCTATATAATTGTATTTTCTGAATTCTCTCTTTAAGGAAAAAAATGAGCTGAGATGTCCGGCCATGTTATTGTCCTACTCGTTTCATAATAGTTTGAGATCCTTTGTGTTTTAGTTACAATCGGCCTCATGCTCTTTTTACTTATTGTGAGAATTGTTCTAAATGCACTACCAAATATATTTTATTTCAACCTAAATAATTAGTTTCATATGTGCAATCTTTATAACCTAATTTATCGATACGATCATACAAAACGAAAAGAGATAAATTTTTGGTTGTGCCATATTAAGGGGTGGTTTAGGTATACAAACTAAACAGAATTTAATTTGATGTGTATTCTCAACTACATGACGATGATGTTATGAATTTGACTTCAAACCATATGCCTAAAATTCCGAAAAAAAAAATTGAAAATGAAGTCAACTTGAGTCAGCCATTATAGTTAGGGAAATTAATTTCCAGTTCCTAATTAATGTGGTTGTTAGTTGTTATTTATTTGAATTGAAAAACAATTTTACAAGAAATAAAAGACCTACAAGAAATGCGAAGGAGATTCTCAAAAGGGAGATTCTTTATAAATTTCCTGTCACTTCATGTTTTTGACAGAATGTTTTATCATGTTGGCAAAAAGTCTATGAAGAGTCTTACTTTAAGAGAGTCTCCTTAATACTTCTCAAGACCTTATATTATTTTTTTTTTGAGTAAATTACATTTTACCCCCTTAGGTTTTGGGTCGATTTTAATTCCTTACAACATCTTTAAAACATTTCAATTTCATACATTTACTTATCATTTTATTTCAAGTTCATACATCCGTTAAGTAAACCATTAATTGATGACGTGGTAAATATGGGATCTAAATTTGTGTTGACATGGCTGCCAAATTTGTGCCACGTGGCAAAAATAATTTTTATGCATTTTAAATATTATAATAATTTACCCTTATAAAAAAACAAAAAAAAACCCCATCTTCTTCCTCAGTTCCCCGAGCCCTTCCTTTCCCTGCAACCCAAACACCCCACTTCCCCTGCAACCCCCACCCAATCCCACGCCACCCCACCCCACCTCCCTCTCTTCCACTATCTTCACCTATCTTCCCATCAAAAAAATCCACCCCGAGAGGTTCTGGCAAATGAGGATCATCTCCCTTTAGAGTCGGTCTCGTCAATGATCTCGAGGTAGAGGAGGAGAAGTGATAGGAGCATATTTATGCGACTTTATTATCTTATTTCTTTGCATTTACTTAGTTAATTTCCATTTATTTTGGTAATTTAAGATATTTTCGTATTATTGTGGGTCCAATTGGTAAAGATGACAATAAATGGCCAAATAGAGCAATTTTGAGCAGTTTTGGACTTGGATTGGATAGCATGCATTGATAGCATGTAGGCTGGATGTTTTTGGTGTTCAAAAGGTGTTAAACATGTGCTAAAATATGGAGAAATCAAAGTTGAAGCTTGGAGGACAAGGAAATACAAAATCTTATCCAACCTTATCCAAACGTGTCTTATCTTATTCAATCTTACCTTATCTTATATAACCTTATCCAACATTATCTCATCTTATCCAATCTTATCTTATCTTATCTTATCTCCAGCTGCAAAGAGGAATCCTTATCACATTCCAACACTTCCTATCTCCTAAAATAATTCAAACAACATAATCCTTTTTCTTCTTGGATTCAGCCATTCCCTCCCTATATATATACATGAAATTTCTGCAACAATTTAAGTGTGTCATGCCTACCATTCATCCATTGAAGCTGCTGGAATTTTTCAGAGTTCATTCTATCTTTGTTTTAAGTTTTAATTTTAATTTTAGATTGTTTTTCAATTATGATGAACATGAGTAAATAAATTTCTTTTTACCTAGAGGTGAATTCGAAGCCACGGTCATATGTTTTATATGAATTGATTACATCCAGTTATTGTTTCATAAAACATGAATGCGATTTACTTATGTATTTTATAGAGAACTTATTCTTGTTTGTTTATTAAGGGTGCACACTTAGTTTGCATGCAGGGATTTGATGCTAGAATATAAGGGAATTTCACCTAATCATTATGAACTTATATTTGCAAGTAGTAAAAGTCACTAGTCATGATTGAGTTAAGTAAATTCTTGGCAAGAGTATCATGCCTTTCATAGTTACAAATGTTTCGTCAATGCTTATAATTTTCACAGAACTTAATGATCTTCGAGATGTATTTCTATCATGCTTTTCATAGTTAGGGAACTTGAGAAGAATAATTTGGTTGCGTCGCTGAGTCCAATTCAATGAACTTAGGAAAATCTGAGTCTGAGAGTTAATTAGTGCTATTCACAATTAATTTGGGGTATTGTCATTCATAGTTTATAGGAAGAATAACCGGAAATCGATTTGTATGCATATGTTTCATGTGTGGAGAGGAATCCTCTAGCTATCCTTTCATCCATATTTCATTTACAATTCAATTTAGTTGCTGTTATTTACTTTTGTCTCATTAAATTCTTCCAAAATCCCCCAATCATTGTTTTATTGTTAGTTTAACTTAGTTTTCAGTTTTATAAATTTAATTTGTGTTGGTTAACATAATTTATAGGGTTTAATTTGTGTGTTAGTTTCTACCACATCAAGAAGCTTTTGGATGGTGTGGTCCTCGGACTGAAGGACGTAACGGATGATGGTGATGAAGAGGTGAGGGTGCCCTTGTCGAAATGGACCAGGATAGTGCAGGACTTCTCCATTGGGGATCCGAAATTGGGATTGGATCTCGGCGGCTTCAAAACGGGGAAAGTCGAATATGAACCAGAGAAAGGTGGAGAAGGATGGGATTTGGGCATTTATTTGGATGGGAGGGGAGGTGAAGAGAGTGGAGGAGAGGGAGGTGGGGTGGGGGTTGTGGGGGAAGGGCTCAGGAACTGGGGAAGAAGATGATTATGGTTGTTGTTGTTTTTTTTTTCAAAGGGTAAATTATTATAATATTTAAACTGCATAAAAAATTATTTTTTGCCACATGGCACAAATTTGGTAGCCACATCAGTACAAATATGGATCCTATATTTGCCACGTCATCACTTAACGGTTTACTTAATGGATTTTCTAACGGATGCATGAAATTGAAATAAAATGACAAGTAAATGTATGAAATTGAAATGTTTTAAAGATGTTGTAAGGAATTGAAATCGACCCTAAACCTGAGGGGGTAAAATGTAATTTACCCTTCTCTTTCTTTTCTTTTTTTCAACCAATCGGATAAAAGTATCTTATATTTTTTTCTCCTCCATTTTGTACATTAAACCTTTTTATAGGTAGATAGTGATAGATCCATATATGCAATTGTTTTATATTTCTTTTGTACGTAGATGAAAATGTTAAATATTTTTTCATAAATAGAGCTTATTATATTTTATTGCAACAAAAATAAATGTTATTGGTATCATATTATAAGTAAATCACAAAATTGTGGTTAGAGGGAGGCTTAAATGCTTTGTGAGTCTTATTACCTCCTGAAAGAGTGGACTGCCTAGGCGCATCCACCAACTAGTCCATTTCAAAAATATATATAATCTACAAGTAAGCTCATGACTGTTATACACTACGATATTTAAATACCATGAGATGTCAATGGTCACGTTAAGAACATCAATTGATAATTAAGGACCTTCAAAACAAAAATATATAGTTCGTATATGCTTTTTCCTATAATTTGTAAATTAAGTGTAACAAAAATATTACTGTCAAAATACAAAAGTGAAACCAGGATATACGTACTAAAGTAGATGCTTGGCTAAATATATGAATAGGCAATTATGCATGCATGAAAAGTTGATTAGAACTAATAATGGCAATGTTGAATTTCTGATGGTGACGATGAAGATGCGGATCGATATACAACTAGATAACAGTGACAGTGGTTGATACTCAACCATGCATTATACGTGTTAATACATTAGTGATGATGTGGATGTCAAACCCTATTATTGGTGCGGTGTCCATGAACGCAATTTAAATTTATATTTGCTTATAGAGTGTATTGAGATGATCTTCAACCACTTTGCTGATAAATTAATATCTCTTACTATTATTTGAAAGATGCTAACGAGACTCTCTTAAAGTGTAATTCTCCATGAAGACTGTTATGTTACATTTTAACGTTAATTCTTGTATCAACATTATAAAGCATTATGCTAAAAACATAGAGTCGTAGAGAGTCCATAAGAAGTCCCACATTTGAGGGAGTTTTCTTTTATTATTTTTTGTTCATTTTTCATATTTGTTCTCCTTCCAGTTCATCAACGAAATTATGTATTGTTTTGTTTATGAAATGAATTGGTTAATTGTCGGCAAAATGCATTAGATAAACTGATTTATTTTGTAAATAATGCATTTCATGCAGCAAAAACAATTGGACGTATAAATGTTCACATCTGCTGAGCACGTTGGAGCTCATAAGGTATTTAGTTAACCCTAAAGAACAAGAAGCCGTATCCCTTTATCGTAAGTCGCGACCTCTCATGCTAATAGGACAACGTAAGTTTTCTTTTACAATGTTATATTAGGGAGGGACGTTAAATATTATAATAGTGTTTTATGTGATATATAAGTTGCTCTTTTTAATAGTTTCGAAACATTATATTTCTAAATTAATCCTAGAAAACTTGAAGTTTTTATTTTATTTTATTATTTTCTGGGATTATGAGAGACGAAGAAGAAGAATCGCGAGTAGGTTGACTGAATGGAGTATGCCATGTTTGACATTTGATCTTTGAAAGATAAATAAGAGAGAGGAGAAATTTCTCTCTCTCGAGAGAGTCTTGACCATAAAGAGAGAGAGAGAGAGAGAGAGAGAGAGAGAGAGAGAGAGAGAGAGTATTTACGTGGGCAATGACCAAGTCCAATAGGAGCAGTGTGGAAGGAAGTGATGGAGGCAAAACCCGTCACCGTAGGCTGGAGACATTGGGCAGGTTGGTCACAAAATGTTGAGATAAATTTAATGGTCGCTTCAATGGCGGCATTGCATCTCCAGTCTCCATGATGTGAGCTTGTAGGACGACGGTGCGGCCCATTTTGTAAGCATCCCTTGGCCCATTTAAAGCTTTTGGATATCTATTTTTCCCAACATCTAAATCCACAACCACAAACAAATTAGACAATAACATAAACGCTTTTAATAGATCACTGGCAACTAGGTTTGGCAATTTCTTACACAATTCATAATTCAACATAAAATAATACAAAATAATGGATTTTGAGTCTATTTGTTAACGAGTCGGGTCGTTATCGGATAATTTGTTAAGAACTCGTTAACGTGTTGGGGTCATTATTGGATAATTTGTTAAGAACTCGTTAACGTGTTGGGGTCGTCATCGGGTAACCTATTAAGAATCCGAAAAAATTATCATTTTCCAGATTTAGACATTAAGTATGATAATTTCTTGCATGACTCGTTAACTCGACGCGAAATCACTCGACCGATTAACGAATCAGACCGTTATTGAGTCACATATTAAGAACTCGTTAAAATAACGGGTTTGACAAGACACGGCCGATTAAAATAATGGGTATGATACGAAAAAGACACAAACACGACCTGTTTACCACCCCTATTATTGGTAGAAAGTATTGCTCTCATTAGAGCTTTACTAAAAATTTCTTCATATTACAAATACACTGAAATTTAAGTCAAGAACTGAAGTGCTTTTCAAAGAAGCACTTATAGTTCATGAGAGCACTTTTTAAGATTTTATGTGACAAAATACTTATAGGTTATGAAAGTAGGCCGGTGAAGGAGGTAATGCCTATAATACCCAATTTATGTTATATTTTGGACAACATGCATACACACAAAAAGATACCATTTTGATGAGTAATTATGAGTGCTAGCTTATACTTGTTCCACATTTGTACGTCCTAGAAGTCTTTCGGTTTACAAATCTGCAAGAACACGGCCCACCACCGTCTGTTGTAAATGAAGCTCCTTTTTGCATGGTTTTTATATGCAAAAAGTTTAGCTTTATTAATTTCAATGTACTCGCACGCCAACAAAAAACTGATGTAAATTGTAAAGGGACACGAGGGCTCGAAATTTTTTCATTAGGCCAAAAAAAAATTCGTAGCTTCTGTGGTGACACGGTACTTTAGTGTGATTCTCATGATGAAAATTTTATTAAATAAACCTCCATTGTGAACTCCGATGGTAATTGAGGTTTAAATTCAAACTCACGTTAAATAAACACACTTGACTACGAAGTGGAAATCTTAAATCAAGTTAAGATGGCCATGACATCTGTCACAAGTTATAGAATGAAATAGAAGTGACACATGTCATTGTATCATAATTCATGTCCAATCTCACGAGTCATTATTAGTTATAGCCCAATTTTGTTTAATTTTTGAGTTAGGTCTAGTAATTTATTGTCCACATCAGCTCATTTGTATTCTTTTGCCACATTTACCCTTAAAATTTGACTAATTAAGTAATTAGTGTTTTTTATTATTGGTGATTAATGTTAATCTTATCCTTAATTATAGGATTATTTTTAGGGATTTAAATCTCTTTTTTTTCTTCTCCTTCTACAAACCGTTCATTTTTCTTTTCTTGTTTCTCCCTCGCAGTATCTTTCTCTTCCTGCGTTATTCTGCCCAGTAATCTTCTTCCATAATATTCCTTTTATGCTCCTCCTCCTCCCATAAGGATGATCAATATACATTTGATTAGATTAAAAAAAGAGATTGCACTAGTCAATCTTGTGTTTTGGGGTTCCACAAAATAACTTCTTCTTTCTTCCACAAATTGCAGACTCTTATGATTCTCGTTTATACATATATAATTGCAAGCTCTCACGATTAATTTCTTCTTCAGTTTTTTGGTATGTATTAAGTAGAATAAATCTGCTTTATATGTATAAAGTATTTATCTTCTTAAAGAGTAGGTATACATAAAATTGAATGTATCTAGAAGATAAAATCCTAAATGCCCCACCAAAGGAATAAACCCTCCATCCCCAACACTCATGGCATCATAATTAAAGATCCCCAAACACCAAAGTACAGGGCCACAGGCACATAAACTAAAACAAGCTTTGAATCAAATGGATATATACAAACTATGGCCATCCGAGGAGGATGGATTGGTTGCGCCATAAATTGTAGAATACCAAAAGCAATTTATCCCATGATTGTCTATGGATGCAATTGCTTTAAATAGGGATAAATTGCTTTTGGTATTCTATAGTGCCATCAAAAAGCTTAATGCTGCAGCTTTACCAGCCATTTCAATGTCCTCCACCACTTGGATTGGTTTGCAAATTACAAAATTGTTTCCAATCCCAAATGTCACTCTCGCTCACTCAGAAACCCTAATAAAATATCCAAAACAATTTATTCCAAATCCATAACGCTACACCCTCACCATCCTCTCCAAAGACGAGATTGCCGGAGTCAAAATCCCAAAAATTCCCCGGTTCGATCCGCCATTAACGGCAGCCAAACAGCATGAACTCTGAGTGCAGTGGAACGGCAGTGGTGGCAACGACGCTTGTCGCCAAAATTCGTGGTCAACTCACCTGGGAAGAAAACAATATATAATTTCATGCTTGTCCATATTATAAAAATAGGAAAAGAGACAGATCACTTTACCATCCTTTCCCATTGTTGCTAAACAAGAAAATGCCATCTCAAACTTTATGTCTATCTAATTTAAGGGATATATTAGCCTTGTTGAATATAAATACGGGTGTAAGTCCAGACTCAATATCATCCTCGTTATACACTTGACTTCAAATGTACTTTTATTCTACTATGATTATGTTGGCTACAAATACTACTTAGCCTACGTGGCGCGCAGGCCGAGTGAATAGTAGTCTAACTGTTGTCCTTCAAATGTGTGCGGGGCGTGCCAACTCGTCGGCCGAGCTTCGGCCGAGAAGTAAATTGTCTTGATGTGGTATGGATGCGCGCGGCCAACTTCTGTATCTTGCGATTGTGGCCGAGAAAGGAACGTGTCTCGGCCTTTAGGTTCTAGAGCCTGAAGACAAGGCTGCCAATTACAAAATTCACAAATTGTGGTCGTCCAATTCGGCCACGGTCACCGTATTGATGAAGGTGAGACCACGCCGAATCGACACTAGAGTATAAGTGCAGAGGTACTCAAAACTGACGAAGGCCTCGGCCACAGACGTGGTTCGGCCGTCTCGGTGTTGAGTTATGAGATCCTCTTGTGAGTACGTAATCGTAAAGCGACTCGGCGTCGAGACACCGAGCTTTGGTATTAGTAACACCTCACTTCGCCGGGCCGGCTGATGAGATGACCTCTGTCGACGGGGATTCGAGACTCCTTCGTCGGCCGAGACTAGGATAAATAACCAATCGACCTTGTCGCAGTGCTGTTTATCCAAACTGAAGGTGCTTCTCGGACGGCTGGTTCTACGGCAACAGTGCTGTTTATCCAAACTGAAGGTGTTTACCGGTTGCCTTCACAGTGCTGTTTATCCAAACTGAAGATGTGAAGGCGAAAAAGAAAGTAAAAATTCTCAAGGGTGTTGAGAGGGTTTGCGCAGGGCAGATTTGTGTGTTGTGTTTGATGTCCCTTGCATGTTGCCATTGCTTCTGTATTTATAGGATCTGAATCCTCTCTTGTTGGGTCACGTGAAGAAGCCATTTTCTTTCTCTTTTCTTGCTTTCTCTTTTCCTTATTTTAGGGCATGTTTTTTACCCTAAATTAAGGAAAAGTTGTCGTCCTAGGCTTACCTAGTTCTTAGGGTTCCACGTAAACCCTCTTTTAGGCCGAGAAAACCTTCCCTCGGCCCAAAATGTTACTTTGGGCCCAAACATTTGCCCCCTCGCTCCTGAGGTCGCTGGTCATGACCGAGCCCGGCCTTGAAGGAGCGGGAACGCCTCTATCTCTGAAGCCGTTGATCTTGAGAACGATCGGTGCCCCTTGCCTTTCCTGCCTCTTGACCTTCCTTGCCACGTGTGACACCCTAATGCTCTCAGCAACCCTATCGACAGCACGCGCAGCTACTGAACCGTTTTCCACTATTACTCGCCGCCACACGCAATCGTGCATCATAATGTACGCGTGGGATGTTCGGTCTTTTCACCTGGATTCCTTCAACTGTTCGGAAAATCTTGGCGCTTTTCCCGATTGATTTTATCCGAATTTAAAAATCAAACGCTCTATCTTCTTACCCAAATGCCTATAAGTACCCAGAATTTTTCCACTGATCCTTTTACGCTCCCAAAATTCTCAAGCTTTTCTTGATTTTCTTCTCCCGTATCTTCATCGCTCAAAGAATCCCGTTAATTCCCAATTCCTTCTGCAACTTTTCAATCTTCTCCAATGGCATCCCTATCTTCCAAGCTTACCATCGAATGCGAGAAGTGCAAGGATATTCTCGACAAGGTTTCCGTCAAAGCTATGCGCTTTGAAAATGATCTGAGCGTCAGTCACCAGATGCTTGGACCGGTCTTCAGAGCAACCGTCCCTTCCTCCATCATCGACTTATGCAAGAACCATTGCCTTGCCCCCCTGCTCCATGGGATTGACTGGGCCAAGTGGGATTCGGCCAAGCCCCAAGGCTCCTGGCCTTCAACTCCGGCTAACTGGCCAGTCTGGGTAGAGCGTATGTCAGGGTTCCATGGCGCTCAATGGAAGAAGTTAGGCATTTATGATGCCATCTGGCTTTCCACCGTGGAAATTGCCATGGATAAAGAGCTGCTGCTGGCGGCCCTCAACTTCTGGTGCTCAGCCACCAACACAATGGTTCTACCCTTTGGCCCGGCCGGCCCCACCGTCCTTGACATTTCGGCCATCCTGGGGACTTCCCCTTCTGGCCTTACAATCAATGCTGCCCTCGCCGGCTACCCGAAGAGACTCGATCTGAAGGCCTGGCTTGAAGTTCGGGATGCCGAATCCTTGAAGGAGGAGAAGAAAGGCGCCAGTTCCACCAAGGAAGAAATTCAGAAGCGATTCAAGAATTTCTTTAACTATAATACCCTTTACTGGCATTTCGCCGGCCATGGGGAAGAAGTGGCTAGGAAGGGGGAACATGAAGCTTTCCTCTTCTACTGGTACAACAAATTTATTTGTTGTCCCAAGTCAAACAAATGCTTGGTGGAGAACCTGCCAGTGGCCGAAGCCCTGGCGAGCGGCAAGTCCTTGGCCCTGAGTCCGGCCGTTCTCGCCCACCTGTTCCGCTGTTTGGCCGAGACGACTGCGGCCACTATTGACCCCCAGCAGAGTGGGCCCCTCTGGATTTTCCAACTCTGGCTGCAGGTCTACTTCGCTTCACTTCGGCCTGACCTTCCATCCTTCCATCCGGCTGAGTCGCTCGGTCCTCAGCTGGCGACTCGACCCATACCTCCCCACCGGGCCGAAGAAATTTTCAAGTTCTTCTTTGGCCTGGCCGAGCTGTCTGATGACGAGTTTTTGATATGTCGTCGTCGGAACTACCCCCAATCGATCTGTTTTCCATCTGAGGCCTGGGATGAAGAGACGGATCTTGCTTTGCGCCAACATTGGGGATCGTTCGTGTTATCACGCGATCTTCCTCTCGGTTGCGAGGCACGCCGAGCCAGCTGGGAAGTTTACCATCCCCATTTTACTGCCCGGCAACTTGGCTTCGTCCAAGGTGCCCCGGTCCCCCTCCTTTCTTCCCGTTCCCTTCTTGGCCGAGGACGCCTCTCCGGCTCCCCTGGGAAGGATCTTGAAGTCGCCGAGACGGACTTCCAGGAAAGGTGCAAGAGGTTTCGTCTGAAGCCGGCCATCCCTGAAGCCCTTTGCACCGACACTTTTGGTGACTGGTGGGAGGCGTACACAAACGATTTTTTCGGCGCGTCGGTCGATGACATAGTCGCCAAACTCTTCGGTACTTATTTCTTATTTTGTCTCAAAAACCCTTTTTACCTTCGTCGAGGATCTCTAACTATTTGTCTTTTCCTAGGTGGCCGAGCATCCCAGCCAGCAGATGTTGCTACGGTGGTCGTGGCCAAGAAGAAGAAGACCATTGTTCTTCCTAAAATGGTCACGGCTGCCGTAGCCAAAACCAAACCGTCAGGCAAACGGTCGCGTCAAGAGGTTGAAGCGGCCGATAAATCTCCCCGCCCGGCAAAGTTCCCAAAACCTTCGGCGGGGAAGCGAGACCGGGAGGCGCCGGTCAAAGCTTCCAAAGGCATCCGTATTGGTGCACCCCGGCCATCGTCTGCGTCTGTTGCTTCTCAAGCCGTACCAGAACCTGTCCGGCGGGTCGAGTCCCCCAAAATCCAAAAAGTCTCTGGCGGCCCTGTATTGGAGCAGGTGACCCCTTTGGCCGTCAAGTCGCCCCCAAAAAATCCGAAGCGAACGTCGGTCATTCTGGATGATGAAGAGGTTTGAATCTCCTACTGGTTTCCTTGTCTGATTTCATAGTTTTTGTATTGACCAATCTTCGACCAATCTTCTTAGGATGATGGTGACATTCTAAGCTGTCCTCTTCCAACTCCAACGGCCGAGAAACTTTTAGCCGATCCCCATGTGATCGACAAGGGAAAGAAGGCCGCTGTCGAGCTTAAAACGCCGACAGCGCCGGTGGTTTCCCCTTCGGTTGCAGATTCTACCAACCCCTCCCAAGAGGCCTCTCCAATTATTGTGAGTTTTCTCTATTCTTTAGAATTCCTTGACATTTGCCTTGAATGATTCTCACGTTTTTGTTTTCAGCCTACCTGGCAGGCCGAACTTGACGTTCTGTTTTACACGGCCTCTGGTGGAGCCGGCTCTTCTGTCTCGCCAACCAGATCTGCCGCCGAGGCTGCTGTTCATCCGGCTTTCTCTCGGCTGCACGATGTTCTGTCGTTGTCAGCCTTGGAGGTCCTTCAGAACAACGGCCTTGAAACTATTGGGGAGTGCTTGAATGCTCTTGCCTCCGAAGGTCATCTGGACAACGCCACCGTTGCTCAGTTGTCTTCAATTTTGGAGAAGACTCGAGACTTCTTCCCAATTTTTGAAAACGCCCTCCGTTCTGGCGACGTTCTGAAGGCTGACGAGGCTGCCCAAGAGGCTGCCCGGCCGGAGCTTGAAGTTATCAAGGCCAAAAAACTTGAGCTGGTGGCCCTTGATAACCAGATTGCGGAGCTTCAACGTAAACGGTCGGATGTCGCTTCATCTCTTGAAGCGACATTTGAGGCTAACAAGGCTAGGCTGACGGAGCTTGCGGCCGTCGCCCGGCGGGTTGCGCGGATGAAGTCAGAGATGAGGATGCGGGAAGCCGAGATTACTTTGGGGGAGGGAAGGTGGTATGAGCTGAAGGCAGCCCTCACGGCTTATCTTCCTTAGTTTTTTTTTTATGATTGTGAATTCACCTTTTTTGTAACCCCTTTTTCTATATATATAAAAAAACTTGTTTACTCCCGCATTTCCCAGTTGGTCGGATAATATTTTTTCAAAAATTTTCCGTTAATCGGCAACTTATGCATTAAGCCACCTCGATCTTTGAGATGATATGCCCCCTTGCCGAGAACCTTATGAACAACAAACGGTCCTTCCCAATTCGGCGACCACTTACCGAACCTTGGGTCTTTTAGTCCAACTGGTAAAACCGTCAGCCAAACCAAATCTCCTTCGCCGAACGTTTTTTGTTTGACACGCTGATTGTACGCTCGTTCGGCGATTTTCTTCTGCGCTCGGCCTCGGCCTAGACAACCGTTTTTAATTCCTCGGCCAACTAATATTTGGATTGTCACTGTTGTGGCCCCCCTTATTTTCTTAAGTCTCGGCCTGCACGGCCGAATGATTAAGGAAATAACTTATTTGACAAAATAAAACGAAAGTGGCCGAACTAATAAAGAGGAGGAGGCCAACGATGTTTTATTCCAAGCCGAGATAAGTTTAGATCAAAAGTTTCAAATTGATTTTGCTCCCGGCTGAATAAATGATTTTCTCCAAATATTTGTAACTTGGTGAAAAAATCATTTTCGGCTAACGAGAGGGTTGAACAATTACTATGCCCCCCAGGCATAATAATTTCACCAATCTCGGCTTTCAACCTAGCCGAACAAGATTTTTCCTTATCGGCTTTTTCACCAATAATCATATCAATTGGCGTGGATTTTGTAGCTAGGCCTATGTCTCGGCCTTGTTCGTCATTAGAGCACTCATTTGACGAATCTTCTTCGGAGTCAATTTTTGGCTCAGAAATTTGAACATTTTCTTCTAGGCCTACCACACTTTCGGTCTCGACCGAAATAATTGGTGGCCCAGGTGTTTCTTCGGCCATGTTAACAATTTTCTTAGGCCGAATTGTGGTCACGGCCGGGGCGAAAAATTGCCCCCCGGCCTGTTGATCCAACCATTCTTCAAATGGAATTGATTTGAACCTAAAGGGCATTTTCTTATCGAGCCACTCACAATATCGAGCTCTGTCTTCATTTAACCATCGATCTTGCAAGCTGGGATGAACCTTCACCTTTATCATTTGAGAGAAAGATTTTTGTCTTTCTTCATGTGCTTCATGGATCCGGTCAAGGCGTTTTTGTTGCTCGACACTTTCCTTGAGTAGGTGCCAAATCTCATCGTGATTGTGATCTTGATATATCATGTGAACTTCGTAGTTTTAGCACTGGGTCCCACCGGGCGTGCCAAAATGTTGGCTACAAATACTACTTAGCCTACGTGGCGCGCAGGCCGAGTGAATAGTAGTCTAACTGTTGTCCTTCAAATGTGTGCGGGGCGTGCCAACTCGTCGGCCGAGCTTCGGCCGAGAAGTAAATTGTCTTGATGTGGTATGGATGCGCGCGGCCAACTTCTGTATCTTGCGATTGTGGCCGAGAAAGGAACGTGTCTCGGCCTTTAGGTTCTAGAGCCTGAAGACAAGGCTGCCAATTACAAAATTCACAAATTGTGGTCGTCCAATTCGGCCACGGTCACCGTATTGATGAAGGTGAGACCACGCCGAATCGACACTAGAGTATAAGTGCAGAGGTACTCAAAACTGACGAAGGCCTCGGCCACAGACGTGGTTCGGCCGTCTCGGTGTTGAGTTATGAGATCCTCTTGTGAGTACGTAATCGTAAAGCGACTCGGCGTCGAGACACCGAGCTTTGGTATTAGTAACACCTCACTTCGCCGGGCCGGCTGATGAGATGACCTCTGTCGACGGGGATTCGAGACTCCTTCGTCGGCCGAGACTAGGATAAATAACCAATCGACCTTGTCGCAGTGCTGTTTATCCAAACTGAAGGTGCTTCTCGGACGGCTGGTTCTACGGCAACAGTGCTGTTTATCCAAACTGAAGGTGTTTACCGGTTGCCTTCACAGTGCTGTTTATCCAAACTGAAGATGTGAAGGCGAAAAAGAAAGTAAAAATTCTCAAGGGTGTTGAGAGGGTTTGCGCAGGGCAGATTTGTGTGTTGTGTTTGATGTCCCTTGCATGTTGCCATTGCTTCTGTATTTATAGGATCTGAATCCTCTCTTGTTGGGTCACGTGAAGAAGCCATTTTCTTTCTCTTTTCTTGCTTTCTCTTTTCCTTATTTTAGGGCATGTTTTTTACCCTAAATTAAGGAAAAGTTGTCGTCCTAGGCTTACCTAGTTCTTAGGGTTCCACGTAAACCCTCTTTTAGGCCGAGAAAACCTTCCCTCGGCCCAAAATGTTACTTTGGGCCCAAACAGATTAATTTAAAATAAAATATTATTTCTATAGAAAAAAAAAATGACAGATGATCGTTTGTACAATAAGCTATTACAACTTGGCCCCTCCGTCTTCTTCTCTCTCAATCATGCCTCCACGAATATGGGTTTTGGGTCTACAACTCGCTCCCTCTGCCTCTGCTCCAGTAGCTTATGGGTTTTGGGTCTGGGTTTACGATGCCTTTGAAGTGGCGATGTCAGCTGAAGTTAGCATGATGTCAGATGGCACTCATGCGCAAGGTCAGGCAATCGTTGCCCGATTGAGCAGTGCGACAGTGTGGGGCCTAGTTATTGCCCGACTGTTTGGTATGGGCTGGGGCAAGGTGTTTGGTTTTCTGGGCAATAATTTGCGCAATTGCCAGGCAATTGGCAATTGGGTGTGGGGTGGAGCTGCTCTTAGCCCACTGCACATTGCCGAGCAGCAAATAAAACTCTAACCGGTTGAGATCCAATGTTCAAACTGATCCAATAAAAAAAGACAGTTCAAAGTGGGAAGCTTCATTAGGCTTATTGTGGAGACACCATGAGCTTAGATGGCTCAGCCCATATAAGAGTATATTGCTACCCAGCTTGAGTCAGCTGAGCCTCTTATTTTTCTTTTTTCCTGCAAACAATAACGATACAAGTGCGCACACAGAGCTCGTGCCGTTAGGTACCGTTTGGTATGCAGACGGGACGGAACGGAATGAGACGGGACGGGACGGGACAGGATGGGACGGAACAGAGAGAGAGCAAAGATGCCCTCGGATGGAACCGAGGAGGAAGAAGAAGGAGATGGAGAGGTTATAATTTTGTGTTTCACGGATGTGAAACGAGTCGTTCCAGAGAGGTGAGGCGGAACGAAAATTCACCCAAAACTCGTCCTGTGAAACAGCTCGTTCCACCCGTTTTAGGCACACCAAACGTGGGACGGAACCCCTCGTTCCGTTCCGTTTCATCATGTCCCACGTACCAAACGGTACCTTAAAGAATGGCAATAATGATTAATGAGTCAGCCCACCTGGTAGGTGGAATGAGTTACCTACTAACTTTAAAATTAAAGATGCTGCGTGAAAACTAATAGTCAAATTAAAAATGCAGACCACATGACCGTTTGTTGTTTGGTTTCTGTTTATCTCCGAAACTATCTCTCTAACACCACCTAGTATGACAAGTAAATCCACACAAATATCCACAAAACCAGACGGAGAAGATGCCAGAATATTGTGTAACTGGAGGAACAGGCTTCATAGCTGCTTACTTAGTGAAGGCATTGCTAGACAAGGGCCATGTTGTCCGCACCACGGTTCGAAACCCAGGTACTCTACAATTGCAGTTGTCAGCTACTTCCATCATTTTCACAATTTTTTCGTGTATACAAACGATATTCTACTTTAAATGAATTTAAAGTTGAAGAAAAGGGAATTCGAACTAGGGTGTAATATGTTGTAGCCAATATGACTATGCCCGAGTCTTCTCAGAATTTATAATTAGAAAAATTAGTATCCAGTCTTTAGTTACTAATGTTCTTTGATTGAAACCTTATTAGTTTTCAGATTTTGATCAAGGTTCCTAACATTAATGCAATAACAAATTTATATGTTAGTTACATAATTTTTAAAATAAAAATTAATAACTGATTTAGGATTTTAATACTCAAACCTTTATTAAACTCCTAAATAATTTTCAATTCAAAACATTTCCAAATAAATAAATAAATTAGAATAAGTTTGTACCCCTTAATTTTTTTATAAAAAGGTTTCCAATTTTTTAATCTTAAAATGTACACATTCTTAAATATATCAATTTGTTGTAATAAAATGTACCCTTTTTTTATATAAAATCTATTCAATTTTTTTCTAATCCATTTTTAAACTTATATGGGTACATTCTTTTTCTTGATTTGAGAATGTATCCATGTCAAGTTTAATCAAAGAAATTTACTAATGTTCTTAAGCCTAATATCTATTATTTTTTGTGTGATTTTGAAGAATGTACCCATATTTTGGTACAATAATTTTTTTGTTAATTTTAATGAATGTACCCATGTTTATATACATACATATATATATATGTATATATACACACACGCACAATATATTGGAGAGTATAATTTATATTTTAATAATTTTAATCCACTAATTATGGGTTTTTTTATTTAAAATCTCATTAATACAAAAAACAATAAATTTCAATTTTTAATTTTCAAAATATAGTAACATACATAGAAATATATTATCACATTAATTTCAGAGACTTCAATCAAAAAGTGAAAACCAACAAGATTTCAATAAAAGAATATTGATAGTTAGGGACCGCATCCAAAGTGTTCCTTCACAATTTTATGTTGTCCCATGATTTCCATCTATGTATTTAGATATGATCAATGGCAAAGCCAAAAATCGAAGCTAGCAGGGACCTCTAAACCGTATGATGAAATTAGACAAAAAAATATATAACTAATGCGAGAAAAGTTCATTTTTGTAGTGGAATGAAAAAATTTAATCAAAAGAGAGGAATGGAGTCGTGAAAAAAATTTTGAGATAATTATATCATAAGCACCAAACGTTTTTATAAGTTCCTACAATGAAATTGAACAAAAATGACTGCAGAGAACTGATAAAAAATTCTTCTTCTATGCCATATATGAGTGGTTTCAGTTTTCAACAAATCATGCAAAAGGGTGAATAACTAAAGAAGACTAGTTGACATAAGGATTTGGTCTCATAACAATACTACTGTAAAACACATTTTTTTGGGGGGGTCAATTATAGAAATATAATAAAGCTAGCTAGGAGGAAAAGAACATAAATAAAAAAAATACAAACTATCCAATAAAAAACACATACAAACGGAAACAAAAAGTGAAGAAACTTTAGGATAGGCCGAGCCTCTCCTGGTCCTCAAGTGGCTCCGCCACTGGATATGATTGCAGTTCATGTAGCTAGCATTTACAGTTGGTAGTGTTTTATCCTTTTGGTGACAGAGGATGTGGGGAAGGTGGGTTATTTGTGGGAGTTGAATGGAGCCAGGGAAAGGCTCAAGATGTTGAAAGCTGATTTGATGGTGGAAGGAAGCTTTGATGAGGCTGTACGAGGCGTCGATGGAGTCTTCCACACTGCATCACCCGTTCTTGTTTCATACGACGACAATGTTCAGGCAAATTAAATTTGATCTTTTTTGTTCTCCTTTCCCATTGTTCTAATTCGTTTTATGTAATTCAATCATATTTTGTGCTTGACGAGAGAAACTAGAAAGCTTTCAAAACTGCAGTGTTCTACAATGTGGTGCATTCATGAAAATATTCAAGCTAAAACGAAACTTTGATTGATTGATTGTAGGCAAGTTTGATTGATCCATGCATAAAGGGCACACTGAATGTTCTGAATTCGTGCTCGAAAGCACGTGTGAAACGGGTTGTGCTCACCTCTTCTTGCTCTTCAATAAGATATCGTTACGATGCCCAGCAGGCCTCTCCTCTCAACGAATCACATTGGAGTGATGCTGAGTACTGCAAACACTATAATGTAACGACGTACAAACCCTTCCAGTCGATGTTTAGTTCCAGATGCATCATAAAAAACAACACGTATATGTTGAATCGACGTTGAAATGCCATATTCATGTGTAAATGATTGTTTGTGTACAGCTCTGGTATCCTTATGCAAAAACTACAGCAGAAAAGGAGGCATGGAGAATTGCCGAGGAAAGCGGAATGGATCTCGTTGTGGTGAATCCGTCGTTCGTGGTTGGTCCTCTGCTAGCACCACAACCAACCAGCACACTGAATATGATACTGCCTATAATCAAAGGTTATAACGCGTGACGATGTTCCAGTACCGAACAATTATTTGTCCAATTTGAGAATAAGGGTATTGAATTTGCAATTTCTGCGATAGGTTCAAGAGGGGAGTACCCCAACACGACAATAGGATTTGTGCACATAGATGATGTGGTAGCTGCGCACATTTTAGCAATGGAGGAAAGCAAAGCGTCGGGAAGGCTGATATGTTCGAGCTCGGTTGCGCACTGGTCGGAGATCATTGAGATGCTGAGGGCCAAATATCCATCCTATCCATATGAAAACAAGTGAGTATATATAAAAGGCAATCTCAAGCCAACAAGGCTTCACGCTTTCCAAGAGTCGGGGTGGAACGATTAGTTTCCTAAATTTCCGTTGGTTTAATGTGGAAAACTATAAATGGAATTATCTATGTATTTTGCAGGTGTAGCAGCGTGGAAGGAGACAGTAATCCACATAGCATGGATACTAGTAAAATTGCTCAACTGGGATTTCCACCTTTCAAAACGCTTGAAACAATGTTCGATGACTGCATCACTAGTTTCCAACAAAAAGGATTTCTATGAAAGAATCGCACAAGGCTTTGCTTTTGAGTATGTTCCAAGTTTCGTTTTTAGATATAGTTTGAGCTTTCATCCTTGCACCCAAGCCTTGAGTTTGATTTTTCCCTCTTTCAGTATCACAGTAAATAATAGGTGGCGAATGAGCAAGGGTGATAAAGCAGGATCTCCATCCTTATTTGTGTTTTATTATGTTCTTTTCCTTTGATTTTAATTAATCAATAGGAAAGAGATTCCTCGCTTTGATTTCAATCTAAAGAGAACCGTTAATCACGGTTTCTTTTTGTTTAGTCACAATTTTTTTATTTACAGAGATTACCATCTAAAATTCTAAATCACAAAATCTCATTCAACCTAATTTAAGGGATATATTAGCTTAGTTGAATATAAATAGGGGTGTAAGTCCATACTCAAGAGTGCGACATTAGTTAAAGTAGATGTAATTCTCGTTATACACTTGACTTCGAATGTACTTTTACTCTACTAAGATTAATTTAAAGTAAAATACTGTTTTTATAAAAAAAATTACAAAAAAATGACAGATGATCGTTTGTACAATCAGCTATTACAACTTGCCTCCTCTGTCTTCCTCTCTCTCCATCCTGCCTCCACGAATACGGGTTTTGGGTCTACAACTTGCCCCTTCCGCCTCTGCTCCATATGCACCGATAGCTTTTGGGTTTTGGGTCTAGGTTTACGGAGACTTTGAAGTGGCCGATGTCATGCTGAAGTCAGCATGCGTCAGATAGCACTCATGCGCAAGGTCAGGCAATCCTTGCCCGATTGAGCATTCCGCTAGTGTGGGGTCCAGTGATTGCCCGACTGCTCCGTATGGGCTGGAGCAAGGTTTTTGGTTTTCTGGGCAATAATGCAGCAAATAAAACTCAAACCGGTTGAGTTTGAACTGGGAATCCAACAAAAGAAAAGAGTTCAAACTGGATAGCTTCCTTGGGCTTGTGGTGGAGACACCATGAGTTTAGATGGTTCAGCCCATACAAGAGTATATTGCTACCCAGCTTGAGTCAGTTGACCCTCTTCTTTTTCTTTTTCTTTTTCCTGTAAACAATAACGATACACATGCATGCACGAAGCTCGTGCCATTAAAGAATGGAAAATATGAGTCAGCCCACCTCGTTGGTTGAATGAGTTACCTACCAACTTCAAAGATGCTACGTTTGAACGAATAATCAAACAAAAAATTCAGAGAACATGACTCTCTCTTGTTTGTTTTTTCTTTTTCTCTGAAACCGTCACTTTCTAACACCGCTTGGCATATAAAAACATATCTTGCCAAGTAAACCTACACAAACTTCCACAAAACCAGACGGAGAAGATGCCTGAATACTGTGTAACTGGAGGAACAGGATTCATAGCTGCTTACTTAGTGAAAGCCTTGCTAGACAAGGGCCATGTTGTCCGCACCACGGTTCGAAACCCAGGTATCTATATTTGCAGTTATCAGCTACTTCCATCAATTTCAAAAAAATTTCATCCATACAAACGATATTCTACTTTAAATGACATTTAAAATTGAAGAAAAGGTGATTCGAACTAGGGTGCAATACGCTCTAGCCAATATGACTACGCTCGAGTTCTCTCAGAATTTATAATTTTAGGTTGTCCCGTGATTCCATCTCTGTCTTGATGACTGCAGTTCATGTAGCTAGCATTTACGGTTGGTAGTTTTTTTTTATCCTTTTGATGACAGAGGATGGGGGGAAGGTGGGTTATTTGTGGGAGTTGAATGGAGCCAAGGAAAGGCTCAAGGTATTGAAAGCTGATTTGATGGTGGAAGGAAGCTTTGATGAGGCTGTACGAGGCGTCGATGGAGTATTCCACACTGCATCACCCGTTCTTGTTCCATACGACGACAATGTTCAGGCAAATTAAACTCTTCGTTTGATCTTTTTGTTCTCCTTTCCCGTTGTTAAACTTCGTTTTACGTAATTCAATCATATTTTGTGATCGACGTGAGAAAACTTGAAAGCTTTCAAAACTGCAGAGTGCGGAGTGCTAAAATGTGGTATATTCTTGAAAATATTCAAGCTAAAACGAAACTTTGATTGATTGATTGATTGTAGGCAAATTTGATTGATCCATGTATAAAGGGCACACTGAATGTTCTGAATTCGTGCTCGAAAGCACGTGTGAAACGGGTTGTGCTCACCTCTTCTTGCTCTTCAATAAGATATCGTTACGATGCCCAGCAGGCCTCTCCTCTCAACGAATCACATTGGAGTGATGCCGAGTACTGCAAACACTACAATGTAACCACGTACAAAACCCTTCCAGTCCATGTTTAGTTCCAGATGCATCATAAAAAATAACACGTACATGTTGAATTGACGTTGACATGCAATATTCATGTGTAAATTATTGTTTGTGTACAGCTCTGGTATGCTTATGCAAAAACTACAGCAGAGAAGGAGGCCTGGAGAATTGCTGGGGAGAGCGGAATGGATCTCGTTGTGGTGAATCCGTCGTTCGTGGTTGGTCCTCTGCTAGCACCACAACCAACCAGCACTCTATATATGATACTGGCTACACTGAAAGGTTGTACCGCGTGATAATGTTCCAGTACGGAATAATTATTTGTCCAATTTGAGAATAAGTATATTGAATTTGCAATTTCTGCGATAGGTTCAACAGGGGAGTACCCGAACACGACAGTAGGATTTGTGCACATAGATGATGTGGTAGCTGCGCACATTTTAGCAATGGAGGAAAGCAAAGCGTCGGGAAGGCTGATATGTTCGAGCTCGGTTGCGCACTGGTCGGAGATCATTGAGATGCTGAGGGCCAAATATCCATCCTATCCATATGAAAACAAGTGAGTATTTATAAAGTGCGACCCAAGCCAACAATGCTCCCCACTTCGCTAGAGTCGGAGAGGATAGACTTGGGGAGGCACGTCAATCGTATTTATAGTTTCCTAAATTTTTGTTGGTTTAATATGGAAAATTATAAACGGAATTTTCTATGTATTTTGCAGGTGTAGCAGTGTGGAAGGCGACAGTAATCCACATAGCATGGATACCAGTAAAATTGCTCAACTGGGATTTCCACCCTTCAAAACGCTTGAAACAATGTTCGATGACTGCATCACTAGTTTCCAACATAGAGGATTTCTTTGAATGAATCGCACAAGGTCTGGCTTTTGAGTGCATTCCAAGTTTCCTTTTTAGATACAGTTTGCGCATTCATATCTTGCACCCGATGCCATGAGTTAGATTTTCCCCCTCCTTCA
This sequence comes from Crataegus laevigata, assembly GCA_963580275.1. Classification (NCBI taxonomy): domain Eukaryota; kingdom Viridiplantae; phylum Streptophyta; class Magnoliopsida; order Rosales; family Rosaceae; genus Crataegus; species Crataegus laevigata. The sequence goes on from OY756940.1 coordinate 2,830,643, forward strand.
CTATCTCTCTAAATAATCGGCGGGGAATGAGCAAGGGTGATAAAGCAGGATCTCCATCCTTATTTGTGTTTTGTTATGTTCTTCTTTTCCTTTGATTTCAATTAGTCAAAAGAAAAGAGACATTCCTCGCTTTGATTTCAATCCAAAGAGAACCGTTAATCACGGTTTCTTCTTGTTTAGTCACAATTTTTTTATTTACATAGATTACCATCTAAAATTCTAAATTACAAAATCTCATCAACTATCTTTTCAATTATTAAAAACGTATTTAACCTTCTGGAGCTCCCAGTAAGCACAACAGTGTTTCCGTAATTTTTGCACATAAGTTTAAATTTCTCTGACCGTGTTAGTGTAGTCTAAGATGATTTAAAGAACCGTAACTTTAGACGATTGCTCTTCTTTTGTTAAACAAAACTGATGCGACATGACAGAAGCAACCCAACAGTCAGCCCCGTTTAATTAGGTTTAATGACGTAATTAAGCTTAACGAGTTGGGGACAAAATTTAATCTTTGTGACTCATAACGCATTGGTTGAGGAGTGAGGACAGCGACTGAATCCAAACATATAACTCTATGGCGGCTTCTAATGTGCCAATAATTGGCCATCTCTCTTGATTTATCAAAGGTAAAGTCCGCTCGTGTATGATTTTGACTTGTTTAATCCCCTTAAGTTTGGCAAAATTAACAACTGGAAAAGACAATTAAATTTTACAACATTTAAAATTTGATCGATCCACTGATGACATAGACTACCAATAATACGTTTACTTAAAGTATAGTGTCCACTGTATGTGGTTGTAGATAAATTCTAAACTTGGTATTTTATGCTGCAAAATAAGGCATGTATCAAATTTGATTCCAACGCATATGAATCACACATGGGTGGATGGAGAGTGATTGAAATGTTTTTGTGAGTCTTTATGACCTTCAAAAGTGTGAACTGTTATAACAAATACACTAATTGATTCTTTTTAAGAATATATATTTATGTAGCGAGATATATTTATTTACCTGGAACAAGTCTTAGTAAAAAAAAATCATCTATTTGCAGATATGTTTCTATGAGTCTTTTTGCCCTCTAAAAATATAAGGGTGCGTTTGTTTGGCAGGATTAAGTTTCACTGGACTGGACTACTTAGCTAGAATTAGTAGTCCTGTGTTTGGTGTAAATTGGGATTGTGTTTAATGGGATTAAGCCGGACTCGTGCCGACTAAATCCTTCGCTAGGTGGGCTTAACGAGAGCCACCAAAAACGAGGGGATTCGTAGTCCCGTTTCTGTTCTTCGTTTCACCTCTATTCTTCGCTTCACCTCCGTTTCTGTTCTTCACCTCAGGCTTCACCTCGTGTTGCTTGCTTCACTTCTCTTCTCCTCCCTCTTCTCCATCTCAGAGGATCTCCAAGTCTGCAATATTGGGTTTGACAGAAACGGATCCAAGAAATCCAAGCCATCGCCGTCTCTCACTTCCCTAACTCCACAAACCCTGACTCGTCGCCAGTCAACTCGCCAAGCATCGTTGCAGGCCGGTTCCGCCACTCCACATCCTTGCGGCTTCGATTGAATCCACAGACTTGGAAAGATCTCTCCAGTTCGAATCTTACACTGAACAAAAACCAGAAAAACCAAGTTTGATTCTTTGTTTTGCAGAAATTTTTTTGGCAATTAATATGCAGAAATTTTTTTGGCAATTAATCGGGAAAAATAGGGGAGGGAAGGAGAGCGTAGGGAGGGAAGGAGGGCGTGGGACGAAGAGAACAAGGGGTATAAAGAGGAGAAAAATATGAAGGCTTCCAGAGAGAAGGAGAGCGTGGGGAGGGAAGGAGGGCATGGGACGGAGAAAACAAGGGGGATAAAGTGGGAGAAAAAGATGGAGGCTTCCAGAAAGAAGGAGTGTATTATAAGAATAAAAAAAAGGTAGAATAAATTAATATAATATTATTAGATATGAATTAAAAAAATATAATATTGTAGTTTGTTATTATCCTTCTTTTTAGTCCGACACTACACCAAACGTTTCACTAAACTTAGTACAGCTTAGTCTAGTCTAAGCCAGTCCAGTTTAGTCCGTGCAGCTAGTCCAGTCCGAGACAGTCCAGTGCAACAAACGCACCCTAAGAGTGCTAATAGCCCCACCTCTGTGTCTTATTTTCTCACCCACACAAAAATAAATATGTTATTTACATGTTTACCTCTTGACGAAATGACATATGAGGACCTAGCAGTTGTTCGAAGTTCAACCCTTGATTTTTACTGTTCTGACGAACTACTTTGCTCTCTCGGCTACTTTTCATCCTCTTCTCCCTCACAATATTATCCTCCTTTTCTTTTTTTTCCCCATATGATTTATTTTTTTTGTTTCTAAATTTTTTTCATGCTCGTTGGCCACCCGATACGTTAATTTTGTGATTTATGTTTTTGCTGGATGTGGTAACAGTGAGGATGCTAGGCGGTGTTTAATGGTATGTTTGATCTGATGCCGCCGCTCTTTCATCAAGATGCAAGATTCTCTGTATTTTGTCTTTACTGGAGGAAGTATCAACAGTGAATGCGAGGAGGAAGAATTGGGAATATTTTTTGCTAGTCCGAAAAATTTGAGGCATGCCGGAGATTGGGGTCGTTGCGGACAATGGCAAAGGCTCCGGCGTCGCTGAGATAAACCTGTGCGGGAATTACAGAGCCGGGAGGCTGCTGGGGTGCAGGGGCTTCGCGAAGGTGTACCACACGCGAAACATGGCGTCAAGGCCCTCAACAAGCAGAAGATGCTTGGGGGTGGGTTCACGGTGGATGGTGAAATGGGTTGCCGTCAAGTTGCATTGTGTTGTATGGGGTTGGGTGGTAGCTGGGCTGAGTGATTTTTGCAGTTTTATTCTTTCAATTTTCGGAAAATAGTAAAATATATGAAGTGTTGTAAAGTAATTAAAATGGATGGCCACCCATCCCACTACCAATCCACCATTTATCCCACTACTTGTTTTTAATGCTTATGTTTTGCTATAAATCAAAGAAGAGTTTCATAATTGAAAGGGTTGATGGGTTGGGATAGAAGTCATACGGGAGAGAGGAAAGAAAGGAAAGAGAAAGGAGAGAATAAGAAAGGGTTATCTTTGTACTCCTATTATTCCAGATTATAAATGAAAGCACTGCTGCTGCCCCGAGGATGTACTCCAGTCACACTGACTGTAGAGGAACCTCGTAAATTTTATGTCTTGTTTATTTATTCCACTGCACACATCGTCGATTTTACAACACGTTATCAGCACGAAAAGCTCTCGTGTCAGTGGAAAGCACAACGCCACAAATCTTGTTCACCTATGTCGCCTGGAATCTCACAGATAAGAAAATCTTTTCATTTCATCTTAAAATATTTGTACTACTGATTTTCTTGAAGCAAATATGTATATGTTGTTGTATAAGTGTATATCATCATTTGCAGAAGCAAAATGGTACGGACTCAAAATTCGTAGAAAATCTGGCAGCCATGTAAATAGCCTCGGAACTCCAACTTGCGGAACTCGGATTGAAAAATTTTCTTCTTGAAAGTTGTCCGTCCGCCCAGTATCTACAACATATCAAAATCTCAGAAAACTTTAACGGTGCGATCGTCACATATGTCTGAAATACCAAACCAGTTTCCAATTTCCGCAGAAAACTGGACAGCCATCTTATGAGTACCAAAACGCCATTTTCAGTTGCTCAGATTGAAACCGTTTCTTCACGAAAGTTGTTTGGTATCCTCTTATCCATATCATACTAAAATTTGAGCTAAATCTAACGGTTTGATCTTCTTATAAGTGGCAGACAAAGAAAAGGTTTTGGAATGGTGAGTTGCACCATTTGAAAGGAAAAGAAAATTGATGGAAACTTAATCATCACCATTTTCTATTATTGCTTTATTTATGTGAATGGTGTTGGTTTAAAATCCATTCACAAGTTTTATTTACTTTAAAGCAATTTATTTATCATGGACGGTTTTACCGCCTACTGCTTTAAGTTTTGATTTATGTGAATGGTGTTGGTTTAAAATCCATTCACAAGTTTTATTTACTTTAAAGCAATTTACTTACCATGGACAGTTTTACCGCCTACTGCTTTAAGTTTTGATTTATGTGAATGGTGCTGAATCAAAGCCCTTATCACAAGCTTTATTTACTTAAAAGCAATTTATTTACCATAGTTGGAATTACCGCTTATTACTTTAATTTATTTATTGTACTTCTTTTGTTACAATGAGTATAACAAGGACCCGAAGTTCCTTGATCAGATTAGAACCTGCAGTTTCTTGATCCTCATCATATAAAAATGATTGGACCAGAAGTTCCATCATGCAAAAAGATTGGGCATGAAGACCCTTGATCCTCAGAGATCAGACATGAAGTTCCTTGATGAGTACTTTAAGTTTGAAGAGCCGAAGTGCCACAACTTAATTGTAATAAAAGCCATGAGAGTACCAATTCATAGGCTATTAAATAAGGACTAGAAGTTCCTTGATGTATGTAAATGATAATATAATGCATATTTGCTGGAGAGCTTACATCTCGAAGTTTTGATGATTATTGCATAACATTGGGCATTGATATTGAACATCATGTTCCTCATGTCCGTACTCAAAATGGTTTAGCAGAAGCATTTATTAAGCGGATGAAATTGATTACCCGTACTCTGCTCATGAAAATGAAATTGCCAAGTTTTCTACATGGAGACATGCCATGTTACATGATACATTATTAGCTTGGTTGAGACATGTTGCCAACCACTAATACTTCTCAGTATAACTCGTGTTTGGGCACTAATTAAACATTACACGTTTACGAGTTTTTGGTTATGTTATCTATGTGCCTATTGCAATGCCACAAACGTATTAAAATGAGGCATCATTGCAAATTAAGAATTTATGTTGGATTTGATTTATCATCCATCATTCAATATTTTGAACCTTTAACTGGGGATATATTTACCGCATGATTTGCAGACTATAATTTTAATAATACAGTTTTCCCATCATTAGGGGGAGAAAATAACATCGTTCCAGAAGAATGATGCGAAAAGACCGTTCTAGAAGAACGAAGAGAATTTGTCTTATTTTGATTCACAAAGCAATCAATGAGAAAATATCATTCCAGAAGAATGATGCGAAAAGACCGTTCTAGAAGAACGAAGAGAATTTGTCTTATTTTGATTCACAAAGCAATCAATGAGAAAATATCATTCCAGAAGAATAATGAGAAAAGACCGTTCCAGAAGAACGAAGAGAATTTGTCTTATTTTGATTCACGAAGCAATCAATGAGAAAATGAAGTAAGAATAATTGAATGATGTAACGAAAGTGATGAAATCACATATATTTGCTGCAAATGTGCCTACAAGAATTGATGTCCCTATTAGACAAAATAATGTGGCAGCAAATGATTTATCTGTTACACGCCTGAAGCGTGGCAAACCCTTAGACTCAAAAGGTTCAGTCCTTCGAAAGAAGAAGAATATGGCACTACTGAACTATTGCATTCCCGAAGCATAACTGTTGCATGCCGGAAGCATGACAGTTGTCGCATGGATACACGTCCCAGAAAGGACAATCCGCGGACATGGGAATTTTGATGTCTCATGCATGAAGCATGATAGACGTATAGACTCCAATGACTCAACTCCCGAAGTGGAAATTAAAATCCAAGCTTTATAACGCTCAAGAAGAGGTTATGATCCGCATTCTCTAAATTATGGCTATCCTGGAAGAGATAGTGTAATGCCCTTAAAGAGGCAATGGATATCCAAAGAAATGAAAAGCTTTTTATGCATGCGCATGCACATGAAAATATGGGATCACGAATTGATGATAACCAATGGTAAATTTGGTTTTTATAAGTAGCTACTAAATTTCATCAATAAACTGTGTTGATAATGAGTCACGTTCTTTTGTTCGTCGACGAAAGGAAAAATTATTGGCAAAAATGGAGAAAGGCAATTCCATTACAATCTTGTAAGAACGTGGAAAAATGGATCTATATATATTTGAATATAATACAAATAGCCAAAAGATGTTGAACCAAAGAGGTTACATATGGGCATTTGTAATACAGTGAATTACACTCACATGATATGACACAAGGTTACTAATTGAAACCTGAAATTATACTCCTGTAAACGAGTTCATATGAATGGAGAATTATATACGAAGGGTTGTGAGTCGCCCACATCATATCTCCATAAGTAAATCCCTCAAGTATACATGGGAGCAAATTGCTCTGTATAAATTCCAAAAGAAAATATGTCATGAAGTGTAGAAAATCCCTGAAGGATTCAGATTGCTTGAAGTAAGTCCTAAAAGGATAAAGCATAAATTATGTACTCAATACCAATGGATGGTATAAATTGTCTGAGTGAGTACTATCATTATGATATTGTTGCAACATACTAAAATCTCTTGCAAGAGTCGATGACATTAAATTAGAACTCCTGAAGAGTTGATGATATTAAATTGGGACTCCTGAAGAGTTAAGAAAGATTATAAAGTGTTGAGAGAAATATTGTCTTAAACTGCAGAATCGAACAATATGTCAACACGAATCTTATCCATGATATTTATGATATTAAAGAAGCATATGGATTGAAGATTATGAGTTAAATACTCAAATGATTTAGACACTAAGGATGATCATTTATCTTCGAGAGGGTAAAGATAAATTGATATTTGGTCTAAAAGTACCACATCTTAGTGAAGAATATGCTTTATTGTATTTGGCACAATACACTGAATGAAATAAAGCTTATCTATTGATATTTCAAAGAAATTACAGATATGTGCATACACATGAGCTACAATTATGAAAAAAAATATATATATACAAAGTGCAGATAAACATGAGGGAGCCTTCATTGCTCATGTGGAGCCCCAGCAGTCGATGGAGCTCCTGAAAGACGAAGAGCCAAAGTTGAATTCTCCGGAGCCTCAACACTTGGTGCAACTCCAGATGACGAAGGTAACATAAACCTCTGGAGTAACGCCATAAACCTTTGATGATCACTCTGGATCCGACCTTCAAACTCCTGCAGCTGGTCCAGCTTCCTCTTCATGCTGGTGGAGTAACTAGTTGCGAGCATGTGCAACTCCTTATTCTCGAGCCTGAGTCCTCTGACCTCTTGCCGAAGACTAGCCACTTCAGCCATCAGAGACTCGACCTGACGAGATCGAGCAAGAAGACGTTGGCCCATATTTGATACAGAGCCTGCACACTGAATGTTGAAGGCTAAAGAATCCTGAACAGCCAACTCGTCGGACCGCTTGGAAAGAATCCTGCTATCCTTGGGGGTGAGAAGATTCTTCGCTACCACCGTAGCGGTTATGTCATTCTTCATCACAGAATCCCCAATTGTAAGAGGACCGTTAGGGGATAAGAAGGATGGGTGCCATATGTTGTCTGGAGAAGACATGTCAACGTCTTCCCCGACATTCAAGTTAAGGCAACGGTCAGAAGGGCAAGACATTTTTCGAAGGTGTTGAGAACAAAAAAAGAGATCGGAGAGATGAAGATTTCACAAGTGCAAGAAGAGAGTGTTTTGGCAATTCAGGGTGCTGTGGAACCAAATGAGTGCCTCTATAAAAATAAAAAATAAAAGAAATCGATGAGGCATCACTCAGTAATCGAAGAGGCAAATCTCACAAATCGAAGAGCCGGGTTCCTTTCTCAAAAGCTGGACTCCGTTCTCAAAAGTCGGACACCTCTCTCAAAAGCGGGGTCTGCTCAGAAATCACGAGGTCAGCTTTTCCAGAATTGTTGTCACTCGTCACATGCACTGTCAGCTTTGCGGAAATTACGGACAGCTTTGTCAGAAAGCGCGTAACTTGTATTGTTCATCCATCCACCGGCTGCCGACAGGGGTAAGGGAATAGTTTCGGTTGTGAAGAATTATTCCTATAAACGTCTACCTTCGCCTTTCATTAGCAAAGGCAAACTCCCTCAGCACTTCTTCATTTCCGAAAATGTATTCCCAAAGAAAACTCTCGAGTTACTCAGTGTTCTTCATCCCCTGGTGTACCTCTACAAACTTAGTCATCCAGAGTAAGAGTATCTCATATCATCAGGGTCGAAAGCAAGAGTATCTCATATCATGCTTTCTCCATGTCCTTTTCTTTGTCTTTGTTATCACTTGCAAGACAAGGAGAAAGAGAGCGATCAGTCGCCACTTGGAGTCAAGCTTCCGATCTGGGGCTGATTGTCTGGAACCCTTCCCTGATTGCTTACCTAGCATTGCTCTCGAGCAGTCATCTTCAACTGATGTTGGAAGCTGGAAAACATGATGAGTCGCTGAGAAGTGATGTTATGATGCTTTCATGGGAATTTTTGCAGCATAGCTAATCTCCACATTGAATGTTTTGGAGCGGCATCTCCAATTGCTTTCATGGGAATTTTTGCATCAGAGGAAAAATACTGCAAAAGAAGATGCCAGACCTGCATGAAGATCCGATTACTTGAAACATGTGGAGACAACGTGCTGATTCATCCTCAACTAAGCTGAGGATCGCTTGTAAGTAAAAAGGCCATCCAGCCCAGTTCAAGAATAAGCCTGTGGAAAGTTAACTACCAGTAAAGCATATCTGTTGGCAACTCTTCTCGCTAAGAGATCGAAACAAAATGATCAACGATCAGCCTAAATGATTTGAAATCAGGGGGAGATACTCATCAGGGGGAGCATAAAAAAAAAAAAAAACAGATCAAAATTTTAACGAGTCAATCAAAGACTTGTGGCCATCCAAGGGGGAGTGTTGTAAAGTAATTAAAATGGATGGCCACTCATCCCACTACCAATCCACCATTTATCCCACTACTTGTTTTTAATGCTTATGTTTTGCTATAAATCAAAGAAGAGTTTCATAATTGAAAGGGTTGATGGGTTGGGATAGAAGTCATACGGGAGAGAGGAAAGAAAGGAAAGAGAAATGAGAGAATAAGAGAGGGTTATCTTTGTACTCCTATTATTCCAGATTATAAATGAAAGCACTGATGCTGCCCCGAGGATGTACTCCAGTCACACTGACTGTAGAGGAACCTCGTAAATTTTATGTCTTGTTTATTTATTCCACTGCACACATCGTCGATTTTACAACATGAAGCTCATTTTAGGAATATTGGTGGATGGAGAAAGAGTTTTTTTTTTTAGGGGTGATAACTGATAATATAAGGTGGGTGGGTTGGGGTGGGGGTGCAGAAATAGAATTATGGAGCGGATCTAGTAGCTCTCAAATATAAATTGTTGAACCAAAAAGTTAATTTTAATACTATTCACTCTATTTTTTATTTTTTCGTTAAAACTTAAAATTTTTAAGTTATTTTCATTACTTTTTTTATAAAAATAAATAAATAAAAGGGAGTTTTAACGAAAAGCCCGCGGTACTGTTCACTTTAACGAAAAACCACATTTTTACACTAAAAAGTCAAATCTGGTACTATTCACTTTACTCTTTATTTTGTCCTTATCGTTAAAACTCAAAGTTTTCAAGACCTTTTCATTAGTTTTCCTTAAATAAAAAGCAGTGACACGTGATGTTAATGGATATTCATAAGGACACGTGCCGTGTAAGCAGACGCAATGAAGCTGTGTCACCAAAAACCCATCGGATTGGTAAATGAAGACCGAAGGTGGCTGAGGAGAGCAATTGGAGCACAGCTACCTGAGAGGGACCTGCAAGGATAGCATGATCTTTTTACTGCCTCTAGTTCAAGATATGCTTTCTGGCCCACCACTTCTTCAGTACATTTTCACCACAACGAAGAAATGAGAGAGACTTTCGTACCGTAGCTGTGACGTTTCATTCTAATATATTACTGCTCACAATTGTCGAGAAAAATTAGCTTTGTAAAATTGTATCATTAATTCAGAACATCATGGTAAAATTTCTTGATTTGAAACGTTCCGATCAATTATCCCACGCAATGGTAACATTTTAAGATGGTGAAAATTAGAGACGGAGTTAGAAATTTCTTTTAATGGAGGCAACTCAAAAATTAACTAATTTTTTTTTATTGTAGTATAGTTTATATCCAATATGATAATATAAATGATTTCAAATGATAATGTATCGTATTTTCAATGTTACAAAAATTTCAGTGTAGTAGTGGAAAGTGGTAGAGTGATAAGAAAAATATTAATACATTTGAATGACAGAACAAGAGCACTTTTGCTCATATAATAATTGATATGAAGTATATGCAGTATGAATGTATGTTAGTGTTGACTACAAAAATCACCTAGCATACGTGGCGCGCAGGCTGAGTAATTAGTAAGCTAACTACGTCCTTCAAATGTGTGCGGGGTGTGCCAACTCTTCGGCCGGGCTCGGCCGAGGAGTAAAATGTGTTGATGTTGCGTTGAGCGCGCTGCTGACTTCTACGTCTTGCGATTGCGGCCGACGAAGGAACACGTCTCGGCCTTTGGGTTCTAGAGCCTGAAGACAAGGCTACTATTTTTACGAAGTTCAATATCAAATTTGGCTTTCAATGTGTCGAATGTAGTAACCTGGTAACACCTCACTTCGCTGAGAAGGCTAATGAGATGACCTCTGCCAAAAAAGATTCGAAAATCCTTCTTGACCGAGACTTGGATAGATAATCAGTCGGCCTCAATGCAATGCTGTTTATCCAAACTGAAGGTGTTCCGAGGTCGGCTGTTTCTACGGCGGTAGTGTTGTTTATCCAAACTGAATATACCACCGGTTGCCTTCACAGTGCTGTTTATCCAAACTGAAGGTGTGTCGGCGAAAAAGGAAATAAAAAATCTCAAGGTTGTTGAGAGGTTTCGCGTAGAGCGAGAAATTGCGCAGGGCAGATTTGTGTGTTGTGTTCGAGGTCCTCTTTACCGTTGCAGAGCACCTTGTATTTATAGAGGCTGTATATTTGTTCGCAGCCTGATGATAATATTGTAGAGTTCCTTGTCCAATGCAACTTCTTTTATTTATCTGACTCTCAAGCCGCACGACACCACCTTGTGTTAATTAATAGCACATTAGCATGTACCAATAATCACCACGTCTCTTTGTGCTGATAAGCATCCTAACTCGAAATAATGATAAGCATGCATGGCTCCACTAAATCTAATCTCACGTGGATGTCATCAATCTTTTTCCATAGCCAAACACAAGTGGCTAACCATTTCCAATTTATCATCCTGTCTTCATGCATGCGTAATTTGTTCGGAATTCGACCAAGTAGACTTCAAATTCATCTGTTTACAGCCATGCTTTAAATGGATAATTATCAACTTGCAGCATACCACTTCAATATGCCTAATCCCACCTGCCCATTCACACGCCAAACATCTACTATTTGAATTGTGTTACCGTGCTTCCAGCTTAGAGTCTCGTAAATTATCATTAAAAGTACATTATCCTTTAATGAAAATGTAAAAATTATCTCAACCACTTTATCATCCCACGGTCTAGAAATTTACTTATCTAACGGCCTCAACTGCACAGGCCCGATAGTGTAAATTTGGGTCCAAACAATTAGACATTAAATACCTATATTTTATTCAAAGATAACGCATATGTATTATACAATTGTAGTCTATAACTTAACAAACTAATCATTTATTAGTTTGTGTGGGGGCATATGCGCAAGTGAGCCTTCAATGGCTCTGTCTACGGTGAAAACCAATTATCCAACGTCAATTAGAGGTAAGGTAATAACTATGTAAAATAAGGGTCACCACCTACCTCGATATCAAATAACTATAGTCATAACTACTGAAAAGACCGGAGAATAAAGAGGGGCACGAGCTTTGTGCTTCTTTAAAGGATAGCAATCCACACTCATAAAGCTCCATGACCACTCCAAGCAGAAACCACAAATGAAAATACAAAACATACTTCCAAAATCCACCGAGCATTTCAAATTCTTTGCGGAAATTTGGTTAAGTGATTAGATTAAATAAGAAGAGTTTGGGTAAAGTAAAATTCATAGCAGAAACTTCATAGTACATTACTACATCACGGAGATAAAAGACGGATGATAACGTTAAACCCTTCTGCGACAACGAATCAGACCGAGAACCCTTTGGACGGCTCTGGTAGCACAAGAAAACCCAAGGATTCACACTTCAACACAACAGGGCTTACGCCGCTAATCACCGTCTTAATCTCTCTTTAAACAAACAAATTAATTAAGCTCTCACATAATTACCACTCACTCGAGAACTCCCATGCGTAACTTGAGAGTTCATGATATTTCGCCTAATTGCTGCAAAACCATAAACAGAGATTTAACTTAAAGATACTCTCCTAGCTGCAAAATTTATTGGCATACTATGTTGAGGGGTTCATCCAACCAGCAAGCAATGTCATCCTTGCCAAGATCTTCAAAGTCACAGTCGGGAAGACTGCTCGGCTTATCGCTTTCGAACCCGGGAATCTGTATATCCTCAATGCTGCTGTAATTGTCGAACAACTGCCCAAAATCCTCCAAGTAAAGCGAATCGAGCTCCGGTCCCAAGTTTAGCTCTTGATCAAAATGAAGAGGGCCCAATGTCTCATCAAGAAAACCCAAGTCGGGTATTTGCAGCTCTTCAAGATTTGTCGACTCATCGGCAATCTCCTTCTCCAAATCAGCACCATTCTGAATGTTATTGGAAGCAGATGTCTCCAAATCAAGCACACAAGAAGACCTCTGCGAAACGACAGAGTCAGAATCCTCAGACGAAACAGCTTCAACGTTGTTGTAGGAATTGTTGTTGGAACCGACAGGTTCAACGTTGTTGTAGGAATTCTTGTTGGAAACGACAGCTGAAGCTGAGGTAGCAGCTGCCAACATTTCTTCAAATTTGAGCCGCTTGGCCTCATAGGCCTTTGAGGCGTCCTCCGCAGTATTGAAAGTACCAAGCCAGATACGAACCCCTCTGAAAGGATCACGAATCTCAGCAGCCCATTTTCCCCATTTGCGCTGCCTCACGCCTCTGTAAGGAGAAGAGGACTGCCGATGGGATTTGGTGAAAATCGCCTTCTTGCTGGGTTTTGGGGTTCTGACTCCATTGCTGTCTTGACTTGAGCTCTCTGGCTCAGCGGTGTCCGGCTTCGGGCGCGCGGATGGGCAGAATGTAATTTCACGAACGAAGCGTTTTGGGTTTTTGGCAAATCTTCTCTCTCTTCCTCCTTCGTCCTCGCTTGAAGATGAGTCATCGGTGGCGTCGGGATCGCAACAGATAATGCGAACTTTCCTCATAATCTTGGACTGGGAAGCAGGAAATGGTTCTCTCTTGGACTTTCTCATTCTGTTTCGCTGATTCGGCGGCTGTTTCCGAGGCACAGCCATTTTCAGAAATTAGTTTCAGAAAGTGGCTAAAATCTTCTAAACCCCTCAAAAATACCCAAAAAATAAAAATAAAAAAATTGAGATTTGAGCTTGAGATGTGAGGGGTGGTATCAGGTTAGATCCCCTCTCAGGAATAAGAAGAGGGAAGAAAATCGTTTTATATGAAAAGCCCCAAAATATTGTGATCCAGAACAAGTCCTGCAAATTTCGAAACAAGAACCAGTAAGATTTTGAAAATTAAAAAATAAAAAATCAACCCAGAAATGAAAGAGAAACCCCCAAGGGTTTAACAAAGATTTAGAGTGATTAACCAAAACCCACATACCTTTTTGGTCTCAAACTCATCGAAGCGGGTCGTATCACCGGGTTGAATCTCTGCCGGAAAAAGCAGAGAAGCATAAAGCAGACGGCAGAGCAAGCAGCAGTTAAAATCCAGAGCTTCGACGGAGCCCCAATCACAACCAAATCAAAGCTAGCCGACATAAAATCTCTCAACGCAGCCTCCTTCACTCTCCTCCGTTCCTCAGAGAAACCCCGAATCTCTAAAAATCTGTGTGAAATGCTGGAGAGAGAGAGAGAGAGAGAGAGCGAGCAAGAGCAGCAGAGGAACACAGTTATGGGCAGAGTGATAGCAAAATATAGTCGCTGCAAAATCCCAAAAGCTTCAGACGCTTTGGTGGTCAAAAAAGTCAAGAGAGGATTACGAATCTACGGCCACGATTTAACGTGACAGGGATCAGAGAGTGTGGTCTAATTGTTTTCACCGAAACATAAAAAATTAAAATTAAAATTAAAACATAAAAAATGACCTCCAATTTAAAGATTGAACAACGCAAATCTCTATAAAATTAAATTATCGAAAAATCCCAGAAACACAAAAATTAAATAAAATATTCAACAATTTGAAGATACCTTTGTGCTGCTTTCTCACTCCTCAATATTTTGTTCCTCCTCACTTCTCTCTCTGCCTGCCTTCCAGATTCAGCGTCGGCTTTTCTCTCTGCTACTCTCACACTCTCGCCATGCTGCTTTGTCCCTCTGCGGTTAAAAAAATCATATAAAAACAGTGATGGCGAGCGTGTGAAAATAAATATATAATATGTGAAAATACAAAAACCAAATATGGAAATTAATAAATACCACTTAATTAAAAAATTATGAGCTGGCATGTGGTTGGGGGCCCGTCACCATACATGATGCATGACCCTCCCATCCCAGGTTCATGCATATCACCCCTCCGTCACACTCCCGCTCGCCAGCTGTGTTCCACACTGTCCAATCGTACGGCACTGGATGGCCCGTCTGAGCGGGGTTAGGTGGGAGAGTCAGTCCACGCAGTGGATTGGCTCGGTTCTTGAGAGAATTTCGAGGCACGCGCCTCGGACGGGGCGTGGTAGACTGTGTAGATTTTTTTTCTGGGGCACACGAAGCGCCGCGTGTCAGCAAAAGCGTATTTCTTGTGTTGCAGAGCGGTTATTTAGGTAATTTCCTCTTTTGTTATTTACGTGCCAGATTAGGAATCAATATATGTCATATGAAAATATAAGAAAACTATTGAGGTGTGATATTCACACACTCCATTTTACTTCTCACACACCCTTTTAATGTTCGGCCGTCGGATCGAGGTGAATTGAAAAAGATCAACAGACATAAATTAACAAGAGTATGTGAAAAGTAATTTGGGGTGTGTGGATAGCACACCCCAAAACTATTTTGAAAGAGACGTGATATCCACCCATTTTATTTTACTTTTAACACTTTTTTAATTTTTGGCATTTAGATCGAATGAATTGAAAAATATTAACGAACAAAAATTATCAAGTGGTGTGTGAGAAGTAAAATTGAATGTGTGGATAGCACACCCCTTTTAAATTTGGAATTTTTATGAACTCTCTAATTTATGGTATTATTACGGAAATTGTGTCAAATACAAAGTGACAGAGAGTACACAGAAAGCTCTGCTTTTCAAAGTTTTGCTTGCTCTAGATTATTGTTGTATTTTTAGGTATAAAGTTGGTTTTGCCATTTTCTTGAGTTGTTTTCAGTTTAGACTCATTTGGAAGAAAATCTAAACCAAGATAATTTTGAAAATTTGAACCTTGTAAATCAATATTCATATAGTAAGTTTTACCTAAGAATTATTAATTTTCTTAACTGTATTCGATTTCACTGTCGAAAATTAAGTTACCATGTAAGAAATAAAATTGGGTGTAGCGTACTTAATTAGAATTTTAAAGGGTTTTAAAGATTAATAAGGAAACTAACCTGTTATTAATTTGAAGTTAATTATTAACATATTTTATTGGTCAAATAATTATCAGTCAACTAAGTTGCGTTGACGGATAAACTTATGCCCCAAGAAACGCCAATTTGAATGTCCCATCCGTAAAAACTAAAAACACAAATACTATCATAGCACAGCACTATCCCTCGTTTCTACAATCCATGGGTCCCAGCGAAGAGCGCGAACAGAGCACGTGACAATGTCGAGATCGATTTTCTATAGGAGCAAAAGTTGATCCGACGGTCCGTAGCATGTCAGCCCAAGAATAAAATGGCGCTTGTACTATTTATGTCCCACACCCCAAGCAACCATGGACTTTTGGCAATGGTAGGTAACAGTCTATTACACAAAACGCATAGTCCAATAACTCTGTGTCCAATATTCCACTTAAGCCTAGTTATTAATCATGATTATTCGACTAATTTGATGTCTGATTTGCTCAAATGATTCACTTCCTCTATCACATTGAGCCAGATGCTTGGATTTTAGTGTATTTGTTTCATTTAAACAAAATTACGTGTTGTTAATAAGAAATAAACACGTTAATTAATATTTAAATTATATCTCAATTATCAACAATTATGTCATTGTTTTGAAAACTTGGTTTAAAAATTAAGTAATGTTACGTAGACTAAATTTGCAAACTAAATTACGTGTCAAGAAATAAGCACGTTAACTAATACTTCAGTAATAATTCAATAATTAACTTTCATGTTATTTAGCTTATAAAATTTAATCTTTTTAGCATTATTCTTAAAAATTTAGTCTCTCTAACAGTGTTCTAGTTAAAAAGAAAAAAAAAACACAATGACGTGTGAATAATGTGAGGACGTCTCACATCAAAACAATAAAATTTATTCCGCTAAATGTGATAAGCTGTATAAATTATAGAACGCTACTTCGTTTTACGTGCCAAATCTTTTTTAAACTCATAATATTTTATATCAATACATAAAAACTTTTTTCAAATCTTCTTAAATTTTCCTCTATCTGGCCTCTCTACCTCCTTATCACAGTTTCTATGTCTCACATCAAAAGTCTAAAATTTTGGAGTAAATTATATTTTACATCTTTAAGTTTAGATGCAATTGCAACTTTATACAATCTCTTTAAAACATTTCAATTTCATATAAAGTCTATTAAATTAACCTTTTAAATGATGAGATGACAAATATAGGATCTTCATTTGTACTGACGTGACTGTTATATTTGTG
Organism: Crataegus laevigata; assembly: GCA_963580275.1. NCBI lineage: Eukaryota > Viridiplantae > Streptophyta > Magnoliopsida > Rosales > Rosaceae > Crataegus > Crataegus laevigata. The sequence goes on from OY756940.1 coordinate 2,847,436, forward strand.
CCACATGGCTAAACACAATAAAAAAATTTAAAAAAGAAAAACTAAAAATCCCCTTCTTCTTCCCTAAACTTTTAGAACCTTGATAAAAAGTGCTTGAAAACTTTGAGTTTTAACAATAAGAATAAAATAAAAAGTAAAGTGAATATTACTAAAATTATTTTTTAGTATAAAAATGTAATTTTTTATTAAAATAAACAATACAGATAATTTTTCGTTAAAATTCTTTAAAAAGAGATCGTCATCCAATATTCACCATCAAAGGTCAAGTATCATGTAACGTGTATAAAGTGCAATGCATGGACATGATGGCATGGCATGCTCATCAAGATGTATATATCCATGGAAATGACGCCTGCAAGTTGACCAAAAGTAGATGTCAGAGATGGCCGAGTGGGCTACACAACTGGCAATGAGTGGACAGAAGTCCGGTTCGCCTCCGTTTCCCGCCAAAGGTGCCCACAATCCCTCTTTTTCCCGCCAGAACACCCATTTTGCAGGTCTGCCCCGAACCAGATGCTGCCACGTGTACTGCGGGGGAGACAAGTGTTTTCGCGCGCTTGGGTCGTCCGCAATTTCTAGGAAAGCCCGCGCGTCGCCCACCTTTTCTTGTAGCTCCCAATTTGCAGTATTTTGTTTTTGGCCTGAGATTTGGATAATTAGATATAGGTCCACAGTATTTCTAATTTTAAGCAATTTCAGAATTTCGTTCCACTCAGCTACTATATGGGGCCTTGGTTATTTGGGATTGAAAAATACGTTCCACTCAGCTACTCTCCTGTTAAGACAAATTAGAAATTGACATTTTTACTTTTAACACATATTTTTAATTTTTTTTACTGTTGAATTGAAAAAATTAACAAGGATGCGTGAATATCACTGTGCTATATTTTTCTTTTTGTTTGTTGATAAGTGCATTGTTACATCAACATCACTGCGAAACGTAACTAATTCACCTGTTAGTTTGTACGATATATAAGGTTTTAAAAGCCGTTAAACGCTAGTTGGGCAATGTGTTGGGACCTAGCGAATAGGCAACGCCTAGATGGAATAAGTGGATTTAAATAAATTTATTATATATCGTATAAATAAGTGTCTATATATACTTAAAAACATATATAATTGTATTGAGATATATAAATTACAAAATAAAATGACATATAGATTAAAGTATCATAACATATTGAAAATATGGGAACAAAAACATATAATGAATGTTCATCTAAGTATTCAACAAATCTCTTTCAATTAATTGAACAAACTGCTATTCTTACCATATTTTTATACAACATTTATATACCACTTTATGTGGCATCTGATGTAGACAACCACATCATTCAAATTAATCAAAATTTAATTTAAATTAAAAATCATTTAATACACCAGTAATTATAATATAAAAAAACAAAATTACATGGTAATTGTGGCATGCAATGAGTCTTCTCCTTCCTTCCTCGTTTAACTTCTTTCACCGTTTCTTCTTCCACGCCAGTTCTTTCACTCTATTTTTTCACGTTAGTCAAATTCACCACAATCTAAATTAAATCTGATATAGCAAGGTTCATGCGCTCCCCTATTTAGATTATTGGTAAGCATCCATGGATGCCTCCAAGCATCTTGACATCCATCAATCCGCATATTCTTTTCCCTTTAGCCTTTGTTAAACTAGGGTGCTCCTGGAGACACTGGAACTAATCATCACTCAAATTTCATAAACATGACAAGGCAACTCTAGTGAGAAGCAAAAATCATGATAGAGTAAAACCAAATGAATAAATAAACCTAGCGGATATGGCTTAAATGCATACCTTCAGGTAGATGTCGATGGCTTTGTACAACCCATCGTGAATTGGCCATGCTAACTCGGGAATTGATTGTGACCAAGGTCTAAAATATTGATGATATCAGAAATATCGGTAGTCTAAAAACACGAAAATTTTGATAGAAATATCGGGATATTATCGATATCGATAAAAATTGAATAAAAACTATAGAAATTGTAAGAAAAACTTGGAAATTTTTATTGAAACTTTGCAGAATGTTTATTTAGTCAATTATCTATTAGTTTATCACAAAAAATGGGAAGGAAATGCATTGCATGATGGATTTAACTGATTTAAGTTGATTATATAGCGAGCTGGCAAACATTGTGAGTGTAGAAAATATGTAGTAATTAATGAAAGAAATTTAAACACACCATAATCATTTATATATAATGAATTAGTACAATATTTTACACTTTATAAATTGCATGGTAAGATACACGATTGACTTAGTACCACATAGAGTTCCCATGAGATTCAAAATTTTCACTATCTTCATCATCTCTATGTGTAGAGTAAAGGGGCGTTTGTTTGCCCTCACTAAAGAGTACTGGACTGGACTGGACTAAGGGTTAGTCCAGTCTCATGTTTGTTCCTGACAGGGATTAGGTTTAACGAGATTAAGTCTCACTAGCCTAGACTAAATCAGGGACTAGCTGGTCTTAGTAAAACCCCTCAAAAACCATGGGACTAGCTAAGACTGTCCCCTTTCTCCTCCTTTCTCCTCCTCGCCTTGCTCCTCGACAACTCACATTCGAAAGCCATTGGACTAGATGCTTTTCACAACCAATTTTCATATAAAATACCAAATTGAAGAAAAGATTGGAACAGACAAAGGAGAAAAAGATAGAGAAAAAGAGGGAGAGAATGGGGCGGTAAAGAAGGATTAGAGGGATAAAAAAATATTAATAATTATAGATTAAATAATACAATATTAGAGTTTGTTAATTATTCTGCTTGTTAGTCCGACACTGCACCAAACGCTTCACTAAGCTAGTCCAGCTTAGTCTAGTCTAAGCCAGTACAGCTTAGTCTCTGAAGCTAGTCCAAACCGAGACAGTCCGGTGCAACAAACGCACCCTAAGTGTATTGTGAAGAGTAATCATCAAATGATAAATCCTCAAAATAGTTTTGCATGCAATTGTTAACATGTCACCCATATGGATCCGAGATTGGTTGACGTTGTCCATAAGCAAATTCATTTGAAGATTGAGTCTCGGATTCTTTTCACCCATATAGATTTGAGATTGGTTGACGTTGTCCATATATATAGAAATATAACTACAACTAATTAGTTAGGTGAGTGAACGTGGTGAGTAGTTCAAAAGTAGATACTTGAAAAGAAATTGTCAAAGATTTATTGTCATGTGCAAATTTGTTTATTGCAAAAAGAATTCAAAACAAAACCATATATATAAATATTTTAACATATTTTCACAAAAACATAAGTGATATGGTGGTCAAAGTGTTGAAGGAGTAAAATGGGAGGGGTTCGAATTCTCTTGGTGTTTTTTTAAATATAGAAATTAAAAAAACATGGAAATTTCGATGACATCGAAAATATCGGTAACCAAAAAACACGGAAATTTCGATAAAAATATCGAGATATTATGGATATTTTAGACCTTGATTGTGACACCTCTATGAAACTCTAAGGTTAAGATTTGGGTCATGTGCAATTTCCGCAAGATACCCATCAACCAGTCTACCAACACTCAACAACGTAAAAGCATCAATCTCTTTTTAATTTAAATTGCGGTGGATTTGACTGACCTGAAAAAAAATGGCGTGAAAGAACTGGAGTGGAAAAAGAAACGCGAGAAAAAGTTGAACGTGGAAGGAAGGAGAATACTCCTCGAATGTACCAATCACCATTTAATTCCGGTTTTTTTTTAATTATTGGTTTATTAAATGATTTTTAATTTAAATTAAATTCTGATTAATTTAAATAATGTGACTATCCACATCAGTTGCCACATAAGGTAATATATAAATGTGGCATAAAAATATGGTAAGAATAGCATTACTGAAAATAAAATTCAAAAGGGTTGTGATTTTCACACACCCTTAACTACTTTTCCCACACCCCTCTCTATTTTTTAATATTTAATTGGTATCTTACTATTTAATCTTCTATATAAACCCCTCTTACTTTTTGACTTTTGAAAGAGTCAGGGTATACATAGAAGGGTATATATGGAAGATTAAATAGTACAATACCAATTAAGTATTAAAAATAAGAAGGGGTGTGAAAAAAGTAGTTAAGGGTGTGAAAATCGCAACCCAATTCAAAATAAAAATTATCAATTTCTGTCTAAGTAAGAGTCGCCACATAGACGGGCTAAGCGGACGTTTAGGTGGGCTAAACGGGCCTAGGCGGGAATTTTTAGAACCGTAACTATAAATCATGACTTAAAATATATGCACATGTTATAACGCGAGTAAATTTAACACTAAATTACACAACAAAAAAAACATTAATTTTTTGATGGGATGGAGACTATGGAGCGTTCGGGAAGCAGAGAAACTCTTAATAATTGCAACAGTGGACTTCTACTTGACTATTAATTTTGATTTTGATTTTTACTATTATATTAATAAATTAAAAGAAAATGATTTATACCAAACTTGACTTAGCAACCACCAAAAATTAATGCTTACTCAAATCTTCAAAATCCGTGGTGACATTTGATACTCGTTGGACGACCATCTTGATAAAATACTAGTAAGGTTGCGAAATCAATTCCAATTCAAGTTTTGCACATTAGCGTGTAGTCACGTTGTATAGAATTTTTTACCGTATTCTCTTTTGTGCACGTGATATTTACACCTAACTTCTTTTCCCGCAGTTTAAATTAGTACAAGACCATTGCTTGTATAAGGAAAACAAATGCACCTGAAAACTTTGGTTGCAAGAAGCTTATGCTATATGACGTCCCTAACTTTAGGCAGCAGGGTCTTTGATTCAAAGATTAAAGAGAACTGATCGTCTTGAATTGAATAGCAGACTAATTACCACATATATATGCTGACCTTCCAAGTTCCAAGGTCCAGATCTTTGAGAGAAACGTGGCTGTTCAAGCCGTGACAAATTTTCGACATAACACGTTACATCTGGCGGAGTTTGTATGAATATAATATAAACCATTTTCATTTTTCAGACGAATAGTCCGTCAATGAACTCGTGAATTGGGAGAAATTTTTAGTTATGACGGAAACACAAATAGCACATTATGTGTTTTAATAGGAGTGGTGGAAAATTTTATTTTTTAAGTTATTAACTTTTTAGTACATATCCCACAATTTGTACAAAAACACGTGGTGCATCACCCCGTATACCGGTCACACTGAAAAATTTCTCGTGAATTGGGATGAATGTGATACGGATGTGTATAAAATAAACCAGAAGACGACTCATTGCCACCCGATGCGAACATAAATAGAGCTTGGGCTGGCTGTGTAAATAAAAAAGGAAAATATTTGGGATGATTACCGACCCAAATGCCCATGAAAGGATTGAAGCAGGAAGGCAGCAACACAGATAAAAAGAACAAGACTTAAAATTTTGCTTTATTTCATACAAGCTAAGCAACAATGGAAGAGCCTCTAAGCAAACAATAAACCTCACCATTTTTGCTTTGTTTACGTGGAGAAGGATGAGGATATCCTTAACTCATCTCCTCGCCATCAACAACCGCGACAATAACTCTAATGACATCAACTACTTCCGCCCGAATGGCTGCAGAACAAGTAAATTAGAGGACCAAAACTAGCTAGCTCAAAATAAAGGGCACATATCGTCTAGCAAGTCAAGCCTTGATCCCCATTTTCCAGGACATGGCAAAGTTCTTCCCAACAGGAAGGGACAGACCGTTAACCTCCACCATTACGCTCTTGGTCTGCCCTCCGTCTTCTATCTCATTGAGATATGTCTGTTCCGAAGCAATCAACTCTACGTTTGAAACGCTTGTCGCTTGGTTTCCATCAACCTCGAGAGAAGATGTTGCTCCGCTTCCACCCAGTCCTAACACACTCACCTTCCCAACAATCCAGCCTTTACTTAAAGCAAACTTACCCTCCTGAACTTCTGACCACACTTTCACATTTCCTTCGCTTACAGTTGCATAGAAATCAACATATGTGGAGTAACCGTTTCCAAGATTCATCTCAGGAAGCTCATCGTTGTCAAGGAACAGGTTCCCCTTGGCTGTTGCATTGCTTGCCCCAGCTGGGAACGCGACAACGAGGCTAAAAGGGGTTGTTCTTGCTGCTTTAGATATCAGTCCACCCTGCTGCATTGGTAGAATGGTATTCTGATACAGATGCACATTAACAACATGCAAAGGCGCATCAAGCGTAACATACTTGCCCTTTGTTGAGCTAATGACCTGCGTCATATCAAATAAACTGTACCAGCTTCCCGGGGGAAATAATGCTTTAACGCTTGATTTTCCCTGTTCAAGCACTGGTGAAATCATAACGCTGCTCCCCAACAAGAATTGAGTACTCAATCCATACGTTTCAGTGTATGTTGGGAATGAGAAGAAAAGTGGCCTGGCAATTGGGGCTCCGCTGATGTGAGCTTCGTAGCTTAATGTGTACAGATAAGGGAGGAGTTTATACCTCATACCTAGTGCATTTCGAGCAGACTCAGCTACAGACTCCCATTGATAAAGCTCTTGTCTCGGGGAATAGAAGTTTGCATGATCCCTTGAAAAGGGATAGAAAGCGCCTACTTCAATCCAACGGTTGCAAAGCTCTTCAGTAGGTGCTGGATAGAACCCACATATGTCTGCACCAACCATTGGCACTCCAAATATTCCAAAATTGAGCACAGTAGTGATTGATATCTTCAAATCCTCCCAAGTCCCTTTGTTATCACCTGTCCAATGTGCAGCATACCTGCCTGAACCAACATATGTGGACCGGGTTAATATAAATGGTCTCTTGCCCTCAAGCCCTTGAAGAGCTTTGTGAGTTGCAATGGACTGGGAAAAGCCATAAAGACTGTGAGCATCATACTCCAAAACGCCATTGTAATGAGATGCACTAGTGGCTATGGTTTTGTATCCAATGGGGACCTGCAACCCTGAAGCGTTGATCTTGTAAGGTGGATCATCCCATCTCGTCTTTGTAATGTTTTTGCAATCTAAGCAACATACCCAGCCAGGTCCTGTACCCGTCGGACACTGCTTGTTTGGAATTTTGCACTTCCCAGAACAGAAATTTGAAGCTTCGTTCATGTCAATCCATAAGCCATCAACAGGGACAAGTTCATGAAAGCGGCGGATCTCATCACCCCACCATGAAACAGTTTTGGGGTTGAGGAAGTCGGGGAAGTTTACAGCCCCTGGCCAAACTTGGGCCAAGTAGGGTTCACCCTCATATTTAATGAAAACATCATTCGCCAAACCTCTTTGGTATACACCGTAACTGGTATTAACACCAATTCCAGGATCGATAATGACAATGTACTTCATGCCTATCTTATGTATTTTGTCTAGGAATGCCAAGAGCTTTGGACGAGGGTAGTTTTTGGGGTTGAGGGTGAAGTCTTTGTGCCCGTCCATGTGATCATCGTCATTCCAAATGACATCTAGCGGGATTTCAGCCTTTTTGTAGTTCGCAACAACGTCTTCAACTACTGATAAGTTGTGGTAACCCCATCTGCATTGGTGGAATCCTGTAAAAGCATGATGACAGACCGTTAGGAAAAATATTTCATCTGCTTTGGTGGAATCCTAAATTAGAAAATGAGCATAACATTGATATAAACCATATCTTCTGAAAATACAACATAATGGATAGACACGTAAGTACACAAGCTATTCATTCAGTTAGACAGCTATAACGAGACATTAGCAACGTCTAGTGTATCAAGTTACATTCACTTTAAAATTCTCTCACTTACTTAAGTTGAACTTTTTCTTTGTTCTATTTGTCATATTCAATCGATAACCGTTGATTTAGCAGCAGCACCCCAAATGCATCAATGCCAACTTACCATCACTCAATAAACATTTTTCCTTAAAACTGTAGAACTACATGAACGCCCAAAACAGTACTACATAGAAACAAGCATCCAAGTCACAAGTGAGATCTGAGGCAATGAAAGCATTAGAAAAGGCACTGCTGTATTAGTATCAGTAACAATTGTTCTCCCACCAACCAGACAACAGCTAATGCAATAGCGGAAAAGTTTAAAGTCCATAAAAGCATGTTCACTCAAAAGTCCCAAGTCATGGTAGCGTGGGTAAGACCTTCACTTTCTCATCTAAACAATCACAAGTAACTCAATAGTACAGTATCTCTTAAAACGTCAAATCGGCCACAAGTAATGTTCCCCGAACAGAGGAACGATCCAAAAACCTCTAGAGTCTAAACCACAAGTTAGATCTGAGGCAATGTCAGGGAATGCCTTGTGAGCTAAAACAGGTAAAAGGCACCACAATTACAAGCTCGCATTCCCCACGAAACGACAATAGCTATAATGTAAGACGGGAAACATTAACACGAGGCAGAATGCCCTACAACTAAACATGGTCTCACTCTCCTAAGACATGGCAGTGAGATATGCAGAAGTACATCACAGCTTGCAATATAGTTCCGGAAACGAGAATTTAAACTCCACCTCACACAGAGGAGATAATATTTGTGAGGACATGATATTTTTCCAGGATTAAGCAACAATATCGCAATCTGCGATGTGGAAAAGTGTAAAGGCTTGGAAAAAAATGGCAGAAAAAGCAGAAATCTTTGACTGGTTAGTGAGATGAATCTTAGAGCCTCCAACTTTATGTAAAGATCATATCTTTAACGTGGAAAATTGTTTCCGCGGCGAAAGTTGTGTAAAGAAAGAAATGCACGAAAAGATGAAAACAAAAGACGGACCCGACCAACCCACCAACCAGCAATTTTCCCACATACTATAATAATGCTCAACTAGTCATAGTTTAGTTCCTTAAAAATCTCACTCACTCCTAATTGTGATATTGTTTACATTAGTATATTGGTCTCCCACAAGACACAACAAAGTTTGTGGAAGAAACAACATCCACATTCCTTCTTCTTGGGTGAACTAACCAAACCATATTATATACTAAACCGACATTAAAAATCATTCACAAAATCACAACACAATCGAACAAAAACATTCGCATAAGATTTGGGAGTTGGGACGCTAACAAAAACATTTCTTTTCTAAACAAATACACGACCGCTAATCTGGTATGGTCAAGTTGACTAAAATATACACATCCAAAGCTTTTAATCAAAAGCTAGAAGCAGGAATAACTGAGCAAGTTAATGAAGTCAAAGCAGAGGGTAAGAAGCAGAACATACCAAGAGACCAGTAAGGCATAGGGGCCGGTCTGCCGATGAACGCCGTGTACTGGTCGACAACGCCCAACGGCGTCGGCCCGGCAAAGAAGTAAAAGTCGAAAACACCCCCAATGACCTTGTAGGTGAGAGAAGTCCCTCTGTAGAACACATCCATGCCATTGCTGTTGAGCAGCAGAACAGAGTGCGCGTAAGCCTCGCTGCCCACATTCCGGAGATCCATGTAAACCGGGTGGGACCCGTATAAATCAGTGTTGAGATTGATCGCCGAGACGTCGGTGGTGAAGAGGGTGTATGGATCGTTCGGGTAGAGCTTGATCCCGTGCGGCTGAGAGTTCTCTCCGAGGCCGTACAGGGAGGCGTCTTTCGGCAGTCGGGTGGATATCTCGAGGTATTGGTCCTTAAACACCAGTTCGCCATATGGGTCCTTCGATTCGGAGCTCGAATTGAAGAGGACCTGCCCGTCGGACTTCCTCTTGACGGCGAACCCAAATGGGTCGGAGATGTAGCTGAGACTGAGCTCAGAGCCGGAGTACTCTGAGACTTCGATGGGGTTCTTCGTCTTCCCTGACGGCGTGATGGTTTGTTTCAGAGACGGCGGCTGCTCTCTGGGGAGGAGGTTGTAGGGAACCTCCCACCTCTGCTTCTGAGCATCGGTTATGTGGACCCTCAACCGGTCCTGCGTCTCGTGCCTGTAAAAATCACAAATTTAATCAAATGGGTAAAGTGGGTGACCTGCATTTAGGCCTCTGATTGAGACTGAAAGAAGCACTTTTTTGAAAAGCGCTTTTAACAAAATAGCTTCTTTTAGAAAGATTAAAGGTCTTTCTGGAACTGCAGTTAGAAAGTTCTTCTTCCTGCTCGGAAAATGCTTCTTCACATACTATAACAAACGGAGTAAAAATTATTTTTAATCGACAGCAAGTGCTTTTAGTATTTACAGAAGCAATCTCAAACATGCCTTTAGAGTGTAATGTGTGTGATAGGGAACACGTACTTGACATAGAGCTGCAGGAGGGGGATATCGGGGCCGTAGGTTTTGGACTTCTGTTTGAGCTGGAGGAGACCCAGAAGGCCGCCGTCAGGGGTTTCTTCGATGGAGATGAGACGGTAGCCTTTGCCTTTGATGGTGGGGTTAACGGTGTCAGCTGAGCTCACACCAGAGAAACAGAGGAGTAACAGCACTAGAAGAAGAGAAGAGAGACATTGGGAGGAGGAGGAGGAGGACATTGCTTTCTAATTACTCTCCTGCCACTGAAGGTGGAGTGAGAGAGTCCCGAGTGAAGAGTGAGAAACTGTTGGGACACGTCGGGGTCTAATATAGAAGGGGCATGAAGACTCAAGACTCGAGAGAGAGGGAGAGAGTGATTGGACACAGGTGAGGTGGATGAAGATGAGACCATCTTCACCATGTGATTGATCATGGTGTGTGGGCCCTACTCCTTTACCACCTTCAATCGTGCCGTTCGACTACTACACTCGTTGTGGACCTGCATGAATTCTCCAATTATACGTCAATGTATAGTAGATGTTACGTTATTTTAAGTGACTTTAGTTCGTTCGTTAAGGTCTCAACAAATCTCAAATAACAATCTCGTCATCGAATTCAGCAGTCATTATTGCTTTCACTCAATCAGATATGAACACGTATTCAATTTGTGTTTACAATTTTAATTATTTAGACACGTATCTAAATTTTATTGAATAAAAGCAAGAGTTGATGCTTAATTTTCAGCAGCCAAGTACTGTTGAAAACAGGGCAATCGTAATCGTTGGTGATGAAACAAGGTTGGGGAAGAGAGATGAGTATCGTAAAAGGGGGTGCGGCGAAACTTAGGGGGAAGCAAGTGACGGGGTCGAAACCGTGATTCGCGCTGTTTCCTTCCATACTTTTCTCCCACGTGTCCCTCTGTGAACTTGTTCGTCCTCAGTCTCCAGATTATATTTTTGGTATATAATTAAGCTTGTCAACAAATTGTGGCTCGGTAGATAAATATGTTGTAGAATAATATAATAAAAAATAAAGTACAATTTCGTATAAACTCTCATTTATGTCATTATCTACCACATGGATTGAATAAAGATCTCCTTCTAATGGTGTTCTTGCAAGAAACCCCACCGACGGAAAAGTAAAACCAACCGATCATATATAGCAATATTTGCTGTTCTTATGGACTGTGGTGGTAATTGTTGCCTCGAATATCTCGATTCGTAAGCAGCGACTGCAAAATGATTTAATCGAAACAAGCGAATGTCCTGAAATATGCGCTTACAAGTAAAAGAAATTCAGCTCCTAATTGCTTGCTTAAGAATTACATACCAGTAATACAAGCAAATGGGCGTTGAGGGGAGCAAAAGGTGCAGTCGCATAAGGCTCTAAATTTGAAGGGGCCACTAAATTTTTATCATCTAACATTAAGTAATAATGTTCTATATTTTAAAAAATTGCTTTTGTTAGCATTTTAAAATCACATTGTGCAATCCTTATTAGAGATTTTTTTTTTCTTTCTAAATATAAAAATTTGAAGTAGAATGAGATATTTTGAGTGTCTCATAACACCCTAAAAACAAAAGTTTCTTAATTTTATTATATAACAACGTTATATATTCAAGTAAAACTTTAAAGTTAGAGGTTTGAAGTTTTTTTCTTCATGTTTGGTTGTTTAAGATAAAATTGTTTTTGATTATTTAGTGAATGTTATGTTTGTAGATCTTTTTACTTATCATTAAGGACACTTGTAAATATGCAATCAGTGAGACTAAGGAGGTAGGGGAGCGGGCTAAGCCTCACAATGAGTTAACAATAATGTGGTTCAAATTCACCTTTGACGATAATTGAACCTAAGACCTCTTACTTCGGAGTGAAGAGAAATATCACTAGACCATAATACTAAGTGACTTTGTTTTGATTTAAGTGAATGTTTTCTAGTATCAATACATTGTCATATTTTAAAAAAAAAACTTAAAACTATCTTAAAAAGGGTTTCTTTTACAAATTTTGCACATGACTCCCAAAATCTCAGAGACAATCCTAAATACAAGTAGTGAGATTTAGAAAAAAAAAAGACATGAAAATATCTATAAATTAAGCAGAGAAACGTGACGGTGGTCCCTTATGTATAAATTGATTCATACACACACACACACAGCTTAAGGGCAGGAATTCTCATTTTTTTCAAAAAAAATGGGGACACGCTCCCCACCGTTAGGTTGACTTTAATGAAATTGTGTGGTTGAGATTAAAACACATGCCACACAATTTCATTAAAGTTAAGGGGTGTGCTATCCACACATCTCTTTTTACTTCTCACACACCCCTGTTAATTTATGTCTGTTAGATCTTCTTCAATTCATTCGATCCGACGGCCGAAATCCAAAAAAGTGTGGGAGAAGTAAAAAGGAGTGTGTGGATATCACACCCCTAAAGTTAAATCTAACGGTGATGAGCGTGTCTCTATTTTATTTTTTAAATAGAAATCCCTTTCCTTAAGCAATTCTTATATATATATATATATGAATACGTACATGCTGCAGATGCAGATGATCATGTGAAATCATTTAAGATTTTGTCTGATTTCATGACAAAAGCCCCGTGACAGTGTCACTAAAAAATAGAACTCTGGACGTGTTTCCGATTTCTCTCCCTCCACGAATATGCGTTACATAAAATGTTATCTTACTGACAAAACCAATTAATATTTTAATTATGTATGTATTTTGTTTTTTGACAGTGTGCCTTTAAAGTGTGAGCCAAACTTACCAAAAAAAACGAAAGGATGCAGGTTTGAAACTTTGGATGCTTGCCTTTGGATCACTCGCTGCAGGCTGCAGTTACTTGGATTCTTGCTTATGGGTACCACAGAGATTGTTTCTACAGATCGACTAATGCCATGAGTTTAATTTGGTTTAGTTATCTCATTTAATCTCAGTATGCATGGTTACTTTGGTTATCTCAGTTAATCTCAGTTAATCTCATCAGTATGCGAGCCAACTGCAAAGCACAAGGACAATTTGCCGAAACACTTTCCTTGGTTGCTAAATCGTCTTATTAGAAATTAATTAATCGTCAAAGTTATCCGGTAAACAAAAGGATGAGAGAGAATTAAGAATATTTGGTAGCATGAATCAAGGTTAAAATCCAACAATTATTACATATAAAATTATAAATGGTGGGGCATCGACGGCAGGCACGTGAAGACGAAAATCATCTTTGAATTGTCCATGCATGCATATGCATGGCCCCTCGTACACGCAAGGAAATACCTACATTATTTGTTTGTTTATATGATCAGAACATTTTTTTTTAACAAACGATCTTATCTACACTAAGAGAGAGGGAATGTAGGTTTAGCCTCACAATGGACTAGCAATAATGTGATTCAAATCTATCTTTGACGATAATCAAACTTAAAACCTTTCACTTATAAGTGAAGAGAAATACCATTAAACTGTAGTACTAAGTGGTGACCAGCACACTTCTTACAATATTTGCTTTGTGTGTTACTAGCTATCCTTTTAACAATAGAAAATAACTTATATGGCAAGGGTTTATCATTACAGTGGCATTCCGCATATGAGATACTAGATAGTCACAACTCATTCGTCAATACTAATATAACTTCTTGTGCCACTAAAGCACATTAAAACACAATTTACAAAACACCAAATTATTACTGCAGGCCGTTAAACCATAAAATTCTATGTGAACTTTACCAAAATCTTTGTTGAACAAACCCCCTTATGCACGCACTCGCAGCACTGCATGAGTAAAGAAACTGAACTTCCGTTTTACCTGATGTTGTTAGTAATTTAAGCTATGACCAATCGAGAAGGAAGAGATCCGGTCTGGATCTCTCCCATCAAAGGCCTAGGATCAAATTATCCGAGCCGTTGAAATTTGATTTAACGGCTACAAACAGGAGACTCTTCTATATTTATAATAATTATAGTCGTTTGATCAAATTTCAACGGTCTGAATCACTTGATCTTGGGCCTTTGATTGACCGGATCTCTCCCCATCGAGAAGGAGAACTGTTAAAATTGTCCAGCAAAGAATTAAATCCGACCGTTGATTCAACGCTTTAGTAGATACCAAGAAAACTAGAAAAGTACCTTGCAAGAGTTTGTGGCGTGGGTGGTTAATTGGAATTGGGCCCAATATATCTTTGGAAGATCCAGCCTGATGCAGATAGGTGTGGACCTGAAAAATGTAGGGTATGTCCTTGTAATCAAAACTTGGGCCCAATGTATCTTTATGAGATCCAGGCACAGTAATAATTTATGGACTTTTTTGGAAGTTTATTTTAAATGATTGAAAACATTTTTACGTTTTGAAATTAATTCTTAGTAAAAATATAAGTGAATCTTGAAAAAACACTTCAAATACTTCCTATAAGAATCACAAGTTACTTCATATATTTTTGGAACCAAAAAGTGTTTTTTTAAAAGCGCTTTAAATCATATCAAAAGTATTTCCAAATAAGTCATATATATGTGCCTGTAAATATAATGAAGCAACACATCTTAACGTCAAAAACAATCTTTTATCCCCGATTTTTCCCAAGATGCTTGATGCGGATGGACTCACAAAAAGGCACCCTTTCATCCGCATGCACTTCGATTTATCAATTGCACGTCAACAAGAGCTACGTACACTAATCGATCACTACAATGGTCCCATACCTATATTACCATCAACAACCAATACTTTCTATTAGGCCGGCCACGAAAGTGAGCAAAAGTCATCCTCTCAAATAAAATAACAGTAGAAAGGAAGTTGTAACTCAAGTTGCTAAAAGTATTTAATTTTGCACTCGAAGTTCCATACGTACACTGCCATAAACAACTTACACACCTTCTTTAAGGAACTTGTAGCTTAAGTTGCTTAAATCATCTAGCCATATATTCTATGACTCATAACATATTATCCTCTCATTCAAATATCAACAAAAAAAAGAAGGTAAAATACACCATATCCCCTCAGGTTTGAGTTCTATTACAAACAAATACAACATCTTTAAAACATTTCATTTTCATACCTCAAATACTTTTTAATTTTAATTTCATACATCCGTTAACTTTTTCATCTATTGATCTGTTAAGTACGAACATGGCTACCAACTGTGTGCCATGTGGCAAAAAAATAATTAATTTTTTTTTAAACCTAAATTTTTACACCAAAAAAAAACTGAATTTTTTCTTTCTTTCTTCTTCTGTTCTTGCAGTCGCTAGTTGGAGGGGTTCAATTTTTTTTTCCTTCCTTTCTTTCTTCTTCTTCTCTTGCAATCGCTGGGGGGGGGGGGGGGGAGGAATATATATATTTTTTCTTCCTTCCTTCCTTCTTCTTCTTCTTCTAGATCTGGTCGCTGGCCTTTTTTTTTTATGTAAAAATTCAAGTTTTTAAAAAATTAATTTTTTTGCCACGTGGCAGGCACGTCAGCACTTAACAGATCAATTGATGGAAAATGTAACAGATGTATGCAATTGAAATAAAATAGTACTTGAGGTATGAAACTAAAATGTTTTAAAGATGTTGTATGAGATTGTAATAGACTTCAAACCTAAGGGGATATGGTGTAATTTATCCAAAAAAAAAAACTTCTAACTCAAAGTTATTAAGAACATCTTACGACTCAAGGTCTCATGCATTTGTTTCAAGTCCAATAAGTGTGGATAGTGGATTTTAGTCTCCTTGTAATCTTCATTGAGCTTTGTACAGTTGGACATCGTCTTACCTCACATCCTCCCGTTCGTTGACGTCACACTCCTCTCACAACCAAACTCCCCAAAAAAATCCGGAGCAACTGATACACGTGGTTAATGGTGACTTAGTGGTTAGAGACAAATTACAAGCATGTATTACACATGATTCATTTGGGATTCGATTTTTGTCACTGGCGAATCACACGATAATGACGGAAGAGACTAAAATACCTATATGAGTCTTTTCGGCCAAAAACCAGGTGGACTGCCCATTTTCAAATTTAAAAAAAAAACACGTAGATAGAGTGTTTCCAACGCGTCACCAATAACACCTAACATTCTCCAGTTCATTACACCAAAGGAGCCTTCCGACCATACCAAACGGCGCATATATGCCTCGTCTTTTCTAAGTTCTTAAGCAACCAGGTGACGGCGATGTTCAACGGAAAAGAAACGGAGGCAGAGAAGAGAAAGCAGCCGGACAGCGACGGCATCATCTCAGGGAGGCAAAAGCAAATGAAGGCGCGGGATGATAAGGGAGACGGCACGGCCGTGAAGGAGGACGAGGTTGAGGAGTTCTTCGCTATCCTCGGACGGATACGCCGGGTGGTCAGGCACTTCAAGAATGCTGGTGGTGGATCCCGATTGAGGGCAACGCTCGAGCGCGATGAGGAAGCAAAGGGCGTTCAATTGGGGACCAACATGCAAGACTGTGGTGTGGAGGAGAATATTGGCTTGGATTTGAATGCAGATCCGGATCCGGAAAGTGATCCAAGTTAGATGGGTAACTTGATGGCCTTTGTGCAAATGTGGATATATGATTAGGCGGTTTCTTGTGTTGTAGATTGCAATTTGCAAAGCTTATGCTCAATTTGGTGCATGTGGTTCTCCACAAATATCAAATTTATTTGGAAATTATTTGACCCTCCTCTTTGTTTAAAAATCGGAATTTTGTGTGCAACAACTATAAATTTTGTTGGTTTAATGAACTATTTGTGTTGTGCTATTATTTCCTTTATCAAGGATCTTGAGTCTCTTACACATTTCGCTAATCTCCACTATTATAATAATGGAAAACTAACGAAAATGGCCTGAATAGTGACAGTTTTAATGAAAAGCCCTTTTTGAAGGTATAATGAATAGTGACAGTTAAAGGTAAAAAAGGACTTTTCGTTAAAAGTAAACAGTACCGGGGGTGTTTTATTAAACCTCCCTTATAATAATTCAACAATTTAGAACATGACACATCATCTTTAATTAATTTTAATTACATTTAAGTCTTTCTTTTTATAAAAAGGAAATAAATTTTCCAACGTCTGTAAACTCTCTTTGGCGTCCACCATGTGTCCTCCTTTATTTTTCTAGTCACATCTTTCCGCTCTCTTGCATTAATAGAATGGGAAAAGAAAGAAAGGTGTGTCAACTGATGGATGACAAAGAGAGTTAACAAATGTTAGAGGAAATTTTATTTTATTTTATTTTTATAAAATCTAAAACCTAAATGTATTTATAACTAAAATTAATTAAAGGTTATATGTCATGTCATAAATCGTTGAATTATTATAGTGTAGAGATACGAAATTGACGAAGACTAAAAATGATGTTTTCAGTTGAGATTTTTAGAAATTGTGATTCATGTATGACTGAAATTAATTAAAGGCGAAATGCGCAGAACAATTGGTTTGATCAAAACTCACCTTTATGCCTAAGTGCGTACAACAATTGGTAAAAAATAAAAAAAAAATTGGTAAAAAAAAAAAAAAATAGTATATTAGAAAAACTGAAATAAAACTCGACAACTATAAATTTTATAAAATACACTTTTAATAGTTCATTTGAAAGAACAAACTTCTCAAATTATTCGGTTGTCATACTTTAATTGATTCATAGTTACGAAATATTTAGATTCTCTTACATAAATAATCTCAAATAAAACTATAACAATACGTCAATATTGCAAATCAATCACCCATTTTAAACTCATATAACATGTAATGTTCCGATAAAAAAAAATGTGATCGAATTGAAACATCGAGACAGTAACATGTGAAATCTGGCTAGGTCGTGGCATGTTGGAAGGTTTGAGCTGGCGAGGTCCAAGGCCGTCCAACTCACGGTTGCACGTTTCAAAGTTCAAACGTCACTCCGATGACGCAACTCCCTCAAATGATACCCGCATCACTTAGCACCCAGCTCATTGGTTATTTAATTAAAAAGAAAAACCAAAGCAAAGGACTAATCAAACGTCGGAGAAATCAAGGTCTACCAATATAAACAGCAACAATAATTAACATTAATTATACAACCTCGTCGCTCTAGATCTCGAGCTTTATTGTCGGCATCGCCGTCCACGGCGTCGTATTGTCAGATTATCAGGCAATGGATGCGAATAAGCGGAAGCGCGATGACAGAGGAGAATTAGAGGGGAAGAGTGCGAGAGGAGTCGAGGAAGATCGTAACAGAGGTCAGGAGACGGTAACGGAGGAGGAGGTGGAGGAGTTCTTTGCGATACTCAGGCGGATACAGGTGGCAGCCAAGCACTTAGGCAAGACGGCGTCGATGGAATGGAAGCGCTCTTTCGAAGTTGAAGATTTTGAGGAAGATAACGAGTCTCTTATGATGAAAGACCAAAAACAGGAAGAGCAAAACGGGGAGGCGAAGGCGGGGGCGGAGACGGGTTTGAATCTTTACACACGTCCCGTATGATCCAAACAAAGCTGAAACTGAAAGAATTGTCTCTCATTTTATATCTTAACTTGTAATGTTTATTACAACAACATTTTATATATCTAAAATCAAAGAAATATTGGAACTAATAATACTTTGTTGTTGTTGTTGATACGTTGTTTGTATGGTGAGTTAAAGAGCTAACAAAGATTTACCTTTAAATCTGACGTGATAGGCATTGTATAAATGATCATATGTTTACGTTTTGATCTCAGCTTTGGTGTTGTAAATTTCCTGTGGCTCAATTGGTTGAATCATTATCAACATGACAAGTTGAAACCGCAAACCTAATTTTTTATTGGAAAGATGAGTGATATTGCACTCGAGGTCTCGACTTTAAAATTAACCTCCCGCATTACTCGTATCGTATTAAAAATCCTCAACTTTAAATCTAAAGTTGAGTCAGCATGCAATCCTGAGATTCTTGTAACTTTATTACGCAATCAATAGAATAATTTTGTTTCATTTTCCAGTGGAATTTGTGCAAAGAACGTTTTAACAGGTGAACTACTTGCAATTTAAATAAATAAATAAAACAAGCTGATATGGCTATTAAACTCGGGTGCCTTGTTTTTATTTATTTGTCGGATGGATTGTAGATAATATATATATATTTTTGTTAAATAATAAATTTTATTAGATTAAATGTTAAATTGATCACCAATAAAATTTGAATTTACGCCTTCATACAAAAATTTAACATATTTTCACCATTGTAGTAAAATGTCACTTCTTAATGTCGTAGATATTTAAAGTCTGACATCTGATTTGGTTTGAAAAAGATGCAAAAGCACTTTACACGTATTTTGCTATGCTATAGTTGAACACATTTTTAGATTCAGAAAAATAGAATAAAATCAAATTAAGATATCAACATTGTCAAAACACGTTAAACCTATAAAGTTGTCCGTGCATTTCTAATACATTTTAAAAGCAATGCAATGAAGAATAGCAAAGCACAATAGTGGCTCCATCACAAATATAAAAAAATGTTCAGAAGCATATTGAAAATAAACCTTTTCAACAAAAAAAAAAAAGAGTGAAATATATATTCAGCATATTCGTACAGTGGTGTTAGCATCCCATTTTTCAACAATACCATGTCTATTTTTTCAAGTGGATATTTGCAGTTATGTTTGAATAATTGATAGGCATGAAAGACATGATAGAAAAGCGAGACGTAAGTGATCAAATTAATTAGAAATTTCTTTGGAAGAACGTATTGTTACGATGTCAGTATTGGACATTGTAGTATTGTTTTGTCTGTAGAGTGTGTTATTGATACGTGTCTACTTTAAGAGCGTGACAATTTTGTCTCCTAACATGACATGTGTAGGTTGATTTTTGGTTTGCTATCAGAACAAGTTTGCGCCATCTGAAACACATCACACCGGAGCCGAGCATCGACTGAAGTCTACATTTCATTGTCAAGTCGACATCCCAAAACTGTATAAACCACTACCTAAAATCAAGCCACCGAGCATAAACTCAAACTCCCACCTCAAAATAAACCAAATCATATCTCGAACACCTTGAACTTCATGAATGGCCGTAATGAGCATCGGTCTTCTCCAACATCTTATGAATTACCCAAAATTCTCTGACAAAATCAGGGGTATTTTGAAATGTATGCCAAAAATAAAACAACGTACCAATAAAAACAAACAGGATTGAAGATGGATTGGTGGCCTTTTTTTTCCATGGTATCAAATACATTTGGTTGGTTTCTCTTATACAAGAAAGAAAACTATCTCGTAAATTTAGTTTTAATTAAATACAATATAAATCGTGGTTCATAAAATAAACCTTTCCTGTCTTCTGCATCCAATTAGATTGATTTTCTGTCTTATAAATTTGTAAGTGAATCGCATTTGCAAACAAGAAGGCACAAAGTGGGTGACCTAACAGCAGTTTATAAATAGAAATAATAAATAATTATCGTATGGGCTAAATATTAACCCAATAGGTATTTTCGTTTGTTTCGCATTGTGCCAGCTGGCCCACAATGGGCACTGCCATCAGTAGCCCATGGAAGAAGGTCCTGTAATATTTTCGAGAATTTTTTTTAGTGTGTCGGGAACAAGGTCTAACACACCAATGTAATAATATAATTAGTTGAACTACCATACCCTCAATCCAACACATACAAACACTAATTTCCGAACGCCGGCCGTATAAAATTAGAAACCGGCTCACCAGCGGCATTGGCCGACTTCCTACTCACACGTCTTCATTCAATCAAACACCAACAACCCACATTGGAACACACGGCACACTGACCAAAATAAATTAGTAAATTAAAAACACTTCTAGATTACTAAACACGTTTTTGACAATATTAAGTAACCCTAAACTTTTCCCAGCGAACAAATACAATTAGGAATTACTTATAGAGAGATTATATTCATACACCTCAAATTACTTCTCTCACACCCTTTTAATTTTTAAATATTTTTCTGTCAAGTGTTTGTGGTGGGTAGAAAATATTAACAAATTAAAAAGGTGTGAGAGAAGTAATTTGGGATATATAAATATAATCTCTCTACTTATATAATTAGACAAAAGTAAAGGATGCCGTTCTCCTTCCCCACGTCAAGTAGTCCAACCCTAAGAAATATTCGCCGACTCACACAGTTTATTTCTAGGCAAAAAGATTAGGGCACCAGTCAACTACAACAAAATCTTCTTTGGACGCCACCACAAAAAGAAGCTTTAACAATTAGAATGTCCACAAAATCTCCACATCTAACGTAAAAGTTGGATCATCATTGTTCTCTCCGAGGTTTGGTTTGCTCTCTCGGACCTATAATTCTTTTAAAATATTGATCCGTCCATTTGCCAGTTTGACACAGTTGCATAGTAGGTATGCCTTTTCTTTCAATTAAAAAGAAATTATAAATGATTTTTATTATGAAAATTACGATGTCATATGCGTTATAATCTCACGTGTAACGTTATAATATGAGTAGACTGACACACCCGTACTCGAAAGTAGGGCGTGCTGGCCGTCACGTGAGTGTGACGTAGCCAAGTGCACAGTGTGGAAGCAAGGATCGTTAACGAAGTACGAACTAATCAAAATCGAGACTGATGATACAATACTTATACATATCCAGAGTGTACTAAGTCATAGTGCAGTCAAGCATGAATAAAAGAGTTCCTATACACCAGCGGTGTCCTACATAATAGCAAGTCTGTCAGAACTGCCGAAAGGTCCTCGCTAGCCACCACGGGTACTCATGCTATCTAGAACTTGGAGGGGCGAAAAACAAAATTGAGTGGGTCAGCAAAACAAATCCTTTCAAAATCATTCTTTTCTCAAACGTATAGCCCCTCTCCGTAAAACCTGTATAGTTTCCTAGAAAATAATACGTACATATATATCACAACCTTTCTCAGCATAAAACATTTTCAATGCATCTCAAATATATGTCGTGCAATGCATTTCAATGCCAGTCTGAATCTCATAAGTAATGCCATGCTATGCATTTCGATAATCATATCGCTACTAGATATCAACTCAGCCCTCGGCTGTAAATATAGCTCATAACATCTCTATCTCATTATCATATATACACTGCACATACATCAATATCATCATCATATCATCATCATTATCAGCGCTGTATCAATAATAAATGCTCTAGTGCTACAATCACGTGAAGACTGTGTGAATGAACGCGGGTCACCTACATGTCGTACCCACTCAAAAGTGATCTATACGACAAGACTGTGCACCTAACTTGGATCCAAGGCGAGCATGCGGTGCAGGAGGTGAACGACACGTGAAAGACTGTGCCCCTATCTCTGGGCGTGAGCACTAACAATATGTGCAGGTTTATGAGCTAACATATCACATCATATCTCGTCATATCTCATCGTATTTCGACTGTTCTTTCTCAACTATGCATGTACCTACCTGGTACTTACCTGGCGTCCTCGGCACCAACATATGCATGAAATGTATAAATGAATACTCATGCATCAAATCAAGTTATATGCAAGTCGATAAAAACGTACATTTCATTTAAGATATGATTCTGGGAAAATCATTATATATATATAGGTTATACGGAAAAATAGCTGCCCACTCACTGATAAGTCACTGGGTCGTAGCCCCACGTCTATCCTGGCTACGCTCGTCCTCGGAATACGTCTCACCTATATGAGAAATTACTAAAAATACGTTATTTAAGTACATATACGCAACTACGGAAATAACTTCTCATACATAGCTCAATTTTGGTATTTGGATATACCAACGTGACCTACTCGTCGTCACGAACATCCCCATATTTTTAAAATAATTTTTCTCGGCCCCTCGCGCCGGCGAAGGTACGGACCCACGCGCCGTGCACACTGACAGCGTCAGTTAACGCCGTCAGGCATATTCCTGGAATATTCCGTTAACTTTAACGGCGTCAGTTAACGCCGTTAGAATATTCCGTCAAAAATGACGGAATATTCCGTCATCTTCTCCGGCGACTCGCCGGCCGCCAGCGACTGGTTTCGCCGGAATCTGAGTATTTTTCAAACCTTCGTATCTCGCTCATTTTTGCACCATTTTTCATGTTCTTTATACCAAAATGAAGCCCTCAACACGTAGAACACATTTATACTAATTTAAAGCTCTAAAATGCACGGAATATCACCAAAGAAAAAGGAGAAAATCAGGCCACCGTCGAACTACACAATTCCGACGTCCAAATCCCACCAACGAAGTACTCCGAGCGTTGTGGGGACCTCCTAAAGCTCGCTGTGAGCTTGGATTGTCCTAAAACGTGACCATTAAAAGTTGATGAATAGTGCTCAATTCGGAGCTCGAGTTTTCAACGTGAAAATGAAAGGTTTCTTACCTGTTTTTGGTACCATTGAACTCGTGGAGACCTTAGGAACACAATGGTATCGTTTTCATCTTCGATCTGTTAAGTTTGGATTCATTTGTGGGTGTGTCCGTACAAGTTGCGAGAGAGAGAGGGTTCGTGAGTGATGAGAGAGAGAGTGGGTGTCTGAGTGATGTGTGAATAAAGGACAGAGAGAGAGAAGACGGGAGTGAGAGTGTGAGGGTTGATGTGTGTGGTCCTAAGCCATACAAATTGTGAGGATAAAAATATAATGATTGGCTCCAATAATTGAGGGCCACCATCCATTGGTCCTCACACAACACACATGCATACGTACATAATCCCCGAAGGGGTAATTCCGTCAATTCACTATTAGTTTATAATTATATCGGGACGGGTTGTCACATAGACAATAATTAAAATTATCATGTAATATTAATAAACAAACATGTGTGTTATACATGAATAACATGATATCACGTTGCAGTTCGACAATTACGTTGAATAAATTATTCATTGATGCACGTTCTATACAAGACTAAGGGTGCGTTTGGTACGCGGGACGGGACGAGGCGTTCCGTCCCGCGTTTGGTACACCTAAAATGAGTGGGACGAGGCGTTCCACGGGACAAGTTTTGGATGATTTTTTGTTCCACCTTCCCCCCTGGAACGGGGTTGTTCCACGTCTGTGGGACAATAAATTTTTAACATTTTAAGACAAAAATGCCCATTGTCTTTTTTAAAATTTACAACATCCGTCATGTCCTGTTCCGTCCCGTCCCGTCATGTCCCGTCCCGTCCCGTCTGCGTACCAAACGCACCCTAATGGAACAATATTTTAGATTATCGCAAAGCAACATGGACAAAATTAAACCTTCTATTTGATCTTGTCATGCCATGTAATGTAAGCTAAGCATGCACCTAAGGACCACGACGACTCCTTCGATTGGAAATATTACGAAAAACATATACTATATATTTAAGATACAGCTTTTCAATTAAACAACCAAATTAATATAACCTAAACAATATCCCTGTATTGAGGGTATAGCTGGCCAAACCCTAAAACACTAAAACAAAAACTCGATTAGGAAGTAATCTAATTAATTAAGCACAGCTAGATTTGCGGATTTAGGTACCTAACAAAGGCTATGCTTTAAGCAGAACAAGTCTTAAACTTTTTTGTGTCCGTCCATCTGCATGTCGTGGGCGGGGGACTTTATGCCCAAGCATGTTTATCTTACACGAGCTAAGTTCTGTCTTTGCTTTCTAGAGAGTGGTTCGTGTTTGCATTATATTACTGATTAAATGGATAAGGTGATCGGCTTTTTTAGGTTTCCCATTTATTTTCTTAGTGAGAGGCTGAGAGCTTGATGCAGACCTGAACCAGTATTTCTACCCGTGAGTAAGTTGGGTTGGGGGTAGCGTAAAGAGGGGAGGGGGAGGGGGAGGAGGAGGACGGAGGGGCGGGCGGGCGCGTTGGGGGGGGGCGGCGGCGGGGTTGGTTTGAGAACAGATATGGAGTGGCCTTTCTAGGCTTTCTTTTTCATTCAACCACTGGAAATAAATATAACTTATATTCCCACCAAAAAAATTACTACTAATTTTTATCCTTGAATTGAGCACGGGGAAGAAGAGCCAAGATTATTTTGAAAAACGAGCAAGTTGGGTTTGAATTGTTAATAATAAAATATTCGAAGTTTGTTATCTACACTAGGGAAGGGGGTGGGTTTAGCCTCATAATGGGCTAGTAACAATGTGGTTCAAATTCACCTTTGTCGAAAATCGAACCTAAGACCTCTCACTTAGAAACGAAAAAGAATATCACTAGACCGCAGTACTAAGTGGTTTAGTATGTAATTTTTAAAATGATTGAAAGCATTTTTAGAGACAATGTTTTTAGATTCCAAAAGCATTACAAGTGTTTTTCTAGGATTTACAAACATTTTTACAAAGAATTTGTCCTAAAAACATTTTTACAAAAAACTTTATGAACTATTTTAAAAGCACTTCTGAACAAACCCTAAGTTTCTTAGCAATAGAAAGATTAGAGGCAAGCAACCTAAAATATTATTATGGGAAATAAAGTAGGAAGATAAGTAGGAATTTGTACCTTGCCCACTCCTAAAGAAGGAAAAAAAGATACAATAAAGAAGAAAAAAGGACATTATGTAGCTATTAATTGCTTTCAAGGAATTTTCGTGATTCATAAATTCTGTACAGTGGATAAACAATACAGATGAAAGGTATGGGCCCACCACGTTACATTTTGTGTTAGATGGGATTCCAAATTTCTTGAAAGCCAAGTTATTTTTTTTTTGGAAAGCCAAGTAATTAATCATTTAAAAATTGTGACCGACAAACATGAGGATTGGACAAGTCAATCAACTTAACGATAAAAATTTGAGAAGAGCGTGAAGAGATAAAATGAGTATGTAGATAAAATCATACAAACCTAATATCATCATGTATGTTGAAAAAACAAGGAACTCGTAAAAGGTTGTTCTCCTAATAAACCTACAATAATACTGCACAGATAAAATTAACACACTTAATCGACATGCGCTCTAATAAAGATTTTTCAATGCTACCATTATATGTGAATTTCACATGTATTAAACAAAGTGTGTCGATTGTATGTGTCTAAATAAATATCTACGATGAAAATATACATATATATAATTCAGAAGTCTTCAAAGCTAGGTTTTGGAATAGCACGTGTTTAACGTGTTTCTTGATTTTTGGTAACAAATATATAGCAAGACGTCTTGGTATGCTCCACGACATTATGACCTAATAAGAAATGCATGTTCATAAGAAAAAAAAACTCTAATGCATTATGTTCTATACATTTTTAGTTTACTTTTTTCATGTGATCCTAGTTTAATTAGTTTGTGGTTTTTTTTTATTTAAAATGGTCTTTAAAATTGGCATAACTTATAACTTTGATTCTTGAGATTTAAATCGATAGAAGTACTCTCTGAAATTGTTCACGGTCAATCATTTTAATCATTCTATGAGAAATCTCTGTTAAATTAAGGATACTTTTTGTCAAACCAACTACCTCCCCCCTTCTCTTGAATTTGTAGTTTCTTCAATTTAACGAAAAATTTTCACATAATAACCAAAGTAATTTACAATTGACAATCTCAGAAACAAATTTTATTAATTTTAAATATCAATGACCAAACTGAAGAGTTATGATAATCTCATAAACCATTTTGACTAAGCCTTTTAATTAGATAAGAATAGACAATGAAAACGGGCACTTGTTTATGAATTTAAACACCTTCCATTTGACTTTCGAAGCTTGTTTTTAAGCAGCCGCTTGTTCTTTGTAAATATCTAGCAAAGTATACAGTGTTTAGAAACGACAGGCCAGCAAAGCAAGACTTGTGTGTTATATACTTTCGTATGGACAGCTTATTGATGCCGTTTGCAAAAGCAAACTACTCCAATACATAATAGGTATCACAAACATTATACATGTGATCTATTATTTCACGTGTCATAATAAGAATAGATGATAAGATCAATATTATAATTTAAGCCGAACAATAACATCATATAATTGTATTTTAAATACAGGAAAAAATTACTCTCAACGCACTACGACTTCTTTTCTACCATTGCCTATTGGTCTACATTGACTTATTGTCATTTGCTGAATCTCTCACGTTGTGGTGTTAATTTACTTTAGTTTTATACAAATTAGTTGTTGCTTGTTGCGCAAGGCAAGGCGATGCATCAATTTTTTATCATGCATGACATGATTAGAAGATAGTAGATGCCAAACAACACTGGACAACAAGCCCTCCCAATAAAACGAAGAGTAGGCGGCAGGCCATGTATTTTGACGATTAATCAAGACTTTGTACGACGTTGATTATTTATAGTGTTGATATGCAATTCCAACAACCCAATTGAATATTTCTTCGAATTCGGATACTCTTTGTGAGGATTTTGAAAATCCGTCAATCATGATTGTTCATCATGCATCGTGCGGTCATAAATTATTTAAAATTAAATACAAACAACACTTAACAAAAATTAATCGTACAATACACGATGAACAGATACAATTTACAAATTTCCATGATCCTCACCAAAAGGATCGGGAGAAGATCCTGTTGGTATTTCTTCAACTAATTGGACCTGTGCAAATAGAATTTTCCCAGGAAGAAATGCTGGAAACCCCGAAAGAATCAAACAAGAGAAAGGAGGAAAAGTAGGCTCTCCAATATTGCCAACCACGACTAAAATGGATAATAAGATTAATTAATTGTACTAATAAAATAATAATAACATGGATAGAAGTGATTAGTGAGAGAGAGAGAGAGAGAGAGAGAGCTAGGGCTTAAGCTGGTACGTACGTTTATCAACCGCCAAGTAAGATTTTTGTTCCTAAACTGCCAAAAGGATCGTCTCCGAATTCTTGGTGAGGATTCGTAAATTGTGTTTGTTTATCGTACATTGTGGGATCAGTTTTTATCAGATACTGTTTAAATTTAATTTTAAATAAAAATATTTAAAATGATTTCTGATAGCATGATGTACAATGAACAAATAAGATTCACGAAGCCCCGATATCCTTACAAAGAGGATCCGCCGAGAATTCGAAATCCCTGAATTGAACTCGCTCAAATATTTCTAATTATTTAAGTTACAAATCCGTTTCTAAATATTTTTTTATGCCCACTTGTATCTTTTCATTTTGAGTTACTTAATACTACGGTTATAAGTATTTTTTTTTATATTTATAAGTAAGTACTTTTAAGTGTGATTCTTGTCAAAAGAAATGTGTTAACTTATTATGAGGCTTATCTCACTTTTCCGTCCAGATATTATAGTTTGATATATAAAAAAAAGTGTATTATCCACACCCATTTATTTATTTCATACACAACTTTTTAATTTACAACCGTTGTATCGATTAAATTAAAAATTATCAAAAAACAAACATTAGTAAGTAATGCGTGAAAAATAAAATAAGCCGGATTCAAAAAAAAATCTTCTATCATGGGCGGCATAACTGTGCGCACTAGGATCTGATGAGTCTTGATGGCCACGATCGGCACACGCACCCAACTCCAAATTTGTCCTCGCGAAACGTGAAAATCACGACATAAATAATGTAGTGTGGGGTCAGATTAGATCTCTTGCCCTGCATCAGAGAGATTTTTTAATGTAATTGATACAGAATAATAAATTACGTGTTAATATATAAATAGTAAAATACGTGTGCTATAAAAAAGTTAATAATATAAAAAATAAAATTTTCCACCACTTTTATTAAAACACGTGGTGTGACAATTGTGTTGCCGTGAAAATTTTCTCCATCATGTGATTGCTCTCAAGACCCACCTACACGTGCAACCCCTCTGTGGCCGACGCGTCACTCCCTTCTCGATCTCCCCATCTTCTACAATTGTTAAGAATATAAAAGCAAATAATAAAAATCTGGCGCCAAAAGCAAGTAAATAACAAAAATAATGGAAAGTGCGGTCACGTGGAAACGTGGACGCAGACGATAAAATTTTATTTTTTTGACAGAAATACAAATAGTACACATGTTTTTATAAAAGTAGTGAAAAAATTTATTTTATAATTTATTAATTTTTTAAAACATATATCTTACTATTTGTATAATAACATGTAATTTACTATTTTGTGTACCAATCACATTAAAAAATTTCCCGAGGACGTCCCAACGCCAAGTTGACAAACAAAACACAAGAAACATAGATAAAATGTAATAATCGAGGAGAGGCCAAATAAACAAGGCTGGCCGCTGGCCTACGCATGTACGTTTAGACTCAGACGTGTCACGCAACCAACTGCAGGCTGCTCGTACTACGTAATTTGAACGATGTCTTCAATGAAAACTGTTCTTGTTCATTTTTTTCATCGTTTTAGATCATCTCCAACCCTTGGTCTAAAAGCTAAATTTTTTAGCCCGAAAAATTTAGCTTTTAGCCCAGAAATAGTTTTTCTGCTCCAACCCTTTCTAGCTTAAAATTTTAGCCCGAAATTATTAAAGAATAAACTTAGGCTATTTTTTTCTTAAATTAAATTTTTTTAAATAAATACGTAGACTATCGTAAATTAATTTTATGAACATTTTAATCAAAAAAAATTTAAATTTCGATAAATATTTTTATTCGGTTTGGTGGAGCCCACACTGATTTCTGGGCTAAATTCTGGGGGGAATCTGGCCTTGATTTAGCATTTAGCATTTAGCCCGAATTTTCCCCTTGGGTTGGAGTGAGTTTGGGGGGAAATTTTGGAGGGAAATTTGGCAAATAGCTCAGGGTTGGAGATGGTCTTATCGTATAATAGAGTCGGGTAATTTTATGTGTTAAATTTAACGGTTATAAACACGAAGATATTTACAGTATTTTGTTGATAACTTGTTAAAAATAAATAGCACATTAATAAAAAGAGAGATATTATATTATTTATAAGTAAAGCTACTCTTTCGATTACCTGCTAACTTTACAATGAAATCTCAATTTTCTTCTGGTCTCTAAGGATGTCTTCGTCGACATGGTTGTTTGATTCAAGAAATTTCTTAGAAACTCCTGCTTGAATTATTCTACCTTAATTAATTAATGAGTGGTGTTATTTGTTGACTATTTTGTCGATAAGATGGATTCTTATTTATATGGCAAGAAATTTACAGATATTGAAATATATTCTTATCCGAAACAATATTTTGTTCAATTATTTCGTCGGCATGATCCACGACTCCATTAGGCTCCTAATTAATTAGTGGATTCTCAAAACCTTTCGAACGCCTTAAGGTATTTTGACTTTATTGTTTTTTTTGGTGTAACGCATAACTTATTCACATTCGTTGTCTACTATGAGTGGGCATATATGTTAGCCTTGTAATATAAGATACCCTTTTTTTTGTTTTTTAAATGAATGAATTTTTTTTTTCTTTTTCAAAACGATGGGTATGAGTATGAGATGTCTTTTTTTTCGAAATGAATCCTAATATATAAAAAGTTTTTAAAACTTGTTTTATGTAGATAGTAATTATGCGTGATTTTGGTGGCTGAATCAGACTTTTAAATGTTAAGCATTTGATTTGAATTAGTGATGTCTAAATCAAGAATTTCCTATCTGTTCATTATCAAAGCGTTGTTTAAACGACTCAATGTTTAACATCTACTCATAAATAAAACCTAATTTTAACGTTTATTTGAACCTTATAATTTTCTAGAATAACTAATATATCTATTTATATAAAGAGAGGAGGCAAAAGAACGAAGCTTTCTCAATACCCAAATAGCCTTCTCCCATTACAATTTCAAAAAAAGAAAAGAAAAGAAACCAAAACAAAAAAGTTCATTATTTTCAAAGTATATTTTAATCAAAAAAAGATGAATTTTTAAAATAAGTAAAATTTAAAAAATTAAACAAAAAAGAGAGTCAATTGTTATACGCGTCGACGTGGCGGAAGAAGCTAATATATAGATAGAGTTCCTTGGCGTTTACTAGTATACTACTAGACCACGCCCCTTACGTTAATTCATTTGTTTTGGTGCCCGTCAACATCATCGCTCAACACAATCAACCACCCAATAAAGCTCTTCCAGAAATTCCTAATCAATTATGAATTTACCTACAACTTTCCCTCCCACACCACCAAAACCCCTTTCTCCAAAAGGTCAGTCTCATCTCATCCCACCCCGGGTGACCCAATCCAATCCCGTCGATTCATTTCCATGACGCCCAACCTACTTTTCCAAAAGCACCCTCGCACTTGCTCATAATTTCATTCTCATTCTCTCTTCCGTCATCAAACAATCGAAACAACTCATATGACGTATGTACACTACTATTATAACGTTTTGTTTTAATAACACATGGCGGTGCTTCTTACACAACTAAAAGTAAAATAACATCACTATCAATAATATAAGGCTCCGTTTGAGCACACAAAACATTTTCAATGTGATTAATTAACATCTTGAGTTTTTTTCTAGTTGACAATGGGGGTAAAAACTGGAAAGGAAAGGAAAGATTACATACATATTACAAGGCCACCTCAAATAAAATAATCATAAATTAACCATAAAACCATGTGTGAAAAAAGCCTATATACATAATATAATATTATAAGGGAAAATTTTTGTATTGTCGTATGAACTTGTACAACTTTTTTAATTTGTTATATAAACTAAAATTTTAAGCAATTTATCATATCAGCTTTCTGAAATCATTAATTTTTCATCTCACTTTAACTATGTTAAGTTTTCCATCCAAAATAAGTCGCACATGACTTGTGTTCAAGGTTATTTCTGTCATTTAAGATATTTTTACAAGTTATTTACTTTTCTTTAGTAAAATCCTTAAATTTTGTGTTTGTGGGTATTCAGGCAGATTGTTGTGTTCGAGCCAAGGTTCTAAAAAACGCTAGGCGCTAGTCGGGTGGCGAGCAAGCGCCTAGCGCCTAGGCGGATTAAGGTAAATTTCTTGTAAATAAGTGCATATTGACACCTAAAAAAAACACTATACTTGTATAGATAATAAAATAATGATAAAATACAAATTAGGTACACTATTTCTATAAGTATTGGATGAACTTGTAGTAAATCCATCATTTGCAAATTAGATACACCATTTCCATAAGTATACTACCATGAAACCAAAAAAAAAAAAAAGCACACAATTAATTAAAAAAACCTCCTAGGACCGCCTAGCCCGCCTAGGCCCAATCCGATTTTTCTACCCGATTTGCCCAAAAACGCTTCGGTTGCTAGGTGCCCAGCGCATAGGCGGCCGCCTAGGCCGTTTTTTAGAACACTGGTTCGAGCAACATATATGCATCTACAACTCCATTTCTGCCACCAAACCTCAACTCATTTCTCATATTACATAGCCCCATATAAAATTTGATTTCATGGCATGCTAAACTAAACACCCTAGAAGTGTTTTGATCGAACGCAACTGAATAGAAGGAAGTGAGGTGTTAAAATGAGTAAAATATCCATAACACAACATGACTTATTTTGGATGGAAAACTTAACGGAATTAGGGTGAGATGACAAATTGATGATTTCAGAAAGTTGGTATAACAAATTGCTTAAAATTTTAGTTTATATAACAAATTGAAAAATGGGTATAAGCTCATAAGACATTTCGAAAAAAAATTCATATTATAATGAGTGATGATAGACCCACCCCATTGTCTTATTTCTACACCCACCTTATAATTTCACCCACCGTAAAAATAAAAAAAAGTTATTTGTCCACCCACCTTTATTCCTAAAATAACCTCTAATGTTTTTAATTTTTTAGAGAATTGTTATTAGCACTCTAAAAATCTCATTTGACACTCCAAACTTTCTATTATTAGAAAGAAAAATACACTTGTGAGGAGTGTAAAATGAGATTTTTGGAGTGCTAATAACAATTTTTTTAAAGAGTAATATTAATATGTTTTTTGAAAAATTTCATGCTTACTTAATTGCCACTAGCTACCCTAGTCGCACTAGAACCTCCTCCCACCCCTATCAAAAACCAAAACCTTTGACACTTGGTTGGCGGCATCTCCTTTGAAAAGAGAGAGAAACCGAAGGGGAAGGAAGAGAGAAGCACGGGGACGAAGAGAGGAAAACACGGGGGAAATTGCTCCAAATTGATTTGTTCAGACTAGAATTTGGTATTTTTCAATTTTAAAGTCTTGGTTGTCGTTGTTGCTCGTCTATGAGGAAAAGGAAGAGAGGGTGGAGGTGGTAGTACCAAAATTGAAAGAGAGAGTAGGGTGGTTTTTTGTCTCTGGAGAGGGTAATGGACGATTGGAGATTTAATAGTCGTCGGCCCATTGTGGATGATTTGAGAGAGTAATGGATTTATTTTTGGGAGCTTTAATAAAACACCCCTGGCACTGTTTACTTTTAACGAAAAACCACTTTTTTACCTTTAACTGTCACTATTCATTATACCTTCAAAAAGGACTTTTCATTAAAACTGTCACTATTCAGGGACTTTTCGTTAGTTTTCCATTTATTTTTTACTTTTGTTAGTTTTAGTTTTTCTTTATTTTCTTTTAGTTTACTTAATTAAAGTTACAATGAATTTATAAATATAGATTTAAAAGTCTTTTGCTAAAAGGATAATTATGTGATTAATATTTTTATTAAAAGGTAAGTGAAAAAAATAAGATAATTAGGTGGTTTTAGTAGCACTCATTATAATTAACAAGGAACAATGTCAAACTAAATTACCAATATACCCGAGTGGTAGAAATTGGAAGAGAATTCTCTCCAAATCCACTTTAAAATTTCCACGTCTTAATTGTTCATCATACATCGATATTTAATTTTAAATAATTTTTTTTTTTTTTCAATATAGAGATCATAGCACTGGATCCGGATGGGATCCAATTGCGCAAACATCATGCTAAACAATAAAACAACCACAGAGGAACCAATCAAAGCACAAATTCCACCAACAAAAATCAATCAAACCACAATCTTTCAGTCAGCTGAGTCGAGCCAAACATATGGAAAGTATGTTTGGTGGGACCCACAACTGACCGGACTCCAACCCGGAATTCAATCGAGTTAATAGAAAACTAATCCGGAAAAAAGGAACCCAACAAAAAGAAAAGCAAACAAATAAAAATGTGAAAAAAAGAGGCAAGGCGTCCGTGATGGCCTAAGTATTCGAACCCACGCGCTCCTGCGTCACATCACCACACACACACTCTCTTTCTCTCTCTACTTTATCTCTCTACATTGTCTCCCTATATAATCCTTCTCTCCTCCCCTTGCCACCACCACCTCACCACATCCACACGCTTCATCTGAAAAACTCTCCCTCTCTTGCGATTGGTATTATTTCATACATGGAGGACCACACCCCAACTAACAAGAAGCGGGTCCGAGACAACTCGGACGACTCGGTTCACGACTCGGCCGAGGTGAAGCGACTCAGGGAAGACCTACTGGGTTTCCTTGACGACTCGGACGCCGATCCCACGAGTCAGGACCTCGAATCGGTCATGAAAAGCTTCGAGGAAGAGATAGCAGCCGCAACCACTTCTTGCCAGTCGTCGCCGCGTCCGGGATCGGAGACTCTGCTGGCTCCGGTGCCGGTGGTTGATCTGACGTCGGAATCTGGGGAGTCCAAACCCGACCTCGGGTACCTTCTAGAAGCTTCGGACGACGAGCTGGGCTTGCCTCCGTCGGAGAACTTCAGCGACGAGGCGGCGAAAGGCGGGGGGAACGAGTTGGTCCGAGTTCCGTCGGACTCGTCCGTAGCCGACGAGTTTTGGCAGTTCGACGATCCCCCTCCGAGTACGTTTGACGGGCTGTTCGGAAACGACGATGTGTATTTTGACTCGGCTGATTACGGCGAGTTTTCGTGGCGGTTCGAAACACTGCCGGCACAGTAGCCCGAAATGAAACGGCGTCGGTTGGACGGAATATGATGCCGGACCGATCTGTAAATTTGTCCCCTTTTTACTTTTTTTGAAAAAGGAATGGTGAAAAGAATATATATGTAGGACCGTTACAGTAGGACTTTAGACTGATATGGAAGGAAGATCAGAAAAGTAACAAAGAAATTCGTTGGCGCCAAAAGAAAAATAAAATAGGAAAATGAATGGTTCGCTTATTTAATGGTGGTCATTTTAATTTTGAACCCCCTTTCGAGGGAATCTGTTCTTGCAAAGCATTAAGCAAACTTTCTAGAACGATAGCCCTGTTTCTTTTAAAACAAACTATATTATATTATTTAATTTAAAGATGAGAGAATAGCTTAACTTCACAATAGTCGGTAATAATATAGTTTAAATTTATTTTTATAAAAATTAAATTTGAAATATCATACTAAATAAAGAGAAATGTCATAATTACGCTTATCAACTGAAAGAAGAAAGAATAGCAGTAAGTGCTGTCGAAATTTAACCACAAATGGATGAAGTCCTTAGAAGAGCAAGATTGTTTTTGGAGTGTGATGTCCACACTTCATTTTACTTCTCACATACCCTTCTAATTTTCGGCCGTCGGATCGAATGAATTGAAAAAGATCAACGGACAAAAATTAATAAGAGGTGTGTGAGAAGTAATTTAGGGTGTGGATAGCACACCCCTTGTTTTTTACGTAATTAGCTTGGAGGACATGATTCTTGATTTTTTACGATATAAATGTCCATCAAAGATATTAAAGCCGTCGATAGGAGGAGATTTGAACATGAGACCAGACGGAGGAGATTCAAACATGAGACCAGAATTCGAGGAGGACGGTAAGAGAGAACAAGTTTTTTGTGAAAGATTTAAAAAGCTAGTTATTGATCCTAAATGGTTAACATGCATGACTTTTTTATTATTCTTAAATATTAACTTTAGGCAGATTAATTTTTTCAACTAAATTTATAAATCATGTAAACCGTTTGCATCATAATTTATTTCGTGAATAAGAATTCTAAATTTATAAAATAATAATATAAATCTCACTTTAAATAGATTTGAAGGTAAAAAACTTGTTATATATTTAGACGATGTACCATGATTCTCAACTTCTTTTTTGGACGATGTCATGAAAATTGTGTGAGGCATATTCGCAGTCCATTATTTTTCAAGAGTTAAAGCATCAAAGAATAAAAAATCGTTTAGTTATTCATTTAAACTGAAACAATCGACAAGTTTGACGGCAATGAATATTTTTTATGTTGGTCTGTCCATTATTTGATATATAAGAGTGATTAAATAATCTTTCTACCAAAAAAGACCGAATAATCTTAATTTACTTATACTTACTTATGCATAGAAAATATTTACACCGTGTATTAAAAAATGTATGATAATGATTGTGACATGTACTCTAAATTGTTTAATTCAAATGACGAAGGTGCACTCAAAGGCAGGACCCAAGCATTTTTTTTAAGGAAAACTAATGAAAAGGGTTAGAAAACTTTGAGTTTTAATGATAAGGACAAAATAAAGGGTAAAGTGAATAGTGCCATGATTGACTTTTTAGTGTAAAAATGTGGTTTTTCGTTAAAGATAACAGTACCGGGAGCTTTTCGTTAAAGTTCCTTTTTTTTAAGGAAAATTAGTGAAAATGGCTTTAAAAATTTTGAGTTTTAATGATAAGGACAAAATAAATGGTAAAGTGAATAGTATCAAGATTGATTTTTTAGTGTAAAAATGTGGTTTTTCGTTAAAGTGAACAGTACCATGAGCTTTTCGTTAAAGTTTTTTTTTTTTTAATGTGTAAAAGAAAGACTTTTAAGTAAATTTGGTTAGTTTCCTTATTAGTAATTGATTTATGGTAGAACTTCAGTTTTTTTTAGTGACAATAACATTCCAATACTAAATAGCAAAAATAAGTAATCTATTGAACAATAAAAATAAGATTTCGATTAAAAGTGGAAAACAAGTAGAAGGGGTGTATGCATTCCTTCAGCCTCCGCTACATCTGGGCAAATTTGTTGTATGCGACATTTTGTCAATGCAATTTAAACTCCTCGTATTTGGCTGTACATAACAATGACCGCACTAAAATCACTGACATATAGGCAACACACTCTCCTCTTATTCTTCTCTCCTTGTTTTCTCTTAATATTTTCTCTATATTTCACGACTTTATTAAATATTGTAAGAGGCGAAAACCGTAACCTTGCAATAAATAGAACTAATAATGAGAAAAAAGTACATAGACAACTCAAAATAATACAATAGTAGACTCGTCATGAGGCCTTTTGAAACACGTGATTGCCAAATTTGTTCAAGGAGGAACGTGATTAAGGTACTAAACATCAAATTAAGGTTGCTAAAACATTAAATGAGTTGCCAAATGATTAAAATACCCTGCGAGGGCCCACATCGGCGGTGATATGATATAGGACGATCAAACGGTGATCTGAAGTTCCATTTGCAACAACAACCATAGAGAAAAACATTCCTGCTCCTGCTTCAGTTGACTTGCACATTCGGCTTCTTTCTCTGAAACCCTTTGCAGATCACAGGCTCCGATACTGTAACGACGGCGGCGATTCCGTCGAGGAGAAGATGAAGATCTTCGTCAAGACTCTCAAGGGCTCCCACTTCGACGTCGAAGTGAAGCCTGAGGACACGGTTGGCCTCAAACCTTCTGATTCAATTTAGTTTTTCAATTTTAAATTTCGTGTTAATTTCTTAATTTGCATGAACTAATGCGCAATTATGATCGTAATCGGAGTGCTTTCTAGGGTTTTTGTTACTAATATCCGTTTGTTTCGTTATTTGGTAAGGAATTAATGTGTAAGCATTAAGAGATTACTAGTCTTTTTGCACGTGTAATTTATTTATTTATTTTTAAATCATCGCGTGCTATGCTAGAGTTATAAATTTATTAATGTATGAAGTCGTTCATATTTGAGAAAGGTGTGCACGGTATGAATATATTGATATGAAATATGAAATAAAATTTATAGACGATTTTCTAATATTATACATTCTTGCATAAAGAAGAAGGAAGAAAAAGTGATGACCTCTGAAATTATAAAAACATTTCAAACAAAGGGATAATACGTAAAAATCATATGAAACAAATGATAATACTCATACTCGCACCAACAAAAGTTTGAAGTGAAGGGAGCAATACCTGTTTGATGTCGTTAATGCAATAAACAACATTTTCCTGTCATTCCTCCACTTGAACCAAAAGTCAAAATTAATATATAAGAAGAAGAAATACTAGTAGAAAAAACACTTTGCGCGACGTAGGCTCCTTCGTCGTGCAAAGTCAAAAATCGTTGCCCAAGGGTTTGAGCGACACAACCTTCGTCACGCATAAACCGTCGCGCCAAGGCAGTGACGCTAACGTTTGCGCGACGAAGATATAACCTGTGTCGCGCAAAGTGTCCTTGCGCGACGCACCACCTACGTCGAGCAAAGTGTCCTTACGTGACGCAGAACCTACGTTGCGCAAAGTGTCCTTGCGCGACGTACTACCTACGTCGAGCAAAGTGTCTTTGCGCGACGCAGAACCGAGGGATGAAGAACACTGAGTGACTCGAAAGGTTTATTTGAGAATACATTCTCGGAGATGAAGAGATGAAGAGAGGGTGTGCTTTGGTTGTGGAAGGCGAAGGTTGGACTTATAGAATTTTTTTTTTCACAACCGGTACTATTTGTCGGCAGCCGGTGATGGATGAACAGTACCAGTTACGCGCTTTCTGACACAGTCGTCCGTAATTTCCGCGAAGCTGACTGTGCATGCGACGAGTGACGATACGTCTGGAATGATGATCTTTTGAAAACCGGGGTTCAAATCCGGGTTTAGCTCGTGGTTTTCGCAACGCTCCAAGCTGCATGTGACGCATGTGACGAGTGATGACAAACTGGAAAAGCTGATGCCACGTGATTTCTGAGTCAAGCCCAGCTTTTGATAGAGGAACGGCTCTTTTGAGACAGGACTCCGGCCTTCGAGAAAGGAGCGTCACTCTTTGATTTGCGAGAGGACACGTCTTCGACCTCTGAGGAGCGCCTCTTCATTTTCTTCTTTTTATAGAGGCATGAATTTTGTTTCACCTCACACTTGAACTCCCTCCTGTAAACACTTTTCTTGAACTTCTGTAATCTTAATTTTCCTGATCTCTTCTTTCTTAACACATTCTGAAAATGTCTTGCCCTTCCGACCGTCGCCTTAACTTGAACGTCGGAGAAGATGATGACTTGTCTGTTGTGCGGAAGCGTCAAATATGAAACCAATAAACTAACACGGCAAAATATGACAAGACAAAAAATCCAATTGACACAAGGATTTATACTGGTTCGGCGTAAGCCTACGTCCAGTTCCGAGACGGCGAGGAAATTCCACTAACATCAATATGGAGATTACAAATAGAGTTTTAACTCTCAAACGCAAATCCCACATACACCCAATAGCTCTCACTCTCACAAAGAACAAATGGAGAAGATGGACACACATCAAATACCATCTCTCCCAACAGCTACACAACATGTAGCAACAACATCTTTGATTGAGGGATTACTAACAAAAGGGGATTACAAACAAATGGGAAGGAGCAACACTATTTCAAATGGGAGAGCCGAATGCTCTCCCTGGTATGGCTCTCATCTGCTGTGCTCCCCCTCCAAAAACCAAAGGCATAATCAAATGCCTTAATATAAACAAAGGCTCCACCTTCTCTCTCTTTCTTCTGGTGCTCTCTCCAAAACCGAAATGGGCTCCTCTCTTTTCCACAATCAATTGCTTCAAAAGCAACCCCTTAAAACATGAAAAGCCAAAACCCACGGGTGGAGAAGATAAAGTTGCCTTTTCCTTTTTTTCTCCCCAAAACAAGGAAAGATGTCCACCTTTTTCTTTTCTTTATTCAAAAGTGTATGGCCACTTGGCCACATAATCCAACATTGTCTTCTCCGGACAACATTTGGCGTCCGTCATTCATATCCCCCAACGGTCCTCTTACAGTTGGGGACTCAATGATGAGAAATGAAATAACCGCTACGGTGGTTGCTCGAAATCTCCTCACTCCAAGGGACACTAGGTTGCTATCCAGGCGGTCAGACGAGTTGGCTGTTCAGGAATCTCTAGCTCTCAGCGTCCAAAGTGCAGGCTCAGTTTCAAACATGGGCCAGCGCCTTCTTGCAAGATCTCGGCAGGTGGAGTCGCTGATGGCGGAGGTGGTGAGTCTTCGGCAAGAGGTGAGAGGACTCAGGCACGAGAATAAGGAGTTGCACCTGCTTGCAACTAGTTACTCGACCAGCATGAAGAGAAAGCTAGACCAGCTGCAGGAGTCGGACGGTCGGATCCAGAGTGATCATGAAAGGTTCATGGCGCTACTCCCAAGGTTTATGTTGCCTTCGTCTTCTGGAGTAGCACCAAGCGTTCCGGCTCCGGAGATTCCAACTCTGGCGCTTCGTCTTTCCGAAGCTCCGTCGACTTCTGAGACACCACCTGACTGTCTTTGAAGAGTCCCTACTTGTTTGCACATTTCTTTGTAAAAATTTTTCTTTGCAGAATGTAAATTTATGTAAAATTTCAGGCAAATAAATAAAATGGACTTCATTTCCGTCAAAAAGATATTATATATATATATATATATATATATTTTATCTTTCGGTGGGTAAGCTCACATTCAAAAGAGAGAGAGAGAGAGCTTTTTAGCTAAGACACGAGGATAAAGGCAAAGATCCCTGACAAGTTGTAATGGCTTTAGCTAAAGCTACTTTAGAGAGAGAGAGACGCTGCTTTCACCGATTCAATAGTGTACATATTTTAAATTGAAGAAGTTAAAAATGGACTTCATTTCGGTGGGTAAGCCCACATGCTTTCACCGATTCAATAGTGTACATATTTTAAATATGGCACTGGTATTGTTCCTTGTTATGATGTCAGTCAAAAGAGGTCAGGCTTTAGCTAAAGCTACTTTAGAGAGAGAGAGAGAGAGCTTTTTAGCTAAAGCTACCTTGAACGAATTCATTAATTGTAGGACTTGAACTAATCCTAATCCCTTAATAAAAAATAAAAAAACTATTCTATGAATACCCCAAATCATATTCAACGTGTATTATATTTTTCTTCAATGGTACCTCCAATATTCATGTTTTCTCTTCTTTTTTTTAACACTTGGAAGAGGTTTGGGCTGTCAGCGGCAAAAAGTGAATAAAAGGGCGCCTTACTTGAAAATTCTGGAAAATTATAGCGGGAGTGCTATAGAGGGAATAATACTTGTAATAAGTATATAACGTAAAAAATCATCAAAAAATCATCCAATAGTGTAAATATTTTAAATTGAAGATCGATTTCATTCACTGCATTCATATAGGGTCAAGGAGTGCTATAGAGGGAATAATACTTGATCTCTGAATGTTTGTTTTTTTGTGATTTTTGGCTTATGTGATCTCCAAACATATACAAACAAGTTTGACGGTTGTGATCGTTGAAATTAGTTTCAGAGAATTCGTATCCCATTGAAACGATAGATTGACTAACACTTAAGAGTTTATTTATATTTTCATTAAGTATAACATAAGATTTTGTGGTATCCACTAGTGTAAATATTTTAAATTGAAGATCGAATTCATTCACTGCATTCATATAGAGTCAAGGGGTGTAGCTGTAAAAAATCATCAAAATCGGAGTTAAAATAACCGTTAAATCGTGATTTTTCGTTTATAACCGTCGAAAAGCATTGTCCCGTTACTTGATCTCTGAATGTTTGTTTTTTGTGATTTTTGGCTGATGTGATCTCCAAACATATACAAACAAGTTTGACGGTTGTGA
The DNA here is from genome assembly GCA_963580275.1 of Crataegus laevigata. Classification (NCBI taxonomy): domain Eukaryota; kingdom Viridiplantae; phylum Streptophyta; class Magnoliopsida; order Rosales; family Rosaceae; genus Crataegus; species Crataegus laevigata. The sequence continues at coordinate 2,889,119 of OY756940.1, forward strand.
TCGTTGAAATTAGTTTCAAAAAATTCGTATCCCACCTCTTACTTGAGTTTTAGGGTTTACAAAGACTTTAAGAATTCTCTCTATTGAGTTTAATAATTCTTTAAATAGTATAGATGACATTATGCAACGTTTTCATTGAAATTCGTCAAGAATAATTTTGATTACAATGAATAGATAAAATTATCTATGTATATGTTAATTTTGACTACTTAATTATTTGGATAAATATAATGCATGTTTTGCATGAGTAAATTTTTAACCACTATTCATTTTTTCTTGTTCTGTACTTGTTTGAGGCCCATCTTCACAAGAAATATTACTTAAAAAAGAAAAAGTTAATTGAAAAAAAAAAAAAAAAATTGCGCGACGTAGGTACACGTGCGTCGCGCAAAACAGCTTTGCGCGACGCACCTGTACCTATGACACGCCCCGACCCCGATGTCCTGTAGACATCGGGGTGGTCACGTGCTGGCCGACACCCGAAGGGTGACGAAAGCCATTTAGAAGGTATAAAAACGAGAAATATGAATTTAGATTACACATTTAATAAGTATTTCAGGAACGTGTTCAGAACATACATCTAATTTGAAATATTACAAGAAAGAATACCAAATTTAATACACAAAAGAGTAGGTCCTACACCGAGAGGACTCGAAGATGCCAAATGCGGAAGTGCCTCGACGCCGGGATTGTATGCCTCGAATCTAAGCCCTGAAGGGGGCGCAAAACAAAGGTGAGTGGACCAATTTGATATACATATAAGAAAATAGTTATCAAGATACTAACCCCCAAGTTAGAAAACCAAAACGTGATATATAGGTAAGTTCTCCTAAACCTACCATACAGTACAGTATCCCAATCACAACTCATAATCATAATCATATCTTATCGTACAATATCTCAATTCAGATCAACACGCAAGGTAATACCCAAATAACAGCTCATAAGTATAGAGTCATAACCATATCAGAATAATCGCTAGTGAATGTCCAATATAACACTTCAGGCCCCATGCCAGCTCCCCGTCCCTGAGCATACAGTCAGAGGAAACCACACTTCAGGCCCAATGCCAGCTTCCCGTCCCTGTACTCGAAAGTCAGAGGTAACACACTCCAGGCCCTATGCCAGCACCATAACCGTCGCCCGGGATGGACCGGAACCCTATCCCTACATCCCGTAGCGGAAGTGGACCACTAGGTAGTATCAAATCAATGCCACATATATTTATTTAATCTCAACATTATATTTCAGCATTCAATACTCAAACATCGTATCACACTATTCTATACTCAAGCATTTCACTCATATAATTTCTTAAAATAAAGTAAGTATTTTTGAAGGGGTCCACTCACAGTACTGAGCCATCCAACGTTGCGCTGCTAGCGAACATAGAAAGCCGCACTAGTTGCCCCTAAGCACATAAAGGGTACAACTCAGTCAAACTCTGTTTTAACGATTTAATTTGGGAAAACGGACCTCAAAAACGGGTCCAGGACGTCCAAATTAGCCTAGGAGGGGTCCCGGACGGAACCCGAAAAAGGCAACCAAAAAGTCAACGTTGAACGTTGACTAGTCAAAGTCAACGGTCAACGGTCAAAGTCAAAGTCAACCGTTGACCGGGTCAACGGCCAACCGGGTCGGGTCAACGGGTCAGTCAACGGGTCAACGGGTCGATCAAAGTCCACGGGTCAATGGGTCAACCCGAATTGGGTTGGATCCGGATCTGGGTTTGGGTTTGGGGGTCTGACCCATTAGGGTCTTGGGTTTAGGTTAGCCCAATGGGCTTCTGGGTTAAATGGGTCCGGGCTTAAAGCCCTTAATAAAACCGGCCCAAGGGCCCAGGTTTAAAGAACCCAACAGGGTTATGGGTTTAGGCGACACAGGCCAAAGGCCCAGATCCTCTTCGGCCCAAGGCCTTAATTAGTTTTAGGAAAATACAAATAAAAATGATACGGGCTGGGGAATTGGGTTCGGTGGAATTGGGCCTAGTGCCCAATTACAAGGCCCAAAGGCCCTAATTTCATAAAACAGAAACTAAAATATAAATAATTAAATATATACATACGGGCTGGGTTTTGCAAACGGGCCTAAGGCCCGAAGGGCTTGGGTTTTGAGTTAGGTTACAGGCCCAAGGCCCGAGAGGGTTTTAGAACGGCCCAAAGGGCCTGCCTCTCCCACACGGCCTGAGGGGCCTGGGTTCGAACGGAAGAGAACGCCGGAGCTTCCTAGCTCCGGCCGACCACCACACCTAGCTTTAGGGTCCGATCTAAGTACCAAAACGAAGAGCAGAGAAATGGGGAGAGATTTATACCGATGGGTTCGCCGAGAGACGACCGGAGACGGTCGGAAAAACCCACGATGCTCACTGGTTTGCCGGAGAATGGGTGTGTGCACCCCATGGCGATTCCGACCTAAAACTCAGAGAATTTCACCAAATTAATTTCTAATTCCTAACCCCACACGCGAATTAAGTGAAAAGGGAAGTCGATCGGGGCTTACCTCGTCGGAGAGAGGGAGAATCGCCGGAGAGTTTTTCTGGGGTTCTTCTGTCTTCGCCGCGACGGGGAGAGATGAGAGACGAGAGAGAGAACGAGGGTGCGTGTGTGTGTGATCGTGGTGGTGAGGTCGCGCGAGAGGGACGAGAGGGTTACGGGAGAGTGAGGGTGCAGAGAGAGGTCGAGAGGGTTGAGAGACTGAGAGAGAAGAGAGGGACAGAGGAGAAGAGAGAGAGGGACAGAAATGAGAGAGAGAGAGCTCGGGGGACCAAACCGGGTGGGCCCAGTGGGCTCACCATTTAAGAACAAAAACAATTTTAAACTAAAAAGGGGTTTGGGGGCTAAATTGAAAGCTCAGAAAACCTTTAGGGATTAAAATGAACATTTTGTAACACATTGGGGATTAAATTGGTATAATAGAAAACATTTTGGGGGTTAATTTATAGTATTTAACATAAAATCGAGGGGCGGGCGTGTCAACCTACGTCGCGCAAAGCTGTTTTGCACGACGCATGCCCACCTCCGTCGCGCAAAGCAGCTTTGCGAGACGCAAGCCCACCTGCGTCGCGCAAAGTCAAGGAAAAAACGGTAATTTTATTTTGGTTTTGCGCCAAAAGTTTGCTCGACAAAGTACGGCGTCGCGCAAAGCCGTTCTGCTCGACGCATGCCTACCTGCGTCGCGCAAAGTCAAGAAAAAGCGGTAAATCCTTTTTAGTTTGGCGCTAAACGTTTGCGCGACGAAGGCGGCGTCGCGCAAAACGGTTTTGCGCGACATATGTTCACGTTCGTCGCGCAAAGCTGTTTTGCGCGACGCCTCCCTTCGTCGCGCAAAGTTATGTCGCGCAAAATCCGTTTGCTCGACGTTTTGTGTTCTACGTCGCGCGAACTGACTTTGCGCGATGAAATTTTCTTCGTCGCGCAAGTCCTGGTCACGCAAAGTGTTTTTTCTACTAGTGACAATACAATGTGCCGAAATGTGAAGAATTCTCAAATTGATTGGAGAACCATAATTCATAAACCAAAAGCCAACGTGAGGAAAATAGAAAAATACCTTATCACTTATTTTTTTTTACTATTTTTCTAAAATGTCATCAACATGAAATTAAAATGGATGCTTTCAGAATAATCCTACACAACCGTAGGAAAGAAAGTATTGAAGATTAAGAAATAGTGACGGATCATTGGAAAAATTAAGAAGGTAATTCGATAATGATATATTCTCTTGATGCCTCTAATATGAACTAACAATCGTAGAACCCTAACAATGACAAAAGAAGAGTAGCGTGCAAACCATATTCATATTTGCATTTTGCAACACCATAGTGTATTTGAAACCAAACTAAAATATAAGTAACTTTTTAGATAGAGCCACGTACCAGCACGATTGGGGCGAGGAAGCCTTCTAAAGAAATAGCAAGTATGAGTTGCATGAATAACCCGAAAAGCTGATGTCGTTTTGCCATGCAGATTAATCTATCGAAATTTGAAAAGCAATATTGGCAACTAAAAAGCGAAGAGATAAACAACTAAAAAAATGCAAAAGGACACGAATGGTTGACAAACTCCGTTTGGAAGCCTCTCTCACAAAGCCAAAGCCTTTCTTTTGCATCAGGAAAATCCCCAAATTGTCTTGAGATTTCTTTCTCGGATAAATCTTCATCTTAATGGTCTTTTCTTGTTCCTCAATCTAAGGAGGTGTTTCCGAATGGCCTGAATCCTGATTGGAATAAAATTCACGCGGAAATTGAACATAAACAAATTGTGAAACTTAATTAAAACCTGCAAAAACCATATTTTGGAGAATCTGAAAATTGAAGTGTATTGTGATTAATCGTATAATTGATTAAAATTTGAAACATTAACTAAAATTGTTGTGCAGATTGGAATTAGAGAAAATGAGATGAAAGATATCGTTTCTTTTATGAAAGAAAGAGATGGATTTTTTTAGGAACTGCTCTGTCATGGTTTTGGAGGACGTAAAAATGGGGTGCGTGGGGTAACTGCTCTCTCCGTCTCTAAGAAGGTGATTCTTAGAAGTAACTGACATGTGTTTTTTTTTTTTTTTTATGTTTAAAAAAAAAAAAAGTACCCATAGTAGTTATGATCCTTATTTCTTTGTCTCTTGTGGATTTTTTTGTTTCAAGGGCTTTTGTGTCCAATTATTTTTAGTGAAGCGTTGAGACACCAAAACTCACTTTTGGCATTCTAGTATTACAGATTTGTCTGTATTTGCTTGTGTAAGTTACTTGGAATTAGATTTTTGATTAGCTTATGGTGCAATTGAAATTAATCTTTCCTTTTTTTGTTTCTTTCAATTTTGTTAGAGTTGTTTTTTGAAATTTATGAATTCTGCGATACGGGAGACTTTGGGATAGCATTCAGCTTTCTAATTCTAAATGTAGGAAATGTAGTTTGGTGGAGTTGTAACTTGTAATTTTACTTTGCTTTCTGCTACGCGGTAAGCGCTGGGGACTTGATCGAAGATACGATAATCGTGACTAACTGGTATTCTATCTAGGTTGCTGATGTGAAGAAACACATAGAAGCTTCCAAGGGTTCAGATGTATACCCTGCTCTACAACAGATGCTAATTCATCAAGGAAAAGTACTTAAAGATGACACAACGTTGGGCGAAAATAAAGTTGCGGAAAATAGCTTTGTTGTGATAATATTGACTAAGGTAATGTTTCGTTTTCTATTCAACAATTTAAAGTGCGAAGTGTCCTTCAAATAAATATGGCCTGAAAATACCTTTTCGAATAAAAATTTCCTGAAACCGTATTCAATTGAATTATTCAGTTAGTAGCGACAGTGAGCTCTGAAAGTAAAAAATAAATGAAGCAGTGACAGAACTGATCCTTGTATTATAGCTGCTGTCTTGGTAAAGAAGCATTCATGAAGAGGTGTTGTGTTTTATGGCACTCGATAGTTTTGAAATTGCTGTTTTGAGATGATGTCGTGTTCTTGTCTTGCGATTGCCCTGTTTCTTTCACGTATAATTTATGCGAAATCTAGTAATACTTTAGTGTAAAATTGTTTACTTGAAGTTGACGATGTCATCGTGAATACCCTGGTTCTTTCACATCTGATTTGTGCTAACTATTTGTCTGGTTGAAATTCCTTCTCCCACCAGCTCAGACCTTAAGGCTCTATAATGTTGCACGATCTTATTTCCGTTGTCTGTTTCGAATCTGACTAGCTTCCCATCAAAAAAAAGAAAAAAATAAAAAGTTGAATGGTGATGAGTTGTTATTATGCTCAACTCCTGTTTACTAGTTGTTGACTTTGTATACTTAAAAATGCTAGAGTAAGAGCCCACCCGGTGATGGTTCAGGTGCATCAACTGCAGCTACAACTGAGGTAAGATTTTCATCCTCTTGTCATTGTTTTCATTAGGTTATACCTAAGACACGGTTAAACTCGAATGACTTGTTTTGATATTCAAAGAGTTGAAAGCCTCAAATTGATGTTCTATTGTAAATTTTATCGCCTTCGTGCTATTCTTCAGGAGAAGATATTCTACCTAATGCTTGCTTTAACATCTGTGCGGGCACCACAGCCAAGTGCGCATACTGGTGCTCCAACTGCGACATTAACAGCAAGTCCGGCTCCAGCAGCAGCCTCAACACTGTGAGTCTGAGATCTTTCATGCCATTATTTTTTTTAAGTGTTAGGTGTAGCAACAGCATGCTGTTCATCTTTCTTTATACATGTTCTGTTGTAATTATATTATTTTCTCAGGCCCGCATTTGTTACCACGCCTGCTCCTATTGCTTCGGCTACCACTGAGTGAGTATTATTATTCCTTCTGGTGATGCCTTCAGTTCGAAATTTGGAGCTCCTGTATTTCATAGTCATGTGTTTAGTATTACCTCTGTTTGCTTCTCCCCCACCCCTTCCTCATTGGCTTTGCATATTTTTTTTCTTGTCTAAAATAGTTCAGTGTAATTGTTGAAGCAGTTCACAAGCTGGTTCTTACGGCCAAGCAGCATCTGATCTGGTAGCTGGACCTAACTTGGAGGGAAAAAATCAGCAAATTCTAGATATGGGTGGAGGGACATGGGACAGGGATACTGTTGTACATGCTCTTCGTGCTGCAGCAAGACCTATTGACTATCTTTATTCTGTAAGTCAAGATATTGTAATGACAAATTTACAAGTTGATCTACCCTCTTTTAGTTATATACCTTCCAGATTATGTCCTAAGTTTTCAACAAGGGTAACAAGGTTGAGTAGCATTTTTGAAAGAAAAAAAGTTGATAGGAGTAGTGATTTTCAGAACCTAAATCAGCAGTTATCCCTTCTCTTGGATTATTGCTGTCTTTTCCTTTTGATGTTAATTTCGTATTTCTTGAAGGGTATCCCTGAGCAACCTGAAGCTGTCGGTGGGCAAGTCGCAAACTCTCCAGCACAACCTCCACAGTCAGCACAACCAGCATCCGGTCCTCCAAGCAGACCTAATGCCAATCCTTTAAACCCTTTCCACAGGTACTTATTATGCAGATCTCTAATAAATTATGGTAGGGAATTCTTTTTAGTAAACTTGAATTTTGTTGAAGCAGGGCCTTCTTAATGTGGGGGCTGGTGCTGGTGCTGCAGGCAATCTTGATTTTCTACGTGACAACCAACAGGTCATTTCTATCTCCCTCTCTTCTTCTCTCTGCCTGTATGTTTGCTTGTGCGTGTGTGTGCACATCTGTGTACGCAGCCATGCTTGAACATTGTCGGTTTCCTATCTAAAAAAAATTATAAAAGAAAATTATTCTTTTAACTTTCTATTTGGTGTTGTTTGTTGCAGTTCCAAGCCTTGCGATCTATGGTGCAGGCTAATGCACAAATATTGCAGGTTCTTTCGCACCCAAATGTGATTTAATTACCATCTTCTTTTGGCACTCATTATGTTATTCTTGTCTCAGCCTATGCTGCAAGAGTTGGGGAAACAAAACCCTAATCTAGTGAGGCTAATTGGTGAGCATCAGGCTGACTTCCTTCGCCTGATTAATGAACCTGCTGAAGGTGGAGAAGTGTAAGGACTAAGGAGCTTATTATCTTACCTTTGATTTAGTATTTGAGTCTTTAGAGGTGTCTTGTTGGTTACACGTTTGTTAAACGTTTGTATGTTTATTGTGTGCACTGTTCGATTTGTTTCAGGAACGTACTGGGGGATGCAGCAGTGCTGCAGGCAATAGCTATTACTCCTGAGGACCGTGAAGCTATAGAACGTATAAGGAACCTGCTTAATCAACCTGCTAAAGGTGGAGAAGTGTAAGGAGCTTATTATCTTACCTTTGATTTAGTATTTGAGTCTTTAGAGGTGTCTTGTTGGTTACACGTCTGTTAAACGTTTGTATGTTTATGGTGTGCACTATTCGATTTGTTTCAGGAACGTACTGGGGGATGCAGCAGTGCCACAGTCAACAGCTGTCACTCCTGAGGAGCGTGAAGCTATAGAAAGTGTAAGTTGTTCCTTTTTATTTTTTATTTTTAATTTTATTTGTACTCAAATTAAACGCATGCAATGCATAGGAATGTAGTTATATAGTTACGTTGGATAACTAGTTTCCTTTGAGAACACAATTTTCCTTCTCGTTGACGATTTCTTTTTCCTCACCCCCAGCTTGAAGCAATGGGGTTCGCTCGAGCAATTGTGTTGCAGGTGTTCGTTGCCTGCGACAAGAACGAAGAATTGAGCGCCAACTACCTCTTCGACCACATGCATGAATTTGAGGACTAAAATCTATGGAAGATCACCGGTCGTTGAACCCGTTGGCTAAAAAATGAAAAAGATTATAAGAACCCCTCGTCTGGCCTCAGTTCCATTGCATTTTTTCCCTTCACATTAACCCTTCTTAGTTTGGAGTTTGGATTATGCGGATTTTCTGCAGCGTAGAAGAAATGGCAAGCTATAACTTTCTTCGCGGATCTACTCTCTTCGTTTCTTGTCTCTTCCCAGTTTCTTGTTTCACGAGTATATATTGTTAACTATTTGTATATAAAATTATAAAGCCAAGCAAGACAAGAATTTTTTTAGTAGGTTAGTCTGATCACGTGATCGGTTAGGCCTCTAGTGGGATCCGTGCATTCTCGTTTGTAGTTTCATGTGATCAAATGCCATCCAAGTACAAGAATACCTCTTATAAGAGTGGCTTGTTCAGTCACGTGGTTAGGCGTTCTTACTCAAGTTTATTTTACCATTCCAATGTATTTCTTCACTTGCTGTTGTGAAATATCTGATTAAAAATGGACGACGACATCACATCTATGAAATAACCGTCCCGAATTTATACCCTTCTAGGCTTCTCCCATCCTCTCCTTTTCGTACAAGCCTTTCTAGAATTGCGAACGAGACAAGTTAGGAAAACTGTAAATTAGAATACACGTCGGTGTCCATGAATGCATGCCTACCTTCTGTTGTCTTGGTTTCAGTAGTTATAAAGACCTCTGCACTCCATTTTTTTAACCAAGGTTTATAGGCCACAATTTGCCTTCCCCACCCAACAAAACAAGAACAACCCAAAAATATATATAGTGATTACTAATAATATCATCAATATTACAGCACACATTTGTGTCCACACGTAAATGAAACAGTAAGCTTAACTAATCTGACAAGTTACTCTGCTAGCTCGATCCTTTCCTTGATATCACATTGCCTATAAATAATGGAGCTTCCTTGGTCACTTAGACTTAAAACAATATACGAGACACCAAAACCAAAATGGGAGAGATGGAGGAGACAGGCAGTCATGCTACGAGGAAAAAGGGTGGCTTGCTCACTATGCCCTTCATCTTTGGTAAGAGCTAATAAAATCCAGTGGTTTCAAATTTTTGAGGCAGACCTGAGGCTAGGCAAGTTAGTTAATTAGAGTAGTGTGCTTATCTTTCTTTCTGCACCCAAATTTGAAGTTTCTTTTCATAATTTTGATGAAATTGGCATAAATTATCCTATCGTTGTTACCTCTTATCCTGCATGTATCTCTTTGTTTGTTTAGTTTTTTTTTTTGGGATTTAATTGATTATGATAGTAATTAGTGTATTGTTGTTGTGGGCTTTGTGTGTGTGTAGCTAATGAGTTTTGTGAGAAGTTGGCTGTGGTGGGAGTCGAAGCAAATATGATGACATATTTGACAGCGCAGCTTCATATGCCCTTTACAAAAGCAGCCAACACCCTCACCACCATTAGTGGCACTGCAAGCTTGACCCCCTTGCTTGGCGCCTTCGTTGCTGATGCTTACGTTGGCCGCTTCTGGACTATCACCATTGCCTCCATTATATATCAAATTGTATTTTTCTCTCTCTCTACTAATACATATTATGCCCACCCAATATCAATTTTATTTGTTAATTAATTAAATACTAATTCAGTTTTCTATTTGTACAATTAATCAATGAACCAGGGAATGATTGGCTTAACAGTATCAGCAGCACTTCCACAACTGAGACCTCCCCCATGCAACCACGATCGAGTGTGCGAAGAAGCCGATGGGGGGCAGCTAGCATTCATGTATGTCTCCCTCTTACTAGGTGCACTCGGGTCGGGCGGAATCCGACCCTGCGTCGTGTCATTCGGGGCGGAACAGTTAGACGAGAATGACGAAAAACAAACCACCAAGACGTGGAACTACTTCAACTGGTACTACTTTGTGATGGGGGCATCAGTACTAGTGGCTATCACGGTGCTTGTGTATATTCAAGACAACGTTGGATGGGGTTTAGGGCTTGGAATTCCAGCTATAGCCATGTTTCTCTCAGTTATTGTGTTTGTGATCGGGTTCCCGCTTTACCGGAACTTGGAGCCGGCGGGGAGTCCGTTTACCAGGTTGATACAAGTGGCAGTGGCTGCCTACAAGAAGAGAAAGCTGTCTATGGTGTCTGATCCTAGAATGTTGTATCAGAATGATGAACTTGACGGTCCTATTTCTATGGGTGGAAAGCTTCTTCACACTAAGGATATGAAGTAACTCTCTCTCTCTCTCTCTCAAGTTGCATGTTTATTGTGCCTCTAAACGACTTATTAAGTTGATTTTTGTCAAAATGTGTGGTCCTAACTCACCATCTAACAACATGAATTTGATAATATAGTATATATGAGTACTATTTTTATAGTAGGCATTGCGTTTTATGGTAGAAAAATGAGATAATCATCATAAGAACTATACCTTCACAACATATAACCTCTTATATATTTCATTGTTTTTTTTTTTTGCTATATAATATAAAGGTATTATACGAATTCCTGCTAAGAAAAGTCTCGATTGTGTATACATATAGTAAGTTTAGAAGATAAACATAATTACCCAATTGGTTAGTAGTAGTATAGGGCACAATTTTTATAACCTACCCACCAGAAAGAAAAAAAGGTCGGCTCTCTCTCAAACCTGCTTTTTTTAACCATGTTTTGACATGGAGACGACCAGTTTAGCTGCTAGTAGCATCGTCAAATTATCACGATCGTCGTTAGGTGGAAACATGTTGCAGATAATGACTAGATCATTTGTCCACGCACTATTCATGTTTTGGTTGTAGGAACCAGTCCCTTGATCTTCCACAGGACCATATATATATATACTTGTGTTTCTATCATTGCTTAGTAACAGAAATCTCACGTCCTCTACTCCATTATCAGAGACTCAGAGTCATCCCCACTTCCCCAATCCACAGCAACCCAACAAATATATAGAAAGGAAGAACATAAAACCTAGTCACCTTACCCTAAACCCTAATGGTGAAATAATGCAGATTTCTTGACAAGGCAGCGATCAAGATGGAGGAGGACAATCTCAAGGCACCAAACCTATGGAGGACCAGCACTGTTCATCGAGTCGAAGAACTGAAATGCGTGATCAGAATGGGACCTATATGGGGATCAGGAATACTCCTCATCACAGCCTATGCCCAACAAGGCACATTCTCACTCCAACAAGCCAAAACCATGGACAGGCACCTCACAAACTCCTTTGAAATCCCTGCAGGCTCCATGTCAGTCTTCACCGTAGTCACTATGCTCGCCACGATCGCATTGTACGACCGCCTCTTCATTCCGGTGGCTAGAAAGTTCACCGGGCTAGACCGGGGAATAACATTCCTCCACAGAATGGGAATAGGGTTTGTCATTTCGGTATTTGCCACATTGGTCGCCGGGTTTGTCGAAATGAAGCGAAAAAAGGCGGCTTTTGCACACGGGTTGATCGATCATCCTCATGATATAATCCCCATTTCAGTGTTTTGGTTAGTTCCTCAGTATGCCCTTCATGGGATGGCTGAAGCATTCATGTCAATTGGGCAGCTCGAGTTTTTCTATGACCAGGCGCCAGAGAGCATGAGAAGCACAGCTGCCGCGCTGTTTTGGACCTCCACCTCGGCCGGGAACTATGCGAGCACTCTTTTGGTGTCACTGGTGTACAAGTATAGTGCTGGTCCTGATGGATCGAACTGGCTGCCGGATAAAAATTTGAACAAAGGGAAGCTGGAGCACTTCTATTGGTTTATCACGTTATTACAAGTTGTTAATCTTATTTACTACATATTTTGTGCCAAAATGTATACGTTTAAGCCGATTCAGGTCGTAAAGAAAGAAGGTGCCGAGCATGGGGAAAAGTGGGCCTTGCTAATCAAGTCCGGCCCTGAGAACTTGGGGGCTCTACGCCAGCTTTCGAAGTGAGACTCTAGAGTTCTTTGACCCTAAAAATTAATTCGCTAAATTTGTGAAAAAATGTATTTATACATCAAATATCATTAAAGATTAATACCAAAAGAAGAAAGAGTACAAACATTATTTAAATATTACATGTCTTACATTTTTAGATACAAATGTACTAATTAAGTTTACATAATCTAATTATTCAACCAATTTTTTTTCAATTGATAATACAGCTAACCCATTGGGGGTTTGTCCGTTTAGGGTTTGATGTCTGGCAATCTAGGGAGTGCGACAAAAGAAGTAAACATCTTTGTTTTTCTAGTCAATAAGAACATGTTGACGTTTCACATTTCACCTTCAAAATAAGTTTGCTTTTTAATTCAGTTAATTATATAAACAATCAAATCTTACAAATATTGGGCTGAGTCGCTTAACCCAATGAGCTATTGTATTTAGACAAAAACTCAAAATCTGTAAACTTCTTGTTTGAACAAATACAAGCTTTGTGATATATTAGGGACTCATTTTTTTTCTTCACATTTAACCCTTCTTAGTTTGGATTATGTAGATTATCTGTAGCGTACAAGACATGGCAAGTTATAACTTTCCACGCAGATCTACTCTCTCTTCGTTTCTTCTTTCTTCTCGATTTCTTACTTCATGAGTATATTATTAACTACTTGTATATCAAATTATAAAACTAAGCAAGACAAGAAAAAATTTAGTAAGTTAGTCTGATCACGTGATTAATTAGGTCTCTCACAAAGAGTGGGATCTGTGCATTCTGGATTGTAATTTTGTGAGATCAAATGCTATCCAAAATCCAAATACAAGAAAACCCATTGTAAGGATAAATTTTTAGTTGTGACGAGAATAAGGATGGTACACAAAGTGTTTTTATGTAAGTAGTGAGATTTTTTAATTTTTAAGTTATTAACCTTTTAACACACATGTCCCACTATTTATATAGGGATACGTGATGTTCCACCTCGTGTGACGGTCACACTGAAAAATCTCTCTATTGTAAGAGTGCCTTGACTAGTGACGTGGTAAGACGTTCTTTTTTCTTTTTAACCGTACGTTTAATGTACTTCTCCACGTGAAGATGCCGTGGTGAAATAGCCGATTAATCCGTCTTGGTCCAGATACAGCCTGCAATGTAATTTATATAAATCAGGAAGACCACAAATTCTGTGGCACTTAAATTATGGATGCAGGACGAGAAATTTAGAGTCATGCACTGCTGCGTTGCAATTTCATAGTGGGAGCCCATGGTTTTGAATCTCATTTGCATGCAGTCGCCGTCGCAATATTTTCCAAATTAGCCATATATGAATACAAAGTCACGCAAAAACAATTTTTTTTTTATTAATAATGGACGAGAAAATGTGATGATCGGCAGCGCCTACATAGCCTTACCTTCACAAGAATTTACACTACCATAAAAACGAAGAAAACCGAGGATAGAATTCACATACAAAGTGAGAACAAAATAGAGTTTTATATTTTTGCGAAAGGTGCTCTAAAAATGATGATGTACTTTGAGGACTCGTACTCAAGTTTTGCCCCTTCTCAATATAAATTTCTTTTTAGGTTTTACTCCTATTGTAAATGTGAGGAAACTTCGGTAAGAGTTCTGGGACCAACGTGGAATCAGCTAATTATGTTAAAATTCAGAAAATCTTGCTCCTTCTTGTCATGCTCCTAGTCAATCCTGCTTAGCATGCGAGTTAATTATATACACACATATAATCTTTATAAGAGTTGCTTACTATTTCGCCCTAACAAGATATTTTAGTTTACTCCTTTTTTGTCCTTCCATCTGTCAAAGGAATGAACCGAACACTGAAAAAGTGGGGTTCGGCGTTTAGGGTTAGGTGGTACGTCGTTTGATCTTCCTTTTTATATTTGGTTTGTCGTTTAGAGTTCGGTGGCACGTCGTTTGGTCTTCCTTTTTTTATCTTTGGTTCGTCGTTCAAGTTGCAGCTGTATCGCAAAGAATATAAATAGGTGGATTTCTTTTGTATTTTGGCATGGATAATACTAGGAAGATGATTTATTTAAATTATATTTTATTAGTTAAATAATGTAAATATTAATGATTAAATAATAATTTAAATATTAAATATTAATTTACGTGTTTATTTTTTTATTAATAATATATCATATAATTTTGGTATCGTCTGAAATCGAATCAAATATTGCATATTGGAAGTCGATATGAAGGTGAAAAATCCTGCAGAATATTCAACGACGAGTCACTGTATATTTTATATGCAAAATGCGTGCCACCATAAATCACAAAGGCAAAAGTGCACAATTTACATATACATATTGGGTATGAATTATCACGAACGATGACAACTTTGTCATGTAACTTGCATTATCATCGCACGCGGAAACAAAAAACGATTTATAAAGACGTAACTCAACTTCGAATGAACCGCAATATACTTGATCAGTGGTGTTTTTGTGCATTAGAAATTTACCGTCTAATCTAAATTAGCCCAACATTTAGCATAACTATAAATATAAATCTTTTTAGATATAGCAACTGGAAAGTGCCTGAAATGAAAGAAACCAGAAAATCTCCTAGAGTGTCGTCCGTCGTTGGAAAAAGAGGAGAATGGGAATGCGCTTATCTTCTTAATCATGCACACGCATGCATGCAGCACTGAGCACTGAGCAGTGAGCACGACTTCGTTCCCGAATATGGATAGGTTTCACAGTTTTTGGCCGTGGGGCCTACAGACAAACATCGGAGGACTTGATTCACTTGACCACTCCGGAATTCTGATAGAATCATACGCAATCTCTATCTTTCGGTGGATCGGTGATGAGAGTTCAACAACATAGACCGTCCATGACAAACCTACCTCTTTTTTCTCACTTTTCTTCCATTTTCCATTTTCTTTCTGGTAAAATCATTTTTGGATATCAATAGACAAATATATTGTTTTAATCAACCGACTTAATGTGTGTGTGTGTCTATATATATATATATATATATATATATATATATATATATATATATATATGCATATGCGTAATATTCACTTTTTTTGCAATCACAGAGGTTTACCATATCTAATCTAAGGACTGAAAAAACATGCATGTTATTATAAAACAACATTTAAAGAATATTTTATCATATAAAATGTCCTTCACGTGTAAGCTAATTTAGAATTCATTAGGGTTCCATAGATGGATAAAATATTTTTTTTTTTGTCATTAGTTTTAATTTCTTTAAGAGACCATGTGTTTTTGTAGATAGGAAGCAATTAAAACTATTACAAAGATCATATATATGCCAGCAAACTTTATTCTGTCTTGTTCCCAAATTTTGTCGGCTGAAAATTATATCCGCCTTTCAAACTATATGATTGCATATTCTTTGTCCCAAAAAAAAAAATCTACATGATTTCATATTGCTATATGTTAAAATATTGAAAGCGCTACTTACCGCTCTGTGATTCCGAGCACATCAATCACCCTGGCAACAAAGGACAACTTATAATTTATATCACCTATTCACTTAAATTAGCTGGTTAGCCATAACAATTACGTAACGATACTAAATGTCTCATTCTTATAGAGAAACACAATGACTACTCTAGCATGCCACTACATTAGCATCAATGAAATTAAGGACCTAAAACAAACCACTGCTCTAGCATGCCAATCATGTAGTAAAAAAATGCGTGCACCAATTGGTCCCCTAAAGCCATCATTTTTATTTCTATTCCATCACAGCGAAATCATCTTGGATTTAGTATTACAATCTTTTGATATTTCTCTTTATTTATAAGTAATATGTTTTAAGTTTGATCCACATAACTTCTATATAACACGTTATTATGACGAACTCGTTATGTAACTTAATTTTTCCCACTCTTCAATGTAAAATACCATTGCATTGAAATGAAAAAGTAAACATTGAAATCATCCTAAACCCAAAACCTCACGAATCCAACAAAGCAAAACTGGTGCGTCACCGAGTTTTATTAGTGCAAGGACCACATTGGTCTTTTCCACTTCCAGGACCCCTTCTAGGCCACCCCACTGATCTTTGAATCACAATCAAAATCCGACTCATTTAGAAAGAGTCACAGTCGTACTGACAATTCATCGAACAGGCGGAAAGGTATAGTAAGTATGACACGTGGTTGGGTAATGGGTGATCAACCACTCTCGTACTGACAAATACTGGAACATTAGATGAAGAGGTTTATCTACATATGATTTATCTTAAGATTATCACAACTAGCATTCTTGCACGTGCGTGATATGATTTATCTTAAGATTATTACAACTAGCCTTCATGTACGTGCTTATACGGGTGCATAAAACATTTTTTGAATCATGGCGTGCTACACACGACTTACACGTCTTAAATGTATTATTATGCACGTGCGAAAGACATTTTTTTTATAATCGGCACTACATGCCTCTTAAAATATTTTGAACATGTTTAAAAATAGATAAAATAATATTTAATAAACAATTGATTGAATCACATTATTGCTACCCTATTTGTGAGGTACTACTTTTAAAAAAAATGTACAAAAATAATTAATTATTAAAAACACTTTATTTATATGATGAAAATATGCATAAAATGACAAAAGGAAAGTCAAATATTTGAAGTAAATGAATAACCAATTAAAGCAGCTAAATTCACATAATAAAATTGGTCTCTATTAAATTTACATTAAGAATAGAGAAAATAATATTTAATAAACAAGTGATTGAATCACATTATTGCTAGCACATTGTGTGGCTAAGCCTACATTCTTCCCCTTAATGTAGATAATATCATTTATTTAAAAAAAATCATTTGATAATTAATTTAATCACATTATTATGCGCGTTCGAAAGATCTTTTTTTATAGCCGGCATTACACGCCTCTTAAAATGTTTCGAACATGTTTAAAAATAGAAAAAATAATATTTAATGAACAACTGATTGAATCACATTATTGCTAGTGACACACATGTACCCAAAAGTAGGGCGTGCTGGCCGTCACGTGAGTGTGACGTAGCCAAGTGCACAGTGCGGAAGCAAGGATCATTAACGAAGTACGAACTAATTAAAATCAAACTACTAGCAACCTAGATAAGATATTGTGCTAGAGTGATAATATAGTACTTATACATAACCAGAGCGTACTAAGTCATAGTGCAGTCAAGCATGAATAAATAAGTTCGAATAACACCAACAGGTGTCCTACATAATAGCAAGTCTGTCAGAACTGCCGGAAGGTCCTCGCTAGCCACCACGGTACTCAAGCTATCTAGAAACTGGAGGGGCGAAAAACAAAATTGAGTGGGTCAGCAAAACAAATCTTTTCGAAATCACTCTTTTCTCAAAAGTATAGCCCCTCACCGTAAAACATGTATAGTTTCCCATAAAATAATACATACGTATATATCACAACCTTTCTCAGCATAAAACATTTCCAATGTATCTCATAATATGCCATGCAATGCGTTTCAATGCCAATCTGAATCTCATAAGCCATGCCATGCCATGCATTTCAATAATTATATCGCTACTAGATATCAACTCAGCCCTCGGCTGTACATATAGCTCATAACATCTCAATCTCATCATATATATACACTGCACATACATCAATATCCTCATGAGGTCATCATCATATCACTGTATCAATATAAGAATGCTCTAGTGCTACAATCACGTGAAGACTATGCGAATGAACGCGGGTCACCTACATGTCAAACCCACTCAAAGGTGGTCTATACGACAAGACTGTGCACCTAACTTGGATCCAAGGCGAGCATGCGGTGCGGGAGGTGAACGAGACGTGAAAGACTGTGTCCCTATCTCTGGGCGTGAGCACTAACAATATGTGCAGGTTTATGAGCTAACATATCACATCATATCTCATCATATATCGACTGTTCTTTCTCAACAATGCATGTACCTACCTGGTACTTACTTGGCATCCTCGGCACCAACATATGCATGAAATGTATATATGAATACTCATGCATCAATATTAAGTTATATACATGTCGATAAAAACGTACTTTTCATTTAAAATCTGATTCTGGGAAAATCATTATATAAAAAAATAGTTGCCCACTCACTGATAGGTCACCGGGTCGTAGCCCCCACGTCTAGCCTGGATACGCTTGTCCTCGGAATACGTCTCACCTATATGAGAAATTACTAAAAATACGTTATTTAAGCACATATACGTAACTACGGAAATAACTTCTCATACATAGCTCAATTTTGGCATACAAATATACCAACGCGACCTACTCGACGTCACAAACACCCAGAAATTTTTAGAATAATTTTTCCAGCCTCCACGCACTGCCACGCGCTGGCGACGGCACGGACCTACGCGCCGGGGACGCGACATGCACACTGACGGCGTCAGTTAACGCCGTCAGGTATATACTGGGAATATTCCGTCAACTCTTAACGGCGTCAACTAACGCCGTTAGCATATTCCGTCAAAACTGACGAAATATACCGTCGTCTTCTCCGGCGACTGTTCGCCGGTTTCTGGGGATTTTTCAAATTGTCCTATCTCACTCATTTTTCAACCATTTTTCATGATTTTTGTCTCAAATTAAAGCTAATAACATGTAGAATCACACCATATGAGTTTCAAGGCTTAAAATTCACTAGATTTCCTCCAAGAAAGTTTGATAGTACGGCTTACCTTGAAATACGTCAATCTCGGCCCTCCGACGTCCAAATTTATCAAACGAACATCCCTGAGCTTCGTGAGGACGTCAAGAAGCTTCCTATAAGCTTAGAATTCCCTAACAATCACATATATGAAAATGCATGAACAGTGGTATTCTCGTAGGTAAGTGGTTCAACGTGAAAACGACGGGAAACTTACCTGAAACTGGTATGGATGAACTCGTATCGACGAGATGAAGATGATGGTGTAATTATTTCCTTCGATCTGTTGAGTTTAGTGGCTCCTCTGGGCGTGTCCGTACATAAGGAGAAGAGAGAGACAGAGAGAGCTCGGGAGTTAGAGAGAGAGAGAGTCTGAGAGTGATGGACAGAGAGAGAGTGACGGGAGTGAGGTGATGGTGGATGTGTGTGGACCAAAACCATCCAAAATGTAAGGATACAAAATATCTCATTGGCTCCAATTATTGAGGGCCACAATTAATTGGTCCTCACACAAAACACATGCATACGTACATAACCCCGAAGGGGTAATTCCGCCAATTCGTCACTTAATTAATATATATATATCGGGACGGGTTGTCACAGCTAGCATATTGTGAGATACTAATTATAAAAAATAAAATAAAACTGTAAAAAAATAGTTATTAAAATGATGAAAATACCCCTGCCACATTTGATGCATTATTTTAGGTTACTTTTGAAGTTTTTTTGTTTGAAGGGCATTTCTGTCCAATTTTTTTTTGGTGAAGCTTGTGACCCCAAAAATCACTGTTCATTCATTGGGCTTGGTTTTATATATAAGATTTGCAAATTATACCTACACATGAATATTAGACACAAATATGGGTGATTTTTGATCGGATGGGATAAGGAAACAAGCATTCCAATGCTAATCTAAAAATGTTTCGGAACCAAATAATAGTCCTAATTTCAAAATTTTGGATTAATTAGCGGTAATTTCCAATCTCCTAATTTTGAACCGGATAGATACATTCTAATTGCCATCCCAATCTTTTGAAAATTTCAAAAAAAATAATATTCAAACTCGAAACATAAAATTTTCGATTCACGTTGAAATTTCCAACTCAACTTGCACCACTAGACACATGTTATATTTCAACTGATTACCATCACTTTATTTTCTCTTTCACGCTAGTACAGATCAGTGGTTAAAAAATCACTCATCTGCAACTAGATCTAGATGACTGAACTTCGTACATTCCATCATAAACAAAATTCTATTGGTTGTAAATGTTTGGTTTTGGTGAGTTTTTCAGTTTTCAGTATTTCACCTCTCACCAGCGTCATTCCTCACGTCAAGCGCACTATGCCTTCACACGCCTTGTATAATTTGGCCACGGTAATGCTTGTTTGGCTGCATTTGATAAATCGAATCTTCCCCACCGTGTAACAGTCTGAAGAATCGCGACCTATGGGCTGAACTTATTTGACTCAATATATATGCATGAAAACTAAAACGCATGCAAGACCTTCTTGAAATAATATAAGTATTTATAAATGTGTGTGTGCATATATATAAATATATATGTGTGTGTGCATGTATATATATCTATATATAGGAAGCGTTTAAGAGGAGGGATTCCAATTTTTCAAAAAAAAAGAGAACACTCTCCTCACCGTTTGATTTAACTTTAATAAAATTGTGTTGTTAAGATTGTGTGGCCTGTGTATTAATTTTAACCACACAATTTCATTAAAATCAATCTAACGGTGGGGAGCGTATTCTTATTTTTTTTGAAAAAATGAGAATCTCTCCCCTTAAAGGCCCTGTTTATATGTGTGTGTGTGTGTCAACCACTAGTTAGTTAATAATGATGTTCAAGATATTGATGAGGATGGCAAGATTCTGCAGTGTAGTAGCCAACAGAGACAAGAAACTGACTTGTATGATTATTCTGCGATCCATGTGAATCATGAAGCGACACGTATTAATTCATATTACGTCAGGATAGATAATTAACAAATAGATGATTTCATTTGTTAACCTAAATTTTTTTCTTAACACTTAGTTTTACAAAAGGATCATGATTCGTGACTATATTGCTTTGCACCGTGGCCAAGACATTTTCAGTTAATTGATATGAAAATTCCGAATAACTAATTTGAGCATATTTAAGTGTATAGTGTTACCGTCTACGTGTTTTGTCGAGAATATCTTTTGATTATAAAATAACTTTTGAGGGGAGGAAGAGGGACGAATAACTACTGAAGAAAAGAATTATTTCAACAAATAATTAATTCTATATGTTAAAAAAGTTTAACAACGCCAGCAAGACCTGCGTTAGTACATAATTAAATAGGATCAGATCAAATAAAAAAGATTTCATGTGCTAGGAAGGCAGCCACAAGAATACACATGCGCGCGCACACACATATATATATAAATGTATACGTGATAATTTTTATTTTATAATTCGTATTAAATATGTTACCATGCAAGTATAGGCGCCGAATGCATCTATGATTGGGAAAAAGCATTCAAAAAATAAATAAATATAAAACCTTAATAAACCCAGGAGTCAAATCCCTTTTCTGAAAAAAAAGTCCACAGTGGTAGTAGTAAACCCCTTAATATTTATATATAAGAGATTCTTGCCCCTCTCAGTACCTTTTTGAAGCAATTTTCGTTCTTCATATTTTTGTATGTTCAACATCTTTTCCTCCTCAAGGGTAAACAAATAAGAATAGAGGCATATTTTTAAGTGGTGGACTTGTATGATAAAACAAAATATATGATTTAAAGAAGTAGTCCATAACAGCTATATTATCATGTGGTCTCAAAATATGGCTAAGTAGATGTCTCTCTATCATCACCCAAGTCAATAGAAAATGGATTGGGAAGTTGGAGAACAAATTATATGAAATGTAAAAATTTAGTAAAAAGTTAGAGAGAACAAAGAGATTTACAAACCTTAATAGTGTTGTGGGTTGGGAATTTAGAGGATAAAATATATGAAATTTCAAGAAGGGGAGGACGAAAGCTCAAAGTTCATTATTCTTCTATTAGCAATGAAAAGAATATTTTTGATAAACATAAATCAAACTTTAGGTTTTAATTTTAAGAGTTAATAATTTTTTAAATGAGAGGTCTTAAGTTCGATTCTCGCCAAAAGAAAATTTAAACCACATTATTGCTAACTCATTGTGAGGTTAAGCCCACTCTCTCCTATTAGTGTAGATAATATTGTTTATTAAAAAATGTTAAATTCAGTTTTAGGACGAGTGTTGTTGGAATTGAATAGGAAAAGAGACCTCTTATATTAATTATTAATGAATACAATTAAAAAGTTTTGTGTAAACTAAAAAAAAATAAAACACTAAATTCACCGAATAAAAAAGCGAGTATAATACTAAATTACTGGCTTAAATGTCAAAATGGTCCATATGTTAACTTATAGTCATATGGCCAATTTAGTCCCTGTGTTTTCGATTTGGCTAATTTAGTCATCGTGTTTGTCTCTGTTAGCCAATTAAGGATATTACATTCAATCTATGTTAACAAATTCATAAGAAAAATCATAAGATATATAATTACCCAATTCTTTACAAACAAAAAAATGCAAATCAATGAGAAATAACGCATATAATAAGAGATAATATTTTCAATCTGAAAAATGATTAAGATTGTGACATAGAAAATAGAGGGGGTAATGTTATGAAAGAGGTAGGGGAGTTCGGAGGAGAATAATTTTTCTTTTAATTTTTTATTTTATTTCATATTTAAATATTTCAAATCAAATAAATAATTCTATAAATAAGCTTCTAGTAGTTTATAAATTTTTTCACAAAAATTAGATAAAAATGTCTTTAATTGACTAACGGAAATAAACACAAGGGCTAAATTGGCCAAATTAAATACACATGTACGAGATTGATTCAATGACTAAAATACATGGATCACTCTAACATTTAAGCCTAAATTATTTAGAAAGGATTAAAGAGTAAGGGTAGGCCTAAGGCCTGCCTGCGCCTCTGGTCTAACTTAGTAATAAAATAAAAAGAATTATAGAAGTGGCGCTTTTAAACAATGCATAGCTATGAGATAATTTTTTTTTGTTTTTTAGTATAAGCCTTTCTAGCTTACCAAGTATTATGAGAAAAAAGTCGATCGGGGTTACGATGAGACAATATATATAAACTAACAATATATTTATATTAAATGAATAGAAGAGTAGATTAAACTTTACGATGAGTTTATCATAATAATGTGAATTAATTTTACTTTTACAAGAATTAAACTTAAAACTTTTTATTTACAAGTAAAACAAAATATCACTAAATCATAATATTAAGTGACTCTTTTGTTCGGAAGTTGTGAAAGCTGTAAATTAGAATACTCGTCTGTTCTTACATGCCTACCTTCTCTTGTCTTGGTTTCAGTAGTTGTCAAAATCTCCGCACTCCATATTTTTTTGGCCAAGTTTTATAGGCCACAATTTGCCTACCCCACCCACGCTCGCAAAACAAAACAAAAAGAACCCCAAAAAAATTAACAAGAAGACAACTGTGGCCACATGTAAATGAAACAGTAATCTTAACTCAGCTGACAAGTTACTCTGCCAGATCTATCCTTTCCTTCAAATCATTGCCTATAAATAATGGAGCTTCGTTGGCCACTTAGGCTTAAAGCAGTATAGGAGAGACACCAAAAACAAGATGGAACATATTGAGGAGGAAGGCAGCCATGCTGCAAGGAAAAAGGGAGGCTTGGTCACAATGCCCTTCATCTTTGGTAAGAGCTAATAAATCTAGTTTCAAATTTTCAAGGCATACTTGAGTGTAGTCATGTTAGATAGAGTAGTGTGCTCATATTTTTACACGCAAATTCAAATTTTATTTTCATACTTATAATGAAATTAGCATAAATTATTATGTTGTTATTCAATTCTTATTATGTATCTCTTTATTTATTTGGTTTTTTGGTTTTGGAGATTGTAATTATTATTGTTGGCTTTGTGTCTGTGTGTGTATAGCTAATGAGATTTGTGAGAAGTTGGCTGTGGTGGGATTCAGTGCAAATATGATAAGCTACTTGACAACGCAGCTTCATATGCCCTTAACAAAAGCAGCCAACACCCTCACCAACGTTGGTGGCACTGCAAGCTTGACCCCCTTGCTTGGCGCCTTCATTGCTGATGCCTACGTTGGCCGCTTCTGGACTATCACTGTTGCTTCCATTATATACCAGATTGTAATTTTTCTCTCTCTCTAACTAGTTTTCTATATATATTATTAACACGCGCTCGTAAATTTATAACTCTATTGATTAAACACCTTCAGGATTGCAACTCGTTGATTACTCATGCACCCAAAGTTCTGTTGTTTGCCCACCCAATATCTATTGTATGAAAAAATATAAAGACTCTTATCAACTTCATCGTCACGAGATTAATAGTTATCATCGAGCCATTTTTTTATTCAAAAATTATTAATTAGGTAGAATTTCTAATCATTCTCACGTGATGGGTTTTCCAAAGAACAAGAAAGAAGTGGAATTTGTACAAGTAGACGTATTTAATTTAAATTTATTAAAAGCATTGTCCAATATGATTGAGTTGAATTTTTTAATTAATTAAATACTAATTATTTGTTTATTAATTAAATACTAATTCCTATTAACTTTTGTATTTGTACAATTAATCAATGAACCAGGGAATGATATGCTTAACAGTATCAGCAGTACTTCCACAACTGAGACCACCCCCATGCAACCACGGCCAAGTGTGCGAAGAAGCCGACGGGGGGCAGCTAGCAATTCTGTATGTCTCCCTCTTGCTAGGAGCACTCGGGTCGGGCGGAATCCGACCCTGCGTGGTGTCATTCGGGGCAGATCAGTTCGACGAGAATGACGAAAAACAAACCACCAAGACGTGGAACTACTTCAACTGGTACTATTTTGCGATGGGGGCATCAATACTAGTGGCTATCACGGTGCTTGTGTATATTCAAGACAACATTGGATGGGGTTGGGGACTTGGAATTCCAGCTATAGCCATGTTTCTCTCTGTTGTTGCGTTTTTGATCGGTTACCCGCTTTACCGGCACTTGGATCCGGCGGGGAGTCCGTTTACCCGGTTGATACAGGTGGCGGTGGCTGCCTACAAGAAGAGAAAGCTGTCTATGGTGTCTGATCCTAGAATGTTGTATCAGAATGATGAACTTGACGGTCCTATTTCATTGGCTGGAAAGCTTCTTCACACTAAGCATATGAAGTAACTCTCTCTCTCTCTCTCTCTCTCTCTCTCTCTCTCTCTCTCTCTCTCTCTCTCATGTTGCAAGTGTATTGTGGCTCTAAACCACTAATTAAGTTGATTTTTGTCAAAATGTTGATCCTATTCATCATTTAACAACATAAATTTAATAATATAATTATTTTATCACAGTACTGTCGCATCACGTTTTGCAGTAGAAAAATAAGATAATACATAAAATTATCACATGAACAGTTTGCACTATAATATGACCTCTTATATATTTCATTATTTCTGTCCTTTTGCTATATAATATAAGGATCTTATACGATAAATACATAGTTTCTACGAAAATCCCTCATCCTATTTCCGCTACAATAAAATGAGTAATGTTATTCATATTATGTTTTTATACTACATTTCTATACCACCTTAGGTGGCATCTAATGTGGACAGCCACATCATTTGAAAAATTTGCAAAACCCAAGAAAATGAAGGAGAAAGACTATAATTATTTAATTAACTAGTTTTTCTTAATTATTAATTTATTAAATAATGAATTAAATTTAAAATTATAATTAATTCAAATGATGTGGCTATCCACATCAAATGTCATCTAAGATGGTATGAAAATGTGGTACAAAAATATGGTATGAATAGCATTAGTCCAATAAAATAGAATTAAAAGTCTCAATTATACACATATACATATAGTAAGTCGAGAGAGGATCCTTGTCGAATCCATTTTGTGAGGATTCTCGTCGGATTCTCTAATTATATATGTTTATCGTATATCGTGCGTACAGTTTTCGTCAAGTACTATTTATATTCAATTTTAAATAAAAAAATTATTATAATTTTTTACCACATGATATACGATGAACGGATGTGATTTGAAGACCTAGAATACTAGAAGATGGTGGAAACAAGTTGCAGATAATGGCTAGATCATTTTGTCCATGCACGGATCATGTTTTGGATGTAGGGACCACAATCCCTTGACCTTTCATGGATGAGCTGCACCACATACTTCTATGCAACAAAAATCTCACGTCTTCGCTCCAAGCAGGGACTCAGAGTCATCCCCACCTCCACAGGACCACAGTCCATAGCAAACCAACAAATATATAGAAACAAATAACATGCGACCTAATTACCTTTTGGATTTCCACAACGTGGCTCCACTTAGCTTCACATGTGTGCGAGTCTAAATCATTGGTTAACTGATACAGACAGTTTGGGTTTAATAAAATTCATATTACGATAAGTGGACAGCTAAGGTTTAATTAAATTGATTGTTTGAATGATATAAGCGTCTTATCTTTGATAGACTGTTTAACAATTTAACAACGTTACATATGGTGAAATAATGCAGATTTCTTGACAAGGCAGCGATCGTAACGGAGGAGGACAATCTCAAGGCACCAAACCTATGGAGGATCAACACCGTTCATCGCGTCGAAGAACTGAAATCCATAATCAGAATGGGACCTATATGGGGATCAGGAATACTCCTCATCACAGCCTACGCCCAGCAAAGCACATTCTCACTCCAACAAGCCAAAACCATGGACAGGCACCTCACAAAGTCCTTTGAAATCCCTGCAGGCTCCATGTCAGTCTTCACCATAGTCACCATGCTCACCACGATCGCCTTGTACGACCGCATCTTCATTAAGGTGGCTAGAAAGTTCACCGGGCTAGACCGGGGAATAACATTCCTCCACAGAATGGGAATAGGGTTTTTCATTTCCGTATTCGCCACATTGGTCGCAGGATTTGTCGAAGTGAAGCGAAAAAAGGCAGCTTTCGCACACGGGTTGGTCGATCATCCTCGTGATATAATCCCCATTTCAGTGTTTTGGTTAGTTCCTCAGTATGCCCTTCATGGGATGGCTGAAGCATTCATGTCAATCGGGCACCTCGAGTTTTTCTATGATCAGGCGCCGGAGAGTATGAGAAGCACCGCTGCCGCGCTGTTTTGGACCGCCATCTCGGCCGGAAACTACGTGAGCACTATTTTGGTGTCGCTGGTGCACAAGTTTAGTGCTGGCCCTAATGGATCGAACTGGCTGCCGGACAATAATCTGAACAAAGGGAAGTTGGAAAACTTCTACTGGTTAATCACGTTATTACAAGTTGTTAATCTTATTTACTACTTATTTTGTGCCAAAATCTATACGTTTAAGCCGATTCAGGTCGTAAAGAAAGAGGATGCTAAGTCTGGAGAAAATCAAGTGGAGCTTGCCAATAAGGCTTAATTGTCTTAGTATCAGTTAATTAACTAATTAGTCATTAGTCATAGTTAATATAGCTAGTAAGAACTAGCTGCTGGTACATTACTATCTACTTTGGATTTAATAAAATCATAAATGAAATCCAGTTTGTATGATCTTTATATTAAGATCTTGGAAGCAGATGAATTTGAACAATGTGCTTCCTACTACTCTTCACTAAACCAAGACCTCTAAATTTTTATGTTCATAACATATGTACATGATGTAACTGTCGTACTGAAAAAAAATTATTGTATGAGGATATTATATGGTTTATCATATGTCATCAAATGGTAATGTGAAATCACGTATATTATGTCAAGACTACTAAAAAAAAAATTTTTTGTTTACCAAATAATAATACAGTGTTCTATTGATTTAAATACGATAGGAAAGAACATTGGGATGTATCTTCAATTAGTTATTTTTGGTCAATGTATCTTTAAGTTCAATTTGCTTCAAACAACACAAAAAACCAAAGGAAATAACATATGGGCTGGATTCAACTTTAGTTGGACTTAACAGGGCCTGGAACCAAGCCCGTTTTAAAATTGGACCTGACTTCAAGAGATAAAACAACCACCAAGGCCCAATGTAATCACCTTCTAGAAAGAAATAACAAAGACTAACGAGAGATTGACTTTTCTCCATTTGGACTTTGACCTTTGACGTGCAAAAGTGTTTTTTTTTCTAATTAATA
The DNA here is from genome assembly GCA_963580275.1 of Crataegus laevigata. Classification (NCBI taxonomy): domain Eukaryota; kingdom Viridiplantae; phylum Streptophyta; class Magnoliopsida; order Rosales; family Rosaceae; genus Crataegus; species Crataegus laevigata. The sequence continues at coordinate 2,917,130 of OY756940.1, forward strand.
TTTATGATTATTTACAAAAGTGGTTGCTTTTTTAACCATAAAGTATGGCAGGCCGCGTCCATAGCGAAGCTTCAAACGGTCAAACCCGACAACCTTACGTTCCTTCTCAAACACAAATTACACAACCAATAACGAAAGCAACAAAATCAAAGATTGTTTACCAAAACAAGGTTTTGTCTCTGTTTCTAGTTGGACGTTAGGGTGCGGGGAGGAGGTGTCTGTACGTGCATGATTTTAACGGCGAAGCACGGCGGCGGAACCAGAGCCATGGACGGTATCGCAATGGCGGAGTCGACGTCGACGCCTCCTCTGACGGAAATCGTTGAGGCCTTTGAGGAGTTGGGGAAGATGCTCCAAAACCATTCCCATAATTCCCAACAAAAACAACACCAAACGCTGCGTTTGGGTAGCTTCTCCCAGGCCTCCACTCTCGTCTCCATCCTCTTCAGTTGCCTTGGCCTCGCCTTCAAGTTCGCCGAGATGGAGTACGTCTCCAAGGTTCCTTTCTTCCTTCCCACCACAAACCCTAATTCTCATTTTCTTTAATTTTCTTGTGTTTGTTTGATTATTGCCTTTTTTTTTCTTTTTCTTTTTTTTTGGATTTCGATTGTTCATTTTTTGTTAAATGTATGATTTGGTTTGTTGGTGAGATATTCGTGAAATTAATCAAAGTGACAATGTGCCTTAGTTTCGTTTAAAAATGTTTTTAAAATGAGAAACTTTTTCGATAGTTTAAAAATGTTTTTAAAATGCTTTATCTAATGCTTCTTTCAAAATCAATTTCACCAAAAACGTTTTTAGTCGCACTTCTAAACGAGATCTTAACATACCTAAATATAGTGTGCCCCAAAAAGTATTTGTCAAATGCAACCTCTTCAGTTATCCTGCCTCTTCCTGTAGGACCTCACACTGAGCTTGCTTGCATTCAGGTTAAAGATCTTGTGGAGGCGTCACAGACTTACGACACAATAGAAAGCCTTATAGATTTTGATGTTGCTAATGGCACGGTGAAATCCCCCGGAAGCCATTCTCGTAATCTGCGCCGTGTCCGGCAGGGTCTCGACCTCATCAGAGCTCTATTCGAACAATTCTTGTCAACCGAGTATGTTCAAACATATGTTGTGCAAACTGCAATTGTGCTTCATTCTGCAGATTTTCGGTTTTAGACATTCTTCCCTGTTTTGCCTTTCAGTGACTACTCTTTGAGGGAAGCTGCTTCAACAGCTTATGCCAAAGTTTGTGCGCCATACCACAGTTGGGCAATCAGGACAGCGGTTGCTGCCGGAATGTATGCTCTTCCGTCGAGGGATCAACTGCTGGTGAATCTCGAAGAGACCCGTAAGTCTAAAAGCTTTTCTCCGTCCAGAAACAATGATCTCCAGTTTTGCATGCGATTTACTTCTAAAATACAATCAATTTCATTTCAGATCAGTCGGCAGAGAAGAAGATGAAAAGGTACATCCAAGCGTCGCGTCCAGTGATCGAGTACATCGACAGGCTATACCTTTCCAAGAACATCACCTTGGATTGGTGACTTCATTCTTCATCTATCTTAGTAGGTGTCTACGTTAACGTACAGTTCGTTACGATTACTTCTTCGCTAATACGGGTCTGTACATAAACGTTATCTACCTTGCTACAAGAGAACTATATGTTTAAAGGAGGCTATTAATTAGACTGCAATATCAGAAGTTTATAACTGCTAGAGATGGTGAATGTTATTACACAGCGACGGTTTTTTACTTTCTACCCAAGCAATCCCTCACCGAGTTCTATCGAACTATTTAAAAGTTACTATTTCCCTGTTTCAAAATTTTCTCAACAGTGACTGACAAAGCAATGCAAATTCTTAAAAGTTCAAAACAAAATGAGGTACAACATAAGCAGAAGCAGAAAATGCTAGAAATTCTCTAAGAGCGTGTTCCTTAGTTGGGCATCCAGTTAGATAGACACACCTTTCCTTTGCCACTGATGAAAAATAGAGGCTTAGGGTCAAAAACATTGATCCTTGGAAGTCCTGAAACACCGACTACAATGTGAGGCTCTCTGGGTTCTCAACAATCTTTGCAAATGTCTTGAGGAAGGCAGCCAAATCAGCACCATAAACAATCCGGTGATCAGCAGTTACATTCACCTGTAGAAAGAACCATATTCTAACTCAATTAGGTTACCTCTTCTACAAATTTCAGCAGGTTCAGTGAAATTGTGTCAACTAACAGATTGATAGAGCGCAAAAAGAAAATATACGGTGTAGAGGAACCTAGATGTTAAATCCAATCAATAACGTAACATATTGATGTTTCTGGAAATAGATCAACTACGAAGCAAGGGGTGTTCCCCTCCTTTCGCAGAGAGTTTCATACATATAAGATTTTCCTTCCTCTTCCGACAAGGTTAATTGACAGTTGCTTTCAGTAAAGCATGTCACATGCCAATTCATACAAGTTTGATGTACTGGTGGAAGTATTCTTTTGAGTTGTTTATAAATTCGTTTAACAGACTCATCCCTTGTATACGTGTGAACTTAACTTATAACCTTGTAAATTAAGAGAAACAACATTAACAAAATAGTATACGTTACGGAGAAAAAGCAAAGACACTCACCAGCATTTTACTTTTTACACTGAAGAATCCATCTGTATCAGCCACAACAGTTGGCTTTGAAGCTCCAACGGCCATGATAGCCCCCTGATTGTCAATCAAAACTTCAGCAAGCAGCTAAAAAATCATAAAAAATAGAACAATCCTATCGATTCATGAAGACAAAAAATTCTCATATTAAAGGGTCAAAACTCACCTGCCCTGGTGGAAGAATAGCATCAAACCTGTCCACTCCAAACATGCCCAAATTGGACAAGGTGAAAGTTCCTACAAAGAGTTCAATATAACTTAATGAGTATAAAACGAAAGCAAGTAGGTAAGAACTGACAGAGAGTTTGTAAGTAAAAACCTGTTGTGTACTCGTGGGGCTGAAGTTGCTTTGAACGGGCCTTCTCCACTAACTCTTTCCATTTCTGGGATAGCAAATACAAATCCAACTGCACAAACACATACAATTCAACCATCGATAATCAGAACACAAACTACAAAGAACAGAAGCACTAAATGTTGAAGACGAAGGTTCCGCTACTAATTGCATCGAGGCCTTTGGATAAAACCCCACACCGACTAAACAAATGGTTAAGTTGCGGACAGTATTGGTATTGATTAGTAATGGTTCATCAACCACCTTCGAAATCTTAACACTACAATACCAACTAATATTATATTATTCACAAGTAACAAACCTTATCAGCATCCTGAAGAACAGGGGTTATGAGTCCTCCATTGATTGCCACAGCAACAGCAATGTTTATGCTGCTGTTATACGAAAAGCTCTTCCCGTCTTTGCAGCTCGCATTCACAACCGGGTGCTTAGCGAGTGCCATAGCAGCTGCCTTGGCCAACAATGCAGTCATTGTCACACCCTTTGGTTTCACCTGTTCGACAATTTCAATGAATTCACCCCAAAATCCCAGAAATTCAAACACTAATCAAACCCCAATGACATTGCAAACCAACAATCCAATTAATCCAAACACTATCCACAATGTACCTTCTCATAAAGGGCGTCGATGGCGTCACTGTTAATTGGGTAGCCGACCCGGAAAGTCGGCACCGAGAGACTTTCGACCATGTTCTTCGAAACAGCAGCCTGCATCGTGGTAAATGGCACCACGGTTGAGCCGGGAAGCAGAGGCGGGGCTGCAGCAGAAGGCTTGGGTGGAGCAGCGGCCACCGGAGTGGGCTCGGCGGCGACGGGTTTAGCAGGCTTGACAATTCCGGCGGCCGCCTCCACGTCAGCAGGCGTAATTCGGCCAAATGGGCCAGTGCCAACCACGGAGGCAATTTCGACCTTGTGCTGCTTGGCTAGCTTCTTAGCAAAAGGAGTGGCCACGCCCTTTTTGGCAGTGTAAGTAGGAGTAGCAGATGGAGCAGGCTGGGCAATTGCAGGGGCGGTAGTGGCGGTTGCAGGAGGACGCGTGGGCGTAACAGCTGGGGATGAAGAAGACGATGTGGATTTGGCTTTTTCTTTGGCCTCAGCGACTTCCTCTTCGGTCTCAGCGAGAAGCCCGATGGCGGCGCCGACGGGGGCGGTCTCGCCTTCCCCGACGACGATTGCAGCGAGAATCCCGTCGTAGAAGGTCTCTACGTCCATGTCGGCTTTGTCAGACTCGACGACAACGACGCTCTCGCCTTTGGAGAGGACGTCGCCCTCGGATTTGACCCAGGAGACGATCTTTCCCTCGGTCATAGTGGAGCTGAGAGCAGGCATGAAGATCTCCCTGATCTTGGATTGGACGGTGAGGGTGCGGCGGCGGGGAATGGAGCGGAATGCGCTGGAGGAGGAGGAGGGGGAGGGGCGCCATGGGAGGGCGGTGGAGATGGAGGAGGAGAAGGAAATGGTGGTCTTGGTGAGGAAAGGAGACGACGCCATTGGAATGGATTGGGAGAAGGGAGAGAAAGAGAATTTAATTGGGAGAGAAATGGAATGGGAAGGGAGCGGAGAGAAGGTTGATAGAAAAAGAGAGGGGCGGAGAAGACGAAGAGGAGAGTTGGTTGGAGGCTTTGAGCTACCCGCAGCAAACTGGGGAGCCTTAGATTGTTTTCATCGCCATTCTTCCGGCACCTGCCCACTTCCACTCTCTTGCTTTATTTGATCGATTGATACGTAGTCACTATTTGATGTTTCAGGATTTGACAAATACATCGTCAATATTTAATCGGTATGTTATGTATGATATATCAATATTTGATCCATATGTCGTAAGTATTTATTTTTAATTTGTAAAATGATTGTTTCGATCAATATTAACACACAAAACTTTAGGTACATTATGTTCATATTTTAAGTATTTATAAATTAAAATCGGAGAGAGGATAGGAGTTAAATCAGTAGTGAACTATTACTAATAGATTTTGTCATTTAGATGACTCGAACTTGACATCAAACACTTATAATTAAAAATGAATAAACGTATACATGTACATATACAAACTTATTTCAATCATAAAAGAGTATGATTCAGTCCAAACTTCACTTCTTTTTGTGTTTTTAACATATCAACGTTATACTACTCTAGTTTATGGGTACTCGAACTCGAGCGCAAGTGAGAGAACACACTCAAAATCCAAGAAATACTTTTCTATTTAGTACAACTGTACAAATAGGAGGTGCATTCAACGCTCTAGACCACTTTTTTTTTTTCTTGGTTGTTGACAGCAGGGCATAAGCTTGAAAAAATTACATAAAAAAATTATGGGGCCATGAGACTTAACTTCAATAATTTTGGGCCGAAGGCAGGCAGGGATTGATGGGCATTCGATTTGAATACGGGTTTTATTTAACAAAGCCCACAATCTTGAGACTCGAAGCTTAGATATGATCTTGAGTCTCGCATTTTGTCGCTATTAAGGCAGGGTCACCAAACAAGATTTTAATATTCAAAATAAAAATGAAAACGAAATATTTATTAAACATTTTCTTACTCCTCACTGAAAATTGTATTTTAATTTTAACTCTTTGTTTTTTAGTTTTTATTTGTTTAAAATTTAAAAGTAGCTACAAAAAAAATATTTAAGTTTTTTTTTCAAATAATAAAAAATAAAAATAATTTAAAACGAAATAGTTATTAAACTCCTCCTAACCATATAATTAGTTGAATTAGTCCTGAACTGTGACACAACACTTATTTTTCTGTTGTTTCACGCCATATTTTAAATTATAAGTTAATTTGGAGATTACATGACATGCACTTATTGACAACCCTGTCCAAAATCACCATGACGTCAAGTTGGTTAACCCCTTGACCGACCTATTAATAAACAATGGTGTAATTTTATTTTATAAAGTTGGGTTACGTATGGATGACTGTCTAATTTTTATATGTAATTTCATATTGGTTTTAATATTTTAAAACATTTTAAATTACTATTTAACGTAAGAAAACAAATACTCGTCAGGTAACCAGCTTTAAATGATGATTCCATTACAATTAATGGATAATGTCTTTAATTCAAGTTATAAGGTGGACAAATATGGAAGCTGATTTTACTAATGCATTATTTTGGAGTTTTTTTTTTATCCCCAAACAGACTCCTCTTAGTCAAGAATCAAGATAAATGTCTAGGGTTCTAGAGCTTAAGAGTAAATTGTAGCAATGGTACATTGACTTTAATTCAATTGAAGCAATGGTCCATCAATTCATCAAAATGTGCAGTTATGATCTCTTAACTAAACATCTATTACTATTGGTCTCTCAACTTTAATCCAACTAGAAAAATGGTCCCTCAACTTTAACCTAATTAGAGCAATAGTCCTTCAACTTTAACCCAATTGTAGTAATGGTCATTCCGACACAATTCATTTTAACAAAAATCTGACCAAGTTGACAAAAATAACCATAGCTACACGCTTTGAAGAGTAGAAGGACCTCAATTGTAGCAATGATTCTTCAAACATAACTCATTTTGACAAAATTCTAACGAAGTTGACGAAAAGGACCATAGCTACACATTTTGATGAGTTTAGGGACCAATGATAATGAATTTTTAGTTGATAAACCATTATCCAAGTTTGATTAAAGTTGAGAGACCATTACTACAATTTACTCAGAGCTCAATAAATGAAGTGAAAATAAAACTCATTTCAATACTTGTCCAAGTCATCGCTTAATATTAGTGACCTAATAAATGTCTAATTTTCATGATAAATATGTATTTAAAATATTTTAAAATATTGGGATCAATTTAAGATGGCGCAGTTAGTATTAATTAATTAATCCAATAAAGTTTTTAATTGTTTTTATAAAAAAAGAATAAAATACTCAATCATACACTAATATAAATGGATAAATAAAATAAAATAAGAAGCACGGCTGATTAGTCGACATGTTTATGAATGGTGGGCCGGGATCGCAGGGCAGGCTCAATCTTTCTATTAAAGGCAACTTGTTCTCAATTTGGGGCCTATAGGCTATTTATGTGTATTCCCATATATGCCCCGGAAGTGGCGCCAATTCATGGCCCCACCCAACGAATCGTGAGATAGGAGGAGGTTTGCATCTGAAGGAGGCAACGGCTCAGATTCGCTCTTGCTTGAATTGAAACTTGAAAGTAAAATATCCCGCATCCTTCTCCCGCCTTCCGGATGCAGACCAAATTTTGGAAGGCCGGCTTTGCTGTTTTATGGAGCCATTTCCGATGGCCCTACCTCGCCCATTTGCTTTTCTTGTCGTCCTTATCCTAATTATTTATTTTAATATTTGTTGACTTGTTGATATTATATTCTCTCTAATTTATGGGGCTAAAATTTCAAAATTTAACTTTGTATTTCTCGCTATTCATTTTACGTAAGAAGTCTGAAAGTTTTCCTCGAACGGTAGGATCAAATAAAGTCATTCAATATTAGTTATATGCTTTTTAGTGAATTTAAAGTTAAAATAAATATGTTATAAGCCACAAAGTTAATTAGGCGTACTGAGATACAGAGTTAATAATTTATTGAACGAATTGCATTTCTTCAGATATTTCAAGAGTCCATTCGATGAGAAGGGGCTGGAGAAAGTTTGAACTCAATTCTTACAATAATAAATATAAGCGCTACAATTTTGGGGAGTTATACACTTGTATATTGATAAGACCATTCACTATTTCTTAAAGCTCGATCTCTTTGTCTTTTAAATTTTTTTATTATAATATTTTACATAATTGAGACTCCTCTAAAAGCTATTGGCACGCGCTTATATGCCGAATCAGAGTAGGCGCCCCAGATCTTTTTCCCAAATTTTACTCTTACCCTTCTCAATGTGTGAGTAACAAATGGTTTGTCACAAACAAACCATTTTATTATAATTTGGTACTTCAAAGGAAACTTCTCTAAAATCACCTATAAATGGTAGAGATTGAATTATTGATGCGAGATGGATTCAGAAAAAAGGAGAATTCTAGTTATAATTCAAAAACAATTCGTGTATATATTTCACAAAGAGGATCATGATTCTTGATTGTATGGTTAAATAAGTAACATTATTGGCAAGGCCTAGGAAATGAAAAGGACGTGACGATTTTCATCCCATCGACAGCTGGCAGCCAAACTGAGCGAGTCTTACACCGCCAGTTCCGGGCTCAAACTCTCTCTCCCTCTCCTCAACTTGTTCCTTGTCGTGTTGTCAAATGTCCAATTCCAACATGTGATCGATAGATAGCACAACAAAGGAATTTCCAAACTTCTCCAGGGGCATTTGTGGAATTCCATAACCTTCTATATCGTCGCGGCTTCCTGCTACTTTCCTGCGTGTCAAGTTCGTGGAAGAAATCTCAGCCGTCCATCTCAATCCGAACTCCCAAGCTGAAACCCTAGCTCACCCTTCCTCTCTTGAATGATAAATTTCACATTTGCTCTTCAAACCCCTCTTCCATTCTCCTTTTAAAGAGAGAGAGAGAGAGAGAGAGAGAGAGAGAGCGCCTCTGGTTCGTGGGTTTCGAATTGGATATATAGCTCGTCTTCCTCGATCAGGGTTTTATATAGCTCATCATTTGTCGGTTTCAATCAATTAGGGGTTTAATTGTCGAGCTTTGAGCGGATGGGGGGATTGGTGGCGGAGGCGGCAGCGGCGCCGATTTGCTTCATGAGATGGGATGAGGAGTTTGTGTCGAGCGACAAAGGGCGGAGGGAGGTCCATTACTATCTGAAACGCAGAGACGGCAGTTCAGATCTGGCGGTGGTAGGCAAAGAGAAGAGCTTGCGGCACATGTCCTATCATTATGCTTTCCGAATCCGGTCCTTGTTCTCCATGTCTTCGCTCGTTAAGCTTAAATCTCGCAGAGAGGTCATCGATTGGCTCGATTCCGTTGTTACAGGTAAATATCGCACCTTTCGTTCAGTTTCTCGGATGAATTTTGATGGCTCTCTCTTTCTTTTTTGTTCTTGTTGTTTTCAGAGATTTTAGGGTTTTCAGTTTTCCTTGTTGGGAAAATTGAAGTCTTTTCGGTATTTGTCTTCAATTGATTCGTGTGTTTTTGTTGGGATTTGGGTGGTGTTGAAGAATTTTGTAGATCTGGTGGGTGGTTCTGGATGTTTTTGTTGGTGGGCATAGATTTTCTGGGTTTCCTATACTTTTGTTGTTGATTTATTCATGATGTGGGGTTCTTTCTCAATCTATAAAACCGTTCTCTTGCGGGCTCTGTGTTTCCTCACCGGTTTTGCATCCGTTATCAAAGTTTGTTGGAAAACGCATTCTCTGGTTGATAGGGCGGATGGTGTCAAGGTTCACCTACCGGCTAAATCCAGGGCCTTTCATTTTTGTTGTACTTTCAATCCATAAGAGTCGTGGATTTTTGAACAATCTCGGGATCACCCGGCAGGCAAAGTACAAAGCTTTTCCTTTTGATAATGTTTCAACTTCTGTTACGAACCAAAGATTTTGCATTTGTTTTCAATGGCGTTCCTTTCTCTCCTAATTGCAAGCGCTCTTGTTCTTCAAGTTGGATTGTATTTCCCCTCGTCTCCTTCTTTGAGATCTCTAATTGGGGATAATTCTTGTTGATCCATTCGGCATGAAGAAAAACTCTTCTTATAGTTTTGTCTCGTCCTTTCTATGGAAATTCTTTTTCCTTTTGGGATCCTCCTTTCCTCTCCGCTGTGTTTAAAACTTCGACCACCATAGAAATTTGTCACCTTTTTTGCAAGTTTATTGAACCGCGTAGGGATTTTTTTTAAATTCACTAATGAAGGACCTTATAGCCTAGGTTGCCTGGCCTGTTTTATGGGTGTATTTTTGTTTTGAACAACGGTGTGTTACTCTGTTCTTTCAACCGTGACCGTGTTCTATTCTTCATGGTATTGTTGGTCTTATTGTTTTTATGAACTGACTATGATTTGGGCTGCAGGATTTTTAATTAAATTGTAAAGAGCTGGTTGAGAGCATCGGATCCTTATGCCCTCAAAAACTCTAGGTCAAGACCCTTCATGGCCAAATCTACAATATTTTTTGTTCCCTAATGATCTTTGGTATCTGTGATGGTTTATATCTTCAGATTTTTTTATCTCTATGTTTAATGCACCCATCTGCTATGGATACTTATCCATTTTATTTGCTTCTTTCAGTTTACACAATTTTGTTAATAGTCGTTTACATTTTTCTGTCTGGTCTTCCTGTCTGTGTCTGTTATCATATAATTGTTACTGTGGTCCATGGTAAATGTCATGCATGTTAATTTGTTTGTTTTGTTGTTCTTTCAGATACATCATTTCTCAAATCACCCGATTTGGGAGGGAGTTTGTCGGATGGTATTGATGCTTGCAAGTTGGGGGTTGAAATCTTTAAGGTAAGAATGATTATGTTGACTTATGACTCTATTTAATTCCCCTGCATGTTTTATGCTTCATACATTTTTATTTTGATCATTGTTTATATTCATTCTCTATCTTTCTCTAGGATACAGTATCGCCGAAGTTAGGCAGCCATACCACCGAGTTTCTGTGGTTAGGCTCTCCTTGGACATGCAGGAAAAAACGGAGGCATTATCAATCTTTTAGCCGGAACAGTGTTGTAGTTTCGGTAAGTTCTATTGGTTATGTGTTCTTTTTTTTATTCATTTACTTTTTGTTTCTTGGACATCTTGCCATCTGTAATGTTTTTCCTGTTCGAAAATGTTTATACTCGACTCATTGTTGTGTTCCCCTCTTTCCAAATACTTTCAGGTTCATGATTTTGTATTTGTTTTAGCCGAGGAGGATAAACGTCTTGTTGCATACTTGGAAGATATGTATGAGGATTCTAGGGGCAACAAGATGGTTGTGGTACGGTGGTTTCACAAAGTTGATGAGGTTGGTATTGTTTTGCCTCACAATTTTAATGACAGAGAGATTTTCTTTTCTCTCTGTCTTCAAGATCTCAGTATTGAATGCATAGATGGATTAGCTACCGTCCTCAGCCCGCATCATTTTGAGAAATTCAAGAGAGAGGCAACACAAACGCTTTTGGAACCCTTTGTATGCCACAAGCAGTTTGAAAATGACGATGTCCAGCCCTTTGACATTACTCAAGTTAAGGGTTATTGGAAACAGGAGATACTTAGATACATGCACACGCTTTCTTCTTCAAAGGTTCAAGGGAATTCTCAACAGCCAGATGAAGGGTTGGAAGTGGAAGAAAATGACGGTGCTAATGATATCAGACCTAAAAAGAGGCATCATTCTTCAAGAAATGATGACATGTGCTTGGAATACCGTTACCAAAAGGAGTCTCTGGATGCTGTATATGGGAATGTTGTGAATCTAAGTAAAGATGGAACTAATTACAGAAGTAAAAGTGAAGCCTTTTGCCTTGGAAGAGGAGGTTCTTCTGTTTTACCTCGGAAAGAGGTGAAGAAAATTCTGCAGCAGCATTTAGTAGTTGGCTCCCAGGTTGAAGTCCTCTCACAAGACAGTGGCATTAGAGGGTGTTGGTTCAAAGCTTTGATTATCAAAAGGTACAAAGATAAAGTGAAGGTGCAATATCAAGATATTCAGGATGCAGTTGATGAAGCTAAAAAACTAGAGGTATGTTTTGCTGCTATCTCCATCATGTTATTTTTGTTCTAAATTTTGGGTGCACTCCTGTCCTTTACCTATAGCTTGCTTGAACTTATGGTTTCTGTGCTGTAGGAATGGATTCTGGCCTCTAAGCTTGCAGCTTCTGATCAGTTGGGTCTTTGGACTTGTGGTAGGCCAATTGTTCGGCCATCTCCACCGTCTAACAAAGGCAGAGTTTCATGGGCTGTTGATGTTGGGACTGTTGTGGAGGTCTGGTGGCACGATGGATGGTGGGAAGGGATTGTAGTTCAGAAGGATTCTGATGGTGGACTGCATGTGTATTCCCCAGGTTTGTAAAGATTCACACCCCCATCTCCCCCCCCTCCTTTTCTTTTCTTCTTCCCTCTTTTTTTTTTTTTTTTTTAAATCTAATAGTAATAACGAATTTCATTAGAATCCAATTGAATATATGTTTTTTGTTTGTTTGTGTTGCTGTTTATTTGCATAAGTATCTAAATTTACTTGCTCTATGTGCAGGAGAGAAGCAGGTGTTGATTGTGGGTCGTGGTGAATTAAGACATTCTCAAGAGTGGTTGGGTAAAGGATGGGCTCAAATTAACGACAGGCCAGAACTTGTGAGCTCAATCTCATATAGTTTAGAATCAAAACAAGTAGTGGGAAAGTGTTCAGATGACGTGTCAGCACAATCTGCAGTCTGTGATAGCGAGCCGCCAAAGAAAGAAGAACCCAGATGTAATAATTCTGTTCCGCTTGCTGAAAATGATAAAGATGAAAGGGTTAAAGAACTGGACAAGGTTCCAGATCTTTTGAAGGATGATCTACTTGCCCAGCTGAAGTGGAGGTCCTCAAGGAAGAGAAGACGTGGTAACGGAAACTCTGTCCAGAAGCTGCATTGCATTGTTTCGGATGGTAAAAGCACACGTGGCCTTGTGGGATCCGGTGCTTGTGAAAGTTTTATGATTTCATCGTCGCTGAAAGTTGACCATGAGAACTGCAAATATTTAGGGGATTCTCTTTTCAGTTCTTCAGTCGCACCTCCGCTAACAAGTTTAGTGATGTAGGTTTGTTCTTTCTTCATCCACAAGTATATATTTTGTTGCGCTGCGTCTTTTTGATGCCGCTGTTTTTTAGGCCACTCTTAGCTCAGTCAGCAGAATGTCATCTCTTGAGGAATGTTTCGTTTGAGAAGCCATGGCATGTACGTATTTAACTATCAGTTTTAGTGCAGCAAATTGCCTGAAGGGGCCTTATGCCCCTGCAAAAATGTCAGGCAGAAATTTTGGGTGCAAGTAGAGACGTAGAATAACCATTTTCTTAGTATCTATTTAGAGATTTTTAGACTTGCTCACATTTTGTATATCGTATTTTGGTTTCATAAAATTTTAACCTGTCACCTTCCCTATTTGGATGGCGCAGTCGTCTTGCGAATGATTAATGTAATGGAATTCGGTGAAGTTAGAACACATGACATAGTATATTCAAGGTATCTCGAATGTTACTGAAGGGACTGGTTTTGACGTGCCCGGTGTTTATGACATGAGTATGATTGGTGGTGTTTATGACATGAGTATGACTGGTCGGGTGATCAGAGGGATGAAAGCAAAATTTTATTTTTATTCTAGCGGTATTTAAAAGGATGATTATATTTTCTTGCTTTTTGTCATGACCGTTGGCCGTCTGTCATTGGTGATTGATCTAAATACTTCCGTTACTTTAATTCTGTTTTTGAGCTTGCTTTATTTGCCTTGGTCGCCTTTAAACACAGCAGCTATATACAATTATAAAATCAACTTTTTCTTCCACAAGTTTTGATTAGGGAGGCACTTTTTCTGCTCTCTCACTTTTTATACACTTTTTTTTTTGTGCGGTTACGGTTAAATTACGTTAATATTTTTTTATAGAGATAATAAGACAAAAAATAATAGTAATATAAAATGCTTACGTGGCTTAACCGTGACCGCACAAATAGAAGAAGATGGAAGTGTATGAGAAATCACGGTTAAGTTACACGTCAATGTTTTATGTTATTATTGTTTTTTATTTTTATTATTTTTATAAAAAATTAATATAAAATATTGACGAAATTTAATTGTGACCGTACTAATAGAAAAATAATAAAAATATATGGAAAGTGATTGAATTAAATTTTTTTTTTTTTAAGTATCAAACTACATGTATTATGATTCAGCACGCTAAAAACTCTATCCACCAAAAGGACCACTGACCTACAAAATTAAATACATAATTGGCTCTAAAATACAGCTGTATCGCAACCAGTATCGTCCTACAACATCACTGTCACGTAGAAGCGTTGTAGTGGGGGCAAATATAAAGTAAGGAAAAGACGCTTCAATGCTGTCGCTGTTTTAACAAGTTCTTATTTATCTTCGTTTCCTTCTCCTTCCACCACCAACCGGAACTGAAAGTCTAATATTACTAATTTTACAGAAGAACTCATTCCCTAAAAAAAGTAGTAAGGCTCTGTCAGTCGAGGGCGAGCCGCTGCTTGATCATTTTCTACTTACCCTCATGAGATTGAGATTTCAACTTTCCACCTTACTTACTTCCTGATGACGACGATCTAATTGCTGTTGTGTTTAAGTAGTGGGATCATGGCCTGCAGTGGTCCTCATCATCATGGCTTAAGAAGAAGCTCCCTGCAGGATTCGGAATCGGCATGAAGTCTCGGAGCTTTTCGCTTTCTCCCGCAACCAGTCTTGCCTCCGCTGAATCCTTGTCCATGCCTCTGGTTTGTTCCCTCCCTCTCCCTCTCACTCTCTCAGGATTCCTTCTTTTACATTTAGGTCTTCTCACTTCTTTAGTTTTTGTTGTTGCTGAAAACAGTTGCAGGAAGTTGTTCTCTCAGCTGATGTAAGTTGTAGTGACTGCCAGAAGAGACTTTCTGACATTATGTCAAAAATGGGTGGTAGGTTTCCTCAACCTTCTTCGTTAAGATGATTTGGAATCCGCGTTTGTATAATTTAGGGTTCATGTATCTTCATACAGTTTTACCTGCACTGTTTACGCAACATAATGCACGTCCTGCACAGAGAAAATACTTGTTGCATAAACAGTACAACTCCGCACAACTTTACCAATTTTGGTAAGCCCGCAAAAAATACGACTAGAGGTAAAATAGCATATACAAAGTTGCAGTGTTTATGCTACAGAAATATATGGACATACAACAACCCCCAATTGTGCATCGAACGTGTTAGTATGTTTTGCTGGCGGCTATAAATTAACTCATTATCGATGACATATAAACAATCAGATCTTTTACGGTGGTTGAGAGCCATGAACTTAGCTGCAGTAGCGAGTAGGTAACTTCTTTAACTGAGAGTGACAAAATGTCCTTGGCTGGGAAAGAGTGAAAGACTATAAAGCTGCTGCTACATGTTCCATACCAGTTGTACATGATTGTCTGCTAGTCGTGTTTTAGGGCATCTTGTTCACCAAAATTGGACCACCTCTGCATGTGCTTTCACGGACGTTTCAGATAATCTGATCTCCTTTTGCAAGTTACAATTCCATAGATCATAGCACTGTTTTGTTTTATTAGCACAGTAAACATGTAACATTGTTTGCATGCTTGAGCAGAGATAGACTCGGTTGTGGTGAATGTGTCGGAGAAGAGGGTGACGCTCGTCTGCAGATATCCCGGTGCAGCCAAAGTTCCATCCACTCGGCTAGTCCCTGCAGTATGCAAAAAACCTCTAAACAAATTTTCGTTGATTCGAAGGATGCTTCGTTCTTCCTCAAGTTGATTGAATATTCCAAGCCGAATAAGTCCCAACACAAGCGTTCCTCATTCTTTGAATTCGACGTGTATTTTGTTTTTTCTCGCTGATTGGTATGTACATAAGTAAGTCCGTTGTTCGATTCCATGGTGTTTTGGGGACTGGATTTTCTGTAACATAAAGCTTTGAGTTGAAGAAAAGGGATGCTTAACCTTGCCATAATGTCAGGAAACAGGCAAAGCTTTATGGTAAAGTTAAAGGAACTAAAAGCTTCTTTCTTAACTCGGAACATAACCAGATTCCAAAAGTAGAGAATATCAATTGGTTCACAATCTTCCACATTTTTCAAATATTCCACAAGCACTTTTTTCCATCGACCTTTTCTCCCCAAATAATCAAAACCAACAAAAATTCATCTCAGGTTCTGGCAATTCCAACTTCATGGCAGCAAAGGCAAGTTCTGTGTGTTTCTCAACAGTTTAAGTTTCGATTTACAGAAAAACCGGAGATTCTGACATGGCTATACGTCTTTGTTTTGTGCATGAATTGCAGTATTGTTGCATGGTGATGAGGCTCAATGTTGACTGCAATGGATGCTGCAGAAAAATAAGAAGGATTATTCTAAATATGAAAGGTAAGATATCCGTAGATATGGACATCGACGTCCTTAAATTAGAGTAGTTTAAACCATTGTCTTGTCAAAAGAGAAGCATATATGTATACATATTCTAATATGTCCAAAAACTAATAATCCGATATCTTTGTTTCGTGTTGAAGAAATAGAGACACATTTGGTTGAAAAGCAGCAACGCAGGGTGAGCGTGTGCGGGAGGTTTGTACCAGCAAATGTGGCGATAAAGATGAGGAAAAAGATGAACCGCAGAGTTGAAATTCTGGAAATCCAAGAATTTGATGGCAACGCTGAACAATTGGAGCAAAGGGCTATGATTACTACTTGTAGACCGCACCAAGTATATTGCTTCTAGTTGTTTGTTAGCAATTATTATATGTACATTAGAATGCCATTGTTCTTGTTTCCCTAACCACCTTTCTTAATCCAATAAAACCTCTTCACGAGTGATATCAAAAACTTATTTACTTCACGAAAAAACATTCTTTCAAAATAGGAGATTGTTTAGAAGTGCAATTGGCACATACCTTCAACGGTAATAATAGAATTTCTTTTAAGCACTAAAATTTTGGACGGTTGATCGGAATATCTAACGGTCCAAATTTTGCCACGTTTACTAACCGTTATTTTCAATTTCAATTTTTTTTAATAGCTGGAAATCCAACAACCAAAGAAAGTCACGTAGCCCCCTTCCCTAACCTCAACTGAGTGCATGCACACAAACCCCAACTCTATATGTCTGTCGGCTCAATTGTCAGATTTAGAGCGTGTAATGCACGCACTTGGCTGAAAAAAATTTGTTCACGTGGTTGACTTCAGCCTGACGTTAGTCCTCCCGGTCAATGAGTTTGACAATTAGGGTCTGAATTCTTTGTCGGGCTCCCTTGGAACCCAATTAATTGGTAAGGCTGGAGTAATTGTGGGGAAGGGGGATTGGATTGCTCGACAGCCCGGGGTACATTCATGGGGTGGAGGTATCAATAAATGGATAAATGAAAATAAGGTTACTCTCTGTTTACTACTCTCAAGTTTCATGGTTTTCAACATTTAGTACATAAATTTTTTTTCGTCCCAGAGTCATACCTAAAGTGTTGATTTTGGGATAGTCTCATACATTCGTTAAGTTTTCCGTTAGAACTTTTGTTAATTGATGACGTGACGCCACGTGGACAATTATTGGGCGCCACATGTCAATATAGGCCCACTTTAATATTTTTAAAAAATAATACAAACAGTCGTCTCCTCCCTTATCCCTTCACCCTCTTCTCCCTCGCTCCGTCCGTTCTTCTCCCTCCCTTATCTCATTTGCAAGAACCCACCAAGCTCTCCTACCATAATAGAATTTACACTAAGAAATCAACACACAAAAATTATTGGAGCTCTGCTCCTTTTATCTTCCTTCTCCCTTCTTTTTCTATTTTCCTCCTAAATCCTAAAAAAGAACCCCAACATCGTCCTCTGTGATGAGTATGGTGAAGCACCCAACATCATCCAGCTCTAAAAAGTTCATGGCAAGTAAGTCCAAGATTTATTTCACAATGGATCTGGTTCGCGGCAGCGAGCTATTTCCAACAGCTCATCTCTGCCATCGATACCAAGATCTGAAGATGTCGCCAAGGTTATGGACTCCTCCTGGTTCAAAGAAACTGTTCCTAATTGTACAGACAAAGCCAAGATTTGAAGTCGTTGTTTCGTCCCAATTCGGTCAGGGTACTCGATCGCATACAGCTCACTCACCGCCGCAGCCAGATCTAAGCAGTCAATCACCTTCGTGGCCATATTTAACATGTCGTGGAATCTTCCAGAAGGTCTTCACATATAGATAGCCGTAATCAACGGCTATGACAGCGAGAGAGGTTGTGGGTTTGGCAAAGGAGATGACTATGGCAATGAGATAGTTGAATGATGAGATGAGGGCAGTGAGGAAAGTAGATGATTTAGGTTAAGGGTGCGTGAAAAATGATGGCTTGGGAAGCTTGAGAGTGGGTTGTCGGAGGAGATGTGGGGATGGTTGAAGAAGGTATAAGTGATAAAGACTTCGAGAAGATGGAGGTTATAATATATATTTTTTTTTATTTTTGTTTATTCGGTCTCCTTGTTGGAAAATTGGGAGGATTTGGGTCTCCTCCACCTGCTTCGAGTTTGCATTTTATGGGTTAGAAGATCCATACTTGAAAATACCAAATTCTTGTTGAATTGGAATTCCTTTGGTGGGATTTTGTTGAGTTGGGTGTGCATGGAGGGTAGGTACAGGTTGCAGAGGAGATAAGGGAGGGTGGTGCAGGTGCATAATAGAGAAATGAGGGAGGGGGTGCGGGTTGCAAAAGAGATAAGGGAGGGAGGTGAGGGCGCAAGGGATCAGAGGGGAGACGGATATTTGTTTTTTAATTTTTTAATTATTTTTTTAATATTAAAGTGGGCGTATATTGACATATGGCGTTCAGTAATTGTCCACGTGAGCACCACGTCATTAGTTAATAGAAGTTCTAACAGAAAACTTAATTGATGTATGAGACTATCCCGAAATTAACATTTTAGGTATGACTCTGGGACGAAAAAAAATTTCATGTATTAAATTTTGAAAACTACGAAACTTGAGGGTAGTAAACAGACAGACCTGTCATTCGTGTCGTGTTTCCCGTGTTCGTGTCGTTTTCGTGTCATACCCGATATCTTAACGGGTTGTGTCGTGTAACACCCGTTAAAATAAACGGGTAAAATGACCCGACCCGATAATATTAACAGGTAATATGTCCCAACCCGTTACCCGTTAAGGAAAATATATTTTAAACCAATAAATAATCAAATGAAAAACATAATACTAAATAAGTATATACATACCATATTATCACGTTCAAAACATAAAACACACATTTGTCTTTCAAGTATTACATATTTACATACCCGAAATAAGAGTATAATAAAAAAATAAAAAAATATTAGAATATTACAAAATATCAAATGTTCAAAATATTTGCAAAATTAAGGGAGTTATATTTCAAGGTTTGGAACCTTGAACATTTTCTTACAATCAAACTCTTCAATTTTCATCAATCACCATAGAAAATGGTATTGGAACTTTGGTTTGATATATTGTCTTCAAGAGTTATATTAATGATATTTTCAGTGAGGCTTTCTACATTAGCACTCTCTTCTCATTTATCTTATGACTATTGTTTAAGTAAAGTCTTTAATAGTTTTTTAATTAATGTAGAAGTGTGAAAAATACAGAAAAATATATAAACACTCGTAATAACAAGCTTCACAACTTTCATGAAGGGCTTAACTTTGAAATGTGCCACTATAATCATATAAATCATAGATCAAAATTTAACCGTCGATTGTTGTTTACATTTATGCTTCATTTTTTCTCACCATATTTTATTTTATTTTTCTTCAGATTTTTTTTTTTTAAAAACATGATCTATTAGAAGATACATGAAGATGAACGGTTCGGATGTTCAGAGATTTACTGTTAATGAAAATATTGCTTGGTGTTTATAAAGTCTCTACAAACTATATAACATCGACTCATATTTCAATTAACCGTAAATATGAGAACGTGATATCAAAGATCCGAACTGTTCATCTTCTTACATCCCCCAGAAGATCATGTTTTCAAAAAATAAAATTTTAAAAATGAAATTCAATATAAAGAATAAAGCCCAAACGACAATCAACGGTTAAATACAAATTTAAAGTTTATGGATTATAGTGTCGGATTTTGAAGTTGACCCATTCACGAAAGTTGTAAAGCTTGTTAGTATGAGTGATTGTATATATATATATTACATTTCTTACACTTCTACAATAATTATTATTAATTTTATTACTTTTACACTCAAAATAAAAAATACTATTCACGATGGTTTAGTGTGACATCCCACATCGCCCAAGGGAGTGATCCTTAAATGTATATTCTCATCCTTACCTAGCACAAGGCCTTTTGGGAGCTCACTGGCTTCGGGTTCCATAGGAACTTCGAAGTTAAGCGAGAATGGGACTAGAACACTCCCATGATGGGTGACCCACTGGGAAGTTGCTCGTGAGTTCCCAGAAACAAAACCGTGAGGCCGTGGTCGGGCCTAAAGCTGACAATATCGTGCTACGGTGGTGGAGCGGGCCCGGGAGGTGGCTGCGCCCGGGCCGGGATGTGACATTTAGGGGGTTTTAAAAATCTAAACAATAATCTAAGTGTAATAATTGTCTACTCGTGAAAAATGATGAATCACGAATGTTTATATATTCTTTCACATTTTTCATAGATGTTTTATTGCCTATACTAATACTATACTAGTTGATTTTAATTTTGGACAACAATATGTTAAGTAAAATTTATCCTATTAATGATAATAAGAAACTCTCATAATAAAAATAAATAAATAAATAAAACTTATTTTTTTTTAACTTATATAGAATACTAATACAAAAATATATATTTAATATAAAATATACTAATATATACAATATGACTATTATATTTTATAATAATTTTTTTAGTAATTAAACTTTAACATTATAACGAGTCGAAATGGGTTACCCACGTGTTACCCGCGCCGCATGTATACCTGTTAAGAACCCTTTATTAACGTGTTCTTAATGGGTCATCCGATAATGACCCGATTAGTTATCGTGTTGATCCAAAACTCGTTATTTTCGTGTCATATAAGAAACTGCCAGGTCTAACAGAGATTAACCCATGAAAATCTATATATACTAAACCGGTGGGGAAATCACTATAGCTTAGCTACAGTGGATTTCCGATTATACCCCCATTTATTTTATCTTATTTCAATTGTACCCTTTTTGCTTTGCTGCCCATCAGAGAGCAGAATGGTGACTCGTGGATCTTCGCGTTTCTTCCCCTCTGCCTCTTCACCTTATCTGGCAAAACATCGTTTTCCCTCTGCTCATCCCCTTATCTGCAAAACTAATCGAAGCTTGAAACCACTAAAAGATTAGCTTTCCTTTTGCATTTAGGGAAAAAGACTTCTTTCTCCTCCCTATCCTCTCTCTTTCTCTCTCTGTCACCTGACTTCGATTCCCATCATCGCCAAAAGCAGCGGACCGAGACGCTACTAATAGTTGAGGAGACGCCGTCACCGGGGTAACACGCCGCCACTATTTTATTTTTTTGCGAAATAAATTTTTTTGTCAAATACTTTCATGACCTACAATTTTTTCTTCGTAGCATCTGCATCCTGCAATAGAAATGATTCTTCAATTAGTTTAATCAAGCTCTAAGATGCAATTTTCATAAACCAAAGAAAAAAGTGTACCAAATAATCGTAAAACCCTCTACAACAAGGTAGTAAAACATTTTGTAGATCACAAATCCGTAAAGATTAAGACTTATCAAATAACCTATATATAATTTCTACAAACAAAAATTAACATAAAAATACCTGCAAATTCCCAATTCTTGCTGTTTTTCCTAATTTTTCTATGGCAGTCTTTAAAACATGAGGAGATCATACACCTACAGAGAAAAAATTTCAAAAAAATCCAGGAAAAATAACTGAGCAATATATCTCTCTAAACAATCAGCCTACAAACAAAACCACCATAAAAATTTCAAAGTTAGAAAACCCAGACCTCAAACCAACCAAAACAAAATGTTCTCCTCAAATTCTTCCTTCTCCCTTCTATCCCTTCTCCCTCACTCTTCTCTCCACGACTCACTGGATACACAATTACGGCCAGCGACGATTTCGACGATTCTGTTGGTCTGAAACGGCTCATCATAACCCCAGGTACTTTCTACACCTATTGCATGTCAAGATCTGCTTCGTATTTGTGGGTTCCGCTTCAAACCTAACTGCTCCGTTTTCGGTGAATTTACAGAGAACTGGCGATTCCACTTCTAACTCCTCTCTAATCCAAGTCGTCATTCTTGGTGAGGTGGGCATAGTGGGAGCTGGCCACCCGGTCGGCGTGCATGTAAATGAAGACAAATTACCTGAATTGGGACTCTGGAGGGCTTGGAACTGAGCACCGTGGCCATTACGAGCGAGATGACATTTCTGGGAAAATGAAGGGAAACGAAAGAAAATGAGGGAAAATTAGGATCGAAACATGGATTTTTTGGGTGAAAAATGGAAGCTTGAAGAGTGGTTTGGGAAATTTGGGGGTGAATTCAAATGGGTTTATCTGAGATTTTGGGAAGAGTGTATGGTGAGGGAATTTTGATGGTGGAATTGGAAATTGAAATTTGGAAGAAGAGAGCAGAGGAAAGTAGAGAGATTTGACATTTTAGCTCGATTGTTCTTAGTAACTTGCAAGTAAGACAATGAAAATATCTGAATTTACGGAACAAGGCTTTGAGGTTTGATCGATTTTCTATTTCACAACATTTCACGTCTCATTTAAAATTTTGGTCTCTTTGGAAGTACTTTCAAAATAATCAAAATCGCTTTTAAAGAAAATCTTTCAGATAAGAAACACTTCAAGTGTTTTTTCATGATCCACTTGCATTTTCATTAAACATTGATTTTCAAAATATGTTGACAAAAAACGTTTTCAGTAATTTTAAAAACAATTTCAAACGAAATCATAAACTAAATTGTTTCGTGTTATAAGTTTCAATAGATATGTAAGGATAAAAATGTTATTTAACTTGGTCAAAATTGTACCGCAACATAACCGTCCATGTTTAGTTAATTGAAATGAGAAAGTTTTGAACGGTTAAAAAAATAAAAAAATAAAAAACTCAAAATGTTATCATTTAAAACTTGACATAAAATAATTGGCTTTACAACGCAACATTTATGAATGCTACTAGATAAATGACAGATTTATCATGTGAGTGTCATTGAAGTTTGATCTTGAATCTAAATAAGTTTTTGTCAATTGTTATTTTCAAAGATTTTGACAATTTGTGCTGGCCTTGCAAAAAAAATTGTGATCATAAAACAGTCATGTGGTATTTACTATTGTGAATGTTATGCAAGGAATAAAGTTTGTAGAAAGTTGTTGATCGACCTTTGCTGCCACCAAAATAATGTATGTAAAAAGTTACTGATCAACGATAATAGGTAGCTTGCAATTTTTTCTAATGTATTCTATTAAATGGATTTGAGAGCTGCGATATTACTTAATTATTTTAACAAACTACATTAGCAGCTTTTATTTTTTCATATTGTAACTGAGAAGCATGTATATCATAAAATATAAAAGAAGTTCTGAAGTGACGATCGGAGAATTTAAAAGTACTGATTAGTGTATGTGTGCAAATATAATTGTAAACAAGAATACAAATCCATGATTGAACCCCTAATTTAGTTGTACACAATATAGAACTTTTTACATATTTTATACGTTTTAAAAACCCGCAGCAACGCGCGGGTATTTATACTAGTAAAACATAAAATAGAAGACCATCCAAACGCAGCGTTTGACGTTGCGGTCCCGATTCAATGAATAAGGAAACCCATATGTCACGTTCCCAGTCTCAAATATCAAAAGTACATATAATTTTCTTAAAAAAATCTCATAAATTAAAACGAAATATCTCGCTGGCTCACGGCTCTCTGACAAACCCCCAAAATCAGAAAAACGACAAAAAACCAACCCCTAACCCTAGATTTCCCGATGGCCAGCGGCGCCCAGGACCCGCATCGCAAGCACCGCCGGGCCTCTTCCGACGACGACGAGGCAGTCGAGAAGTCGTCCAAGCGCCACAAGCACCGCCACCACCGCCGCCACCACCGTCACCGTCACGGGAGCAAAAAGCGCGAAGAGGAGACCAAGGCCGTCGTTGAAGATGTCGAAGCTCCTCCATCGCCTCCTGTTAAGTTATCTGATTCCGGTGTCAATGGTTCTATGCCGGTTGAAGACGTGGAGGAAGGCGAAATTCTCGACGAGGAGGGTGTTGGTGGTCGCGACGACGGCGTTTTGAAGACGACAGCGGGCTCTGATGCAGAGTCCGGTGAAATTGAGGCTCCTGGAGCCGGCGATCATTCTAATAAGCGGAATCTGGTGTGTTCTGATTTCCCCCCATTCTCTTCTGATTTTTCATTTACCCGTTTCTTGCTTGTTTTCATGAAATTTATAATTAATTGGTTTTCAAATTTAAATGGGTTTTCATTTTCTTTTCAGTTCCTGAAAATTTAATTAGTTGAAAATCTTGGAAATTTGGTAGTTTCAGTGGCCAAAAGAGTTTTATGTTTCGTTCTCAACTGTATGATGAAATTTTGTTTGGTGAGAGCTTGTTCAAGTGGCTGAGTCAAAGCCATTGTTTCATACATATGTAAGAACCCGCTCTTGCACTAGCCGAACACGAATCAATTGCAAAAGAAGTTACCCTAGGGGTTTCAATCAGTGAAGACTGTTGGCTTACTGTTAATTTGTAAGATTTGGTTACATTGCATATTATGTTATTAACTAACTATTTTTTTGTCCTGGGATTGGTGTTAATTACTGCAATTCGTGCACTTACCTTTTTTTCCGGTGTTTTTGGCAGAGAGACAATGACATTGATAAAAATATAAAAACTGGGGGAGACCTCAGTGGCGATGATGATGCCAGCGGTCGTGTTGGTGGTAAGTCTCGGAATGAGGCTGGTTTGCCTAGAGATTCTAGTGTTGAGCCTCAAGATGAATTAGTTTCCTGTGGTAGTGTCAAGGATCATGCCAATGGAGATTTGGCTTTTCACAAAGAGGAGAAGAGGCGACACAGGGAGTTTGGGTCCCCTTCTATAGGCAGTGATAAGCGAAAGAATTACTATGATGATGAAAAAGAAGATAGAGGTAAATTAGCATATCGAAAAAAGGTGTCGTCTGGAAGTAGTGGGGACAAATACAATACCTTGGTGCGTTCGCCATCTGGTGATAGGTGCAGTGACAAGCTACACGGTAGGAGCAGATCAAGGTCGTACGATCCTGTGAGGGAGAGATCTCGCTCCCGTAGTGTAGTAGAAGAAGAGTCTCTTTCGAAAAGGAGACATTATCATGAACGGGACAGCTCAATATCTGTTGAGAAAAGCAAGGCTGTGCGCGGCTCTGATGATGAAGGAATGGCTCGGGGTATTGACAGCGTTGATCTGATAAGGGATGATGAAAGGGAACACAATATTAGGTATAGCAGATACTCTGGATTAGGCCGTAGTCGAGAAAGAGAGAGAAGTAGGGAGAGGGAGGTGGATCAGGAACGGAGAAGGGAGAAAGATCAAGAAAGAATCAGGGACAGGGAACGGAGAACGGAGAAAGAAAGAGAAAGGAGTAGTGACAGGAAAAGAGGAATAGGACGAGACCATAGCAGGGAAAGAGTGGTTGATATGGAAAGGAGAAGGGAAGAGCGGCATAGGAGCAGGGACAGGAATAGGGATGATAATAATAGGAGCAGAGACTGGGTCAAGGATGATAGGGACAGAAATATGGAGAGGGGCCGAGATAGGGACAGAAATGCAGACCGAAAATGGGAGCGGCGAGATGATAGAGACTGGGATAGGGGTCGAGATATGGAGAGGGAGAAAAATGAAAATCACGATGATAGCTATGGAAATCGAGATAGGCATAAACATTCTGCTCGATCAAGGCATGATGAAAAAGAATATGACCAGGACAGAAGAAGTAAAACTGATCCAGGAAAGATACAGAGTCCAAAGAATTATTCTGTTGAAGGAGATGAAGGCACGAAAGAAAGGTAGTTGCTTGTTTTAAACACACCACCCCCTCCCTTTCCCTTTTTTTACCTTTTGATGCATATATTCCTCTTCTTTTTTTTTTATTATTATTTTTTTTTTTGTAGAGATGAAGATGAAGAAGAGGGCATTCAAGTTGCAAGCCAGGAAGAGGATGATGTGGATAGAATAAAGGAAGAGTCTCGAAGATTAAAACAAGCCATCTTAGAAAAATATAAAAGTCAGCAGTCACAACAAACAAATGAGTTGGGTCTACAAGAACAAACTGAGTCACAGTTGCAGCAGCAATTTGAGCCTCAGCCTTTGGAGCAATCAGCAGATAAAGGTCCTGCAGATCATCTGGAGCAATCAGCAGTTGCTGTCCAACCTGGTCTAGAAACTGATGATGGAAGGAGTGATGGAGATGTGTCTGTTGCTGCATTTTGTGTTTCACCTCAGCAGAATGGTGCTGATACTTCTAGAATGCCTTCTGGTGCCACGGGGCTTGGAGAGGGTACTCCAGAGGTCAGTCCACTCTTCCTGAAATTTATATTATCCAGATTTTTTTATGAATATTTTTTTTATTATGAAAACATAGATTCATTTGTTGTGGAAACCCGAAGTTTTATATTCTTACATCCAAACTTGACTTGCTAGGTTTTGAATTTTACTGATTTATGTGATTTATGTGATTTTTTTATTTTTATTTTCAACTTTTGCAGAGTGAAGGAGCTGTTGGCGTTGATGATATCTTTGGTGAGACCCCAGTTGGAGTACGAAAATTGGTGAGTCTCAGTGTTATGCATATGTTAGTTTCCTATGCAGTGCAGCTTTGTGCTTGCAATTATGGCGTGGATTAGAAATTCATAGAGTTAAGTAAATATGGGTCTAATCTTATATCTTAAATAACGTGCATTTGGTTGATCTGGTATTAGTTTGGTTTAATGTGCACATGTTATTGTCTTGCATGGACAACAATGAGAAAGCTTTGGCCTTTGTTCACGTTGCTTGTTAGTACTTTGCACTTCAGTTCACATGTTTATCCATTTGTGATTGATTTTGTCATAGTTGTTGTGAATTTGTATTCACGACTGCAGTTTCTTTAATTTCATTCAACAGTTTCACACGGGCAATATCTGAACGATGTTTTTCTCATTGTGTCTCATTTGGAAGATTATCTGGAGTGCTTTATGTTTTTTTGTATATTTCATACTCAATTCAATAAATGATTTAGTAATTTGGTGTGTTAGAACTTTAGAATGACTATTACTCATATAGTGTACAGCTAGACTTAAATCTTTTGCACTATTTCGTGTGCAGGGAAAAGGAGATCATGTACGAATTGAAAGGAGTGGTCTTCATGATAACTGGGATGATGCAGAAGGGTACTACAGTAAGTATATGACCCGTTCTAATATGTATTTTCTAATTATTGTTATTTCTTGCTAGGAATTTTCCCCACCTATGATAGGCTTTTAATGGTCTTTTTCAGTTAACAGTTGCATTGCCAGGCCTCCCCCTTTTCTTCATGCAGTGCTCTAAAAAAATCTTGCGTCTCCATATAGCCCAACCCATGTTCTCTCTTATTGGCTGAATTAGTTTCTACCCTATTCTTCCCTGTTTACTGTTCTTGGTTGCATTCGAATTTGTACAGGATATAATGCTGTGTTACTTGATTGCCTAGGTTGATATTTCATCCAAGACGGTTTTTTTGGTACCTTATTTGTGCTTTTCTTATTTGTTATGATGTTCCTTTGTAGGTCACCGTTTCGGAGAATTACTTGATGCTCGGTATGAAATCACTGCTGCTCATGGGAAGGGTGTATTTTCAACAGTAGTCCGTGCAAAGAACCTTACAGTTGGTAATGGTGAACCTGAAGAAGTGGCAATTAAGATTATACGGAGCAATGACACTATGTAAGTGATTATGATACCACTTGCGTTGTTATTAGCTTCCCCCCACCCTCCTTCTCCTCCTCCTCCTCCTCCTCCTCCTCCTCCTTTTCCCTAATGAATTGCTATTACTCTTTTACCTATCTGCTTTTATGTGAATAGGTTAAAGGCTGGTATGACTGAGTTGACCATATTGAAGAAATTAGCGGGTCATGATCCAGATAATAAGCGCCACTGTGTTCGTTTTCTGTCGAATTTCAAGTATCGAAATCATCTTTGTTTAGTGTTTGAATCCCTTAATATGAATCTTCGTGAGGTCTTAAAGAAGTTTGGGCGCAATATTGGTCTTAAGCTAACTGGCGTCAGAGAATACGCTAAGCAACTTTTTATTGCACTGAAGCATTTAAAGAACTGTGGTGTCCTTCATTGTGATATAAAGCCAGATAACATGCTGGTAGGTGTTTGCTACTCTGTTGATTGGATTGTATCTCGAATCATTTATGTTTCTCATAGTAATTTATGTTTCAGGTAAATGAGTCAAAAAATGTGTTGAAGCTGTGTGATTTTGGTAATGCCATGTTCGCTGGAAAGAATGAAGTTACACCATACCTCGTCAGCCGCTTTTATCGTGCTCCTGAAATAAGTAATTTTTCTTTTCTTTTCTGTTGAGCTAATGTTAGTTTTTTCAAGTCATGGGATATTGGGATGCATTATTCAGTTTTTAAAATATATCCTACATGATTAGTATGTCCACGTAAAATATTGATCTGGTATTTGATGTCTTGGTTGCAGTTCTTGGCTTGCCTTATGATCATCCACTGGATATCTGGTCAGTTGGTTGCTGTTTGTACGAACTTTATACAGGAAAAGTTCTTTTTCCCGGTGCTACAAACAATGATATGCTACGTCTTCACATGGAACTGAAAGGCCCTTTCCCAAAGAAGATGCTTCGGAAGGCAAGTATTGGGTTTGACATTCACCAACATTTTATGTTTATGTATGAATATGTTCTAATATCTCATTACTCTTTTGCCCGTTCTTGTATCTAGAAGGTATTCATTTTGCTAATGTTTTTCATGTCTTGGTTTTTGTTCTTGTAGGGAGCTTTTACACATCAACATTTTGATCAGGATCTGAATTTCCATGCTACAGAAGATGATCCTGTTACAAAGAAGGTATGCATCTGTTGTCTGGCTTGTTTCTATCTATTTCTTGTCAAGTATCAGAGTTTTGTGGTTTCCTATCAAGTTTATGAGTTTTAAACTCTGCTTGTGCAGGCAATCAATCGGGTGATTTTTAATATAAGGCCAAAAGATATTGGATCACTTATTACGGGTTCTGGTGAGAATGCAAAGATGCTAGCTGATTTTAAAGATCTTTTAGATAAAATGTTTGTATTGGATCCAGACAAGAGGTTGACAGTATCACAAGCTTTGAACCATCCATTCATCACTGGCAAGTGAACCCTGTAGCTGCTTTACTGACTCCAGAATTCCTGTTGAGCTAGATATTTGTACATTTGACCTAATTCATACAGTTTCTAATAATTGGGCATTATCTCTCTTCTCTGTGATGGCCTGAGAGCTTTTGGCACAGTTTTGGCATGGTTGAAGTCAAAAGGGGGTGATGTTTTGGTCAGGAGTACTCATTACTGGCGGGGGTTCTTTCAGTGGATTGTACTGTTTCTATCGTAAGACAACTAGCCAAAGGCGTCTTTTCCCCCTGTAATCATTCATGGTTGGCAAATATGAAAATTTATTACATCCATTTTAATTTTCCATCATGATTATATGTGTATTCTGAACTTGGTTTCTGCAATTTAATCTGTGGAACAACAGGAGATATATTTATCTTCCAACAGTTGTTTACAAAACACATGAATTTTTCTTTCTGTACTTTCCTCTCTTACTATGTACTTTTTTTCTTTCTTGGTTGCTTGTATTGGAGTTCATTGTTATGTAATTGTGGTCTTTAAAATTTAGTTTATGATTGGTAGGTTTGTTAAACATCCTTACACTTTCATGTCCTTTGTCAGTTGTATCTTTATAGCCACTGTTTCTTAATTACTTGGGTTCTGGAGATTCTAATTTGACTTTTCATTCAGGATATGTGATACTGCTATGAGGCAACCTTCCAGTGCTTAGGTGCTTAAAAGGAACCCGGGAGAAGGTACCTTGGTTTTGCTTATTAGGAGAATATTGTGAGGGATTTAGAAATAAATGTCATTATGCTGCATGCTTTGCATTTCTGTTGTTCCTAGATAAAGCTACTGGGTCGCTTAGAAACCTATTTAAATTGAATCTTAGTGTCACAGCTCTGGATTAAGTTGGCTTTCTTTTTGGTGTGAGGATGGTTACTTTATTTACTCGAGTATTAGTTATCTGAAAGTGTATGTGCATGTACATGCATTCTGAAATGTGCATTGGAACTTGTAAATCAGGGATCAGTTGATGCGTTGTACCATGTCATGTTTGTTTTCTTTGACGTGTTGTATTCAGACATCTATGTTTTTCTTTCAGTCTTTGTCTGTGCTTGAGAGTGTTGTGTGTTACTTTTTGTTTGTTTGTTTTACCTTTTAAATACATGCATATCCTAATGAGATTGCGTTGCATCTGATTCATGGTCATTCTGGAGGCACTTGCACAGGAGGCATGAGGCTGCTGCTGGATCGATAACAAATTCAGAGTAAGTTAGCTTATGAATTTACTCCTTATGTGCAGTGTATTTCATTACGATCTATAGTATTAATTTTGGTGCTTATGTTTTTAGGGTATGGCCCCCATGCTCCTGCTCCTGCGCCATCTGTAAGTATATTTATGTGTAATTTGGTGTGCATTTTGTGTGAAGTGAAATTTAAAGAAAACACAATTTAATTCATATTGAAAAATTAAAACATAACTAGCATAATTAGTTTCCATTGAAACTAATGTACTTGTGGTGGTTGCTTGACATTATTTGATTTCACGACATTGATCAGCACTTTTGAACACCTGGAAGGAATACAATGCCATGAAATCAAATAAGGTTAAGCCACATTGTCGGCGTGCACCTTCAGGGGTTGATTCTTGTTATTTGTTGGCTACTAAAAAATATTGGCTGTGCGGATATGCTTTATTTGTTTTGGCTTCTCTGATACGCCCGACTTTAGTTTTTCTTAACACTTCAAATTTTTTGTTTTACTTTCATAGTATCATAGCTTTACCATGTGGAACTGTTTCTCATATTTTACTGTAAACTGAGGTTATCATGAATTGAAGGATACCGTTGCTTATGTTTCTGTTGTCCATTTTGTTAAAACTGATCATTTTTGTTGTTGTTGTTTTTCATTATTGATGAGCGTGAAAGAACATGCTGTCATTCATTTTACTCTGAATTTCAGAACTTGCTATTTTTTCTTGTCCACAATTTTCAATTATCACCTTGCATTGTCGTTGTATGTACATATGCCAGTTCTGGGATCATTGATAAGCTCGATTGTTATTATAATTTGGTTTGTAACGTTTTTGGTGTAATTAGTTACGGTTTTGCTCTGGTTTTTGTTTGATGTCACCGCGGACAACTTCTGCTCATCTAATATACTACTCTTAGTTCACGTTAAGCTGGGTTGATTTGTAATTGGAGATGAAAATTCCCAAGAGGGTCTTTGATTTCTTCAATCCTTCTTTTTGATTTGGGCAAGATTGAATAGCCCATTGATTTTTTAGGGGGCTCGGCCCCTTTTTCGTGGTCTGGTGTTATGTTCTCTCTGTGTGGCTGCAATGGCCAAGATTTGCTCTCTATCCCTGCTGTCTACAACGGAAGGTGGTCTTTTTCCGATTTTCCACCAAAGTTTTCGAAATTAGACGATGCAAGGGGTCTGTTTCCTTTTGGTCACGGACATTGCATATAGCAAAGGAATAGAGACATAATTTTTGTAATACTTAATTTACCATATAGTACGGCAACTACTGTTGATATTATATATTTCAATCAATTCTCTCTTATGAAGGTGGATTAGTTCTCGAATTTTTGATGCCGGAAGTGGTTTAATTTCACTGAATCTTTATGCATACTCCTGTTAAATCAACGAGACGTGGGCCTTGTCTAAGTTTTGTGTGGAGCTCGTTTTCAGCGGTGTCATCATCCAATTATTTAGTACTGTAATAACTGGATGATAGCATGTTCCCAACACTCGTTTTCAGGAGTGGTGCTAATTGTCAATTGCGTGGGTTACTTTTGTAGACTAGCTGGTGGGGTTGTGTTTTTTGTGGTCAAATAAAAAATTGGAGGGGACCAGTTCTCGTACTATCTTCCAATTTTTTGATACGTTCACACTAGAAATCTCCAAGAAGCTTCATCCCCACACACCATTATTTTCCAAATACGCAACCGAGTACACACACTAAAAAGTGCTCGCTGCTGCCCAACTTCTGAACGGGCAATTGGTTGGTTGGAGATTTCGATTAGCTAAGTAAACAAAAAAAAAGCAATGGAGAGTGATTGTGGAAGTGGTTCTCCTTTAAAATTGTGGGTGGTTGCTTGACGTGCTCTTGTGCCTTAACTAGTAACTGAGAGAGGTGGATAGTTCGATGGGGAAACTCGGTTTCGCCAAACCCTCGCATGCTGTTTTTAAAAGCTCCGTATAGTGGCGAATACACCTTATTTACGTTCACAAAACACTTAAACAATTACGAGTTTAGAGTTGAGTGATAAAATTTAACTTTACGCTAGAGAACAATTTACATAAAATGAGATCAGTGTCGTAAATCATACATTGTCATGTGCAGAAAAATTCGCATGACAATGTACTATTGGACAAGTTAGGTCATGTATCTTCTTACACAGGAATATATAAAGTATGACTTGAAAGAATCCATGTTAGGTCTAATGTATCAAGTGACACGTGTCTGAATAGCGTAATATCAATTACGTTCCTTCTTGCTCTTGACATATTTTTAGTGTGTTCGGAACACGAACACATATGTCATATGTCATTATATAAGGACAATGCCACTAAGGGAAAATAAATTTCTCGCTACATGTATAATGATATATGACATACTATTCTGTGTTATAGATACATTAAAAAAAATCTCTCCTTGCTTCTCTTCCCAGAAATTGTCTAACTAAAGACTAAAGAATAAAGCGCGTTTATTCAAAGCCACGTCTCCACTCGGCCCGGCGTCTTCCGATTTCTATCTAGAAACTTAACCCCTAAGCCAAAAAGTCACATAAAACATGCACAAGCACAAATAAAAATAAACAAAACCAACGTCGACAACACCCCCTCCAAAGTCCCAACGACTCATAAAAAGTCGTAGTCACCGAGTATTTCCCCATCGTCGTCAGCCCTTAAAGCAGCAAACGATCCAGGACTCGTTTGTTGCCTTGCTCTTTGTACCGCAGCGCCTGGAATTATCGACCGAGAGAGAGAGGGAAGAAGAAGAAGAAGAAGGCGAAAAAATGGGAAGAAAGCTCGATGCTTTGCTTGGAAGGAGGAGTCACAAGAACACCGCCAAGTTCAAACCCACTTTGAACCTCGCTCTCTCCCGCCTTGCCGTTCTTCAGAAACAGCGCCAGGCCAAGTGCTCTCAGGCTCGATCCGATGTCGTCCAGCTCCTCCAGCAGGGTCACCAAGATCGCGCTCTTCTTCGCGTAAGTTTCCTTGTAAAATATTCAGTTTGCAGTGCAACGAGGGGGTGTTTCCCTTTGTTTGAGACTCATTTTGTGAGGGCTAAAATGTTCTCAGACAATAAAAAAACACTCGACTATGTTTGACAGAAAAATTTACAATGTTTTTGGGTTGTAGAAGCGCTTGTTATGGGCTTTAGGAAGCACCTGAATGTTTAGATTAAAAGCGCTTTTAGACAATCAAAAGCGCTTGCACAGTATGATAAAAGCATTTCTAGCAAGAATTGAAATTTTGAGGCTGAAAGATTTGGTTTTATGTTGTTGGCAGGTGGAGCATGTGATTAAGGAGCAGAATATGTTGGATGTGTTTGTCATGATAGAGGGTTATTGCAACCTCGTGATCGAAAGGGTTCATCTCATTGAACAAGAAAGGTTTGGTTTTTTTAATCTAATTTGATTGATTTTGTTTCATTGGTATTGGTCTAATGTAATTACTTTTGCGGTGTCTTTGTTCACATAGGGAATGCCCTGATGAACTGAGGGAGGCAACATCGAGTTTGCTTTATGCGGCTTCAAGATGCGGGGATTTTCCGGAGCTTCAAGAGATTCGCACGGTTCTCACTGCTCGTTTTGGCAAGGAATTTGCTGCTCGTGCGATCGAAGTGCGCAACAATTGTGGAGTCAACCTCACGGTAATGATCCGGAACAGACTGAAGTTTTCTTATTAATTTCGATGCAAAGCTCACATGTTTGTCAAAACAGAAATTTGGCATGTTAATGATTTGTGTGTTTTTCGGTTTTTGAAGATGATGCAAAAACTGTCAACTAGGTTGCCGGTTTTGGAGGTCAGAATGAAGGTGCTCAAAGAAATTGCTGCAGAGAATAACATTGTTCTGAAGCTGGAAGAAACGTCTCCTGTTTACACCGAGGTATGTAGTTTGGAAGAATAACAGGAATTCCGAGAGGATCAGAACTGAGGTATCTTATTTTCTTTGAACTTTGAATATTATTCATGGCATCTGAGGTTTGCTGTGTGTAATGCAGGATAAATCGGATGTGAACAAGGCGAGTTCAAGTGGCACGGGATCAGCAGATAATGTGCAGGCTTCTGCAGAAGAGACGGGAAATGATGATAGGTTCTCTGGTTCGATTAAGCCAAGGAAATACAAGGATGTAGCTGATGCAGCTCAAGCAGCTTTCGAGTCTGCAGCTTATGCAGCAGATGCTGCTAGAGTAGCAGTGCAACTCTCTAGGTCTGAATCTCAAGATCCTGATGATCAAAATAGTCCCGGAAGCAAACGAGGAAAGTTATCTGACAGATATGAATCCTTTAAAAGTCTATCTGAATCGCAGCATGAGCAAAGTCGAGGTGAATTAAAGAGGTCGACATCTTCTTCAAGTTTAGATTCAGATGGAGATGAGGTTATTCCAATGTCCTCAGATGCCGTAGGGCAGGCCGATCTTTTAGGGAAGGATATAGTTTTTGATGAGAGTGAAAGCGACAACGAACCAAATACAATGCCCTCGTCTCATAACCAAATTCCTTCGAGGTTTCAATCTGGCTTGAAGGCGGAGTCAAGGCTTGAATATCCTGCAGCACATGTCACTGGAGGATCTGGAAGGCAAAGCCCGCCACGACTAAACATAGAGAAGGGACCGTTCTCTCTGAGGACTAGACGGGTGCGTGGCTTCTGAGAAGAAGATTAGTCTTGTTTGTTACATTTCCTTATCAGCTTTGCTCGTTGTGCTAATAAATTCCGTTGCATATAAATTTGATTGTTTCTTTATCTCTTTCTTTGTTTTCGGGGAAATGTAAACTTGGTAGATTCTATAAATTGTGTCGAAGCGCCATGGAGCTATAGATAAATTGCTGCATATGTATAATATATAAAGGTTTCAGTATGTAAAATTGACGACTGATCGACTAATCAACGGATGCATAAGCCTAGGATTATCCTTTTGCTAGTAACACCATGAAACTACATTCCGAATATTTGACTAATGCACGACATCACCTGAAAAACTCAACGGAGTCTAGGCCGCTTGTTACTGCGCAGGTCACTAAATGACTGCAAGCTCACACCAACGTCTTCATCATATTCGATCCCGAGCTCCTCCTGCAATAGCACAACAGACGATTCACAACCACACCATAGTAAGCGCATAAGACGGAACATCCAAATACAGGCATACCTTAAATTCCTTGACATCTTTCGGTGAGTTCTCAGTAATAGCATCCCACAGATCTTTGAACATCCTTCGACGCTTTCTCCACTGACTTATTTTCTCAGAGACCATTTGCTCAACCACCTTGCGGTCTTCTGGCTTGACCAACGTAACTCCTCCGCGCAATTTTTCCAATCTATCCTCCATTTCAGCGACCTAATACAGAATTCAAAACACCAGACTTGATCCAAATTCCACACTTTATTTCCAGTCACATATTTTGACCTAATGCAAGCACAAACGTATCCAATCAACTTACCTCCTTTCTCAGTTTCGCTTCTTTGTCCCGTATTTGCTCTAGAGTCAAATTTGCCTGCAAAGTTTTAATTTCTGCAACGAAAGTGCATCGCCAAATTTCACACTCAGTTAGGCAAAGTCTTAAACCGAGAATTAAAAAGTCGAAAACCAGTCAATTAGTGAGAACATGAAATGTAGTAAGGACTAGTAAACAGGTACCTCCCTCAACCTCGCTAATCGCTCTCTTTTGTTCACCCAGCTGTTCCTGCAGTTTCTCATTTTCTTGCTTCATCCGGCTAAGCTCCTCGCTGTTTGGAATATCGAACTGGTCCTGCCGAGCCAGGTAGACCTTCTGCTTACCGTACTCCTTGAACGAAATCTTCCCATTATCCGCAAGCGCATCCAGCGCCTTTTGTATGGCCGCCTTCTTGAGGTTAAACTTTTGCAATGAATCAGCCACATTTTGAGAATTCAGCGGCCTATTTTGCTGGACAAAGATATACAAATTCACATAAGCATTAGGACGTGCACGTACTGTACATAGCAAAAGCTGTTTGTTTCCCCAGAAAATATCTACACAAAATTCTGGTTTTATGTTCTGTTCCTTCAATTAATTGCTAATTAGAAAAATTACAGGGAATCAAACGGAGGAAAAAAGAAGAAGAATAACAGCAGCTACTAAAAGGAGAAAATTAATCACAATTCGATTTTCCCACCTCCCAAACAGG
The DNA here is from genome assembly GCA_963580275.1 of Crataegus laevigata. Lineage (NCBI taxonomy): Eukaryota > Viridiplantae > Streptophyta > Magnoliopsida > Rosales > Rosaceae > Crataegus > Crataegus laevigata. Next base: position 2,953,392 of record OY756940.1, read on the forward strand.
CCAAAAATCGAAAGGGAAAAATCACATTTCATCAATTTATTCGACTTTTATAGTAAAATTAGAATGTAAATCGGCGAAATGAAAGATAATTTTACCTCGTTCAAGTAGTTGAGGACGATTGCTGCAACGTTTTCACAAAACCATAAGCAACAAAGAGGTTTAGCGATTCAGTAAAACGCAGATAGAAAATCAAATCGACTAAGTCAAGAATATCCTAGAGCTCCTCGGATTACCTTCGGGATTATCGGATTTCGGAGCCATTGATCGGAAAATCTACGACTCCGGCGCAGAATCGGAAACTGTACGGAAATGGCGGGAAGATGAAGCTTCTCAGAGACTCGCAAGCTTTTGGCTCTCGATTTGAAATGGAACGAAAATAATGAGCTTCCTTCCGGAATACGACGCCGCATCGCTAAATTAAATAGTCATATTTGATTGGACAAATGTACCCCTTCGTCACACTTGAATTTACGTAAGCAAGCAAAATCGTTAATTTGGCGCTGTGAGGAAGGACACGCGGTGCCGTTTCCTTTCTCAGAAACGATGGCTGTCGTCAGCGCCACATATCCGCCTCTGCTCTGCTGCACCGACCGCCGCGCCGTTTTTTCAACTAGATCCTCACTAGGATCTCGGCCCAAGACCCAATTTTGCACACACAAGCCATTTTTGGCGGCACTGGACTCCCAAACCCGGCCTTCACGACCGCCCGCAACCTACAAAAGGGACTCCAAACTGAAGCCGCTCGTATGCCGCGCGGATCGCGGGAAACCCACCACCTCCGTCCAGCAGGAGAACGACGGCTCAGAACGGCTGCTTCAGATTGCTCTGTGGCTTGCTGAGGGAGTCTACATTTTGTGGCTTTTTCTCCTTCCCTATGCTCCTGTGTGTAAATTAATGTACATTTTTATGTAGTATGTATGTATATATATATATATATATATATATATATATATATAACATATAATCTTTTAGGTGCTAAAGATGTTGCCTTGTTTGATTTCAGGGAGACCCAGTGTGGGCTATTAGTTCGGATACAGTGAACTCTCTTGTGGGGCTCTCTCTTAATTTCTTCTTCATCTTGCCTTTTCTCAACTCCGGTATGCTCGATCAATCTGTTACTGATTTTCTGATTTCGATTTCCATGTTGCCCGGTGACGGTATCCCAAGTTTACAAGGGGACTAGAGTGCGGAAAAATAAAAACATGCGACATAACAATGCATGATTGACTTGAGATATCGACACAGCGAAACCTCATCTTAACTAGGTAATATCTAGTAGTGGTTAATTTTAATTGATTTTGTTCTTGATGATTTCTGCATTGAACTTCTTGGCAGAGTAGTTGGTGTTGGTTTGATTGATGCCCCAGTTCTTCACCCGGTATGAATTTGGCATATCAAGTGAATTTGGATTTTACTACCAAGTTTTACACTTTTTAAGTATCTATTTTGACATGGACATTGGACAATTTGTGTTCTTTTTTTCTTGGACTAGATGTCTGAGGGATTATTCAACTTTGTGATTGGGTGGACATTCATGTTTGCTCCTCTGCTGTTCACGGACCGAAAGAGGGACAGATACAAGTGGTCTCTCGACGCCTTGTGGGGTTTTCAGATGTTTCTCACAAACAGTATGCTTTCTTCCAAACCTTAATGTTTTCAATCTGTGAACCTTGTTACCTTAATCAATGAATTTTGATCAACGGGAGGGGGGGATTCAAACGCAAGACCTCCTCACGTGATTTGGAAAGAAATATCACTAGGTCAAGAGCTAATTATAATCCGTCTTTGATTTTAAGTTTGCTTTGTAATGGGCATGGTTTTTAGAGACCAGTTACATTGTCCATAAATCTGACCAATTTTGTGTATGTGGTGTGAACAGCTTTTCTAATACCTTACATGGCTATTCGGCTGAATGAGGCTGAGTCCGACTACACTCCGAGCAAGCGCTCACAGCTTGGATCAGTGATGACTAGTGGAGCTCCCATCGTTGGACTTGCTGGTGGAGCAATATGTCTAATATCTGCATTATGGGCTCTTTTTGGCCGGATGGACGGCGACTTTGGAAGCATTTCAGACCGATGGGAGTTCTTGATTGGTTATCTAGGATCGGAGAGGCTGGCTTATGCATTCATTTGGGACATCTGTCTTTACGCCGTCTTCCAGCCGTGGTTGGTAGGTGACAATCTGCAAAATGTTGAGAGCAGCAAGATTGGTGTCGTAAATTATCTTAGATTTGTACCAGTTGTTGGCTTAGTTGCTTACCTCGTTTGTCTGAATCTTGATGAGGAACTGTAGCTTGTACATCAAGTAAATGTCTGACTTCAATGAGTGTAACAAAGACAACAAAGTGTTGTACAATATGAGCATGAAGCTTCCTCTATTCTTCCCAGGAACAAAGACAAAATTTACAAACCCAAAGACAAGGGTATGAAGTTTCCCCCCATTGGGTAAAGCCACCGGACCAATACTGTTTGTGTGGTGCTATCCACACTGCTTTTCACTCTAACACACCTTCTTTTACTATATATCATTTGGTTCTCTTCATTCGATCTAACGGCTGAAAATTGAGAGATACTTGTGTAAGGTAAATATGTGTATATATATTTTTTCTTTTTAAAGTTATCGGAGGCTCATATCATATGTTAAAATGACCCAAATAAAATAAATTGATTAAAAAGAAAATGAAAATGGTAATACAATTAGCGCTACGACTTGTCTTTATTTAACTCTAGCAAAAACAAGATTGGTATTTCGTTTACTATAGCAAAATTGTGAGACGAGATAGGTATACAGTAAGTACTTGGTCCCTATAGGGCTTTATCATCCCTTTTTACTACAGTGGAACGAAATTCTTGCTAAAAAGAGTCTCGTGTATAACTATAGTTCTGCGAAGAGCCTTATTAGCATCTACTGATGATACATAGACGATATCCCAAACCAAAAACGCACCCACATGATTAACTTTTCCACGCCACCCCATGGCATCCCGCTCCCATGTGCATGAAAGTGACTAGGAATGAGATTAAGTAGGGGTCTATTTTTAACCACAAAGACACGTTGCTAAGTAGAAAAACGTCGATTCTTCTTATAAATTTAGGCTGCTCCATTAATAAGAAGTGGCACAGCAGGTTAAAAGGAACAGAGACTCACTTGGGCTAATTTGTGTGCAAACACAAACAGCATGGAAAAGCCACTTTTAGGCAGCTTCAAAGAAGCCGAGTACCAAACAGCAGAAAGCAGGTGCATGTGTTTCAATTCCATGGGCAAAATGATGATGAATTCTTGGAAGCATTTACTAGATTTTGCAGTAAATGCATGGCAAATGGGCCGTTGTGATCCCAGGAAAGTCATCTTTGCAATAAAAATGGGACTGGCATTGTCCATAGTTTCTTTGCTAATATTTTGGAAGAAGTCGTATCGCGACGTTAGTCAGTACTCAATCTGGGCTATCCTCACTGTCATTGTGATGTTCGAATTCAGCATCGGTATGCATGTTTGATATCAGATGCAACGTAGCAATTCAGGTCCGTTTGATAACCATTGTTTCGCTTTTAGTTTTCAGTTTTCGGTTTTCATGCAGGAGGGACTTTCATCAAAGGATTTAACCGCGGGTTGGGGACATTGTTTGCTGGAATGCTTGCATTCTGCTTTGCTGAGTTATCTTTGCTGGCTGCAAATTTGGAGGAAGTTGTGATTGTCATAAGCATATTTATCGTTGGTTCGTATTAGTACTAATTGCAAATTAAAACCAAAGTTAAATCCAACCTTTTCTAACTCTTCTTCTCTGTGACACCCTTTAGGATTTTTTGCATCTTACTTGAAGCTGTACCCAACAATGAAGCCCTACGAGTACGGCTTTCGGGTTTTCGTGTTGACATACTGCATCCTAATGGTTGCCGGGAACAGAACAAGGGAGTACAGTGAGGCAGTTGTGACTCGACTGGTTCTTATTGGAGTGGGAGCAGCTGTTTGTTTAGTCGTTAACATATGCATATATCCGATATGGTCGGGAGAGGATCTGCATAACTTGGTGGCGAAGAATTTCAAGGGAGTTGCTACTTCATTAGAAGGTACAATTACAATATGTGAATTTTTTTCAAGTTCTAATCAGCTTTCTGCTCTATTAATCAGCTCAAACTCATTGCTTAGGCTGCGTTAACGGGTACCTAAATTGTGTCGAATATGAGAGGATCCCATCACGAATTCTTACATACCAAGCTGCAGATGATCCACTGTACAAGGGCTATCGATCCGTGGTAGAATCTACAAGCCAAGAAGAAACTCTGGTATGATTTACCCCAAGTTGGACAAGAGTTGGGGTTGACTTTAGGGCCCGTTTGTATCTTTTCATTAAGAAGCACTTCTGCTTATAAGCACTTCTGCTAGAGATGTTTCTCTAGAAAGCACTTCTACGACCTGTAAGTGCCTGGGAGTTTTGATTTCCATTTTACTTGTTTTTTATGAGTGCAGTTGGGATTTGCAATCTGGGAACCACCTCATGGGCGTTACAAAATGTTCAATTATCCTTGGACAAATTTTGTGAAATTAAATGGTGCATTGAAGCATTGTGCGTTTATGGTCATGGCTCTACATGGATGCATTCTTTCCGAAATACAGGTAACTGTCCGTGACGAGAAATAAAACTACATATAAATTAAATGGTACAGTTTCCTTCACACACACACACACACACTGTTGGTTTGTAATTTCGTACCACATGTAGGCACCAGCAGAAAAGAGGCAGGTTTTTCGCGACGAACTCCAGTGGGTTGGAGCTGAAGGTGCCGAAGTTTTGCGAGAACTCGCCAAGAAAGTGGAGAAGATGGAAAAATTAGGCTCCGGAGACATACTCAAAGACGTGCAACGGGCAGCGGAGGAATTGCAGAAGAAGATAGACCGGAGATCATATCTTCTGGTCAACTCAGAGAGTTGGGAAATTAGTGCACCACAAAATGCTTCGTCAGAGGACATGCTTGGGGACCAAGCATCTGGGCCCTTGCCTCTCTCATTCAGTGGTGGCGATGGAGTGATGAAGGAATATAACTGTGGAACATATGAAAGCGCGAGCGCCTTGTCCTTGGCCACGTTTGCTTCGCTGCTGATTGAGTTTGTTGCCCGGCTTCAAAATGTGGTTGACACGTTCCAAGAGCTCGGTGAGAAGGCAGATTTTAAGGCGTTTGTTCCAGATACGCCGCCTGCAAAGAAGAAATCTGGGACTTGGCCCTGGCAGTGGCGGATTTAGTGTTTCGGGTATAAAAGTGTAGTGAACGAAACCACGGAGGGTCGGGTGTAGGTTAGGATTAGAATAGGTCGAGTGTTCAAATCCCTCTAACGAAAGATGTGCCGAAACTGCTATGCTAGAGTATCTAACATCCACAACACTTTCAAGCTACCGGAAATCTTGTGGGAATTAGTTATGTTCGAACTTTAACCGAGCAAGAAATTTAAAATGCGGACATTTCAATTGCTTGTTACGCCATTCATTCGCACAGACGAAAAATGAGTCCATTACATTCCAAACCATCCAGAGTTTGATAAGATCATACATGTCCAGCCTCATCTGTGAACCTATCTATCACAAATCACAACACAAAATTGTATCTAGGAATGCTTACGCTTGGATTTCTTTTTCGATGGTTCTCCAGATTCCGCAAGATATGCTTCTGGATTTACATTCTCAGCCATTCTTTGCATTCCATACTCTTTTGCCTTTTTCTGAAAAACAACCAGCAGAAAGGAGGTAAGGGAAAACGAAAAATGTAAGCTTTTAGCATGCCTGATTTCAATAATTATAGTTTACCTTCAGAGATGTGGCTACGGCAGCCAGATCTTTGTTACCATCATCAGATTTGGTCTCCTGGACTGCAGGCTCCTGAATCAGAAAAAAGGAAAATCAACAACAGCTCGTAACTCATAAGAAGATATATAACTAAAAAAATCAAAGCACATAACACCAAACAAAACAGAGCACACCTATGTCCTACCTTAGGAGGAATGAAGGCAGCTTCTCTTTTTCGCTTATTTTCTGCAGTTTTTTCAGACTGTTTCTCCTGCTTCTCTTGCCACTTCTTTGCGGATTTCACTTTGTCGTTCAAAAAGTATTCTCCAGTTTCCAATTGTATGTCAATCTGAGAAAGCACAGAAAAATGAAAATTTTATGACAACTAAAATGCAAGTTGATATACAAGAGAATTGTTCATCCAAAATCAGTTTTACTGGGAAAAGGAAGAACATTGGGAACAAAAGGAGGGATATTTATTTACACTGATAGAATCAGACTACAATCAATAAATAAAATGGTATTAAAAAAAAGTGGAGAAGAAGGCAAACGTGTTCCAGGGTAACATCTAAAAGTAAGGCCTCCACAATTAAGTACGACATAGACCGCTGACATTTTAATATTTAGAGAAAATACTCGATTTATATAGACATAACAGCTTCCAAAAGTAGCTAGTTTTGTTGTGCTCATTCAGGAGAATAGCAACCTTATTATGCCTCATTCACAAGGAACCCTTGCAGGAAGATAAACCATACAAGAGTCTGGTGGCAATTACTCACCTTGCTAGGTTGCTGAGGAGGCGGGAATGGTGTATATGGTCTCTTCTCTTTACTCTTGACCTTATTTTGATTAATATTTTTCCTGGGGAGAGAATGAGAGAATAGTTCAAAACTGAAATAATAGCACCTAAGGCACCTAAAAAATGTAGGCAGACAATAACAGTTCTCAGCATGCAGAGTTATAGAAAACTGAAGTAGAAGTCATACTTCTTGAACTTTGGAAGAAATCTATCCCAGTTCTCATGAGCCAGCGCCGGATCCTTTTCAAGTTCTTTCCTCACCATGAGAGTCTGCTTACCAGGCAGGAAGAGATAAAAAGTAAGCGATATTCATTCACAGACCTTCAGGTCTAACCTTGTAAAGTGAGAGAGCAATCTTGATGAAATCACACAGTACAACTATAATCACCTTTATATGAAATATGGGATGCATTGCATTCGTCATGCAGTCTTCCACAATCCTCCTGACTTGCTTCAATGCTTTAAATGAACCCATTACCGAAACGGTGTTTCCCTATTCATTTACAAGCAAACTAAAATTCTTTTGCCATAGTTTCACGTCAAATATAAATGTACAACATAGCAATCAAAATCACAAGGAATAGCACACTTACTTGAACCAGAATATAACAGCCCGTAAGTATTTCAAGTGCCTGTGTCCAAAATTATATTGTGAAAGATTAGAGAAACAGAACAAAGATATATCTAATGAAATGTGAAATCACATATAATTGCATCAAATACAATTGCATTATAGAACATGATATCTGGTTTACTCTGTGCACCTTCAAAGTGGACGAATTGGGGCCAATCAGTCTGTCCCGCCGTTTTACAAATCGTTCCTGCACTCAATAGACAAAATTGGAATGCTTAACCTAAAGCATCAAACAAATGTTCACATCATCTTAGTGCTAAAACTAGGCCGTGCACCAAAACTGTATATAAGACTTCAGAGAAAATAAAATAAAATTTTATGGGAAGTTAATAGCTTGGATCTGTTCATAAGAAAACTGACATTCCACCACTGAAAGTAAAATGAAGAAGTATGAAACAACGCACCTTACTTCTCACAAAGCTGCTAATCTTGATAATGTCACATTGCATTTCATCATTCAGTATTTTTATTGCCTGAACCAAAAAGTTGAGCCCTTGAATCAGAAAATTCACAACAAAAAAAAAAATGCACAACGCAAAACTGATTTCCATGAAATAGAAAGAAAAAACAAATATATATATATATATACTGGGGTTTGCAAGTAAAGAGAAATAGTATCATGTATTAGTGGTAGATAACATTGATCCTGAGCTCTTCACTAGGATTCGAATATCTGACGTAAAACTAATAGCTTATCATTGCTGTTGATTCTGAAGTTCTGAACAAATACTATATACTAAAAAAGAAAAAGGAATTACATCACAAGAACAAACATAAGTACCTTAAAAACTACTTCAAACTAGTTGATTCTATAAAAAGCTGATTCAAAAATAAGAAGATAATAACAGTAAGGTACTTCACATTTGTACCTGAGGAGCAGGAACACTTCTTGACAAAAGTTTGATAAGATCCCTAGCTTTGACAATAATATACGGGTCTTTAGTCTTCCTGGTTGTTGAGACTGTCATGGAACCCTCAACCTAACCACATCACAAATGCAACAGTTATTACGTACATAAAATCATACAGAATTTGTCATAAGCCACCGATCGATCAAGAAATAAATTCATAAAGGTCAATAAACCAAATTAACAAATACAGGAGTTTGCACAAACAAAAGTTATTGCAACATACCAGATTCAGTTCGCATGTAATGCCGTACTCTTTCAAAGCAGATTTCACCACTGGCCAGCATTCTTGCAAGTATTTTTCTGCACAACACAATGCAAAGACTCATAACTGAAAGTATAATATCATTACATAAGTCCATATAATGCTCACTGGAAAACCAAAATCACACGGTGCAAAAGCCACATTTCAAACTAGGTTTTATCCTCTTGACCACCTGAGTTCCCCAAATTCACTTTTCACGCGAATTTCAAATACATTTTCTTAGCAACCAAACAAAGTAACAAAATTTAGCATAAGAAAATACTAAACAGAACAAAATAGCTCTAATGGAATTAGGTCAACAAAACAGATACTAACCCAAAATTTTAAATTTCACCCAAAATCCCAAACACTTATCTCGTGACTAAAACTTCAAAATACAAAACTTTGAAATTTTCTTTTCTTTTCCCACACTTTCTAGGCAGCCAAACAGATAAAAAGGGAGTGGAACAAGAAGAAGAAGAAGCGAGGAGGAACCTCTGTATTGAGGGAAAAGCGTGGAGAAGGAGGTGACTTCAAGCATGCCGCCTTCGTTCCAAGAAGGGTCGAACTTTTCAATCGTCCAGCGGTCAATGTTAGGATCGTCGTCCCAAGGCTTCGGCTTGCGGTGCTTGTCCTTGCGCCTCTGCGTCTGCTGAGCGCCGCCGTTTTCGCTGGTCTCCATCGTCGTTCTGCTGTTTTTGCCTTCGGCGTTTGAAACCCTAGACGTTTAAGAGAGAGATCAGTCTTGTAAGATTTGAAAAAAAAAACCATGGGTCTGGGTCGGCCCGTTTATCTGCCCATTCAAGTAGGAGGGAAAAAACGGCCGTTGTTATTTTGCCGGGACGCCAAGACAAAAAAAGCGGTTTACTCTTTGAAGCGTGTGCAAAAAATCACATCGTTTATAAAGTACAAAGTTCAAGTGATAAACGTGCAAATTCCATTATATGTTTTTCATATTTTATTACAAGTATACACATTTTACATATTTCAATTGAAGAACGTTCTAAATATGAAACATCGTGAGTTAAATAAAAAAATCATAATAGAGTTTCTAAAATATAACAGATTTCTTTTAACTACTTAGAGCATTTTTGATAGAGTTGTCAAATTTGATGACTACTGCCTTGCTTCGGGGCAACAAGTAAACAAAGAGAAATCTAGCATCTTCTTCGGTGCTAATGTTCCGGAGGCCCTTCGGCAACGGTTGACCTCGATCCTTGGGATGGAGAGAGTCGAGGATCTGGGGGTGTACCTGGGTGTCCCGACTATCTGGGGCCGGTCTAAAAAGAGTGGTCTGGCCTACGTGAAAGGTAGGTTGCTAACTGTGCTGCAGGGGTGGAAAAAGTATTCTCTATCGCAAGCGGGCCGTGAAGTTCTCATCAAGGCTGTGGCACAAGCCATCCCTGCCTACCCAATGAATCTATTCAAATTCCCAAAGTCCTTTTGTAATGAAATGGATGCTGTAATTTCTAATTTCTGGTGGGGTCAAAAACATGGTGAGCACAAGATACATTGGGTTTCTCGTGAGATGATGGGGAGGCCGAATGAGGAGGGGGGCCTGGGCTTGAGGAGCTTTGGATCGTTCAACGATGCCCTCCTTGCTAAGCAGTGCTGGAGGTTAATTTCGGAGCCGAGTTCGTTGTGGGCGTCTCTGCTCAAAGCTAGATACTTCCCTAATTGCTCTTTCCTTGATGCAAAGAAAGGTGGGAGGGCTTCCTGGGCGTGGTCGAGCCTTCTGGCTGGAAGAGATATTATCAAAAAGGGTGCACATTGGCAAGTGATGGATGGAATGGGTGTTCGTGTTTGGGTTGATAGATGGCTCCTGGACATCCCGGCGGGCAAACCCTCCCCCCTTGGAAAGGTGCGTGTCACCCCAAATCTGAGGGTGTGTTCACTTTTTGACTCGGTCAGTGGCGAGTGGAATGTAGATTTCCTGAAACCTTTTTTGTGTGAGGACGAGCTTGAAGCAATTTTGGAGACTCCGCTGGGAGACCCTTCTCTCCCGGATCAACTTGTGTGGCCTTTTGAGAAGTACGGGAACTACACTGTGAAATCCGGCTACCACTGGGCTCACGTAAGATCTCTTTCGCTGGGGAGGCCCATCTCTCACTGGGTGGTCTCTGTTCCGAAGGCAATCTGGAAATGTGTTTGGCATCTGAATGTACCTCCAAAAATCAGATGCTTTCTCTGGAAGTCTCTACATTCTGCCCTTGCAACTATGGAAGGCCTTTACTTGCGACACTCTTCCCCCTCTGCCCGGTGTCCTATTTGCATAGAGGGGGATGAATTTGTTGAACATCTTTTCCTTGATTGCCCGTGGGTGCTCTGTATTTGGTTGAGGGGTTGCCTAAATCTAAGACTGACCCGGGATGTAAACACTTCATGGGCTAGGTGGTTAATGCACTTGTTCAAATCTGGAAATGGATCTAAGGAGCGGCGGATCCACCTGATGTCTCAAATCGCTATCACTTGCTGGCATATTTGGAAAGCCAGATGCAACTTTGTGTTCAATCATCACCCTATCAACCATTCTCAGGTGCTTGCTGCCATTTCTCTTTCATCCTGCTCCTTTCGTGATTCCCGGGCATCACTCCATCCCACCCCGGTGACCAATCCTCGGGTTGTTTGTCCCGGTGTAGGGTGGTCTCCTCCGAGTGCAGGTTTTGTGAAAATTAATGTTGATGCAAGCTGGTGTGCTTCGGATGGGACGGGTTATACGGCTGCTGTTGCCAGGGATGAGGATGGCGTCTTTTTGGCTGCCTGCAGGTATAAGGAAAATGCCTCTTGTGTCGCGTTGATGGAGGCGAAAGCCATTTGGAACGGTTGCAGATTTGGGAAGCACCGAGGATGGAATTTGATTGTGATGGAATCAGATTCTTTGGATTCTATCTCCTGTTTAAACAACAACTATAGGAGAGGCAGCTGGGAAGCGTTCCCCATTATTGCTAGATGCGGCTCTTTGGGGAATGAGTTTCAGGACTGTCGCTGGTCTTGGGTTCCAAGATCGGCCAATAAGACTGCGGACCTGTTGGCTTCACGGCATTGTAAGGAAGTATGTGACTTAATTTGGGTCGAGAGACCTCCATCTTCCCTTATCCATGTTTTGTGTAACGACGGACTCCCCTGTCCTCATTAATGTATCTGGGTAGTGTGAGGAGGGACACTTTAGCACTAGGTGCGGTGTCTTATGTCCTGTTACCTCCTTGCACCACCCATAGCTAGTATGCTTGTTTGCCTCTTCTGTAGGCTTCCGTGTTCCCCTTGGCATCTTTGCCCTGGTTTATGAATCCAGTTTCCAAAAAAAAAAAAAAATATTAATGACATATGGCAACGTCATTTTTTTTTTTGTTTCAACCGATATTTTTTTTAATTATTGTGTCAATGATTTCGGGGCTCACCTTGTTTTGTTGCTTTGTAATTGGTCATTTACTAGGATCTCTTAATAAATAGTTATAAAATGAAAATGGCAGCAAACACCCTTGATGCCAAATTCAATTGCGAATGACACTTTGGTTGGAACTTCTTCCATGCATTAAAATTGTGTTGTGTGGTAGTCCACTTTGATTTGAAGGTCCGGATGAAGATGCTCTTAAGCTACAAGGTCTTTATTATAAATTTTACGTGTTAGTATAAGATTTTATGTTCAGCTCAGTGGCGGAAAAAAAATTAAATATTTACTTAATGACAATATGAAAACAATGCATTTTGTGTATTTTAACACACCACATTTAATTTCGCACATTCCTTATATTTCTAATAAAAGTAATGCTAGAGAAACCAACTATTTAAATCGAATTTTGTAAATTAAATGACTTGGTTGTTGATGACCGGATCATTATTTAAGTATTGATTAACATGTTTATTTCCTATTGATAGTACATTACATAATTTACAAATTTGGTTTGAAAGGTTAGTTTATCTAACATTACTCTGCTAATGATATTAGTTGCTAATTATTATACTATACAACATATCGTGTTGTAATGTGCTGGATGTTGTTTCTTAATGCAAGATTATATTCTTTTCAAACAACATATCAACTTATCCTGCCCAAATATACATATAACGTGTAGTTAATGAGTGTCCCGAATGAACATTGAGCCTAGAAACTAATTAGTATTATTTCCCTTTTTTATTTTATTTTTATTTTGATAGCTACAATCTAACTGCTAATCACGAAATATACAACTTTCTCCTTTACGTTTTGTTTATCAAATCAAACGCACGGCAGACCTCTCTCTCTCCATGTACAATATTTTTAAAGATCCCACAGCCGTGATCTGGTTTTGATTAGAAAAATGATAAAATATTATTATTTTAAAGGGAATAGAAAGTTTAAAACTATTATAATAATGTAAGAGAGTTAAGAGTTCGAAATCTAGAATGTATAGATAAAATTCAACACAATATTTACTAAGATATTAAATCACACGATATAATAAAAAAACAAAGATCATAACTTTTTTGTATTCAGACAAATACTTAATATCATAATCTAGTAACAATTCTCAATATTTATAAATTAAAAATTTTAAATTCAACTTGAGTAAATTGCAAATTTGTAACCAAATTATTATGTTAGACCGCCTACCTCAAATCTTTTATCTTAAATACATGGTTTATTTAAAAAAAATATTCATATTCAAAACAAACTAAGGGACAAAGTGGTCTTTAACTAAAAAATAATTAAGCTCGGAGGAGAGGATCCCTTCCTTAGAATCCACAAAATCAGAAGATTTAGATCATTAAAATTTGATCAAACGGCTAAAATTAATATAACTTTTAAAATAAACTTCTATTTATAGCTGTTTGATCAAATTTTAATGACCCGAATTTTGTAATTTGGTGAACTGGGAGGAAGTGATGAGGAGAGTTCCCAGTTGCATCCGTTTTCCATCCGTTTTCCGTGAAATTTCTCGTGTCTTCCATCCATTCAATTCAACTCAACCTCCTTCCAGGCTCAAACTTTTCAACTGTCCAAGCCACCAAACGACGTCGTACACTTTATAGACCCCAATGCCTTCGTCTACATAGTGATCATTACATTTACATCCCCTTTCACGGTTTTGCTCTAATGTCTCTTGGACGCTGTTCCGCTCGCCATTTCTTCTTCCTTCTCTGAAACTCTTGGCTTCAAATCTCTTTATTTTCCGACGACAAATGGCGGCCAGAATCGGGTCCTTCCACCACAGCTTCGCCGAGAGAAGCAAGGAACGGCTGCTCTCGCGAAAAGGGTACTCCGACTTCGGTTTCAACAGCTCCGAAGCTGGCGACGAACACGTCAAATGCGGCTGCTTCCGAAGATTCTCCGATGGGTTCTACAACTTCTGCAAGAATTTCCAGGACACTTTCATCGAATTGTATCAAATGGGTCGTTCCGATCCTCGAAAAGCCATCTTTGCGACCAAGATGGGGATGTCGTTGGCGCTCGTGTCGCTGCTCATATTTTTCAAAGAGCCGCTCAAAGATGCCAGCCAGTATTCCATCTGGGCAATCCTTACTGTCGTTGTCGTTTTTGAATTCAGCGTAGGTATTACTTCAAAGATTACCCCTCTTTTTTTCTTTTTTTTTTTTGCTTTTGCGTTTTGATCGAGATTTTGTTTGTTTGTGAGATTAATGGGAAGTTTAATGTCCTTTTTTTGCTAAAGGTGCAACCTTGAACAAGGGTTTTAATCGAGCTTTGGGGACGTTATCGGCCGGCGGGCTTGCTCTGGGGATTGCAGAGTTATCTGTATTGGCAGGAGATCTGCAGGAAGTTGTAATTGTAATCAGTGTGTTTATAGCAGGTAATCTAGTTTAAAACAATTAATAATTTGATCATTAATCTACATCAGTTGAGAAAGTTTGATACTTTGTTTATGATAAACCATTTTTTTCTGAATTTTGGCTGTTGGGTTTTGTGGTAATTAGGATTTGCTGCTAGTTATATCAAGCTTTATCCGACAATGAAGCCATATGAATACGGATTTCGAGTATTCTTGTTGACATATTGTATCGTCTTGGTGTCTGGGACTTCATTATTCCTTCAGACAGCATTCTATCGATTGCTGCTTATTGCAGTCGGTGCAGGCATTTGCTTGCTTGTAAATATATTTATATACCCCATCTGGTCAGGGGAAGATCTCCATAAGCTGGTGGTGAAAAATTTAAGGGGTGTTGCTGCTTCTTTGGAAGGTTGGTTCGTTTACTACATAATGTTGTGTGCATTTTGGTTCACACTTAATTGCAGGATTGGTTTTGATGGTTTGATATTTTGATCTGTTATAGGTGTTGTCAATCAGTATCTGCAATGTGTTGAATACGAGAGAATTCCTTCAAAAATTCTCACCTACCAAGCTTCTGATGACCCGTTGTATAGTGGTTATAGATCAGCTGTGCAATCTTCAAGCCAAGAGGAAACTCTGGTATGCTGATATAAACAATTCTGCTTCTAGTCCTCTGAATTAGAACTAGAATTGCAGGAACTTTTAATTCAACTAAATCGAATGGAAATAATTTTGCAGTTAGGCTTTGCTGTATGGGAGCCACCGCATGGCCCTTATAAGTCATTCAGTTACCCCTGGGTAAACTATGTCAAAGTTGGCGGTTCACTGAGGCATTGTGCATTCATGGTCATGGCGATGCACGGATGCATACTTTCAGAAATCCAGGTAAATATATATTTTTCCTCCTTCCTGTGACTTTTCAGAATGTACATAGCAGAAGAGAAAGGAGCCGTATGTAGCAGCATTAAATTCTGAATCTCCATTTATAGAGTCTAGGAGATGGATCTTGCAGTTCATGCTGTTCGTTTGAAGATAAAATGAGCTTATGAGTATGGTAACCTTAAATCTTGAAAACGTAGCCTGGTTTTACGTGAATTATATTTTGTTTAAGGCAATAGTTATGTGTACTATTAATTTAGGCTTATGTTCAATTTCCAAGATATCAATCATCAGCAGCCTGTAGAAGTACTGATGAGAAATTTCTACTGTTCCCTGAAAATAACGTGGAAAAGGGATTTGAAAGTTTTTGTTTTGGCTTTGTATAGAAGAATTGCATTCCATTTCCTTGATTGCAAAGATAAGAAATTTTTCCGAACCATGCAACATGTCAAACCCTGTAGTTGATTAAGAACACATTTCTTCTGAATTCTGTGTTTTTAGTTTCCCAATTGATTTCTTAGTTGCTTAGTTTTCAGTTTCATCATCAGGTTTTTGTAAATGTGTTTACGTAGGCACCGCCCGAAAAGCGACAGGTTTTTGGCATGGAGCTCCAGAGAGTTGGTGTCGAATGTGCTAAATTGTTACGTGAGCTAGGAAGCAAAGTAGAAAAGATGGAAAAATTAAGTTCCAAAGACATACTTTTCGATGTGCATGAAGCTGCAGAAGAGTTGCAGATGAAAATAGACAAATATTCATACCTTCTTGTCAATTCAGAGAGCTGGGGACCTGAAGTACGTCCCAAGGAGTATGAAGATCCTGTGCATTTTGTCGATAAAGACAATGAAAATAGGCAGGTGGTGATTGATTCTCTCAGTGAATTTTGGGATCCTCAGAATCCAAGCACAGCTGCTGATCCTTCCATGCAACAATGGATATCTACGGAAAGTCTGTTAAAAAAACCAATATCATGGCCGCGCCTCTCATTCAACACGCATGCTGTGCAAGAGGAACCTGAAGAATCAAAAGTTTATGAAAGCGCCAGCTCTTTATCTTTGGCAACGTTTGCATCGCTTCTGATTGAGTTTGTGGCTCGGCTTCAAAATCTGGTGGACGAATTTAAAGAGCTCAGTGAGAAGGCAAAGTTTAAGGATCCTGTTGAAGCCAAGGAGGAGGTTGTTGGGTTCTGGACCAGACTATCCAGGAGTTTGCGGTTTAAGAATTAAAGAGTTTTTTTTTTTTTTTTTTTTCCACAGGTTGGTTGATACCTAATTATAATTTTGATCCAAGGATTTGGAGGTAATCACCGGTCACTAACACAAGTTTGACAAATTGATTTCTGTGTTGGGTAACTAATTACCTTTACAAATTGTATTAAAAAACTGGTGTAGAAGGGCAGTGTGAGGTTTTCTCTGGTTGTTTTTGAACCCTTCGATTTGATAACATTTTGATGCGAACCAAGCTGGGAAAATCCTCGTTCTGAGAAAAGTCCGGTTGATCACGGAAAATCTGATGAGACCAAATGATGGATCAGTGTATCATTTGTTTAAAGTTTGGATCTCATTTGTTATAACTTGTTAGAAGTTGATGTGTAATGTATGACTTATACTGCACGAGACGTGCCTAAAGGTTTTTTTCTTGGGCGTGAAGGTATGTACAATAAGACTCTGTGCTTGATTCTCTTAGTCTGTACCGTTGCCAATGGATATTTTTGCTGTTGTATACGGCGGTTATATGTACCTAGAGCAACGAAAACGAATATTTTCGACAACAAATATTGGATCGGTATGAACAATACAAAAATTATAGAATGGTAAAAAAACACTTTCTGGTAAATAAAAAAGGCTTTCTACTACGCTTAATAAAATAAAAATAAAAAGTTTTTATGTGTAGTAGACATCCTTTTTTTCACGCGTGAAATTAAATCTCAACCGTCCATTCATGAAAAAAAAATGTGTGGAAGAGAATTTCTAGAAATGATGATTGCTTCACGATTGGGCCAAGGCATGTGAAGCCCAATAAAGATGGGCTAGCTTACGTTCTTCTACACTTTATGGCCCACTAATACTTTCTGTAAAGATGGGCCTGAGAAACCAAAAAGAACCATAATAACGATACTCTCGTGTCGTCTCGTATTCTCTCTCTATCTCTCCGCTCTCAACAGATTGTCGAATCAGAGGCAGCCGGCGGGAAGGGCACTGAGATCGGTAAGGCCGTTGCCGCTTCTAAGTTTCATCGCTTTCCTCTTAGTTAATTCAAAAATTCCTGAAATTTTTTGCTCCAACTTGATTTTTGGCATCTGTTTGATTGCCGAGAAAACTAAGTGAGAAAAATTGAAATCAAATTCCAACTTCCAATTTTTTGTTTTCGTTTCCTGAAATTTTAGAGTAATTCAGCTGAACCAATGCGTCACTGGTTTTTTAATCCAAGATTTCATCTTCCTTCTCTTCATTTTCTTTTAATCATTTTCCTCATCTCCCCCTTTGATTTGAATTCTAGGGTTTTATTTAGATCTCACAGTGCTGATCTGACGCTTTACCTAATGTCGGTGTATGAATATCCTGTAAATCGTAGGAATCGAAGTAATAATCAAAACCGAATGAAAATATAGTGGTTTCGTTAGTTAATATTTCTGCGTATTTACTTATGATAACTTGTTTCGGTGTTTGAAGGTTCTGGAAAAGGTTTGAATTACAATGTCTATGGTTGATGAACCGCTATACCCAATAGCCGTTCTCATAGACGAGCTTAAAAATGACGATATCCAGCTGCGGTTGAACTCAATACGCAGGCTGTCTACAATTGCGCGTGCTCTTGGGGAAGAGCGAACTCGTAAGGAGTTAATCCCCTTTCTGAGCGAGAACAATGACGACGACGATGAGGTACTTCTTGCAATGGCGGAAGAGTTGGGGGTCTTCATTCCTTATGTTGGGGGAGTCGAGCATGCGCATGTTTTGCTCCCGCCCCTGGAGACCCTTTGCACTGTTGAGGAAACCTGTGTGAGGGACAAGGCTGTGGAGTCGTTATGTAGGATTGGGTCTCAGATGAGGGAAGGTGATTTGGTCAACTGGTTTATTCCTCTTGTGAAGGTTAGATAACTCATTTTCTTCTGTGCTCAAAAGTTTATTACTTAATTTTGTTTTAGGATTGGATGGGACTGAATGACGACTTTATTCTCGTCCTAAGCATTATTTCCAATTGTCTCACGGCCGGACTAGCATTCAAATTATTGCTGGGCAGTCCTTGTGAATCTTTACATCTCTGCCATGCAGCTACTTCTAAATAATTAAGTTGTCAGTCTTTCGCAATTATATGGATCTTTTACTAGATATATATGCTATATATAATTCAAGGATGACATATGAAAGGTGTCGAATGCATTTATATCACAAAGTCAGTTCATCACTGTCCTGTAGATGTTGCATTTTGTTACAATGTGCTTGAGTTTTGTATCCTTTCACCCTTGGCAAATTTTCGTCCAAATACTTACCATATTTTTTTTTCTTCTCAGAGGTTGGCAGCTGGTGAATGGTTTACAGCTCGAGTCTCTGCATGTGGGCTTTTTCATATTGCTTACCCTAGTGCACCAGATACATTGAAGACAGAACTGCGATCAATTTACAGTCAGTTGTGTCAAGATGACATGCCTATGGTTAGGAGGTCTGCTGCTACAAACCTAGGAAAATTTGCAGCAACTGTTGAACCTGCTCATCTGAAGGCTGATGTCATGTCTATATTTGAGGATCTTACTCAAGATGGTAACTGAATGCTGCCTTCACATTCTCAATCTTTTAAAGTTAAAGCTGCCACATTTAGTGTCATAGTAGATGAAGATTCGCCAAGTTATATTTCTTACAATTAGTTTTATTTTAGATCAAGATTCTGTTCGACTCTTGGCCGTTGAGGGCTGTGCTGCTCTTGGGAAGTTGTTGGAGCCCCAAGATTGTGTTGCACATATCCTCCCCGTTATTGTTAACTTCTCTCAGGTAAACCTTGTATTTAGAATGTTGAATTCTACATTTGGTTATATTCATCCTATTTTTGCTTAAAGGCTGAATGGATAGTTACAATAATAAGGCATGTGTATGGAAGCTGTTGGGCATGACACTTTGGAATGTCACTAGTAGGTTTTTTGCATTCGAAAGAATATCATTGAATGTTTTGCATCTTAACAATTTTTCATTCCTCTGAACAGGATAAGTCTTGGCGTGTGCGTTACATGGTTGCAAATCAACTATATGAGCTTTGTGAAGCTGTGGGGCCTGAGCCTACGAGGTATATATTGTCATACCACAGTCATGTGCTAAAATGAAGATAGTAGGAATAGGCTATTTTGATTTCTAAAGAAGTCTTTTTTTTTTTTTGAAATATTTGATTTATTGTGGTTGTCTTTGAAGGACTGACCTGGTTCCGGCATACGTGCGATTGCTTCGAGATAATGAGGCTGAAGTACGTATAGCAGCTGCTGGCAAAGTTACCAAATTTTGCCGGATTTTAAGTCCGGAACTTGCAATTCAGCATATTCTTCCATGTGTGAAGGTGTGTTTGCTTTAATGCAAAGTTTTTCCTTTCTTAGTGGTGTTAATTGTTAACTTCAACTTATTCTTTTGTACTGGTAATTTCAATACTTTCCAATGACCTTTGCAGGAGCTGTCATCAGATTCTTCCCAACATGTCCGGTCTGCTTTGGCTTCAGTTATAATGGGAATGGCTCTTGTATTAGGAAAGGTGAGATTCGGTGTTTTTTTTTCTTTCTAATTTATAAACAGTTTGACAAATAATGAACTGGAGCTGATATGAGGTGTATATGACTGTTACATTAAATGAATATTTTTGGTTGGATGGCGTGTGGAGCTGAATAGTTGTTGGAAAGTCCATACATCTGTGAAGAATTTGGGGAAAAAATGAATGAGATGTGTACAGGTCCGTACTCCAAATTTGAATCCAGATGACTAAATGGTATAAGTCAATGAATCATAAATGACATTCCTTTCCCATAATTTTCTCACTTGAAACGTAAATGTTGTGTGCCTAGAAGGTTTTACAATTGCAATACAATTTCTACTAATTTACAATGAGCCTGCATGCCAGTGTGAGCGGCTTGTGTTTGCATGTAAACTATTTGTCTTAGTTTTTATACATTCCATGTAGATTTGGCCTGCAAATTGCCTCGTAGTTGTTTTAGTCTCAATCCTGCAATTGATGTTTTAATCTTATGGTGCGCTCTATGTGATCTTTAAAGTACATTACTTGCATACATCTCATTCTTAGGGTTATTGCAGGATGCTACAATTGAGCAGCTCCTTCCCATTTTTCTTTCACTCCTGAAGGATGAATTTCCTGATGTGCGTCTTAATATCATTAGCAAGCTTGATCAAGTGAATCAGGTCAGTTTAAATTTGAGAAAGTAAATGCATTATATTTCCACCACCCTCCACCCCCCCCCCCCCCCCCCCAAAAAAAATTTTATGCTTTCTATGATTCTGTATGTGTTTTTAAACTCAATTTTTAGGCCTCAGCATTGGTATTTTTTGGTCTTTCCTTATCAAAATATCAAAGGTTAGACCTTTTCAAGTGAATGCTGAAGCGTGCCATTCTTGCAGGTTATTGGAATCGATTTGCTGTCGCAATCCTTGTTACCAGCCATAGTTGAGCTAGCGGAGGATAGACATTGGAGGGTTCGACTGGCAATAATAGAGTACATACCTTTATTGGCAAGTCAGCTGGGTGTAGGGTTCTTTGATGATAAGCTCGGTGCCCTTTGCATGCAGTGGTTACAAGACAAGGTTAGTGTATTCCTACATTTTGAGTACATCTCACTTCATGATAAGCCTGAAGGGAAGAAATGTTGTTCTTTGTTTCTCTTCCCCCTTCTCTCTCTGTCTCTCTATCCCTCTACCCCCCCCCCCCCCCCCCTCCCCACAAAGAAAGAAAGACAGGGTGTGTACTTATTAGTGCTTTCTGCTTTGGAATCTATTGCAGGTCTACTCAATTCGTGATGCTGCTGCTAATAATTTAAAGCGTCTGGCAGAAGAGTTCGGTCCAGAATGGGCAATGCAACATATTGTTCCACAGGTTTGTTTGATGACTTTGATTAATTCAGTTGCCACAAGTTCTGCCATGAGAGATTCCAGAAATGTTGAAAATAATGTCATTGTTTTGTCCCGACTTTACGGCTTTTATCTTCCTCGAAATTAGAATTATAGGCTTAGAATGGTTTTATGTAGGAAGATTTGCCTGCAACCACTTTTCTCATCACATTATTCTTGATTTCTTGTGGATGTTTGAATATACTAGTTAAAATTCACCGAAATTGTGGAAAAGACAGCTTATGACTTTTAAAGTTTGGTCGCTTACCACATTTTCGACTTTGTAGCTTTCATCATTATTTTATTCTTTAAGGGTTATTTATATACTATACTCTCAAAATTTTGGGAATTTGTCATTTGGGCAGGTCCTTCAGATGATAGACAATCCACACTATCTGTATCGAATGACAATTCTGCGTGCAATCTGTCTCCTTGCCCCGGTTATGGGTTCAGAAATCACATGTTCAAAACTGCTGCCAGTGCTCGTCAATTCGACAAAGGACAGGTATATACACACTATGAATTGTGTGTACCAAATAGGAAAGATATGATGCTGGTGGAGTTATTACGTTCACTGGCCTAAATTCTTTGTTTTTTCCTCAGAGTACCGAACATCAAATTCAATGTCGCAAAGGTGCTGCAGTCCCTTATCCCCATAGTTGATCAGTCTGTAAGTATCTATTTGAGTCCTTTGTAATTTGTTATTTCATGTATTCACTTCCTCTGTCTTCTTTCTTCCCCCGGGCTTAAATTTTCTTCGACGTTGACAGGTGGTGGAGAAAACAATTCGTCCCTCTTTGGTTGAGCTCAGCGAGGACCCAGATGTTGACGTCCGATTTTTCGCCAACCAGGCACTTCAGGCAATTGATCATGTCATGATGTCAAGCTAGTAGCCAGGATAACTTTCAGTCTAGGGGGTTCATTGCTCATGTTGAAGATGGAAGGCATCATTTCTGCGACCTCAGAGTACGTCGTTAATGTGTTCCTTCGTTGCCGGGAGCGTCTGAGAGTAAGTGTGTGTGCTAATAATTTGCGCCTAACATGCTGGACCGTTTTCGGGTTCCTGCAATTTTACGTCATGCCGTCGTATATGGGTAAAATGTGTAATATTAGCATTGAGGATTTGTGTCAAGTTCTGCAATATTTGTTATGATGGATCTTCATCGGTAGGAAAGTGTTGTCTTAGGTTTGAACAACCTTTTTATTTGTTGGTGAATATATCGTTATATTTTTTTATATTTAGTATTTTGTTGGTTGCAAGAACATTAGAGATCTCCTTCGTTCATCACTTAATATTGAGCTTCTGATTTGTAAACAATTTAAACTTGCGAATTAAAATCAGAGAAATGCCAAGGAGACTTCTTAAGTGGGACTCTCTATGGACATCATGCCACCTCACATTTTAACATTATTTTTCTTGTCAACGTTATAAAATATTGTGCTAAAAACATGAGGTGGGAGAAAGCAAAAGATAGTCCCACTTATTTGAATCTCCTACGATTTATCTTAAAATTATGTTCAATTTGAGGTCCCATATACATACCTCCTATTACGAGGCAAAAATTCATCACGCGACAAGTTTTTATTGAATGAGTAATTCACTTTTTGAACATGGGGCAGGCATCGGTCTGCCAGATATATAATAGAATCTCTCATCTCTTGCATTAACGTAAACTAATTAGTTACATGATGAGAGAGGTACTTGTTTAAGTTACACGGTAGAATCTCTCGCCTCTTTGGTGCGTTCAAAGAGTAGTGAAGCTGCCAACCCACGTGACAATGAGTTTGGTGGGCAACTTCAGCAGAATGTGAGTGAATGGAATTCGACTACTGGAGAGGTCCAAACTGACGATACGTTATGGTATGATCATTCTCAATTTCCTTAATCAACCTGCAAGTAACACAGAGGAAAGAGAGGGAGAGGGAAGGAAGAGATAGAGCAGAGCTCTTGAATTGTTTTTTGTTTATATTTCTTTGTGTAAATTCTGATTTGATTACAATACTAAGAGATAGTGCTCTTCTACAAGTCGTGACGTCTCGTGCCAGCTAGCAATTATAACAAACTCCACTAAAACAAGAATAAAGCCTAATAATTTGAAGAACTAAACCCTTAATAGTGATTAAGCTAATCACTAATTACAGATCGTATCACGGTAGGCGGTGGACGGTGGAGTTGCGGCCTAAATTCGTATACTATATGAGAGGATGAGAGACCTACGACCCTGGGGGTTGAGGCACTGTAAACAGTAACCTACGACCGATGGTTCGCACCCGGTGCCCCCCACCAACCACCAAATAATAATTGAAATCTTGGTTTTGCTGCATTGCTATTAGTTTGGTTTGGTGCGTTATGCATGCGACATGGCCTATAAATACAGCCATTGATCTACAAGGATGTTAAATTCACCCTAACCTAGCATTATTCGATGGGTCACCTTCACGACATAGAAGTGGCAGAAGAAGAAGAACGTATGAGAAGTGTGCAGGTATTTTATAAATTACATATATATATATATATATATATATATATATATATTCGTGACACCATTGTTTTTTTTTTTAATAACTTTAAGCTCAATCCGTAATGTATTTTAACGATCTGAATCGGCTATCTTTTAGGTATTCCCACAAAGATCATATTTACCAAAAATCACCTAAATCTGAAATAGTTATCAAACGGGTCCACTTCGTAGTATATTATATGTCAATGTCATGTACCTTCTTTCTCTTTTTTTTTTCTTCGCTTTTTTGAAAATTAAAAATTGAAATAGTTATCCGCATGATGAGTAAATTACCATTTCCAGTACTACTTGGTGTGGGATAACACTCGCAACAGACGAAGTATTGTAGTTTTGGTAACTTCCAGAATAAAGAATATATGATGATCGATCTAGCAATATCCAGTTAAATTTTATGCAGGTTGGAGGACCTAGGGCATGGGAACATCGAATTACACAGTGCAATATGATCTGCGTTGTTCCTTTTAAGTTCTACAATATTCAACTCATTAACATTTGTTTTTGCAGCAAACGACTCGGCAGTAAATTCATCTGGAGCACTCATTTGAGCAAGAATACACAACTGATATTAATAGGCAAAGGTTCCCATCTGCAGATCCTCGAAGAAACCTCAACCACGAAGTTTCACGAGGGGCGGTGGAGGCGTGTTTTGGCCTTCGACTGTCAGTATACTAGCCGTGACTAAGAGGAGGATATATATGTGTATGTATATGTATGCATGAATTTGTTTTGATGGTTATCATAAACTCACGTTAACAAATGTTGCTAAACTTGGCCACCGCCGCACCAACCCCGCATCAACCACCACCCCATAAACCCTATTCTCTTTTGTCCAACTCACTGATTGCTAATCCCCCAACTAATGCAAAATAATAAGGATTTAAAAGAACATTTCATATCAAGAAGATCAAGATCGCAAAGAAGAAACATATTTAATCATGAGTTATGGTGTATGGATGTCCATTCTAATCTAATCAAAGCTTTTTGCGACAAACAATTGAAACCATATGGTTGTGTGATTAATTTTTCCGCATTACCCTAAACCCATTTTCCATTGGGATCAAATTTGGTGTTGGAGAAACTTTTATGGGTGCCTGTGACTCACATGTTATAATTTGAGTGAAATAGTAACGTCACGTGACTGTGTTCCAGATACATCAAAAAATTACTCATAAATTTAATTTCCTGACATTGCTTTTAAATAAATCTTACTTCATAGTTTATATCTCTCCCACAAACAGAAATTTACCATCTTACCACCTCCTCTTTTCTTCGATGCTTCACAAAACTCCCAAGTTCCTATCTTTCAATATAATCCATCTCTAATACTACTAGCACTACTACTCCTCCTCCTCTTCTTCAAAGGGTTGCAAAATAGGTGATGGCGATTAGCGCCATGGCAGCGCCAATCGCCAATAAGCATCGGAGGCAGCCGAGCTCAGCAAAGACCGAGGTTGCTTCACCATATAGTACTTCTCCGAACTGGTCCTCGCCTCTCTCCCAAAAAAGGACTGTAGCACAATTGTACCTTTAACAATCAAAGGCTCAATCGAATTATACTGGTTCAAGTGATAGTGATCAACAAAAAGAGATTCGAACACAGAACTTTGCGTGTACGGAGCGTGGGGATTGATATTTCAGAGTCTTATGGCCGCACTATGGGCCATATTGGCACCCGCACTATCACCCACCACGAAGATTCTGGAAAAGTCGCATTTCCTTGACCACCATGCATTATTAATTGTATCTTTTTTGTTTTTTTGGCAAGATCAAGCTACCAATTTTTCTCCTTTTGTGCTTCTGTCCAACTTGTAGCAAAACTGTTGCTAAACTTGATCAAATATTTGACCATCCAAATATACGCACGTACCATAGCAAATCTATGCTCTTAATTGATCTTTACCTTCGCTTACGTTTAAAATTCTATGAATATATATTATGATAGGCCAAATTCTACGGATAATAAATTTTATTTTTTCATGTAAAAGTGATTTGTCTTCACTAAATTAATCTAAACTAAAAAAAGAGAAATTTGAAATAGGATAATTAATTAATTAAAGCCCCTAAACTTGCTAATTAAAGATAGTTAATTGTCATTAGTCATCCTTATTATCGGAATTGGATCCCCTCATGAGCAAATGGTGGGGATCCTCATGATCCACTAACACGGGCCGTTGGATTTTGATCTAACGGCTACAAACAGGGGGTCTTTCTAAAAATTATAATAATCATAGCCGTTAGATCAAAATCCAACGGTCCGTGTTAGTGGGTCATGAGAATCCCCACCATTTGCTCGGAAGGGGATCCAATTCCCTCATTATCTATCATGAACAGTGCAGACGAATTTAATAAGCATAACAAATTGACATGTTCTTAACGTAAGTGCATGACATATTCTTAAATTTGGATTCATTTGCAGACAGATAATATGCAAATCAGCATTTCTGCATCTATATCAATTTTTGACCGCAAACGAAGTATTTTGTATTCTTCGATCTCTCCCAAACTTTCTATATAAATCCCGAACTCTTCCCTTCAACAACCCAACTCACCATTTCCTGATCAGACATCACAAAACAGAAAAAGCACTATTGATTTCAGTACTCTTGATCAGTAATTCGACATGGAAATGCTCACAAACGCTAATCTTGCATTCGAGGATGAAAGTGCTTATGTCGACGACGATGATGTCTTTTTTGCCGAGATTAGAAGGCAGATTTTGGCCTTGACAGCAGACAATGAAGATTTTCCGGACACGAAAAGCGCAAAATATAAGTCATTTAGTAGCAGTGTCACCAAACGTCCTGCAGGTCACGCTATTTCATCATCGCTTGGATATATAAGCTGGTTGGGAAATAAGAACAGTAGTAACTGTGCAGTACCAGCTTCCCTTGCAAAGTTGTGGGAAAACAGCAATGTTACTGGGACTGGAGTTTTCATCCCACAAGCTGTAAAATCCAGAAGAGATTGCAGGCCAAGTAAATCACTCTAATCCTTTCTTAATTACGATTACTCTTTCCGCATAGAAAAAAAAAAGGATTTTATTCAATTTTAATTTATCAGTGACTAATTTTTGTCGGTTGTCCGGCAGGAAGGATGAACAACGACGGGAGAAGAACTTACAAGCGAGTGGAGAACATGAACAAGCAGTCATGAGCACAAGTTTGCCAACCTCAAATAATGTCACGCCCCAGAGTGTTTCAAAACAAAACAGATTACCGACGGGCGAAAATTTTGCAGCATAAACACTGCAAGCATCATGTGCCATAAAATACTCTAAATTACTCTGAAACACTAGCAAATTGTAACCCAATTTATTTATAGGGTTTTTGAACTTTAATTCTTCAAGAAAATTAAAATTTATAAAAAAAAATTGGTGTTAGATTGAATATTGATTTTAGTCCCTGATGTGTTCTTAATTCAAAATAATTAATGGGCATTTTATTTAATGTCTCCCATTAAATATTTAAATTTATTAATACACAAATTTTAATTTATTTTTTGACCAAAAAATAGTTTTTTAATTTATTAATTTTATTTAACATTCTTTAAATTTGAAAGACTCAATTAATGTACTTAAATGTTAGTACCGAAATGTATTATATTGAACTAATATATTTAAATGTTAGTACAAAAATGTATGTACCGAAATATATGCACCGAAATGTATTAATATTAAATTAATGTACCTAAATGTGTGTACCGAAATGTATTATATTGAATTATTGTACCTAAATGTTTGTATCGAAATGTATTTACCGAAATGTGTGTACTTAAATGTTTATATCAAAATACATGTATTGAAATGTGTGTACCTAAATGTATGCATCGAAATGTATTATAATGAATTTAATGTACTTAAATGAAGAAGATAAAGTACATCGAAATATATTATATAACAAAAATTAGTTTATCTAAATGTTTACAACAAAAAAATATTAAGATGAATGAAATGAAAATGAAATAAAATTAATAGAAAACTTCATTTTAGTCGTTGGCAAAATTACTTTTTGATTAAAACCATGAGTAAGATCAAAATCTAATTTTAATCCCTTGATACATTAATAACCTCATTTATTAATTATATTTTAATTTTTTAATTATTTATCTTTTTCTTTTCTAATTTTTAATGTATTAATTTTATTTCATTATAATTTTTATTTTCATTTCATTCATTGTAATATATTTTTGTTGTGAACATTTAGATAAACTGTCACACCCGCCCCTCGATTATATTGAAATTTTAGAAATTTATCCCCAAACCCTTTTTCAATTATTCGTTTTAATCCCGAAGATTTTGCAAATGTTCATATTAGTCCCTAAACCTTATCCTCCTCTTCCTTTTAATTTTAAATTGTTTGTTCCGTAATTTGGGGAGCCAAGGGGCCTACCCCTGTGTTTGTTTCCTTCCCCGAATCTCTCAAACTCTAGAACTCTCTGTCTCTCTCTGCACTCTCTCACTTCTCTCTCCCGTAACCAAAACCCTCTCGTCTGCACTCACGATCGCACGCCAGCGCACCACCAGCATCATCACCATCACCCTTGTGTTCTAAAAAACGAAGAAAGAACACCCAAAAACCAGGCTCCGACGACTCCGGCGACTTTCGAGCCAATTTCCGGCCAAACCACGGCGAGTTGGCCGGCTTGCAAGGTATCAATCTCTTCGTCTTGTCGAGTACTACGATTTTCCTTTTTATTTCACCCAATTTCGTTGAGTATTGAAGAAGTTATACTCATTTGAATCTTACCCAGTTTCCGGCGAGTCCGACAGCTTTCGAGGCGATTTCCGGCCAAACCACGGCGAGTTAGACGTCGTGCGAGGTACCATTCTCTTCGTCTCTTCGAGAACTACAACTTTCGTTTTTGTTTCACTTGATTTCGTCGAGTATTGGTAAAGTTATGGACGTTTGAAGATGGTGTGGTATTCCGGCCGAAATTCCGGCCTTCTTCTCCGTTCAACCCAAGCCTTTGGGCCGTTTCTGAAACTCCTTGGGCCTTAGGCCCGCAGGCCCAAAACCCCAGCCCAATTATTTTATTTAGTTATTTATATTTTAATTTCTGTTAATTAATTGGGGCCTTGGGCCCGTGTAGACTAAGCCCAAAACTTTATTGGGTTAAAAGTCCAAAACCCAAACCCATATTAATAACCCAAAATCCTAAACCCAACCCAGTTGACCCATGGACCCAACCCGTTTGACCTTGACCCGACCCGGTGGTCTGACCCGTTGACTTGGTCAACGGTCAACGTTGACTTTGACTTTGACCGGTCAACGTTGACTTTTCGGTTGACTTTTTCGGATTTTGTCCGGGACCCCTCCTAGGCTAATTTCGACGTCCTGGACCCGTTTTTGAAGTCCGTTTTCCCAAATAAATTCGTTTGAATAGAGTTTGACTATATTGAACCTTTTATGTGCTAGGTGCATATATTGTAGCTTTACAAGATTCGCTAGCAGCGCCGCGTGGGATGACTAAGTACGGTGAGTGGGCAGTTTTATTTTCCGTATATATATATATACTTGACGTTTTCCTAGAAATTGAAATTGAATGAAAATATGCTTTAAATGCAATGTATAAAAGTATATGAAAAGTATGTTTTCAAATGCCATGCGTAGATTCATATGAAAATATAATTCGAAATGCCATGCATAGAAGTATGTGAAAAGTATATAGAAATGTGAATCGAATTGCCATGCATGAAATGATATGAAAATAGGAATTGATATATGATGCATATATATGAATTGGTGCGGTGGACGCACAGGTGAGTATCAGGTGAGTATATATTACTGTTATGATGATGTTGAGATATGTTGAGCTCATAACCTGCACCATGGTATTAGTGCTTATATTATTCACCGCATCGCACGCTCGCCTTGGATCCAAGTAGATGCTAGTCGTACAGACCACAGGAGGTGGTTCCGACAGGCCAGTCGTACAGACCTTTAGAGAGGTTCCGACTGGTGGGTGACCTTAGATTATGTGCACAGATGATTGATGAGAAAAGCACTAGAGCGTAATATTAACCATTAAGCCGTACAGACTACATTAGGTGGTTCCGACTTATGTGCAGAAGGCCGTACAGGTCACAGTTGGTGACTCCGGAAAGATGAGATTTTGAGCTATAGATTCAGCCGTACAGGGCCATTAGAGGGTCTCCGGTTGATTAGTTTCTTCCACCTGATTTATATTAATACATTCATACTATATTGTTGAATTTAGTCATGGCATGGCATATTGTATTGAAAATAATGTTGAGATAGTGATTTAAGTTTTGAGAATATATATGTATATATATATTGATATTTTACATTTCTGGAAAAGTATACAGGTTTTACGGAGAGGGGTTACAACGTTTTGATAAATGTTTGGATTTGGAAAAGATTGGTTTTTACTGACCCACTCAACTTGGTTTTGCGCCCCTCCAGGTTCAAGATAGCAGAGGTGTGGTGACTACGAGGAAATTCAACGGGGTTCTGACAGAATGGACAAAATTAGGTCTCCCCTACGGGTGTTTCATCTTAGAAGTGATATATTTAAAGCTTCCGTACTGTGTAAATGGTTACGTCACTCCCACGTGACGGCCAGTATGCCCTTCTTCGGGACGGGGTGTGTCAGTTGGTATCAGAGCCTAGTTTCAATCTTGGACGTCTTGAGAACTTACAAGTGAATTCTGTCAGAACTATACCGCCTCGTAGCAAGCCACGTAGTTCAGATGAACCTAGTTCCCTGATATAGTGGTTTAGGGAAAACTACTACTATGGTGATTCAGTCTATTAGTTAAAAAGAACATTTTAAGACGGGTTATAAGTTGAATTTGAATCACTTTATAAAAATGATGAACCTGAGGGAGCAAAGTGACGGTTTAATCATTTGGAAAAGATGTTTCAGATTATGCAAGTTAAAGGAATCTTCCGTCTGACAAGGGGTCGAGACGACTACCTGGGTTGGGTTATGAACTTGTATCCTGGTGGAAACAGGAGTATCATTCGTTGTCACCGGAGGAAACAGTCGATTTAAAATTGTTTGAGGACTTGTTAAAGAAAAGAATGGGAATCAAAAGAAGATGATAAAGTTAATGATTCGTCATATCAAGGATATAGAAAGATTCAGAGCTTCGAAAGAAGTGAAGCTAGAGCTAGTTCTTCCAGCGAAGGTTTTAGCTCCACGGGTCATGGAGGACTTGTTAGATTTCTCGGAGGTTTCAGATTCCAGTGGCAGGGGAATTCTAATAGTGGAAATTCACCTTTGTGTTGAGATTATACTTTAAGCTGACGTGATTGTTTTATGAATAACATTCAATAACAGGTGGATATTCGGAGACTTGGGATAGATTGAATCGGCTTACTCAGGAGACTTCAACCAGAGAAAAGATTCAAAGAAAGTTAGCAAAGGATACCTTAGGGTACTTAATACATTATGCTAAACGAAATAAAGTTTGTCTCCGATAAACTACATACGTGGACATACATGAAAGTCAAACAAACACAGAGGAGGGAGTATTCACAAGGTTACTCGGGAGGAGCCTCAGAAGTCGACGGAGCTCCAGGAAGACGAAGCGCCAGAGTTGGAATCTCCGGAGCCGGAGCACTTGGTGCAACTCCAGATGACGAAGGCAACATAAACCTCGGGAGTAACGCCATGAACCTTTCATGATCACTCTGGATCCGACCGTCCGACTCCTGCAGCTGGTCCAGCTTCCTCTTCATGCTGGTCGAGTAGCTAGTTGCGAGCATGTGCAACTCCTTGTTCTCGTGCCTGAGTCCTCTTACCTCTTGCCGAAGACTAGCCACCTCCGCCATCAGTGACTCAACCTGACGAGAGCGTGCAAGAAGGCGCTGTCCCATGTTTGAAACTGAGCCTGCACTTTGGACGCTGAGAGCCAGAGATTCCTGAACAGCCAGCTCGTCCGACCGCCTGGATAGCATCCTATTGTCTCTGGGAGTAAGCAGATTTCTGGCTATCACCGTAGCGGTTATTTCATTCCTCATCATTGTGTCCCCGACTGTAAGAGGACCATTGGGGGATATGAAGGACGGATTCCAAATATTGTTTGGAGAAGACGAGTCATCATCTTCTCCGACATTCAAGTTTAGGCGACGGTCGGAAGGGCAAGACATTTTTTTTAGAAGGTGTTGAGGAGGAAGAGTTCAGAAAGATTAAGATTGCAGAAGTGCAAGAAGAGAGCGGAAGGAGTAAGAGTGCAGAAATGCAAGAAGAGTGTTTACTGGAGAGAGTTCAAGTGTGCTGTGAAACGAAATTCATGCCTCTATATAAAAAAGAAGAGATCGATGAGGCGCTCATCTCGCAAATCAAAGAGTGACGCTCCTTTCTCAAAGGCCGGATTCTTGTCTCAAAAGAGCCGTTTCTTTTCTCAAAAGTCGGGATTGCCTAGAATCACGTGGCACTCAGCTTATTCAGTTTTGTCGTCGCTCGTCACATGCAGCTTGGAGCTTTGCGAAAACCATGAGCCGAACCCGGATTTGAACCCCGGTTTTCAAAAGATCATCATTCCAGACGTGTCGTCACTCGGCACATGCGCCGTCAGCCTTTCCGGAAATTACGGACGGCTTTGTCAGAAAGCGCGTAACTGGTACTGTTCATCGATCCACCGACTGCCGACAAATAGTGCGAGAATAGTTCTGGTTGTGAAGAAACTCCTATAAGTACCTACCTTCGTCTTCCACAGCCAGGCAAACCTGTAAGAAATGCTTAACCCTTACTCACATTTGAGAGGGCACTTCCAACAAAACCTCTTGAAATACTCAGCTTTCTTCCCTCCCGATGATACCTTTGTAAATAAGCCATACCAGAGCAAGAGTACCTCATATCATCAGGGTCGAAAGCAAGAGTATCCCATATCATGCTTTCTCCCTGTCCTTGTCTTTGTCTTTGTTTTCACATGCAAGACAAGGAGAAAGAGGGCAATCAGTCAGAAACTTCTGATCTGGAACTGATTGTCCCGTAACCTTTGCTTGTTTGTTTCTCAAGCATTGTTCTCGAGTACTCATCTTCAACTGTCTTCAAGGTCATGAATTCCACCGACAAATAACCCATGACTGTTGATCAGATAATGGCTCTTTACACTGAAGTTGCCAAGTACAGATGAGTCGCAG
This sequence comes from Crataegus laevigata, assembly GCA_963580275.1. NCBI lineage: Eukaryota > Viridiplantae > Streptophyta > Magnoliopsida > Rosales > Rosaceae > Crataegus > Crataegus laevigata. The sequence goes on from OY756940.1 coordinate 2,986,118, forward strand.
AGGAGTATTGTTTCAAAGGATCATTCAAATGCAAAGGGTACACACCATTTCGGCTATGCAAAAGGTTGAAGCAGAAGGGTCAACGATAAGCTGGAATAAGTCACTACAGCATGGAGCTTCAACAACCTTTCGTTAGCACTGCCGCCGGAAAGTAACAGTATCCCATATCACCAGGATCGAATGTACTCTAGATTTGATGAGGTTGTTTTGACCCTCAAATTCTCGAGTTAGCTCGCTCCATCGGAGGAAACCAGAAAACCCTCCAACCAGTTCAAGAATAGGCTTGTGGAAAGCTACTTCTTCAACAGCAAAAGTATCTCATATCACCCTCCTAATTTTCCTTTTCTTTGTCCTTGTTGTTGAATGAGAGACAAGTAGGAGGAGAACAATCAGCAGGAACCCGAAGTGAAACTTCCGATCTAGACCTGATTGCTTGATACTCTGATTGCTTACCTTGTCTGTCACCTCCGTCGGCAGAGCTTCTCAGTCAGAGACTTAGGGAACTCATACATTATGGTTGGTATCGCACTTGATCAAGCTTGAAACTGCAATAAGCTTTGAGTGAAGATGATACATTACCTTGTGCGTCAACATATGTTCAAGATACCACTCCTACCTAAGGAACGAAGGCAACGTAAGATGATACCATACTTCGACACTTAAAAGTTTTCGTGATTACTCAGTGACTTAGATCTTGCAAGTCCCTAATGTCATTTGTAATAAATCCTTCACTAGAACCCACAAAGCGAGAACTTGAATTTATGTACTTGTGTAACCCTTCACTATCAATGAGAACTTTTATACTCTGTGGATGTAGCCAGTCTGGGTGAACCACATACAAATAGTGTTTGATTTCGTACCCTTACCTCCTTACATGCTTATCTACTTACGTATATACCTTTAACTTTATGTTAGTAGGTGTATGACATCAGGTCTTGAACTCGAGCATCAAAGTGGTTATTCAAATCAGATATCTTGTACGTTAGATTTGATGGATTTGTTTTGGACCTTCAAATTCTTGAGTGTTCTTTTAGCCTTCTCGACATGGTTTCTCGCTCAATCAGTGAGAAATTGACGATTGATTGATTCGGCGGAAGTGTACGCTTAATTCATATCGTTTTGGTTAGGAACGTTAAAAGTATAATCTTTTCACAAGTTGCCAGAGCTTTTGACTTCGCTGTCAACATGGTGGCCACTTCTCTTGAATCCCAAGCTACTATTTTCAAATGGATTCATTGTCGGCAAAACACTGGAGTAGTTGGTCACATTTGGAGAAACTGATGAGGATAAAGTACTTGGTTCTGGATAGAGTTTCATAGCGACGGTTTTTGTTTTGTTCGGTTGGGTATGGTGTTATTTGCGTTATGATATGAGAGATTGATACCGGCCACTTTAGTTGACAGAGTAGTACTGTAGACTGGTATTTAGAGGAACGAATTCACAACGTGTGAAATTGTGCACCTTCGGGAAACCACTACTTGCTTACCGAGACAACAAATGTGAGGTCGATATGGCAGGCTGCAGACTGTAATATCGATAGCTCATTTGTTGGATTCATTAAGCAAGCTGGCAAGAAGACTTGTTTACGGTAGCTGATACGGATTCAGAATCGTTATCCTTGGGACTTGACCCAAAGACACCTCTGTCTTCGAAGTACGTGTCGTTACGTACGCTTGGACAAGACCTATGTCCGTTTTCAATCTTAACTTCAGCATGAGCTTTCGATCTATATGTTGGTACGTAGCTATTTTGACGATTGTCGTATTTTACGTATTTACTTTTGACCCTAAGTTAATATATGTTCCCAACTCATATCTTTATAAAGTATGTTTTTACTTCTTCACTGATGGGGACGAAAGTAAGAGATTGGAGGCATGATAGAGGATTTTGCAACCCGCTCGCGACGGTGTGGCATATTCTCTTTGATGCACCCCCCTCTGATTTAATTTCTCATCATATATTATTTTTAGTCTTTTTGAGTTTTTCAACTTACTTTGTAATTTTAAATTTCGGGGTCGAAATTTTTGTAAGGAGGGTAGAATTGTCACACCCGCCCCTCGATTATATTGAAATTTTAGAAATTTATCCCCAAACCCTTTTTCAATTATTCGTTTTAATCCCGAAGATTTTGCAAATGTTCATATTAGTCCCTAAACCTTATCCTCCTCTTCCTTTTAATTTTAAATTGTTTGTTCCGTAATTTGGGGAGCCAAGGGGCCTACCCCTGTGTTTGTTTCCTTCCCCGAATCTCTCAAACTCTCGAACTCTCTGTCTCTCTCTGCACTCTCTCACTTCTCTCTCCCGTAACCAAAACCCTCTCGTCTGCACTCACGATCGCACGCCAGCGCACCACCAGCATCATCACCATCACCCTTGTGTTCTAAAAAACGAAGAAAGAACACCCAAAAACCAGGCTCCGACGACTCCGGCGACTTTCGAGCCAATTTCCGGCCAAACCACGGCGAGTTGGCCGGCTTGCAAGGTATCAATCTCTTCGTCTTGTCGAGTACTACGATTTTCCTTTTTATTTCACCCAATTTCGTTGAGTATTGAAGAAGTTATACTCATTTGAATCTTACCCAGTTTCCGGCGAGTCCGACAGCTTTCGAGGCGATTTCCGGCCAAACCACGGCGAGTTAGACGTCGTGCGAGGTACCATTCTCTTCGTCTCTTCGAGAACTACAACTTTCGTTTTTGTTTCACTTGATTTCGTTGAGTATTGGTAAAGTTATGGACGTTTGAAGATGGTGTGGTATTCCGGCCGAAATTCCGGCCTTCTTCTCCGTTCAACCCAAGCCTTTGGGCCGTTTCTGAAACTCCTTGGGCCTTAGGCCCGCAGGCCCAAAACCCCAGCCCAATTATTTTATTTAGTTATTTATATTTTAATTTCTGTTAATTAATTGGGGCCTTGGGCCCGTGTAGACTAAGCCCAAAACTTTATTGGGTTAAAAGTCCAAAACCCAAACCCATATTAATAACCCAAAATCCTAAACCCAACCCAGTTGACCCATGGACCCAACCCGTTTGACCTTGACCCGACCCGGTGGACTGACCCGTTGACTTGGTCAACGGTCAACGTTGACTTTGACTTTGACCGGTCAACGTTGACTTTTCGGTTGACTTTTTCGGATTTTGTCCGGGACCCCTCCTAGGCTAATTTCGACGTCCTGGACCCGTTTTTGAAGTCCGTTTTCCCAAATAAATTCGTTTGAATAGAGTTTGACTATATTGAACCTTTTATGTGCTAGGTGCATATATTGTAGCTTTACAAGATTCGCTAGCAGCGCCGCGTGGGATGACTAAGTACGGTGAGTGGGCAGTTTTATTTTCCGTATATATATATATACTTGACGTTTTCCTAGAAATTGAAATTGAATGAAAATATGCTTTAAATGCAATGTATAAAAGTATATGAAAAGTATGTTTTCAAATGCCATGCGTAGATTCATATGAAAATATAATTCGAAATGCCATGCATAGAAGTATGTGAAAAGTATATAGAAATGTGAATCGAATTGTCATGCATGAAATGATATGAAAATAGGAATTGATATATGATGCATATATATGAATTGGTGCGGTGGACGCACAGGTGAGTATCAGGTGAGTATATATTACTGTTATGATGATGTTGAGATATGTTGAGCTCATAACCTGCACCATGGTATTAGTGCTTATATTATTCACCGCATCGCACGCTCGCCTTGGATCCAAGTAGATGCTAGTCGTACAGACCACAAGAGGTGGTTCCGACAGGCCAGTCGTACAGACCTTTAGAGAGGTTCCGACTGGTGGGTGACCTTAGATTATGTGCACAGATGATTGATGAGAAAAGCACTAGAGCGTAATATTAACCATTAAGCCGTACAGACTACATTAGGTGGTTCCGACTTATGTGCAGAAGGCCGTACAGGTCACAGTTGGTGACTCCGGAAAGATGAAATTTTGAGCTATAGATTCAGCCGTACAGGGCCATTAGAGGGTCTCCGGTTGATTAGTTTCTTCCACCTGATTTATATTAATACATTCATACTATACTGTTGAATTTAGTCATGGCATGGCATATTGTATTGAAAATAATGTTGAGATAGTGATTTAAGTTTTGAGAATATATATGTATATATATATTGATATTTTACATTTCTGGAAAAGTATACAGGTTTTACGGAGAGGGGTTACAACGTTTTGATAAATGTTTGGATTTGGAAAAGATTGGTTTTTACTGACCCACTCAACTTGGTTTTGCGCCCCACCAGGTTCAAGATAGCAGAGGTGTGGTGACTACGAGGAAATTCAACGGGGTTCTGACAGAATGGACAAAATTAGGTCTCCCCTACGGGTGTTTCATCTTAGAAGTGATATATTTAAAGCTTCCGTACTGTGTAAATGGTTACGTCACTCCCACGTGACGGCCAGCATGCCCTTCTTCGGGACGGGGTGTGTCATAAACTAATTTTTGTTATACAATATATTTCGATGTACTGTAACTTCTTCATTTAGGTATATTAAATTCATTATAATACATTTCGATGCATACATTTAGATATACACATTTTGGTACTAACATTTCGGTGCATACATTTCGGTACACACATTTCGGTGCATACATTTCGGTACACACATTTAGGTACATTAATTTAATATTAATACATTTCAGTGCATATATTTAGGTACATACATTTCGGTGCATATATTAGGTGCATATATTTAGGTATATACATTTCGGTGCATATATTTAGGTACACACATTTAGGTGCATACATTTCGGTATACACATTTAGGTACATTAATTTAATATTAATACATTTCGGTACTAACATTTAAATATATTAGTTCAATATAATATATTTCAGTACACACATTTCGGTACTAACATTTAGGTACATTCATTGAGTCTTTCAAGTTTGAAGAATGTTAAATAAAATTAATAAATTAAAAAACTCTTTTTTGGTCAAAAAATAAATTAAAATTTGTGTATTAATAAATTTAAATATTTAATGGGAGATATTAAATAAAATATACATTAATTATTTTGAATTAAGGACACATTAGAGACTAAAAATCAATATTCAATCTAACACCAGGTTTTTTTTAAATTTTAATCTTTTTGAAGGATTAAAGTTCAAAAACCCCTAAAATTAATACATTAAAAATAGAAAGAAAAAAGATAAATAATTAAAAAATCAAAATATAGTTAATAAATGAAGTTATTAATGTATCAATTGACTAAAATTAAATTTTAATCTTACTCGTGATATTTATCTAAAAGTCATCTTTTGCCAAGGATTAAAATACAGTTTTGTATTTATTTATTTAGTTGTATCAAATGACAAACCACAAAGGAATATGCCATATTTATTTGTTTTAGTTGTGTCGAGCTTGAAATTGACACAATGACACCCCAGATGCTCAAGAAACAACGCGGTTTTGATTAGGGTAGAGATTTTTTCTTCCCGTGCAGTACTCTTTGTTTTTTAGCTTTCGAATTGAATAAATCAAAACAAAATCAAAAGGACCAAAGGAGGAAGCGAGAGTTTTTGTAAAAGCCAAGGAATGGAACAACTAGCCACTTCCTACAATTAAGGTTCTCCAAAAAATGCTTCCAGTCCCCCACAGACTATCTGATGCGATTGGTATACAACATAATGTTAAATTGAGTATACATTCATCCATTTATGCCAAAGAGAACATTCTTTTAACTTAATTACATGCTAGGGAATCACCAGTCGACCTTTTCTAATCATCGACGTTTCGAAAAGGATCATAAGGAAAAAAGGGGGGGTCCGAAAAGCCTGAATCTGCATTTTTGATAGTTAACCATCTTCATGGTCTCAGCACTAGAGCTGGTTTACTAATAAGGGGGGAAATACCTAACTTTTTTGGTAGGTCCTAAGGTGCGGCGGTCTGGCTGATAGTGAACAACATTAGTCCCTAGGACGCGCTTGCCATAAAGAACTGAGTGCTCGGAGACGAGAGAGGTAGTCACTGATGACAATAAGGGCGCGAGCTGCTTGGCGAGTGGTCAGAATCCGATGCAATTGTTGCAGAGTTTGCTGTCTCAAAAGGTCAGCCTAACAAGTAAAAAAAGTGTGCAAGTTAGTTTTTGCATATCAAATGTATGTGCATAAAGATATGATAAGCGCGCTTGGTTACCTGGTGAAGGAAATTCTCAAGTGTGGCCAGCTTTCCCATAGCAATTGCCATTTGGCCCATGTAGTCCGCGACATTATCAGAACCAGTGGGGCAATGACTCGGCGAGGAAAGTGTTTCCACAAGAGATTGTTGCAAAGCTTCCATCCCTTGTGACAAGGCATCTTCAGCCTGTTGGGAGGATTGCTGCAGATTGCATATTCCCATTAACTGCTGATCTGTTAAAGGTTCGAGGTGGTTCCCAAGTATCTGAATATCCAATGATAAAAACACGATTAAAGATGTGCCTATGGTGAAGTATATACAACTTAGAAAACAAAATCAAATAGAAGATCACCTTGAGAAGTTCAGACGAGCGGAATCCACCCAACCACATAAAACACCTTTCAGCGGGCGTCGTCCACATGCCAGAGAGCATGTGAAACACATCAATCTTTGCAGCGATGCTCTTCAACCTGAATATCTCATCATAATGTGTCATTACGCTGTCAATGAGAATCCGCAATTCATTATCTCCCATATGGGAATTCACTGCTGATCGCATATCATGTATCAGCCGCTCATGTTCTTCAAGCCAGCGAGCATACTCCAAGTCGAATGTTAAGGCTCCTGACAAGTACAATCAGTTATCAGAAACCACTGGATCAGGACATGATTATCCAAACATCATATCATATATTCTCTACAAGTTACTCCGAACTGCAAATGATTGTTCATTGAATGCAGGACACAAGAAATTGCAAAACCTTTACTGCATTTTACGCTTCGTTTTCTTTATTTATCAAAACTAATTAAAATCTTCATGGTTCCAACTGAAATAACTTACCATTTCCTGCCACTGAATGACCATGATCCCCCGGAAGTCCATCTGCAATATATATACCCTGCATTGAAACACCACCAGAAGAAATGAATAGTTACATATATGCATTTACACACATATTACTGATGAAAAATACAAAATCGTTCACCTGCTGGCGGGCTCGCTGAAGCTCTTGCTCTAGCTGCGAAAGCCTAAGTCGACTATTTTCCAGCTGCTGAACATATGCCTATGTATCCAAAACCAAAACCTATAAATGATCCAAATATGTTCCATTCATTAACTTAAGACAATGTAACATTTTCATTCAACAGTTCAAGGTTGAAGAGGCTCAGTAAATTTGGGGGGAACATCAATTAACTAGAAGGGGATCAAAAGGTAAGAAAATTAGAGGAAGGGAGCAAAAAGTAAATGGTTAAAAGGGTATCCCACCAAAAGAGAAGTGACAAAAGGGGAGGGAGGCTAAAAAAATAAGCCTTTGCTATTAAAGAGAATGAGTAGGCTGAAAGCATTTAAGGCAAACCTAATTTTTATAGACCTGGCAGTGAATCTTCAGGGTTGATACCAAGATTTTGTCTCAACATACCTAAAAGATTTAGACGCTGGGTTATAGACCTACACCCTGATGTACCAGTGTGTCACACCAAACGAATAACGTGATTCCATGTGTTTTAACGCTCTCACATCACGTCATATAATTAGTCTATAATGTCACGGCCTAAAAAGGTGTAGGGAAGCCTCTCTCGATGAAATTAAAAAGAAAAAAGACATTCAAATGCGTGCTGATGGAAAGCAAAGATATATACTTTCTTCCTTAGTCGACTCTTCCTTGCTGCTTCTCTGTTCTGGGCCAGCCTACGTAGTGTCTGTAGATAAGTTAGCTTAATCGGATAAGCATTTAAGATCGAAAATTACTTTCTAATAAAATCACTTTTATTAATAATCCAAATTTTCTAACCTTTTGGTCACCAGTACTTCTTTCCTTTGCCTGCTCTGTGGAATCCACTACCATTAGTGCTCCATGAAGCTAAAACAAAATCGTATCTCACATTAATCCACTGACACTAAAAAATTAGAAAGCTAAATAAAGTTTACAGTAAAATATGCAGATTTAAAGCAAATCAACTTAGATATGGCCCGTGTTATTAAGGTACTAATTGAATTGGAAACCTTCTGGTAGCTATCTTTTTAACTGACAAAACGATATTCTAAATCACAATAATTTAGATGAGGAAGATTCGAGCAAAGGGAGCGAGCCGCAAGCACACTGCTCTAGCCAACTCATCGAACAACAGTCTACACGTTGTTTGAAGCTTGAAACAACATGGATGGTAATCCAAAATTCCAAATTTCGAAAGATTCTCAATTCCACTAAGCCTATAGATAGATTCCCATGAAAAAGTATGGTAGCAGTCTAGCAGACACATATGCTCGTGAAACAGAGACCAAGAGAGAGATGGTGATACATGGGTTTTGTCATCGGTGTCGACATCCGTAGAAGTGTCAGTCTGCTGGCTGTTGTCAGCCATGGCTGAATTATCACCCCAATTCTCAAATTGTCCGTTTCCAGAAGACGTCGTCCGTTTCTGCTGCTGGTACATGTATGCTTGCTGCTGTCCTGTGTCCACACACCCTCCTCCTCCTGTTCCGGTTATAGTTGATCCTATGTCCAAACACCCGCCGACGTTCAAGGTCCCGTAGTGCAAGCTATCAGGTACACCGCCAACATTGTTTGCTTTTAAGCTGAACATGGGGCCTACACCAGATTAAAAACCCATCTATTAGACAGAGAAAGAGACAGAAAGGAGGTGGAGAGAGAGAGAGAGAGAGAGAGAGAGAGAGAGGATACTTGGGCTTAAAACAACAGCATCATCGTGAGGGAAGGCGGTTGCGGACTGTTCAAGCTCTCCAAGATCCGTAAAACGCGTTTGGTTCCGGTCACTGTCGTCTCCCCTGTTTTTTCACATCGCAGAAAAAACAGAGCAATTGGGTTTATCTTTTACCGCTAAAAATCCGTATACTCCCATAAATTTCAAGACTTTATGTTTTTTACGCACAACCCATTTCTCATACGCCTTTAAAACAAAACCCAGTAGAAGAAAAAACGTAAACATAAACATTAAGAAGAGGGGAGAGAGAGAGAGACCTGAAATAGAAGGAAGAGTGGGAGTAGAATTCTGGGTTTGTTGACGCTGCTTTGAAGCTGTGCATTTTTTTTTACTGAATGGGTGGTGACTCCTTATGCCTGCATCACTTTAAAGCAAAGAAAAAGTAAAAAAAGACGATCTTCATACGACCTTTTACAGTTGGAGAAGGAGAGAGAGAGAGAGAGAGAGAGAGAGAGCAGGGTGAGTGAGGTGAAGAAAATCTTGGTGTAGCTTTAAGAAGAGGATAGCGTATCAGGACATCCTTTTAATAAATTTTAGAACACCAGGCTTTTTATTATTGCTTTCTGACTTGGGATTTTAGCTTCCCAATACCCCAGAGCAAGAGGAAGAGAGAGAGAGAGAGGAGAGAGAGGGGCCTTACGTTTCCTCAGTCTCTCCCTTTAGAGCGTTTCGAACACTCTCTCCAGGCTCGGCCTTTTTAGTTTAGAGTGAGTTATCCACACTTCATTTTACTTTTTATATATTTTTTTAATTTTTAACAGTTGGATCATATGAATTGAAGAAAATCAATAAATAAAAAATATGTAAAAAATAAAGTAAAATGTGTGAATAACATACCCATTTCACTCGGTTACAAGCCTACAATCTCTGCTCTGTTTATACTTATTAAGCAAATTTTGAAAAACCCAAATCGAGAAAATGATCTAAAAATTGAGGAGTGTGGAACAACTAGTCCACTTGGCCCAAGACAAGAACAAGACCCCTATTTTATTGATTCTTTTAGCTCTAGGGTCTCTTCCTGTACTCAAGGTATAGAGTGCTAGTGTTTAGGGTTATTTCTCTCTTTTTATTTTTCTCGAGAAGATCTTCTACGAAATAGATGTGAAATATTAATGCAAGAGATAAACTTTTATAAGACACCGAGATTTCATCCTGATGTCCTAAGCAAAAATGCACGTCAAACAAAGAAGTTATAATTAGCAACATTGTATCAAAAGTTTGAATTGTCACAGTAGTACTTAAAGCATAGGCAAGGCATTCTCCATCAGTAAGAGTAGAGAGTAGTGTTGAGATCTCCTTGCATTAAAACAGACATTACTATAACGCTACCTCAAGTTAATCACTCTTTATTATATAAAAAATTTAAAACACAGCGCGCGAAATACCAACACAACTTCATGTCTTCTCTTCGGGTAAAAAAGTTTCTCCCTCTCTCTCTCTCTCTCTCGCTCTCTCTCTCAGTCTCAATCCATCACTCTACAAACTGTATACAATTATTATTTTGGAAAACTAACGAAAAGTTCCTGAATAGTGACAGTTTTAATGAAAAGTCCTTTTTGAATGTATAATGAATAGTGACAGTTAAAGGTAAAAAAGTGGTTTTTCGTTAAAAGTAAACAGTGCCAGGGGTGTTTTATTAAAGCTCCCTTATTATTTACTAGTAGAACTGTAAGGCCTGCAGCTGCAAATATACGAACATGGGGAAGAGTGTCAGCGCGCGAAAAATGATGGGATGCGAAAATCAGATTATACTGCAGATGAAGCCAAAATTAAAAATTATATTATTACCAATAATTTATTAGAAAAACTAATAAAAATGACTTGAAAATTTTGAATTTTAACGATAAAGACAAAATAAAAAGTAAAGTGAATAGTACCATGATTGACTTTTTAGTGTAAAAATGTGGTTTTTCGTTAAAGTGAACAGTACGGGGAGGTTTTCGTTAAAATTCTCTAATTTATTTCGTAATAATAAAATTATAAAAATTAAATCACTTTTTTAATTATTAAGGGGTTGCTTGCTTGAAAGGAAACCTCTGCAAGCAAGACAAGCAGCAGTTGCGGCTAGAACTGTGTGGCAGACTCAGCAGGGAAGAGGATTCGTAAAAATTATATTATTACCAATAATTTATCTCGTAATAATAAAATTATAAAAACTAAAGGATTTGGATTCTCTTCGGATCCCTTCTTTGGGGGTTTCGAGAATCAAGCTACAAAGACCGTTCATTAAAATCGTGCAGTTAAAATTAAATATTTTTTTACGTAAAACGACTCTTTTATTTTTAAAAATATAAAAATCATTTAATTGTGACCGCACGATTTTTTATAAACAGTTCTTGTGTCTTGATTTCCGGGATTCCTAGAGAGAGGTTCCGAAGAGAATCCAAATCCAAAATTAAATCACTTCCTAATTATTTTTTTAATTATTAAGGGGTTGCTTGCTTGAAAGGAAACATCTGCAAGACAAGCAGCGGTTGTGGTTAAAACCGTGTGGCAGACTAAGCAGGGAGGAGGATTCGTTCCGGACCTTAGTGTCTGGAGCTTACTTATCAAATAATTTGAGCCTAACAAATTAAATCTAATAGTTTATATTAATTCAATTTTTTAGCTTACCACACATAATCGATAGTTTTGATTTAACTTGCACATTAATCAGCGGTCTAAATTACTTGATGAAGAGATTTGAATACTAAGCTCTGAAGCGGATCCTCTTCCACTCAGCAGGACCACCACTGCATTTCTTGTTGTAAATACATGAGGGGTGTAAGTAGATCGACACATATTTGCGTTTTTGGATTTGCATTACAGTTATTGTGTTTCCCAAAGCCGAAAAGAATATGACGCATTTCATACGGCAATCGTACGCTTTGATAGCGTGTCCCTTTCCCTCTTTCTGCTGCTGGTTTTTCGTCTTTTCCGTGTTGCTCTCTCTGTGGTACTAGTTGGTGATTCAATGTGTGTGCCCCTCACGTGACCTTGTGGATCTTCTGATGATACGAAAAGCTGCTTCTTTAAAAAACACTTATGATCTTAATCGTTTTTATTTTATTTTATCACAGTCCTTATTTTGTTTAAACACGTTGGAAAACCACTTCGAAATGCCTTGTCGAAAAATATTTGGAAGTGCATCTTGAAAAGACACCTTAGAAGTGCTTTTCTATAAGTTCATCAGAAGCAACCTTGTACGTTCTTAACCAATCACGGTGCTTCTATATGTTCCAAATCAATCACGCAGTGCTCATGCTTCCTGCAATTTCTGAACTTGTGGAGTTTACTGCTTTTGTAATGTTGCACCGGATGACGAACAGTCTCTTCTCCTGTGACTCCTTTTCCCTTGAGCCAAAAGAAGAAAAATGTTGCTGTAAGCCCACAACCGATTCCCAGAAATGGACTTGAATGTTTTGATTTTTCAGGTACAAAGATAAATATTTTAGATAAAAGACTTGCAATCTTTGAATGCATGTAACAAATGCAAATCAAAGTGTTATCTTTCCATGAATTGATAATTCACAAGTTACATATAATCGAGACATCGAAACAAAAAAGCCAAGTTATGAACAAAAACAAGTGATACCTCCAACGTTAACGGAAGTAACAAATCCATCATCAGAAGAACCTTTGAAAGCCTGAGAGCAAGGAACAGCGGAGTTGCTTGCTCGGTCTCATTGTTCTCTCCTCAACTCTAATCCATCGCCGTGAAGGTATACGGTCATAGCTCTGCCTAACCAATTAACTTCAAACAAAATTTTCTACCTATCACTGTTCCCTCTTTTGTGAGTGACAAAGATCCTATAACAGTGTGCATGTTTTATCGCAGGTAACTTTTCAGGCGGGGAGCGTTTCTTGTGTGTGGTTATCAAAGTGATGGTGGGTCAAGACTTCCCTCGCTCGCGAGCTCCTATGTTGAAGACGTTGGTGTAGCATCTCCGACATCTGGTTGAAGAACTCAGCATCCCACCTGCGAATCAACAAGGGGTCTTCTGCATAACAAATATAAATAGATGTAACGGCACTTTCCACAACCGCCATCGCCAGCCCCACCTGAAAATACATGATCCATGCTAAGGTTTTCTACTCTCAAGAAAATATGAACAAATTACAAGACGATCAAAGGTCAAAATCCATCTCAACTTGAATAAAGATCCTGATTCAAGAAACTTACCAAGACCATTCCCATTAACATTGCAGTGGACCCCACCATAACCACTCTGTCCCTGTACTTAATCCATGTCCAGATTCCGGCGGAAGTTCCAGTAATGAGCCCGCCCAAAACTGTTCCCATCAATAAAACTGCACCTGAACAATCATAGGCAACAAGAGCCTCCACTCCAGTAGACTGAAATAACTCCCAGGCATCCCTCGCTGAATGATTGAAGCCTTTGCCAGAAACAGCTATCTGTAGGGAATGGCGTCACTCGCAAGTAACTACTTCTACACAACTTAAACAAAACGGCAAGAACTAAGTGATGGTCACTTAGGGTTGAGATAGCACCACTGGAAAACGAGGATGATCAGTTTTAGGCAAATAATGTTGTGATTAGATACAAGGAGAGCTACACATGAAGGGAAAATCAAGTTGTTAACTTAAAATATAATCAGCTAACCTGCCTTGTACTAGAAGTCTCACATTTAAAATTATGACCCCTCTGTTTTATACTAAAATAATAACAATTTTGGTGTTCCTTTTAACAAGATGCAAGGATTGGTATTTGTTGTTGAATTTTGCCAATTGCATACAAAGGTTGGGAGGTTACTATGCAGCATTACTTGCAGTGCACCAGTTCTTTTTGGACAAAAATATGTTGCTTTAATCTCAATTGAAAATTAAAATGGCAGCGTTTGTTAACAGAAAACTACCTGCACATAGGCATACTTGTTAAAGAAACGGACAAGAGTCTCCACTAGATGAAAGAGAAAATCAACACAGCAAAGTAGACACTCGTTGTTGCCTATCTTGGACCGGACTCCCCTGATCTGAAATATGTTTCAAAATTGTAAGAACTAAGATACTCACTCTCAAACTTAAACAGAAATATAAGGAAATCATCGTTCAGAAAAGCAAACACGTGTCTGTGTACCTTCCACCGCAGTGTCCGAATGAAAGCTGTGAAAAGTGAACCATAGCAGATGCTGCCAAAAGAAGTTGTGACTGCATACCGAAGAGACTTCATCAGTGAGTTTGGAGGCATTGATGGTGCCTCGCTACCACCATGGATAAGAACAAGAAACACCATCCCAGACACTATAACGTGCACAGTATTACAGAGTACTGCACCCGTCCAAAATAAGCTTATAGAGAGAACCTAAGTACATGTGTGACAGCATTATTAACGTCGTTAGCTGAGGCATTTTAATTGGTATATCGCATCCATATACCAATAACAATAACGAAAGAAGAGCAAAACTTGTCAGCTCACCACAAGAAGCCACCAGCGTCCACCATCTCCAATGCTTGAAGCTACAACACCAGCTGCCCCGAAGGACCATAATACCATCCATAAAATCATAATAAGCATGAAAGCATATGCTACTCTCGTAACTTCACGAAGACTCCATACCATCTTGACAGCTGCTTGCAGCACCAGCATGGTAAAGGGAAGTCTACTGATTAAAAATGAAGTCAGAAAGACTGCAAAGGGATCTGATCATTCCATTTCTAATTAGATATAAATTAAGACAATCCACAAGTGCAAAGAATTTTTCCTCTTGCAGCTCAATAATGGTCCAGAAAAACAAAATCTCGAAGTCATACCTGCCCACAATTGAAAGAACATACATGAACTGCAGTACAGCACCAATCGCAAATGCAACACCCCAGAAAAATTGTTCCATCCAAAACAATGGAACACTAATCACAGCAAGATAAGTAGTCAAGATGTGAACCGCAACCTTCATCATGTGAGTCGCTTGAGAACGGAGGAAAAACAACCATGTCCAACCAAGAAGTGTCCCAACTCCCCCGGCAAGAGCATAAAGCAGCCAATAGTTCTCCGTCAACCCACTTTGATTTTCCAAAAATCTCTGGGTGTACCTATCTATGTTTAGCCTATCTGTTTTCTTAAACCTATTGGTCCCCAGAACGGTAAGAGCACATCCCACCAAAATCAAATGAATCAGAAACACTCCCAACCAGAAAATGTCACGCCATCGACGCGATGGCTCAGCGGCCAGGGCTTGACCACCATTCACGCTCCTCCGACTCGAGACTAGATTCTATAATCAACAGAAACCAAACAACAGCAATCAAATTCAGAAGCTTTCGACGTCAATTCGAGCTAAACCATCAAATTCAATCAAACCAATCAAAAAGTTAACAACTTTTCAAGCATAACATAGTCAATGCAAATCAATTTAACTTAATTAAGCTTTAAAACATAAACCATTACAGTTTACGCACGAAAATTGAACTGAAATTTCCAAGCACAGCGAAAAAAAAAGAGCAAAAAGCTTTATTCTTTGCAGGATTCAAAGTGGTTGGAAACTTCAAAACTAAATTTAAAAACTTCAGGCGAGTGATGCAGTTACCGGATCAGCGGTGTCGATGGAGGAGGAGGTGGAGGAGGAGGAGGAGCTGTGAGAGATGTTGTTCATGCTGAGAGGGACAAAACGACGCGCATTACTGGAAAGAATGAGAATTTGAGGGGTTTTCGTGGAGAGAGAGACAGCGTGAGGAACAAGGAGAAGAAGGAGAGGGAGGCCAATGGAGGGGTTTAACAATTTTCAGGGTTTGGTAATCGATTAATGAAATTAATTAAGGAAATAATACTAAAGAAATGTAAAATTGGGGAAAACGAAGAGAAATAAAGGGGAAGACACTGAAACTCAACGGCTAAATCAGTAAAAAAGAATGAGCTTTTCGGTTTTCGGCTTTTGGCTTTTGGGTTAGGAGTGTAATATTCACACACTCTAAATTACTTCTCACACACTTTTTGTTAATTTCTGTTCAATAATCTTCTTTAATTCATCTGATCCGACTACCGAAAAATAAAAGAATGTGTGAGAAGTAAAATGAGGCGATTGGGTTAAGGTTTGAGGTTTGACCAAGAGAAGAAGCTAGTGTCCTGATTAGCAATATTGTGAAATGTGCGGGGTGTTTTTCGTAATATCGACGTCCCAATGTGACCAATCTAGAAGCTTGACATGGAAGAAAATAGCGGGAATTAGAAGTTTTGTTCCTTTTGGTTGTACCACTTTTGGAGTAGTCAAATGTACATCTGTAGAAGTCATCAATTGTGCCCTGGAAGAGAAGTCGTAAATTGACACACAACAGTAACAGCAAAGGCAATATTCGATCTAGTGAACGTCAAAGTACTATAATACTTCAATAAGACTTCTATAGGATGTGGGATCGGGCAATTGCTCTCCCTCAGTTGTGAGCACTTGATCGGGCAATTCACGTTTCAATTTTTTTCCTAATTTTCTTATGTGCAATTCAAAACTTAGAACGCTTCAATTCAATGGCAAATACGTTATGACTTTATACTAAAATCCAAATAAAATCACTAGTCAATAAAAAAAACATTGACGGGCTTCATTGACTTAGCATTCTTTTGGGCCAAACTTGGACTTATACATGGCATGGGCCATAACCTTGGGCCATCTCTAACCGACTCGGCCAAAAGACCATAGGGCTAAAAATACCCTGTTTTGACATGAAAGCCGTCTCCAACCGAGGACTAGGCCAAAGAGTTCGTGGTCCCACCCGACCAACAATAGGAGAACTGGCCAAAGGGCTGGCCCAGAGCAACCAGCCTGCCAACTCTATAGCCCATCCCTCTAGCGCCAGAATGTCAAGCTTGACATTTTGCCATCCAACGCCAGAATGTCAATCTTGACATTTTGCCAGCCCTACAACTCAGCCCATTTAAATACCAATGGCTACCTGGCATCAACATGATGCCAGCTAGCAACAATTAGCTGACGTTATGCTGCCATTAGGTTACCGTTTAATTTTTTTTTTTTGACAAATTTAAAAAAGAATTCTAATTTTTCTTCCTATAAATACCTAAGTCATTCCTATATAATTTCTCACATACTTTTCACCATTCCATACTATCTTATCTCATTTTATATTAATTCTTCACATTCTATTCTCTTACATCTTCCAATAATCTTTCCTTTAATTTTTTCAATAATTTTCAAATGGTCACACTTGCAATGAAAGGAAGGGCTTGGATTGCAGGGCTTATAGATGAGTCTTATAATATAGTGTCAAGGGTAGTTCTCAAACAAGTGAGGTGTTTGGAGATGTGTGAATTCTACCCCAATATCCAGTAAATTTATTAACATTGGAAACTGAAGATAAGAAGTGCCGCGTCGATAAAAATCCTATCTAAAATTTGCACAACCAATTATATCTCGACACGTGGCACTCAAAATCCTATCCGAAAAATTATTAAGATTACATAAAGATAAGAAATATGGAGAGTTGCGCACTTTAGCGACATGTGTCACTCGAAATCTTATCCGAAAAATTATTGAGATTACATAAAGATAAGAAATCTGGAGAGTTACTCACGTTAGTGACACATGTTATTCAAAATCCTATTAAAAAAATTATTGAGATTATATAAAAATAAGAAATCTGAATGCTTATTCATTTGGCGACAAGTGACACTCAAAATATGTCTGAAAATCTTATTTTAATATGGTAATTTAATTTAAATAACCATATTAATTCAATTAAAATAATAAATTATATTTGGCCTACGGCCATTTGGTCCCTCGGTTAGAGATTTTTTTTTTGTCAAAGAACTATATTTGGCCTATAACATTTTGACTCTCTCGATTAGAGATGATATAAAATTTAATCATGCACTGTTCATTAAAATATAATTTCTTGCAAAACAATAGAGCTAAAGAGAGCATTTTGGCGCCCTCTTTTGGTTGAAATGGCCTTAATTTCTTCAAGGTCCAAGGCCAGCTGCCCAAACCATTTTCTGAGATATTTTTTTTATACATGAGTTGTTGAACATGAACTGTAAAGTTGGGTCACAACCTCAGATTCCAAGTGTTGTTTGCTGTCAACGACAAGTCTAGTAGGAAGGTAACCGTTATATCTGCAGCTTACCCAGATCACAGTATCTTAAGCTCCACAGTTTTTTTATTTTTTTTTCAGTTGGCAACGGAGCGTAAGTCCGAAAGAAAACGAAAAAACACGTTTGGTCATGAGAATTCAGTTGTATTTACAACTAGCAACCGATGATAAGAGAGAAAAACTTACTCAAATTAGATTGAACCTCTAACTGCATCACAAATCCAAACGAGCCAGATCCTCATCAACAAAAAAAATAAAAATAAAAATAAAAAGAACCTTGCGGATCCTAAATAAAAGATAAATAAAAAATAAAATAAAAAGATATTATGTTGGTAACATGGACAGACAACTGAACTGAACATGGTCAAAGCATAAAACCCATTATTTCCTTTCTAACATTGGTTGGGGGAGAACCCGACCACGGAATTCACTAGATCGAAACCGACACGTGTCCCTTGCTGTTGGACATTCCCAATGATTGACAGCGAAGAGGGCGTGGGCGCGAACGCAAAGCAAAACGTCCCGTCCGAGTCAACCGGTATCAGGAAATTTTTGGCCGGTAACGGTAACACTTTCCCATCGGCGAAGTGAAACGACACCGTTGGAACCTCCACGCTCTTCCTCGATGACAAGTCGTAACACGCGTCGAATAACGCTGCCCCTTTCGTAAATGGCAAGTCCTTAGTGCCTTTCATGAACGCGTCGCGAAGCACGTTGTATGTGTCCGTCTGCAGTCGAGTCACCGCCGTGCCGGAGTCGATGATGATTCCGCCGTTTCCGCTCCCGTCTATCTGGAAAGCGGACTCGGGAATCGGGAGCAATGAGCCACCGACGCTGAGTCCGGTCAGACCGAGATAGTGAAACGTGTCCAGCTGAGAGTTGCGGCGTAACGGAGCCGTAACGGCGTTGGGACGGAGCGGCGAGTTGAAATCGAGAGTCGATGCCGTGTCGGAGTCGCGGTCTACGAGGCAGTAGGAAAATGACGTGGCATTGAGCTGGGATGGAAACGAGAGTGAGCCGCCGCCGAGTCCGAGAAGCCCAGCCGCTCCGACGAACAAGCCCTCGTTGGTGTGGCCACAGCCGATGGCAATCTCCTTCGCCGAAGCCCCGCCTATGCTGATTGTCTCCGTCACAAAGTCGCCGACAGTGTACGAGCCGTCGCCGTACGCCACCTCGTAGAGACACGTGTCGTTCCGACACTCAAACACATCGAGGGATTTGCATTGTTGGGATTCGCACGAGAGCGGCGAGAAGGAAGTCGAGGAAGCCGGCTCGAAGATAGGGTCGGCTTGCTGGTAGCAATCGGCGCAGGGTGCGCACTGCACCCAGCTGATGTCACTCCCGGTGTCGAGCACCACGTAGGCCTGACTCGGCGGTTTTCCGATCCCGACTCGGGAGAAGTACTCGCCGCTACCCTGACTCGTCCCGGAAATAATGGGGCCTTCAAAACCATCCGCATCGAGCTGTAACCCGCTGCCTTCCACGGGTTTAAGGTCCGACGTGGCAACACCTCTAACAGCCAGATCCAACCGAGCGGTGAGAGATCTGACTCGGGCCGAGTCGCGCTCGAGTCGAGCCAAAGTGAGGGACTTATAGTCGCTGTGAGAAGTCGCGCGGAGTGAAATTCGAGAGTGTAACGGTACAGAAAGGGAGCTATGGCCTTGCTGGGACAATGCCTGTGCGGTTCTACTTGTATCCTCCGACGATAGAGCTCTCAGCGTCATCTGAATCGAAGCGGCGACGTCGAGCACCGTCGTTTTGGAGGTCGGCGGGGAGCTCCGGGAGTGGGCAACTTGGGAATGACAGTGAAAGAGGAAAGCAAAGAGAATGCAGGAGAGGAAACCCATTCCGGCCGTTGAGGTGTGTTCTGGGGAGAGAGTGGGAATCCAATGCTGTTATATAAGAGGGAGAAAAGTGGGGATAAATTACTACGGGAATTCACGTAAAGGACATTGGAAGAAAACAAAGGCGGATTTGTGGAGGAGGAGGAGAGTTTGTAGATTGAATTTCAAATATCAGACTTTGGTTAACATTAGTTGGTTTTTGCAATATCTTGCACTTTTGGTGTTTTCTCTTTCTCTTTTGCAAGGAGTTTTTGTTTAAGGTTTCACTATCTTTGCATGTATGCTATTAGAATTGTAGTAGATGTATTGGGACCAATTGTACGTAAATTTGGCACCATTTCTAATTTAACATTTAGACCGGTTTCATCACTCGATCGTTAAACCGTGTAGTTTGATTCGATTTAAGCTAGAACAAGTGAATAAATACAATATTATGTTAATGGGTTCCCATGTCAATATAAACGACATTTTATGTTACAGATGAAAAATGATTTTTGCATGCTCATTTAGACTTTATAGTAGTAAACTTATGAAAAAATTGGTTTCACGAGGAGTTCAGTTTGGCTTGGGTTCCATTATCTTTGCATGTGTGTATTTTTCTTTGGGATTTGTGATTTGCTAAAAAGATAGAGAGGAGCTTAAGGTTAAAAATCTTAATTAAATTGCACTCAAAGGATTGGGTGGTGTGAGGTTATGGGGATAAATAAGCGTGATTGTAGTTTTATATAATGCTTTCTACATTTGACTACTTTTTTTTTTTTTGACCAATTTAAAGACTAAATTAATTGAGTTTTAAACTAAATTTGCAAACTAAATAATATGATTGTAAATAATTAAATAATTAATTAATTATCGATTAACATGCATATTTTTTATCAGTAACACATTATTTGGTTTAAATTTTTTTGTCTCTCAAACATGACTTTAACTAATTTAAGGAGTGGTTTGTGGAGGGTTTGCTGCCCAAAAGCAAAATCAGTGGGACCTGCAGGGGAATAGTGAGGTCAAAATCCAAAAGTAAAAGCTTGAACTCATGTACTTGTCATGATTACCATTAATGATGCAGGACCCATAATCTAATTATGTAACAAACTATCTCATGAACCGCGTGACCGTAATTATCATTTGAAGTGGGACTTATGGCCTTTGGTCAATGAAACTTTGGAGCAATGAGCATATGAGATGGATTTCTTTGTGTCACTATCACATATTGCGTGAGACCATGACATATAAGTTGATAACTTATTACAGTTCATGGTGGGATGAGAAAATCAAATCTAAATTTCAAGTGTGAAAGTAAGTACACTAGAAGTTTCGTTGTTCTTTGTTATTTAATCGACGTTTCAGTTTTTTTACAGTTATATATATGTTTATCTGTCTAAGCCTAAGTGGCGTAGAGAAAAACTTATTTGACATGTACAATCATTTTCTCTTTCATTTTTGTCATAAGTTTTTATGTAACCAACTAATTTAGTTCAACCAATCTAAAGTTATAAAGGCACCCAACAACTTTTATTAGATAAAATCAAACACGAAGCATCGTTTCGACAATAGCTTCTCCCCTTTGTGTAAGCTGTTTTAATACAAAATGAGGTGTGATAACTAACTAGGTTTTATTAGTGTTCTAAAAAGTAGTTTAGGCGTTGCCTAGCCAGTTGTTGGGCGGCGAGGAGGATTTGGAACAAGAAATGTTTGAGAAGTGAGTCAGAGTGTGGGAACACGAAATATTTAAAAGAGTTTCAACGAAACACTCTTGGTACTGTTCACTTTTAACGAAAACTCACATTTTAACATTTCCATGATACTATTCACACACTTTTATTTATCTTTTTCCATTAAAATTAAAGTTTTTTTCTGAACTTTTAGTTCAGCCCGGTCTAAAGGACCTTTCTCATGAAGCATCTTTGTTTTAAAATATAAATTCTTACCAAATAGTACTGAATAACCCTGAAATCTGGTTGTTTGGATATCCTTGTATTTAACTCAGCTAAGAATTTGGGCCGGCCCTTTGTTTTCATCCTTGCGGGCTTGAAATAAATTATTTTGATATGACCAAATTGACCTACGACCGCAAGCCCATGAATTAATTAATGACGTATTATGACGTTTACAATGATATTCTTTACAAATAATAGACGTTTGATAGGTTCTCAACTGATTAAAAGGGCGGCGGACGAAAGAATAAAGACAATCTCGTCTTTGATGCGTCGTGGAATTATATTATTGCTATAAATTAAATCTTGTCGACCAATAAGGTCAAATAACAAGTAAATATAATCAACATATGTAATGATAACACAAGCGTCAAAGTTGATTAAATTTGGTTACAAGGTTTATTATTAATTAATCCCCATCTAATTGTACTCATCTTCTTGGATTATAAACCGCCAAACCACCTGCTTTCGATAATTGACTACGTAGTTATAAAGATATGATTCCTTACGTTATTTGAAGGACCTTATCCTTATCCTCTTTCAGTCTTTTTCTGAATATAAAAAGGTATAATTTCACCTTTTAGCATTTCTAATTTGTAGATTCGTGGAGGATATTTTTTAGTTAAAAATCCCATTCATTGTGTTTAAATATTGATTTGGATCTCATAAATGGAATATGCCGGCATACAATGTTGATTCTGTATCAACTTGATTGGAGCAGTGCTCAAGCAAATTTGGCTAAATTTAAGTCTGCAAAACGCTTAAACCACCACATAGTGGCCCAGAGGTTGGTTGGTTATGAATTTTTAGTTCATATTTTGTACCGCATGTCTGAAGTTTGATTTCTCGTATTGATAAATTACAGGATAGTGGTCAGAGGAGACTGAATGCCTCTATGAGTCATTCTGGATCAAAAGTTAAGTAAATCAAAATACGAAAAGAAAAAAAAAACCCAAATTGAGAGAGTGAAATGCAATGCGCGTAAGTCAACGTTTGGACTGTTTATCAGAGCTGCTGGGGCATCCAATCCTCTCCCAACAGACTTTTTTCACCCTTTTTTGCCTACTTTTTGTTAGGCATCGGTTCTTTTATTGGAGAGATTTTTTTACGCGGATAATATTCTACGTTTTTTTATATAAATAATAAATTTTTATGTGTTAAAAAATTAATAACTTAAAAATTAAAAATTTCAAACACCTACATGAAAAAACGTAACATCTGTATCTCCATCCCAACTAAAAAAATTTCCTTTTGTTGGCGGCCTCTTTAACAGATTAAACCGCACGCTCCAGACATCCCATCCCACACGCTTTTGCTGCTGTTGTGCTGTTGTATCACGGTTCGGAAACTTCAACGAAGCAGCCGAGTCAGAGCTAAATCGGCCCGCCAACCTCCCTCTCTCACTCACCGACGGCAGAGCGAGTCAGAGCGATTCCCAAACTCTGACTCACTTTTCTACGCTGCTCATCGAAAAATGAGTACAGTCGTGCAGGTAATTCAATCTCTGTAATTCATCAGACCGCGTTCGTATTTGTTTTAATCGGGATTTGTTTTAGCTTAATTATGATGATGCTTTCGTTGATTAGGGTTTCACCAAGTCACTTGCCATGACTGTGCTCTCGGAGATCGGCGACAAGACCTTCTTCGCCGCCGCGGTTAGTTTTACGATTGCAATTTTGTTTCTTTTTACCTTTTGGTGGTTGTTGAATTGTGGAAATTGGAATAACAACCTAATTACGCGCGATGAAGAAAAGAGATGATTCGAAAAGAATTTCGGCATGTTAAAGTTTATGAATTCAATACTATTAAGAACATCTAGTTTCTGCTGAAATTTTTTAGTATATGTATGATTTTTCAGAGGACGTACTAAAATTTAAATGCTTTCGGTAGCAACTTATCGAGCATCATGTGGTGTATATGTATGTTTTGTATATGCATATATAAATATACTTGTGCCCGAGTTCCCTTTGCAAAGTCCCTTGGGTACGAAGCGAAACCCACATCCGAAATCCATATTCTTGTATCTGTATACTATTTTTTGAGCAGTAATCTAACGGTGCGATGTTTTTGCTTTTAGATCCTTGCGATGCGCCATCCTAGAAGACTTGTTTTGGCCGGTTGCCTAGGAGCTCTGATTGTAAGCATTTCCTTCCCACTTTCAGATAGATGGTGTACTCCGTTGTGTAGATCTTGCATGTTTCTTGTTTGAGGTCTCACATACATCTCAAATTTTTGTTGAGTTTAGGTGATGACTATTCTTTCTGTTCTCGTCGGCTTGGCTGCTCCAAATCTGGTAAGCACTCTGATTCTGCTACCCTGAAATTGATTTTCATGGGGTTTGTTTTAAGATCCAAGGGAATTTGCTTTCGTGATATAAGGGTTATTGGTTGTCCCACTTAGAGCATCGCTTTATGTTGGCCAGTTGACATATTTATAAAATGTTAGCTTAATTTGGTGATGTTTTTCTGTTCTAATATGAATACTGAACGCTGATCTTGAATTACAGCTCTCCCGGAAATGGTCCCATCACATAACAACAGTGTTGTTCTTTGGTTTTGGACTATGGTCCTTATGGGATGCTTTTAAAGAAGATGGGTAATGGATTTTTTTTTTTTCCGAATTTATTTTACCTTTTTTAATTTGTTGGGGATTTTAATTCTGGTTACCGTACAGGGGTGATGATGAGCTTGCAGAAGTTGAAGCAGAATTGGTTTGTTTCTCAATTTTTATTCCTAGCTTGCATTCAATTCAAATCCTTTCTGACTTCACCCTTTTGGTGCCATTAGGATGCTGATCTAAAGGCTAACGCAGGAGGCAGCAAACGTACTAAGGTGCTTCTCATACACACTCTTCCTACCATGTGCAGTTTTGAGCTACAGGTTTATGAACGTTTATTACTTTTCAGGATGATGATGACAAGAAGCAGAGACGTTCATTTCTCTTGCAGTTCTTCTCACCGATCTTTTTGAAGGTTTTATCTTCTATGGATTATGAAATTGAAATTTTTGCATGACTATAAATTAACCGCCTCTATCATGCTCATGCTGCAGGCCTTTTCCATTACTTTTTTTGGTGAATGGGGTGACAAGAGCCAGGTGAGCATTTGGTCCATTGAATATATAATCTCATTCATTATTGCTTCAACACGATTTGGTTTTGACCTGCTATTCTTTCAGCTAGCTACCATCGGTCTGGCTGCAGATGAGAACCCATTAGGCGTGGTTCTTGGTGGAATCTTGTAAGTGTCCATCCTTTATAACCCGATCAGCTTCTGGATCTTGTAGTCACCGTGCATGCTTATTCTTCTAATTCACTTATATCCTTTGTAGTTATTCCTTTTATTTTGATTTCTGCCCTATTTACTGATTGTGCTTCCTCTCTTTTTCTCAGAGGACAGGCATTATGTACGTCTGCCGCTGTCCTTGGTGGAAAGAGCTTGGCATCCCAGATATCGGAGAAAATAGTAATATATGCTATACGCCCTTCCTTCGTGCTTAACATAATATAGTTCTCGTTTGTATATTTCGTGCCCGTTGGCAGTAGGCAAAAATGTGGCATCAAAGTTGTAAGTTAAAATTGTTTTGTTTCAGGTTGGTTTATCGGGTGGAGTTCTTTTCATTGTTTTCGGAATCCAATCCTTCCTTTCGACAGTGGAGGCTTGATACCCAGAGTCTGATTAATGATTAGTAAGTACGTTGACTACATTTCGCACCATATATTACAATTCAGAGCAAATGGCATGGAATCAGTCAAAATTTCACGACGAGAAGAATGCGATACCTGTTCTTGAATAGTTTTTGATGACGACTCTTGTTCAGGGACTGAAGGATGATTTGTTGACAAAAAAACATACATCTATTCACTGCAAGGAGTAATTTGCAAGCATTGCAGCTTCATTGTTTATCATAGCGACGAGCATATCGGATAAAGAACTGATTCGGAGAGTTACTTTGTTTTTACAAGTATGTACCAATATTGCACTCTGGCATGTTTGGAATTGCCGATGAGAACGCTTCTGCTATACTCTGTTGTTGCGTGCCATTCCAATTAAATCTATGTTTCCGTTGGTCTCGATACGCCTTTACTCGGATTATGTTGTAACCTTATTGTAGCCAAGTTTATTTATATTAGACTCTTGGTTTTAACCCGTTTCGATGAATTTTATTTTAACCAAACAGGGGAGTACTCAGGATGATGAAATTGATCAAAATTTCAGAAACAAGGACGTGCGCTAAAGATTTTGCGTTGGAAGCACTTGAAAGCGCCTTTGGTTGTCTGAAAGCGCTTTTGACCTTCCCGTAAGCAAATCCCAAACCAACCCTAAGTTGTTCAAATGTAAAGGAGCAAATTAGGAAAACACCATCTATATAGGCTAACACAGAGTTCAGCAGACCACTGTAACTCAGAAGATAAACAGTGCAATCGCAGAACACTAAAATTAAGCCTCTTCTTTTTTGTTAAACTACCACCCTCCTGTCTTAACTTGACCACGGGATGACCGCGATTTCACATCAATCGGGGTATTGGGATTATGTACACCATCTAATGCTCGGGTATTCGTCGCACCAATTGGATTCTCACCGCGCGCGTCGTTAGCATCCGCCACCTGCAGGTTCAATTGAACTCAGAAGTCCATTGTGTCTCAGTTGCATGCAGTGTTCTTCAGCGTCGGCCTGAGCACATACGATCACTACCGACAAGCCATTGTGGTGTGCTTCTTGCATAATATTCACAGCATTGTCAAGGGCCATCCCCGGGATAACCTTCATCAGTACTTGCACAACATATTCCCGTTTGTTGAAGTTGTCGTTGTGCAGTATTACACGATATGGAGGAGCTGTCTTCCTTGATTTCCTGAACAATTTTGGGCAGTCTAACGTTAACTCTCATCTAATTTTACAAAGGAGAAGCCATGAACTCAAAGGAAAACCGCAAGTACCAAATACAACCGGAGCCAGGTGAATGTGAAGGTCAAAATGATCAAGTTTGATGGAACATGATACGCACAGGTACGGCATTGGATAGGAGTGGTGGAAACCCATTTTGTGGCATTATGTTAAACAAAGCACTCGTATGGTGTAATGATATAACTTTGTGTTTCCATACCTCAAATCAAACTCAGAATCACGGGCAGGGGTTGCTTTCTCTCTGACTGGCCTTTCCAATAGTCCTCCCCCTTTACCAGGTACCGCTGTTGATACGGCCACCGGAATGCTAAGATTGGTGCATGATCCTTTACAAAGAGGGTGTCTGTCTCCTGCTCAACACGTTTTATAATAAAAACTCACCAATTGGAATCACTCGGGCATATATATGTTAAAGAATAACGAAACACCATAGAAACACACTATACTAACCAATCTTTTATTGAGACAAAACATTTAGCAACAGAAAGCGAAAATTCAGAAGACAGCACAATCTAGATCCTAGAACCACCATAACATCTGTATGTCTACAAATCTATGGGTTTTGAAAACCCAAATCTTTAGAATTGGCTCTCTGATTGCTCGGAAAGAGGAAATACAGTGAAACTGTAGCGATCGCGCTCTTAGCCCTGCTATAGATACTAGAGATGCTGGATCTTTAGGACTGCACAAAAATCCTTGTAACCCTTTTAAGGAAACCAACATGTGGATGGAATTAGCTTAAATGCATCTGGAGGAATGCCAGTAATCCAGAAGTTGCCGCTCCCATTACTCTCGATCTCACATTAGCGAAAATGGAAACTCCACCACTCCCAAAGCAGAATGCATACGAAACCCGCCCAAGTTTATACATAAGTACATGGCGAACTAACTTGCATTGCACTCCCCAATCTGCCCTACCTACATCTTCCAAGGTACTGGACAATTTGATATAAATTTTCTTCTAACCGAAAAAGCTTTCGATTTTCGAAAAACTTTCTTGTAACATAACTTCCAATTCATCAAACAATATAAATGTACACTTACACATACAATTCAAGCAATTACATAATCCCTTGGCAGCATCAACAGAACTATTTCGGACAGCACTCTTCCATTTACGCAGGAAAAAGAACCCCGTCAGAGATAATCAATTTTCGAGGCGTATTATACATTAAATTCCATTACTTCAATCAATAAACAACAAAATCGCTAAAAATTTACAAGAACCAAGCTTTGAATTGAAAAATCCAATAAATCTGCTCCTTACAGTACAGATGCTGAAGAAATCAAAGATTTTGACGGAAACCCAAAATCTGAAAAGAGGGAAGGAATTGAGAAAAATGGAGTAACCTGGTTTGGGGTTGAAGACGTGGTTCGGGGAGAGAGGGATTCTCCCACAAATCGCAGTCTCCATTAATATTTCTTTTGTCTTGCGCTGTGCTGCTGCTGTTGCTGCAATGCGTCGTGCGATTTTATTTATTTACTGGATTTTCTGGTTGTGTTTTTAACCGAAACAAGAAGAAAATGTCGATGAACTGGTGCGGTGCTGTGCAGTTTCTGGTGGGACTTTGCTGGTTTTCGCAATTCACTGAACGTCGTCGTCTAGACCCTACCAAGTACGAACATATTTTTTCAAAAAATTTTAACGAAAAGATTCTAATACTATTTATCACATTTTTACATTAAAAAATCAATTTTCATACTATTTATTTTGTTTTTGTCGTTAAAATTTAAAATTTTCAAATACTTTTCATTAGTTTTTTATTTTATTTTTATGAGCGATTAATTAATTATCTTAAATTTATATTTTTTTTTGTCAAATTATAAATCCAATTTCTTTACCAAATAAATAAATAAAATTAATTTAAAATCAAAATTTTAAAATGTTATGGGTGACCACAAGAAAAATCACAACTAGCTACTGATTTGGATGTGTCTATTTATTTAATTAGAGACATGACATATAACTGTTTCCACTAATGTAGATGGACAATGCAACTACAATGGTAGTCAAATAAGATTTTAAAGAATTTTAAAAGTGATAGATTTGATAGGATTTAAAACTCTTACAAAATTTATATGGATTTTAAAGAATTTGAATGAATTTAGTTTGTAAATTTTAGTGGATTGTGGTGAATTTTCATATAATTTTTTTTATTTAAAAAGAAAAAAGAAAAAATCTTTTCCCTTGCCTACTCAATAGCCACTTAGTTATATATAATTCTTGCTCTCAAATTCCACAAAATTCACAACTTATTGAAATCCTCCAAAATCTTAATTTTTTTAATACACTTAGATTTGGATGGATTTTAAAATCCTTTAAAATCTTTTAATTGACTACACCTAGATTTGAATAGATTTTAAAATCTTTTAATTGACTATACTAGGATTTTAAAGTCTTTTAAAATACTCTCAAATTCGAGTTTGACTACACCCCCCTCATCAGTGTGATTTGATTTGAAATTTTTGAGACTTGCAGGTGGAATATCCAATCTTATTTGAGTATTTAAATAAACGATATTATCTAAGTCTCGCTAGTAATAATGTAGTTTGAATTCGCCTTTAACAAAAACAAATCTATAGTCTCTCACTCACTTATGAATCAAAGCCTCGCTATAGTACATTTTATTGCTTTGTTAAGATTTCCCTTTTTCAAGAATAATAATACCATAATATTGACAAAAGGCCTCATATTGGCTCTACTTTAGCAAATATAACGAAACATACTAGAATTTCCGCAATTTGATACTAAACTGTTGCCAGCATTTGTTTATTTTCTTCTATTTTGGAGTTGCTTTTGTGAAGAACTCCTTTTGAATTTCTCTAGAGGACACTGAATACTTCCTTTCCCACCATTTATGGATTATAAAAAAAGAGTACTGTTTTTCGTGGATATGAATTCATGACAATTTATTAGAATAGCACTTACTAAAAGTTATAATCCAAAAGAGTATTTTGGCTTGATGAAATTGCTTATGGTAAAGCAAATGGACAGCCATTTCTAACGTTACAAGCCAGAAAACAAAGGAAAATTTGAAGGAAGGAGGATAACAGAACATTAATTGATATTAGTCCTTACTAGTTAATCCGAAACTTGGATAACACATAATTTTGGTCTGATCAGTGGCTTAATAATCCGCTTATACATCGTTAATTACGTGTAAAACCGATATGTTGATGCATCAGTAACGATATTTCGAAAACCACCAACTGTGGAAGCCAACATGATGAACACTCCAATGAATATGCAAGCCTGCACACAGAGAGTCATCATAAGACATGGATATGTTGCTAACTGGTTATGTACCGATGTTAATACTCAATCGTTTATCTATGCCATTTCGACAATAAGTAACATTAGATTCTTTGGCTTACCCAGTTGACGAGCCATTGGATGCTGAATCTCTTTGGTTTCTTAATTCTCAGCCACATTATACAAGGAAGCTGTGGAAAAAATGCTCAATTAGTTAGTTAATATCTTGCTGAGATGTAGTTTTGTAATTTCTGCAATAAGAAATTAAGAAAATAAAAGTGAGAGAGGCTTACAAAGTATGAAGTGGGGGCAAAACCAAATCCACCAAAGAAACCAAGAAGGTCTCCAAAGAAAGGGAAGGTGACTCCAATAAATAATGTAAATGCTGCAACATAGATATAGTAATTAAGGACTTAATTAATTAGGGTTTAATCAACCAGAAACGACAGAGAGACAGAGACTTATGGGAAATGGTAACTCACCAACATAAGCTGATCTCGTTATTAGTCTAAGTGCAATTCCAGGTGGGAAGTTTACTTTTTTCATCATCATCCTCTCCAGCATGTCAAAAACAGGCATAGCATAAACCTGCATTTTCAAGTCATATGCTTAATTGGTGTAGTTCTACTAAACCCTAATTTATTAGAAATCACTTCAGCCCTTCTGAAGTAGTGCCAAACAGACCAGCTAGAAGTTTTTATATAGATTTATAAAAGTGATGCCGGAGAGATTCTCTCGTGCAGTTAATTAAGATTTAGTTTTAATGGTGCTATCGTCCAACAAATGTTTGTCACGTGTTAAAAATTTGCCCAATCCATTCAATAAATGATTGACATATGGAAAGTATTAGTGACATGAGAAAATGATGAGAATCTCTCGTGTTGTTGAATGCGAATGCTGACTCGGCAGCTATACCTGGTAGCTGCCAATGACATGGACGACAACCATTAGGTTAGCAGCAGCAATGAGCCATGCAGGTTTCTTAAGATCCATGAGCACGTTATCATCGACATCTTGACCAAAAGCCCAGTACCCGATCAGGGCCACCGGGAAATAGCAAATTGCGTTGATAAAGTAGGCTCCTAGGGCACCTTTCCACATTGGAATTCTCGACGGCTTCTCGGGAGTCGATGGAATTGTGGCCTGGATTTCAAGCGCCACTGCATGCCCGGCAAATGCAAAGGAGATTTGACCTAATGCGTTGAAAACCCTAAACATGTAATCTGCAGGGCTTGTTTTCTTGTACGCATAGCTCACGTCTCCAATCCGACCTTTGCTTAAGCAACCTGCCCAGGCTATAGTTGAATAACTGCAAATTAACAACAAATTCAAGTTTTTTAGGTAATTTTCTTTTTCCTTTTTTGAAATTAGCCTTCTAAAGTTCTCTTGTTAGGTTTAGGAGTAAGTCTTTGTAGGACTGCCCTACTTTGGAGTTGGGTGAGACCAAATTACAACGTTCTCATGATTTTGTGAGATGTGTCTTATGAATAACATAGTCAGACATCTCTAATTAAGTTTTTCTAGAATTTTAGAAGGGAAATATGCACAAATATTTTAGGAAAAAAAATTGTGTAGGGTCACTTTATCATCTATTTCGTGACCCTCTACTTCTAATTTTGATTAAATTCGTAACCGATTCTATTTATACACGTCTCATTTTGGGTTGATTGCTCTAGAACAAAACTACACCAAACTTGACTTGAGTTTATGTAGGGTATGTAAAAAGGAAATTGACTTGCTCACCCCTCCTTTTTTTAACCGTTGGATTGATTAACGTATTTTGGCTTTTAACAGATTTTGTTTGCCTAAAGCAAGTTTAAATCAGATTTTCCTTCACATGGAAAGTGAAAATTAAAATGACTACCTTAGTGACATGATGGCTGCTGCTAGAGAAACACCGGCAACAGAGTTGAAATTGGGGAGCTGGGAAAGAAAGAAATGAAGGGAACCAAAGATGAGAATCCAGTACGATTGCTTGACTGGTGTGCAATTGGCACATGCCATCTCCACAAACTTCTTCAGACACTTTCCTCCGGTGACCATGTACACTATGTCACATCCAACCTGCACAATCAGTTGTTGCGGCAGCACAATCCACGGCCCGAGCTTTGGTCCAAAGGCATGCCGCCCGAGGTCTATATATCGGTCGAATCGAGTTCCTGGAACACATTCATGGAGCTGAATCATCTGCCACATTGTGTTCAAGGTCATGCACCATGATATTGCCAGCACCATTGTCCCTGGACCCCTGAAAGAAAAAAGTTGGTAAAAGAATAGGGTTTGGTGTACAAGTATACAAAGCAGTGTATTTGGTTTAGGTAAGTTGGGTTGTTCTGTACCATCCTAAGTATGCCATGGCATAAGGCAGGCTGAGTACACCGGCACCGATCATGGCGGTGACGGTGTGAAAGGTGGAGTACCACCATTTGGCTCGGCGGGCGTTGTCCACTGGCTCCTCGCTCCATTTGTCGTCCGAAACAACTTCCTGCCATAGTTTCAAGCATCGACATGAAAAATTTTAGAAAATATATCAGAGTGAAGATCGCAAAAATTGGGAGACCAGATAGCTTTGTGTGAGTAAAAAGAGTGGTGATGCACACCTTTGGAGGAGAAGTTGTAACCATTTTGTTTTTCTCTTTCTGCAGTGAAGACAGAAACACTTTCAATGTAGGAGTTGAGTGATCGTCATCGTGTTGTGTGTATATAGTGGTTTGACGGCCCAAAATATGAAATGAGCATCCTCTCTAGATTTTCTTTGTAAGGATCATGAAGATTTTGAAAATCTTCTAATTACATTTGTTTATCGTACATTAAACAATCAATTTTTGTCAAATACTGTTTATATTTAATTTTAAATAAAAATATTTCTAATGATTTCTGTTCTAATCGCATAATATACAATGAACGAATGTGATTAAAGAATCTCTGAATCCTTATCCTCATTCCAAAATATGTGAAGAAATGTGGGATATGTACATTTGTGAGCCCCACTCGTGTAATTATCTTTTGCTTTTCCAGCAGAGACTAGTGCTTTTCCAAGAGTGCTTATCGGATGAGTTGAGCAAAGCAAATCATATAGGCAAAAGCAGTAAATATTTTAGGTTGAGATAACAAACCGTCTTGTGTATACTTGGCAAAATATGTTAAACACTCTACCTAAAATTAGCCAGAGTGACGCAAGCTAATATTTCAAAAAGGATTTTACGAGACCTCACATTTGTCATATTCTGTGAGTGGGAATATATCTCGATTAAACTCTTTCATTAGGTCAGTTTTTAAACAGGTGAGATCAACGTAGTATCAGATGAAACCTAATATAAGAAATTCTTTGTGAGATGATTGTAAGGATGATGTGATTGGTGTATTCCTACTCAAGTTTATAATTATCTCTACCATTTTATGCATGAATCTAAATATGAAAAATTAGTTTTTTAAAACGAGTGCAAACAAATTTTACTCTCATTTTAGCGGAGATAATTAAAATTGTGATTGCACGCACTCCACCCACTTTGATGTTATATACAGAAGGAATCTAAGGACCCCATGTTGACAAGCATCATTTCTTTATGCTCCCTTGTCAAATTTTCTCCACAGATAAAGGCCCTTGTATGCAATTATTTATTTCTACTCCAAGTATTGAACCAATGATTACTATCACCACACTTGATGCTAAATACAATCGTTTAGACACTTATTGAGTTGGTAGGTGAATGTGGCCTCAAATTTCAATCACTACGTTTTTTTAGGCAATATAGTTTCTAAGATTGTTATAACTCTACACTTTGATTCATGAGATTTAAAATCGATAAAACTGATCTTTGAGATTGTCCACTGTCAATTACTTTGGTCTTTATGTGAAAAATCTCCTATAACTAAAGAAACCACTAGTTAAAGAAGGGATTGATTTGACAAAAATACCTTCAATTTAACAAAAATTTCTCACAAAATAACCAAAATAATTGATAATGGACGATCTCAGGAACTACTTCTATCGATTTCAAATCTCAAAGACCAAAATGATGAGTCTCAAAGACCTTTTTGATAATAAAAATATTTAAAAAAACCCACTTAATACTTGAATAACATTTGCTTTAT
The DNA here is from genome assembly GCA_963580275.1 of Crataegus laevigata. Classification (NCBI taxonomy): domain Eukaryota; kingdom Viridiplantae; phylum Streptophyta; class Magnoliopsida; order Rosales; family Rosaceae; genus Crataegus; species Crataegus laevigata. Next base: position 3,020,047 of record OY756940.1, read on the forward strand.
AAAGAGGGAATAGTAATGATTAAAGGCCAAGGGAAGGGAAGGGATGCTCTTCATCATTCATGTGTGGGAGTTGTTGGCGTGGGAGTCGTCTTCTTTCTTGCTTTCGAGTGTCCCCAGTCACTACGCAATTTGCATGCCCAAAAGCCAAAAGTGATCGACTGCTAGGCACTGCTTACCACAAAATAACAGGTTAACAAGTATAGTATCCTTTTTAATTGATCTTACGCTAAATCAACGTTATCTTTATATAACAGAGAAATCGAGATACGATACTTACAGATTTTACGATGGTTTTTGTAGAATTTTGTAAAACCGATTAAAATACTGCCTCCTAATTGAGCAAATGAACGAGGAGAGTTTACAACAGAAGTTGCAAAGACTCCTCTGCGCGTTGGTTAGGATCGTTTTTTGAGTAATAAGCAAAACAAAAATCTTAACACTCGAGGGATACTCGAAGACTAGATGAAACTCCAAGCAGAATCCTCATCTGAGCACTTAATCATAAGCAAATTTAACAGTAGAACCTCCATTAGAAGAACCCAAATGCAGGTATAACTTACCAGTTACCAGGCACATTCCCTTCCAAATCAGCCGGGGTTACTGATAATCCTCAGTACAACATCGGCGTGAAGAACCTGCAAAAGCATCACAAATTTCTATCCAACGAGTAAAGTAAGCTAAGCCACGGTTTCATAAATTTGATTTAAAAAGATAGGCTTCAGAAACTGATGACTAAAATTCCGATCATTAGGGGTTCACTGGCTGATAGTAAAGTTATTCATATGCTAGTCCCGGAGTGTTTTTAACAAGTTGAGGCTCTTATTTAACCCATAAAACCCTCTCCAGGCATATTAGGACCTTGTGACAAAACTTGTCCCCGTGGAACTAACTGCAACCAGCCTTGAACATAAGCTTGGCCATCACCGTCCCAACCAAATTTTGTTGTTGGTGCTGTTGCTGCAATTGCTGAAAGTTGCGGCAGTTGCTGTTGTGATTGAAGTTGTGAGAGCTGCTGCTGTTGTTGAATCTGAGGGTGCTGCTCTTGAATCTGCGGATGTTTTTGTTGACTCCGAGGATGCTGTTGCTGCTGACCGGGTACTTGCATTTGTTGCTGTTGTTGCTGACCGGGAACTTGCATGTGCTGGTGTTGTTGACCGCCTACTTGAATTTGTTGCATTTGCTGCTGTTGTTGTTGACCGCCTACTTGTGGCTCAAACACAATCATATCCTGAACCAAAGGTAGACTTTGCTTCAACAAAAACCAGGTTGTAAGAAAGTTACAATGGCCGAATCACAACCTCATTTGGAGTACCGCCACAGGCCTCGAGTTCAGAAAAAAGTTTAAACAGAAGTTGCAGGGTATGCAGGGAACCTTCAGAATTAAAAGCACCTTGTACAGGCTAGAAAGCTCTTTAATCGACCCCCACAAAATCTTTGCAAAATACAAGGTCCATTTTGCAGGTTTCTTTTAGTACTGAAGTATCTCACATATTTGTTGTGGATTTACGAGCTAATAGTTGGTGGCCATAAATACTTAATATTGAAAAAAACTAAGGATAAGAAATTACAATCCGCAGTAATAAGAAAGACCCAAGTAAATAACAAGCTCACCCCTGGAAACAGCATTCCAATCAAGCGGTTTGCTTTGTCTGAAACAGAGAGTAGTAGTGTCTGAGAGGGCAATTGGATCACTGCACACTGAAAAAAGTGGGAAATCAGCTGTTTGAGAAGGAAATTAGCAGAATAGTCCTCGGTTTCATGTGTACATTGGAAGGAAATCTTCAAGCCAAGAGAGCCCATTAAATGCATAAATTTAGTTTATCACAGCATTCAGAGGTTATTGAGTTTAAACAGATAATTAACTTAAGTTCATATGAGAATGTCACACAGAATCGGAGGAAGTACTCTGCTAGATCAGAATTTACAGATAATCAAGTGGGAATCCAAGATGCTTAGATTAATATATATAAGAGAAGACGATGGGTAAGGACTTTTAAGGGATAAAGTGGAAGTAGCAAGAAATTGAATAGCAAATTAGCAACGAGCGCAGTTTTTGAGTGTTGAGGGGAAAAGTGGTAAGTCCTTTTCAAATAGTATAGTTCATTCTACCATCCCTCATCCACATCCAAAACAGACGGCTTGAAAAAAAAAAAAGTGCAGTATGACATGACAAATGTCAAAATTTTTGTGAAGAAAATTAAATTGGAAATGTTGGTTACAGTTACAGATAGAATTATCAGGGTGGAGCGGGGAGATGGAGATAAAGATAAAGTAGACAGCTTACAAGTTTCTTCTCTTGTAATTGCCCAACAAACCCATGTTGATTCATTGCCCGAAAAACTAAAAAGTCTGCCTTTTCAACACATTGCCTGAATTATAAATATTGATGAAGTCAAGAAAACTGAGAAATATAAGATCAGGAGGAAAATATTACACAGATAAATAGAGGAGGGAATGTTTTCACTAAATGGTAATTACTTGTTACGCATGTGGGCCACAGATATGAGTCTCACTATTAGCATTGTTGGTGGCCAGTTTGCTGCAAGCCTGAGGAATGAAAATATAAACAACAAATGAGATAAAAGATGCTTGAATATGCCAATGACACATTTTACCATAGTCATGATATTAAGATTTCATTGTGCACTAAAGCACCAACCAAATAAGCCCAACTTAAGTGTTCCGATCAAAATACATTCAGCCTCGTGCCAATAATCATACAGCGTCTCAAGACATTAGGATTCTAAGAATGGAGGCAACTAAAATTTTATTTTAACCAAAGAAAAAGACAGCTGGTGTGATAAGGTAGAAATATTAAGTCATAGACACTTTTTTCAAAATAAAAGAATTAAAGTTAAAATAGAAACTTTAAACCATTGACTACATTCCATTAACATACTATTTGAAATAAAAGAAGATGGAGCACACTCTCGACTTACGTCCCAGAAGCTGAAGCAAACCTGTAACCCTGTCAAAGATAGAAAGCATTTGTGGAGTTAATAAATATTTGAGTAACTGCTAAAATTGTAAAGATAACTAAAAGAAATATAAATAACCCCATGTGGTTAGGCCGTAAAACATGCCTCATGTTGTGGTTTAATTCAGGACGCTTGGACCCTTATGGTTATCAAATTGTCTATTTAATAGATGTCACTGATGACACACTTAAAATAACTATCCATCCATTGTTCAGTGTTTTCTGCAATTTTTTTTCTCTCTCCTCCTCGTACAAATATACCGAAACTCAAACCAAATGCATAATACTTTTGAATTCAAATCACACTGAAGCACAATCACAAGAAATCATTGAGAATTTGTCTCAGAAAAATTTATGTTCAACATAAAAAAACTATGGTTATCCATGACAGAGACATTGGCTTTGATTCTGTGGAAATTTGGAGTTTTCCCTTCTCTGGTGATAGTTTAGCAGTGGAGTTTGTGGAAATCAAAGAATTGGTGGTGAGATGGTTTCACAAACCAAATTATATGGAAACATTTTACTGAAAATCCTCATGTGACAGAGCCACATACATGCTTCACATTTCTCTAAAAAATAAGCGTATCACAAAACAAACGACAGTTTCCATGTCATCCAACGGGGCAATTGAGAACGAACCTCCAATCTAGTGATAAGCATAGGCCGCCCTTTTCTTAGCCCAAATAATTTTCCCTGCATGTATGTTGATCATTCAAGTATGAGCAAATGTGGAATACCATATTAAAACAGAGCCGACCATCTTTAAAATTTTCCTGACATTCTAGCTTAAAAAAAGTCACCACCAGAAGTTTCCAGTCCAACCATATCTTTTGAAAAGACCTACCTCCCAGACTTTCACATATTTGGATCGTGCAGATGCAAGAGCACTTGTTGTCTGTTGTGAAAACGGCACATATGCTGCTGAACTATTGTTGGCACCAAGTGACTGCATCCCAGATTGCACCTGTTGAGCCATTCCTGGAGTAGGAATCATTGTACCGGTTCCAGAAGAGGCACCGGATGAACCAAGGGTGCTCATCATGTTTGATACATGCATTGCCATAGGATTTTGAACCATAGTTTGGAGTCCCATAGAATTTCCTCCAGTTAAGGCTGCTGCATTCATAAAGTGTGCTTGAGAGATGTTATAGAGGATGTGACCAACAGAATTCGAGGGATGTGTCATACTGCTCACTACAGGTTTGAAATCTGGTACATTATCATTAATTGTGGTCATCCCTTGAGAAGCAGAAAATGGTGAAGAGATCTGCAAGCTTGGGATTCCTTGGGAAGGAGGATGGACAGATGGAATGTGTGCAACACCAGGTCCCATGGAACTTAGGGTACTTGGCTCCTAAACAAATCATATCAGAACTCTCTATATATGTACACTTTTTTTAATTAAAACAGCATAACAGAACAAAAAAGAACATCTCTTTCCTTTGCACAAAGCATAAAAGTTCAAATGAATGCAGAACGAATCTTACAACTTTTACAGTAGCAGGAGGTACATTTCCAACCGAAATTGGTAGCCGATTCATAACAGATCCATTCACTAATTTGAAAAAGGGGTAAGGAAAAGAAAGGGTAAGTTTGCAATCAAGCAGGACAAGCAAGAATTAACCATGAAAAATAGGAAAAGCCTAGCAATAACAAACTTAATTGAATAATTCAAACAAGACATAGCCTATTATACTAAGATTTGTAATACATTTAAACTTATAAGTTCATTTGAGTGGTAAGGTGAGCCACTCATTCTTATAAAAGATGTAAAAGGAATTGCAACTACACCTAATTGATACTGAAACATTCATAATTTCAACAACAACAAAAAAGCCAAATAGATAGAGATAGGTGAAACCAAATCAGTAAGTACTTTCATTAACAGAAAAAAAAATGAACCAAATATTTTGCACTAGAAAAAGACTAAAAGAGACAACATATTGACTGCAAAACCAACCAGAGGGCATAGAAGTTGGAGGTGGCACTGTAACTGAAGCAACAGGAGCTATTTCCATTTTTACAGGACTCTGATTTGAGGGCAAAGTTGTAATTCCTGGACGACTTAAAGTAGCACAGGCCTCCATAAAATTTTCCGAGATTAAAACAAGAAAGTGCGGTTCTTTCGCATTACCAATTGGTGGATCCGCCGCTCCAGGGTTGCGCTTTCCCTGCATTGGCAAAGTGGTCACTGTCACGCCAACTTCTTCTAGTGATCTTAATCCACAGGAAATAAAATATTCAGTCTGGCAATTATACTGTCTGCTTCCTTTTGTATTATCGAACATTCTTTGCAGTTTTATTAATATAATTAGATAGTCGTTCCATGTATATGAATACGGTACCAGAGGAAACTATTTTTTTCATTCATGATAGTCTTAAGTGGTTGAGATTAGAATTCAACAACATAAAGGTTTAAAGCTCAACAAAGCACCAAAGAAAATAAAGGAAGTTACGTTAATGTTGACTTAGCAAGATATACAAATAGCCAAAAGCTTTATATATATAAGAATAAGAGATAGAACATACCGCATTGTAAATTGCTCTGAGCTTAGGTAGCTGTTTTGGACAAATGACTGACAGCGAAACAGAGCACTGGATGGAAACTAAGGGTTCATTACTAATGATTTTTAGCCCTCATGAGAATAGGAACAGCCACCATTAAACTAGGAATAAACAAAAAACTACCTGCGGAAATGATTTAGCAACAGCCTCAGCATCATAAAGACGATTTTCTGTTTGTGCATCAATATTTTCATTTTGCTCCAAATTTTGCATTTGTGGCCGACAAACTGGTGTGGGCAGAGCGTGAGGGTTACTCGCAGCAATAAGAACACAATGCTTCTGGCAATCCATGTTTTGTTGATTTTGGCTTCCATTTTGAGCTGTACTGAACATCTGTGTTTCACATCAGAAGAATAATAAATGTTAAGTTTAAAATGTGACTCTAAGAAATGCATTTGAAACGCAAAAGTACTTGGACGGTTTTGAACAGCATACCATTATAGCTTCCGAAAGCCCTTCCGCAATTGCAGCATCACTAAAACCACCCCCAGAAAAGGGTATAGCTGAAAGCCAATGCAAGAAGAGATCCACATCTCTTGTCCAGCCACTCCGTCCTACCAGGGAACCTTGACGAAAGGTTGTACAATTACTTTAAAATATTCATATATATATATATATATATATTGAGCAAATGCCAGCTACAGTAATGACATGGAATACCTGCATATCATCTAGGTGAATTGAATTCATAAGAAACAAGGTATGGTACTAGTTAAGTGGTAATTTACCAGAAAAAACTTCCATTTCCAGCATAAGTTGTCCTATTAAGGGGAGCTGGAAATGTATAAACTCATGCAGACAAGGGACTGAACTCAAACATGTTTTTCAGACTTCCAGGCAGTATTGTGTACAAAGAGCCACTACATTACAACCAAGTCTGTTAATTTTAGACTTTAAGTTAAAGCTACTGAAAGTCCACCACTTCAAAGGGAATAATTCCATAAAGTTGTGAAAATCACCAAGCAATAATTTGCAAACCTTGAACAACATCCAGCTTAACTTTACAAGGAATTATTTCACTTAGTATGAGATTGAACCCTGTTTACAAAAAACCATTTGACTTAGTGTAAGATTGAATCCTGTCAGTAGGAGGATGGAGGACTGACAAGCATCTTACCCTATAAAAAGTAAAATTCCTAAGGATTCATGGTCAACCTCGTGATGCAATAAGAAATTAACAACACAAGTCATACCTCAGAAAACTAGGAATAAGAAGAACGAAAACTACATACCACAATAAGATCCATGAGCTTTGAATGTGACCAGAGAGAGCTCAAAAGTAGAAGTAGAGAACTTCTGCATCTCAAAAGCCAAATTACGTAATAAGAAAAAGGCTAACAAGCTAGAAGTCTTACAGAGGGAACTAATAATGCTATCTGCCAGTGAAATGTAAGAATGGTTGTCTGTGGTTTGATAAATTGTTGATATAGTGTACACAAACTATGTACTCAAATTATTAAATGCATGCTATTAACATCCAGTGAAAGAAGGCACAACCACCTACATGTAAACATGTTTAGATATGTAATGAACAATCACTAGTTCTGACAAATGACTTCTGATAAATAACGATAAACATAAAGGATAATCATAAAGTAATGGAAAAAGTTGCAAACCTGGCCACTTGACTCGTTGCCACAGAAACTCCTGCAGGGAAAAGATAAATAAAAAAAGTGGCATATAGATAGAGTAGTGCATAAAATCCCATGCAAGTTAATGATCCCCATGTAATGAGAAAAAACAATCACAAACTTCATATTTGGTTCTAGGTATAGGAATATTTGGTCAAGATTGTTAATATTCCAAGTATGAACCTTCACTTGATACATGGTAGCACAGAGTATGCTCAAACCAATCAGCTGGGGCACGATACTCTGCTTCAAGATGCCCAAGGAGTTATACTCTCTCTCCATTGGATCTTCCAAATCATTCCCGCAGGAGGTTCGGGCCCTTTTTTTTCTGATCCTTTGATAAAAAGATTCATTCTCAAAAAAAATAGGAGGTAGAACCAATAAAGATTTCTTTTTCAATTCATCCCTAGAGTTGAATACCTCATTCAAGAATCCAATGTCAAACCCAAAATGTAAATATGAGAAGTTTAGCCTACAAGTACAGTGTTTGTTCCTAAAGCAGAAAGTTCAGTAATAACAAACACGGGATAATAACTACAAATTGACTCATTAAGTTGCTTGTTAGTGTGCATAATTTGAAAGTAAGTTAATCATGACATGTGGAAAATATCTATTTGACCAATTATAGGACTTATTTTGCATCACATGCCAACAAGAAACAATCCACCGCATGGAGCTCGTCACCGCGGATAGCTTCTATCAAACTTGATGAGAACTAATTAATTATATACAAATCAATCAAAATCCAGTTTCCATCAGGATCATATGAAATCAAACTTTGTACATTGTAGAAATATAGCAAGGCTGCCTATGGTTTCCATCACTATACTAGTTTTATCAGAATCTTTCGTAGCGAGCACAAGATTCAAAATTGAACCAAAACTGTATGGTTCCCAGTTAATTTAACAACTACTCCACACAACCAATTTCAAAGTGAAAATTGAAATTGCAATTAAATTTCAATTCCGAGCCACCAAACCCAGCCGAACAAGCTAAACGAGCCGCAGAAAATTCTCGTCCCATAACCCTAAAATCACTATGCAAAATAGTTCAAAAAATAAATCAGCCAAACAACAAATTCAGCATAAGAAATTTCCTACCTGATGATCTTTTCAAGGTAATCGGATACGATGGTTGCCCAGTAGGGCCCCATGGCGGTAGTTCCTTCCACAGCCACGATCAGCTGCTTCTCCGCCATCGTACTGCTCGACAGGCTGCGCGACGGAAATGTGTGTAAGTCCAAAGCTTGGAAACGGGGGTGAGGCACGAAACGCAGCGTTCTGGTTGAAGAAGGGCAGAATTTGGCCGGGCGCGTCGCCTTCTTCAGTTTTCAACTTGGAAGGTGGGAAACTCTACAAACTGTAAATAAATAAATAATAAAAACTTTAACGAAAATTTTTCGATACAGTTCATTTTAATGAAAAATTATATTTTTATACTAAAAAGTTAATTCTGGTCCTATTTATTTTAATTTTTAATTTATCTTTATCATTAAAAAACGAGAATTTAATATCAACCCAAAAACTTTACCATATTTTAAGAAAAACCTAAAAGTTTGAATGTTTTCTATATTAAACTGTTTGACTATTTTTCTGACTAATACACTTGGGTACACACTAATGAGTACTCACATTTTGATTTTGTGCAATGATATTTTAATTGTTGTAAAATTAATGGATTGGTAGATGAATGAATGCCCACACATTAGTGAAGACTTTAGAATAGTGAATTAATAGTGGAGGTGTGATATTGTTAAAATGAGTGATAATTTTCTCATTTGTGTATCACATGAGTTGCTCTATAAATAGATCACTTCGTCTGTTATCAAATACGCTGCGAAAGAAAGCAAGAGAAATAATATCAGTATTTCTCCATCTCTTTATCTGTCATTCTTTTGTGTTATAGCTACTAAAGTTATATAGTGATATTTTGCACCTGCTTCGCTTATGTCCTTATAAAGGTTATCTCTTTAAATTTTGCCTATTTATAACACATTATCAGCACGACTCTCTAACCTTAAATAATTCTCATCTCCCTTCACCGAAAGAAAAAAAAAAGCTTTCTTCAAGGGTTTTCCTGTTTTTTTTTCTTCCTCTACCTCATCTGCATAATGTACCATCGCGATGAATTGCTAGCACCATGCCTGCTTCTCGTTCTCAATTTAACAATTACTTATATTTTTTATTTCTTGTTCGGTGTAGTTCGTGATTATTAACCCAGTGTTTATTTATGTTAATTTTACTGTAATCAAAGATGGTGCGGTACAATCGCTTATCTTGAACTGCAAATTTAATTTTCACTGCGATCAAAGATGGTGCGGTACAATCGCCCATATTGAGTTGCAGATTTAATTTTAATACAATTTTAGGTGGTGCGGTATAATCGTCCACTATGCTCTGCATATTTAACTTTTATCGCAATTTTAGGTGGTGCGGTATAATCGCCTACCTTACCCTGCATATTATAAACTGCTCTGCATATTTAAGTTTTCCTGCTGTTTAAGTGGTGCAAAATAATCGCCCATCCTATGCTTGTTTCGATGATAATGGTGCGATACAATCGTTCTTCTCATTAATCATGAAAATCTCGAGCATGAAGTTTCGAGTGCTTATCATTTTTGGCCTGAAGATCAAAATGAAAAATTTGTAAGAACCATATGTTCTACCACTATATTCATCCACGAATACATATTATTGCAAGTTCTTACACATCTCAATTTTCTTTTAGAAAATAAAATGGCGAACTTGGCAAAGCTTGATTTTGCTGCCCTGGACATTACTTGGAAGAATTACCTTACCTGGGTACTGGATACTAAGATCCATCTGGAAGCATGAAATCTTGGAGAAACCATTAGGGAAGAAAACAACTCATCCTCTCAAGATCGGGCGAATGTCATGATCTTAATTCGTCGCCACCTTGATGAGGGACTAAAGAGAAAGTACTTAACGGTTGAAGATCTGTTAGCTCTCTGGAATGCATTGGGAAACAGATACAATCATCAGACAATGGTGATTCTTCCAATGGCTCATTATGAGTGGACTCACCTAAGAATCCAGGATTTCAAGTCAGTGGTTGAATACAATTTTGCGATGTTCAGAATTACCTCTGAAATGAAACTCTGTGGGGATACCGTTACTAAGGAAGTTATGCTGGAAAAGACTTTCAGCTCCTGCAACAGAAGTATAGAGAGCGAAACTTTACTGAATACAACCAGTTGATATATGTGATCCTGGTAACTGAACAAAACAATGAGCTCCTGATGAATGATCATCAGTCCCGACCTACTGGATCTGCACCATTCCCAGAAGTGAATGTTGCTTCCCTCGAAGTGAACGCCACATCCTCTAGTGGCGATAATCATAAACGAGGACATGGCCACAAGTGAGGCTGATGGAACAGGAAATGCAAGAATCATGGTGGTCGGTTTCATAACCAAGTACCAAGGCAAAATTTAGGCCCGAGCTTTAAAAATAGAAATCGCCACAAAGGCAAAGCTCGTATGAACAATGCTCCTAAAAACTCTGATGTAGCCTGTCATAGGTGTGGTGGCGATAAGCACTGGGTGCGTACCTATTGCACCCCAAAACATCTGGTGGATCCATATCAAGCCTCCCTGAAGAAGAATGGTGTTGAGACTAATTTCCTCGACCAGGCTAGACCAATGCATGTACCTGATCCAGTGTGCGACTTATCAAGACAATTGAACACAACTCACCTAGATGTCTCAGACTTCATGGTGGAAAGGGGGAATGAAGTGTATTTGTCTGACTGAATCATTTATGTTTGATGTATTTTTATTATTTTGAATTTATAGTTTAAAATTAGCATTTCAATTCAATAAAAATGGCATTTAAATTTCCTGTTATAAGTTATTTTGAACCGTGATCCCCTTTACTCAGAAAGCATGGATAAAAATGATGGTTATTCTCAAAACATAAGAAATATCGGAGATATTTGTCTTGCAAATAGCACAACCACACATACAATACTTCGTGATCGAAAGTATTTCTTAAGCTTAATGCTTACAAGAGTAAGGGTAACAACAATATCAGGGCAATCAGACGTAATTGAAGGCTCAAGGAAAGCCCATATTATGTTACTAAATGGAACAATATTGTCCATGCAAAATGCATTGTATGCTACTCGATCTACTCGAAATTTGTTGAGTTTCAAAGACATACGTTTAAATAGATACCACATTGAAACGAAAAGTGCAAAAAATGCAGAGTATCTATGCATTACCTCCAATGATACCCAAAAGCGTATATTAGAGAAGTTGTGTGGTGTGTCAAGTGGATTGTATTATACATACATAAGGACAATTGAATCACATACTATCATGAACTAGAAGTTCATTGATTCAAAAGTTTACATGTTTTGGCATAACCGTTTAGGTCACCCAAGATCCACCATGATGCGTAAGATCATTACCAACTCTAATGGACATCCATTATTGAGCAGAGACATTGTTATCTCAAATGATAACCCTTGCAATGCTTGTTTTCAAGGAAAGTTGGTAATTAGACCATCACAACTAAAGGTTGATGCTGAATCCCCATCATTTTTGCCAATAATTCAAGGGGATATTTGTCGACCTATTCGACCATCTTGTGGACCATTTCGATATTTTATGGATTATGTTGATGCATCTACCCGATGGTCATATGTTTGTCTCTTGTCTACTCGAAATGTAGCTTTTACGAGACTTATTGCTCATATAATTAAGTTGCAAGCACAATTTCCAGATTACCCCATTAAGTCAATCCGACTTGATAACACTGGTGAATTTACGTCTCTAACCTTTGATGATTACTGCATGATATTTAGCAAAAGCATTGATCAAGTGACTTCAGTTAATAGCTCACACTCTACTCATGAAAACAAAATTGTCAGTTTCTGCATGGGGACATGTCATCTTACATGTTACATCTGTTGGAAGTATGCCCACAAAGCCACTCATTTGATGTAATAGCTTTTGGAATACTTATTGCATTAAACTTTTATATGTTTAATGAAGGACAAAGCTTATTGTTAATCACTATTTATTGTATCTTGTGTTTAGCAATTAGGGAATCCAAGGAATGTATTTGATCTAAGAGATAAGTGATTTAAGTAAGTTAGATTAACGAGACCTTTCTCTTATGTTCATTCCTAAAACGTTCCTAGCCATAGGATTGCCAATTGGGCATTGACAATCCGCTAAGGTTAGTATGTGTTATGTCGACTCAAGCGCGAGTATGACAAGTCTCAAGTCATTTAGTGTTGAACACTAAGACAAACACATAGGTGCTCGAAAGAGTAATCGAGTACACTGAACTACGATCAAAAGAGAGTTCAAACATACATGTCATGTAAGAACTCGATGGTTACAATATGCAAAGTAGTCCTTTGACCTGAGGCATCATAGATGTCTAATGGTTAGGTCCTTGATCTTTGATCGTGTCAAATGGCATTCCTTTGGAGTGTCCACGGCATGGTTGGGGTCAAGCTATCTAGTCATGTAGGCATATGAATGCACAACAAGGGATCTCTAACCTTCCATGGTGGAAGGAGAATACTCTAAGATATGATTCGGGAGTCTTTGGCCAAAGCATATGAATATGACTTAGGAAGTTTGTTCCAAATCTTATTCAAGCGAATCATATAGAGAAGTATCACATTGGATAGTAGACATGAAACAAACTATCACTTAAACAATGTGATTAAGAGTATTGTATTAGAGAATGACCGTATTGCATTGTAGTTGTAACTGGATAGGTTCTCCAACCACTTCTACTTAGCTTGGGTAACCATGACATGCTGCTAGGTGTCACTCATGGTTTGTGGAAGCCCTAAAGATTAGCAAACACTAATCTTAAGGGAGAATTGAAATATGGTTTCAATTCACAATCGATAGTTAAGAGTAACATCGCCCACTGCCTCGCTAATTGGAACCTAATGGATCGTACACGGAGTAAGGATGAAAGTGAAGTAATTAAATGAAATGGATAAGCAATTAAATGGTTAATTGAAGTATGGTCAAAGTTAATTAATTAGTTAATTAATTATACGAAACGTTCGTATTGGACTTCTAAGTTGGTTTTGGGTTTAGGGGCCCAAAAGTGTTTTTGGTCCACAAGGCCCATTGTGTTTAAGTTGTATGACAACTAAAACAAAATGGGCAATTAGCCCAAACAATTAGAGAGAGGTCGGCCATGAATGTGAGAGATAGCAAACTTGTGTTAATTACAAGTTTGTCACTCACAAGAAATGAAGTATAAATTCAAAATTATAACTTTATTTCATTTAGGGTTTTTTCTTGATGAAATTGGGTGAAATTATTCTCTCTATTTCAACAAGGGAGGCCGGCCACTTAGGGAAGGAGATCTAGCAATTTCCTCTCCCCTAAGTCATCCATTTTATCTTCACAATTAATCTTTGGTGTGGAGACTTGGAGACATCAAGCTTTTGGTGTTTTGGAGAACATATCCTCAAATCCTCAAGGAAGCAAAGGAGGTGACTTGAAGGCCCTCCACTTGGGTGATCCCTTGTGTAATCAAGGATGAGCTACAAGGGTAATGATTCTCTAAATCCTTTCTTCTCTTTAATGTTGTTAAAGAGTTATGGTTCACCATATACTAGGCTTTGAAAGTCATGGGTTTTATGAATTGTTTTTTGATGCATGCCTACTTTAATTTGTTAATAGTTTGCCTATGTATTCAAATGTTCTTTACATGTTCTTAGCTAGGACATAAATTTTCCTTCAACATCATAGGTTCGATTGGAACCTATAGCCAACCACTAATACTCGCCAGTACAACTCATGTTTGGGCATCAGCCAAACATTTCACATTTACAAGTTTTTGGTTGTGCTGTTTATGTGCCTATTGTACTACCGCAACACACTAAAATGGGACCTCAGCGTAGACTGGAATTTATGTGGGTTTTGATTCACCATCTATCATTAGATATTTGGAACCCTTGACAGGTGATATGTTTACAGCTTGTTTTGTTGATTGTCACTTTGACGAGACAGTCTTCCCGTCATTAGAAGGAGAAAAAACCATTCTAGAAGAACGGCTGCAAATGCACCTTCAAGAATTGATGTCCCTGTTGGACAAAATAAAGTAGCAGCGAATGATTCATCTAGTGCACGCCTGAAGCGTGGTAGACCCCAGCCCCAGGTTCAAAATATTCAACCCCTGGAAAGAGAAAGACAAGGGCACAACTAAATTTAAATGAAATCATTTAGGAAGAAAAAATTCATGACAAATCCACAATTCATGATTTTGTACTTCCAGAAAAAGAATATGTCCTTGATGAGACACACGTCCCCGAAGAGATAGAGGTACATGAAAGCAAAGAAATCTCTATAAATTATGCATGTACAAATGAATTGTGGGATCGAAATGAAATAATCATCGACGATATGTTCGCATTTGCAGTAGCCACTGAAATCATATTAAGTGATGATATTGAGCCCCGCTCTGTTGATGAATGCAAACAGAGACAAGATTAGCCTAAGTGGAAAGATGCAATCCAGGCAGAATTAAATTCCTTGGAAAAGTGAAGTGTTTTTGGACCAATAGTCCAAACTATGCTTGATGTAAATCCCGTGGATTACAAATGGGTATTCACAAGAAAATGCAATGAGAAAAAAGAGATTGCAAGATACAAAGCACGACTCGTTGCATAAGGCTTTTCACAAAGACATGGAATTGATTACGAGGAGACATACTCTCCTGTAATGGACGCAATTACATTCCGTTACTTAATAAGTTTAGTGGTTTAAAAAAAACTTGACATGCGACTTATGGATGTTATCGCTGCGTATCTATATGGAGAATTAAATACTGACATATACATGAAGGTCCCAGAAGGACTTATGTTGCCTAAAACAACTAACAAACCATAAGGTATGCTCTCGATCAAATTAAGGCGATCATTGTATGGGCTGAAACAATCTAGACGAATGTGGTATAATCATCTCAGTGAATATTTGATCAAAGAAGGATATATCAACAATGTCATTTGCCTTTGTGTGTTCATTAAGAAATCCAATTATGAATTTCCTATAGTGGCAGTATATGTTGATGATATGAACTTAGTTGAAACTCCTAAACAGCTCAATAAAACTGCTGAATATTTGAAAAGTGAATTTGAAATGAAAGACCTTGGGAAAACAAAATATTGTCTCACCCTCCAAATTAAGCATTGTGCTAATGGAATTTTGGTCCATCAATTAGCTTACATTAAAAAAATTCAGAAGCGATTTGGCATGGACAAGGCTTATCCACTCAGCACGCCAATGGTCATTTGTTTTTTGGACATTAAGAAAGATCCATTTCGTCTAAAAGAAGATGATGAAATGGTCATTGGTACAGAAGTACCATATCTGAGTGTTATAGGTGCTTTATTGTATTTAGTACAATGTACTAGACCAGATATAACCTTTTCAGTTAAACTGTTAGCAAGGTATAGCTCTGCTCCAACAATTCATCATTGGAAATGAGTCAAAGATGTTCTGCGATACATTTGTGGACAACAGACATAGGTATCTTTTTACTCAGAAAAAATCCACAAATGACCAAATCCTTGCTGGATATGTAAATGCTGGTTTTCTCTTTGATCTGCATAAAGCCAGCTCACAAACTAGATATGTGTTCACTAATGGAGATACAACAATCTCATGCGCTTAACAAAGCAAACATTAGTCACTACATCTTCAAATCACTCGGAAATACTTACTTTACATAAAGCAAGTCGTGAATGTTCTTAGTTAAGATCAATGATCAATCATATCCAAAATTCATATGGTCTACCTTCGAAGACAAATAATCCAACTGTCATCCATGAAGATAATGCAGCCTATGTTTTTCAAATGAAGGAAGGATTCATTAAGGGCGATAAGACTAAACACATATCTCTAAAGTTTTTCAATGCACATAAGCTTCAGAAGGCTAAAGTTGTTGAAGTCAGACAAATCCGTTCCAATGAAAATCTGGCAGACTTGTTCACCAAATATCTACCAAAGTGCACGTTTCAAAAGTTAGTGCAAAGTATCGGATTACATCGACTTACCAATCAGCTAAATTTGAAGAATGCGGAATCAGGGGAGATAAATATCAGGGGGAACATCCATGATACATGCTTGTTGTACTTTTTTTCCCACTGACTTTTTCCTATCAAGGTTTTGACGAGGCAACATAAGCATACTTAACACTATATCAACAATCTAGGTAAAGTTGTACTATTTTTCCTTTGCTATGGTTTTTTCCCACTTGGTTTTTTCGAGCAAGGTTTTATCAAGGCAACTAATGTTGATATGTGGGCATCTAAAGGGAAGTGTTGTAAAATTGATGGATTGGTGGATGAATGAATGGCCACACATTAGTGAAGACTTTAGAATAGTGAATTAATAGTGGAAGTGTGATACTGTCAAAAGGAGTGATGATTTGCTCATTTGTGTATCACAGGAGTTGCTTTATAAATAGAGCACTCCGTCTGTTATCAAACACGCTGAGAAAGAAAGTAAGAGAAATAATATCAGTATCTCTCCCTCTCTTTATCTGTCATTCTTTTGTGTTATAGCTACTAAAGTTATAATGTGATATTTTACACTTACTTCGCTCCTGTCCTTAGAAAGGTTATCTCTCTAACTTTTGCCTATTTATAACATTAACACATTTTTTATTGTTTTAAAACACAATGGACACGTTATTAATTTTTCTTGGATTTTTTTTTTGGACCAAATAATAAAATGAGTGTATACTAGTGAGTACCTAATATTATCTTTTTCTGACGACTGTGTTACTTTTTCTATTAAATTTTGTTTCACCCTTTAAATTTGAATCCGGATCCTTTTTATGAGGATATTGGGAATCCGTAAATCATATTCATTTATCGTACATCGTGTAGTCATAAATTATTTTTATTTAAAATTAAATACAAACAATACTTGACAAAAACTAACCGCACGATATACAATGAACGAACACGATTTACGGATCCCCAATATCGTCACCAAAAGAACCCAAAGAGGATCATGTTGGTTAAATTTTACTTTACTTTAATGTTTTTTTATGACATTTGTACCATTCGCCCATTTTGTCTCTGTTCTAAGAAAATATTTTTCTTCATTTATTGAATTCACAAATATAATTACGAAATATTTTCCTTGTTAAGAAAGGTTCTACAAGTTAGGTCCATTGTTTCCAGTTGAAAATATCATCCTTGCTTAACCTTCTCTTTATTTTCTGCTATTTTGAATCAATATCAGTGGGAAAATTAAGCATTGTTTCCAGTTGAAGATCAATATCGGGAAAATCTCAAGACAAAGAAATTTCTTACTATTTTGAGGAAATTTCAAGGATATGAGAAAAGAAATCGCTTCTTCACTCATTTAATATATCTTATATGATTACATTCAACATCCAATATCTTCATTAAGATTACATGTTTCCTTCTAATTTCACATTTAGAATTTGATCTACCCAATATGATATCCATTATTCATCTTATAATGCTTTCTCAATAAAGCAGGCAAATCGTAGCAAAATATATCTTTTCGGAAGCAAGTCGTAACCCTTATGCAAAAATAAATATAACTATTTTTTCTTCACGGTCACAATAAGCAAGTCTATTAGTATACAACACTCGTTTCTAAAAGACGAAAAACTGATTTTACTGACGAGCATGATAGCGACGCACTTCTAGGAGCTTTTTAAATCAGAATTCAAAGTTAATGCGTTAAGCTAGCTCGTTTGTTGTAAGGCATTTCCCACCAATTAAAGAAAAATAAGAAACTTGTAAAAATGGCAATTTCTACTATACATTATACATTAAATTTGACAAAAACAAAATACGTATCAAATATCAATGTCCGTTGACATTAAAAAAATAAATAAAAAATGGAGAGATGACCGGGTGAAGCCCGCGTCCGGAGCCCAACCCAGATTTGACGTCCCATAAATATATGAAGACTTAGCCGATAAGGAAACGAAACCGGTGGGCAGGTGATCTCGAAAGCGACCCAACGAAGACGTAGCCCATTTGATCTTTAATTACCAGCTGGAGACCGCCACACTCCCAACCAGAAGCTGATTGCTACTAGGAATCGTTCGACAATTCCCAGTTCCGTAGGATTGAGATTTTGGATTCGACGAATACGAGAATGGTTAGGATTTTCCGAAGAGCTGTCTAAGGTTTCAGTGACTTGTCGTAGAACCCAGATAGATACTGTCATCTGCGTTTTGTTGATTCGGCAAAGATGATGCTGCACTTTAATGACCCGGCAAAGTTGAAGACCAAGAAGGTAGCTTTTTTTATTTCTTTTTTGTTGTATGGGGGTCGTTGAATTCTGAGCTTATTGCATACCCAGCTCTCAAATTCTCCATCTTTTCGAGTTTGTGCGTAAACCCAGTTGGGGTTGTGAATTTTTTTTGGGTTAATCAAGAAAACTTTGGGGATTAATTCATATAAGTGCATGTGTCCAATAAATTATTCATCATTGTTACTTGTTCTTTGTGTAGTTAATGATATTGATACTAATTTCCCAAGTTTGGTGCTGTCAGATTGTGTTCGAGGAGGTTTACGCTGCTCGTGATTCCGCGACGCTTGAGCAACTGAAAGAATTGAGCTCTAAGCGCAGAATGCTTGAGGAGTCCATCAATGAGAGCAGCTCCATCAATGGCGCCATTGCAAGAGAAATGTCCAGAGGGCTGACTTCTCGTAATCAACAGGTAATTTTTTGGTATGGCACTTGGTATTTCGAAGACGCCTTAGTTTTTACTTGCAGATTAATGCCACTTTGTGGAAGTTTTGACATTGGCACTATACCCCCGTTTATAGGCAAATTCTGCCTGCATTTAGGTTCTTTAATTTCGGTATGGATGCATTTTTGTTGTATACGTGCCATTGTTTTTAGTAATCTAATACTAGTTTAATTCCGTTCTTCAATCTGAACGTATTTCAGGTTGTGAGATAATATTATATGGAGAACTTTTCGTGTTTTTAGTACAAATTAATTCCTTCTGTTTGCATCTAGTGAATTATGTAATCCAGTCTCTGATGGCATTTGCTGTCCTGCTATGTCTCAGATTCTTCACAACCTTGAACTGTATCTTCCCTTGTTCGAAAATTTTATTTTGCACATTGATCGGGTCAAGAGCCACCACCAGATAGTTCGATGGACTTCAGAACTGAAGATACAATGGACAAGTGCTCTTAGTTCACCTTCTTTCTTTAACTTGAAAGGATCAAAATATTTTCAAATCAACAACTTGCATTTTGAGTTGTGCATGACCCTTTTCCTTTATGGCGCAATCCTTCGGGAGATGGCATTAGAAGTTCTTCCTGCAGGTAGGGATAGGGCACTAGTGCTCTTACCTTCATTTTTCACTTTTGAGATATGTGTTTTTTTTTTCTTTTAAGACC
Source organism: Crataegus laevigata (assembly GCA_963580275.1). Taxonomy (NCBI): domain Eukaryota; kingdom Viridiplantae; phylum Streptophyta; class Magnoliopsida; order Rosales; family Rosaceae; genus Crataegus; species Crataegus laevigata. The sequence continues at coordinate 3,039,634 of OY756940.1, forward strand.
AAGGAATAACTAACTGGTTTATTCGCATCGTCATAGACCTAGTGCAATCTGCCACACTATTCCGAGAAGCTGCTGGTGTTTTTCATCACCTTGCTCATCAAGTTATTCCTTTTCTACAACACTCATTGATTGGGGAAAGGCCACCAGAAGTTGTCTCATCAGTGTCCACTGTCCTGAGCCTCATCTGCTTGGCCGATGCCCAGGTCAGCCTTCCTTTCCTCACTAGTTTTCCTTGTTCAGGTTTCGTGACAGAATTGCAGAAGTTTGCTTGTTCTTTGTGATAATTTATGTTCGTTATGAAAATGTGTCAGGCTGTAACAATTAAAAGGGCTGAAGTGAAGGGTACTACTGTCGGTCTTTTGGCAAAGTTGCACCATGGTATTGTAGAATTGCTTGATGAAGCTGCAGGTGTTTTACATACAGCAAAAGAATGTAAAGACACTTCTTTGGACGTTGCGGTATGTCTACATTTTGCACAGTTTTATTCTACGACACATTCATCTCAATATTTGGTGAAAAATCAACAATGCTTGAATGTGTTCACTCTTTCCGGTTTCTGCAGGACTTTATATCATCCTGCAAAATGCTACACGAGTTACAAGCCCAGAAATATTTTGCGGAAACCCTAAAGCGTTCCAACCAATTCGGCGTTGCTGTTGCAGTTCTTCGATTCACACTGACTAATGTGAAAAAGAACATGCCGGGCAAAGAATCGTGGAAGTCTGTTCTCAAAGAGGAAATTGACAATTTTTCCGAATTGCTCAGAAAGCACGAACATGAAAATGAATTTGTTTGGCACGAGAAAGTCCCCTCAGAGGAAACATTGTTGCCAAAACCAGAAGGTAACAAAATCGCAAACATAATCCCTTATCAACCGAAAAAATGGGAAAGACAGCTTGCCTTCAAGATTTGAATGTACAAAGAGAAACCAGTTCTTGTAAAGTATGTCCTGTCTCAAGCGAAGCAACACAAAATTAAGATTACTAGGTTAAGATTAGTGGCTTCCTCGTTTTGCTCCCTCGGTTACACAACACATGCAACGTTTTTGAGATTTGATTAGAGGAAGGTTTTGCTGGTTTGTTGAGCTGCATGTTCTAAAACTTTGTGTAATTGGTGCCTATAGCCTATAGGATTGCGGATGGGTGAACAAATCTTCCGTGATATGTTTTCTGCCGATATACAGACCAGTGTTCTAAAAAACGGCCTAGGCGGCCGCCTAGGCGCTGGGCGCCTAGCAACCGAGGCATTTTTGGGCAAATCGGGTGAAAAAATCGGATTGGGCCTAGGCGGGCTAGGCGGCGCCTAGGCGGGTTAGGCGGGCTAGGCGGCCCTAGGCGGTCCTAGGAGGTTTTTTTTTAATATTTTTTTAATTAATTGTGTGCTTTTTTTTTGGTTTTATGGTAGTATACTTATGGAAATGGTGTATCTAATTTGCAAATGATGGATTTACTACAAGTTCATTCAATACTTATAGAAATCGTGTACCTAATTTGTATTTTATCATTATTTTATTATCTATACAAGTATAGTGTTTTTTTTTAGGTGTCAATATACACTTATTTACAAGAAATACAAGAAATTTACCTAAATCCGCCTAGGCCGCCTAGGCCGCCTAGGCGCTAGGCGCTTGCCCGCCGCCCGACTAGCGCCTAGCGTTTTTTAGAACCTTGATACAGACATTGTAGCTCACTGAAAATATGTACACATCTCATCAAACTCGTAATTTGTATATGGCTTTATTTTACTGATACAAATCCATTGTTTCCCTTTTAATCTGTCTTCAAATGCAACTCCCAATGGGCTTGGCCTCTGAGTTACATGAAGTGAACAAAATTCCACTTGGAATAGCTACTCGGACAATTGGAGGCCCAAATTTTTGTGAGGCCCAATACTCTTGTTATAACTTTTGCTAGTAGTAGATCGATGGCAATTAATAAAAGGAAAACTAATGAAAAGAGCTTGAAAACTTTAAGTTTAACGAAAAGTCACTTTTAAAGGTATAGTGAATAGTGACAGTTAAATGTAAAAAAGTGGTTTTTCGTTAAAAGTAAACAGTACCGGGGGTGTTTTATTAAACCTCCCATTAATAAATGACATGCTTACTAATTAGCTTTTTTCAACAAACGATAAAATAATTTACATTAACCTATGGAGAGAAGAATTCGAAAATGAAATCTCAAGTGCAAGGGCAAATGGTCTTAACCAATTGAGTTACAGTCACTTGCCCAATTAGCTATTTCGTTCAGTAAAGTTTTTTCTTCAAATTTGAAAGGAGTGCCAAACTGATACTACATTTTACACAACTCAAAATTTAGACAAATATAGGATCTTATATGCACGAATAATACATTTAACGTATTTTTGTTCATGTTTTGATAAATGATATGAGTCAATTATTATTTACGTATTTTATATCATTTTGTGTGTCGATAAATTTATGCGACCATAACCCGATGCTATCCCTAAGGTCACAATTAAAAAAAGAATAATGAAAAATACACAGAATGGATCAAATATGATTGTATTTCCATAAAACAAATCAGTAATGAATTTGGACGAGTTTGCGTCCTTGATCAGGAGAGACTGAACCATTCCATGAAATTGCACCAAGCTATACATAAATGCATTTGGTCTTGTTCGTGTCCACAAGGGGATGAACATCTCATCGCAGCAAGTATTGACTTGCTAAGTTAGATTTCGAGGCCTACAAGTTCATATATAATAACTGCATCATATAAATAATTTGAAAAAAAGTAATACGTTATAAGCGTGTGACGGTGTGAGTGACTATTGACAATTGATGCATTATTATGAGTTTCACTCGCATTAACGACAGAGAATCAAGTCACCAAATGTCGGCAAGGCCCCAAGCTCTTCTCAAAGAGCTTCGTGTAATGCAAGGGACGGGGTGACACCAACCAACCCTAGCGTTTTGTACGTCCTGATAATCCAAAGAGGTCTCTAATGTTGTGCCTTCGTGGTGTCCACCTCAGGCAGCTAGCCAGCACATCGATTTGGAATTGTACCCCGATCAACAGCCACCTCACATGTAACATTCACTTGGGCCAACCTCATGCTGTAATATTCAAACACATAAAGGACAATTTAAGCTGTTAAAGATCTATAAATGTAAACAAAAGACTATATGCGTATATATTTATTGGCAAGAGACACATCAAACTGACAGGATATTCACGTCGCCCAAGTCTTTGACATTGAGGAGGGAGAGAGAGCGAGAGAGAGAGAGAGAGAGAGAGAGAGTTAGTTCTGCATGATTCATGCAGGTAATAAAATACGAGCAATTCACCCAATTAATAATTAATTATGCATGCCCTTGGCATGGGAATAGACAAAATTTGTAATCTTGGGCATATTTTATAAGATAACTAGAATATGCTTGGGAGTATTTTTGCTCGAGTCTCAAGTGATATCTGTAGTGAATAGAACCAAATTTTAAATTTTAAATTTATTAATAAATAAAATAATGAATATTACACCACTTGAGAATGGTATGTAAAAATGCCACCGAATATATGCTCAATATCCTCTTACAAACCAGAAAACGACTTTAGCATTGATTGCAGAAAACGACTTTAGCATTGATTGCTTAAATCTTACCATTCTAATTTAATAAAGAGCAAGAGGCACTTGGCCTTGGATTCCCCTGAAGGGACACTCTCTCTCTCTCTCTCTCTCTCTCTCTCTCTTCGTTTCCTTGGACTTATACTCCACAACTCACATTCCAATTCCGAGCATCCATACCATACTCCATGCCCATTTTCTAGAACACCTTTGAAGATGTTCCCAAATGGATCAATATTTCTTTTGCGTGCTTGAAAATACAAATAAATCTTGTACTTCTTATGGAAAATCTGAAATGTGGCTTTATGTCGGCCATGCTCAAAGACTTTTAGGATTTTTGTTGTTCCTTCTAAAATTTTAATCACTCGAGAAAGATCAACCATTGCTTGAATGAATTCGAATGTGGTTATACATAATCTAACAAAAACTAGGGTTTTAGTTTTCCAAATCCCACAACACGAAAACTGTCTTTTGGCTCTAAATCACAAATAATTTTGTCACTAAAGATCGAGTTGTTTATTTTCATTATTTGCTGTGTTGTCATCATTGATCGTAAGGCACAAGTTTGCTTTTTGTGTCAATATGTCAAGGCATGCTAAGTTCATCTGCTCTGCAAAGACCCCTTTAAATCCTAAAATAATACACGACCTTGAGCAAAAAAAAGAAAAAAATAAAGAAGAACATGAAGGCTTCATCGACATCTGATCAGAAACCCTAGACTTTTAGACAGACGTGACCTTCGTTATAAATTATTGTCCCACGTCAAACCGCATGTACGACTTCCCATCTGTGATGGAGCTGTGAATTATTTGTATGCCAGTTATGTTATGAAAAATATGAGGCCCCACATGAACCAATTAGCCTCTATTAATTAATCTGACCTAATTATCTAATCCGATTTAGTCTTTCTTAATTCATATGATGGAATCTTCGACAAGGCAAAAGATTCTTGAGGATCAGAATACCATCCTGATTGGTACTTCTCCAGAAGATAAGTTTAAAAAGTGGAGAAGCAAATTTCATATTCTATAAGTATTTGAAAACTATTTAAATTAAAATTAACGTGCCTAAGTTACTTAGTTCTACAGTCTAGTGCAATTATCTTTATTTGTAAATGAAATGTCTTAAATCAAGTTCTCGTCAAATACGAATTTGAACAAACTTAACATGACTATCATTTTGTAAGGCTCAATCTGCTCCCCGCACCATAGGTTTTGTCCATCATACAATGGAACATCCGAATGTGAACTACCATAGTGGTGTAGTTACATATTTATTTTGTTTTTGTATACAAAACAATTGAATCGCAATGAAAGTGGCTCCAATTACACCTTGTCTACGGTGTTTTTTGTATTGACACACACAAAAAATGATAAACATTTTCGGGGGCCTAGCTAGTCGTACATGCATTCCTAAATCCGCCACGTTTTTCTAAAAGAAGATGGTCACCGCTGGAAATTATGCGCCATGCCATGCATGCATTTAATAATTGGAAATCTTGTTTTCGATCCGTTTATTCTCTCTTTGTTAATATACAGAAGATCTTAAAGGTTGATCAAGATGACGAGATTTAAGTCGATGTCTTATTGTGGATGTGAACATTGTGAGTACTTATGTTGTCATTAAGCTAATCTAAATGGGTGTTTAGAATTATCACGCCTTAATTTGTAGTTTAGAATGAAAGGTTTTGGTGATCTGTACAAAGTATAGTTCAAATATTAAGGACAGGATCTAGAAATTAGAGATTTGCATTATTGTTCATCTTATTAAGTAACATATGCCCTAATGAAATTATTGACCCTTCATGATTTTCTGATACTTATCTTTAACCATTGGGATTTGGAACAGTCAAATACATGTTACAATTTCTTGGAAGAGGATTCTATTCGGATTCACATTGTGAGGATCTTAGAAATTTCTATATTTTAGTCGTTCATCATACATCATGCAGCCAATTTTTGTTAGATACTATTTGTGTTTAATTTTAAATAAAAAAAAGTCAAATGATTTCTAACTGCATGATACACGATGAATGACTAAGATGTAAGGATCCTCCGGATATGATCCAATTCCAAATAACTTTTACTAACAGACCATTATTGCAAAAAATCATCTCAATCTGAAACTATTTACTCGTTGGATTGTCAAGAAGAAATTTTATTGTGAACATAATGTTCGTCAATTTATTTGAACTCAAATAGATCTCTCAAACATTTCCGATTTGGCAATACTTGCAAGGATAATCCATAAAGTGCAACATGAAAACAAATTGTTAGTATCGTTGAAATTCGATGTAAAATGGGTCACACAAATAATTTTTGTTCTTATCGAAACATGGCGTGGGCCCCACATGACGTGTTGATATGTCACCGTCTCACTAATAATTTTTACCGTCCAGAAAAGATATCCAGATCTAGCTTATCCATAACTCAAACTTGATATGTGGTGGATTTATTAGAAAACATTATACATATGTGAACACATGTTTTCCATGTACATCCACAAAACTATTAAATTTCATCATTATTTTTCTTCCTTGGTGCGAAGAAACAAGGAATAATCGCATGAGGCCCAGTCTCCACGCAACCACATTTTCTATGATTAATTTGAAGGCAACAATGGCCGAACAGAAGAGAATTGAGTAGATCTGCAACATCTGTGATTTTCCTTATTTTCTTGGGTAGGAAGATTTCTCGTGGGTCAATATTCTTGCTCTGCCATTTCTATATTTTTTTGGTAGACTTTGACGCAAAGAAGAATACTATTCCACCTTCTCTTTAAAGCTATAACTCCCTCCTCAAGTCATATATACCTTTCACCAAACCTTAGCCAGTTGGACAAATTCAGATGTGGAAAATTAGCCACTAGTAACTCACAAATGAAGTGATTATCACGTAAACGACACGTTAGGTTAGCAAAATGCGTTATTGTTACATGATGAAATATAATTTTGATACCAATTGTTAAGAACCAATGAATTAGAGTTTGCCTCTAAAAACTGACTTTATGCATATGATGCGAATTTTTTTTAAAATCATGTCAAGATAACAACTGTTTTTACAATATATATTGTCCTTGCATCCAGATAATTCGAACATAAAATCACCTCCAAACTCGTACATATTCATTACACTATCATATTCAATGTCAGCTAAAAAAAATCTATGGGATATAACAAACAATATAACATTAACATTATTTTTGGTCTTGCTTCCAAATTCTGTATATAACTTATTCAAATTCAAAACTTCTACTGTCACTGTCCCTCGTATCCAACACCTCTACATCTTCATACTTCGTAAACAACAGGAGGGAACAACAAAACAGGGTAAGAAACAAAGGTCAGAATAATGGGTGTGGTGGTAAATCAGAAACGACTTTCTACAAGGCTGGTTACAAAAATTTTACACCATTCTCACAAATTTAAAACGCAGGGGATGCAGGGGTGTGAGTGGAGGATGACGTAGCGGTCGAATTGGAGTGACCGCGGCCTTCGCTGTGGCCGACCCTTTCGTCTGAATGAGAGGGTTCGGGTTGCTTTAGCCGCAGTCTTTGGACTGGTGGTGAGACCTGCGTGACAGCAGGAGCTGAAGCCACAGGTGCATATATTCCATTATTGGCTGCCTCCCCGGAAGCAGTGGTTGCTGCCACTGCTGCGTAATCCTGGGGTGGCACCCAAATGCCTCCCACAACCACAAATTGTGGTGCTTGTGCGGTGGTGTTGTTGCCGCGCATTGTTGGAGTCGGTCTTCTAGTGTGCAAACGATATTTCTGCAAACAACGAAAGACGATCAAAATTAGGCTCTGCAGAATCAGCTGAATGAAAATTCACAATTTATTGTTGATCAGACAAGACAATGCATGCTTCTTGTGTCCCTATGTTTTTAAGGACATCCACGCTTGCTTGCACATAGAGAGGCACCTAATTAAAATTCATCACTAAATTATTATTAAAACAGACAGATAATCACATATACAAACCTGCAAATGGCTTTTGACTTCATCATTAGTAAGTCCATCAACCTTCATTAACTCTCTAATTTGTTTGGGTGTAGCAGCTGCAAGAAAAAACCAATCACGTAGCACATCAAACACACATCCAATCCAATCCAACCCAATCCCACATGCATCATCCAATCATATTAAATAACATATCCAACTAAATTAATCTCAATTCCATACCATGTGAACCACCAAGCTGTTGAAGAGCATTTAAGAACCGGCGGTGCAACTCCGGCGACCAGTTCCGCCTTTGTTTCCTCTGACCCCGTCCATCTTTCTCTTCTTTCTTGTTGCTCTCACCACTGCCTCCGCTCACGGTGTCCGTGGTGGAACTAGTCACCGCAGCCGAGGAAGGTTGTTTGGCCACCGGTACATTGGTCTTCCCAATGCTTTTCTCCTTTTGGAAAGGCTGAAAAGCACCCCCATTTCTCTTCACTTCCATAACTAGAGCCTTCCTAGGCAATTCCTGCAACGACCCAACACCCCAAAAATCAATACTTTCCCACTCTTTCACCTCAAATTTTCTCGGCAACCAAACCAAAGGGCAGTCACAAAATTCAACAAAGTTGACAAAGGTATAGTCTTTTTTGTACCTCTTTGAGTGGTGCATCTGGGGTTGTATTCCAGAGCTGTACAGATCTAAGCCAGTCCGATTTTTTCTTATCACCTCCTGCAATCTTATCATCCCTCTCACTGTCCTTAGCCTCCTGAGACTCGTGCACTTCATCGTCCTCACTATCAGAAGATGAAGTCCTTTTTAATGGAATAAATTCCTCAAAAACATGCCCCTCACTCGAAGTCTGCTGAGAACACTCAGATTGTCCATGCATATAATCTGCGGTTGTATCCGAAACCTGCTGCTTACACCTCTCAATAGCTGCAAAAATACCCAGAAAAAGCCAAATCAGAAAACAAAAACCAGAACAAACCCACAAAAATTCAACCAAAAGAAACGAACTTTCCGACCTAGAACACAAAAATTAAGCTAAAAATTAAAATGGGTCTGTGTAGTCCGCAGTACCTTGGGTGACAAGCTCGAAGCAGAGAGGGAGCTCTCTCTGAAAAACTTGAATCTTATGCCTCTCCTCCTCCAAAGCCTTGATATGCTCACGGAAACCTAACTTTGAAGAAGCCTGCATTTCCTCTGTGGACTCCATAGCTGAAAAGCTTTTTCTTTTCCTTTTCCTTTATCTTTTGCGTTTCTGGGTTTCTCAGATCCTCTGTCTTTATCTGGTCCACTCAGAAATGGGGGTTGAGAATGTATGAGATTATAAGGGAGCGGGTGGGTGTGCAGGTGGGTGTCCAGAGCATAGATAGAAACGAACAAGGAGAATTGGGGCAAACGAGAGCTTCTTCTCAAAGACGCATATGGGATCTAACCAGAATCAGAAACCGGAATAATCCCCAAAAAAATAATTTAAAAGAAAACAACAAAATTGAGCCTCTTCTGGAGAGAGAAAATTAGAATTAGAATTACAAACCCAAAAAGAGGAAAAAAAAAGATTGAATTTTTAAGGGTTTTTAGAGAGAGAAAGAGAGAGATGTCGAGGTCGTGCCGTCGCGTACAACGAACGAATCTGTCGGAGGTTGAATATTCGATGGTATTCGTATTTGATTCGCTTTTCTATGCATTTATCCTATGGGCTGGCGCTGACGTCACCGCCCCACTCACCTAATTTTTCTTTTTTTTTGGTGCGGAGAGCGTGCTTCACAAGCGTTCCCGCGACGCGTGTGATTAGGCGTCAATGGAAGTGGCCTTTCACGTCCTCTGAGGGCCAACTGCTTTCCATCCTCATCCACACTGCCGTCTGTTTACGCTACGTTTCATCATAACTGCATCCACGCGCTGCTGTCAGTCGCTGGCCAATGAGATTCTGACACGTTCATAATTCTCAGACGGTTCGAGAATATGCATCCCGGGATTCCGGATGGGGCGGCGATTCCATGGAACTGTGCGTTCAGATTCTACAGACGGCTTGATATTTGATTGGGCTGGGAATAAAATGGATCCTCACAAGTAGGCCCACTAAACTTCGTTGTGAAAATAATTGTACCATGGTTCTGAAAATCTATGACTTATGTTGCACTATTGTTTCTTTTTGTTAACTTCGTCAATTTTTCTGTTAAAATAGCGGCAAATTTGAAATTTTGGTTAAAACTTGGCTTAGCCCAATTTATATGGCTCTCTAGTCCCAACATAAACGGCTGAGTAAGTACTTTTTTTGTTTTTGGCTAAACTTTGATTCTTTTCCAACTAATGATATCTTTACTTAAAACATGAGGGGAATTCGAATTTGAAGAAGGGAAATAAGTAATGGGTATGCGATGTAAATTCCTAATTTTTCAGGCATTGGGTTACAAATTTTTTTGGAAAATTTCGTTTTTTAGTGAACACATGAGATATTAGGAACTCATACCGAATTTTTAGTGAACACATGAATTCAAGAATTAGAATAATTCGATACTCAATCTATATAAGTAAACATGCCATAAAATTATTAAATATTAAAATAATTACACTAAAATATTCATTTTACACTTAATTAATAAATTGATTCTATTCAGTTTGGTAATAATGGAATGAATCACACAAACACACATGACCTTTTATCTCTTAGTGAGCTTCAAAACCCAAATCCAAAAGAAACATTACCCTAGTTTCAAAGTTTCAACCGTTGCCCCTTGCTGTTGCTGGGGGTAAGCGGCAACCCACTACTCCTCATTTTCCTCCTTGTTCCTTCCTTTCTTCTTTGTCATTTCCCTCTTTCCTTCCCTCTCATCTCATATGCCTCTTTCCCTACCTGCATCTTACCTCCTCTTCCTTCCCCCTTTCCAGTCTTCTTCATTTTTTTCAATTCCCAATTCTCCTTTGAGTTTTATCTCAGTTTTCTTTGAGTCGGTTCTCAACTATCTCATGAGCTTGTCTCAAATTTAGGCTTCATGCCCTTATCCGAAGTTTTTCGCACGCTTTATTGCTTTTTGTCTTTTAATTTTCCTTCATCACTCATCTTTAGTTGTGATATTACATCCCCGCCCCACAAGTGCTCAGATTGGTGGACTCTAATAAACAATTGGATATCGAATCCACTTCCCCTCCCTCTACTTACATGTTAGATCCTCATCGAGGTCAAGTGTTAGGTATTTTACATACCCCTTAGCCTCACTTTTTACCCATAAGATACTTTGTTTGTATATATTGCAAAGGTTCGTGAAGGAGACTTGGATCTGGTGTCTACTTTCTCGATTCAAAGTTTGGCTTCCTCCAAAGATGTGACAGTGGTATTGGTCTGATTTATACTGCTTGATATTAGGTTTTTTGTTGTTTGTTTTGTAGACTTCGGATCTAAGCTCGTGTAGGTCTCTAGTTGTATTTTAGGTTGCAGCTCTCATTTTGTTTGGGCTTTTTACTTTACATGTTTCCGTTTACCTGGTTCTTTTCGATCCTTGTACTAGTTTTAAATGTAATGGAAATTTTCTTGCTTTAAAAAAAAATCTATTTGGTTGTAGCCTCAAAAGTGCTTAAAGTTGCCAAGCCATGTGATAAACGTGAATGATTCTGATCCTGTGGGGCATTCTAAAACTCAAAATCAACTATGTTACTGTTCATAAGCACAGTGTGCTTCCCATTTTGCCCCAACTTTTTTTTTGTTATTTCAACTTTGCCCCCACTGCTTTGCTGTTAAATGAGTTCCAGTTTTGTGATGCGTGGGATCCTAGACAAGAAGCCACGCGTTTTCCAGTTACTTCCATTCACTGATCTCAGAAAAGGGAGCCCATTTTCGCTCTCCTCTCTTCTCCTATCATCTATCACTCTTCCTCTCTCTCATTCTCTACTGGAAAATCTCTGCTCCTCTTTTCTCTCCGCTCCCCATATCTCTATCCGTGAAGCCTACAAACCAAGTAGTGATGGTCGACAAGCTTCAAACATGGCGAACCGGCACTGGACGTACAGTGATGGGTGGACAACCGCCACCGTCGTCGAAGAATTCAGCCATCGGAAAGCGTCCTCCCTCTTATTACGGTATGTTGAATTCCTCAAAATTCCCTTTATTTGGGTTTTCTCTCTCATTTTTGAATTTGTTTGGGGTTTACAAATTCGGGTTCTTGGGGATTTTAGGGGAACTTAATAAATTAAATTAGAATAAACATGCTGAGACTAATTCCCTCTTTGTTTGCTCTAATTCTTTGTCAGCAAATATAGGAAATCCTTTAATTTATTTGTTGAAATGATTCGGGACTAAGAGTTTTTATTTTTTATTTTTTTGTAGAAATCCATATCATACTAATTAGAAACATACTGATGCTGTTTGATACGCACACATCATATATAATATATACCATTGATGTTCAACAAATGGTGGATACTGGTTTGAAGGCATATAGATTTTCCATCTCATCGTCAAGGCTTATCCCAAGTATGCATGATCACCAAATTATAACTCAGATTGAACAAAACAAGTAGCTTTCACACTTAAAACAATAATTGGTTTGTTTCCCTCAGATGGAACAGGACCTGTAATTCCAAATGATGTAAAATATTACAGCAATCTTATTGGTGAACTGATCAGCCATGGTAACAGTCTATCTAAATTATGTTTCTATAGTTTCCTGCTTATACTTGAAGAAAGAAAATATCACAGGGGTTTTTGAACTTTAATCCTTTAAAAAGATTAAAATTTAAAAAAAACCTGGTGTTAGATTGAATATTGATTTTTAGTCCCTAATGTGTCCTTAATTCAAAATAATTAATGTGTATTTTATTTAATATCTCCCATTAAATATTTAAATTTATTAATACACAAATTTTAATTTATTTTTTTGACCAAAAAGGAGTTTTTTAATTAATTAATTTTATTTAACATTCTTCAAACTTGAAAGACTCAATTAATGTACCTAAATGTTAGTACCGAATGTGTGTATTGAAATATATTATATTGAACTAATATATTTAAATGTTAGTACCGAAATGTATTAATATTAAATTAATGTACCTAAATGTGTATACCGAAATGTATGCACCGAAATGTGTGTACCTAAATATATGCACCGAAATATATATACCTAAATATATGCACCGAAATGTATGTATATAAATATATGCACCGAAATGTATGTACCTAAATATATGCACTGAAATGTATTAATATTAAATTAATGTACCTAAATGTGTGTACCGAAATGTATGCACCGAAATATTAGTACCGAAATGTATGTACCTAAATGTATGCACCGAAATGTGTGTACCAAAATGTATGCACCGAAATGTGTGTACCAAAATGTGTATACCTAAATGTATGCACCGAAATGTATTATAATGAATTTAATATACCTAAATGAAAAAGTTACAATACATCGAAATATATTGTATAACAAAAATTAGTTTATCTAAATGTTCACAACAAAAATATATTACAATGAATGAAATGAAAATAAAAATTATAATGAAATAAAATTAATACATTAAAAATTAGAAAAGAAAAAGATAAATAATTAAAAAATTAAAATATAATTAATAAATGAGGTTATTAATGTATCAAGGGACTAAAATTAGATTTTGATCTTACTCATGGTTTTAATCAAAAAGTAATCTTTGCCAAGGACTAAAATGAAGTTTTCTATATTAATAATTTAGTAGCTATGTCACTTATTATTAATAATTTAGTAGCTATAGTGATCTACAATTCTTTATGTTCATAATTAATAAGTTTTTTGTTTCAACCAATAGTCAACCCACGTGTTGCTTTACACTACAGTGATCTCCTGCATGCACTTGACGATGAGTGTGGAGGATGGGTTAGTCGAAAAATTATGTTAATTCCTAACATTTATGGGTGAGTATTAAATGGGACATGCAGAAAATGGACTTTGAGATGATCATGATGGAACACTTTTGTGGATGCAGAAAAGACTTCAATGCATCTCTAGATGCGCGGCTAAAAAATTTTGAGGATAGAGTTTTGCATTGGACTATAATGAATGAGCCTAATGTTTTTACACTTGGAGGTTAAGATATTGGATTTCTTCCGCCACATTGATGTTCAACTCCATTTGGTGTCCACTATTATAGAGGTAACTCCTTAACCAAGCCATACATGGCAGCTCATAATATCATGTTATCTCATGCATCGGTTGCTACATTGCACAAGATAAAGTACCAGGTAATTGTCATTTCACTGTCAAGGGATTTCAGAACTCTTATCTTTGTGATAATTAATTATATACAATCAACTTCTTAGTCTTCTGTTCTTAAAAACATAATACTCTTAATACAATTGATGTCTCACAAATTAAGAAGAGAGAAAATTGAGAGAAGGAAAAAAAAGGCAAATTAAGAAGAAGAATAACTTTACTGGTTTTGTGACTATCATCATTCTTTCATATTTTGTTTTTGTGTCTTATGCACGGACTTACAGGTATATTTTTTATTTTGTACACTCCGAATGGTGTTTTTAACTTATACGGTTTAACCGTACCACTAGAGAGAACTAAGGTATCACTCCCCTATGACATTAAAAAAAAAAAATTCGCATGTGGATATTGTTGGGGCCACTGTCTTTCCTGCATTATCTTTGATGGAGGAATCTATACAAACACAAAAAGAAAAAGTGAGGAAAAGTGCATCATCGCCTTCTATCACTGGTTGGACTCCTAAAATGTCGATTAAATCGTTTAGATTCTATTAAAGATGTTTTCTTTTATTTCTTTATGATCTGTTTTCCTAATTGATTTAGTTGTCTAAACTTATTTATTGCATACAATTATTGGGAAGATATTAAATTTGGAGTGGAAGATCAAGTTGACTTATGCGTTGTTTCATTTGTCAAAGATGCGCTGTATTTCTTCGGCTCTTTTTTCTTTGTGAGAATTGAAAATTTTATTTATCTTTCGAAACTCTAAATTGGTTGTCCTTCTCATATGAAAAATGAGCATTTTTATAAGCCAGTTAAAGACTCCAATGATTCAGAAGCCTAACCAATGTATTTATCTTGAATAGAGTACTTGATGAAAAATGTACATCCTCATCGACAGGAAAACAAAGAAGAAAGAAGAGTGAAGTACTGAATGTAGTGTGAAGAGTTGGAACATGAAAAATGAATATATTTTTATGTGATAGTATTTGTATGAACAACTTAATCGACAACTTTTTTTATGCAATGTATTCTTCAAATACCTATCTTTTGTTTATTATTACACTTAAGGATGCAATAGACTTTGGACGTGGACAAATTTTAATATGTGATATATCCTACCTATCTTTTGTTCAAATACCTATCTCATGTTTAACAAAGTTTTAAAATCCGCAGCATCGCGCGGATTTTATTGCTAGTCTAATCAAATCAGCAAGTATAAAAGTAACCAAACTTTTTCTTTCCGTCATTTTCCCAAAAAGAAAAAAGAAAAAAGAAACATTTTCTTTCCGTCGGTGTTGATGTTGAAGAACAATGGGCTAAGCTTTTATTGTATGCCGCAAGTTTATAAATGGAGGCCCCAACACGGGCCAGCCCAAATACAAAAGAATTGTGTTAGGTGCTTTTATTAGAAAGAAAAACCCTATCCAGGGCCCAGAGACTAACACATCCATTTGTTGCTGCTCCTGCTTTCATGAAACCTTTTGTTCAAATTCTCATATTTGAGGTCCCAAAGTAGGAAAGATTTTTCAATGTGTGGCACGCTATATATTATTATAAAAGTCGAAAAAAATTAATTTTTAAGTGTCTTTTTACTTGTATAATGCCATATGGCGTATGGTTTGTGTTCCGGATAAACTAAAAAATCTCTCTCAAAGTAGTGTGAGTTATGATCTATTATATTCTTTGCTCCAATGCACAAGAAGTAATATTCAGACTTATATGTGAAATGTTATTGACAGTTTAAAAATGTTATTAGGCTTTCTTTCTTTAATAAAACACATAAGAGATTAATTATACTTTGATGATTGGATACGACTTTTTTTTTTAAACAAAATTAAACAAAAGATATTATCTACACTAAGATGATGGGGTGAGCTAAGCCTCATAATGGGCTATCAGTAATGTGGTTCAACCACTAGACCGTAGTACTAGGTGGCTGCATACGATCTTTTTTAGAATGTTAATAACAACTCCAAAGTTATAAACATTGACTCAAATTTAAGTTTGAGATAAAGGTCACATTTGTCTTTTGATTTAAATCCAGAATTTAGGTCTTAGCATTGGAAATGACCTTAGTACTGAAAGTTTTATTATCAAGTTATAAACATTAAATTAAGTTCAGTATGAACTTGCAAATGACTTGTAGCTCAATTCGTTAAGTGCACTCATCATTATACTAAGTTTTCTTGGTCGATTCCTACCTACTATATTGCTTGTATTAAAAACACACACACAAGGTTTCTTTTAATTTGTTTTCACACTCTCCACAAAATAAGTTTTTACTGATCAGAAATTTCAAATTTAAACATAAACAGTATTTACACAGACGGAAGCACATAGAGATCCCTGTGTGGGGTGGAGTAAAAAATCAAATCTTTACGTGTGAAAGGGTGGAGCTGGGACTGGGACTTGAACAGTAGTTAATATTAGAGGGAGGGAGAGAAAAGGGGGAGGGTGGGAGCTCATCGCTCAGCTGCGGACTGTGACAAATCAATGGGGGCGGCTATGAAGTCTGAAGAGATGGGCACTGTTGGCTTTTCCCAGTTTCCTTTTTTCAGACAAGACGAAGGTTTTGGAAATTTTTACTTTGTCTTTCCTGCGTTCCTAGTCTCACATACACAAATTTTGCAATGCAGTGACATGCGTGACCAACAGCTTTGTCTTTTTAACTCCTCAGCACATGTCATTCAACAACAATCCTAGGGACTGTATCCACTACTATATATATATATATACGAGAAATGATAAGGAGACTCTCTCAAAGTGAAACTCTTTATGAATTTCCTGACATCTCATTTTAACGTCAATTATTCTTGTGACTACAATATAAAATATTGTGCCAAAAACATGAAGTGACAGAAAATTTCACTTTTAAGAGAGTCTCGTTAGCATTCATCACATACAAACACTTCATCTAATATACAAAACATTTAATACTACATGGGCTTCAATTAGTCACTCTATGTTTTGATCAGTTGTACTCTGGGTTAGGAAGGATTCTCTTATGTAATTAGTTTGCTAAGTGGCATTTGTTTATTGGATGGGTTGTGCCAGCTTCTGATAACATGGGAGTAATTATTGAATAATGACGCTATTAAAATTAAAACTTGTTTGCATGAGAGAATCTTTTCCGAATTGAGGTAGATCATTCATGACGGTTTGGAGGCAAATGTTGTTTTGCCTTATGCGCTATTTCAAACATATATATAAGTATCTTTCTAAACTCATTGCTGCTAAGGTATTTAAGAGATTATAAGAGATATACAACTTAAGTGGTTAAAAGCGTAATTATACCAATGAAGTAATATGTCACTACTACAAATTTTGACTTTACCTACAAAACTAGTTTGTCGGCAAAAGCCAAAATTTGTCGGCAAAGAGTCTTTCCCGACGAAAAAAATTTGTCGGCCATTTTGTCGCGCAAAGCATGTCGCCTAAGAGTTTTCTCGACAAATTTTGGTATCTTGTCGGCTAAGGTTCAAATTTTACCGACAAACTCTTTTTTGTCGGCATTTCCATGTGTCTTGACAAATATTTTCGTCGGTAAAGGGCATTTTAGCCGACAACTAATACTTGTCAGCCAACGAAATATGTTTGTCACCATGGATATTTCGTCGGCACAGTCTTCTCTGTCTCGACAAAATTGGTTTCGTCGGGAAAGACATTTAATTTATAAAAAATAATTATATTTACTTTAATGCTCAACAACTACATAAACATACCAAAATACAATACATAAATTTGTTAAGAAATAATACTTTATTGATTGATAAACTTTGAATGTACATCTAGAGTGCTTATATGAAAGCATATGTTACACAATAAAATTATCCTACTGTCATTCCTCAAAATTGACTGCCATGTAGCATTACAACACATCCTGCACCTGCAAAATAAATGTTACAAAACACAAACATAACCAAATAGGTACAAATTGACAATAAAAATGCCATAGAATCACAATTGATTTTAACAATGAATCTAAATCCTTTCGATGTTGTCCTACATTGGTCTTAATACCAATATGTTTGAAAATTATTACACTACGTACCATATTGAGCAGTTGAAATAAGTTGTTGGACCAAAAGGGAGGTGGCTTATATTCAAACCATCTGGTACACCAAGATGTTTCATTAATTTCAGAAACAACCTGCACGATTTTATAAAAATAGAAATCAGTAGATGCTCAACTATGGAAAAGGACCAAAGCATCAAAACATTCATGGTAGGCACATTCTTAAATGAAAGCCATGAAGAATCAACAACATAACTAAATGAAAAACTAAACAATTACATGTTCAAATTACTACCCAATTACAGAAGAACTTTAAGAGTGATACATTATAAACAAAAGAAAAAAAATGAACTTTCATATATAACTGATCATATATACATTATAAACTAGAGAGATAACAAACCTTCTAGAGCTTCTTTGATCTTGCGCTTCTTCACATAGAACATGCATTGTTTGCCTCCCAAGCTCTTTCTGTACAAATACTCTTTTTATAGAAGATTAAATAATGCCAGAGAAAAATGAATCCAAATCACCAAACTGAATCTGTGCCGTTACTAAACATATTACAGAGGCTGGGATTAAAATCTAACCAGTTAATGATGAAAGAAATTTAAATAGTTGATTACAACTTTACCTTGTTCTTGTGTGAATAGGCATGTCATCACAGAGCAGCAGAAAAGAAAAGCTGCTCAAATTGATGTTCACTTTAAGGAATTCAGAAACCAGGAACTGAGCATTCCCAACTTGAGTACAAATGACCTTCATTGAAGACAACACAAAGTTGAATACCACATATGAAAACTCAATTACTTAAAAAGCTTATTTGAAAGATATAAGTTACTTGAAGTTTTGAAGTGAGTTGTGTTATCAAGCTTGAAATTAAAAAAGATATTATACAGAAATAGAATTACTATTCGACAAAAAATGAAAAAGACTCACAATTGATTACACGGAGGAATTCTTGATGTGGTGCAAATACTTAATCGGTTCAAACTGTAAAACCATAACTGCATTTGCCCGTTCCCAAAAATCAAAGTTAAAATTAAATAAAATTTCAGAAAGTGGATTAATCATTCTAAAAACTAGGCAACCAAGAGATAAATTACAAGCCTAACTGAGATTCTCAACTAAATTCATTACCTAAAATCCTTTACAATTACAGTGATAGAACAAATCTAAGAAAAGCACCATAAAATCAAGACTAAATAAAAAGCTAAGGGGAAATAATAAGGTGGATAGAGATTGAGAACATACCAAAATCTTTTGAGAACGAAATGCAGAAAATCACCAAGTATTGGGGATTTCGGAGCCAGAATGGCGAGGCACTTCGACGGTGACGGAGAGCAAACGGGGCGACAGTGACGACGGGCAGACGAATAAACGGCGATGACGGGCAGACGAATTGACGGCGACGACGAGCAGATGCAGCGAGATCGATGGAGAGCAGAGTTTACGATGTCAGAGAAAAGGGGAGGGGTGGGCTATCGACAGTTAATATTAGGGTTCAAGAAAATGCATTGTTTTCAAATTACAATGACATTAGAATTGAGGGGGAATTTTAAGAAGATAAAAAAAGAAGCGGCTAAATAAAAAAGAACAGGAAAGGCCAAGGCGCGAGAATGAATTAGTCTGCACCCTTCTTTACAATAAAACTTGTATGCTTTGCCGACTATCAATTTATTTGTCGGTAAAAATATTTTTGCCTACAAATTAATTGTCCGCACAAATTTAATGACTATGAGCCGACAAAGCAAAAAATTTGTCGGGTGAAAACTCTTTTGCCAACAAAAATTAATTTTGTTGGCTCAAAATTAGTCGGGAGAGATGAATTTTCTAGTAGTGTGTTTAAAACAACAATTCCTTTTGTATATAAAAAGGGTATCTATAAGAGTGTATTTGCAATAGCATGTTATAGACTTAATAGGTAGTCAAAATCCATTTTGTACTAATCTTGTTAAATCACAAGGCAAAACGGCAAAGATTAAAAGTGGTACAGGAACTTTCTGTAATGCCAATCGAATCCACATGCAGGCACTTGACCTTTGTCTCAGAGAAGTATCTGATGAGCCTTCAATTAATCACCAAAACAAAGTTCATGTTCAAAAGAAGCACCATGCATATAGTAATAGTGATCTATATTTATAAAATTTATTTAGCTAGACTCCTACGCTTAGCAAACTACCATTCTCTCTCTCTCTCTCTCTCTCTCAGCTGCTAGCCATGCATGCGTGCATGTCTTCGAGCACACTAGTTTTGTCAATTGATTAGGCATCTCATGATCATGGATCCATCGATCCAGTGCTAGTGGGTTTCTCAAACCTGATAAGATACTTAAAAGTGGATCTATAGGGAAACCTATACTGTTTTTACCAGTCCTATTTTGGTAGTCCATTGCGGTGGGGTTATGTGAATGGGAATTGGGTCGATGAAGCGCTTCGGGAAGAAGCATGACGATGGACTCTGTTAACTCAAAATTTTAACGTTAATTATCATACTAACATTATAAAACATGATGTAAAAAACACGAGGTAGTACTGTAGCAGAGAGTCCTATATTTGAAAGTCTCTCCTAAGCATTTATCTTGTTTTTATCGTTTTCCTTTGTATCGATTTCTATCATGTCTGAAGATTGATGGGGTGGTTTGAATTACATTCCATCTACACTTCCTGTTTTGGGCGGTATCCAGTCAAACTATGTCACTGCTGCTGCACCAATCGTTCAGGTTGGCCGTTCATTGTTCATCTAGAAAACAGACACGTATGTGGTACAGCAACGTATAAGGTCGTCCATAATTATTTTGTTTTTAATTTTCATTTTGCTTTACAAATAAAAGATAAGTAAATGTGAAAATAGAGTAATGGGAGAGATTGTGAGAAAGAAGAGGAACAAATGTAGAAACTATATATGCAAAAAAAAACATTGGAATTGAAAATAACATAAACTTGTAGTTTTTTATTTTTAATTTTCATATCATTTTATACAAATTTTTTCCACCATCCATCCTCCATCCTTATTCCAATGTACACCATTTTATTCCTCATTCTTCCCACACTCTTCGTTTTCTTTTAAAAAAAATAAAATATCTACAATACAAAAATAAACACTAAATATTAAAAGCGAAATGTTTATCAAACTCTAGGAAAATTAATGGGGTGTTTTCAAAAGTGAACATAGCTTTTTTAAATTAGCTAGCTAGCATGTTGGAATGAGAAACAAACTGTCGACACATTGAGTACAAAAGAATTGTCTGCTGAACATTGAGATTTTGCACATACATGTACCACGATGGCACTTGTGCATGGTTTTTGTCTGAGATTTTAACTGGAAAAGTATATAACATAAGCAGTAGTATTAATAGTTGAGTGAATTGTTACTTTTAAGCAGCTGGGTAGGGTGTTAAGTGAGCTCTCTTGACTTTATTACAGTGCAGGTGGCTTGCCCTTAAAGAAAAACAGTACCACCCATGCCAGGTTTTTTCAAATTTTATTTCATATATATATATATACACTTCATAAACAAAATGTAAAATTTGAAAATTAAAATGGTAATGTCCTTTCCAGTTTCCACCAAAATTAATAGTATTTGTATCATCTGGCACCATCACTGATTCATTATCACTATCACCA
Source organism: Crataegus laevigata (assembly GCA_963580275.1). NCBI lineage: Eukaryota > Viridiplantae > Streptophyta > Magnoliopsida > Rosales > Rosaceae > Crataegus > Crataegus laevigata. The sequence continues at coordinate 3,060,990 of OY756940.1, forward strand.
TGTCTTTTAATAACAAAAGTTGGGGAGATAAACTCACGCCTTCCAGTCTACAGTTCTACATGGCCTCCAGATACTGTATGCCAATATATGCGTGCATGTCCATAGATTCATCTTTTTAACTCTCTGCATCTCTCTCTCTACATTTGGATTGAGTGAGAAAGAGAGACAGAGTACATAAGGACAGAAGAAGAATAAAATAACGAGTAATGCTAGGAAGATTAAATTTTAAAAATTAAAAGACATAAAAGTTGATTATTAATTTATCATATAAGCGTTGATAAATGTATTTATTTTTATTGATGACACATTATTTAATTTTTAAATTTTATTTCTAAATTTAATCTCTCTGATATTAATTTTGTAAAATAAATAGAGAGAGAGAGAGAGAGAGAGAGAGAGAGAGAGAGAGAGAGAGAGAGAGAGAGAGAGAGAGAGAGAGAGAGAGAGGCAGAAAATATTACAGAGGGCTAAGCCAAGCATTACTTAGGGTTTTGGAGAAAAGCGAGGGAGAAAAAGTAAGGAGTGGTAGCGTCTTTATGTTGGTAATTATTTTAAGAACGCTCTTCTCAATGCATTTTGCGTTCTTTGCCACTGCCACAACTCTCCTCTGGTTTTTGTATTCCCAAACACGCAAAAACCCAAACATCTTGTAGTTAAATATCAAAGTGCACGACGAATATGACTATAAAATAATAAGAATTTTATTGAACAAACGAGAATGTTGAAACGGCTACAAAATCCTAAAAGACTACATTGTGACTAACTTAATATTCTAGAGTTACAAAGTACCATATATATAGAAAACTAACCTAACCTTAATAGGCAAGGAAACAAAATCATAATATTAATAGGCTAAACCCAAAATACCAAATATTAAAATAAATCTAAATAATAATATTTTCCAACACCCCCGTCAAACTCATGGCGGTACACGACATGAGTTTGCCAACATACGAAGTGGATGCAAGCTTGTTATATTAATATCCGATTCCAATTTCAATACAGAATTCCATTGGTGCAAGACTCCAAATTCCAGTGCTAGTGCCAATGCCAATTTCAATGCTAATGCCAATGTCAATACCAATGCCAATGCAAATTTCAACTTCCGAACAAACAAATAAAAAATCCAATTTACTCTGTCCACAACATCACTCGAGTGGTCACCAGACCAAGCACTCGAGTGATCGATGGTCCAACAAAAACTCTTGCGTACGCAACAAATGGCCCAACAAAACAATCATCCTCACGGGTCAACCAATTTACTTATCCTTTTTTTTTTGTGTCTTTTTTTTCCTTTGTTTTGCTTTGCTTTTCCTTTCTTTTTTACTTGGGGTGTTCTCCTGATCACGTAAAACAATGCAGCAATTCCATTGCAAATTGTAGAACCAGTTGGTGCGGATACGATTGCGGATGGGTGCAGAAAACGGATAGGGTGTTGATGAGACGGTGCAGTGCTAATGAAGGTGGTGTTGCGACTGGTGGGCAGACGAAGCAGGTGGTGCGGTACGTGCAGTATGGGCGGGTCGATGCGATCTCGTTTCGCGAATTCAATCTTCAGACTACGACGTGGCTGGCCGTTGTTTCAGTTCTTGATATTTTCTTTTTCTAACTATCATTTGACAACTAAAGTAAAGGAACAACAAAGACAATGAAGATAAACAAACCGATTCCAAACGGAGACAGAAAACAAACATCCATTCACCAGATCGAACATAGCGAGCCTAATCAAGATCCGAAACGAAACCAAACAATTTTCAACCAACAAATTGATACCAAACCAAAGCAGAATGATCTCAAAGGATCAAACATGCTCTGATACCAAGTTGAATATCAGAGTGCGCGACGAATAAGACTATAAAATAATAAGAATTTTATTGAACAAACGAAAATACCGAAACGGCAAACCCTAAAAGGCACTAACTTAATATTCAAGAGTTACAAAGTACCATACATATAGAAAACTAACTTAACCCTAATAGGCAAGGAAACAAAACCCTAATAATAACAGGCTAAGCCCAAAATACCAAACATTAAAATAAATTTAAATAATAATATTTTCCAACACTCATCTCATATTGTTTGCTTCCTTCTCCTTTCCAATCCAATCTAGTCCACGTTCAACTTGCAGACCCCTCCGCTCTCACTCTCTCGATTTATTTTCCAGTATGCATGTACCACCGAGCATAGTGTTATAATTCAAATCAAATTGTAAAACGTAAAAATAGACGTCTCAATATGTTGGCCACTTATACATAAAATAAAATAAAATACATCACGTGACAAGTGTTTCAGATATACAAAAAAATTTTAAACTCTTTCACTCCAACTTTGTCTTCCAATGTCACTGACAACAGGCCACTCACTGATAAATTTGAAATTGGTAAAGATCCTGCACCTGAAGTATAGTGAAATCCATCGATCCCACAACATAAAAGAACCAAATACCCCCCAATATATAACATAATAAACATTCATTTCTTTATTTATTGCCTTTCTGCCTTTCTCTTTAGTCCCCACTTACCTTCTCCACCAACAGCCCAAAATCTCACTCCTCTCTCTCTCTCTCTCTCTCTCTCTCTCTCTCTCTCTCTCTCTCTCTCTCTCTCTCTCTCTCTCTCTCTCTCTCTCATATAAACAAATAAGCCAAATCGCCACCACCATGCAAACTCCCTTCACTAGTACTACTATAGATGAAGATTTTCAGGATGAGGACTCCATTTTTCTCTCTCTTGGCCCTCCTGGACAGGATAATCATGTCCCCAAACAGTACCACCTCATCTACCACCACCAGTCTTCTTCCTCAACTCAGCCTGATCACCACCAAACTTTTTATCATGATTATCCAAACCCTAATCCTGATATTGAGGACGGCACTGTCACTGTAGCTCTTAACATTGGGCCACCGACTAGTGGAGGCAGTAGGCCAAGCTCATCGTTCATCAGCAACCCTAACCACAGCCACATTGGCGGTCCTGTGGAAGGGCAGTACTGGATTCCCTCCCCTGCACAAATCCTCGTAGGCCCCACCCAGTTCTCTTGCCCTGTCTGCAGCAAAACATTCAACAGATACAACAACATGCAGGTAGTCTACTCATCATCAGCATAATCAATACCACTACTATTAAGTAATTACTAATAATGGCTGTTATCTAATTTTAGAAATTGGTTTCTCTACAGAAAGCATTCCTCGTGATTTTTACTGTTCTAGGAACACAGTTTTACAAAACTTGCATTACAGTTTGTTTATTTCTCCTCTCTTTTTCAATTTTTTCCACTCCAAAATCACAAATTATGAGTGGAATCATAGTTATACTGCCCTAATTTACAGATTTTTAATTTTATGCAACAGTTTGTTTATTTCTTTCTCGTGTTTATGAAACACTTGTGTTACAATTTGTTTATTGCCGTTTATTTCTGCTCCCAAATTGTCATCTTGCATTCAAAATCACAAAAAAAAGAGTGGAATCATCAATCCAACATCTTTTACCCTAATCTATGTATTTTGTTTAATGTGTGTTTACCCTCTAATTATTTGTATGTAGATGCATATGTGGGGGCATGGATCACAGTACAGGAAGGGACCAGAATCTTTGAGAGGGACGAAGCCAGCATCCTCAGTGCTGAGACTTCCATGCTATTGCTGCGCAGAGGGGTGCAAGAACAACATAGAACACCCAAGGTCAAGGCCACTTAAGGACTTCCGGACACTGCAGACACATTACAAGAGAAAGCATGGGACGAAGCCGTTTGGGTGCCGCAAGTGTGGGAAGCCGTTTGCAGTGAGAGGCGATTGGAGGACTCACGAGAAGAATTGCGGGAAGCTCTGGTTTTGCATATGTGGGTCGGATTTCAAGCACAAGAGATCGCTCAAAGACCACGTTCGTGGGTTTGGTGACGGACATGCACCTTATGCTGTGGAGCTGTGTACTGAGCCTGAGGAAGAAGATCACATGGATGACGATGATGACGATAACAATGACGATGATTTGGTTATTAATTAGTTAATACACAATTACTTGGAGTTTAACTTTTTGGATTAGCTAGCTAGCTAGGTATAATTAAGCAATTAGGGTTTTGGTTAGTAGTGAGTGATGGGACTGTGACTGTCTCTTATGTTTCATTTATGTCTTTTTCTTGTTTGTGAGAGAGTGCGGGAGTGAGAAGATGAAGACAACAAACATGACAATGAAAGGCCAAGGTTGTGGGCATTTAATGTTGGAAGTGGCAGTTCAATCCTTCAATTAAAGTACGGACCTTTTCTGATACCTAATATATTTTTATCTTTTGAAAAATGAATACATGTTGAGAGAGAGAGAGGGAGAGGGAAAGTGGTCAAGTAAATTCAGTGACTACAGAACACAGAGAGGAGGGCAGATACATGTGCAGTGGAGTCACATATTCTACTGTTCATACCTTTTACATTTGGAGACTGTTCATGCCTTTTACATTTGGAGAAATAGCTAGTGAAAACAAAATACTAAAAAAGTATTGGAAAACTAACGAAAAGTCCCTGAATAGTGACAGTTTTAATGAAAAGTCCTTTTTGAAGGTATAATGAATAGTGACAGTTAAAGGTAAAAAAGTGGTTTTTCGTTAAAAGTAAACAGTGCCAGGGGTGTTTTATTAAAGCTCCCAAAAAATATACTAACACTTGGATCGAACGACCAATGAGTCCGTTCATATATATTCTGAGTGAGCGGAAAGTTTCTGGGACCACTGAAAAATTACTGTATTTGGGGTTTCACTCAAGGGTTTTCCTTTTTCCTTTTCAGAACAACTACAAACAGGTACTACGAAACGTTTTCAGACTCCTTTGGCTGTCAGCTTTGCTCTTTAACCCTATCTATCAATTTTCTGCATGCATAAATGGGTCTTTTTCCTCCGTCTCCCAGTTATGTATTTATGACCCTTTTTTCCTTCGTCCTTTTCCGAGCTCTTTCTTTCTTGGCTTTTTTTTTCTTTCCTTTTTTATATGTCATATATGTGTGCAGCAGCTGCCATACAACTCCAAAGCATGCATGTGCATCACGAGATTGTTAATTTAATCTGCTTCTAATCTTCTAATTAATTAATTTGTGTCCGTGTGCAGCTTGTGTGAATGCTAGCGCGTTGCTTTTAATATTGCTTGCATGCGATATTAAGTTCTTAAACGTTTTTATGTCTGTTTTGTGTCTGCAAACATCGACCTTGGAAAACGAGGCCTCCCATCAAATTCATGATACTGCTATTAGATAAAAGACTCGAACGACTTGTACAGCAGTTTATGCAATTTTCTTGTGGTTATATACATCTAGATTGTTATATTATATATATACACACATAGGTATATAATTTAAAATAATCGTGTATATTTTCTGAAAGTTAAAAGTAAAATTGAAAGAGAAAAGTGAGGAAGCTTTCCCAGCTGGTTTCAGTTGTTTTATGTAATAAACAGCATATTCTGGGTCAAAAAGATTTTTTGGGCAAGCAAAAAAAGACTGGTTTGGTTGAGTACTTTGCAGAAAATAATGGGGATTCTCATATGGCCAAGTACAATAAGTGATGGTTGATACATCATAAATGTATATATAACAGGCTGAGGACCTGAGGGCTTGCTAGCTTGTGATATATCAGATGTAATTAGATGCGCATGCAAACATAAATAAGAAGAGGCAGAGGATCGTCCGGATGCTGAGCAATAAGATCTAATTCAGGCTAATTTCATTGATTTTGTTAGTTGGATACTTGAATTATATATGTCTGCCAACTTCACTGGACATAAAACCCAAACGTACAAGATCCATGTGATTTGTAGAGACTCAGGGCAAGTCACTGGTCGAATTTACTCAAAGACCAATACTTTACAAGATACGATCCACGTGTAGATTCGATGCCCTAGTAACTAGACGTTGAGAATGAAACCCATATCGATAGGAGGATGGACCTTCGATGAGCTTATAAATAAGTTCAATTTTTTCTATATTGTCAACTGATTTTATGGTGAACCCCAACTTTTTTCACTAGATAGTGTCTCCAAACCGTTTATTCCATCAAGCGAATGAGCACACAAAAGTGTGATTTCTTCTTGAATTGTAACGTTTAGTAAACTAAAAAGTTAAAAATGACAACTGAAAACATAAGGACAACAGGAGAATTTGAAGTCGGCAACAGAGACCAAGGGTTAAATTAGCCTTCTTTTCTAGTTGTTGACCGTTTAGAAATGGGTATAAAAGGCAAGAAGAATTGGGCTTAGCTACAGAACCACTAGGGCAGCCCAATTGAATCAATGCAGTATTAGTTTTCAAATGGATGGACCGACCCATATGCACATGTCTGCAATTCCTGGGTCTAAGTGACATTTCCAAATATACCCAACCCAGTATCTGGTCCTTAGCCTTACTTGGCCCAGTTTTGGGAGGGCATGTGGATGACCAATTAGTACAACTAGCCTCTTGGCTCCTCAATCCCTATATGATTTTCAATGCTCGTTTGAAACTGTTTTTAGAATGATTGAAAGCGTTTCATGTGAAAATATTTTTTGAACCAATATTTAGTAAAAATATAAGTGAATCTTGAAAAAGTACTTTGAGTGCTTTTGAAACCTAAAAACATTTTTTTTTATAAATATTTCAGTTATTTTAAAAGTCTTTTTCAAATGAGCACTCGTTCTATGACTTTTTTTTGTGAGTCCAGAAAAAAACATAAAATATTCCGCTTGAATTGTGAATGAAAAATATTGCCAAGCACACCCATGCTTTTTTTTTTTAGAAAGAACGATGAAAATGAATTGAAAATTTTAAATTTTAACAATAAGCACCAAATAAAAAATAAAGTAAATAGTACCATAAGTGATTTTTTAGTGTAAAATTAAAAATTTTTGTTAAAATAAACAGTACTGATACCTTTTTTCCTATTTTTTTACAGTTGAATTTAATAAATCGAAATATAATTAAAGAACATAGATAAACAAGTGCAAAGGAAAAAAAGTGTCTGAAAATTATTAGTTGAATACATACTCAGAAATGCTTTAAACTAATATAGGATTACAAAACAAAAACATAGGTAAATAAAGAGATTGAAAAAGCAAAGGTGAAAAAAGAGGCTGGTAAGACAACGTGAGATTACACCAGAAAGTCCACCGCCACAACCACCGTGGTTGATCAGTTGGTAAAGTTTTTGACGGTGGCACTGGGCTCAGTGGCCTTTGCGGCTGCAGACGGCTCGACGCTGGGAGACGGAGCGACCGGCTTCCCGGTAAGCTCAACCGGCAAATCCTTAATGCCCTTCAAATAAAACGTGTAAAACAGCTTGATGGGAAACACAATCTGCTTCACCTTGACTTGTCCGTACACTCCCTCGAAGATCCCAGATCCACCGGTCACGGCCATGTACGTGTCCTCGAAGGTCAGATAAGCTCCCTGAACTGAAATGTGGCCGTAGTCTCCGAAGTAGAAGCTGTAGATTGCCTCGTACCTGTCTCCTTTTTTCTCGGGAAAGTTTTGGATCAAAACGCACAGGCCTGCTGTGATTCCAAGACGTTTTTCCAAGTCGCCGGAGTAGATCTTGTTGCTGAAGGGTACGAGATCGCCGAGGGAGTTGACTTCTTTCTTGCTCAGTCTTAGGTATGCTGGGCTGCCTCTGTCTCTCTCGTTGATCTCGTACACATTCAGTTCTTGAACTTTTGCTGGAAAATTTTAAACGTAATTCATCAGTTGCTCGCTTCTAAAATTAAGTTTTTCTACAACTCGTTCAAGAAGCACTTCTGTTAATAATCACTTTTGCTAGAAGTGCTTTTATCATACAACGGCTGAATTTTTATAAAAAAATCCAAGTACTTCTTAGAAGACAACTTGGAAATGGTTCTACAAGTCAAAAGCACTTTTGAGTTTTACTGCCAAATTAAGTCAGAAGCACAATTTGCACTTCCAAAATTACAATCAAGCTACTAGTAAACAACGTTTATGATCATTAGAAACGCTTTTAGCAGTTCGAAAAGCAATCTCAGATGGTGCCTAAGTTAAGAATTGATCAAAAGCAATTGTAAATAAAGACATCACAAGTTAAATAAAAATAAAAACATGATCAGAAAATGGTAGCTGGAAAAAGTGCTCACTGGGTCGTGAAGAATCAGAGTCAGCTGGTTCCGTCTTCTTCTTGCCGAAGAAAGCTGAGATGGTGAAGTTTCTGGAGGTTGAGAGCGACTGCTTGGTAGATGCGGATTCAAGGGTTGGGAAGGAGCGAGAGAGATTGAAGCCCAACAGTCTTTGCACTTGAGAAGATGGAGGAGGAGACCTGATCGAGTTGGAGAAATGGAGGGACGACATCGCTTCGAGAGAGCTTGCAGACGCCATGGATAGCAGAGGAGATCGAGTCTCAGTCTCTGGAAGAGGAGGTGGATCGGAAAGTAAGTGGGAAAGTTCTGGCAGTGACGAGGATAAATTAGAATATTGGTTTGGTGTGGTGTTGGAAAATAAATAGTGAGATGGTGTGGGATTTATAGTGTGATGATGGCTTTGTTTAAGTTTATCCAACAGATCCTCTCCGGATTTTTTCGGAGATCTTTTTGGTGAGATCTTGAAAATTTGTAAATTATATCTGTTTATCGTATGTGGTGCAGTTAATTTTTTTATTAGGTATTGTTTATATTTAATTTTAAATAAAAAATTTAAAATAATTTCTAACCACACGATGTACGATGAACTTATATGATTCACAGATTTTCAGAATCCTCACAAAGAGAATCTAATGATAATCCGAATTCTAAGAAAGGTGTTGAACACGTGGGCTTTTTTGTGTGTGACAAGTGGACGTCGGTGCATGGTGGTCGGCGGGTGCCTTTTTTGGTCGGAGAAACATATTTTGTGGCAATCCAACTAGGATTTTGTTTCCTTAAGCTTAAACCTATGACTTTTTTTTCTGGACGGAGTCCAAACCCTGGTCTGTTTTAACCTTAACACATTAACTTATGCTCATAACTTGAAGAGAACTTTTGGTTAAAAACTTTCATGTCATGTCCCGGGTTATCACATGATACACACGAAATATACTATTTTATGTTAGTCTTCTTAAGGTAGATCTCTACCTTTTATTTGTTGCATTTGACAGAATCAAAGCCTTAAGTTATCATATGATTTGACCGTGACTTATTATCCCACCTCCATTTTAAGCCACCACGGAATAAATCCATTTTATGATACATCTACACTACTATTTATTTACTCTTTTTTTACAAGAAATTCCTTGCAAATGATCTATATTCATATCAGGATCAGTAAGTATGAAGTAAGGTTTAAGGAAAAGAGTAAGTAAAAAAAACTTTTTTGATAGAACGAGTGATTATCCAATTGGTTTAGCAATAACAAAAGAATTACTAGCAATATCGGCTGCTCCCACTAAAATACAAATACATATTATCGATCTATCACATTCGCGGCTGATGATTTTAAATCAAGCATGACATAATCAAATCTTCATTATAAGTTTTAAAATTCAAATTCATCTAACAATAATTGACCAGAGTTTTTCTTGGTTAGGGAGTGATTGGGGAGAAACAATTATTTACAATTGAAAAATCTCAATGTTAAATAATTATTTACAGGCATTTTGCGGTTCCATAAGCAGTTGCATACTTTGCACTTTCGCCTGGTCAAACATGATACTCTCGAAGGTGACTGGCTGCCTGACCTCGGCTGGGGAAAATTCATTCGTCCTAAAAACACGTGCTGAAAGCTACACCGCCGTGGAGACTTGGACGGTAAGCGAATGCTTGTGCATGACAAACATGGTCGGTAATTTTAGGGAAGAAAAGGAGTAGTGCCAGGTTAACATGTTGTCAAAATTTCAGCACCGGTTCTAGTAATCAGAATGGTATGTTCAAACTGCGCAGCCGGGCTACCGTCCGCGGTCAGCGTCGTCCAATTGTCCGGCCACGTTTTACACTCGATGCTTCCCATTGTAAGGATGGGTTCTGCACCAAAAGAGAAATAACATTTTGTGTGCAAAGGATCATAGGCCAGAATTCTACTGTCGCATGCTCAAACTTAAGATCTTGAATTTATGCCGCGTCGCTTCAGTAAAATTTATGCATGTTTTACAGGCGACTTTACAAACTTGAAGAAGATAAAGTTGTAGGCATATTGATTTCTGAGTAAGGAAAGTAGTGCACTCACCAATGGTAAATGTTTGACCTTCAACCATGGAACCAGACTGGTCATTACCTGTGAAAAAATACATGACAATTATAAGCAGTTCATGTCTCGGAGGTAAAGATAGTAACGAAGGTTTAATATCGAGTAGTGGCTTACGGTGATGTAATATTAATGGTTCAGAATGAAATACAGTCCCTACACCGTGCCCAACAAAGCGCTCTACTACGCCATAACCATATTTTTCGGCATGTTCGCTGAAAATGAACCAAATGAAAACTTATGAACAAGAGAAGGAATTGTGCATTTTTGTTCAATGGTGTAAAATATGCAGTTCTTTCCGGTCGAGGATTGACACTCAATCATCTAAAAGATGTCCAGAATAAGTTCTTATCCAATGTATCACAAGGCGGCGAAGCAAACCTAATTCTCTTTCCAATTTTCTTGAAGCTAGCACCGTCCTTGCAAACTGCTATGCCTTTTTCCAAGCACTCTTCGGTTACCTGCCACCAAGATATATTGGTAATGCATAAATTGGACGTCTGTAACAAAATCAAAGCTTAATACGGAATAGATATGTAGTATATTCCTAAACAGATACGAAACTCAGATGGACGTGAATGATAAAACCATGCTTCTGAATAATTACAAGATGCAACACTATCAAGCAGAAAAAGTTTACCTTCACTAGTCGTTGGATTGATTCACTGACCTCCCCACAAAGAAAGGTCTTCGATGTGTCTCCATGATATCCCTGTCAAAGTAGACAGCACCAAATGTACTGAATCAGACCATTCATTATTGAATAATAGGAAATGGTACAAGAACTCAATGAACGAAAATACCCCACTGATTGCATCATACCATTCGTTATCGAATAAAGGAAATGAAGCTTCGATAACAACCATTTTAATGAATTCACACATTAAACTACAGATAGCTGGCAGATAAATAGTATTTGTAAATGCAGATCTCGATAGATAAATAATCAGGAATCTACGTTAAAATCAAAATTAAGCGAATGACATAAAAAAAATTCTGGGAGCCGATTTGGTTAGAGAAAGGATACAAATGAGCTAAAAAGATGAAAGTCATAAAATCAGGAGCGTACATTTAGGTAGACCGTCACATCTATGTTGATAATGTCTCCACTCTGCAAAAAAGATTACCATTAGTGAGGTATGACATGAACACATGTATGCAAGGCGCAATGTGCAATGTAGTCTTTGAAACCTGTAACTGTCGAGAATCAGGAATTCCATGGCACATGCACTCGTTAACAGATGTGCATACACTCTTCGGAAATCCTCCATAGCCAAGTGGTGAGGGATAGGCACCAGCATCAATAATCATCTGGTGCACTGCTATGTCAATTTCATTAGTTGTTATTGACGGCTGGAAGGATGTAAAAAGACGTTAACAGAATATCAAAAAACCCCTATGCATACAATTAAAACGCCAATGGCAACAAACATAAGTTGTATCAAAGGAGTAAGATAAGACATTGAAGAATAAAAGTACATTTACTATTTTTTATAAGAAACAAAAAGCTGAGACTTCAAATATCCAGAAAAAAAAAAACGAAACTGCAAACCTAAATTCAGATAGCGGAAAATTGGTAACTAATACGAGTAAAAACTGTGCTTAAACCCAAAATTTTCTAGAATTTGACATCGAGTTGGACTCACTAACTTTGGAAGTCAATTGAGCTCAAAATCTGTGGAAGTCTCAATCTCTCAAACATATTTTGCAAGTGATAGTTTGGCACCACCGAACATACATGTACAAACCTTGTAGACAAACACAATTTGACAGCGACTTGTAGGAGCTGAGAAGCTTACCGTAACCAACTTTCCTGCAGATTCTAAGACGCGAGCAGCAAGCTCGCACGCAGCTCGCATATCAGCAATGCCTTCAGAACCAGGAAATTGATGTTCACTGGCAATTTCTGGCAATATAGATGAACCAACATAAGGAGGCCTCGGAATGTGATCAGGAACGGGAAGTTGTGGCGACACCCTTCCACGCCTCAATGGCGGCCTTCTTCCAATCTTTGGCGCAAGCTGCCGTGTCTCACGCTCTCTACACACTATCCAATTGTCAACTTAACGGAATAAACTGAATCGAATTTTCATTTATATTTTTTTTCCACCAAATATATGTCAAATGGCATTTCTCATTACCTCAAATTATCAAAATTATCACTAATTGCAAGCTACAATATTCCAATTTGTTTGAAATCCGAGGTTTGAGCGAATTGTAAGACTTGGTTGGAACAAACAGGAGCGGCGCGTACCTTTTAATTCTCATGGCCTCCTCCAACCCCGAAAGTCTCCGAGCAAACACACCGAGGTTCTTCCGACAAAACGATTCTTTTCCTGAACACATATAACATATAAAACAACGTAGCTAAACCAAACGATAACGATGAACATTCACAGAGGAAAACGAGAAACCGGACCATAGGTGGAGAGTGAGAAGCTGAGTGGGGACCCGGCGAAGAGAGTTGACTTCGTTGAACTTAGTAAGACTTGGCCTTGGCAGCCATGAGAAGGAGCTGAGAGTTGCAGACCTCCGGCGACTGCCATTTTCCCTCTCTGTAACTCTTGCTCTTGCTCCTCCTTGCACAGAGAGGAAGAGGAAAGTGGGTGAGGGAGTGGATAACGTAACGGAATCAGTGGAGTTTTGGGTTGGTTTTAAAATTTGGATGAAAAAGGGGCTTTTTTGCAATTTATTGGGCCTCAACCATTCGACGTCGTTGTGTTCGGCGTTGTTATGATAAAAGATGCTTGGACTTTGCGCTTTTTATTTTTGACCAAGGCCCAACACACCGCTTGTGGGCCTTCCACGAAATTGAAGTCCAACTTAAATTCGATGCTTAAATGTAACGACTACAATGGCATTTTCATTTACCTGTAATGAAAATTGTAATCATTTCGATTTTTAGAATTTTTACTTTTACCATAATATGATTATTGAGATATTACACATGAATACAAAAGTGCAGGATTCTGACTACAAATCCATAACGTAGATACATGAAAATTTGAAATCATATCAATTGGATGGTTAGTTTATCTCATTCTTAATCATTATTTTATTTTCTTGGTTCATGATTTCTCTCATTCTAAGTAAGTAAATATGCAGACAAACGATTCAATCCAAGCCGACTTCTATAAAAGAAAAAAAAAAGAAAAAGTCGAGTCAATACGTTCGGTTTTCAAAGTCAACTCAACATACACTTCTTTGTTAAACCCAATTTCTTTTTTTTTTTATAGCCAAAATGACCTTTGAGATTTGTATAACTCTTCACTTTGGTCTCCGAGGTTTGAAATCAATAGAAGTGGTCACTGAGTTTGTCCACTATCAATCATTTTGGTCATGCCGTGAAAAAATTTCTTAAATAAGGAGCAAAATGATAAAAATATCCTCAATTTAATAAACAATGGGCCAAAATAATTTAACAAAAAATTGAGGGTACTTTTGTCATTTTATCTTTATTTAATGGCAATTTTTCAAGAAATCAAAATGATTGATGGTAGACAAATAACCACTCCTATTGATTTCAAATCTCAGACACCAAAGTAATGAGTTACGCAAATCTCAATAATCACTTTAGCTAAAAAAAACTTTTTTTTTATTTGTCCAGTCCGATCCGGGTCACCAATTTATGTACTAGTATGCCCACCCACCCTAACCCTAATGGAATCTAAATTTGAACAAAACGCGTTCATACGGAAGAATGGGCCAGGCGATGGCGAGTGGAATATTATGGTTGATTGACAGAAGGAGAAAGTTGAAAAAACACAGCCAAAAACCAAACTTTACGACCGACTTGCCGGAAGAAAAATCTGGATTTTGGATTTGGGGTGCCACCGACGCCAATTGCACGTAGTCAAACCCATGCATGGCCACAACAACGTCAATTATTTCTCACACAAAAATGATCTGAAAGATATTTAATGTATCAATCACGGGATTGTATATTCCTTCACATAAACTACATCTTCATGGAAGTTACGACGAACCACAGGACAGAACATGCAACAATGCAAGATTGGAAGTAATGTTGTTGCGAACAAATTAAGTACAATTAATCTTCAATATTTCCTCTTAGGTACAGTTAATTAATCTTCACTACTCCCTCTTATCACTATATAAAATACAAATGTTTTGCCATTTGAACTCGTCAAATATTCATTATAACAAGTCAATATAATCTTATGTGATTCTACAGACCGATTCGCATCATACTATAATAGCATATAAAGTATCATCTCTTGAGTAGTTCTTTTAGTGTTTATAGGATATGGTTACGTAACGTTATTATTCTACTTAAATTATAGGATAAATAAGAAAAAATACCTCAATTATTGGTCTCACAACACTATCATACATTATCTTTTAAAATTGACAATGTCATACCTCATTTTTAGAATTTGGTCCAATGTTCTATCTTCCGTTATTTGGCCGTGAATTTTTCAGTTAAATGCTCCGCCTTCTCCACACACCCATCTTCCTATCACGAACCTAGCAATGGCAGCATAGACGAGATCTGGGATTTTTTTTTTTTGGGTTGCAGGTAGTTGGTGCGAGGGTGGGTGCAAAGGGTTTAGGGAAGACAGGAGGGGGGAAGAAAGGAGTGGGTAGGGAAGATGAAGATGGGCGTTTTTTTTTCTTTTCTAGATTGCAGGTTGGGCTCGGGTGGGGGAGGGGGTGTGGGTAGGGGGAAAGACAAATTGGATTTTTTTTCTTTTCTTTTCTTTTTCTGGGTTCCGGGGGGGGGGGGGAAGAAAATGAAGATGGAGGAGAACAGGGAGGAGGGGGGAAGGAGGAGGGACGAACTGAGAGTTGTTTTCTTTTTCCTTTTTTTTTTAACTTTTCTTTATTATTTTAATATTTAAATAATTTTTTTAGTTTTTAATAATATATATATATTTTTTTTAATAGAAAGTGGGCCTCTAATCAAGTCACGTTAGCATTTAACTGAAAATTTCACAGCCAAGTAACGGAAGGTATAATATTGGACCAAATTCTAAAGATGAGGTTTATTAACACATCCTAAAACTGAGACATAATAAGCACAGTCCACTTCCATTATAACATGTGAAATAATATATTACGTGACTAGTGTTTTCGATACCTATACAAATTTCTCCCAATATTCATGAGGATGCATATATTGACCATTTATATGGTAATATTAACTTTCAAAGTGTACATGTGATATTTCTTTACGTTAAATATTTTCTTATTGCCAATGAGGGAATGGTCGATGGTGACGCCGTACGGTGTACCTGGTTAAAGATTTCCGATTATGGAGATGTCAACTAATCAGTATATATAATTGCAACAACTTATTCAATGGTCACTTGCTCGACCAAAACACTGAAACACATGTGGAACTGCCTACAAAATTTGATTAAGAATACGAAAGATTTAACCTACCTCTTAATTAGCAGCGCAATGTTATGCGTGTGATTTGTAAACGAAATTATTAAGAGTGTGGTTCCTTGTCAATATTCGGGTTTATCTTTCATGTTATTAATTTGCGATTAATTAGTATCTCCAAGTGCAGCGCTGAATGATTGAGTAAAGTACAAGAATTAGAATTTATAATAGAACAATACTTGGCTACTTAAATATGAGTAGGAACTTATACTCAAAATTATTTGTTGTCAATTTATAGAACTTTGTGTTTATAATAAGAACCGTTCATATTATAAACCACCTTATAAAGATCACCTTTGTAAAAAATTAATTAAAATTAAAGTCGTTTAGTCATCAAACTGTTTAAAAACAAATGAACAATATTCGTAAAAACATTATGAACCGTCTATATATTTGTTATAATAGATTGACTAAACAACCTTAGTTTTAATTTATTTTTTGCAGAGATAATCTTTACAGTGTGATCCATAGTATAAACGGTTCTGATCATAAGCACAAAGTTATGTGATTAAAATACTAAGAGTTTTAAATAGGAGTTTCTACTTATTTTTTAGTAGCTAAATATTGTTTTTTTTATAATATGTCCGAACTATAAGAAGTAACTAAGAATTAAATTGGATAATTATTATGACAGCCTATCCCTAAAAAATTATGATTTTTATAGTTTTAATAAGTGAATTTACGTTATTGCCCTTGAGACGTGGAGTTTGACTTGTTGACTGCCTTGTAGTGACATGTGAGGTTCGTCTTCTTGGCATATTCTCGAAGTACTCGTCGCTACGGACGCGCGGGCGCAGACAAAACGTAATTTGGAGTTATAACGAAGGAGTGATTAACGTTTGAAGTTGGAGACATTTTAGAAATTTAATTATTTTTGGAGAGTTTCAGATTTTGGGGAGAAAAATCTGGGGTGCCCATATGCGTGGCCCAGATTTAAAGGCAAATAAAATGGATGGTTGGGATGAAAAGGAAATTAGGAGAATAAAAGAGATAAATGGAGCAATTAGGAGAAGAGAGAGAAGGAGTGGACCAATGAGGGAGGAGAGAAAAGAGGAAATGAGAGAAAAAGGGGGGAAATCGGGTTTCCCTTGACCTGCAAATTTGACCCGTTTCTTCATACTTTCCGGTGGTTTTCCACCGGATTTCCCTCGAATTAGACCGAACCACCACCTAGAAACCCCTCCATAACCTTCCTTCTTCTCATTTCACCCCTTAAATCATGGAATTTGGTCTTGAAATGGGGACAAGCACACCCGTGGTTGAGTGACGGGTTGTAGACGAAATCCATCAATTTTGAAACAATTTCATGCAATTACCTACACCACTAGACTCCCTTAGAACCCAGGAAGAAAGCCCAAGCAATGGATGGAGCATCGGAGTTGATTTGGATGTCGAATTGGAACACACCCATTTCTAGGGTTCTTGACCGGTTTGACGAAATTGAAGGCTTTCCAGTCCAAATTGGACTTTCTCGAATGTATGAAAGTTGTTCTACTCACTGAGATCTTTAATTATGAAAATTTTGGTAATTTTTAGTGAAAGTTAAATTTTCCGGCGAGCCGGGGCGGCCAACCGCCACCCGCGCCTGAGGGCTGCCAACGCTGTTTTTAGGTGATATTAAATGCCTTGAGTTTAGTTTTGATAATTGAATGACGTAGATTGAACGTTAGAGCCTAAACTAGTTAGGATACGTTAATTAGCGATGATATGAATCGACGATCCGACCGTTGGATCGTCACCAAACTTTGATATCTTGTGATACGTAATATTTGAAGAATGTAGGAACTTACGGATTGGCAATCCGACTTACGGATCTTTCTGAATTAGGTTTGTAAGTTAGAAAAATAAAATGTTAACCGTCACTCGATTTTTGGCAACTGGCAGAGATCCAGCTGTTGGATCGTGATGAAACTTTAGGATAATGTCCTAGAGACATAATGTGAATCTGTAGAAGTGGCGGATCGGAAATATGATATACGGATCTTCCGAATCTATTTTGTAGGAAAGCGTTATACGTAAATTGTATATTTTATCGATTCAAATTCTAAGATTTCATTTAATAATTGTTCTAGGCGCCGATCATTTTGACGGCTCAATGGTTATGCTAGGGAGTTGGCGTGGACTCCAGGTGAGTGGGCAGCTATTTTTCTGTATATACCTATATATTACTATTTTTCCCATAAAATGAAAATGAACGTTTATGTGATTTAAAATGTCATGCAAAGTATCCATATATTATATTAATGCATTAGTGATTGCATATATGTATGATGGTGCAGCGGACGCACAGGTAAGTGTCAGGTAAGTTTAATTACTGTTATGTTGAGAATGAAATGATGTGATGCGATGTGATTAGAGCTCATATACTTGCACATTGATATTAGTGCTCCCGCCCAGAGATAGGGGTATAGTCTTTCACGTGTTGTTCACCTCCCGCACTGCATGCTCGCCTTGGATCCAAGTTAGGTGCACAGTCCTGTCGTATAGACCACTATAAGTGGGTTCGACTCGTAAGTGACCCTCGAATCCTTCGCACAGTCTTCACGTGATTGTAGCACTAGAGCATACTTATATATATTCAGTGATGATGAGTAGACCACTAGTGGTGATATTGATATGTGTGCAGGATTGATACACATGATATGATGAGTTGATTATGAGCTTATTATACAGCCGAGGGCTGAGTTTATATTGAGATTGATTATGAGTTATATATACGGCCGAAGGCCGAGATGATTACCCGACATCTAAACACATCCACAGAGTTTATGATTGAGATTTTAGTTATGATACTTTGGCATGGCATACATTTATACTTTCCAGCATGATTTCGAGATTTATATATATACGACGATTATATACTTTGATTATGGGAAACTATACAGGTTTTACGGAGAGGGGTTATAACTTTTGAGAAAAGAATGATTTTGAAAGGATTTGTTTTGCTGACCCACTCAACTTTGTTTTTCGGCCCTCCAGGTTTTAGTTGCCGAAGTTCTTATCAACGAGGATTCTTGGCAAAACTGAAGATTGGTGTTTATCTCTGAGGGTATAATTCTTACCCACTTTACTGTACTTTACTTATGCTCTGTCATCACGTGTGAGATGGGTCTGCTCCCGCTCACCAGTATACTCTGGTAATTAAGCACTTTTAGGTTTAAATTTACTCACATTTCCCACATCACCATACTTTATGGCTTCGTCACCTTTCAGGTGTCGGCCAATACAGCTCGATTCGGCGTCCTAGTGGACATTCCGGGTCGGGGTGTGTCAATTATTTCGAAGGGAAATATCTTTGAAACATCGACATACGATAATTTCACTTATGTGTGTTCTCCTGTAATTTTAAAATTTCCAACCAAAAAAAATAGAATCTAAAACAATCTTTTTCTTTGCCATCCATATTTAGAAAATTTTCGTTCTTAATTAGCTCAACTTCATACCCAATTTTGTACATGCCCCACCACAATGATTTTCTCATCTTATATTCTTAATTAATGGAGATATTATTTGCTTCATATGCTAGAGAAATTTGATATTGTGCCGAAAAAATCGGTGGCAGAGTCAACATAAGATCGTTGGTTGCCTTTGATTCCAATACTTTAAAAATCCGATTGTATTTGTTTGTGTACTATCCCTTATAAATAGCGAGGATAAACTAAATAGCAACATCATGCTCCTCTTACTTCTCCTATTTTCTTCTATCATCTTTGTCTTCATTTTCTCTGTTAATGCATTCAACTCTTGTGCGAACCATGTGCTCGTTGGAAAACCTTAATTGACAAGTTTTGTCGGTCTTTACTTTTACTCCACAATATCCTCCAACCACTCTAGATAAACCTCTATTGAATAATAGTTGTCGACATATGTTGACATAAACTTTCAGTATATGTTGGTAGAAATTAACAAGACTTACTAGGTGCTCGACCAAATGGTCCAATTAAACGTTTTTAGTCAATATCATGCCTCCATTAGTTGAAAATTCTAACTTCGTCATTGAAAAAAAAATAGTATGATATACTAATTGTCATAAGACAATTGGTTGAAAATTCATAATTAGTATATTGGATTATATTGTAGGAAAACTAATGAAAATGACTTGAAAACTTTGAATTTTAACGATAATGACAAAATAAAAGGTAAAATAAATAGTATCATGATTAAATTTTTAATATAAAAATATAATTTTTTATTAAAATAAACAATACTGATAATTTTTCAGTAAAACCTTCTTATATTGTTGACGCGCTAGAAAAATTTCTCCGTATGCTGCTAATGGAGTGAACTTGAAAGTAAGAAAGCAAAATATCTCCTTCATTACAGCTGGCAACCTATAAGCCTACTAGTATAGCCAATGTATTTCTATTACTACTTGCCTTCATGGTCCTTCATAGATTTCTGTCATCCATTGCACCGTTTTTAGGGGTGTGCTATCCACACACTCTTTTTTACTTCTCACACACCCCTATTACTTTTTGTCCGTTAGATCTTCTTCAATTCATCAGATCCGACGGCCGAAATCCAAAAAAGTGTGAGAGAAGTAAAAAAGAATGTGTGGATATCACACCCCGTTTTTGAACACATTTTTTTATCCAATAAAGTATATGTTTCCTAACGAAAGCAAAAAAGATTTCTCAACTAACGTGACGTCTCAACTTTAAATCCATTGAATATAATCAATTTTTAACTAATTCTCATCCTATCTGTGTTGCTAATTATCCCCCTTTTATTTATTTCCACTTGTTCACTTTAAAAGCCATCATTATTAGAGACATATACTACATGATTTAAGAACGTTATAATTGTAAATGTTAAAAGATAAATGTCAAATATTAATTGAATGATTGACATGTTAATGTCAATTTTTCTCTTCTTTCGACTTATTCTTTTTGTTATAATAATATTTGTTTGACTCGTTTTTAAAATGAAATCAATTAGAATAATTTTTCATGATTTATAATTGGTGCATTTGTCAAAATTAGCAGGAAAATTTGTAAGAATTGTAAGATGCCAAAAAATTGTAAGATTGGGAGAGAGGATCTTTTGTGAGAATCCCGATGATTCTCCAATCACATCTGTTCATCGTACATCGTGCAGTCAGTTTTTGTCAGGTACTGTTTATATTCAATTTTAAATAAAAAAATTACAATAATTTCTGACTGCAAGATGTACGATGAACGGATGTGATTTGAGGATTCCCGTAATCCTCACAAAGGATTCAACGAGAATACTCATTTGATTTTTCATGGCCAATTGAAGCCAAATTGTCCCCTGATTACCTTTCTGAAGCTACAAAATGTTCCTTCCACTTCCATACCTAACCCTCCCTTAACAAATCAAACATTAGAGCGAGAGATATTTTTGGAAAGCAATCCGTTTGCCTAGCTAGCAATAGAAACAACTAAAAAATTGACTTATCCTTTGAAAATTCAACTTGAAATTTTCTTTTATCAAATTAATTTGTTGCACCTAATTTCAAAAGCTTTGCTTTCTTCAGCTCAGCCTTTCTTTTTTTTGGTCATCTAATTTACATTTCACGTTTCTTGCAGCTTCACAAAATGCTAGGAAAAAAAAAAAAAAATTAGAAAATGCTACAAAGCTCCAATGATCCTTGGCTTCTTGCCAAACTCTAAATCCAGTAACTCCATCTCTCTCATTCTCTTCCCAATATTATTATTGCAACCTCCGCCGATTGCAGCAGCTGCAGCAGCATCCGCTGACCCGGCCCCGCTGCTCCCAGGTATTTTGAATATGTTGACCCCAAATAGCCGAACCATCTGAACCGGACCAACCTGAACCGGGCTTGACCCATTATTGTTGTTATTATTCACACTCATCCTGGTCTTCCAATCAATGTACAGCTGCTTGTCCGGTCCGGTTGACCTCTGAAAGCTCACGATGTCCCCGGCCATCAGATTCTTCTCCTTCACGAACCGGCTCCACCCTTTGGTCAACACGTAGCTTTGACTGCTGTTCCAGTAAGAGTACCGAAACCTCCACACTTTGCCCCCGACATCCTCAAAATTCAAAAGCACTCCTTTGCAAGCGGAAGAAGCGCTTACCGTTACGGCTGCAGCGCTTCCGCTTTGCAAAGGAAAGTGCTTTTCCGCGTGCTGCTTCGGGATCACGAGGCGGTTCAGTTTCCCGACATCGCTCGGGGTCACGGCTTTTTCGAAAAGATGCTCACGCGCCTTCGGGACTCGACTGTTGTCCGTGCCGAACAGGCCCAGTGATCCGTTGGTCCGGGACCGCTTCCCGTAAGCGCAGTTGTTGCGCTTGCTCTGTTCCAGCTCGTCATTGTAAGTGTGCTTTCGCAGCATGTCGACGATTTCGGACTTAGAGTGGGAGCTCAGAAACGCGGCCTCGACGTCGTCGTTTTCTTCGTCGGAGGAGGAAATGGGTTCGGCGGATGAGGGCTTAAAGTTGGTGACGGCGTCGCGCCCACGGAAGCGCTGTGCAGCAACGTCGTAGGCCCTGGCGGCCTCGTCCTCTTCGTTGAAGGTACCCAGCCAGACGCGCTGGTGCTTCTCGTAAATCTGGGCACCCCAGCGTCCGTTGGGCTGCGGGACCACGCCTTTGTACTTGGAGGAAGGGAGCTTCCGGGACTCGGCCTCGACGCCGCCAGTGCCGCCGCCGCTGCTGAGCTCGGAGTCGAGAATCACGCTGCTGGCGCCGCTGCCGACGCGGCAGAGGCTGGCCACTTGGGGTGCTGACTTGGCAAGTGGGTCCACACGCGTAACAATATGATGGAGTGGGGAAATGGATATTGAGTCGCTGCTTGTGCTCTCTTCTATGCTGCTTATTCCGTCCATTTTTCTTGTTTGTTGATTATGTCTGTTGTGTGTTCGAAGGAGGAGAGAGAGAGAGAGAGAGAGAGAGAGAGAGAGAGGTGAGATAAGAAGGTGCTTTTGAGAGAGAGAGAGGTGAGGAGGGAGGGCGGACTTGATGAAATGGTATTGTTTGAAGGTTGGATATATATAGGAGGAGGGGGTGTGGTATTTGGGATTTACTTGTTAAGTATGTTGTATGTGGTGTTTGCCAAAAAAAAAAAGAAGTATGTTGTATGTGGTTTTAATATTATTATTCATGTGGAAATATATGGAGATATCGGGATGTGGTTGTGGTGGGTCAACCCAGAGGATTGGGA
The DNA here is from genome assembly GCA_963580275.1 of Crataegus laevigata. Taxonomy (NCBI): domain Eukaryota; kingdom Viridiplantae; phylum Streptophyta; class Magnoliopsida; order Rosales; family Rosaceae; genus Crataegus; species Crataegus laevigata. Next base: position 3,083,712 of record OY756940.1, read on the forward strand.
AGGCAAAGTAAAGAGCTAGGAAGGTTCATTCTGTGTGAGTGAGTAGAGATTTTTTAGTGTGACCGATATATGAGATAGTACACGATATGTTACTATATAAATAATGAGATATGTATGTTAAAAAGTTAATAATTTAAAAAATAAAATTTTCTATCACTTATGTAAAAACCGTAATGTATTTTCAGTGGTCCGGTCACAATGCAAAATTTCTCGTGAGTGAGAGAGGGAAATATAGAGAACGGGGAAAACCGTTGGCAACTAGGGAATAACATAGAAGTCTTATCTATTCACGATAATAAAACGGCAAAATAAAATCAGAAGACGAATTCCATCAAACAAAACCAGTAAAAAACGAAGCATGATGTGCAATGGGCAACAATGGGCAACAGCAGCTTCTTCCATCAAACAAAACCATTAGAAGAGAATATGCCTAGATATTATTTGTATGCAATTGCTAAGTGTGACTTTATTTTCTTCAATATAATATATATCTTCCTCTTTGTTTTTGGAAATGAATTATTTATGAATTCCTTCCTCCTAATCTAACAAGTATGATAATTTAGACCGTTAAATTTTGATCAAACAGCTACAAACACGAACTAATTTTAAAAATTATAATAATTGTAATCGTTAAATTAATTTCAACTGTCTGAATCTTCGAACTTGATAAATTAAAATAAATCTCTTTTTATTTTTATTTTTTATATATGCAGTAGCTTGGGATGCTAGATAGCTAAGAGTATGTGTGGGAGGTGGGGTGTGTATGTGAGGTGGGTCCCAATGAAGCAAGTTGGTGGGGTTCACATGAGTGTGGACCTTGTCTCAGTTTAAGTTCATCCCCCCTGAAAATCATTTATCCTGCATGCTTCTCCCACCCTCCAGCATGGCCTCTCCTCTATTACCATCACCTCAATTTATTATATAAATAAATGCAAAATTGTATCATTTCTTTTCGATCTATTATGCCCGTAAACCGTCAACATGAGTTTAGTTGATTAAGACAGTGTGACTGCTAGTTACATTTGAGTAATTCAAATACTTGTTAGTCAATGTGGTTGTAACTTGTATTGTATGTGATCAGTTGATCAAAATAATATGTTTTACAAATAAAAATGCAAATCTTATCTGAATTGCGAATAATATGGGATGCTCGATCAAAATGTGCAGATAAATGTCAAGCTATGATTTGGTTTTTGGTGTGTTGCTTTTATTGCTCAAAATAGAATGCAGATAAACATTGAGAGAAGGCTTCCATTCCACTAACAGTCGGAAGTAGGATGGGTTGTGGGGCTAAAGTTAAATCAATGAGAGAGAGAGAGAGAGAGAGAGAGAGAGATTAGAATTGGATAGGCATTGGAGGATTGAAGTCTCAAAACAAAGGGGCGGAGGGCAAAGTCTCGTCCAACAAGAAATTCCCATTTCTCTCTCTACAACCCCACCAGGCTCTGACCTGGCACGATTTGATTCGTCCTTCCCCTACTTTGGCGTTTTGTCTTATTGCCTAGGTTCAACCATCTCGATCTCCAAAAATACAAAACAAAATTATAAATTAATTGTTTAAAAATCGTACACTGTATGCATAAATGTATCCATCTCCTGCATTATTTCCAACCAACATTGACATTTCTCCCTCCAAGTGGAGATCTACTCCAAGTGGCTACCTAGCCTTGTTTACTAGATCCACTCCCTCTACATTGTTCATGCACAATCACCCCTATTATTCTTTTCATGTCATATTAACTTAATTAAAACCCAAAATGTCATAAATCGGTGTGACAACAAACCAGAAAAGTACGTGAAATCTGATCATCCGGTATACCATACCGAAGCATATTTTTCATTTCTTAATTATTAATAAACGCATAATACATTGACACGAAATATGATAATCCTCGCTCCCTTCGTATTTATTCTTTGTAACTATTCATGCCCTCAGGATTTGGGTTTCATTTGGAACGGGGATCACAGACAACCTAATCAGACGGTGTTGAACCTGCTATCCGGTATTCAGTGGGTCCAACCACTTGGGTATGTTTAATTTTCACCAATGGTAGACTAATACAATGGGTTAGGAAGTGAGGTGAGGTGAGGATTTCATTTCAAGTGAATCGTGATATTATATTATGTATTTTAAGGGTTTAATGTACGGACGAGCCCACGGTCTTCTGGGGGTCCCGCTGCCGCATGCAACTTGCCAAAACCGGAGCGCTGAAGACGGTGGGTCAGCTTTTTTTGGACTGCGCCTATGTGGACTTGTTGTTTTCTGATTGTTAACGTGCATCTTGCTTTCTCTAAGTGATATTCACACACTTTATTTTACTTTGCACACGTATTTTTAGTTTTTGGCTTTCGGATTGAATGAATTGAAGAAAATTAACAGACAAAAATGATCAAAAAACGTTTGAGAAGTAAAATGGAATGTGTGGATAGCACATCACTTTTTTTTTTCTTTAAATCTAAACAACCGGACGTACGGTATTCTTGTATGCTGTCTACGGATATCCTGTCTTTCCGTTATGTTATTGGATAAAGATTCTCTCCTCATTTTTCTCATCCACTTCTATCTTCCTATTGTTTGTGTGGTCACGATTAAGTCATGTCAATATTTTATATTCTTTTTTTATAGAAATAATAAAACAAAAAAACGTGGTTTAACCGTGACCACACAACATGAGAGGATGGAAGTGGATGGGATAAAAGGAGGAGAGAATCCTCCTCCTATGTTATTGCCGCTCCTTCCAAGTGGGAAACCAAGAGTATAAGCATCAATTTTGTTAAAATAATTTTTGAGATTAGCATAACTTATTATTTGGAACATTGAGATTTTAAATCAATAGAAGTTGTCACTAAATTTGTCTACTGTCATTTTAATCATTTCGAAAAATGTCTTTGTTAAACAATAACTAAAATAACCAAAATACCCTCAATTTAATAAACAATTGGCCAAAATGATTTGGGTTTAAAGGTATTTTTGTCATTTTATTCTAATTTAATGGAGATTTTTTCTAAAACGATTAAGATGATTGGTGGTAGACAAGTTCAGTGACCAATTCTATTAATTTTTAATCTCAAATACTAAATTGAAAAATTATGTCAATTTCAAGAACAATTTTGACTAAAAAGCCTCAATTATTTGATGTGTTTGAGGTGCATCCTCTCCAATAAACTTGTTTGAGTTCTGATCGTACAACAAATACATTTCTCTATACAACGTTATTTCTTTTCGTATTTGTTTCGTGTTGATTACAAACTGCATATCTAACGGGTCGCTTGTTGATATTCGCTTTAGCACGAAAATTGCCGAATCCAACTAATTATTAATGGTTAACAGGTGACTAATTTTTTTTATTTTTAAAGGTGACTAATTTGCTAAGCGATTAGGTCACCACTCATTAGGTTGCCACATTAGTGTGTTTGTACGTCATTTCCTATCAAATCCAAACATTAAACATATGCAGCATATATATCCAAAGCCGACACACAAAAAGTTAAAATCGTGCGTCACGTATCTTCACTTTTCTGTGCCATTTTAGATCTTTCGGGGACTCGGGCTAATTAGATCATTAAGGCCATAGATATATATATTATCTTATCGGAATAATCACTCGCTTGCTCCCACCAAGCTCTCTGCTTACTCTTCTTAATCTCTCTTATTACCTTTAATCATCATCACAAATTATTCCCTAATTGGTTTTGAAGTTTCTCGCTCTCTCAATGGTCCCTCCCTAATCACCATTTGCATATAAAATTACATGGTTTATCTCTTAGGCGGTAGCAGCCTTGATCACCATGCCTATCCTTCTCACATTTAGAACATTTAATTAATATATATGCTCCTTAATTAATCCGATTAAGACATTGTTCAGGTGCTTTACTTTTTCACCTTTTCATTAATAAAGTAATTATAGCTGAGGTAAAGAATAAACACTTTTCCATCAACTATGTGTCACACCCTTATCGTAGATTAGCCACACTAATATTTGATTAATCCGAAATAACAAATATATAGTGGAGGTAGTGACGAGGAACCTCAGTTCCCATGTCGTGATATCCCAATCTAGTTAGTGCTTAAGTGACTGATACCAAAAGTTAAATGAAAGGATGTATTTATCTGTTTCTCTTGTAATTATAAATCGAGCAAGTACGAGTGACTTTCTGAGAAGTTCTTGTGTTGCATCCCTCTTCTTTTGCCAACATTGATTTTCGCTAGACCAAAGTCAATGTTTGAGTTTCAGTTGCCGACGACAATCCTTCTTAATTAGCGATTTGTAAAAACCAATAAAAAAAAGCTAGAAGCTAAATATAAAATGAACAAAAGTTTTTGTGATATCTATAATGATATATATATTTATATATTTGTCGGCAGTTTCTGAGCCGTTAGGGCATTTTTCAGTTGGTGGTGGTGACTGAAGATCACTACGCCACCTCATGCCCTGCCAACACATTTGCAACAAGTTCCACATCAAATTAAGTTTACAAAGATAGAAAGATAAATTTTACACGTTCCTGCTGGCGAAAAAAATATATGGGAATCTTTGGTATGGATGCTTGAAGATAAAAAGATTGAAGGGATATATATATATATATATATATATATATATATATATATATATATAAGTACAAATTAGTTGATTAAATGACCAATAATTGGAAACCAACATACAATATGTGACAAAGATAAGCTTAATTATAGATATAACACCCGCAAGCTTGACTTTAATTTTAATTTTAATTAACTTTATGTTTTCAAGTGTGATGCCATATTCTGCGGCCTAAAAAATAGAAAAAGGAAAGAAAAAAGTCACCGAGGAATTTGGTGATGTTCGTTTTGATAGGTTGGGAGAGGATAAAAGGATCTGTGTCATCAAGTTCTCTTTAGTTTAGTAGACAAATAGCACATTTGGGGTAAAAAAAATATAGGGTCGTCCCCAAGCGTAGCTTTATTAGGCGACCGCTTAAGGTTTTAGTGTACAAATGAAATTATTAACGAATTAGATTATATATTACGCAACAAGACATGTTACAATAATTATGTAGATTTAGTTCGTATAGAATTGGATCTCTAACTTCATCGGCCAAGTTAAACCGCTGATCGGCTCCAAAAATCTCATGGCCAACCTTGTTCATCGCGAAAACAAGTATACTTTGGATTTTCCGTACTTAACCCAAAAAATAAACATGAAGGCTTGTTGACAAGAGGACAGGGACATCATGCACGTTGATGCTAATGAAAGCATTAGGCTTTAATCAAAGGGTGGCATGGCATCCAATTCAAGCAACTCTATCCTTAATTGTGATCATAATCCAAGACTCTCTGACGATAATGCATGATTAATCAAGGTGAAAATTGAGATTAGGGTTTCAGGGCTGCTGACTGTGCACGTGATATAAGGTACATTATTAAACACGCTTTGCCAGTTGGCACTTGCCACTTGCCACGTACTGGGTGGACGTGGGACCACTGGTCCCAAAAAACAGGTTGAGAAAACCTCTATTTTATTTTCGCAATTTGCACTAGTTGTGGGAAAATAACAGTGTTATCATGAAAGTGAATATTTTCTCAAAACAAAAGACCAGAAATAATTTATGGGAACGTGGGAAATTTGGTTTTAAATATTACTTTTTGCCACGTCAACAACACGCATTATTTGGTTTGCCAATTGTTTGTTTCTTATCCTCCAACTTGTTCTCTACGCTCTGTTCACACGCAAGCACCACTCCACCAACAAATACAACATATAATTTAAGAACAAAAATATATGAAAAATAAAAAACATGGACCAAAAAAACTTAATTAACGGAGTGATATCATAAGATCCTTGACCGTTGCCTGATCTTTCACCGACGTCGACGTGGACAATGATCCACCTTTTTAGGTTAAAACCCGGTGATCCTTATTATTGCTTAAACTGTTTAATTAAGTTGGGTAATTTAAGGGTAATGTTTCATAAAATAACTTGCGTGATAATTAGTCAGCTGTAATTCTGTAAACCCTAGCATTTGCATGGAAAAGTTGAACATTCGGAGTGGATTTGAAAATTCAACTTCTCCGGTTGAGGGGTAATAAGAGAGAGATTTAATAGCATGGCTTGAGAGCATTTTTGCTCACCACCATAAATTATGGTGTATGCTCACCATATACCTCATCATTTGACACGTGTCCTTTCAATTAACTATGATTAACTTTAATATTAAATGTTCCTTTTTTAATTTTGAAAAAAAATTAATTATGATTAAGTGAAATGACACATGTCAAATGATAAGATGTATGGTAAGCATACACCATAGTTCATGATGGTGAGCAAAAATGCACCCATCTACAGTAGTGATAAATTAAACAAAGCAAATGCCTGTAAGAATAAATAGTTTTGAGAAGAAAAAAAACAAGTACGTATTTGATAAACTGTAGTGCTAAAAGTGCTTTTAGCAAAAAAAAAGATGGGGTGGGATTGTCAATAAGAATGTTGTATTAACCTGCCTCCAATGAAAAGTTTTTTTGAGAAACATGTGTAACGCTGTTTTTGCTTTCGATTGTTTTAAACCCATGATTTTGAAAAGAAAAAAACAATTATTTTCACTTACCAAACACAATTAAGACCCCAACTTTTTTAAGAAGCTACTTTAAAAAAAATAAAAAATTGAATAACCTCAAATCAGCCCTTAGTATCATAACCGAAAGTATTCGAGCTACTCATAATTTGTATAACCGCTCTTAATTACTTAACCCACAAATTTTGTAGGATTATTTTTCAATCTTCTGATAAATCCTTTTACATGTTCAAAATTTAACTTTTTAGGGGCCAAGAGTAAGGTGAATTAGTATCATAATCCAAAGTGATGGATATTAAACAAAACAGCTAAATATCTTGAACCAAGGCTGAAGTCCAGCGAAAACCCTATTGAGAAAAATTGAACTTGGTCAAAGAAAACTGTTGAATTATTTCAATGTTCTAGAGGGTGGAAGATTCTATATTACTATTCAACCAAACTAATAAACCCCAACGACAAGTAGGCAGCAGCAACATTGTTTCTATTGAGCTTTGCTCGAGCCACTAGGCGCTAAAGTAGTAGTAGGGTCTGTAACTATAAGCTGCTTTTGTTGACCAAAACAAAACCAATACCTCTATTGGGTCATTGGGGCTGGTCCCACTCTGTCCTAGTCCCTGCGTGCCACATAAATCTTCCCATTGGTTGAGACTTTGATTCACACAAAGTCTTCCTTAATCCATATAGTGGGCGAGAAGATAACTAAACATCATTAGGGTTAGGGCTTCCCTCTCTTATGTATTCACATTTAACACTTTTTAGTGTTTAGAAGGATTCGTATGTCGAATCACGTGGCTGGTGCACATAAAAAGAAGTTTTACTTACTTATTAGTGGTCTTTCCAAAACCGTATACAATATGATGAACATAAGTTTTTCTTCATTATATAAACGTAAACGTGTATAATTAATTTAGAATTTAACTAGCGTGACATGCTCGGTGTGCGAATGGAAGTTTCCCTCCCTAGCCACGTTACAAGAATCGCAAATGGGACAGTCAGTAGTGTCTAAAACACTGTAGAAAGCTCATCTAATTCAGAATATTATGCCCTTCTAGATGGATCGTCGACTCGAAGTGTTTGACTCGCAAATTGCATCAATGGGGTCTTCTCTGATTGATCAACTGAGTTTGAACGATGTATAAGCTTTTAGATTTTTTTCTCCATGCTTTACTGACCGTTCACTCTGAAATTCTCAATCATTGTTTGGATTTTTCCTTTGAGATTCTCTTTTGAGTGGGAATAGCGTTGCTTGTTTGTTTCATCTTATATAGTTTACTTTGACGTGATTCATGTTCCACATCCAAGCTTGAAAAAGTTAAAAATCACTATTAACTTGGACGCAATCGTCATATATTTCGCTCATCACATTCACACACAATGAACAAAATAAAGATAATGAGCTCGGATAAATCTCCGATTATATATAGGAATCTTCTCATTTTGATGATCAAAACTCTTGCTCTGATTTTACTTATATCAAATTGTGCTACAGTATATATCGCATAATACACTATGTTTAAAAAAATAATAATAACAATGAAACTTTGGTATTTTTACCGTTCTTAATCAATAACTAATTCCTTTAAAAAAACTAACGAAAATTTCAAAAAAATTTCCTTTTAATAAAAAATTTATTTTTAAAGATATAATGAATAGTAACAAAAAAAATAAAAATGTAATTTTTCGTTAAAAATAAACAATTCCGAGAGTGTTTTATTAAAACTACCTTTAAAAAATCACCAACTAATTATACTGGATCACGTGCACGAAATCCTTAGATAATGCTAATGCTATGCTTCAAACACCAAACCCTAGTGGGTCCATGAATATTGTATCTTATACACACACACATAAATATATATATATATATGTATGTATATATAATATATGAAGTTGTTTATGTTGCCGACATGGCACGCATAAAATTTGAACGCCACATAGTCAAATTAGACTTTTCCTGTTGTGGGTGTCCACCATCACCAAAATAATACGACCCAATTAGCAACAAATTAATATCAGCAAATAGTTTAGCCTCAATCTTCAAATACTGAGATTGATAGCGACTGCGTTTTGTTTTCTAATGTTGCAGATAAGTATTTGCCTTTCTCCCTCCATCCCACGTCACCCCCATGCCACTACCTTCCAAGTTATTTATATTCACAATATTTTTCTTGTCTGATTAAATATTTTGTTTTATTAATTGTTTTTATATTACACACACTTGCCGAAATTATGTGTGTGAGAGATAACTGAGATCATGCAGTGATGAATTAATTAAGAAAAACAATTAGCTGAGGGCCTTGTGGGTGAGTTGGCAATACCACATTAGTACATTACACGGCACGAGGTCAACCAGGTCAACAGGTTCTAAATTAGTTTGGACTAATCCGCACTTAGAGGAAGACTAATCACGGTTTGAATTGGAAGTTCGGCTATGTGCTGGTAATTGATAATTATATATACGAAAATATTCTTAATTTATATGTAATTAGGATAAGTCAACAAGTTTGATGGTTTTGATTAGGGAGTTTTAACAAAAACACTTCCGGTACTATTCACTTTTAACGAAAAACCACATTTTTATCTTTCTCTAGAATTCACTATACATTTAAAAATGACTTTTTATTAAAAGAGAAGTTTTTTTAGACTTTTCGTTAGTTTTTATTTTTGATTAATCTAGAAAACCAGAGAAAGGATGGTTATGGGTTGTCTCAAGGGTTAAACAGTTGGGTGGTGACGGGTTTAGGTTTCAACTTTCATCATAAAGAGTGACGAATGGTTTAGGTTTCAACTTTTTAATCATAAAGGCAAAATACCATACCTTATCATAAAGGCAAAATACCATACCTTATCATGGTTTACAGAGTTTTTGGGCATTATACACTCAAAAGTCAGTTTTATTTGGTCAATGTGTGCTTATACGATCTTAACGATTAAAATTTTATTTTGAACTATTTTTAAAATGATTGAAAACCTTTCAAATAAAACGTTTTTGGATTCCGAAAACACTTAAAGTACTTTTTCAAGATTCCCTTGTCATTTTATTAAGGATTCGTCCAAAAACGTTTTCACCAAAAATGATTTCAGCTATTTTAAGAATACTTCTAAACAGGCCACGAAAACGATCTTGCAGGCGAGTGAGATATATATGCATCAAGTTAAGGGTTCGCCATGAAAGCATCAAAAGGTTAACATCCATTACAACATGCCTAAGTGGTATTAGTTATTCATGCATAGTTTCATAATCAAGGTTTTACTTTGATTTTTAAATCAACATAGATTTATTTCATAATTAAGGGTTTACTTTGATTTTCAAATCAACATAGATTTAAAATCTAATTAGTTAATAATCCACATAGTCAGAAGTCCAATTTTTCCCCCAAGACTCTGTCTGATCAAGAGTAGCGGTTGGACGTGGAAATTCCACTCAAAAAATACGAAAAAAAGCACCAGCAAACAAAGATATAATAAATATTTGGGAAGCCTTTAGTTTAATCCATACGTATCAAAGTCTTTGCACATTTGTTAAAAGAAATGTCAACTAGGGAAGAAGCGTTTTCTGAATGTGTCTGTTTGCTGGTGTCTAGAGTCAAAATCTCCAAATGCTGCTCGATCCGATCGATCGTTGTTGGGACTTTGTAAACCATGCATTTTGTTAGGTTAAATACTGCCACACTCCTTCAACCAAACCTGGCCCAATTGGAGCATTTGCAAAGTCCTCATCTTGACAAAGTCCAAAAGCTGCAACTTGCTTGCAAAACGTTAATTAATGTGTGTACTGCACAATACCCAGTTGCTTGGTGAGAAATTAGGGCTTGTAGACCAAAAGAGATGAAGGCATTAGGGTTTTCCATGTTAATCCGTGTGCCTAACTGGAACCCGAAAAAAATATATTGGTTTCATTTTTTTTTCCAGACAAATCACTGTTTAATTACATGTATGCCGCGGACAAGAACTTCTAAAATTAAGATTATAACGAGTTACATGTAAAGAGTCAAATAATGATTTTAAGAGTCAGCTGATACCGATTTTGCTTAACCATCACAACAATCCATCTAGATTAACCCTAACTAAAGTCATTAAATCTAATATAGTATGTTTATGATTCCAATTAGAGATTTGGCAATTGCAACAATGGATCAGGATATTATCCCTCTCATTTTCCCCTCCTTTTTCTATTTAAACACTCAAAACCAAGTCACATCATCGCCTTATTTGAACGCTCATGTTATTCTTTCTTTTTGAACAAGAGCAGAAGACGACGCAGTTCAAGAGACAAAGACCCACGACTCCAAAGTCTCTGCTGAAAGAGAATACAAGTGGGCTGCATGCCCATGACGTGGATGTCTGTTGCCCAAACATAGTTAATTAGCTGCATGCATTACGTTTAAACAATTGTTAAACACTTAATCCCATCTCATTCAAACTTCAAAGTCACAATAATCCATCAGGATCTGATTAAATTAACTTTAATTATTTGACAATTTGTCACAAGTCATGTTTGTGAAAGCATGAGAGATTCCTTTGCTCGAATGAGCTGTAGAGGTGAGGATCATGTCGTGTTTATAATATTAATGCGGTCCTTGTTTCACAGCGGCCGGGTTTCACTGGTTCAAAACGTGCTTATGATTTGCTTAATTTTGTGATTAATTTTGCACTAATTAATTATGACTTTTGCATAATTGTCAAAGTGGCAGCTAATGTTGCACTTTGGGAAGTGAACTCACGTTCAGAATTCCATTTACTATGCACATTGCTTTGCATGTAAATTTATTAGGTATATCAACTTTTAAAATTTAATTTTGTAAATTATGCAACGTGGTTTTTGATGATTTTATTATTTAAGTGTTAATTAACATATTTATTTTTTGTTGATGACACTAACACATTATGAAGTTTACATATTTAGTGTAAAAAAATTAGTCTGCTTAACATTATTCAAAATATTAACGAAAACTTGTGACTTTTTATATTATAAAATTTTGTAAAGACTAAAGATGATTACCCCTTATTATATACTGGTTGACATCTACCTGCCATGCATTTTGTTGGCTTGAATAGTTTTCTTTCTTTTCTTTTTTTCAATTTCTAGTTATTATTTTTTGATATTTTCTACCAAACAGAGGTGAAAATTCCATCACGTTAAGTAACAATTAATTATATGAACAAAGAAAAAGAGAATCATTTCTTTCTTTCCTTCTCCTAATAAATAAAGAAAAAAAGTTAAATCTCTTTTTCTTTTTCTTTTTTGAAAAAGAGCTAAATGCTAATAGCCCAAACAATGGGATATCCTTGGTCGATACTTACGAACAAAATTAACTGAACAATATTATCAAAGTTAAAATAGCCTAAATCTAAATTCAAACTATATGCCTCTAAATTATCTGCTACAAAATTAACAAGGGACCCAAAGGATGATTATTGCTAGCAGCTTTGCAACAACCAATGAATTGTGAGTAGAGTTTGATTCCACCAGTAATTTATCAATCTGTAATCTTCGTGCCATCATTAGTGAGAATCTTACTTACGCCCAAATTGGTGCAAAACTCAAAAATCTATTTACCATCAGAATCTCTTAAAATATCACCTGCTCCACTCCAATTGAATTATTAGTACTCTTGTTGTAACCATATTACATCAATCCAGAACCAATATGAGGGGGAGCTTTCCCAATGGAGCAGAATCAATTATATGCGGTTTATCAATCTTGGATTTTTGAATTGATGGAGCTGGAGACAAAATTCTAATTCAACCTGTCAAGTTGATCACGAGTGATAACTAGTAATTTTGCTGTCAAGCTAATCTCTTAATTTCTCACGATTAGGCACACACGACAACTTTTCCAGTCGTTGATTGGAACAACAGTTTAACCATAGTAGATGACGCTTTTTCAATTTTCTTTTGATTTATTCAATCCAAATAGTTCCGCAAATTGTAGAAAATCGTACTCTTAAAAAAAGGAAGAGCAAATATCTTTAGGGTTTCTCTCAATTCTGCTTCATAGCGAACAAGCAAGCAACCCAGAAACTTAAATTAGCATCTTATCTATCAAAATCCTCTACAATAAAAGTACACATTTCTGCAGGGAAACACTAATCTGACTAAAAATCAGTGATATATAATTTGGGGAAAGAATTGGAAGAGACCAGTTTCGACTCTAAATATAAACACGTAAACTTTGGTATAGCGGCTCCGGACTTATGCACTTCTTTTGGCAGTCAAAAATTCCGATAGGTTGTACTGCAGATCCGGCTTTGGGAGGACCTCGTGCCTGAAAACATTGTTCCAACATATGCAACAACCATGAAGCCAACTTGTGAATTGAAAATTATGTAATTTTGTACAAACAGAGTCACGTTCCCCATCGTATATCTTCTTGGCGAGTGAAATGTTAACACTGCTACATTCCTCTTTTAGAAAACTCTGCGTCGCCGTTATTGGGGAGTAAATGGTGTTAATGCCTTGGCATGTTGGCTCTCCATCTCAAGAAGCATCAGGGACTTCTGCCTCTGATACCTGTTTCTCTTAGCAGAAAGTGCTTGAAGAAGGGGAAAAAATGAAAAAACCCGTCAGAAGAAACTGAAAAACTGAATACATAATATGCTAGTGGATTAGACAAGACAACGACGCCTAGAAATGGAAGTGCGAAATATGTTCTGGCGCTATTGCCTATTGTATCAGTTTTACAATTCATGTTTGTGGAAGATTGCAACAAACACAACACCAGTATGTGAATTTCAATTAAGTTGCTACTGTTCAGAAATAGAAACAAAGATGTACATGAAATTTCAACACCCAAAAAAGATATAATCAACAACAAAATATAAGATATATTGACAAATCTTAACTTCTTTCGTACTTACACATTAAGTCTTGCGGTAGGCCAAAGTCGTAATCATTCCTACGCCTTCGGATGCAGAATATGTACAATGCCAACATGACCAGACAAAAAACAAGAACACAGGATACGGATATCGCAATTTTACCCTTCTTAGATAAGCCTCCATTTTCCCAAAACAGAGGACAATCGGGCAAAGATGGTACACCGCACAAACCTTTGTTACCATAAAGACTGTCGAAGAAACATTGTTGCTCATTAGTTAAGTATACAACGAAACGCTCTTATCACAACCAACAACATTAATGTTAATAAGTCATTGAATACTGATGTTAACACCTACACAATTGTTTTATCCTTACAAACAATCATACAAGCATATATTAGAAATGTGCAGCTTCGTCAAAATGTAAAATATAATTAAAAAATGTGAGAATATCGAACTATAATGGGACATACTCAATTGCTCCACCATGCACACCAATAGAATAAAGCTCCTCTGGAACTTGGCCTTCCAATAAATTATTGTTCAGTAACCTGATAAAAGAGAATGCGTATTCAAAAGAAAGCAATAAACACATGGAAAGCATATTGGCAATCAAGACTAGAAGATGGGAGACCTTTACAAGCTAGCATAATGTTTATATATGGTTGCCAGTGTTATGTTAAATAGAACTTAAACAGTTTGCATTTTGGCAAGACTCCTAAGGAAAGATCGAGACCTTTATGAGCTAGTATAAAGTTTACTGAACATCATATGTCTAACAACTTAGTCTAAGTGTTGGTGACTTATAAGTAGAAGATGTCTAATGATTACAAGACTTGAGAAAATTTGAAGAAGCAGTTTCCCAGACTTGAGGGATGTTGAAAAGTCTACCGCACGTAAAATCTATCTTCAGTTGTTGGCACGATAACACATTTGCTTTAAGCCCTTCCTACTTAAAAACCCACAACCTTATTATTCCGCAATCACAGGAGAACATTTTCATAGTAAGGTTCCACACACAAAATAATTCGTAATTAAATTGTCAACGACAGAGTTCCATAACCAAATGATGGAAACAAATTTATAAGCAGAACACTTACACAAGCTGGAGATTTGAAGTCGCTAAACTCTGCGGTATAGGCCCAGTAAATTGATTGTTCGACAGATCCCTACAAATACAAATGTAATAACAATAAATAATCACACAGAATCAAGTAACAAACCGAAAAAGTAAAAAACAAAATATCAGACTCTGTCAACATATGAAATCAACAACCATGCTATCACTTTGCATACTTAACTATAACTGGTCTCGATGGGCAACTTAGATAATTTTCCAGAAAAGAAATCAACAGGTGAGATCATAAGGGAAAAAAAAAAACTGGAGCTGATATGACAACGAAAACGAACATCACAACTTTAACTGCTAAGTCTGTTATTTAGATAATGTCATCTAGATGAAGAGAAAGAAAAAGAGAGATTATATTCACACACCCCAAATTACTTCTCTCACACCTTTTTAATTTTTTAATATTTTCTACACACCACTAACACTTGATAGAAAAATATTAAAAAATTAAACAGGTGTGGGAGAAGTAATTTGGGGTGTGTGAATATAATCTCCCACCAAATGGCAAGAGAAAACTTCTCAAACTTAAGGGCAAGATTTCAAAGTCCAAACTATATGACAACCTAGTTTAACACATGAATTGTACAGTGAATGATTTTAGGTTGATTTGAAGTCAACTGCTGACATTAACAGTGAGATACACTTGTAGTTAACAAATATGAAGTCGATTTAAAGAAAAATCATGCATACTAACAATGAGACAGTTCCGAGTCACACGAGCATTAAAAAATCAATTGAGATAAGATTATACTACACAGAATCAAGATAGATGGTCAACCAAGTGATGTTCCCGTACAGAACATTTTTCAGTTACACAAGAACATTAAAACAGAAACAATCAATCGCACAACAAAGATCAAAAGTATTCTACTGACACTGTAGGAAAATGAGTGGGACTTACAGCCTATGGAGAGTTTTTTGGCCTAGCCCAGACGGTAATATGCCCTCCAAAGAATTGGAGCTTAAGTTCCTGCAGTTTTTTTCGAATGAGAAAATAGTATAAACTTGTACTCTAAACAAGTTGAATCACCAAGAATTAGTCTTTGCAGGTGATACTTACAGGCTTACCAAGTTCGACAAGAGACTAATCTGGTCACTGATAAACCCTTTCAATCCTTGACTTCCAAGATCGCTGAAATACACTAGAGCTTTTCGTTAAAGTGAACAGTACTGAGAGCTTTTCGTTAAAGTTCCCTTAATTGAATGGACAATGCAGGTAGATTTACAACTTCACACATCTATTTTAATCGACTTCTACGCTTTTGATTAAGAAAATAAAACTCTTACATTCCAGATATGACGAGGGCAGTTCCATTCTTATTTTGCTGGCACGAAACCCCCTCCCAAGCAACCCAATTGGACGGAGCACATGGATCACCATTCCACCCCATCCTATCGGGAATTCGAAGCGATTCCTTCAACGCTCTCATAGCAACCACTACAAACAATAGAACCATGAGCTCCCAAGTTAGTTATATCAATCACAATTCAACTATCATCAACCTCAATCAAACAATTAACTTAATTGTCATTAACTAATACCTTGTTCTGGAACAGTGGAAAAATCAGCAGGAACCAGAGCGTAGTTTTCGAGCCCGCTGATCAACACCGCGCCGACGACATTCTGAAGCTTCACATTCAGAACATTACTGCTCAAGTTCTTCACTGTGTAATTCCACGAATGTGCCGCGAAGCTCCCCACCTCCTTGAATATGTCAATTCGCTTCACATTCTTGCCATCGATGAGAATGTCGAACACTCTCTGCCCCGCCCTCGTCACGCTCGAATCGATCTCCGCGAAATGGAACCACAACAAGTAATCGAGCTTCGCGTCCACCTGCAATTCGTACTCCAGGGCTTTGCCGCCGACGACAGCCGACGATTGGTACAATTTCATTGGAAAATAGTTAGGGCCCTGGTCGGTGTTGGTAATGGTGTTTCTGGTGGTGATGGATCGGACGGTGGATTCGTCGCTGGTGGATCGGAAATCCTTGTCGCTTTGCCATGAGCGGCCGAAGAGGTCGGTGTCGTTGCTGAAGCCTGGGCCAAACTGATCGGAGCCGCAGGTGAACCGGCCGTAGTTGACGAGAATGTAGTCTTTGCCAAGGGAAACGGCGTCGTAGGAGTCCGGGTCAACCCGGATGAGCTGGAGCGATCCAATGACGGGAGGGTCGGTGGCAATGCTATAGAAGCAGACATCGGCGTCGGAGTCGGAGACGAAGGCGAAGAGATCCGAGTAGGCTCCGGTGCGGGCGAGGTCCTCGGGCCACGGGGAGCGCCAGGAAAAGACCACAGTGCCCTCGACGGAGACGTCGAAGGAGGGGGAGTGTGACTTGCCGTCGTAGTTGTCGTAGACGGTGAAGGTGCGGATGTAGTAGCGACCGGAGGGCAAATTGGGGATTATATAGCAGTTCTTTTTGCCGGAAGATAAAGGGAAGTAGCGGAGGGTCTGCTCCTGCGGGTGGCGGAATTGGAGGGGCTCGGAGACGATGGCGGATGCGCCGCCTGTGAAGAAGCGATCGGCGAGCCAGGTGGTGTTGAATGGGTCGGTTTGGTCGGTGGTGCTGCCGGAGTCTATGTGGTAGGCGACTCCTCCTGCGACAGAAGAAAAAAGTAGTAGAGTCAGTGACAGTTAGAGGGTTAGTTAAAGAGGTAAAATGCATGGAGTGTGGAGATTATTACCGTAGGGATAAGGCGGTGGAGAAGCGGAGGAGGAGGAGGAGAAGAGAGGGAGGGAGAGGAGGAGGAAGACGACGGCGGTCATGTTTTTGCTTTTGGAAGGAGCGGGGAAGGAGCGTTGGGACACGATGCCGGATTGAGGGGAGAATTTGGAGGGTAAAAAAGAGAAAAGGCGGAGAATAAGGGCGGCGAGATTAGCGGGGAGGGAAAGTAAGGTGGTGGCCAGATTTGGACTTGAGGAGTGGAGTTAGTAAGTCCAGTGAGGGAGTGGGTGGGTTGGTAAATAACGGAATTAATACAAAATTAATATACAATTAGAATGATTAGGGGAGTTAAATCCGGAACACGCAGAGCAGATGGAAATTTGACAAAATAATACAAAATTAGCAGTTATATTACGTCCTGACGTCACGTTTGAATATGATTGATATTATAATTAACAAGATACGGATGTTTTGGTGAAACAGAATTCAAAATATTAGTTAGGGACATGGTGGGTGTCCATAAATTGGGAAGCAGTTGGTCAGTTTTAGTTTTCTTCATTTCAATTTTAAAATGGGTCACCACATTTTCTCTTGACTTTGAGTTTCAATTAAATATTTTGCTCATCATCAAAATCGTTTATATTACAAATTATTCTACAAACATCTTTTATGTAAAAAATTAATTAAAATTAAGGTCGATTAGTCATCGAACTGTATAAAAACAAATGAACGGAATTGGTAAAAGCATTATGGATCGTCTATGTATTTGCTACAATAGATTGACTAAATGACCTTGGTTTTAATTCTTTTTTTTTGTAGAGATAATCTTTATAGAGTGGTTCATAATATAAACGGTTCTGATCATAAACACAAAACTCTGTGATTTAAATACGAAACTTTTGAATAGGAGCTTCTACTTATCTTTGAGTAACCAAACATTGTTTGGCAACCAAGACCACGCAGCTCAATAAGCCACCTTCCCTTTGCTAATAAATGAGCAAGGCTTTGTTTGGCTGATGGCAAAGTACTTCGTTCCTTTACTTGATGAAATTAATTCATGTGAAAACTGGGAAGGAATCATATGTAAAATTGTAAACCAAAGGAACGGAGATACCATCACTCGTCGGTTGATGCATTGACAAATTTTCAAAAATTTACTGATTCCGGTCAATCTCGCACTTTTAAAAACAACTTAAACACGACACGAGTACATTATCACCCCAGTGCCTCATGCTAACAGTCCTTGTAATATTGAGAAAATTTTAATTGTGATGAGAACACGAGTGATACTCTACGTGTTTTTATGTAAGTGGTGAGAAATTTTATTTTTTAAGTTATTAACTTTTTAACACACATATCATACAATTTGTATAATGATACGTGGTGTACCACCTCGTGTGCTGGTCACACTGAAAAATCTCTCTTAATGTGAATACAAAGTTCAAACGTTGAAATTACTTTTTTCCCAATATAATTATTGATTTTAAAAGGCATCAATAAATTCGGATAATAAATGTGATATATATATCCAGCTTACCTGAAGTAAAGGAATATATGCCATGCCATGGCCCCATTAGCTGTATTATTAAGTATACTTGTCAGTTTAATTATTTCATTAATGAAAAAGGATTCTCATCAGATTCTTTATTTGAGGATCTTAAGAATCTCGTAATTGTAACCGTTTATTGTATATTGTGCGGTCAGTTTTTATTAAGTACTATTTATATTTAAATTTTAAATTTTGAAATAATTTTTTATCGCACAATGTACGATGAACTGTTACAATCACAAAACCCCTAAAATATTTAGAAAAAGAATCAAGGAATGTCCTTTTCCTTCATTAATAAGGTAGCTCAAAAATCAAAATTAATTAAAATAAGGTAAACATTGTTTGGTTCGGTTGTTGGATTTGTAGGCTTGTGTTCAATTCTGTGCACCCGTGATTTGCTTACGTTTACCATTTGTTGTTTCACTTGTTTTAAACACACACCCTACTTGTTGTTAGCAAATAATTCTTTTCTACACGTATATAGAAATGTTATCCACTTGCTAATTTACTCTTTAGATTCTTTGATCACATTTGTCTTTTTATGCCGTGTTTTAAATATTGATATAGATAGAAATATCAATATGCAAATTTATGACGTGTTTACTAAATTGGATGAGAATTGAGAAAATAATATTGGACTCGTTTAAGCGATTTCAGTGTTTATTTGTGACAACCCGTCCCGACGTATTTTAATTTAAGATGTGATTTGACGAGATTACCCATTCGGGGTCGTGTACGTATGCATGTGTCTTGTGTGAGGACCAATTATTGGTAGCCCTTAATTATGGGAACCAATAAAATATTTTTATAACCCTTCATGTGGTATTGTTTGGTCCACACAAACCTTGTCCTCTCTCATCACTCTTGTCACTCTCTCTCAGACTCTCTCTCTCCCTTCACTCGACCTTCCCTCTCTCGCCCTCCCCACGTACGGCACACCCTCAAACCAGTGCAAACTTCACGGATCGACTCATCTAAGACCACCATTGCATTCCTGGAGTCTTCACGAGCACATTGGTGCCATTTTCAGGTACAAACTCATTTGATTTCACGTTGAAAACCGAAGGTCCAAAAAGGGCACTATTCATCAACTTTTTCTTGGTTGATTTTTAGGACAAACTAAGCTCACCACTAGCCTTAGAAGGTTCCCATGAGGCTCGGAGACGTTCGTTTGCTAAGCTTTGACGTCGGGATTGTCGAGAACGAAGGTGGCTGGTTTTTGGAGATTTTCCGACGAGATTTTCGTTGGTTTTCGAAGTTTTTGAAGGTATAGATTTGTTCTACCCTTAATTTAGAGCATGTAGGAAGAAAAATGGGACAAAATGGTGCAAAAATGAGAGAGAAACTTGGAGTTGCAGGTTTCCGGCACCGGTGGCCGGCGTCGAGAGGAAGAAGATGAGCGCGTGCACCCGTGCCACGTCAGGCGCGTGGCCCACCCAAATTTTTTTTCTAAAAATATCACGACGTCTGTGACGTCGTGTAGGTCGCGTTGGTATATTCGTATGCAAAAATTGAGCTACGTATGAGAAGTTATTTCCGTATTTGCGCATATGTGCTTAAATAACGTATTTTTAGTAATTTCTCATATAGGTGAAACGTATTCTGAGGACGACCGTAGCCAGGTCCGACGCGGGGGCTACGATCCAGCGACTTACTAGTGAATGGGCAGTATTATTTTCCGTATAACCTATATATATAATGATTTTCCCAGAATCACATTTTAAATGAAAATAACGTTTTTAACGATATGCATATGACTTGATTTTGATGCATGAGTATTTAATTATACATTTCATGCATATGTTGGTGCCAAGGACGCCAGGTAAGTACCAGGTAGGTACATGCATAGTTGAGAACGAATAGTGATGATATATGATGTGAAACGATGAGATATTATGAATTGTTAGCTCATAGACCTGTACATACTATTAGTGCTCACGCCCAGAGATAGGGGCACAGTCTTTCACGTGTCGTTCACCTCCAGCACCGCATGCTCGCATTGGATCCAAGTAGGTGCACAGTCTTGTCGTATAGACCACTTTTGAGTGGATACGACATGTAGGTGACCCGCGTTCATTCGCACAGTCTTCACGTGATTGTAGCACTAGAGCATTTATTATTGATACAGTGATGATGATGATGATGATGATATGATGTGATAGTGATGTATGTACAGCGTAGATATGATTATGAGATTGAGATGTTATGAGCTATATTTACAGCCGAGGGCTGAGATGACATACAGTAGCGATATGATTATTGAAATGCATGGCATGGCATTACTTATGAGATTCAGATGGCATTGAATTGCCTTGCACGACATACATTGAGATACTTTGAAAACGTTTTATGCTGAGAAAGATTGATATATATATGTACGTATTATTTTCTGGGAACTATACAGGTTTTACGGAAATGGGCTAGACTTTTGAGAAAAGATTGAATTTGAAAAGAATTGTTTTTGCTGACCCACTCCCTTTTGTTTTTCGCCCCTCCAGGTTCTAGATAGCTTGAATTCCGAGTTTGGCACTTCGAGGATCTTCCGGCCTTTTCTGACAGATTTGACATATGTAGGGCACCGATGGTGTAATTAAACTATTTCATTCTTGCTTGACTGCACTGACCTAGTACGCTCTGAATATGTATAAGTATTGTGATATCTCTAGCACACATTCATATTTAGGTTGCTAGATTTCGATCTTAATAAATTTGTACTACGTCATCGATCTTGGCTTCCGCACAGCGCACTTGGCTACGTCACACTCACGTGACGGCCAGCATGCCCTACTTTCGGGTACGGGTGTGTCATTATTAACGTAATATTTTCATACATAAATAGAGGTGAGGTCTACTCAAAGCAAGCTCTGATTTTTCTAAAATCAACTACGTACAAAGAGACGTAGTTTTAAAATCTTGAGAAAAATGCTCCAAGAGGAAGAATATAGAGACAAAGAGGAGGAAAAAGACTTCGTCATTGTTTTTCCGGTCGTTGGTTTTAACTTTTTAGGTGGGAGTGTGAATTTTAATGGTAATAACTAATAACAAATCGATAAAATTATAAATAGGCTTTTTAGTCAAAATGGTCATTGAAATTGACATAATTTTTCACTTTGGTTTTTGAAATTTGAAATTGATAGGAGTGTCTCTGAGTTTGTACACCATCAATCATTTTGGTTATTCTGTAAAAATATTATGTTAAATATGCACCAAAATGACAAAAATACCCTCAAATAAATAAAAAAATGTGCCAAAATGATTTGACAAAAATTGAGGGTATTTTTACCATTTTATCCTTATCAAATGGATATTTTTTTACAAAGTAATCAAAATGATTTATAATAGACAAATTTAGGGACCACTTCTATTGAATTCAAATCTCAGGTGTTACGTCAATCTCAATGACCATTTTGACTTAAAAGTCTTATAGAAAAGGTACTAATTTTACCACATTTTCTAAACTATAATTGTATCATCTCTCTCGTAGAAACGAAGAACAAGATCTGCACACTTGACGATTCCCTTTTTAACCACTCTGATTTGTTTCTTTCATATGATTATCCTTTGATTAAATTTGTTCACTTGCTCATATTTAATAATAACGTAGAAGTTGAAGAGGTAGCAAAACAAGAAAAGTGTGGTATCTTATTGGCTCTCTCTTTTTCCCAGTTTGAGATTAAGATGGCCTCAAAAAACAAAGGGGAGTCTAATTTAGCAATGGGTAGCTTGATTAAATCGTGAATGTTGGGTGTCAATATGTCAATTTGTGTATTTGTTGTCATATTTATGTTAGTCCTCGTGCACGAATGTGACAAGTTTATTCAAATAAGAATTTTGTGTTTTTGTTTTGGCCGTGGGTTCATATGATTATTTTTGCTTTTGCAATTCGATTATTTGAAAAATTACTGGCGGTGATGGGTTTCATTGATGTAATGCATTGCAACTAAGGTTTTAAAAGACGTTAGGCGCTAGTCGGACGGTGGGCTGAGGTCTAGGCGGATTTAAGTAAATCTGTTATATTTTGTGTACATAAATGTCTATTTGTACTTAAAATATATATAATTACATCATAAATTACAAAATAGAATGACATACATATTATAAAATATTGAAACATAATAAAAATATGGGGAACAAACATATAATTTGTGTTCATTTTAGTATTCAATAAGTTTCTTACAATTTATTAAAAAAAATAATGCAAAATGAAAGTTATTTATTTTATCTAAGTGAGTCGCAACCTAGGTGGGTGTCCAACCGTGTCTGAACGGGTGTCCAGGCGTGTCTAAGCCGGTGTCTAGACGTGTCTGGTCGGGCTAAGAGGGCGCCTCAGCAGGTTTAGGTATCCTTTCTAAATTTTTAAACGCCTAGGCATTAATGAGGACGATGGCCAACAGCATAGCATCTGTGCGGAAATTTTTAGAACAGTGATTCCAATTGTTAGCATTAACATGTTAAATCACTTCGCCATTGACATTGATTTCTTAAAGTTCACATGCATGGTACTTTTATCATCCCACTTGTTCAAAAAAATTTAAAATGTCATATGAACTTATACATAATTTTATTTTTTGAACGTACAATATTATCTATACTAAAGGGAGGGAGTGCGCTAAGTTTCACAATGTGTTAACAATAATCTTGTTCAAATTTGCTTTTAGTAAAAATCAAACTTAAGACCTCTTACTTACAAGTAAAGAGATATATCACTAGATTATAATATTAAGTGGCTCATGTAACAATACTTATTATCTCTGTATATATTTCATATTGATTGAACTCATATGGACAATGGAAGCCTTGGATGGATGATGGATCACTCATGGATCTTAAAATGGGTAATTTGGCACATGTGGAATAATACAGTTGAGTGAAAACTTAAAAAAATTTCAACCAATTGTATTATTATTTGGCCGTACCGAGCTGTGTCGCCAACACATTGAAAAATTCTCTTGCACTCATATCTATCCATTGAGAAATTTTCGAGTGTGCCTAGAAGCACGGCTATGTACACCAAGTGCCATAATATAATGGGTTATAATTTTTTTTCAAGTATACAACCACTTATATTATGACACGTGGTGTACCGAACCGTGTTTTCTACACGCTAAAAATATTCCAATCGGTCCCTTTAATTAATGGCTAACGTCACAGTAGCTCATTCGGATTCCAAAAGCATTTAAAAACATTTTACCTTCCCCACAAAAAATTGGGATGGGATTAATACACATTTATTCATTCAATCTCTTACTTCAAGTTTTATTAGTATCTATATAGAATGCTGGAGGCACATGCCGACAAAATCCTTGGTGTCACGGCTTCAACAAAAAATAATATGGCCAAAATGCCACTCAGCCAAAAAAAAATCAAAATAAGCAAAAAGGAATGCATAAAATAATACGAGGGTAATTTTGTAATTTTAACAGTGCTTTTTTAATAATTAATTGTTTGGTGCAGTTTTATTTATTTATTTATAATTAGTGCTTCACAATAGGCTAGCAATAATGTGATTCAATTTTTTTTTTTTAAATGTCTTTCGCTCCCGGATAATAATGTGAATTAATTGTCAAATGATTGTTTTTTAAACAACAAATATTATCTACACTGAGAGGAAAATGGTGAGCTTAGTCTTACAATGGGCTAGCAATAATATTGACACACCCGTACCCGAAAGTAGGGCATGCTGGCCGTCACGTGTGTGTGACGTAGCCAAGTGCGCTGTGCGGAAGCCAAGATCGATGACGTAGTACGAATTTATTAAGATCGAAATCTAGCAACCTAAATATGAATGTGTGCTAGAGATATTACAATACTTATACATATTCAGAGCGTACTAGGTCAGTGCAGTTAAGCATGAATGAAATAGTTTAATTACTGTAACATCCCGTTCCGAGTTCTCTATATTCTCGACGTGAAATGACGACTTTGCCCTTGACTACGTGTGAACATGAGTGTTTTGGATTTGGTTTTGGGCTTTAGGTGTCCTAAACATTAAGCCCAAAAGTTTGGGCTGATATTATAAACACACACACACTCACCATGCACACACGTGCACAGATTATGTTTGTCTCTCTCTCCTACCCTCTCGAACACTCTTCTCTCCTCTCTCACCGTCTTTTGTACGGATATACACAAACCACACCATCGCGACTCGGATCGACGACCTGGTTAGCATATTTAGACTCCCAAAGACGTGGTAAGTCCACTAGTGCCATTAGTTTGGGTTAAAATGTAGTAGGGAACTCGTAAGCTTTAACGTTGGTACTGTTCACACACTTTCATTTCAGGGCACTTTAGGTGAAACTAAGATCACCAATCATCTTAGAATTGTCCCACGAGCATCGGAGTATATCGTTTGCAAGATTTGGACGTCGGAGTTGGTGGTTTCGAGGGTGGCCGAGTTTGGAGGAAATTCCCCGTGGAAATTCTAGTTGTTTTTCAAGGGATTTGAAGGTATGAATGTGTTCTACACTAAATTTGGAGCATTTTGGTGCAAATTTCGTGAATTTTGGGTTAAAAATGAGCTAGAACGGACGGTTTGAAAAATTACCTAGTTTCTGGCGCCGGCGACGGTCGCCGGAGCTGGAGGTTAGGGGTGACGGAATATTCCGTCAAAGTTGACGGAATATTCCAACACCGTCAGTTAATTCTAACGGAAACCGTTAGGAGATAACGGAATATTCCAAGGGAATATTCCTGACGCCGTTAGGTTTCTGTTACGCGTGCGAAGCAGGGCGCGTCTGTTCGTGGGTTCCCTGGCGCGTGGGGGCGCGTGCCATAGCCAAAAATTATTTTAAAATTATCACGACGTTCGTGACGTCGTGTAGGTCGCGTTGGTATATTCAAATACCAAAATTGACCTTCGTGTGAAAAGTTATTTACGTGGTTCGTTTATGTGCTGTTAATGACGGTTTTACAGTTGTTTCACATATAGGTGAGACATACCCAGAGGACGAGCGCATTCATTCTAGGCTCGGGGGATACGACCCGTCGACATACCAGTGAGTGGGCTTTTGTTTTCAGTATATATATATAATTGACGTTTTTCCTAGAAACGTAGTTTGAATGATTTACGAATTGAATGGATTTTATAATTGAGTTGCCATGTCGTATGCCAATTATATTTTATAAATATGATTATGATTGCATTTATTACGCTCCGACGCCGAGGACGGCAAGGTAAGTCAGGTAAGTATGATTGATAGTGATTGAGTTGATGATAGATTGTGATTAGCCTCGGGTGTTAGTGCTCCGCCAGAGTAGGGCCTAGCCTTCACGTGATCGTTCACCTCACGCACCGTACGCTCACTTTGGATCCAAGGCAGGTGTCTAGCCTGTCGTACAGACCACTATAGGTGGTTCCGACTCGTAGGTGACCCGCGATTTGTCGCACAGCCTTCACGTGATCGTAGCACTGAGCGTAATATTATACACCTAGCTTGTCGTACAGACCACTATAGGTGGTTCCGACTCGTGTGCAGGATAATGATTGATATTGATTGAGTATAATGGATGAGCTATAGATTCAGCCGTACAGGTCACTAGAGGTGACTCCGGCTGACATGACACTAGGGACACCCCTGATTTACATTATTTGCCTGATGTTGATGATTTTCTGAGTTGGTATATCGACATGGCCTATTCTTGAGTTTGATAATGAGTTTCGATTCATAGACGGGATTTTCGTATATAAGTTTATATACGTACTATTTTCTGGGAAAATTATACTGTTTTACAGCGAGGGGTTATATATGGATTTTATAAAAAGGAAAACTAATGAAAAGGGCTTGAAAACTTTGAGTTTTAATGATAAGGACAAAATAAAGGGTAAAGTGAATAGTATCATGATTGACTTTTTAGTGTAAAAATGTGGTTTTTCGTTAAAGTGAACAGTACCGGGAGCTTTTCGTTAAAGTTCCCTTTATAAAATGGTTTTGAAAAGTATTTGTTTTTGCCCACTCACGTTTTCTGTTTTGCGCCCCTCCAGGTTCTAGGTAGCGAGACGTGGACGGCTATCGAGGCACCGAGGCAGTTCTGACAGACTACCACTTATGTAGGGTTTCTTCTGTAGTCGTATCGTTTTGTTTCAAGTAACTGCACCTATGATTGGCTCTGTATCATATGTATATTATCGAATTGATTTTCACTGCTCCATTTCATGCATAATTACCTTCCGCTGATGTTTTTGGCTACGTCACTCACACGTGATGGCCAGCACGCTTCGACCCCTGGGTCGGGGTGTGTCAGTTTGGTATCAGAGCCAGGTTTTGGCAGTCCTGTGTAGCTTGTGAATATTCTAATTATCTTGGTGTTTTCTGTCAGAACGATGCCGCCTCGCCGAGAACCACGTCCACCTTTTGATCCTAGCTTTCCCGACTTTTCTCAGTTGGGTGATGCTATTGCTCATGTTATTCAGTCTACCCTTCGTCCTTCCCACAGGACCCCTCTTGAGAGTGCACATAACCTGAGGTTATCTAGATTTGAGGGTGACGAGGGGCACGAGGGTGCCGAGCGCTGTATACTGCAGAAAAAGCGGACTTTTAGAGTAATGCAGAGTCAGGGTAATCTAGCTGCATGGACTTGGGTTGAGACAGCGGTTTGGTTTATGGGAAAAGAACCTGCGTCCTGGTGGGAACAGTTAGCTGGGAGGATGCCACCAGAAGAGGCCAATGACTGGGAGGTGTTTAAACAGTTATTTTACAGGCGATTCATCCCAAACGCGTACCTTGATCGTAAGAAACAAGAATTCACGAGCCTAAAGCAGAAAAAGATGTCGGCAAACGAGTACTACAGGAAGTTCACCGATCTTTCTCGCTACCACCCTAAGATTGCTACGAATCAGGCCGAGATGCTTCGGAGATTTAAGTTGGGCACTCGAAAGAAATGGCGCACGATGGCTACTACGGTGCACTGTCAGACCTATCACGATTTCTATGAGGTCCTGGTACAGATAGAAGATTCAGAGAACCTGCCGAGTGATAGCGATAAAGAAGAAGGGAATGAGGAACCGAGGCGAGACGACAAAGGTAAAAAAGTGGCATCACAGGGGCCTCGGAAGACCCAGAGTTTCAAGAGAAGTGGTGTTAGCTCGAGTTCTTCGAGTGGGGGTGTGAATTCCCCGGGCCAGAGGAGAGGAGGTAGATTCGCTGGGGGTCAGCGTTTTCAGAGGCAGCGAGATGCTGGTGGTTCTTTCGCACCATTTTGTCGGAGATGTAACAGTCGGCATTTTGGCGAGTGTAGGCAGGGCGTTCGTGGATGCTTCACGTGTGGACAGATGGGTCATTGAGCTGCGAACTGTCCGCAGAATCAGCCGAGACCTCCACTACCTGCGTTACTACCCCCAGTCCTTATTCAGCAGGTCCCACCTCCTGGTGCATATGGTCAGCCGAGTCGTGGTAGTACTTATCATTATCAGGGTGATGTTACCCCTTATTCTGTTGCACCGTATCCCTATCCTCCGGATCCGTATTACTCAGGCGGTTATCAGAGTGGCTACCCTCAGTATCCTGGAGGGTATACCCCGTATCCTCCTTATCCCGCCAGTGGATCGCAGTGGTATCCGGGAGTTCAGCCACAGCAGGGTGAGGCTACTGCGAGCAGCGCAGGATCGTCTCGACAGCCTAATCCTGCGGGTCCAAGTCGCGGTGTGCCTAGACGAGCTACTCAGACGAGTAGAGGTCGCGGTGGGCGATAGCAGCCTCAGGGCCGTATTCATAATCTCACAGCGCATGACGCCCAGAGTAACCCTGATTTGATAATGGGTAAGTTAAATGTACTTGGTCATTTCGCTAGAGTGTTGATAGACTGTGGCGCTACTCATTCGGTCATTTCTTATTCATTTTCCCAATTGACTCAACCTGAGTCTGCAGCCCTCATATTTGAGCTAGAGGTGTCGATGCCTAGGGGGAGACGTGTCTGGTCAGTTGGATGTACCCAGGATGCCCCGTGTTGGTTGAGGATGTGATTATGCCCGCTAATCTTATTCCGCTGGATATTGTCGAGTTTGATGTGATCTTGGGCACTGATTGGCTACATTATAATCGAGCCAACATTGATTGCTACGAGAAGAAAGTTACGTTTCATCGGCCGGGGTTACCTGTGGTTTCATTTACTGGCGAGCGTAGTAACGTTAGGCACGGCATTATTTCAGCCGTGAGAGCTAAGAAATTGTTGCAGAAGGGTTGTCAGGGGTATCTGGCACACGTGGTATTGAATGATAGTGCTCCTGTCAGTTTAGAGGATGTGAAGGTAGTCAGGCGATTCCCTGACGTGTTTCCTGATGATTTGTCGGGCTTGCCGCCAGATCGAGATGTGGAGTTCTCTATCGACTTATTGCCAAATACAGACCCTATATCTCTGACTCCCTATCGGATGGCTCCCGCTGAGTTGCGAGAGTTGAAAATTCAGTTACAGGAGTTGTTAGATAAAGGTTTTATTCAGCCGAGTACTTCGCCTTGGGGAGCTCCAGTGTTGTTCGTGCGTAAGAAGGATGGTACCTTACGGCTGTGCATTGACTATCGACAGCTGAACCGAGTAACGATTAAAAACCGTTACCCACTACCACGTATTGATGATTTGTTTGATCAGTTGCGAGGAGCTTGTGTTTTCTCAAAGATCGACCTACGGTCTGGCTACTATCAGCTGAGGATTAAGAGTGAAGATGTTCCGAAGACGGCGTTCCGAACCAGATATGGTCATTACGAGTTCTTAGTTATGCCGTTCGGATTGACTAACGCCCTAGCTGCTTTTATGGATTTGATGAACCGGGTATTCCAGCAGTATTTAGATCGGTTCGTCATTGTTTTTATCGATGACATTCTGGTGTACTCTAAATCGAAGTCAGATCACATGCGGCACCTTTCATTAGTGCTGAAGAAGCTGAGGGAGCATAGATTATACGCCAAGTTCAGCAAATGCCAATTCTGGTTAGATCAGGTGGCATTTTTGGGGCACGTTATCTCAGCTCAGGGCATTCAGGTGGATCCCCAGAAAATAACAGCAGTGGAGAATTGGGAACAGCCACGAACTGTTTCTGAGGTACGGAGTTTCCTCGGATTAGTAGGCTACTATCGGCGGTTCGTGCAGGATTTCTCAGTGATTGCTTTACCTCTCACGAGGTTAACCAGGAAGGATGTCCGATTTGAGTGGGATGATAGCTGCGAGCGGAGCTTTCAGCAGTTAAAACATTGTCTTACTCATGCTCCGGTGTTAGCCCTTCCGGACGACAGTAGTAACTTCGAGATCTACAGTGACGCATCGTTGAGCGGCTTGGGTTGCGTGTTGATGCAGCACGGTAGGGTGATCGCTTATGCGTCGAGGCAGTTGAAACCACACGAGAGGAACTACCCTACTCATGATCTTGAGTTGGCGGCGATCGTATTTGCGTTGAAGATCTGGAGACACTACCTCTACGGTGAGAGATGTAGGATCTTTACAGACCACAAGAGCCTCCAGTACTTGTTCACCCAGAGAGATCTGAACCTTCGTCAGCGAAGGTGGATGAAGTTGCTGAGTGATTACGATTGCACGATTGAGTACCATCCGGGTCGTGCAAACGTAGTAGCTGACGCACTTAGCCGGAAGTCTCAGGGTAGAGTGGATGCTATGTACGCGAGTCGTGCTCCTTTGTTAGCTGAGTTGAGGTCGACCGGAGTAGGATTAGAGATTGAATACTCGGAAGTGGAGAATCGAGGAGAAGTTTTACTCGCTCACTTCCAGGTCAGGCCGATTTTGATTGATCGTATTCTCGAGCCTCAGTTGGATGATGAGGAAACTCAGGAGTTGATTCGATTGAGGGGTGAAGATAAAAAGAAAGACCTACGGATTCGAGAAATCGACGGTATGCTCATGCAAGGAAACAGGATGTACGTACCAGATAACGCAGAGCTAAAAAGGGCTATTCTCGATGAGGCACGCGTATGAGCTTATGCGATGCACCCGGGCAGTACCAAGATGTATCATACCATTCGGCCATTCTACTATTGGCCTGGTATGAAGAGGGAGATTGCCGAGTACGTGAGCAGATGCATTGTTTGCCAGCAGGTTAAGGCCGAGAGGAAGAAACCGTTCGGACGAATGCAACCACTTCCCGTTCCTCAGTGGAAATGGGAGAATATCACCATGGATTTCGTCTATAAATTACCCCGTACGCAGAATGATTACGACAGTATTTGGGTTATAGTTGATCGGCTTACGAAATATGCACACTTCATCCCGGTTCGAGAGAAGTTTTCTCTACGACGATTAGCTGAGCTTTTCATAGCGAAGATAGTTAAGTATCATGGCGTGCCAGTCAACATTATTTCGGATCGAGATCTGAGATTTACATCTAAGTTCTGGACTGCATTCCAGGAAACCCTCAACACGAGGTTACTGTATAGTACGGCTTATCATCCACAGACGGACGGGCAATCCGAGAGGACCATTCAGACTCTGGAGGATATGTTATGATCTTCCGTACTACAGTTTAGTGATGCATGGCATCTACGCTTGGACCTGATGGAGTTCGCGTACAATAATAGTTATCATTCGAGCATCGGAATGTCACCATTCGAAGCATTGTACGGCCGAGCTTGTCGCACGCCCTTATGTTGGTCGGAGGTCGGCGAGAGAGTACTAGAGGGCCCAGAGATAGTCGATGAAACCACCCAGAATATCCAGGTAATCAAGTCTAACTTGAAAGCGGCCCAGGATCGCCAGAAGAGCTTAGCGGATAGACATGCCACAGATCGGGTTTACGAGGTAGGTGATTGGGTATTCTTGAAGTTATCGCCGTGGAAAGGGGTTGTACGGTTCGGTAAAAAGGGGAAGCTGAGTCCCAGGTATATCGGACCATACCAGATCACCGAGCGGATAGGTGAAGTGGCGTACAGGCTTGAGTTGCCTCCAGAGCTATCCAGAGTTCATAACGTGTTCCACGTTTCGATGCTACGTCACTATGTTGCTGATCCGTCTCACGTTCTACCTCCGCAGCAGTTAGAGGTTAATCCGGATTTGACGTACGAGGAGGAGCCAGTGACTATCCTAGACTGGAAGGATAAGGTTCCGCGGAACAAGACAGTTCGGCTAGTAAAAGTGTTGTGGCGAAACCATTCGGTCGAGGAGGCTACTTGGGAGACAGAGAAGCGGATGAGAGATATGTACCCGCGTTTATTTTGTGGTTATTAGTGTGTACTTGCGTTATGTAAATTTCGAGGACGAAATTTTATTAAGGAGGGTAGGTTGTAACATCCCGTTCCGAGTTCTCTATATTCTCGACGTGAAATGATGACTTTGCCCTTAACTATGTGTGAACATGAGTGTTTTGGGTTTGGTTTTGGGCTTTAGGTGTCCTAAACATTAAGCCCAAAAGTTTGGGCTGATATTATAAACACACACACACTCACCATGCACACACGTGCACATATTCTGTTTGTCTCTCTCTCCTACCCTCTCAAACACTCTTCTCTCCTCTCTCACCGTCTTTTGTACGGACATACACACACCACACCATCGCGACTCGGATCGACGACCTGGTTAGCATATTTGAACTCCCAAAGACGTGGTAAATCCACTAGTGCCATTAGTTTGGGTTAAAATGTAGTAGATCATAGGGAACTCGTAAGCTTTAACGTTGGTACTGTTCACACACTTTCATTTCAGGGCACTTTAGGTGAAACTAAGATCACCAATCATTTTAGAATTGTCCCACGAGCATCGGAGTATATCGTTTGCAAGATTTGGACGTCGGAGTTGGTGGTTTCGAGGGTGGCCGAGTTTGGAGGAAATTCCCCGTGGAAATTCTAGTTGTTTTTCAAGGGATTTGAAGGTATGAATGTGTTCTACACTAAATTTGGAGCATTTTGGTGCAAATTTCGTGAATTTTGGGTTAAAAATGAGCTAGAACGGACGGTTTGAAAAATTACCCAGTTTCCGGCGCCAGCGCCGGCGACGGTCGCCGGAGCTGGAGGTTAGGGGTGACGGAATATTCCGTCAAAGTTGACGGAATATTCCAACACCGTCAGTTAATTCTAACGGAAACCGTTAGGAGATAACGGAATATTCCTGACGCCGTTGGGTTTCTGTTACGCGTGCGAAGCACGTGACGCGCGTGGGGGCGCGTCTGTCCGTGGGTTCCCTGGTGCGTGGGGGCGCGTGCCATAGCAAAAAATTATTTTAAAATTATCACGACGTTCGTGACGTCGTGTAGGTCGCGTTGGTATATTCAAATACCAAAATTGACCTTCGTGTGAAAAGTTATTTACGTGGTTCATTTATGTGCTGTTAAAGACGGTTTTACAGTTGTTTCACATATAGGTGAGGTGAGACGTACCCAGAGGACGAGCGCATTCATTCTAGGCTCGGGGGATACGACCCGTCGACATACCAGTAAGTGGGCTTTTGTTTTCAGTAGATATATATAATTGACGTTTTTCCCATAAACGTAATTTGAATGGATTTTATAATTGAGTTGCCATGTCATATGCCAATTATATTTTATAAATATGATTATGATTGCATTTATTACCCTCCGACGCCGAGGACGGCCAGGTAAGTCAGGTAAGTATGATTGATAGTGATTGAGTTGATGATAGATTGTGATTAGCCTCGGGTGTTAGTGCTCCGCCAGAGTAGGGCCTAGCCTTCACGTGATCGTTCACCTCACGCACCGTACGCTCACCTTGGATTCAAGGCAGGTGCCTAGCCTGTCGTACAGACCACTATAGGTGGTTCCGACTCGTAGGTGACCCGCGATTCGTCGCACAGCCTTCACGTGATCGTAGCACTGAGCGTAATATTATACACCTTGCCTGTCGTACAGACCACTATAGGTGGTTCCGACTCATGTGCAGGATAATGATTGATATTGATTGAGTATGATGGATGAGCTATAGATTCAGCCGTACAGGTCACTAGAGGTGACTCCGGCTGACATGACACTAGGGACACCCCTGATTTACATTATTTGCCTGATGTTGATGATTTTCTGAGTTGGTATATCGACATGGCCTATTCTTGAGTTTAATAATGAGTTTCGATTCATATACGGGATTTTCGTATATAAGTTTATATACGTACTATTTTCTGGGAAAATTATACTGTTTTACAGCGAGGGGTTATATATGAATTTTATAAAATTGTTTTGAAAAGTATTTGTTTTTGCCCACTCACGTTTTCTGTTTTGCGCCCCTCCAGGTTCTAGGTAGCAAGACGTGGACGGCTATCGAGGCACCGAGGCAGTTCTGACAGACCACCACTTATGTAGGGTTTCTTCTGTAGTCGTATCGTTTTGTTTCAAGTGACTGCACCTAGGATTGGCTCTGTATCATATGTATATTATCGAATTGATTTTCACTGCTGCATTTCATGCATAATTACCTTCCGCTGACGTTTTTGGCTACGTCACTCACACATGACGGCCAGCACGCTTCGACCCTTAGGTCGGGGTGTGTCAATTACACCATCGGTGCCC
Source organism: Crataegus laevigata (assembly GCA_963580275.1). Taxonomy (NCBI): domain Eukaryota; kingdom Viridiplantae; phylum Streptophyta; class Magnoliopsida; order Rosales; family Rosaceae; genus Crataegus; species Crataegus laevigata. Next base: position 3,117,871 of record OY756940.1, read on the forward strand.
TACATATGTCAAATTTGTCAGAAAAGGCCGGAAGATCCTCGAATTGCCAAACTCGGAATTCAAGCTATCTAGAACCTGGAGGGGCGAAAAACAAAAGGGAGTGGGTCAGCAAAAACAATTATTTTCAAATTTAATCTTTTCTCAAAAGTCTAGCCCCTCTCCGTAAAACCTGTATAGTTCCCAGAAAATAATACGTACATATATATCTCAATCTTTCTCAGCATAAAACGTTTTCAAAGTATCTCAATGTATGCCGTGCAATGCAATTCAATGCCATCTGAATCTCATAAGTAATGCCATGCCATGCATTTCAATAATTATATCGCTACTGTATGTCATCTCAGCCCTCAGCTGTAAATATAGCTCATAACATCTCAATCTCATAATCATATCTACGCTGTACATACATCACTATCACATCATATCATCATCATCATCATCATCACTGTATCAATAATAAATGCTCTAGTGCTACAATAACGTGAAGACTGTGCGAATGAACGCGGGTCACCTACATGTCGTATCCACTCAAAAGTGGTCTATACGACAAGACTGTGCACCTACTTGGATCGAAGGCGAGCATGCGGTGCGGGAGGTGAACGACACGTGAAAGACTGTGCCCCTATCACTGGGCGTGAGCACTAACAGTATGTACAGGTCTATGAGCTAACAATTCATAATATCTCATCGTTTCACATCATATCTCATCACTGTTCGTTTTCAACTATCCATGTACCTACCTGGTACTTACCTAGCATCCTCGACACCAACATATGCATGAAATGTATAATTAAATACTCATGCATCAAAATCAAGTCATATGCATATCGTTAAAAACGTCATTTTCATTTAAAAATGTGATTTTGGGAAAATCATTATATATATATAGGTTATACGGAAAATAATACTGCCCACTTACTGGTAAGTCGCTGGATCGTAGCCCCCGCGTCGGGCCTGGCTACGGTCGTCCTCAGAATACGTTTCACCTATATGAGAAATTACTAAAAATACGTTATTTAAGCACATACGCGCAAATACGGAAATAACTTCTCATACTTAGCTCAATTTTGGCATACGAATATACCAACGCGACCTACACAACGTCACGGACATCGTGATATTTTTAGAAAAATTTTAGGAGCCCGCACGCGCCAGGAATGCCACGGGGCTACGCAGCCCCCACGCGCGGCGCGTGCACCCCACGCGTCGTCCCCAACTCTCCTCGCCGGACTAGTTTTTCCGGTGACCGGAAAACTTTCGTGTGTGATTTCTCACTCGTTTCTCAACCATTCTTCGTGAAATTTTCACCAAAATGCTCTAAATTGAGAGTAGAACAAGTCTATACCTTCAAAAACTTCGAAAACCAACGAGAATCTCGTCGGAAAATCTGCAAAGTTTCGGCCTTCCTTGTTCTCGACGATCCCGACATCAAAGCTTATCAAACGAACGTCTCCGAGCCTCTAGAGGACCCAACAAACACTCCTATGATCTCAAATTCTCCTAAAACGCAACGTATAAAAAGTTGATAAATAGTGTCAAATATAAACCTTGAGTTTTGGACGTGAAATCGTCGTAGTTCCTACCTGAAATTGGTATGGTTGAGTTCGTATGGACTTTACGAGTCTGAATATGTAATTTGTTTTGTCGATCTACAAGGTTTTGATATGGGTTGTATGTGTGCCGTGCCTATGGAACGAGAGAGAGAGAGACTGTTGAGAGAGGTAGAGAGAGAGTGTTGTAAGAGGACTGTGAGGAGAGAGAAAGAGGTGTCGGTGGTGAGAGTGGACCAAGACCACCAATCACACAATTATTTTTCTCACTTTTCATTGGCCCCCAATAACTAGGATAATTATATAATTGGCCCAAAATTATTAAACTCATGCATAAACGTTCGCCCGAACTCAAGGGCATAATAGTCATTTCATAACGTCAAAATAAAATCCTGGGACGGGTTGTTACAAATATAATTTAATCAATTGTTTATTAAATATTATTTTCTCTATTCTTAATGTAAATTCTGTATAGATTGATTTTATTATGTGAATTCAGCTACTTTAATGGGTAAATTACATAGTACCCCTCATGTTTGAGGTCTATTACAACCATATACAACATATTTAAAACATTTCACTTTCATACCTCACATACAATTTTATTTCAAAATAATACCTCCATTAGATTTTCCATCTATTAATCCGTTAAGTACTGATGTGACTGCTAAATGTGTGCCACGTGGCAACAAAAATAATTTTTTAATTAAAAAAACTAAATATAAAAAATAAAAAAAACTTAGAAAACGCACGCACACCTCCCTCATCTCCCATCTTCATCTTCTCTCCCCCATCTTCATCTTCTTCTCATACCCCCTACCTGTAACCCAAAAAAAAAAAAAGGAACAAAAACCCCTTAAGTTCTTCTTCCCCTCATCATCCCCCTCTCTTCTCCCCCATCTTCATCTTCTTCCCCCAACCCCCTACATGCAACCCAAAAAAAAAAAAAAAAACCATATTTTGTGAGATGAAAATGGGAGGAATGGGTATGGATTTAAGGAGTGTGGGGGATGAGGGTGAGGTGGGTCACGTAGGGACGGGGAAATAAGGTTGCTGGGTTTGGGCGAGGGCAGGATGGGAAGGGACGGTGTGGTGCAGGTGCTGGGGTGCGCGATGGGAGGGTGGCGGGGAGGGGGGGAGATGGGTCCGCTGAATGCGCGGGGGAGGGGGCGCCGTGCGGGTTGGGCTCTGCTTCTCCTTCTTTTTCTTCTTCTTCGGGGGAGAGGGTACGGAGATGCAGGGGTTGCAGGTTTCAACCTTTGTGGATGAGTAGAGGGGATGGATGAAGGGGTGGAGCGGACAGACAGATGGGAAAGATGGGTAAATGGTGGGGTTGTGAGGAAGGATATTTGGATCTGGGTTTGTCTGTTTTTTTTATATTTATTTTTTATAATAGGATTAATATTATAATATTTTTAATGTCTAAAAAATTAAATTTTTTTGCCACGTGGCAGCCATATTAGCACAAATGTGGCAGCTACGTCAGTACTTAACGGATTAATGGATGGAAAATCTAACGGAGGTATTGTTTTGAAATAAAATAGTACGTGAGGTATGAAAGTGAAATGTTTTAAAGATGTTGTATGGGATTGTAATAGACCTCAAACCTGAGGGTGTACTGTGTAATTTACCTTACTTTAATTGGTTTATAAGGGTTTCTTCTAGCATGATCTAAAATTATTCATTTACTTCAAATATTTGACTTTAATTTTGTCAATTTACGCATATAAATATATTTAAAACGTGTAAGTTGCGCATAGTACGTGTCACGTCCAGACCCAGGCCCCCACCCCAACCCGGGCTTGACTCCACCGTAGCACGATATTGTCCGCTTTGGGCCCCGAACACGCCCTCACGATTTTGTTTCTGAGAATTCACACGAGAACTTCCAGTGGGTCACCCATCATGGGATTGCTATCGCGCGAACTCGCTTAACTTCGGAGTTCCTATGGAACCCAAAGCTAATGAGCTCCCAAAAGGCCTCGTGCTAAGTAGAGATGAGAATTTACATATAAGGATCACTCCCCTGAGCGATGTGGGATCTAACAATCCACCCCCCTTAGGGGCCTGATGTCCTCGTCGGCACACCACGGCCAGGGTTTGGCTCTTATACCAAATTGTCACATCCCGACCTGGGCCCCCACCACAACCAGGGCTCGACTCTATCATAGCACGATATTGCCCGCTTTAGGCCCTAAGCACGCCCTCACGGTTTTGTTTCTAGGAACTCACACAAGAACTTCACAGTGGGTCACCCATCATGGGATTGCTCTCACGCAAACTCGCTTAACTTCAGAGTTCCTACGGAACTTGAAGCTAGTGAGCTCCCAAAAGGCCTCGTGCTAGGTAGAGATGAGAATATACATATAAGGATCACTCTCCTAGGCGATGTGGGATCTAACAGTACGTCGTGATTCAAAATTGCCTTTTGTATGCACGTGAGCGTGTGCATGAAGGCTAGTATTATTCTAAGGTTAAAACTCAAATGTGGTTTTAACAATAAAAAATGCTTTTGATTGTAATTGGCAGAAAATAAAAATAAATAATAAAAGGCTTTTAGGCTATAAAAACACTCTAAAAATAAGCACATGTCATACATATATATAATTTTTTTTAATTATTAATACATCGATATTTTTACACTAAGAAAGGGGGAGATCGACTAAGCCAAACAATAGGCAACCTAATTTGGTATCGAATTTTCCATCCACGACATTCGAACCTAAGATATCTCACTTTTTAGTGAAGAGAAATATTATCAGACCATAGTACTTAGTGGCAGCATATGTCGTACATTTATTTCTCAAATAACAATTGGCTATAAGTTTTTACCACACATCTAATAAAATTGTGTATTAGTTTATAATACATAAAAACACTTATAAACAAAAATGTTTCACACAGAAAAAAAAAAATTCAAATGAACCTCAAGTTATTAACATCTCATTTTTCGGATTGAAAGAAAACATTCGTAGGTCACTTTAGCTATTGCGACTAGTTTTGATTTAGATGCTCACATTTTAATATAATTCATTTGAACTACAACATCACTTAGACAACACATTTTTATCGGCTTATAGGATGCCGCCGGTGAAAGCACCACCACCACCACAAAATGGCCACCATGCCCCACTATTTTCACACTTTCAATAGACAGTTCATATCGTTAAAATTTAGTATATAATAAGATCCACAAAAAATGGATTCTTTTTTTTTAGTACATCGATATTTTTACACTAAAAGGAGAGATAATTCGACTAAACTACACAATGAGCAACCTAATTTGGTATCGAATTCGACATCTATTTTCTTAAAAGTTCCCAGGTCGCGTCTTTCCAGCCTGGCGTTGCCTTTGCCCCTCCCTCAGTCCCCTCCTCAATCCCCTAGCTGCATGTCTCACAACAATCCATTCCGGGGTCCCACAACACCAGCATTGACATACCCAAATTACCCCCATCTCAACATAACATTAACATCTTCTCCCTCCTCCAATCCGAAAGGTAAAAGCGCGCAGTCTACCCTTCCAATTTTGACTCTAATTCCGAAATTCCCACTCAAAACTCCCCTCACCAACGAGACCATGCCACCGGGCCATGGTCCTTTCCACCTCCTCCTCGCCGCCCTCTTCCTGGCTGCAGCCGTACAATTTCAGGCGAATTCCGCCGCCTTCGAGCTCCCCAAGTTCCGAGAAGCACCTGCATTCCGCAACGGACGAGGATGCCCCCGAACCGCATGGTCCTCGTTGGACCAGAACTCCCACTACGACCCCTCCATCATCCACATCGCCATGACATTGGACACCACCTACCTCCGCGGCTCCGTTGCCGGCGTCTTCTCCGTCCTCCGTCACGCTACCTGCCCCGAAAACATAGTCTTCCACTTCATCGCCGCCTCCCACCGCAGTCGCCGCTCCTCCGACCTCCACCACGTCATCACCTCCACCTTCCCTTACCTCACCTTCCACCTCTACCACTTCGACTCCAACCTCGTCCGGGGGAAGATCTCATACTCCGTCCGCCGCGCCCTTGATCAGCCCCTGAACTACGCGCGCATCTACCTCGCGGATCTCCTCCCATCGGGCGTACGCCGCATCATCTACTTCGACTCCGACCTCATCGTCGTCGACGACGTGGCGAGGCTGTGGCGGATCGACCTCGGGCGGCGCGTGCTGGGGGCGCCGGAGTACTGCCACGCCAATTTCACCAACTATTTCACCCCGAAATTCTGGTCGAACGCGGCGTTCGCGGCGGAGTTCAAGGGGCGGAGGGCGTGCTACTTCAACACCGGGGTGATGGTGATCGATCTGTGGAAGTGGAGGGAGGGCAAGTACACGCAGAAGCTGGAGCACTGGATGCGGGTGCAGAAACGGTGCCGTATCTACGAGCTGGGTTCGCTGCCGCCGTTTCTGCTGGTGTTCGCGGGTGACGTGGAGGGGGTGGAGCACAGGTGGAACCAGCACGGCCTCGGCGGTGACAACGTGGAGGGGCTGTGTAGGGACCTCCATTCGGGCCCAGTCAGCCTCCTGCACTGGAGCGGGAAGGGGAAGCCGTGGCTGAGACTGGACTCGAAGCAGCCGTGTCCGTTGGATAGCTTGTGGGCCCCGTATGATCTGTATCGTGACTATCGTCACTCGTCACTGTTCTCCGATATCTGAGGGTGCATCGCGATTCACGAGGCGCTCTGTACCGGATCCGCATCACTGCTGTCATCCGATCGGGAAGGGATGGAGGATCAAGTGCGAGAGTTTTCCCTTTGTCTGGGTCCGTTTGGGCATCGTATTTTACGGCGGTTAAAACGGAGATTTACCCGAAATGGAGGGTCGAGGACACGTGGCGAAGGCCAAGGAAAAAGGAGCTTCGTGCATGGTAAAATGTCAAACATCTGGATGGTCTGTATTGGTACGTACGTACGCGCGCGCATTTTCAGTAAGTGAAAATTAGGAAATGGGATATTTTTTTGGTTTGTAGTGAAAAGTGTATTAAGACAGTGGAAGTGTATCAGAGATGATTGCTACTCTCCACCTTTGGGACTAAAATCATTGAAAAGAAAAGTTTCTTGCCATCGCACTTGTTTCTTTTCTATAAATATGGAACGTTGGTGGTTGATTTTTTAAGTATGCATCGACATAACTTGTTAAGATTCTTCGTCGGTTTCTGTTGTATATTTGGTCGCACATTCAATCATTTCATCATTTCACCGTACACTACGATTAGTAGATATTTTGGGGTGAAATAGTTGGTGAAATGGTTGCTATGTGTATATACTTGCATTTAATCATTGTTATGCGAGCAAATGTGAGCACCGACCTAGTGGATGATAAATTCACTCCACCTCCAACACTACTTTGGCTGCTGAAAGTTCAGCAACCATTTCTGCTAATACTCAATCACATTTAGACACGTGTTTTAATAATTAAAATTATAAACATAAATTGGACATGTCTCTAAATGTGACTGGGGATCAGCATGAGCGGTTACTGAACTTTTCGCAGCCAAGTAGTGTTCACCTTCAAATGTGGTTGTGGGAAGATATTATTGTGTGGAAAAATTTGATCACGTGGTATCTCCATGTTACAATAAGTGCATATTACTAAAACGAATAACCACATTGAGGATATTTTTACTTACCAAGAATAATATGCAAGTTATGAGTATTATTTTCATTTTTGACATGAGAAGTGATTTTCACGCGGCTTTTTTAGCCTCTTACAAGCTCCTGTATAGTATTGGTCGTTGATTTCATTTTGATTTATCCACCTTGGTGACCATAAGTAAAAAAGAGTATCTGTGAAGATAAAATAAGTGTGTGAAAATTACTTTTCTCTTGAGATATTTTGCAGTAACTAACCTACACGAGAAATGAAAGTAAGTCTCATGTTGAAATTGCTTATGATCCGATATTCTAGTGGATAGGGTGTTACGTTTTCACCCATACGTCCAAAGTTCGAAACTCCCACTTTCCCTAAATTATTGTAATAATTTTGAACCCTCTCTACTCCTTAATAATAATAATAAAAAAGTCTCATGTTGAGATTAGGTATGCCACACCTAAGCATTCAGATATGTGAAACATTTCTTCAAGAAAACTAAATTGGCCTTTTCAGTTGGCAATCATGGAATGCGGAGGCCCATCACATTATCCAGCCCAACTAAATAGTTCCACTCTCTCAGCCCATATACCTACAAGCCCACTCCATCACTGTGTTCCATGAGTTGACGTGTCAATCTCTCCTTTCTTCCTGAATTATAAGCCATTAATCCCCTCGAGCCATTTCCCTCCACAAATATACCTGTAATAACAGTCACCAAAAAAATATAATAATAATAAAAAATAAAAAAATCAGACTCTGCGAGTAGTGGACTAAATTTGAAGGACTTGCTTGAAGAAAGCCAGTGACTGTCGCTACCTGGATTTTCCCCAACACAAATTCCCAAAGCCTCCTCACTTTCCGGCCATGGCGGCCACTGTTGCAGCAGGCGGAGTTAGCATCGGGACGGCCAAGCTCTGTCCTCACCAGTCAAAACCCACCTCCCCGTTTCTCGGCAAAAAACTCAAAATCAGACCTACCTTGGAATCCCAGCAACGCAGTTCGAGAATCACAATCTTAAACCCCAAAACGCTGCAGGTTTTCGCGTCCGGCGGCGGCGAGTTGATCCACGCCGTCAACGACCTGTTTCTTGGGGTGGGAGTGGGGCTGCCGTGCACGGTGATGGAGTGCGGCGACATCATATACAGAAGCACTCTTCCCAAACCCGATGGCTTGACGCTCACGGCCCCCGGTGCTGTTCTGGCTCTGGGCGCCCTGTCGTATCTCTGGGCGACCCCCGGCGTGGCTCCGGGGTTCTTTGACATGTTTGTGCTTGCTTTTATTGAGAGGGTCTTCAGACCCACGTACAAAAAGGTAAATTTTTTAGTTTAAAATTTGGATTTTGATTGGAAGTCTGAAGTGTGTTTTGTGTTGATTTTTGTGGGTTTACAGGATGATTTTGTTTTGGGGAAAAAGTTGGGAGAAGGTGCTTTTGGAGTTGTTTACAAAGTTTCATTGGCTAACAAGAAGTCTTCTTCCAAGGTAATAAAGTAATTATAATTTTAGTTGATTCGGAAATTGGAGAGATTGTCTTGGAGCAGTTGTATCGGAGATTGTAAATCTTATGGGAATGAATGTGATGTACTAATGTGTTGTTTTTGGTTATCGCTAGAAAGAAGGCGACTTGGTGTTGAAAAAGGCTACTGAATATGGCGCGGTGGAGATTTGGATGAACGAGCGTGTGCGAAGGGCGTGTGCGAACAGCTGTGCTGATTTTTTGTACGGCTTTCTTGAGGTGTTGATCTGTAATGCCTACTAGTAGTCTAGTACCATGTGATTTCGGGGTATCATTGTATTGAAATTTTACTTTGGTAGCTCTTTCCATTGCACGTTCTAGTTTCTGTGGTAGGAATTATTAATTGTAATGAGTCTGGTTGCAGAGTTCTTCGGCAAAGAAAGGAGCTGAATATTGGCTTATATGGCGGTTTGAAGGGGAGGACACTCTTTATGATTTGATGCAAAGTAAAGAGTTTCCGTACAATGTTGGTACTTTCTCTCATAAGCCTTTACATGTTCATAAACTGTTGTTCTCTGTAACCGTTTGATGATTTTGTAGTTTCAACTATAATATCCAAACATTGATCATTCCATTGGCTTGTCGAATTTCCAATAAATGCTTTCCTGAAACATGCCACACATAAAATGTCAGGTAGAAACAATGATTCTTGGAAAGGTTCAGGACTTGCCGAAGGGTTTGGAAAGGGAAAACAGAATCATACAGACGATAATGAGACAGCTCTTATTCGCACTGGATGGTCTTCATTCAACTGGGATTGTGCATAGAGACATAAAGCCACAGAATGTTATTTTCTCTGAAGGTACTAATACTTATCAGCATGCTCTACATAAATCGATAAAGAACCAGCAAATGTCAACTGTTCTCATATTTGAAGGTTTCCTATTCTCGTTTTAACAATGTGCAGGCTCTCGTACATTCAAGATCATTGATCTTGGAGCTGCAGCAGACTTGCGAGTCGGCATCAACTACATCCCAAAGGAGTTTCTTTTGGATCCAAGGTATTTTTCCAGCTAAGTAGTCTAAGTAGCTTACTCGCTAATTGCTACGAAAAGGCATGATGAACTCATGAATCTAAAGTCCTGCATCAGAGGAACAAAGCCTTAAAAAAAATATCAGCTTCACCAAGCTAATGTATGTTTACTTGATATCCAAGGGACTCAAAACTCAACAAAAACCCTGCACTTTGTGAAGTGAATAATACATGAGACGTATGTATTGATCAAATATGCGATATCTGATTTCGGAATAAATGTCTTTTAAAATAAATCTTTGTAATTTGCATGTTTGGTTAATAGCAAGGTTCACTTCTTATAGCATCTTACTCAATTTGTAGTAGGCATTCATGATGTCGTTTGGGTTTTTTTCTTTTCAGATATACTGCACCAGAGCAATACATCATGAGCACACAAACGCCATCTGCACCTTCTGCTCCTGTGGCAACAGCACTTTCTCCAGTTCTATGGCAGGTGAAAATATTAATTGTTATATCATCTCAAATTTTATTATTGCTAACTTATTTTCTCAGGCAGATAAATTGATTTAATGGTTTTAATTATATGGTCTTGAACAGATGAATTTACCGGATAGATTTGATATCTACAGTGCCGGGCTCATATTCCTACAAATGGTGAGTGACATAACTTGCCGAATATAGCTATTTTTGGTATACTAAATGATTCACTCAATACTCTTTCAACTTCTTCATACAGGCCATCCCATCATTACGCAGTGACAACAGCCTAATACAATTCAACCGTCAGCTAAAAAGGTGCGATTATGACTTGGTTGCATGGAGAAAAGCCGCAGAGCCCCGAGCTAGCGCTGATCTACGAAAAGGTTTTGAGTTGTTGGATTTGGATGGTGGCATTGGATGGGAGCTCCTGACATCAATGGTTCGGTACAAACCGAGACAAAGAATCAGTGCGAAAACAGCCTTAGCGTATCCCTACTTTGACAAGGAAGGACTGTTGGCTCTGTCCTTGATGCAGAACCTGAGGTTGCAAGTGTTTCGATATACACAACAAGATTATGGGGAGGCTGCCAAATGGATTATTCGGCTAATGGCACGATCAGGAACTGCGCAGGACGGTGGCTTCACAGAAGCTGAGCTCCAGGACCTTAGAGTTTGCACCTGAACTTAAATTTGGAAAAGGAAATGCTTTTCGCACACCCATTTTCTCCTCGGCACTCCTCCCCTTGTTCCTAGCCTTTGAGTTGAACAAATCAAAGGAGAATCAATGGACATAAACTAGAGGAGTGCAGAATGAGAATATAGGAGTGTGAAAAATAACCATCCATTAAAAAATCATTAAAGTTGTAAGCTTTTCGGGAGTTACACCTCTATATAATGTGCAGGAGTTGGATCCTACTAGTAAGAAGAAGGCAAATGCACTGGGAAGGAATGCTTTGGCTTCAGCTCTTTGGCTGCAGAGGAAGATTGTGAAGACGTTGAACGAGAGCATGGATGAGATCAACAGCCGTCGGAAGAGTCTCTGGTGGAGCAGGTGGATCCCAAGAGGGGATTGATTCAAGTTTGTGAAAAAGAACTTACCTTTTTTCCTTTTCTGTAAATTTTGTGTAGTAATCTGAATTGACCAACTTTGGTGATATAGAATTATGTTTAAACATGTAAGTAGTGGCTGGAATCTAATACAAACATATTTGTACCTTGAACCAAACTGCATTACCAAATATTTATACTTTGAACAGTGGTTTATGTTATTTAGGACTTTCACTGTGCAGTTGCAGAGTCCTCCATGAACTTCAACTGCAAGCAAGCAATCTGTCCTTCCGAAACACGGGAAAAACATATGCGTGAGTTTATGCTAGCTGACTAGGGTAGCGTGTCAATCTTCTTGCATTCAAGTTCAAATTTCACCTTCCAAACACCAAAAACATGCAAGGTCGTGAGCCTGTGATAATATTTTCTTTTGAAAATGTTTGAATTTGCAATGCAGTGAGTTTAGCGAAAGAAGTCGATAAACCTTCAGATCCTCCTCTTTGGATCCCATTTCGTCCAATGTAGATAAAGTACGTAATCATATCATGTATCTATCATAAACCAGCACTGCTCATGATCATACCATGCTGCCACGCTGGCTGGGTCTGATATATATATGCAATGCTGCCATGCCGCCTGCTGGCTACGTAGTCAACGATCATGCAAAGTGCGAGAACATAATCATTGATTAATTAGGAAAACCGCTGTAGTAGTGCAATTAAAGGCTGCAATCGACGCGCAATTCAAGAACGTGGCTAATTATTCATTCAAATTACGAAAAGCTTCCTTCGAAGCAAAGCCTGCCAAAGCCCAAAAATCTGATATATGCATGTAAGAATACAACTGTAGTCTGTAGTTTGCCGCTCAATTCCGTACATTTCACCAAAAACACAGATGTTTGTCACATGCACGTTTGAACTCCATACATACAGGGCATGCTGCTAATGCTAGCTAATTAGCTCATTAATATTTCCCTTTGAATTTGCAGGAAAAGTGGTTAGGAAGCACATCAGAACTTGCATGCTGGAATTAAGGAATTCAAGTTGCTTATAATACAAGCATCAAGAACAGATATTATATATATATATATATATATATTTGAGGCTGCTTAGATCAGAGATAAGATAAAATTTAAAATATATATGTGTTGAGTCAATTGCAGGCAATGACATTGTACATCGCGAGAAGTTCACGTGCAACTCTGACCTTGACCTTGTCGTTTTATTAGTACATTTGGAACAACAAACATAACATGACATGAGAGACGCAAGCTTCAAAACTATACATGGGACGCTTTGATTATATCGCTCTCAGATTATATTAATTGAATTCAAATTAATTTAATCAGCACCATTTTTCAGCTCCATTCTGGGGCTATTATTTGAGTTCCCAAAGTTTTGTATATAATACTCTACGGTACCTAGAGTCTCTGCCAAGTATTCTTGATATTAAAAAAAAAAAGTTTTCAAACTTTAATCTTTCAAGAAAATTAAAATTTAATAAAAACTTGGTGTAAGATTAAATATTGATTTGAGTCCCTTAATGCGTACTTAATTCAAATTCATTAATTTTGTTTAACTTTCTCTAATTAGTATACCTAAACATCTTTATCATAATATATTTTACTAAATCAGTTTACCGAAATGCTTGTACCTAAATATATTGTAGTGAATTAGTGACACATAAGAAAATATATAAAAACATAAGTGTACCAAAAATTCCGTACCTAACTATATGATACTAAACTAGTGTACCGAATTGTCGGTACCTAAATATATTATACTAAAATTGTGTACTGAAATGTCCGTACCGAAACATATTATACTAATTCACTGTACTAAAATGTTCGTACCTAAATATATTGTAATAAATTAGTGGTAGATAAGAAAAAATGCAAAAACATAAGTGTACCGAAAAATCTCTACAAAAATATTTTCTTATATAAGATGCTTACCGTAATGAGAATTAAAATTTATAATATTTTAATAAAATTTAAATTCATAAAAAAAAAAGACGTTGAATACATATGCTGGCATTAAATAGAATATAGGGACTAAAATCAACTTTTAATCTTGTATAAGACATTTTTCTAAACTTCATCTTATTTAGGAATTAAAATCTATTTTTTTTAAAAGAAAAGAAAATAATAATAATAATAATAATAAAACTCGATCTACCAAGTAAAATTGTGAGGGTGCACGCTGACATTGCGTGTATGAACATATGTACTTGTGACATTGAAAATTAAGTAGAAAGTTCGTTGAAAAAAAAGGTAGAATAAACTATATGTACTTTTTTTAGTATGTTTATTGATTATGTAGGGTGTTATTTTTTAACAAAAATGAACTTGCGGTTGAATCACATTGAATTGTTTGTTGAGATGATACAAATAACGAAGCTCAACGTATTGCATATGACATAGTACATACCTAACATGCACATATGTACCTAAGTATGAACAGGAAGGAAGAAACTAAGAAACCACTTGTGAGTGCCATTGCCTGATTTGATATACAGCTTAAAATTACTCAAATACAGAGTAGAATAATGGATAAAATTTGCTTATTAGAATTGAGGGTTATTGGAAGCTGGTCTCCTCAGAGAAATGGGCGGAGCACGAGACGAAGCAAGTGGTTTGCTTTGCTTTGCTTCTGGTGCAGCACTGAAGCATAATAATTAAATTCATAAAGCTAGGTAATCAGCAGCAGTGTCCGAAATGCCTTCCAAGCAGGCTCTCGTAATCATCATAATATTTGGTTGCCCTTTTCATATATTCCTACTGTCTCATTTCGCACCCAGAGACAAGCCATGTCTGTGACATTGTCCACCCAAAAACTAATTTCCGCCTGTTTGAAGTGCAAGGCTCTGCAAATCGAGAAGTTCTTCAATATGGCTGTCGACCACGCCACCCGTCTAGCAAAAATGCACACAATAGAACTCCTTGCATTCGAGTCCCACACGAGCTCATGTTGGTAGCACCAAATGCAAGCTCACTTTATGTGCGACTTAGACAGGCGGGTGGACATGGCGCGGTAGCTCTACCCACGAATTTCTCATGCCAATCTTACTCTCTCATCGCCATCTGCAACTGCATGCATGTTGCCCTACTCTGCATATGTACAAATATCGTGACTCAGCACATTCAACTCCTTCCCTTTAACTAATAATTCTAAAAGAAAAAGGCAAGCAGGAAAAAATGAATCGTGTTTTGAGAAAATTAAACCCCACTTCACTAAACGTAACCCTAATCTTACATCATTTGTATTTCTGTTAGTGGGGCAGTGACTCAGCGGTGACCTGAAGTACGCAATAATAACCGGAGCATGGTACAGGAAAGTCTAACATTGCTATCAAAGCCGTTGTCTTGTCTCTACATGCATGGTTTTTGTAATAAATAATAAGAAAAACGGGGTTTTTGAACTTTAATCCTTCGAGAAGATTAAAATTTAAAAAAAATCTGGTGTTAGATTGAATATTGATTTTTAGTCCCTAATGTGTCCTTAATTCAAAATAATTAATGTGTATTTTATTTAATATCTCCCATTAAATATTTAAATTTATTAATACACAAATTTTAATTTATTTTTTGACCAAAAAAGAGTTTTTTAATTTATTAATTTTATTTAACATTCTTCAAACTTGAAAGACTCAATTAATGTACCTAAATGTTAGTACTGAAATCTGTGTACTGAAATATATTATATTGAATTAATATATTTAAATGTTAGTACCAAAATGTATTAATATTAGATTAATGTACCTAAATGTGTATACCGAAATGTATGCACCGAAATGTGTGTACCTAAATATGTGCACCGAAATGTATATACCTAAATATATGCACCTAATATATGCACCGAAATGTATGTATCTAAATATATGCACCGAAATGTATGTACCTAAATATATGCACTGAAATGTATTAATATTAAATTAATATATCTAAATGTGTGTACCGAAATGTATGCACCGAAATGTTAATACCGAAATGTATGTACCTAAATGTATCCACCGAAATGTGTGTACCGAAATGTATGCACCGAAATGTTAGTACCAAAATGTGTATACCTAAATGTATGCACCAAAATGTATTATAATGAATTTAATATACCTAAATGAAGAAGTTACAGTACATCGAAATATATTGTATAACAAAAATCAGTTTATCTAAATGTTCACAACAAAAATATATTACAATGAATGAAATAAAAATAAAAATTATAATGAAATAAAATTAATACATTAAAAATTAGAAAAGATAAAGATAAATAATTAATAAATCAAAATATAATTAATAAATGAGGTTATTAATGTATCAAGGGACTAAAATTAGATTTTGATCTTACTCATGGTTTTAATCAAAAAGTAATCTTTGTCAAGGACTAAAATGAAGTTTTCTATAAGAAAAACTAACGAAAAGTTTAAAAAAAATTTAGTTTTAATTAAAAATGATAAATAAAAGTGTAGTGAATAGTATCAGAGAAAGGTTAAAATGTGATTTTTTGTTAAAAAGTAAACAGTACCGGAAGTGTTTCGTTAAAACTCCCTAAATAATAAGCCTATCTGATGATAAAAAGATGATGAAGTCACTAATCATGCATCCTAACTAAAGGTTAGTTGATTAATAAACGTGGATTCTTGTGTAGGATTCAACTTATCCCCTCATAATCCTATTGCATGTTTAGGTGGATCCAACACAAAGTTAAAAAGAAGAAAACAAAGGAAAGCACTAAAAATATAGGAGAAAATTAGGTTGGGATAATTGTTCCATACAGGCTTGCTTATATACAAAAGTGACTTATTGAAAGCACACGATTAAGAAAACAAATTGTGTACACACATGCATCAGTTCGTCTAAGAAAACTGAATTCATGCGTGTAAAGATTCAGATATTTTTCTTAAACTGGTGTGTGTATCCCGCACCTCATCATTTACAAAATTAGAGGGCAACTCAGAAACAACCAAAAAACTTGCAACCCAATGGTAGTGGCCGACCCATTATGCTGGTGGGTAATGCCTACTTCACGCACATATATGATGTATAGTCCATTTTAGACCAATGTAGCCTAGCAATATTACATGTGATGTGAGAGAGAGAGAGAGAGACAGAGTGCTTGCTTGGATTTTTTTATTTATTTATCATTTTGTTTAATGTGTCTTGCTGATGTAAGGTACCGTAAGAGATTTCAAACTAGTTTGGATAAATTTTTAACTAGTTTGGATAAATTTTTTACTGTACTGAAAATAAAATCTAATACATCAAGTTTTATGATATAATTGATTGTAATTTTTTTTTTTAAATTTCAATCAATTGTAATATTATAATTAGTGTATCGAAGTGTATTCTGTTAGATTTTGAAAAATCACACTCAAAATAGTGAGGGAGGGCAGTGGGGCCCACTTGTGGGTGTTTATCTAGTGGGTTTGGGGCGCACTGCCCCATCCTTTGGCTCATTTTTAAGACCAAGATCAAGGACCGCACCTACATTTCTCCTCATCTGGTCCTCCCTCCCGCTATAAGAACCCCTCCTCTGGCCTCTGCACTTTCAAACCCAACTCACACAATCTCTCAAAGCTCATCACCTGCAGAAGAAACACACACACTCACTCGCTCACTGCAGTCAAAAGACAGAAAGAAAGAAAACCCTAATTCTCTGAAATATGAAGATGGGCAGCTCTGGCAGCATGGCAGGCAGCAAGAGAAGGCTGTCGTCGTCGTCAGGCAAAGGATTCGGAGGGGTCCTGCGTGAGCAAAGAGCCAGGCTTTACATCATCAGGAGGTGTGTGGTCATGCTCCTCTGTTGGCATGATTGAAAACATGATGACATGGGGAAAGGAATATTTTGGTTTTTCTTTTTAATTTCTTCTTAATTTTCCTCTTTTTTTTTTCTTCTGTCATTGATCTTTGATCTTCTTGGTGGAGTTGTAAATAGCCAGCAAATGTTTTTAGGAGAGTTGAAGACAAAATTTTGTATGGGGATAATATGACCTTATGGGGCTTAGAAATGTACATCGGAATAGCCTAAATATATAAACTGTGATATGATATAACAAGCTAGAGTTCTTAATATTTCATTGTTCTTCTCATTTAACAATTAACAATATCATTTCAGTTTGTTACAATTTGGAAGGGATTTCCAAGTATAAATATTGAAAAAGGAAAAAGGGTTTAAAGTTTCAATTACCAAAGAATTCCATGTAAGGTTATACTTGCGAATCTGTTGTATCACCAGATGTACACGATCAGTAAAGATCTCTTTAGAGCAACTACAACCTCGATGATGTTCTTATTTTCTTTGTCCTGTTTCAGTTCCAAAGAAGTGATGTGGAGTTCTCAAAGTTTTCTTCCCTTTCCAAATGGCTTTGTTATGTTTCCTAATCTTGATTTAAAAAAAAAGAAATTTAACGAAATACTCTCGGTACTGTTTGCTTACAACACGTTTTTGTCATTTTCGTTAAAACTCAAAGTTTTCAAGTCATTTTCATGAGTTTTCTTTAAAAAAACAATTATGACCCAATGAAATTGGAGGTGAATATAAACAGAAATCTCTTCTCAGTTCTCAGAGTGTTGCTAAAACTAAAATTCAGATGTATGAAATGGATCATAATTTAGCATCCACATTGGGGACAATAATATAGGATCTACAAAATCTTAAATTTGAAGTTCATCTAGTCAAATGTTAAGTGAAGACTAGATTCAAACTGTTCTTTTTCAGCATACCAAATTATTTTTGCTTTTTTAGATTTTAATGTCCAAAAAGTGATTTAGACATAAGGTAGAAGCATCAAAATTCATGATTAGTACTTTGACCAAGTCAGTTAAGTACACTTGATGACAAAAATTGAACCTTAAAATAATCGCTTAAGCCTTAATTCCTTTGTCATAATTACTTTTTTTATATGGTTGTTTTGTTTTGGAAGGCCAATGATTAATTAAAGCAACAATTGCAGTTGGCCCATAACTAATCACTATAATATTAAAAGCTTTTGCTATGATCTTCTTGTCTTCAACCAAACAAGCACCAGCGTCTCCTAAAAAAATCAGCTCCACCTAAGCTTTCTCTTCAAATAAGCCATTTTTTTTAGTGAGCTTCCAAACATGGCCTTGTAAGAACACAGCTTTAGTCAAAACCCAAACTCAAAAGCTCCCTTCCCTCTCTTTGTGGGCCAGTTCAATTATTGGATCCAACTCAAGTTCACGTGTGCCACGTGTACGGTCGTGATGGGCCTACCCCCAATAGTATTCCCTTTTGTCTCTTCTCTACTTTTGAAGCCTTGAAGGGAGAAGCAGGGATGAGGTTAAAAACAATGTTTTAAAAGACATTATGCGCTAGTTGAATGGTGAGTTGGAACTGAGCGCCTAGACAGACTAGTCAGATTTAAATAAATTTATTATATTTCGTGTAAATAAATGTCTGTTTATACTTAAAAATATATATAATTTCACCATAAACTACAAAATATAATGACATATATATTATGAAGTATTTGACATAATGAAAATATAGGGAACAAATATATAATGTGTGTTCATGTAAGTAGTCAACAAGCTTTTACAATTTATTGAAAAATATATAAAATGCAAAATGAAAGCTATCTATTTTTTTTTGAACTGAGTCACAACCTAGTCGTTACCTAGGCTGGTCTGGACGGGTTAGGTGGTCTAGGCGAGAACCTAAGCAGGTCTAGACACTATTTCTTAATTTTTCAACGTTTAGTCATTAATCGAGACAGTGACCAGCCGCCTAACGACTAGATGGTGCTAGGCGGGATTTTTAGAACAATGGTTAAAAGTAAGTCCATGCAGCTTCTACTTTTGGTAAAAAAAATCAGCACACGTACTCTCTAGCCTACGATAATACAGTGCACCTCCACGTAATATGTGGACACCTGTCACCAACAATACAGGCAATGAATAATGAGCAGACACGTGGCATTCTGATTGATTTGATATAATTTTGTGTTTTTTTGTTTCAGAAGAGAGAAGGGTGGGTCAGAATGTCAGTTGTACAGGAGCTGAATGTGCAACCTAATCTTCAGTTGTCGTCCACATAAGGAAGTGCCACCTCTCTGTTTTACTCCATGAAATTACCTCCATGTGATGTTTTACTGTTGCAATATCTCAACGCAATCATATAATATCATGTGTTTTAACGTATTCACATAACAATAATTAACGTTTTTTATTAAGTTTCAGCATTTGGCCTTTCGATCAAACTGGCTATGTTACACACTTTCATTAATACGAGCATCATTCTTACACACCCTAAAATTAACCCCATCGAGTGGCCGAGTGAGTCTAAAGCCGTTTTAGTAACACAATGATGGTAAAATATCTTGATGCATACAGTCTTTCTCCAAAGACAAAGCTTTTAAGCTTTCTTTTTGTTTTGAGCTCACTTCGTCATCCAAATAAAATTAATAAGTGAGTGAGTAAAAGAGAGTAAAATTCTTTCTCCTCCTCGCGTACTTTTTTTTTTTTGTCTTTATCTATCTATAAAAATTAATAAAAAATACTAACATAATTTAATTGTAACTATTTATATATGAAAAGAGAAAAGAAAAAAAAAGAGATTAAAAAAAGAGAATTCTACTCCGGATAAAGACGCGCCTGAGAGAGAGCGAATGGGTAAAAAGTTAAAAACGGCAGCCTCACCATGCCCACGTGCGCCCCCCTAATCATCAACCGCACCAACGTAACGTCAGATTCTATTCTAATCAAAAAGCGGACCCACACGTTGTCCCCACATGCTACATCCCCTGTCTTGTCTCCCTCAATTTCCTCCAATAATGTTACATGGACATCAACGTTCAAGTATTTAATGGATAAGATGTAGTCCCATCATCCATGTAATTAAGATGATGATGCGACATTCTCCAAACCTGTTCGCCGACTATTATTGGCTTGTTTCGAAATGTTTAGAGTAAATTATAGCAATAGTTCTTTAAATTTAATTTAATTAGAGTAATAGTTCTTCAATTAAAAATATATTATTATTGGTCCATCAGCTTATCAAAACGTACAGCTATAATCTTTCAACTAAAAATTCATTACAAATGATTCCTCACTTTAATCTAATTGGAGAAATGATTTCTCAATTTTAACTCAATTGAAACAATGTTCCCCAACTTTAACCCAATTGTAACAATGATACCCTAACTCATTTTGACAAAATTTTGACGAAGTTGACGAAAATGATCATAGCTACACGTTTTAATGAGTTGAGGGACCCTAATTGTAGCAATGTTTTTTCTAACTTAACTTATTTTGACAAAATTCTAACAAAGTTGACAAAAATGACTATAGCTAGACATTTTAATGAGTTGAGAGACTAATGGTAAAAGATTTTTAGTTGAATGACCATTGTTCTAATTTGATTAAAATTGAAGAACTATTGTTACAATTTACTATTTTTTTCATTTAAAATGACTAAAAACGTTTTTTAATCAGCAAAAAATAATAATTATTGCTTCGATAATAAACTTAAGGGGTGTGCTATCCACACACCCCTTTTTACTTCTCACACACCTCTGTTAATTTATGTCCGTTAGATCTTCTTTAATTCATCCGATCTGACGGTCGAAATCCAAAAAGATGTGGGAGAAGTAAAAAAAGGTGTGTGAATATCACACCCCTAAACTTAAAAGTGCTTACTAGTCATATACACGCCTTTTCAAAAAGTTCAACTACGAGCATAAGTACTTGCCATAGAAATAGCCCAAAACCATACACAAGTGCTTCCTATAGGATCGAATTGACTTGAGTTAGTCATGTTTCTCTAGGGTTGTCTTTCATTATTTGGGATTCTTGGAAAAAGGTTGGGAGTAGGATTCTTTTTATTTTTTGTCTTTTTGTATTTATTAAAAAATTAATATAAAATGTTGACGTGACTTAATTGTAACTGTTCAATAGGAGAAAATAGAAGGAGAGAGATTAGGATGGAAGAATATCATCCTCCAAAAAATGGACCACGGGCCATGGTGTCTCCTTGTATTAAGGTGGTTGCTTATGTTTTTAATAATTAGGGTATATTCCCTTAGATTTGAGGTCTATTACAACATCATACAACATTTTAAAAACATTTCACTTTCATACCTCAAGTACTATTTTATTTCAATTTCATACATCCGTTACATTTTCCATCCATTTGATCCGTTAAGTGTTGACGTGACTGCCAATTGTGTACCATGTGGCAAATTTTTTTTAATTATATATATATTTAAAAAAAAACTTGAATTTTTACACCAAAAAAAGCCCAACGACTAGATCTGGAAGAAGAAGAAGAGCGACTGCAACAAGAAGAAGAAGAAGAAAGAAAGAAAAAAAATTGAACCCCCTCCCCCCCCCCCCCCAGCGACTGCAAGAAGAAGAAGAAGAAGAAAGAAAAAAAAAATTCAGTTTTTTTTTTGGTGTAAAAATTTAGGTTTAATTTTTTTTTGCCACGTGGCACACAGTTGGCGTTCACGTCAGCACTTAACGAATCAATAGATGAAAATGTAACGGATGTATGAAATTGAAATAAAATAATACTTGAGGTATGAAAGTGAAATGTTTTAAAGATGTTGTATGAAGTTGTAATAGAACTCAAACCTGAGGAGTATGGTGTAATTTACCCTAATAATTAATACACAATTTAGGATAAGCACTTTTTTTTTTGGAAAAAAAATGATTGGGTTATGCTGGCTGCTAACAAAACAAGGTTGCTAAATCTTGCACCTAAAAACCCTACATAAATAGGGTTAACGTTAAAGAAAATTGTATTTTAACAGTGTTACAAAGACAAGACGTCATGCACAACATGTAAACAAATAGATAAAATTCAGGGGCTCCTTTTCCAGCTCTTTTCTTTCATTGGAGCCCAAAAAAGCCAGGGTGCTGTGGCCCACTTTGTCTACTTTTTAGTCCCATCAAGGCATCAAAGAGAAAAAGAAGACCAAGTGCATTTGCCAAGGGAGGGAAGCATTAGGCAAGGTCTTCCTAATACAACAAAGGGAGCCGTGCCCTATTCCAACTAGGTCACTTACCCTACAACATGCTAAAAGGGCACCAGTAGAAACTGCTTTTCCAGGTTAGGTCTCATCTGGCTTCCCCGCGAGCAAGTATGCTGCTCATCAACAAGCACTTTTACCACCAAGTGCTTAATTCAACAGCGGGGCTAGGCCCAGTGGTCTCTCAAGCTATTTTAAAAGCCAACTTGCATGACCTGCGCAGCCCTGAGAGTACATGAATGTTTCCACTGTCCAACCTGTTCTCATTCGATTACAGAGGAGAAACTCATCAGTGTTTTCCTTGGCGTTGATAAAGCGTCGAGTTTTCAATCATTTGATGGTCCACACGTCTCACGCCATTCCTTTTTCACTTGTTTTATGTAGTTGAATCCATTATAATTCAAATGCCAAGCGTTCGAATCCAAAGATACAAAAGCAAACCAGATAAAATAACTGCATTTTAGCTTGATGCTTAAAGGAGAGCAAAAAGAGTAAGTTCGATCGATGTTTGAACACAAACGATCAGAGATTTACAGTTAAAAAAAACAGTTCTTTACCAAACGGTTACATATCACGCCGCGCTGATTTGATAGGCATAGTTTAATCAAAACGTACCTACAAAATATTTACCACCATTTGACATAACCAACACAAAAATCCCGAACCATGTTCAGTCAGCCACCTTGCCACCCCAAGAAAGGAAACTCTCCTGTGACCCAAATTCCTACAATGCCCAATCCAGAAATGCGTTAGCACAAGGGAAAATGCAAGAAAAAGGAAAATTGTCAACACCAACAAGCGAGAGAAGACGGCGGCTTACCAGCTGGCTGAGTCGGAAATCTGGAGGTGTATCAAGGTCCATAATATTAGCAGGATCAAGGACAATATTTTGGCACGCCACTAGATCCTTCTTTAAATCCTCAGGTCCTAGTTTAGCGTAATCAGCAAGACGGGGTTTGACATGTGCTTGTTCACCATTTTCATGCCCACCCCTATTTGGAGATTGGCTCTGAAGGAGCTCATCACACAGAGACAACCCTTCTACAAGTTGTTGCGAATCCAGAAGGTTCTGTGACTCGTTGTCCCACCATTTTGGATCTTCCTGAGCATGAGCAACGCTTTCAGTGTTATTAATTACTTCATCGGCTTGGTTTTCTACCTTGTGTTGATCATAATCGTCAGGAATTTCAGATTCAGGGCGAACGTCTTCAGCACGGTTCACCTCGGGATGAACTTCATCCAAAGCAGAGTCTACATCAGGATGCACTTCATCTTCAGCACCGTCTTCCACACGATACTTCAATTGGATGCAAAATCCAGAAAAATAAGCCCATATCAGTATCTACTTGGATCGTTCACATTTATGCCACATTCTTACACTACATATTAATGAAAGATTACGCAGAGGGAATGTACAAGAAAGTACCCATGAAGGCAGGAACAAATGCAAGCAGTATAAATTTTAAATCTTCAATTTGAATACGTTTGTCACACGATAGATAAAAATGCCTTCTTGTGCTGCTAATAGAAATGTGGAAGTAAACTAAAAACAAAATAAAAAAAACAAATTATACCTGAAGAAAGGGATCTCTGGACGGAGCAGGAGTATCCAGTCCCAAATCAAAATCACCAAGCTTTCGTTCGGCGTGCGGAGGTTCAGGAGTAACCGACTTGGGAGTGACTGGATCTACCTTTGTGATCACCGCATCAATACTTTCAGGAACATCTTGATCAGTTTTATCAGCTTGCTTGGCTTCCTGCTGCTGGTAATATATTTTTGATACAACATACTCTCCATCCTTCTCATCCTCCTCAATGCCTAGGTGATATTGATGCATAACCCAATTGGTTTTCACAGGTTTTCCTCCTCTGACCGTGCTCATGTATAGAACCATAATCTTCTTGCACCCTCTTTGTACTCCATCCAAGATCACTGGCTTAGTCCTTCCAGTCTTGTGCCAGCGGACATCACCATCACCATCATGTATCTTTCGCCGCTTTCGTGTTCCAGTATTGTAAGCCTTAATTGCTCTATGAAAGAAGTGGGATGGACTTCCATCTAGCTTAACATCTAACATTTAATTTTTCAAATCAATTAATAAAAGATTAAGGGTCAAAGATTTAAAACAACACAAATGTTTCTCACTTACTAGGTAGTTTCCTCGGATGGGAACAACAGATTCCTTCGTCGTCATCAACAGTTAGAATAAACTCATCAATAAAAGGATGGGGTTTTTGATCACCTACACCGGATTTTGCAAGTAAGTGCCATATAATCTCTTGATCAGTTGGATCAAATTTTACACCCTTGGGTAAACCCGGCCACTCTTGAGCAACCTGGAAAGAGATGGCAAACACCCTAATTTTCAAAGTTCTACAATTTTCGTTAAAAATAAATGAACCCACAAACAGAAACAAACTTCATCTAAAAATACTCCAACAGAGGTTCTGTACCTAATGGTTTTTCATTGATGAACGTTATACTTTAAACATACGGATCAAAAAAACAAAAACAAAAATCTTACATCACTATTGTCAATCGTATATTGGCATTTTGGACAAGATTTAGTTGGGTTGCTTTGCCATTTAATTCCAACAGAATCATAGCTTCCAGATGCACTCCTGATTTTTGTTGCGATTCTATTTTTGTCAAACAACCATGATGGCCTGCATGTATTACACAAATGATTACAACAATCAGCTGCTCCCCACATACGATCAGCAAAGTATTTAAACTCTTGACCGAGCTTAATTAGAATAGATATTTTAAGTTGGAAGGACACTGAAAAGAGACATAAAGATAAAACCAGCAGTACAGAGATTATTGAGAACAAACAGCATAGTTAAAAAGATTAACCCATGAGAATACATAACCACGTAAAAAAACTGCCTAAAACTATCAAACAATAACCGGTAACAGATTTCAACTACGAACTGTTTCTATCCTGGTATACATGTAAACAAACGGAACGACACATAATTTGACTAGAGAAATGAAAAATAATGTAAGAAAATATATGATAACTTGCAAAGAGAAAACCTTTTAGTGCCAAAACACACTCGTAATCACTCTTCACGGATCAAGCCATTCATGCTCCCGAATTCGAGGTAGAGGGATGCAAACATATAAAGCATTTGAAAACACACTCACACAGAGGAGAGTCATTGTAAAGGGTAATATAAGTGAGCTGACAATTAAAGACATAGACATCGAAAGCAACTACCACATTAGAGTAGTTCATAATGATAATAACAAAAACCAGACTAATTAATAACTCGATGAGAACAAAGGGCAATTGTCACATCCCAGACCGACTCAGCCATAGCACAATATTGTCTGTTTTGGGCCACGCCCTCACGGTTTTGCTTCTAGGAACTCAGACAAGAACTTTCCAGTGGGTCACCCATCCTGGGATTGCTCTCGCCCGAACTCGCTTAACTTCAGAGTTCCGATGAAATCCGAAGCCAGTGAGTTTCCAAAAGGCCTCGTGCTATATGGAGGTGGGCATGTACCACATCATCCATCTCCGTTGGTCGATGTGGAATGTTACAGCAATGGATTACATAATTATATGAATCCATCTCCATCTCAACCTTTCCACAATATAACAAAGGGTACAAGCAGAAGTGGGCGTAGCCACATTAGCTACACCGGATGTGCTCCCCTACCCGAGTTCGAAATCCCCCTCCCGCACTTTAGATTAGTTTAAAGCATAATATTGCTCGTACAACGAAAAAGCGTGCAGTTTAAAAGGAAACGTAGAAAGTAAAGGAACAAGCATATGAATCTAGAGTGAAGATTCAGCATAGCTCCCAACTAAATGAAAGTAGTTTCTACTTGTTAAAGCTTAAGCACTACCATTTTTCTCAAAGTTCAAATTTTTCATGGTACATTCGATCAAATGAACAGATGGGTTAGTTCAAAATCGTGAATTTCCATATAAATTAAAAAAAATTCGATAAAACCCCAGAAAATTCCATGACTTATTTATAGAAGCATCAATATACACTAAAAAAATTGGAAAAAAAAGAAGAAGCTAAAATAAAAGTCATCGGAAAATACCCAGCCATGGATGAGCGGCGACGATCAAGAAGCCAAACTCAGAGGCAAAGCTTCCGTCTTCGGAGACCGTAGCAGACTTGGTTTCTCTCTCTTTCTCTCTATCTCGCTCCGCTTCCACACTGAGACCGATTGACGCTAAAAGGACTTCGGATTTTTTTTTATATTCAACCCCACTTTAATTCCCAATTACTATTTAATTTTAATTAATAAAAATAAGAAAAAGCAAGGACTATTTACAATTTATTTCCTTTTTATTTTTTAAATCTATTGCTTTATGAATTTTGAAACCGCGGGTACCGCGTTTCTTAAACAAATTTGATTGCAAGTGATTTGTTTTGCGAAATGGTGATGAATAGAAAAAAGGAGGGCAGGAGATGCATCCGGTTTTGCGAAAAAAAAGGGAAAAGAAGAGGAAGAGATTTCTAACCGCACGTTCTGGTGTGAACGGTGAGGATTGATTGGTTCCGACAGATCCGGAGAGAAGGATCCGAAGAGGATCTTAGTCCCGGCAGAATGACTAGACCGGGGCAGTAGTGAATACTGCAATCCCTAAACCCGCCACCGCCACCATGAGCAGCAGATCCAGAAACTTCCGTCGCCGCGCCGACGACGGCGACGATCAAAACGACGACGCAAACGACACCGCAACCGCAGTTAAATCCTCATCAAAACCCTCTTCCGCCTCCTCGTCAAAGCCCAAGAAGCCACAGAACCAAGCCCCGAAGCTTCTCAGCTTCGTCGACGACGAAGACAACGCCGCCGCCCCGTCCCGCTCCGCCTCTTCTTCTAAACGCGATAAGCCCTCTTCCGGTCTTGGCAAGCCCTCTTCAGCTCATAAGTTGACGGCTCTCAAAGACCGTCTCGCTCATTCGTCTTCCGTGTCGACTTCCCTACCGTCCAACGTTCAGCCACAAGCCGGAACCTACACGAAAGAAGCGCTCCGTGAGCTGCAGAAGAACACGCGAACCCTAGCCAGCTCCCGACCTTCCTCCGAACCCACCATTGTTCTAAAGGGCCTTGTCAAACCCACCGACTCAATCTCCGATGCGCTGAGAGAAGCCCGGGAGTTGGACTCCGATTCCGACGATAAGCATGACAAGGAAAGGGTTAGTTTGTTTAATAGGGACAGGGACGATGCGGAGGCCCGATTGGCCTCGATGGGAATTGACAAGGGCAAGAGCTCACCTGGGTTGTTTCCTGATCAAGCCACCATAGATGCAATTCGGGCGAAGAGGGAACGGCTCAGGAAATCGAGGGCAGCAGCCCCGGATTTTATCTCATTGGATTCAGGGAGTAATCATGGCGCTGCGGAAGGATTGAGTGATGAGGAGCCAGAGTTTCGAGGTCGAATTGCAATGTTTGGGGATAAGATGGACGGTTATAAAAAGGGGGTCTTTGAGGATGTTGATGATAGGGCAGTGGATGCTGGATTGAGGCAGGAAAGTGTCGAAGATGGTGACGAAGAGGATGAGGAAGAGAAGATTTGGGAAGAAGAGCAGTTTAGGAAAGGGTTGGGGAAGACGGTGGATGACGGGGCGGTCAGTACTAGTGCTCCTGCGGTTCCTAGTGTGCCCCAGCCAAAGACTACCTACTCTGCAGTGACGGGTTATAGTTTGGCACAGAGTGTGCCTGTTGGGCCAAGTATAGGAGGGGCAATTGGAGCTTCACAAGGTTCGAATGTGATGTCCATAAAGGCGCAGGCGGACATTGCTAGGAAAGCTTTGGAAGAAAATTTCATGAAGCTTAAGGTATGAATTGCTGCTCTTCTGGTCAAGTTGAATTTCGGTATCTATCAATGTTGGAGGTAAGGCATTTCTAGGTATCATAGGATAATAATTGAGTGACATATAGGCTTTTAGTAATGTGGTCGTGTATGTTGATCTTAAGAACAAATGTAAACCAGAGAATACATAGCTGAATATATGAGCCATAGTTTGGAAATAAAAACTCTGCCAATCTCAGGAAACTCATTACTGACAAGACTTATCTACGTTGTGTTTTATCTGCCTTTAGCATATTCATATGATAACCATGTACTCAAAATATGTTTTGATCTCATAGGCAAGTCATGGCAGAACCATGTTGTCACTGACTAAGACTGACGAAAATTTGTCTGCCTCGCTGTTGAATATTACTGTTCTCGAGAAGTCTCTCTCTGCTGCTGATGAGAAGTACCAGTTCATGCAAAAGCTTCGTGATTTTGTCTCTTCCATATGTGACTTTTTGCAGGTATGCTATCGTAAAATACAATATGGTTTGCTTTTGCTCCCCAAAGTTGTCTTTTGCCTGCTTACCAATATGGAATGCCAACTGGAGGGCATTTCATTTAGGATTCTGGTAGAACCAAGGACATTAAGTTCTGGCAGAATGCAATGCGCCTGAGTTTCAAGCTACCTGGCAGCATAGATGAATCACTGGCTCTTCATTAAATTTGCATATGATACACATTATAATTCACTCTCTTACTGAGGACTTGTTGCCGAAAAGTAGGCTACTGTAGGAGGAATTAGAAATGGCCATAACTCCCCATTGTTAATATCAAAGGGATTAATCTCTAGTTTCTTGTTCTTGTATAAAAATTTATACTAGTCTGTTTTTCCCCTAGGACCTTTTTCTCTAAGAAAAATGGCTGACAAAGTTAACACTTCTTCTTGAAAGGGAAACTGGCAGTGGTCCTTCCCAGATTAGCAGATAGCAATTTGTTTATCCTTGGAAATTCAATCAAAGTTAGGCAACCACATAAATGATTGATGAATATTCCCCTGTAGCAACCACATTTTAACTCTAACAGAGTTCTCGCTGTGGATTGCTAACCAGAGCAGGTAAAAGGCCTTCTACCCATAGATTACCAATGAAGGACATGAAAACTGTATAGAACAAAGGCCTCTAACTCAACATTGGTTACCATTGATATTATGTTGGCTTGTGCTTACTGTGTTTGACAGTTTACTTCATTTTCTAAATAAACATATTTTTGAGATTTGCCATATGACTTATAGTATCTACTTGATGTTTCTTCTTCTATTTTCATTTTTTCAATCCTGGTAAGGACAACAAATCATGCTGATCTGAACTTATCTATTCCTGTAATTCTTCATTTTCAGGTTAAAGCTCCCTATATAGAAGAGCTTGAAGCAGAAATGCAGAAAGTTCATGAACAACGTGCGTCATCTACTTTGGAGAGGAGAAGTGCTGATGATGATGAAATGATGGAAGTAGAAGCAGCTGTAAAAGCAGCAATGTCTATCTTCAGTAAAGAAGGTAGCAGTGCTGAAGTAATTGCAGCTGCTAAAAGTGCAGCACAAGCTGCATCTGCTGCTTTTAGAGAACAAACAAATCTACCAGTGAAGTTAGACGAATTTGGTAGAGATATGAACCTTAAGAAACGTATGGATATGAAGGGGAGGTATGAGTCTCGACAACGCAGGAAAGTACGGTACGACTCTAAGAGACTGTCATCCATGGATGTGGACAGTTCCCATCGAACAATAGAAGGAGAATCAAGCACTGATGAGAGTGACAACGAGAGTCAAGTATACCATAAACACCGCCAGTTGGTGCTCGACACTGCCGGTAAAGTATTCGATGATGCAGCAGAGGAATATTCTCAACTTTCAGTGGTCAAAGAAAGGTTTGAAGACTGGAAGAGAGAGTATGCATCAAGCTACCGTGATGCTTACATGTCTTTAAGTGTTCCTACTATTTTCTCTCCATATGTGAGGCTGGAGCTTTTGAAGTGGGACCCCCTCCGTGATAAAACAGATTTTCTAAACATGAACTGGTACTTTTTATTTCACATCTTCTAGAAAGAACACTGAACCACACACAGAAGTAGTGCTGCTCGCTTACTTCCATCCTTATATTAAATATTCTTTTCTTCTGTTCAGGCATTCATTGTTAATGGACTATGGTTTACTGGAGGATGGAAATGATTTGGCATCAGATGATGCTGATGCTAACCTTGTCCCTGATCTGGTGGAAAAGGTTGCTTTACCCATTTTGCATCACCAAGTTGTTCACTGTTGGAACATTCTCAGTACACGAGAGACAGAGAATGTAGTTGCTGCCACAAGTTTGGTAACAGATTATGTTCCACCTTCTAGTGAGGCTCTTGCAGATTTATTAGGTGCTATTCGCACCCGTCTGGCTGATGCTGTCACTAATCTTACGGTACAACTTTTGAGTTATCAAACTAAAGCTTTAAGACATTTAATCAGGCATATGCATGTGCTTTAAACATTGATGCATTAAGCATGTACATTTTATAAAAGTGGTGTTTATGCTATCTAATTTATATTTTCCTTACCTACCTGTCAACTCTAGATTCTAAGTCGGAGAAACTATGAACCATGAAATTAATTTTGATCATTTCCAATGTATAGGTCCCGACATGGAGCCCGCTTGTATTGACAGCAGTGCCAGATGCGGCACGGCTGGCAGCATATCGATTTGGTATGTCTGTTCGTTTGATGAAAAATATCTGCTTGTGGAAGGAAATCCTTGCTTCTCCCATTCTAGAGAAGCTTGCCATTGAGGAGCTGTTGTGTGGTAAAGTTCTACCTCATGTTCGAAGCATTGCTGCAAATGTGCATGATGCTGTTACAAGAACTGAAAGGATTGTTGCTTCTCTATCTGGGGTGTGGGCAGGTTCAAATGTCACAGGGGACCGCAGGTAGTGCTTCAACTAACACAGATTACTTCCATGCATGAGTGTGCTTATTTGATGTATGCATGTTTGTGTCCTATGCCTGTGATGGATTTTTGAGTTCAATTAATGATGTAGACAATGTGATGCTTTGACCCAACTAATATGGTGCCTCAAATTGGCAAGAGTTTTAGCCTTGTCCTTTCTTTCCATTCTTCACCTCCCTCATCTTGTCCAAGGTCTTCCATACCTTTGCAGGGTAACGAACTTTGTACAATTTGACGCTATTACATCATAAGCCTTTCATTGCAAATACATGGCTTGAACATCATGTTGAGTTGGACATTTTTTTTTTTATCATAAACCGGCTTTACATTCCCTTTAAAACATAGCAAACTTCTTTACTTAAAAGAGTAGGAACTGCCAAGTCTAATTGTAATTTGTGAGCATGTCAGCTTAAAATGATGAGGCCTTGTGCTCTTTTTGTTGCCTAATTTTTCCTTCCTTTCAGTTTCCTTTCTCGTCGTTTTAATTTTTACCTTCAGTTTTAAATATATTAACCAGTACATGAGTTATAAATTGAAAATTATACATTCGTGTACTTATACTGCCTTTAACTGCATGTTCAATGCTCTTATTCATTTGCCTAAAGAAATAACTATTGTGCAGCCGTAAGTTGCAATCGCTGGTGGATTATGTGCTCTCATTGGGTAGGACTCTGGAGAAGAAGCATTCGCTTGGTGTGACACAAAGTGAAACTGGTGGACTTGCCCGTAGATTAAAGAAAATGCTCGTTGATCTGAACCAGTATGACAAGGCTAGGGACATAGCAAGGACATTCAATCTTAAGGAGGCATTGTGAATCGTTAGAAGCCTGAAGATCTTCGAGAGATGCACAAAAAAATGTCAAAGGCTGCAGCGACATTTTTTGAGCTATCCGTCTAGCAACACACTTTAAACAAACGCAAGGTGCAAATCTTTGACCCAAATATCTCTCTCCCGCTGCGTTGCCGCTGGACATGATATATGAAACAAAAGAATGGTCATCACAAAGTCTAAGAAGATAATTGTGTCTCTGTCCCTTTTGCTTGTTTACGCAATGGGGGAGATGTGCTCTGTGGCATGAGCTCTAGGAGTTAGGTTTCTTACTTATGAGAAAATTTGGATGTGAATTTTTTCGGAGAAGCGATATGTTATCGGTATAGGATAGGTTTTACGTAGTTTTCGATTCCAATGCCTGTTATTCTTATGTAACTTTTGGGAATCTTCTGCCTTTACCCTGATGCGATAGCAAAATGCTACCAAAGTTTTGGGCAAATTTATGATCTGCCACAGTTTATGCGATAATTCGACGCATTGATACCAATAGTACGGATGGTGATGTGCCGGTAGTCGATAATGCATGAGTAAGCTCGCTGACATTGGATGGTGAGACAGCGGTCGCAACGGCTATGTGGTTCGACGGGCTGATCCAAGATAACCGCCTTTGAAAGTGGTTCAAAAGGGGGACGGTTGCAGTGGGAAGTAGGTGGTGTCTGCTAATTAATCGCACCTACCCTTCCGTAACCACATTTAACATTTTATTCTTAATCATGCCTACTCACCCATAAAATTAAGACCGACATGTCTTGATAATCGAGCTTTACTTATAGAGATAAAAACACAAAATACGTTAGTTTTGAATTATTTTAAGGAGGAACAAACAAAAGCTCAATCTTCAACAAATTTATCTCAAAAACTAGTGATCCAAACTCAACATACCTCAAAAGTTCATGTTGTGTCCAGTGGAAGTCGAGTTTTACGTGTTTTTCGAGAGAGAGCATTTTGCAAGTGAGAGCTAATTAAATCACACCACATAATTAATATTAGTTGGTAAGCTCATTCTTAATTACTTATTGGTGATAAACATCCGAAGGAGACGGGCAGTAGTCCGAGTGTCTAATTAACTCTTAACAATTTTCTTGTCTCGATGGTCGAACGATCATTTCATACCTAACAATGTTGAACCCGCGTGTATGCATGCTTGCTTGCTATTGTAGGTGCCTTGCGTTGGTTGGTGAAACTTTAAATTTTAAATTCAGTTCAATGAACTGATGCCAAATTAAATATTTCGTACAAGCTGGAATCATACGCACAAAATGATTTAGTTTTTTAAAACTAAAAATAACGAATAAGTAACAAGGCGACTCTGTGTACAATGTTGTGTATTTCTTGAAGACATAAGTGTTGAGAAAATCTTATTTTTCTATTTAAATTCTTTAAATTTGATCTCCTTTTTTAGTATTGTTGATTGTTTTACGGTGTAATCATTATCTAGAGCTTAAACGTGAAATTTCTAATTTCATATACAAATTCAGTTGTACTTATTTGTTAATTAAGTTGCTATCACCGTTAGAGATGTGTTTTTTGTACTCAGAGTAGCAAATTTAACTTTGCTACTCAATTGCCACCTTCTTGGAGACACTTTAAAACGAAGATCTAGAAGACTCTTTTGATGCCACGAATGATCAACCCTACCAATAAATAAGACCAAAAAAAACCAATCAGATTTGCAGGCAAACGTATCATACATGTTGGTCCTAGTAGAATTTATTGGGCAAACTAGTAGGACCGACCGCAGCGTACGTGCACACAAGAGTACACTTCTATCACTGTTTCCAGAAGATAAACAATTTTGAATTTGGTGGCAGTTAAGTAAATTTGACCAAAACTGAAAATGCAAAGAGGAAACACAAAAACCCTAAAAAACTTCATACTTGTTCGGTCAAATTCAAAGCTCCTAGCTACGAAAGAAATGAAAAGAGTTCATCGTCACATGGCATTTCAAAATATCACGATAATAATAAATTTGTTCCATGTAAGTTTTTTCTCCGGCTACGAGCATACTTGTGGATATTAGCTCAGCAGCCAACTTTCTTTGAGGCTGTGGATCACGAAACTAAAAGGAAAATCCGTTATTTTATGATCATTTTGGACATAACCTTTTTTGTAGTCTTTCATTATTATCTTCTTTTTTTTAATCATAATTTGCTGATTTCTCCATGTTTAGTTTTACAGTTTATTGAAAGTTTTTATTTTTTATTTTTTTTATTAATGATAGAAACTCATGAATTTGGTTACAGTACTTACGTGTATTTTTACAATTATCATCTCGATAGTTAAAGATTATTACGTTGTTCATCCTGATAAAGGAACCGTTTATTTTTTTGATGAACCAATTTTACAATTTTCACCAATTGCCGCCTATGTTGTTAATATTCTATCCATTTTATGACCAGCTCAGTTCTTGCGACGATCGCACTTCTTACACTACGCACAAGAAGTAAACTCCAAGTTTTTTTTCTGTTAAGGTAAACAAGTTTTGGATATTGGGATTAGACCAGATGAGACTTCAAAACAAGTTTTGGAAATTATTTTATATGGTTTGAAGTCCAAGTTGAATTCAATGAACGTAGATATATGTAATGTCTCTATGCATTACTCAGATCTTTGAGGTACGCGGCTTATATTTATTTGATTTGTTTGGTTTCAATTCTGCGCTAGCAGGACTAGATAATTGTTATCGATTAGGTGCCAGGGGACCATGCATATTGATGCAGATCGTATAAGATTTAAAATAAAAAAAATAAAAAAATAAAAAAACAAAAAAACAAAGTCGCAAGAAAATTTGGAGAGCTGGATCCTGGAGAGAAGGGAGCGACAGAAAACGCCATTCCAAGTCATTGTAGCTATAGTCCTTAAATTTCACCTTTAGTTTAATTTTAGTTCTTAAACACTCATATTAGTTTTTTTGGTCATCGAACTTAACAATGTTGTGCACCATTAGTCTGTTTCACTAACTCCGTCTATTTTAAAAGTCAAATCTAGGGATATATTAGATTCTTTAACTTAAAATTAAAAATATATATATAATAAACTAAAAAAATTATAAAAAATAACTAAAACTTAATACAAAATAAAATTGAACTATAAAAATGGTTGGACTTTAGCAACCTGCGTATTCAAGTTTCTAAAAAAGAAACTTATTTTTTTAGTTTTCTTTTCTTTCTTATTTTCTCATTTTTTTTAAATTCATTTTTAGTAATGTGGGACGAAGTTCTTAATATATCACTAATTTAATAGAAATATATACGGCGTTAATGAAAAAGACATATCAGACAACACATTATTAAGTTCAAAGACTAAAGAAACTAATATTGAGTTAAGTTAATAGACCATTGCTACAATTAATTATGAGTAAAGTTGAGTGTTTGAAATGACGATTTTAACCACAAATTGCTCATGTGAGTTTTTTAACAGAAAACTAATTGATGTTATAATTTGGACTATAATTGCTAACCATGGCATCCTAAGTGTTCAATTAGCAACATTTTCATCACAAGAGTCACATTAAAAGTATGATGTCAGAACCACTAAATTGAACTTGACCAGATTCAAAAGCAGTGAAGTTGGTGAGTGCATTCCGAGTGTCAAACTCGAATTGATTTCTTGTATACCTAACGTTGTTAAATTGTGTACACCACATGCTGTTGTAGGTACCTTGGTTGGTGAAACTTGAAACTTCGAACACGCTAGTATATGCACAAAATGATGTGCAGGTGATATAGTATTTAGTGAAAGCCAAAAATAACGGAGATGAACCGTATTGAGAAAATTTCATTTTTATTTGATTTTTTTTAAAGGTAGATATCATATATTGACACAAATTAATTGATTGTATTATGATGTAGAATCATCATACCGAGTTGAGACTATTTATCTCTAGTCTTGGATTGGTACGTGAATCTCTTGGATTTTTGATTTTCAATCAAAGTTGTAAAGACCATTTATGAGCATTACTTGGCTCCACTAAATTATGGAGGAACTCCTCCTCAAAATAGTTATGGCTTATTTTGTTTTTATGACCAGAACCATACATATTATAAATCACTATATAAATAATATTGCTGCATTTAAATTAATTAAAACTAAGGTTGTCAATCAGTTATAGAAAATGATAGATGGGTTGTTTAGTCAATCGGTTATAGCAAATGACAAATGATTTGTAATATTTCTAACGATTTCGACCATTTATTATTTTACAGTTCAATGACTAAACAATTATATGTATATATATATATTGCAAAAATAATTCTTATAAAGTGATTGATAATACAAACAGTTCTTAATCTTCTGATCATAAACACAAAATTTTGTGAATCAATCACAAACTTTTAAGCATGACCGAGTATTGCTCATCATTTACCAACGATAATCAACCTCATCAAAGTTGAAAACCATTGAAGGTTACCCAACATATGTCAACTTCCATACAGATTACAGAGAATCTATCGTACATGTACAAAGTAATACTAGTTTAAAGTTTTTTGCGCATACTGATTGATTAATTAAATTATTCATGGAAATAAAGATCTATTTCTTTTGGGAGTGGAGACGTGTTGTTGTTTGAGCTATGTATCTCTGTTTATTCTAGTAATTAAATGTGGAGTAATATTAAGAAGACTAATTATTTAATTAAATTTTGTGAATCATAACGTAGTTGTTGATTATTGAATTATTACTTAAATGTTAATTAATTTGGTGACAGATCATATAGTTTGTAAATTTAGTCTAAAAAATTGGTTTGCCATTACTCTTCAATCTGTAAACTCGAAACAAAGAGCCTAATTATTGAAGAGTGATACTATCCTTTTAAATTTTCAACTGTCAGATTAAATGAATTAAAAATTGTCAAATGATAAAAATTAACAAAAAATATATGAAAAGTAAAAACCAGTACGTGAATAGCATCACCCAAACAGAAACTAATAATATTAATTTGTATGCAATTTTTGTCCGAGACGAATATTATATTGTGGTGGATAAGCCGATGACACATCTGCCATCTGTTTTCCTTTGTTTTAAAGGAAAACTAATGAAAAGGGCTTGAAAACTTTGAGTTTTAACGATAAGGACAAAATAAAGGGTAAAGTGAATAGTACCAGGATTGACTTTTTAGTGTAAAAATGTGGTTTTTCGTTAAAGTGAACAGTACCGGGAGCTTTTCGTTAAAGTTCCCTTGTTTTAATTGAAAGTTGACCAAAACCGAAAATGAGAGGAATCACGATAAAGCTGAAGACACTTGATTCATAATCTTTGGATCAAATTCAAAGCCCCTGGCTGCTGGCAGACTCATAGTTGCCAGCTTATCTTGTGGCCGTGCGGTCTCGGCACTGGAATTCGTTTTTACCTTACTTAAATATCAAATAAATTAAATATACAGGTGCATTTTCTCAAGGGCGTCCTAAAATTCCGTCACCAAATTGTAGTACAGAATCATCTCCAAAGATCTCGGTCAGAGCAGGCATATGCCAAACGTGAATACCCCCTGAAGCCACAAGCAAAACACCTGGTAGAGAGACCCAATCTTGAGTGAAATAAATACCACGAGTGCAAAGGCAGAAGGGAGCTTGACTGCAAGACCCACCCATCGAGCAGGGACGAAAGTTGGCCTTAGTGATCCGACAGTGCCGAGTGGAAGGGCCGTCGCTCAACGGATAAAAGTTACTCTAGGGATAACAAGCTAATCTTCCCCAAGAGCTCACATCGACTGGAAGGTTATCCTATCTTCTGATCATTTTTGGACATGACGTTTTTTTTGTATCAAGAGTGTAGAATTTGTAAATCATGCAAAGATCATATAAAGTTAGCAGTAAAAATGGAATTAAGGATTCCGGAAATATTGGGGTTCATTTGGACAAACGGATTCCAAAATTTTCAGATTTAGATAATATATTATAATGTCAAATTATTTGTTTAGACTGTTACAGTCCATTTATCCTATATTTGAGCATCGAAAAAACGGAAGAAAACAAATGCGTTTCAAATGACTCATGGCATGCAGTATTTTTCATTACATGCATGTTAAATGTATTGCATCTAATTATTTAAAATACATTCACGTTTTTTTCGTTAATGTTGCTAACTAAGCCTCATTATCATATCCAAATCATTTTTTTTTCAAATCCCGTAATTCAAATGGAGTTATACAACTCTTCAAGAAACTAATGGAAAAGCTGCTCATTTGTGATAAAAAAAAGTCACGGGTTCGAGTCATGAAAACAACATTTTTTTCTAAGTAAGGGTAAGTATGCGTACAATATTCCGTCCCCCTCCCTCTTATTTTGTCTCGCAAAGCATGGAGCATTGTTTGCTTGGAGTCACTTCAACTCCAAAAGTAATCAAAATTGGTTGATGTTAAACCCTATAGGATGGACCTCCGTTAAAGTTGGACAATTCATTAACCTTCTTTCAAATCATACAAAATAATTAAAGAAGAGAGCTTGCTAATTGTTTGTATATAGCTACAGCTATCAGTCAATGCATGAAGCAGAATAGTCAGCTACACTTCAAAACATTTGATCATATGATACGATAAAAATACACCTACAAAGATGTTGAAGGGTAGATGAAATTACATCAAAGGGCCTTTAATTTGGCAAAAATAGTAACAAAATCAAAGTATCCCTCTATATATAGACAACATATATTCCTCCCTTACTTCACACACTTCGCATGCCCCAGTCGTGTCAAAAATCACTTGGGAAAACAGGAATTTTCAAACTTGAGGGAAAAAGAAAAAAAAAACAATCAAAGAAGAAGAAAAGTCAAGGCACTCTGTAGCAGGAAGGAAGAGCCAGTAGCAGCAGCAGCCATGACTGTTTCACCTTCTCTTTCTGTTGCCAGAAATGGCAGAGTCCTCATCGCCGGTGCCACCGGTTTCATAGGGAGGTTTGTAGCTGAAGCCAGCCTCGCCGCCGGCCAACCCACGTATGTTCTCGTCCGGCCCGGCCCTCTTCACCCTTCTAAGGCTGACACCGTCAAGTCCTTCAAACACAAAGGCGCCATAATCTTACACGTATGAAAAAATGATTCTCTGTAGATAACGTTTGCAAAATATATCCTCTTTTTTATGACTTTACAAGTTCATATTTTTTATTCACTTTATCATGTTTCAGGGGCTGATTTCTGATAAACCCCTAATGGAGAAGATACTGAAAGAGCATGAAATCGAGACAGTAATATCAGCCGTAGGTGGTGCGACAATATTGGACCAGATTGCCCTAGTCGAGGCCATTGCAGCAGTTGGTACAGTTAAGGTAAATATATTATATCCGACACACACAAAAATTAATGTATTATATTATATCTTTTTTGAAAACAAAATATTGTCATTAAAAAAATGTAACAAAATATCTTTATATATTTAGCTTGTTTTGGTATCTTATTCGAGTCAACTTTTTAAATTTAAAAATAATTTTAAAAAATTACATTTAAAACTAACTTTAAAACACAAGGTATTTTTCAAAAACACTAAAAATAGGTTTTTTAAAAATTTTATGTCTCAAAAAACACTAAAAGTGAATTTTTAGAAATTTTCTCTTTTTTCTAAGGATTTTTTTTGGCTTTTTCTGTCCTCACCCTCAATTTTTTTGTTCTCTTCTTACGTCCTTACCCTGTGTCTCAAAAACATAATTTTATGTCTGAAAAATTTATGTTGCAGAGGTTTTTGCCCTCGGAGTTTGGACATG
Organism: Crataegus laevigata; assembly: GCA_963580275.1. Lineage (NCBI taxonomy): Eukaryota > Viridiplantae > Streptophyta > Magnoliopsida > Rosales > Rosaceae > Crataegus > Crataegus laevigata. The sequence goes on from OY756940.1 coordinate 3,157,294, forward strand.
ATGTGGACAGGGCCGATCCGGTTGAACCAGGGCTCACCATGTATGTGGAGAAGCGCAAGGTTAGACGTTGGGTCGAGAAATCTGGGGTGCCCTACACGTATATTTGTTGCAACTCCATTGCCTCTTGGCCCTACTTTGATAACACACACCCTTCTGAGGTTCTCCCACCGTTGGATCGGTTCCAAATCTACGGTGATGGCACCGTCAAAGGTATGATACACAACAAGACATTTTTGTGTGAATTTGTAGCATATGATAATACTTTGCATTCCCTTAAATGGAAGACTTCATTTTTTCATTTGTAAATAATGTATTTTCAACATAGATATCTCATAATCAGAATCGTTCAATCTCTTAATCTTTATCTAAAGCTCATCCCTAAAAAAAAAAATCATTTGAATCAATAATCATTTAGTCATTCAAATGTATCAAATAAATCAATAATGTAGATACCAATAACATATTCGTTATATATTTTTTATTTTCCAATTAATTAGGGGTGTAAGTGTTTTTTTGTCTTTTCCATTTTATTTGTTAATTTATTAGTGACTAGCCTCTTGTCAGGACTTATTTTATTTTATTTTATATTTATTAGTCTAATATATATTATTTATCGTTTTGATTTTTAATTTCTTTTGTTTGAGTTATTATTGCTTTTTATGAAACTATTACTTTTTTTCAACAAAAATATGAAACTATATAACAAATATATATATATATATATATATATAGTTTCATAATTGAAGATTATACTTGAGAACATGAAATTACTTGCAGGATTTTTTTTTTTTTGGACTCTTGTCTTTCGGGAGGTAAATTTTCTTGTTGAATGTTATTACTAGCATTGACACTCCATTTATGATACTTATACTAGGATAGGTCTTTACCCACAATTGCTAGGAATGCTTTTCTATTTGATTGTATTAAAAACGGTTGTTCTCAATGTTTCTATCCTTGAATAAATTTATTTTTCCATAAATCAAAAATATTTCTCATCTTTTTCTGTTGTTAAAGAAATTTTTTTATTATAACTGGAACACGAGTGATATATTACGTGTTTTTACAAAAATTGTGAAATTTTTTATTTTTTAAATTATTAAATTTTTAACACACATATTTTACAATTTGTATAGTAACACGTAGTATACTATCATATATATTAATCACACTAAACAATATCTGGTGCCCGTGCCCGTGCCTACCCCACCCAATGTTGGGTCCCACAATACATGTATTGTTCATTGTTTCTCTATCCACTAAGAAAATATGTTTGGTGTTTTATTTTCGTATACAGCCTATTTTGTAGACGGTACGGATATTGGAAAATTCACAATAAAGACCATGGACGACATCCGAACAATCAACAAAAACGTTCATTTCCGACCGCCGAGCAATTTATACGACATCAATGGGCTTGCCTCTCTGTGGGAGAAGAAAATTGGCCGGACACTCCCTAGAATCACCATCACTGAAAATCACTTACTAGCCCTTGCTGCAGGTCACTTCCCTCTTTACTCTTCACCAACATTTGATTAGGCATGTGTTTGGGACCAATCCTTTGATGCCACGAATTAATATATACATGCAGATGTAAGTTATGTCAGTTGGCACCATGAATCATGTATCTTTCTCGAAACTTGGATACAGAGAGCCGGAACAACATTATTCCGGTCAACTGACCTAACGTACATGTGAAGATTAGACTAGTTTAGAATACAACATTAATATATATAGCCCCTATTAGGTTGGCAAGTGTGCATGTATTTTGTAACAGGTTAGAGTTTACTAATTGCAGAGAATCGTATCCCAGAAAGTATAGTGGCATCGTTCACGCATGACATCTTTATCAAAGGATGTCAGGTGAATTTTGCGGTGGAGGGGCCTCGTGATGTGGATGTGGGAACTCTCTACCCTGGAGATTCTTTCAGGACCTTGGATGAGTGCTTCAATGACTTTCTTCTCAAGTTGAAGGACAACCTAGAGCTAGTGCATGAGGAGAACGATCAGAAAGTCTCCACCAAAAACGCCGTCGTCGAATCCAGGGCTGTCACTCCCACTTGTGCTTGATCAATCTATCAGAATCAAGACTGTTGATCAAATTCATGTTCTTGATTTACTCCCACTAGAAAAGAAAGTTCTCAACAGTTTGGGGGTTCCTAGGGTTTCTTCAAAGAAGATGCTAATTTGGTTGTTCGGCTGCTGGACAAGGAAACTGGATTTTCATTTTACATTGTTAAAAAGGATTCCAGTTTCTTGTGGTTGTTGGATATTTCAATGTAATAAGTCTGATAAATTATGTAACGTGATTGATTATTCAATATGACAAGGGATTTCTTCTCTCATAAGTTTGCAATATTTTAATAAAATTTTGCGTTACTACCAAGTTGACCAGAACAATGTATGCCCTCTTTTTGTAGTTTAAATTAGGTTAAAATATTACGAACCAAAACTAAAAGCAAAGGGTTGCATTCTCAATCGTGACTCAGACAGATTTTGTGTAAAATATGGACAGGAAGACTCAATCAACACTTCTGAAATTGGTGACCATATCGCCATCATATTTACAATTTTTGGTATTATACTACAACAAAAAGGGCATGGTTGAAAGAAAAATTTCCAGCTTCCAATTGCTTGTCTCGACCTAATATCCGAAAATCACAAGCGACAACTGCTGGTCTTCGGGCATACTTTACACATGATATATCGGCACTCGCTGTTCAATGCAGACACGACATATGGGGCACTTTTTACACTTCTCACAGCAAGTGCTGAAAATTGATGAGTAAAATCACCATAACTTGTAAACGATGGCAAATAATATGCTGTAAGGGTGGAAACAAGTAGCTCTGAAAGGGTACATGAAGAAGGGTACCTGCAAAGAACATGATGCCGGCATGGAAGCAGGACTATATTAATCTGTTCTTCAAAGCATACTCTACATAGGATCTTTTCCTGCAGGATTCATCGAAAGCAGGTAAGGCTGGTGAGATTTATGAAATCAACATTGAAAATTTTCGTATATATTTATAATATTAAACGTTGCAGTTGAAGCATTACATTCTGAAGTGTTTCATACTCCTGCTGGCTAAATTTCGTGATTTCTGTTTGCTCACTGAGTGCAGCTTGCAGTTTCCAAATCTGAGATAGAAAAATAGAAGTATTTAAAGAACTAGTATAAGCTGATATTACATGTATCCAATATCAATTAGACAGTAAAACAATGCCGAAACCAAGACAAATGGTTTGATTAAGAGGCAGCCGTCGGCCAAGAGAATCAAAATAGTGTTTACCTCCTCAACAAGGTCCGATCTAGGCAACTTCTTCACTATATCAGGTGAAAAAAGTGTTATACCTGAAAGAAAGATCAAAGCAAGGATTGACAATGATAACTTTGCAAGATACATCTACTTTCGTGCAACGTAAGGGGCATGTATATATGCAACAGAACTAACAAGGAAAAAAAAACACATAAGAATCAAAACTGCAGCATATTCTATCAATGCATAAGAACCAAAACTGCAACATATTTTAGCAACTGACGAGATGGCAATACGAGGCACAAACAGCAGGACCTGTCTAGATTACTGAAGGAAGAGGAAGGAATTTAAAAATGTATATCAACAACTACGTTGTAATTTCAGGATAAAAGAAAAGGACCATTATAATTCCATTGAGAAATCCTTTATATGTGTGTGCATTAACAAGCCTTGCAGAATATCAAGCATCTATGTTTACTACATAAGAACGCACTCAAAGTGCAGCATCTACAGATTTTACACAACATTTTGAGGTCCTTAAAAATCCTAAGTACGAGTATACATGGACTCTTTAATATCGTTTCAATAAGAAAGCAGGAGGTAAGGAGAAAATTGCTTAATATTGCAGAAAAAAGTGCAGTTACAAAGAGTATAGAAATCACAGACCCTGAAGCCCCTGCACAATACAGTCTAGCCTGTTCCTCTCGACTTCCTTCATCAATCGACCACCAGCCCAATAACCTGCCAACAGGACGGATCATAACCAACAATCCAACAGGATGAAATGAATCATAACCAATAATAATGGCTAGAGAATAATTTTAATTTGTTTACAGCTCGTTGGAGTAGAGATCTCCAGAGAACATTTAAATTTTCCATTTCCAAGAAATGAAGCCTTACCTTGAACCATGGCGATAGAACCCAAAATACTCGCGAACTTTTGATGCTATGTCCAAGTATCTTACAGAAAAAACTCCATCATGTACTAAAAGAACAATTTTCTCTGTTAATCTATATGTGGAAAACAAAAGACCAGTTCCTTGCACTAAAAGAAGAGGAGCAAAAAGAACTGGAACTGGGATATGCCTAGCAGCCGATGGACTCCCCTGAGATGACAAATATACTTGAGATGATGACATGTTGAGATCATTCCAAACTATCAACAAATAGGTTATTTTAAACACTGAATATACCTCTAAGCGCATAAAAAGTAGGATCTGGAAAATGATTAGAGGAATTTTCATAATATGCCCACCGATATCGTGCAGGCTGCATACTACAGTCTCGTCTTGATTGTCATCTGAAGAAACAACTAAGCCACTATTCCAGTCAAGGTATCTTACATTCATGGAAGATGAACAAGGTTCTTGAATGTGAGCGTGTCTCTGAATAGATGGATTATACCACTTCGTGCAAACAAGAAAGGCAAAACCCTGTGCAATTCTGTAAAAGTATATGCAGAGGTTACTTCAGTAGGTGAAGACAAAGAATACTAAAATTTCAAACATTACTGTATACACAAATGTAAACGTAGTTACAGTACCCAAAGTTTATGAATAACTCCCACCAGCCTAGAGCAGAAATATCACCTGTATGTTGAATAAAGTTAATCAGGCCGAAGCAAGACATCATGACATGGTAATGTTAACTGTACGCTAACAAGGAGTATATCACGCAGCAACTACAACTCATAACTAAACTTACCATTTATCTTTAAAAGAGTGAATACTGTGGCAGCAAGAAAGAAGACCATGGATATAGAAATCCAGAAGTGCTGGAAGGCAAAGATTGGTAAACTTAGTATAGAAAGTGTAAATGAATTTCCAAAAATACAAATACACAGACAAGGAATATATCACGCAACAATTACCATCTTTATATTCACTGCCTGTGCAAGGGAATGCAGCCTTAATTTACTTGTACAATCCAATTTACATACTATTTTAGAAAGAAAAGGTCTTCACTACCATTATTTTTTCTTCTTCCCAGTAACACATTTAATTATCACTTTTCAGCACGCCACATAAAAGTTACTGCAAATGTGCCAGAACAAATGGACGACCGTATATTTCAAGTCATACTCGCCACTTGCATTCATTTAAGACAATTATTAATAAGAATAAGAAATGCACTCTTCCAACTCAATCGTCATTGAAAAAATAGTGGAAAACTTACAGGAAGCGTTTCCCATATCACATCATCATTCGCGTGTTCATCATCTCCAGGCATTAGAGCCTTACACATCCTACACAATAGAAACATTAATTACTTAAACTGTATTACAATTTACTTAACTGAAACATCACCTAATACAATGCAAGCTACACCGTCTTACAGAACCAATTAACAAGATTTTTCATCTCAGGTCGATGTTCAAATTTGGAAATATGATTGGAAGAAATACAGATACCTGACATTATCAAATAGAATTGCTAGTTCAAATGCCAACAAGGGTGCAAAGACAATCTTCAAGCTTACAACTGCACACATTAAAATTCACCAAGTAATCATAGGTGACAGTTTGATAATTCCTTTATTGACCAACTGAAAAGTAAACACGTTATAGATAAAGAACATGATTTCAGTGATCCTTGTCATTAAGTATGTCGCCTGTATACCATATCTGCTCTGAAGGTATATACAAAGCATTAGTTCAAATGAGACAAGCAACGGTGTCGCCATGACAGCATGAAAAGGTGCCCACTGCCCATAAGAAAGAGAGATTTACTTTTTTGTTGCTCGACTTAAAACATAAATAAATTGGATCGTCCATGAGAAAAATGATCATACACAGTGGGGACAAATGCAAAAAAATAAAAATAAATAAATAAATAAATATATAAATAAATAAATAAATGGACATACTATCTCATACATTGCGATCATTAGGCAGCTTTGGAGCAGGTAACGAAAATCTGCCTCGTGCTACAACTACATGGAAAAGCCACATAGGGGAAAATATGATCCTGCAGTATTATGAAAACAGAACAATATACATTAATCAATACCAAAAAAGCCAGCTGAGCTTTGGGAGTTTTTAAGATAGTGGTTCTTTCTACAATCTTCACTAATCAGCCACACCTACAATGCAAACGCAGCAGCCAGTACAACCATGGCAACAACGAATGGCTTACACCTGAATTCGTACGTTTTCAACTCTGTTTTTATAGATTTGATAGTGCATGGGTGGGTCTGATTGAATTCTCTTACAAAATGGATTCATTGAGCTAATGAAATCGCCAATGCCGAAATATTATAGTCCACAGAAGACTTTGAACCAGAAAGCATAACAAAACCTAACTAAAAACATCAAATAAAATCCAAAGATCTCGATCAACAACCTTCCACGATCACCAAAAATGCATGCCCAATAGAATCACCTACGAGCTCAAGAATGTAACTTTTTAAATTAATAAGCAGAACCCACAAGTTTTTTACTCGAATGTTGAGGGGGATTCTCAGCAATTCACTCTCTAAATAAAGAAATTTGAACCCACAAAGGAAAAAACTTCACAAACTCACAAATGGGTACCTTCAGTTTCACAGTACAATGCAGTAAAAGACGATAAATTAGTCTCTTAATACCCTCGGGTAATAAAACATTCAAACGTATATGAAAGATTCCGTTTTCCCCTTTTATTTTCTCACAGTTTCTCGGCAGCCAAACAACAGACAAGAAAAAAGCAAAGGGAAGAAAAAAATAACGAACCACCAAGAGTAGCGGACGGAACGGTGGAGCTTGAGAACGAGGAGAATCGTGAACGTGAAAAGGGCGGCGTGGGCGACAAGTATTTGCAAAGACTTGGCCACCGATCTCCACGTCATCACTCTCCTCTGAACCAACATTTTCCAGAAACTACTGCAAAGAAATTAAGGTTCGCTGTCTCCGTATCTCTGTCTGCAGAGGACGGATTTTAGAGGGGGAGTGTACGGAAACGGAGATAGGAGCGAAGAAGAAGGGTGTCGGAGGTTTAAAACTGATGAGAGTAAAGACAAGAAAGGAGATTTCTTCGAGGCTTTGCTTGTAAAGCGTCTTTTGCTTTTTATTTGTATAACTTATATAAAACTACCAATAATTGTGTCCGTTACAGACTTACAGTTTTATACTTCGTGATTAAAAAAATGTTAATGTTATATTTTATTTACGAATTTGTTACAATTTTGAGGGTGGTGTAAGAGAAGGGAAAGGATCCTCGCCGGATCCCTTTCCTAGGGATCCTAGGGATCCCGTAATCTCAACCGTTCATCGTATATCGTGCGGTCAGAAATCATTAGATACTATTCATATTTAAATTTAAATTTAAAATTTTTAAATGATTTCAGACCGCACGATATACGATAAACGGGTGAGATCACGGGATCCCTAGGATCCCTAGGAAAGGGATCCGGCGAGGATCCTTTCCCGTAAGAGAATTTGGGTTTGGCTTTTGTCTTTTTTTTTATAATTTAATTTTTAAATATTTAGTTAATATTTAATTAATTTTTAATATAAAGTGGGTCTCGCCTCAAACCACATCAGCATTTAATGGAGGAATTGATAGACAACGAAAAATATAAATTTATAATAAATTTGTAGATAAGGTATGACATTAACATTTTTAAAAAATGAGATATGAAACTGTGACTAACCCAATAGTTGAGGTAGTTTTAATTTACCCTTTTGTTGTTTATTTTTCATTCTTCAATTTCACCTTCACGCGAAGTGCCGTCGGATAAATTTTTAGATGAATAATTTGTTTGAAAATGTTTTTAAAACTTATTCTTAAAAAATATCGTAAGTGAATCTTAAAAAACACTTTAAGTATTTTTGAAATTCAAAAATATTTTTTTAAAAACGTTTTTATTCATTTTAAAAATATTTTTAAACTAGTTTGAAATTGCCTTTGAACAGCAATTGAAGTGTTTCTCTTAAAAAATACATTGTAAAATGCATTTTACAACTCAAAAACATAATCTTCATAAACATTTTCAATTATTTTAGCAACACTTTTAAACGAGCTTATGAGCACAACTTAAAAACAAAGAATCAAATGATCAATTGTCAAAAGAAAAATCAATTGATCAATGAATTAAACAAATAATAAAAAAATCGTAGATTAAATTAAGAAGATACTTTACAATCCTTTTGGCTGTTTGTTTTGATTGATTAATAATCCACCCCCTGAAATGGACAAATTGTATTGAATATATTTATGGAGAAAAGAAAAGAAATGATAAGCTCTACATAACAAACTTCATCCTTTCACACACTGTATAATTCAGCAGCAATTTTCTCAGTAAATAACAACACCGGCCGGAAGAAGATCATCACGTGAAAAAAATAAGCATGCATAAATAACCCAATTTATAAATTACAATAAATTTAAAACAATTATTCATTATAAAATATGAACAGTTTTGATTATAAATTGAAGTTTTATAAACATATATTTTAGTATGAACTTCTAGTCATCTTTTGAATAGCCAAATATTATCTTCTTTTTTTCTTCGTACTCTTTTTATTATCAATCATCTGAGGAAGGGCTGTAACAGCCCGTCTCTAAAGATTATGTGTCACATTCCGGCCCGGGGCGGATCACTTCCCGGGCCCGCTCTACTACCATAGCACAATATTGTTCGCTTTGAGCCCCAACCACGCCCTCACAGTTTTGTTTCTTGGAACTCAAGAGCAACTTCCCAGGAGGTCACCCATCATGGGATTGCTCTAGCCCCCTTCTCGCTTAACTTCGGAGTTCCTAAGGAACCCGAAGCCAGTGAGCTCCCAAAAGGCCTCGTGCTAGGTAGGTATGGGAATATACATTTAAGGATCACTCCCATGGGCGATGTGGGATGTCATATTATGATTTTTATAATTTTAATGAGTGAGTTTACAAAAATGCCCTTTGAGGCGAGTGCGTTGACCCTTGTTGACTGTCATGTGGGGGCATGTAAGGTTCATTTTCTTGGCATATCATTATAGTACTTGTCGCTACGGACGCGTGGGCGTAGACGGAATGTGATTTGGAGTTATAACGAAGAAGTTATTAGCGTTTGAAGTTGGGGACATTTTAGTAAATTAATTATTTTTGGAATATTCCAGATTATTGGAGCCAAATCAGGTAGGTCACGTGTGTGGCCCAGATTTAATGGAAAAAGAAATGGGCGGCTGGGATGGATTAGCAAAGGAAAGAAAATGAGGGTGAGTGGACTAATGGGAGAGAGAGAGAGAGAGAGAGAGAGAGAGAGAGAGAGAGAGTTAGGGACCAATCAAGAGGGGAAGAAGGGAGGAAAAATGAGAGAAATGAGACGTGGGGGATCCCGTGACTCGTGAGTGGGCGAGCCTTCCCGGTCGGGATTTCTCACCAATTCTGACAAGATTAGCCCTTTTTCAGACAAATTGAACCTATAAACCACTCTCAATCATCATTTAGACCATTCTTATACCATTTCTACACAAAATTTAGTAAGATTTGAGCTTGGTTTAAGGGGGAATGGCCGGTGGCAACATGGGGAGGATTGGCGGAGATCCACCATTTCTGAAGGTAAATCCTTCAATTAAGACCACCAATATACGTCCCTTGAGGCCTAGAACAAAGCCCAAGCAATGGTTGAGGCATTGGAATTGCTTTGGAGGTCGAATTGGAGCACACCCAATTCTAGGGTTCATACGAGTTTTGATGAAATTGGAGCATTTATAGGCCAAAATGGCCTTGCTCACAGGTATTAAAGTTTTTCTACTCATTGAGATCTTTAATTCTGCAAATTTTGAGAATTTTTGGAGAAAGTTGAATTTTCCGGCGAGTCGGGGCGGCCGACCGCCACCCACGGCGACGTGTGGCCTGAGGGCCGCTAATGTTACTTTTAGGCGTTATTAAATGCCTTGAGTTTAGATTGACGTAGATTGATCATTAGGGCCTAAATTCACTACGATACGTTCATAGGCCAATGTATGAACCGACGATCCAACCGTTTGATCATCACCAAAATTTAATAGGTCGTTATTCATAATATTTGAGGAATGTAGGAATTTATGGATTGGGAATTTTTCATATGGATCTTCCCAAATTGGAATTGTAAGTTCGTAAATAAAATGTTAACCGCCACTTGGTTTTGGCAATTGGTAGAGATCCAACCGTTGGATCGTAACGAAACTTTGAGGTATTGTTCTAGAATCATAATGTGTATCTTTGGAAGTTACGGATTGGAAATCCGTGATGTGGATCTTCCGGATTGAATTAAGTAAGGATGTGTTTTAGGTAAATCATGTATGTTAGCGATATGAATTCTGAGTTGTAATTTGATGCTTGCTCACAGGCGCCAATCGCTCGTGACGCCTCAATGTTTATACTAGGAAGTTGTAGCGTGGATTCAAGGTGAGTGGAGCTTTTCCTTCTTATCATATATGTGTGTGATTGATAATTCCACAAATGCTTTAAAATGGAACTAAGGAATTTATGTCATGTGATATATATATACATGTTATAAAATACTATGAGATGGTTGAGTTTAGATTATATCATGATATATCCATATGCGTATTACCTATAAATAATTATTGTAAACTATGAATGGCTTGATCCCTATTTAGGGTACGTAGGCAGTCTAACGAGATGTTAGATGCAGCCATATAATAATTAAGGCAAAAGAATTGTTTGGGAATTGAGTAATGTGAAGGTAATTGATAAAAAGGTATGTTTTAATTTTATGATTTGGTGATTGCATGTGGATTATAAATATTTGTACAGTGAAATGAGAATTTGTGGTATTACGTTTTATAATTGCTATGCCTTAATTAGTTTATATTTTAGTATATGATTTAGTACATCTTGCACAGCGTGGCACAACAATGCAGAGATCAAGATAAGTTCAAGTGAGTTATAGTATTGGTATGATCGAAAGGTAATTAGTGACGAATGGATTTAAGTAGAATTTGTTGTCCTACACTCCGGTGTTAATGCTCCGCTCGAGGCCAGGGCCAGCCTTCACGTGATCGTTCACCTCCCGCACCTTACGCTCACCTTGGATTCCAAAGTAGGTGTCAGCCTGTCGTACAGACCACTACAGGTGGTTCTGACTTGTAGGTGACTTGCGATATTTCGCACAGCCTTCACGTGATCGTAGCACTTGAGCGTATTTATTTACACCCAGCCTGTCGTATAAACCACTTTAGGTGGTTCCGACTCGTGTACAGGACCTGATTGTTAAGATGTGGATGAGTCGTACAGGTCACTATAGGTGACTGCGACTCACATGCTAGCACCTGATTGATGTGATATGTGCTAGCACCTGATTGATGTGATATGATTGACAAGATGTGGGTGAGTTGTACAGGTCACTATAGGTGACTCCGACTTACGTGCTAGCACCTGATTGATGTGATATGATTAATGAGAGATGCGCTAGCACTTGATTGATATGATATGATGGATGAGATATGGATCTCGTATAGGTCACTATAGGTGACTACAACTGACATTCATTATACTGATTTATTTCATCTTACATGGTTGTTGCTGAGATACTTGACATGGTATGCTTTGGTTTTGCATTCTTCAGCATGATTGTTATATACCTAAGTATTGGTATTCTCTGGGAATTACACGGATTTCAACGAGGGGTTATTGTATTGCTAAAAAGGAAAGATATTTTTCGAAGTTTTATTTTGTCTACTCACATGTCTGTTTTGTGCCCCTCCAGGTTTTAGCTGATGAGGTTCGTATCGACGAGGATTCTTGGCAAATCTGAGGATTTGTGGCTACCTCTGTGGGTATAATTCTTACCCACTTTACTGTACTTCACTTATGCTCTATCATCACGTATGAGATGGGTTCGCTCCCGCTCACTAGCACACTCTGATATTTAGGTACTATTAGGTTTAAATTTATTCATATTTTTCACATCACTACACTATATGGTTTCGTCACCTTCTAGGTGTCGGCCAGCACAACTCGATTCGGAATGCTAGTGGACATTCCAAGTTGGGGTGTGTTAAGGGCGGCTACCTCCATCCTAAACAAAAGACATACCGTAAAGGGAAAATTAGAATCCCTTACAATTTTTCTATATCATTTAAATAAAACACATGTGCCTTTTTAAAATTTGATTAAAGTGCTTTGACTAATAGTCACCTCTATTTTTTAAAATTAAAATACTTTTTGAATTTATCATTTTATCTGCATGATGCACTTTTCCTTATTTAGTGGAGATATTAGTAATTAAATTAAATTTTCTCTTCTTCCAAATATGTTTTTTCAATCATAGTTTTTTTTTGTTATGCAAACATTTAATATTATTTCTTTTTCCAAATGGTTTTTTCTTTTTCAAATAGTTGTTGATCAAAATAAAAGCTCCGTGTAATTTTTTCAATTTTTTGTGAAATTATTATTATTTTTTGATGTTTTTTTTTAAGTATAATTGTTGACGAATTATTATTAGGTACAATACATTACGTATATATTATTTGCAAGTACGTTTAAATTTACAAAAATCATTAATTGGTACATTTATTTGTAATTTTGGTACATTTGATTTTATACTTATTGTTATTATTGATACATTATTTTTATTTTGGTACGTTTTATTTTGTACACATTGTGTATTGGTACGTTTATATTATTCTCAATCCTATTTTCTCTTAACATATTAAAAGAAAAAACTTATTTCACTATGTTTGATTTTGGGGGATTTAAAAATATTTTAAACTATTTTGGAAAGAAAATATCTTAAATCATAAATAATTATTGCTAAATTGTAGCATTATTGTGAAAATAAAGTGAATCTAACAAACTTTTTTTTATTACAATTATCTCTAATGGAGGAGAGTAATCAAAATGCTAGATTATAAGAAATTTGTTACAATAATGTGTATATAGCATCAAAATTATGACAAAAAAAAAGTTTAAATCTTCTAAAAAAAGGGAGTTTAACAAAACACTTCCAGTACTGTTCACTTTTAACGAAAAACCACATTTTTACCTTTTTGTGATACTATTCACTATACCTTTAAAAATGACTTTTCATTAAAAGAGAAGTTTTTTTGGACTTTTCGTTAATTTTCCTTTTTAAAAACTTACAAAGAAGATCTTAACCTTTCTTGACACACCCCGACCTAAAATCGAGGTGCGCTGGCCGTCAAATGCGGGTGACGTAGCCAAGTGTGTTATGCGCAAGTACTAGAGTGAAAATGTGAGGAAATAAAACCAAGCACAATAATTTACAATAAAAGATAAGTAAACGAGAGTGATGAAAACGAAAGCATAAAACACAACATCAGAGTTCAAGTATCCTAAGTGCAGTCCAGAATAAACGAGAACTAAATAAACGATAGCCAGAAAATCCTACATGGATAGTGCTCGGTCAGAACTGCCTTGATGCCTCGTTCGCCACCAACGTCACTGCTACCTAAAACCTGGAGAGACGCAAAATAGAAAATGTGAGTGGGCAAAAAATACAGCTTTTCCAAAACCGTTTCAAGTTCAAAGTAATAACCCCTCTCCGTAAAACAAGTATACTTTCCCAGAAAATATCTTACGTACTTGCATACCAAATCATGCTAGAAAATGATAAATCTCAAGTATACCATGTCTGAATATCACATCAAACAATATAAGCATCAAGCAGGTGAGACAAATCAAATCATAATATGCCAGCAATATTAGTATGTCAGCTGGAGTCACCTAACGTGACCTGTACGGCTGAATCTATAGCTCCTCAACTAATATCCTGCACATGAGTCGGAACAACCTATAGTGGTCTGTACGACAGGCTGGGTGTATAATATTAATATATTATGCTCAGTGCTACGATCACATGAAGGCTGTGCAACGTATAACAAGTCACCTACGAGTCGGAACTACATATAGTGGTCTGTACGACAGGCTGGCACTTGCCTTGAGGTGAGCGTATGGTGCGGGAGGTGAACAATCATGTAAAGGCTAGGCCCTACTCTGGCGGAGCACAAACACCGGGGTGCAGGATTATGAGCTATATCACAATCTCATCATCATCACAACTATCACTAGCAAATATACTCACCTGACTTACCTGAGCGTCCGCGGCGCCAAAGCATAACCAACACAATCACAATAATACTATCAACGATATTCGACATGGCATTTCAATTATAAAACCATTAAAAACGTAATTTCTGGGAAATATCAAATATAAATATATATACTGAAAACAAAGCCCACTCACTGATAAGTAAAAGAGTCGTAGCCCCCAACCCTGGCGTGGCTGCGCTCGTCCTCTAGATAGGCCTCACCTATATGCGAAACAACTACAAAACCGTCAATTAAACGCACATAACCAACCTTAGGTAATAACTTCTCATACATTGCTCCATTAGGGTGTTTGAATATACCAACATGCTCCTACTCAATCCCACGAACACCCCCATATTTTTAGAAAATTTTTCTGGTTACCCACGCGCCGGCCAAGGCACGGCCACACGCGCCGCCCACGCGCAAGCACGTGCCTGGCACACGGACGGTACAGTTACTGCCGTACCTCAGGTCACCGGAGTCCGGCGCTGGCGATCGCTGCAATCGCCTGAAACCGGAAAATCTTTAAACTTGGATTTCTCACTCATTTTCAACCAATTTTCATGAAATTAACACAAAAAATGAAGCTTAGGATGAGAAGAACACATTCGTACCACTTTTAAGCCTCAACAACGCTGAAATCTTGCCGGAGAAAACTCGTAAAATCTGGTCAACCTTCGAAACTAACTTTCCCGACGTCCAAAACACATCAACAATGTCACATCCCGGCCCGAGTAGGACCACTTCCTGGGCTCGCTCCACCACTGTTGCACGATATTGTCCGCTTTGGGCCCCGACCACGCTCTCACGGTTTTGTTTCTGGGAACTCACGAGCAACTTCCCAGTGGGTCACTCATCATAAGAGTGCTCTAGCCCCCTTCTCGCTTAACTTCGGAGTTCCAACGAAACCCGAAGCCAGTGAGCTCCCAAAAGGCCTCGTGCTAGGTAAGGATGAGAATATACATTTAAGGATCACTCCCCTGGGCTACTTGGGAGACGGAAGACCGGATGAGAGAGATGTATCCGAGGTTGTTTTATGGATACTAGTGGATGTACTTTTGTATGAAATTTTGGGACGAAATTTTTATAAGGTGGGTAGATTGTGACAGCCTGTCCCGGACTTTTCATAACGATAATGTGAATTGACGAATATACCCTTGGACGATAATTAGGTAGGTGTGCGTTTAAGTTGAGAATGGTCCAATTCACTTGGTTCCTAAATTATTGGACCCAATTAGATCAAATGTATCCTTATTTTTGATTGGTTAGGAATGGACCACACACACACACCCACATCACTCATTCTCTCTCCTCCATTCCGTATCTCTCTCTCAGTCGCTTTCTCTCTCTTCTCTCTCAAAATCTCTCTCTCACCCATTTTCGTACGGACGAACTCAGAATCAACCCTAAACGTCACAGATCGAAGAAGAAAACGATACCATTGTATTCCCAAGGTCCTCACGAGTTCACAGGTACCAATTATAGGTAAGAAACCTTTTGTTTTCACGTTGAAAACTCGAGCTCCGAATTGAGCACTATTCATCAACTTTTTAATGGCTACGTTTTAGGACAATCCAAGCTCACAGCGAGCTTTAGAAGGTTCCCACGACGCTCAGAGTGCTTCGTTGGTAGTGTTTGGACGTCGGAATCACGTGGTTCGAAGGTGGCCTGTTTTGGTGGAAATTTCCCGACGAGATTTCGAAGGATTTGAAGCTCCAAAGAGGTATAAACTTAATCTACATGTTGATGGCTTCATTTTGGTATAAAGAACATGAAAAATGGTGCAAAAATGAGCGAGAAAAAGGCATTTACAGGTTGCCCATAATCTGGCGCCGGTGGCACTGTTCGGGCGTCTAGGTGAAAAAAATGATACGCGTGGGGGGCGCGTGGCCCACTGGAAAATTATTTTAAAAATTTGTTGACGCTTGTGACGTCGTGTAGGTTACGTTGGTATATTCGTATGCCAAAATTGAGTTACGTATGAGAAGTTATTATTGAGGTTATGTGCGTTTAAATAACGTTTATTCAATTATTTCTCGTATAGGCGAGGCCTATCCCGAGGACGAGCGTAGCTAGGCTAGACGTGGGGGCTACGACCCAGCGACCTATCAGTGAGTGGGCAACTATTTTTCCACATAACCTATATATATATATAATGATTTTCCCAGAATCAGATTTTAAATGAAAAGTACGTTTTTATTGACATGCATATAACTTGATATTGATGCATGAGTATTCATATATACATTTCATGTATATGTTGGTGCCGAGGATGCCAGGTAAGTACCAGGTAGGTACATGCATAGTTGAGAAAGAACAGTCGATATATAATGAGATATGACGAGATATGATGTGATGTGTTAGCTCATAAACCTGCACATATTGTTAGTGCTCACGCCCAGAGATAGGGGCACAGTCTTTCACGTGTCGTTCACCTCCCACACCGCATGCTCGCCTTGGATCCAAGTTAGGTGCACAGTCTTTTCGTATAGACCACCTTTGAGTGGGTACGACATGTAGGTGACCCGCGTTCATTCGCACAGTCTTCACGTGATTATAGCACTAGAGCATTTATTATTGATATAGTGATGTGATGATGATATGGTGAGGATATTGATGTATGTGCAGTGTATATATATGATGAGATAGAGATGTTATGAGCTATATGTACAGCCGAGGGCTGAGTTGATATCTAGTAGCGATATGATCATTGAAATGCATCACATGGCATAACTTACGAGATTCAGATTGGCATTGAAACGCATTGCATGACATCTTATGAAATACATTGAAAATGTTTTATGCTGAGAAAGGTTGTGATATATATGTACGTATTATTTTCTAGGAAACTATACATGTTTTACGGTGAGGGGCTATACTTTTGAGAAAAGAATGATTTCGAAAAGATTTGTTTTGTTGACCCACTCAATTTTGTTTTTCACCCCTCCAGGTTCTAGATAGCTTGTGTACCCGTGGTGGCTAGCGAGGACATTTCGGCAGTCAGACTCTTTATTATGTAGGACACCCGTTGGTGTATTCGAACTTATTTATTCAAGCTTGACTGCACTATGACTTAGTATGCTCTGGTTATGTATAAGTATTGTATTATCACTCTAGCACACTATCTTATCTAGGTTGCTAGTAGTTCGGTTTTAATTAGATCGTACTTTGTTAACGATCCTTGCTTCCGCACTGTGCACTTGGCTACGTCACACTCACGTGACGGCCAGCACGCCCTACTTTCGGGTACGAGTGTGTCAAACGATACTCCCCGATCTTCATGAGGATGTCTAGAAGCTCACTATGATCTTGAAATCTCCTAAAACTTCTTGGATCACGAGCACGTGAACAGTGCCCTCGATGGAGTTTCACGGATTCCAGGTTTTCAAAGGTCTTTCACTCAACCAAAGGTATGGTTGAGATCCTAATCTTACAAGGAACTCAAACACGGTCTTAGATGGGTTGATCCATGAGGCTTTGAAAGGGTTTGGAAGTCAACCGTACAATTTGTACATAAATGGGTGAATCTTCGAGAAAGAGGGAGAGAGACAGAAACAGAAAATGGAAAGGATAGTGCACGTGTGCACGTGTGTGTGTGTGTGTGTGTGTGTGTGTGTGTGGGTTTATCCAATCACAACCAAACCAAACCAAGTTCTCATTGGTCCAACTTAAGAAAGACAAGAAACAAGTCCAAAAATATGGGAAAAACCAATGGGTCCAAAACGTGGCCCAACCACACACACACGTCCACACACGAACAAGGGTAAAAACATCAATTCACGCCATCGATACTTTATTTCGAAATAGGCTGTCACATATGTTTATTGATATAATGTTTAAAATATTATTCAATATATACATGCTGCTAAAACGTTTCCTCTTATCCATATCATTATACAATTTAGGGTTCAACTTTTGCCCGTCTATCTATTATTTCACGAGGATAGGGCCTAGAGACGTAGCTTCCTCTCACAACTTACTGTCAGGACTAAGAAAATACCAAAACTAAATAAAATACTTATATCATTAACTTTTGGTCCGAAAACTTGAAAATGTTTTTTCTTTTGTCAAAATAGAAACTTTCATTACTTGAAAAAAATTAGGATAAATTACAAAAAACTACATTAATTGGGGGTTTAATGACACTATCATACCTCATCTTTTAAAAATGACAATGTCATACCTCATTTTACAAATTTATGCCAATGTCAGACCTTCGTCAGCTTTTCTGTTAATTTCTCTGTTAAGTACTGACGTGGCTAGAGTCGGGGCCCACTCACTAATCCAACATGATTAAAAAAAAAAATTAATTAATTATTAAATATTTAAAAAAATAAAAAAATTATTTTTATATTAAATTGTGGGATCCACCTCTCTCTTTGCATCCTCAAAATCCCAAAGCCCAGAAACCCTTCCCACTCGTCCCCCAACCTTTCTCAACCACCCTCTCTCTCTCTCTCTCGCCTCTCTCTTCTTTGGGCAACCATTCCCTACCTCCATCGCCGCCACCAAACAGTCCCTTTTCTCCTCCACTCCCAATCTCATTCCCAAACCCAATCCCATTCTTCCTCTCACTATGACTCTTCCCACTGTTTTTCACTGCCGAAGAAAACCCCCCACTTCCCAATCCTCTCTGCGCCAAAACCACTGTCTCCTTCAAACCCCCATCAACCACCGACACCCCTACTCCGACTTCCAAGAAAAAGTCCTCTACCTCGACTCCATCAGCCTCGACTTCTTCTCCCTAATCAACCACCACCCACCCATCATTTCCTTCCCTCTCTCGCACATCAAACCCATCGTCCACTTCCTCCTCACCTTCATCGACTTCACCTCCCCGGAATTTCACAGCCTGATCGGTATGTGCCTTGAAATCCATTCCTCTCGTTTTGCCGAAATTGTCACAATCATCGCCTTCCTCCTCTGTGAAGCCCACGTTAACGGCTCCGATTTCCACTGTGTCATCAATCGCCGCCCCAGACTCCTCATCTGCAGCGTCAAAACCTGCCTTCGCCTTACCTTCTACTTTCTACAGAGCATTGGCATTTCCCAAGTCAACAAACACGCCTCCTTCATCTCATACAGCATGGAAGACAAACTTATGCCCCGAATTGACTACCTAGAAAAAATCAGCTTCTCCCGCCGCAACACAATGTCGATGTTCCGGTGGTTCCCGCCGCTGTTCTACTACAGAAAAAAAGGAAGAAAATGAGGTTTGATTGGATTTTGGGGTTTGAGATTTGTAATGGGATTGTGGGTTTTAGTATTTTTGGGATACAGGTTGCCCAGAGAAAGAGAGAGGAGAGAGAGGTGAGAGATAAGGTGGTGGATGACGGTTGGGGGGACGGGTGGGAAGGATTTCTGGGCTTTGAGATTTTGGGGATGCAGAGAAGAGAGAGAGGTGAGAGAGAGAAAGAGAGAGAGAGAGAGAGAGAGAGAGAGAAAGAAAAAAAAAAGAGCTAGGATGGAGAGAGGTGAATCCCACAATTTAATATAAAAAACATTGTTAATTTTTAAATTTTAATTATTAAAAATATATTTAATTATTTTTTAATTCAGTTGGATTAGTGAGTGGGCCCTGCCTCTAGCCACGTCAGCACTTAACAGAGAAATTAACAAAAAAAATGACAGAGGTCTAACATTGGCACAAATTCGTAAGATGAGGTATGACATTATTATTTTTAAAAGATGAGATATGAAAGTATTGTCAGACCAATAATTAAGATAATTTTTTGTCATTTACCAAAAAATCTACTAAATGAAACAAAAAGTTCAAAGCAGTCCAAATACAAGCATAGCCCATAAGAAAATATGACAAAACAAGAAAACCCACACAATTTGGAAGACTGATACCTTCACCACAACAGTTGTGTCGTCATTGTCGAATCCGCCACCACCTACGAGAGGAAGAACTACAAACAAGCTCGAGATGAGGGGCATAATTGGTATAATATTTAGAATAAACATAGCCTATTGTTTTTCTACAACTTTTCTAGTAGTTTGTGTCTGTGATCTTATTTAAAAATAAACATATACATTATAGTTGGGTTATTATTTTATTTCTAATTGGTGCAATATAAAAATGAGGTTGGAACGTGGAGATAGCACTACGGGCCATTGAGAAGTATTGAGTTTTGCTTCCGCACACACTGATCACGGATTACGTCAGCGTTGTTTCCAACCCACTGCAACATTAGATCAGGTTAACCCAAACTTCAGGGCCCAAAAAAGCTTCAAGACCTTACGCTGCTCGACCCAAAATGTACAACTCTTGCACACAATTTCTATAACTTTGATATAGTTGCTATCGTATGAATTGTGATACTTGACAAAATGTTTAATAAAAACTTAGAGTTCGTTTAGAAGTACTTTAAGATGAATGAAAACTCTTTCGGTGAAAGTGTTTTTGAGTTTCAAAAGCATTTAAAGTGTTTTCTGCAAGAATCGCCAGTTATGTGTTTTTTGCAAGAAGCACTTCAAGTACTTTCCAAGATTCACTTTCATTTTTACTAGACATTAGTACCAAAACCACTCTTACCAAAAGCAATTTCAGTAATTTTAAAAGCGTTTCCAAACAAGCTCTATACATGGTAAATAGATTTGATTTTGTTTATTGCCATTAGCCGAAGTTGCATGCCTGCTTCATCTTGCCACGAGGAGGAAAAATTCATACTCCCAACATACACGATTATGAATTCTCAAAATCTTTAATTTTTCAGAAAATATTCGGATTCAAATTTTTTTTGTCAGAATCAGAAACACAATGCCAACTTACAACCTTATAAAACGATCGTGCTATAAGGCAATACCTGCATCAATGACGTTGTCATAAATAGTTTTTCGAGTACGTAGAGCTGGGTTTCCCAAGTATATATATTCGTGTATCCATTTAATGACGTTTCACATAATCGAGTAAAAACAATTATGCAGATGTAGTAATCTTCCCTCGAAAATATAATTATTCCACACAGATATAGGGAATAAGCTCAAGCATTTCATAATTTTCATTTACATTTTGAAATGTACGTATCAAGTTTTTAGGGTGCTTCATGTGGAGAGATTTTTTAGTGTGCACGAGAATACGGTTCGGTACATAAAATGTTATAATACAATTGGTTGATTTTTTTTTTTAGAAGCATTTTTGCTCACCACCATAACTATAGTCTATAGTGTATGCTCACCATACATTTAATCAATTGACACGTGTCATTTTATCTAATTCTAGTAGTTAATGACACGCCCCGACCCGATGTCCTGTAGACCTCGGGCGGATCACGTGCTGGCCGACACCCGAAGGGTGACGAAAGCCATTTAGAAGGTATAAAAACGAGAATTAAGAATTTAGATTACACATTTAATAAGTGTTTCAGGAACGTGTTCAGAACATACATCTAATTTGAAATATTACAAGAAAGAATACCAAATTTAATACACCAAAAAGAGTAGGTCCTACACCGAGAGGACTCGAAGATGCCAGTGCGGAAGTGCCACGACGCCGGGATTGTATGCCTCGTATCTAAGCCCTGAAGGGGGCGCAAAACAAAGGTGAGTGGACCAATTTGATATACATATAAGAAAATAGTTATCAAGATACTAACCCCCAAGTTAGAAAACCAAAACGTGATATATAGGTAAGTTCTCCTAAACCTACCATACAGTACAGTATCTCAATCACAACTCATAAGTATAGAATAATGACCATATCAGAATAATCGCTAGTGAATGTCCAATATAACACTTCAGGCCCCATGCCAGCTCCCCGTCCCTGAGCATACAGTCAGAGGAAACCACACTTCAGGCCCAATGCCAGCTTCCCGTCCCTGTACTCGAAAGTCAGAGGTAACACACTCCAGGCCCTATGCCAGCACCATAACCGTCGCCCGGGATGGACCGGAACCCTATCCCTACATCCCGTAGCGGAAGTGGACCACTAGGTAGTATCAGATCAATGCCACATATATTTATTTAATCTCAACATTATATTTCAGCATTCAATACTCAAACATCGTATCACACTATTCTATACTCAAGCATTTCACTCATATAGTTTCTTAAAATAACATAAGTATTTTAGAAGGGGTCCACTCACAGAACTGAGCCATCCAATGCTGCGCTGCTAGCGAAAATAGGAAGCCACGCTAGTTGCCCCTAAGCACATAAAGGGGTACAACTCAGTCAAACTCTATTCAAACGAATTTATTTGGGAAAACGGACTTCAAAAACGGGTCCAGGACGTCGAAATTAGCCTAGGAGGGGTCCCGGACGGAACCCGAAAAGTCAACCTTAAAAGTCAACGTTGACCGTTGGCTAGTCAAAGTCAACGGTCAACGGTCAAGGTCAAAGTCAACCGTTGACCGGGTCAACGGTCAACCGGGTCGGGTCAACGGGTCAGGGTCAATGGGTCAGTCAACCCGGGTCGGGTCAAGGTCCACGGGTCAGGGTCGGATTCGGACCTGGGTTAGGGTTTGGGTCGCATGGGTTTGGGCTTGGGTAACTGACCCAAAAGGGTCTTGGGTTTTAGGGTTAGCCCATAAGGGCTTTAGGGTTTAAGGGATACGGGCCTGGGCCCTGATTGCAATAAACCCAAAAGGGTTTGGGTTACATGGGACTGGGCTTAAAGCCCTTAATCAAACCGGCCCAAGGGCCCAAATTGAAGGAACCCAAGGGTTCCTTGGATCTCAGTTACACGGGCCAAAGGCCCTAATTTCCTTCGGCCCAAGGCCTTTTAAAGCCTACGGTTTTGGGTTGGGTTCTGGCCCAAAGGGCCTGAGCTTGAGGGTTGGTTCGAAACGGGCCTAAGGCCCGTTAGTTATCTGAAAAGGGCCCGAAGGCCTGGGTGCACGTCGGAGAAGACAGAGAACTCGCCGGAGCTTCTACAGCTCCGGCCGGCTACAAACCATCAATTCAAACTTCGATTTAAGCACCAAATTAAAGAACGGAGTAAAAGGGATACGTTGATACCTTTATTTCGAAGTGAATCGACCGGAGTTGATCGGAAAGGCCCACGGTGTTCACTGGGTTCGCCGGAAAAGGGTGTGTTCACCCCGAGCCTCGATTCGACCTAAAACTCAGAACAAATTCACCAATTTATTTCTAATTTCTAACCCAAACACGAATTGGGTGAAAGAGGGGGAGATTTGGGGCTTACCTCGTCGGAAAATCCAAGGAGGACGCCGGGGAGCCCTCTGTGCGCGTTCCGTCCGTCGCGATGTCGCCGGGAGAGAGACGAGAGACAAGCGAGTGGCGAGGGTGAGTCGAGAGAGACAGCGAGGGTGTGTGTGTGTGTGGTGAGGTCGAGCGAGAGAGAGGGAGAGTGAGGGTTACGGGAGAGAAGAGAGGGCTCGAGAGGGTTGAGAGACTGAGGGAGACAGCGAGGGAGAGAGAACAGAGAGACAGAGGAGTGAGAGAGAGAGCTCGGGGGGACCAAACCGGGTGGGCCCAGTGGGCTCACCATTTAAGAACCCAAAACAATTTTAAATTAAAAAGGGTTTGAGGACTAAATTGAGGGTTTATAAAACTTTTTGGGATTAAAATGAATAATAGAAAACATTTTGGGGATTAATTTATAGGTTTTAAAATAAATCGAGGGGCGGGCGTGTCAATTCTACCCTCCTTACAAAAAAATTTTGACCCCGAAATTTAAAATCACTAGTAATTTAAAATACTCGAAAATAGAATGAAGAATATAGGTATATAATGAGAAATCAAATCAGAGGGGGTGCATCAAAGAGAATATGTCACACCGTCGCGAGCGGGTCACGAAATTCTCTATAAGGCCTCCAATCTCTTACTTTCTTCCCCAGTAGTGAAAATAGAGATATAATTTATAAAGATATAAAATTTAAACATATATTAACGTAAGGTCAAAAATAAGTACGTAAAATACGTTAAGGCCAAAATAGATACGTACTAACATATAGGTCGAAAACTTAAGCTCAAAACCGAAAACGAAAATACTTTCCCCCAAAACATTTGTAACATAAAATAAATACTACAGTAAAAAGAGTTAAAATACTTGCATTGAAAATTCAAAACTGAAAACGAAAGTGGGTCTTGTCCAAGCGTACGTAACGACACGTACTTCGAGAACAGAGGTGTTTTTAGGTCAAGTCCTAGCGATAGCGAAATCCGTAACGGCTACTATAAACGAGTCTACCTACTCACTTGCTTAACAACCCAACGAACAAGTTATCGATACAACAGTCGGCCGCCCGTGATATCAACCACTCATCCGTTGTCTTGATAAGTAAGCAATAATTTTCGATGGTGCACGATTGCACACGTGGCGAATTCGTTCCTCTAACTACTAGTCCGTAATACTACTCTGCTAACCAAAGTTGCCTGTAGCAACTCTCATAACGTAACGCAAATAGTGTCGTATTCGACTGAACAGAACAGAAACCGTCGTCGTAAAACTTTATCCCGAACCAAGCGCTCTATCCGTATCGGTTCTTCCAAATGTGACCAACTACTCCAGTGTTTTGCCAACTCTGAATGCACTTGGAAGAGTAACTTGGGATTCAAGAGAAGTGGCCACCATGTTGACAGCGAAGTTAAAAACTCTGGCTAAGTAAACGGCAAAAGAGAAGTCTCATTCTCACGCTAACCACAGTCTGATAGTTGCTGTAATTCTCAATCCTTTCCTCACAGCTAAACACTTCCATTTGACTGATTTAGTGATTCTCTTTTAGTGATTCTCTTCCTCTTCTTTTACTTTCTCAGCATTGTTTTGTCTTGCTACCAGGTTAGTAATAGACCAAAAGCTCGAACCAAGCAAGTAGAAAACGAGAATTCATTTTTTCCCAACAAGCAGTATCTCTTGGGAGTTGTTGCAGTGCTCAATCCACCTCTCCATTTTTGCTTAGTTGCAGATTTATAGTCAAACAAGATTAATGTTGGTGGAAAGAAGAAGACCTGCCAGATCAACCTGAAGGCACCATGAAAGTACACGCCTTTCGAGAGAAGCGAAAAGATCTTCATATTCCCTTCTTGATCACGCCGGGGCGTCACATCAGAGTGTACGAAATGGATTTGCTAGGGATATTTAGATGTCAACGTACCTACCATCTACAAGATCTTGAAGAGAGATAGTGGGAGGGTACGTTGAAACACACATCATTGGAGGAGGAAACGATGTGATGCCTATAAATTATAGTAAGATGGCGACACAATCCGCCGACCATCTATACTACAACTTTCATCCAACTCTTACCAAAGGCAGCTGAAACCTCACGGCCACGTGGAACTCTTTCTGGTAAGTCTGGTAAACTTTTGAAATGATTATGTTCCTAATGTTCCTGACCAAAAC
The DNA here is from genome assembly GCA_963580275.1 of Crataegus laevigata. NCBI lineage: Eukaryota > Viridiplantae > Streptophyta > Magnoliopsida > Rosales > Rosaceae > Crataegus > Crataegus laevigata. The sequence goes on from OY756940.1 coordinate 3,182,880, forward strand.
GATATGAACTAGGCGCACACTTCCGCCGAATCGATCGATCATCAATTTCTCACTGATTGAGCGAGAAACCATGTCGAGAAAGCTAAAAGAACACTCAAGAATTTGAGGGTCAAAACAAGTCCATCAAATCTAGAGTACAAGATATCTGGATTTGAATAACCACTCCGATGCTCGAGTTCACGGCCTAATTTGATCGTTAAGGATTAATAATAATTCAAGATCTGATGTCACACACTTGATAACATCATCGGTCATCAACTTCGTCCGACAACTCGTGAAATGATCTTACGTTTTGAATCTCCTGACAAGCTTATATGATTTCGGTATATTTAGCTTTTCAGCTTTTCTATCCCAAAACGATTTCGCTGTAGTTGTCCGATTAGGGTCAGATGCCCAAAATGAGGTTTGGGTGTGAGTCTTCCTACTGAGGAGTTCCGCAATTACGCTTGCAAAAATCGGGGTAGTACACGATAGTGCAACCGCAGACATTTATGCATTTAGGTAACTAGGGTGCAACATTTCTCACTGTAGAGAGAACATCGCCACATTTTCAACCAGGTAGGTCGTTACCATTTCTAGTTCCAGGATAAGAGAATTCACATCGTGCCGTTCCAATCGTTAAGAGGCACACACGTGACTCAATCCTATTGCATCAGCGTGCAGTCAACCATTTAATTAATACACCACCGCAGAATTTGGAAAGTGTAAGGACTATGATCAGATGAGACAACACGTCGTTATCAGAAACTTCGTTTCACGGTTAGGCTAGTACCGAAATTGACTAGCTTCTCAGACCAAAAAGGAAAATAGGTCTAAGCTCAAGAATAGCTAAGAACTGTGCATGAAGTTTAACGAGGCCAAAGACGTTTCGAAATTCACCTAACCTTGGGAGAACTATCACAAGGTTCAAGAATTAAACATAATACCTCTGAATTAACCGAATGATAAAGAAAGATACAAAGCAGTCTGTGTATGCATGCAGTGACACGGTTGGCTACCTTAAAGTGATGCTCTTGAGCAAACCAAAGCTCAATGAGTCCAGAAGAGTTCAAAGCAAAGCTCGATCTTCGTACAAAGATGAATATGCTGAAGTCTTAAACCATTACACCGAAATTTACAAGGCAGAACAGGTAGGGAACAAGAGCTCTGATCGGTTAGGCTACAAGCGGGAGGCTAGGTTCACCTCTACCGAAAAGTACGTGGATAAAGAGCTAGGGTCTACCACCGGGTACCAAACCCAAGTGAAATTCAAGGAGTCTGTTTATCCAAACAAGTCTGGATCTCCATCATCCAAGTTCAACTACAGCACCAGTAAGAACCACAACTCCGTTTAGGAATTGGTGAGAATATTGACTGTTGTCAAGGGGCTTCCCAAGAAAACTCTTAATGTAAACGAAGTCAACGCCTGAAGAATTTGGTGTAAAGCTGACGGTCAAAGATTAAAGAATTTGACTTCTTCTTCAGAGTAAGCAAGAAGGTTATCGATAGAACAATCACTAATGACCTGTTCCAAAGATTTACACTAGTTTCCTTCAGTGGTAATGGGTTCGGAAACATTGATTTGCTCATACCAACTACCACTTACTAGTCATCACCTCAACTAGTACTTACCCGATTTCCCTAACACGTAATTTGAAAGTTTCAAGTAATCATCACTAAGGCATGACTGTTCGCCAATCCAGGAAAACACATGTCACAGAGTGATATCACCGTCTCCAGATTCCTAGTCGGTCTGAACCAACTCGTACTGCCAAGATGTCCGTTTCCCAAGATTTTCAATGTAGAGCCGACTCTGCCCGCAATTCCTAGGGAACGCATGTTGCAGAGTGGCATTGCCATTACAGATCTACAATGGGTCTGGACCAGATTTCCACAAGCTGAGATTTCTCGAACACGTTGATTCCCAGTAACACCGACTTTACCCGCCATTCCCTTGGAAGGCACGCCGTAAAGTATCGCCATATGCTGAAATTCGTCCACCCACCAAACACGTCTTAAATGAGGCCAAAATCCCGACACGAGTTTTGATACTTCATCCAGAAGGCGACAATCCAAACGGAGAAGATTTGTACCACTGTGCCAAATGGCGCCAATTTCGGAAGTCGTGACATCCAAATGACGTCATAACTGACACAATACTATGGTGACAGAAGATCCTAAGTATGCTCTGAATAAACCACGCTCTGATACCAATCTGACACGCCCCGACCCGATGTCCTGTAGACCTCGGGCGGATCACGTGCTGGCCGACACCTGAAGGGTGACGAAAGCCATTTAGAAGGTATAAAAACGAGAATTAAGAATTTAGATTACACATTTAATAAGTGTTTCAGGAACGTGTTCAGAACATACATCTAATTTGAAATATTACAAGAAAGAATACCAAATTTAATACACCAAAAAGAGTAGGTCCTACACCGAGAGGACTCGAAGATGCCAGTGCGGAAGTGCCACGACGCCGGGATTGTATGCCTCGTATCTAAGCCCTGAAGGGGGCGCAAAACAAAGGTGAGTGGACCAATTTGATATACATATAAGAAAATAGTTATCAAGATACTAACCCCCAAGTTAGAAAACCAAAACGTGATATATAGGTAAGTTCTCCTAAACCTACCATACAGTACAGTATCTCAATCACAACTCATAAGTATAGAATAATGACCATATCAGAATAATCGCTAGTGAATGTCCAATATAACACTTCAGGCCCCATGCCAGCTCCCCGTCCCTGAGCATACAGTCAGAGGAAACCACACTTCAGGCCCAATGCCAGCTTCCCGTCCCTGTACTCGAAAGTCAGAGGTAACACACTCCAGGCCCTATGCCAGCACCATAACCGTCGCCCGGGATGGACCGGAACCCTATCCCTACATCCCGTAGCGGAAGTGGACCACTAGGTAGTATCAGATCAATGCCACATATATTTATTTAATCTCAACATTATATTTCAGCATTCAATACTCAAACATCGTATCACACTATTCTATACTCAAGCATTTCACTCATATAGTTTCTTAAAATAACATAAGTATTTTAGAAGGGGTCCACTCACAGAACTGAGCCATCCAATGCTGCGCTGCTAGCGAAAATAGGAAGCCACGCTAGTTGCCCCTAAGCACATAAAGGGGTACAACTCAGTCAAACTCTATTCAAACGAATTTATTTGGGAAAACGGACTTCAAAAACGGGTCCAGGACGTCGAAATTAGCCTAGGAGGGGTCCCGGACGGAACCCGAAAAGTCAACCTTAAAAGTCAACGTTGACCGTTGGCTAGTCAAAGTCAACGGTCAACGGTCAAGGTCAAAGTCAACCGTTGACCGGGTCAACGGTCAACCGGGTCGGGTCAACGGGTCAGGGTCAACGGGTCAGTCAACCCGGGTCGGGTCAAGGTCCACGGGTCAGGGTCGGATTCGGACCTGGGTTAGGGTTTGGGTCGCATGGGTTTGGGCTTGGGTAACTGACCCAAAAGGGTCTTGGGTTTTAGGGTTAGCCCATAAGGGCTTTAGGGTTTAAGGGATACGGGCCTGGGCCCTGATTGCAATAAACCCAAAAGGGTTTGGGTTACATGGGACTGGGCTTAAAGCCCTTAATCAAACCGGCCCAAGGGCCCAAATTGAAGGAACCCAAGGGTTCCTTGGATCTCAGTTACACGGGCCAAAGGCCCTAATTTCCTTCGGCCCAAGGCCTTTTAAAGCCTACGGTTTTGGGTTGGGTTCTGGCCCAAAGGGCCTGAGCTTGAGGGTTGGTTCGAAACGGGCCTAAGGCCCGTTAGTTATCTGAAAAGGGCCCGAAGGCCTGGGTGCACGTCGGAGAAGACAGAGAACTCGCCGGAGCTTCTACAGCTCCGGCCGGCTACAAACCATCAATTCAAACTTCGATTTAAGCACCAAATTAAAGAACGGAGTAAAAGGGATACGTTGATACCTTTATTTCGAAGTGAATCGACCGGAGTTGATCGGAAAGGCCCACGGTGTTCACTGGGTTCGCCGGAAAAGGGTGTGTTCACCCCGAGCCTCGATTCGACCTAAAACTCAGAACAAATTCACCAATTTATTTCTAATTTCTAACCCAAACACGAATTGGGTGAAAGAGGGGGAGATTTGGGGCTTACCTCGTCGGAAAATCCAAGGAGGACGCCGGGGAGCCCTCTGTGCGCGTTCCGTCCGTCGCGATGTCGCCGGGAGAGAGACGAGAGACAAGCGAGTGGCGAGGGTGAGTCGAGAGAGACAGCGAGGGTGTGTGTGTGTGTGGTGAGGTCGAGCGAGAGAGAGGGAGAGTGAGGGTTACGGGAGAGAAGAGAGGGCTCGAGAGGGTTGAGAGACTGAGGGAGACAGCGAGGGAGAGAGAACAGAGAGACAGAGGAGTGAGAGAGAGAGCTCGGGGGGACCAAACCGGGTGGGCCCAGTGGGCTCACCATTTAAGAACCCAAAACAATTTTAAATTAAAAAGGGTTTGAGGACTAAATTGAGGGTTTATAAAACTTTTTGGGATTAAAATGAATAATAGAAAACATTTTGGGGATTAATTTATAGGTTTTAAAATAAATCGAGGGGCGGGCGTGTCAGTTAACTTTCACAATAAATGTTACTTTGTAAATTTTGAAGAAAATTAATCAAGGTTAAGTGAAAGGACACGTGTGAATTGATTAGATGTATGGTGAGTATACACCATAGTTTATGATGGTGAGCAAAAATGCACCTTTTTAAAAAAAAAAAATTCTAACCCAATTGTATTATAACATTTGGTGTACCAAGTCCCGTTTCCGGCACACTAAATCAAGTGTATTGGTCGAGTTCAAATCTTCTGCATTCAAAATCTTCATTGGCCTCTCTGTGTTTTATATACTTGAGTAACATGTGTCTTTTTACTTTAGTTTTTTATTTTTTATTAAAAAGATAAGTTGAAAGGTTAACAATGTTAAATGGGTTCAAATGATTGGCCAAATGCTAATAATTGGGGAGATCAAATCTTCTGCACCCAAAATGGGTGTGGGCCTCTCTTTGTCTTCAATAATTATTTGACACATATTAAATTCATGACAACAAAATTAAGAAAAGTTAAAGATATTGAATACGTGTCAATTACTTATTGGGGTCATAGAAAAATCACACCCATTTTAGGTGCAGAAGATTTGATCTCACAATTGGGATAGATCATAGAAAAGCCACAAAAGATTTTGAAGGCAGAAACACAATAAACGATCGAGATAGAAGGCAATATTTGGATGCAATGACGTTGTCATAAACTGTTTTTCGAGTACGTAGTGCTGGGTTTCCCAAGTATATATTCGTATCCATCAAATGACGTTTCACATAATCGAGTAAAAACAATTATGCCTATGCAGTAATCTTCCCTCGAAAACATAATTATTCCACACAGATAGAGGGAATAAGTTCATGCATTTCATATTTTCATTTACATTTTTGAAATGTACGTATCAAGTTTTCAGGGTACTCCTCATGAAGGGGAGATATTATTTCATTGTGCACGAGAACACAATTTGGTCCATAAAGTGTTATAATATAATTGGCTAATTTTTTTTTCAAATTTTTAACCAGTTGTATTATGACACTTGGTATACTAGATTATGTTTTTGGCATACTAAATCAAGTGTATTGGTCAAGTTCAAATCTTATGCATCCAAAATCTTCTTTGGCCTCTCACTGGAGAAATTTTTCATTGTTACTGTAACACTGATGGTACACTAAGTGTTTTTATATAAGTGGTAGGAAATTTTACTTTTTAAGTTATTAACTTTTTAACACACATATTCCACCATTTGTATAGTGACACGTAGTGTACCACTCCGTGTTGCGGTCACACTGAAAAATCTCTCATGTTTGTGCCTTATATACTTGAGTAACACGTGCCTTTTTAAATTAATTTATCTATAGTTTTTTTATTTTTTTTATTGAAAAAATAAGTTGAAGAGTTAACACTGTTAAGTGGAGTTCAAATGATTGGTCAGATGTCAACAAATGGGATATGTCACAAAAAGGCCACAAAATATTTTGAGTGCAAAAGATTTCAACTCATATTGTTCTTTTTAAATATAGAAAGTTTGGAATGCACAAACAAGTTTTGGAGTGCAAATAACACCACCCTTTTGTTATTGCATGCCTTTAACCAAAACTCGGCTACATTGCATATGGCGTTTAACTGCAGTGGCTGAAAGTAATGGTGCCTATGCACTCTAGTGTGGATTTAATCTTACCGCTTACCCTCCTCCTAATAACTAACAATTTAAACAACTAAAATTATTGATTATAATAAATAAATAAATAATAACAGCAGCATTAGTCAGGTGACTAATTTAAGTAAACTTTTGTTATCCCCCAACCAAAGAGAAGGGCAAAAGGAAACTTAAGGGAGGTGATATTGCACATCTTCATGCAACCACATACGTAATAAGAAGCTAATTAGTAATTACCTTGTGAATTTAGAAGGATATATTGATTAATCCATATCAAGTTATCAACATGCTCTCCTCTCTCTCCACACACACACACACACAGATACACTTCGCACATGGTTATATACCAAATACACACACACACACACACACACACACACATATATATATACACACACACACACACACACACATGTTTATATACCAAAAACGAAGTGCATATATTCCTCCAAGAAAAGGGGTGACAAAATAAATAGAAGGCATAAAGGATCCAAAAATACACAAAAATATATGTACTAATATGTAGTAGAATATGTACATTCACGAGCAGTACTGTCTATTTAAATCAGTAAATATCAGTGATAAAAGAGGATCGGATAAAACTGAAACATGCATGCCTCGCACTCGCTCTATCCTTAGCGTTTCGATTGCTTTCCATTACTGAACAATACATAGAGCTCATTACCAAAAAGAACAATAGAGCTCTGTACGTAAGAACTGTAGGAGGAAGACTAGAGTGGTAGAGCCATGGCGACCAGTGGCGGTGGCCAATTTTGTTGTGGGACGGCATTACACGCCACATGAGAAAACGAGATCGTCACCATTATCATTACCACAAGAGAACTGACTAGTGAAACAGTACTAAATATATATAGTTCCACCAGTACTACAACTGCTCTGCTCAATTCTCTGAATAGATTGAAAGTGATCAACAAAACTAGTAGTAAAAAACAAAAACCCCAACACATATAACACAGACAGACTGCATCTTTGAGTTGAAACGGGATCAAATCAAAGACCATGATGCAATTTTAGTTTCTACCTTTGGATTTTATATAAGGTTTCTCTCCTCACGAAAAAAGATCCTGCTGTTTTTTCCTTCCTAACAAACCAAAGACCTTTTCTCTCTACGTCTCTCCATCTCTCTCCCACTCTCTCACCAATTTTTTGGAGTAATGCAGGTAGTACACAAACCATACCATCATTACTCATTTGTTCAATCACGGAAATACACCACAACAAACACGACAAACCAACCAAAGAAAAACCCAAACCACCAAAAGAAATAAAAGAAAATTAATTAAAACCAATAAGCCCTAGGCTTCATATTAATTAATCAAAGCGACCTGTGTTCAAGGATGTTGATGTTATTAGTTCTTTGTCTCTTAGCACTCCCTGAAGAAGACTGATCCTGATCACCACCACCGCCGGCGGTCTTCTCCATGACCGCCTTCAGCGCTTCTTGTATCGAACTTTTACAGTACTGCTGATGCGGCATTTGTACTTGCTCCCCTCCGCTATTACTTGAGTCCTCTTCTCCGGTGATAAACAACACGTTCTTCACACGTCCGCCGAGTGTTGTGATCTCAGCTTTGAGCGTTCTCAAGCGCAAGGCTTTCAATGTCTTGATTAGGTCGGGCAAGAGATCCGACCGGTCCTCGCAGCAAAGTGAGGCCTTTATCACAAACTTACCGTCCTCGTCCGATTCATCGTCTACTATTAGTTCGTCAGTTTCGGTCGGTACCGGACTCGTCTCGGCGATCAGAGAAGTTTGGCGTTTCAGCTCTTTCACATGTTGTATCACTTCCGCTAGCAATGACGCTTTGTCCGTCTATATCACAAAAACAAAAAAGAGACTTAACAAACGACACAAACCCTATTTATTTGGTTTGATGTTAGATTAGTATTGCATTACATGCACTTGAACGAAATAACTAAGAATTTAATTAGGTTAACTAATTAATGTTATTTTGATAAATGGCGTGGTTTTTGAAGGAAGATCATGGGATGGGGGCATATAGTGACTGACAAAGGTGCTACCTTGTCTGGCCTTTAATTTCTTTGATTTCTCGAACATGGTTTGACTGATGTGTGATATATATGATATTTCCGGCAAGATTTTTCCATGAGAAGCTTTTTAACTGCTCCATGGTTCCTCTTTATTACATCAACACTTCGACATTACGCTTATTCTTCCTTTTTCTTTGGTTTTTTTTCTTTTTCCTTTCTCACCTCGGAACTACCACACGACTCAGAAAAGAAGAAACCAAAAGAAACAAGAAAAAGGATGGAAAAGCTTATTCATAAAATGTAACCACATTTCTAATGAAAGATCGCTAGGTCTCGACTCTTGATGGAAGGTGTGCATAATCTTAAAGCCTAAATAGAATCTTAAGAAGATCCACACAGATCTTGGATTGAAATTGAAAAGCTAGCTCATTACAAAACAAAACAAGAGAAATCGAAAAAGGGTAGGGAAAAGAGAATATTGTCACACCCTATATAAAATACAAAATTTTGTAGTCCGCTGGAGATGGTGGGTGGGTGATGGATAAGGGAGGCTAGGTTCAAAGTTCGAAAACCTCCATATAACCAAAAAAAAAAAAAAGTACATGTTGTACGCGCATGATAATCACTTATGTTTGAGTTTTTTTTTGTCGTTTCAATGTTATTATTTTCAGCATATACTTACTTTGGTGGTGCTGGGCAATAAGCTGCGCAACTTGGCGAGATGGTTGTTGATTCTCTCTCTTCGTCTCCTCTCAGCCTCGCTGTGACTCTTAGAAGCGGCGAGTGCCTTGGCGTCCATGATTTCTTGGGCGGTCAACTTTCCTAACTCGGCCTGAAGACCGAAAGGGGCCGACCCGGGTTGAACCATCGGTGCAAGCGTCTCGGACAAAATTCTGAGGTGGTGGTGGTGGTCAGACGCTGAACCGTCGTATGTGAACTGGAGGGAAGGAGCTCTTCGGTTGAAGAAAGAAGCATATGATGATGACGACGGAATTGGGGGAGCAGTTGGGAGGAGAAATGGATCGTGGGCGGTTGGGTTGAAGGCGTGGTTCGGTGGGAGAGTCCATGGCTGCAAGATTGGAGGAGGAGGTTGATGATCATGTGGAAAAATCAAACCTTGTTGTTGTTGCATCTGATGATGTTGTTGTTGTTGCATCTGATGTTGTTGTTGTTGTTGGAGAAACAAGTGTTCTTGGAAAGCTTGTAGGTTTTGGACTGACTGAGAGCACTCCCCTTGATCTTCTTTCTTCCCACACATCATCTTCCCTTCTCGTGTATATTTCAAGGCTTCTAGCTAGGGTTTCCTAAAAAGATGAAACTACTAATTTTAAAAGCCAAGGAATTGAAGAGAAGGATGAAACGGAATCAAAGGAATATAAATATATATGTGTGCGTGTATGTATATATGGAGGGTTTTGGTGTTTCAGAATGATCGATGTTCTTCTCTCTCCCTCTCTCTCTTGTGGTTTTGTTGTTTTCTCGCTCTATCTCAATCACTCGGGTAGGTTTTTTGATCTGCCACGCCTTTGTGGGCTTTGTGTTTGTTGGGGTGAGGACCCTTTTTATCCTTGTTTTTCAACTGAGCTTTCCTTTTCCTTTGTGCTTTGTTGGTATCTTTTTGTTTCCTTTGTTTTTTTTGCTCTCTCCCCTCTCAACTCTTTTATCTCTCTCTCTCTCTCTCTCTCCAAACCTGTGACTCTCTGCGCCTTTCCACCACTCTAAATATATAGTCTGTTGAGTACTGCTAGTCTCCTTTCCTTTCTTCTTACGGCATTCTCTATCCATTCCATTGCTGTAGCTTTCGGGGTGGGGATGGATCCCTTTTCTATTTTATTCATTTATCTTTCCACTATTCTTTTATTTTATTTTAATATAAGCACATTAAATATAATTTAAACCTAAAAGCATAATCCTCCATGTAAAATAAAAAGCATTTTGCTTGTTGCTTTGTGATTGGTTCAAAGCAAATAATTACGCTTTGTGAGTGCAGTAGTACTACTTGGAGAGAGAGAGAGATAGAGGATTGAGTGAAGGAGGAGGTAGCTATATAGAGATGGGAAACACAAGCAGGCAGCACAATTAAACAGAGTGAACACACAACACACAGATTGTCGACCGACCAAAGACCAAAAAGGCTGAGAAGTATCATCATGATAAAAGGCGGAGCCAAACCCTTTTCCTTTTTGTTTTTCTAATTTTTTTAAATTTCTTTTTATATTCTTAATTTATATTATTTAATTTTATTATTCATGATTTAAGAATAGGCCTTTCCTTTCATATATACCTCGGTCAAGTCCCCACGTTCTTCCATACTCTTGGCTATTTCCATGCCACCCTTTCTGCTTCCCCAAGACTATGTAATCATTGTGTCTTGGAGCACACTCCAAACCAACACCCCCCCCCCCTCTCCTCTCTCTCTCTCTGAGTATTATACCTTGGTTTTCAGTCTCATATGATCTCTACAAATACATGGTGTACAATATTGCATATTACTTATGCTTCTTACCGGTCCTTCTGAGCTTGAAATGTTGTACAATTCCATTATCATGGGATATTCGCGTGAAGGAGAAAGTTCAATTTCAAAGGCATCCTTCATACTCTTGTTGTCCTCATACTCATTAGAGAGACCCAATTACAAGATAAAAAAGTAAACAACATAATACTAAAATATTAAATCGATATACTGCTACAGTAACATTCTTAGTGCATGTACTTCTTGCCTCATAACCCCTTATATATGTCATTAATTATAACTTGTCTGAATTTATTTCTTAGCCACATTCCAACTAGGACAAAATGATGATGAATACTTGGGAAAAATATGAAAAAGTGTATATCATTTGGTAGTTGGTAAGATTTCTCATTAAAACATGAAGGGCCATGGCAACAATAACACTAAGGGGAAGGAGGAAGGGGAATAATTGATGTTTCCAAACACTTTTATGTTGTGTGGCAACTGGGCACGCCATTCCAGGGCTCCTCCCTCCTCTCTTTTTCAATGTTGTTGTTCTAATATTGCACCAGGAGCTCTACTTCCCTGCCCCTACTGGTTGCTGGTTGGCCCTAAAGAGGTTTACACCTTCTTTTACTTATCATGCCTTTATGTTAAAAACAAGATACAACAATATTAACTTGCCTTAAAGTTACCCACTGTCAATGCCTTCTGGGTAATCCCACAGTTAAATATTTGTGTATATATTTATAGAAGCAGCATGGGTAACCAAAAATCATTATTAACACTAGTTACCTTTTAGTTATTTCCCTTTCCAACACAATAATTAATTGTTTTTAGTGAGAGAGCGATTCCCTTTTTTGTCTTAATCCCTTTGATATAAGGTAATGTTAGAAAGATAACCTATTTAAATCATATTTTGTTTATTATATAACGTTCTTGTTAATGATTGGATTGTATATAACTTAAGTATTAATTAACGTACTTATTTTTTATTGATAACACATCACATGTTTGTATAATTAAATATGTTCTAAAAAATTGTTCTAACTACCACTTAGTACTAACGGTCTAGTGATATTTCTCTTCACTTGTAAGTGAGAGGTCTTAGGTTCGATACTTGTCAAAGTCAAATTTGAACCACATTATTGCTAACCCATTGTGAGGCTAAGTCAACCTTTCTTCCTTAGTGTAGATAATATCGTTTGTTCCAAAAAAAAAAAAACAAAGAGCCTACACAAAAAATAGGTGCAAAAAATTTAAAATCAATCTAAAGTCATCTCCAGCCAAGGACTGTAGGCCACGTTGAGTCTTAAAATTGACAAAGTCATTCTTCAATCAAAGGGCTAAGGGGATTCAAGTTAAAAGAATAAGGCTAAGTTTGACCCCAAGACAGACAACATGTAACTCTAGGGTAGACTAAGTTTGCCCCCAAAAAGTAATAAATATGAAGAAGATAAAATATTACCGTGTATTGTTAGAGATGAAAAAATTTAGCTCTAGAATAGTCTTTAAAATATTAATTTTTAGATAACTAAAAGATACGTTTAGCTCTGCATGACTGAAGATAGCCTCATCCTAACTCAATGTCTGATTCTCACTCACTAGCCATTGTCGCCACTTAAGCTAACGCCAGGGCTTTGATCTAAAGTGGCTTTAGCTATAGCTACTAAACTGTTTAACTTTAAAATGATAAATTAAACCCATTAAGTAACAAGTAGAAGCAAGTTCATTCCAATGTGTCCTCTAGTGCACCTCCTCTCCCTACATTTGGGTCAGTCACAAGGCACTGTTACTATTTTCTTCTGCAACCTGGAAGCTTTGTAATCTTAAAACATGTTCAGTGTACTTTTATTTCATATATACACATATCTTTATTTGTTTTTAATCATATTTTCTAGGGCTTGGAGACTATGGGAAGGGTTTACCTTTGGAGGGACTTTGTGGTCACTGTTCACACGCATGGAGAGTTTGGTCCCAATAAACTTTTTAGACCTTTCTTTCTATTTTTTTTTGTAGCTTCTTAATATTATTTCTGTTATATATAATATATATTGATTATATATATATATATGTATGTATATATTACAGCATGCTGATTCAAACATTTGATGATAGCTGCACCACCACTAACCAAATGCACGAGAAGGGCTTTATGTGGGGTTTATGATGACATCAGTCCCACCCTGTCATGACGCTTGTTCCCTCTCACCATATTCGTGCTTATTGCTGCCTAATGCCTCCCTCTCTCCTGCAGGCATCGTGAATTAAGCTTCCAACTTCATTACCAGCTGTGTCTGTGTGTTGGTTTATATAATGAGTGTTCTTTGAATTCCCTTCACATTTTTTTAACCAATGTTCATGTGCTTTTTCTGGCTTTTCTTTTGGACAAAGTTCCATGCTTCTTGACTACTCCTCCCCATTACAAGAAACTATGACCTAACAACAAATAATCAAAAATATCATCGGTAAAAACTAAAGGGAAACTCTACCTTTTAATGAAAAACTTGCGGTACTGTTCACTTTAATGAAAAACCACATTTTTATACTAAAAAGTCAAATTTGGTACTATTCACTTTACTCTTTATTTTGAGGAAAACTAATGAAAAGGGCTTGAAAACTTTGAGTTTTAATGATAAGGACAAAATAAAGGATAAAGTGAATAGTGTCAGGATTGACTTTTTTGTGTAAAAATGTGGTTTTTCGTTAAAGTGAACAGTACCGGGAGCTTTTCGTTAAAGTTCCCTTTATTTTGTCCTTATCGTTAAAACTCAAAATTTTCAAGTCATTTTTCATTAGTTTTCCTTTAATTATAATGCTGAACGTTTACTGTCTAATCTTACATAATTATAGTGTTATAGAATGATATTATTTATTAGACTAGCAACATTGATTATTACGCCATAAATGTCTTGTTACAGTATGGACATAAAATATTATTAGCTGACATCATGTAAGGTACAACATGCCAAATTTAGTGTAAATACATGTTATTAACATTCGGTGTCTGAATTACATAAAATGTGTATTTAAACTCTATGAAATCGTAAAATTACAATTACATAATAATGGTAAAATTATCACGGAATGACATTGTTATTATTGTTACAAGATTAGTTGGTCTTATATTATAGACGTCATTTACACTGTTAATTGTGTAGGATCATTCTAGGATGCTAATTACATTGCAAAAACATTAGTTGATTAAAGGGTACATGTACCATATTTTAAAAAGGTATAAAAAATCAACCTAAGACTAAATATTCATAGGGGGAGATAACTAAAACTTAAAAAAAAACCGTTCGAGTGTTCCACAAATAAGAAGAATTACTGGTTCATTTCTTTTCAATTTCAAGGAGCAAATGGCCTCTATTGGTACTTATTTGAACTCGTCTCCAGGGAGTTTAAGAATATAATATTTAGATTTTATCACAAGCAAGAAAAACCCTACATTTTGATGCCATCATGAAAACAAGGGGTTAAGTACAAGCATGATGGATCTCTTGTGTAAAAGCCATATCTTACCTTCAGAAGTAAACTTTAATTCTTAGTGGACCAACCATGCATGCATACTCTGCACACATTCTGTAATTGTAGGTACTGAAATTAAATTACAAGGTATTATATTATATCCACTGACATGAATATCCTTCCTCCACTGAAAGATATATGAATTCATACTCTTTGCCAAATGTTACCACCTACCACTAGATTTGTAAATATTTAAGGTTTAGTTGAGAAAAAAATATATGCCATCCTCCGAAATAGTTGAGAAAAAAATATATGCCATCCTCCGAAATATTGGTCCCCTCAATCCGCAGATAGGAAGTGTTATGCTCCGTCATCAGGGATGAAGCCATAAATTTAACTAAGAGGGGGCACTTTAAAAATTGAAGTTTCTTTTTGGACAACTAAAGCTAGTTTTATTGCAAATGCTGAAAAAAATAGTTACAAAATGCCTAATTTTATTATTTTATTGTCTAATTTTGTCTTTATTTGTTGTATTGACAATCTAATGCTCATTTGTCCTAATTAACCAAATATATGCAACTCAACAAGATTTAATCATTAGTGCGTGAGGAAAAAAAAAGTAATGGAGGGCATTTAAAAACTTAAAGAGAAATTTTCACTATTTTAATATGATTAATAAAATAATTTTTAATGAAAAAAATGAGTGAGAGAGGGTATGTCCCCACCACCCAAAACACAGTAGTCTTACCTCCCTGCCCATGCCCATTATCAACTATTATCGAGGAGCTAATCTGGCTTAGTGCTCTTAGAAAGGCATAGCTTGTTAAGGTTAAGTTCAGAAATTTACAAATATGGACACAGCTTGTTAAAAAAAGGCAGGTTCTACTTTCATAATTGATGCTCGGTATTTGGCCTACAATTTTCTTTTCCCATATCACTCATTTAGTCGTTTTCTTTCTAAATTCTTCTAGCAAACCCAGTAATCAGTACCTGTCATTGCAATAAAATAAATATTTATACAATGAATCTAAATCAGTCGTTATAGTTGCAGTCAGTCTCGTAGCCTAAAACCTTGCAAGTTTTATCACGCAAACAATCTCAGATTCCTATTTCATTTGGATTGTGACCAGATTGTTTCCCAAGTGAGTAAGTGGTCGCACATTTGTCCTGGCGTTTTGAAAACGATAATAGTATTCCAATTGCAAATTTTACTTTCCTTTTTCCCAAATTAATATTGTAGCTGATCAAAATATCGATCATTTCAATTTGCTTTAGTTATTTCAATTTTTTTATTGATCTAAATAATTTTCGTAAATTATCGTCCATAAGGGAAGTTGAGGCTTCACTCAAGAAGACAAGTTAGCAATATTGAGAATGTAGCTCATTTTCTTATAAATTGATTCAAGATTTCTTAAGTTTTCTATGTGAAATGTCTTTACGTACTAACATAGATGACTATGGTATAATTTATGTATTTGTATTAACAACTAGTCTTTGGGGAATTTTTATGTTAAATTTAGTTTCGTATCTCTCGCTCTCATTTCAACAAATAGAAGAAATAAACATCTGCATTACAGTTGAAGCAATCGGTATATTAATATACAACGTATTCAATATATTTTAATCTACGAGATGTGGTCCATGTAGATGGCCACAATATAGGAGGATATGTGTAAAGATCGTACGGGAGAATAATTGTTTATAGTGAAGTGCTTCTAATTAAAAGCACTTTTTGCCAAAGCTCACTGTGGGTTGCAAGTTGCAAAGACTAGTAGTAGTACTTAAGTCCACAAAACGGGGTTTACTTTAAGCGTCTCTGCTTATATAAATTAATCACCCTTTGCCCTTGTTATAAATAAAACAGATTATCATAAGACTAGAAGAGATTAGGCACTCATTTAAATAATTCTATCCTTTTGTCACATATTAGAAAAGTAACAGGATCCCATTTGTCTCTCAGTGTTTATATATGAATTTAAATGCAGCAGCTTTTATAACATTCCTATAGTATTCCCATTAAGTCATGATCAATTATATTTTTCTCTCAAAAGTTTATACTTGAACTCCAACCAAACAAACCTACCTACCCATCAACTTAACTGGATCCTACTTTTGGAGAAAATGCAAACTCTTAAGATTCACCATATGCAAGTTCATATTGTAGCATACCTAATATTCCACAAGTGCCATTCTCTCTACTTTAGTTGGCTGTTTAAATAATCTACTTGATGAGAGGGTTTTATGTCTTACTGGTTGCATGCAATCACGCGTTTATTTTTATTTTTAAGATATGGTTAGCGAGATGATATGACGATAGAGATAGATGCATGGTTGTATGAACTTTAGTTATGTCAAAAAATAAAAAAGCAACCAAGAAGAGAGTATCATCAACAACTAGTTCTGTTACGAGACCATTTTTTATGTTCATATCGATCTATTACTGTCTTAACTTGAGGAGACCTCCATACAATACTTTTCCTAACTTTACTGTGTATATTTTGGACAACGGATGATATAACAAATTTTCTCCTAGTTGAGGCTGTTTCATTACCACTTTCTCTAGTGCAGATTTCTTAATCAGCATTTCAATCTCAGGGCACATAAGTGATAAAGATTCCCTCCCATTTTGTTTGTCCTCCTTCCTAGGCCTTCAATTCCCAGAGCCCTAGACAAATATAAGCTCCATAAACAAAAAGGCAACATGAATGGACGGTCGGATTTATCCCGTATATAGTTAAGCTAATTTGTGGTGATCAACAAGATCTCTGAGTGGGCCCAAGAAAAATCTCTACTTTGAGCCAAATTCCACAAAACTTCATTTTCCCAATAAAGCAGTCTATGGTGCTTGACTGGGCGTGTATATGTGTTTGTAATTTGCAGCCCTATATGTTATAGAGAGCTGGGTAGCTGTCCCAGTCGTGGAAGAACAAGAATATTTGAGTATTTGATTTGTACCCGGCCAGTTGTTGATATCCTTTGATTTGTAGGACAAGAAGAACACCTAATTAATTTCCAAGGAGGTGGTGTTTGTCCCCTTGGTGGGACAGTGCCCTTGCTGCTTCCAATCATACCCTCCACCCAGTTCATACGTCTTTGTCAATTCCACAAGAAATTTCACTTCTACAGCCGAAAGTTGAGTCTAACGTTAGTGCATATGTCTCTCTAAATCAGAGGAGCTGAAAATGCATGGCAGTATAGTATACTGTCTTTATAGAGTTGATGAACGTGTATTACCTGCTAGGTTAAGGGCTTTTGCCTTAATCCCTTTAATCTTAAGCAAGGCAAGCCTTTCTTTTTTGGGAGTGTGGAACGGGAAATAAAGGTTTTAACATAGTTTTAGTGTTATCATCTTCAATCCATTATGTCTAGATTTAAATATCTCCACTTTCTTAGTTTAGGTTAGTATAAAAAATTGTTACATACGACCAGTTTGTTGAGAATGATCTCACATTAATGAGAAAAAAGGATCTTAAATGTGCTTATAAGTAGTTGAGTTACTCCTTATATTGTCAATTGATTTTATAGTGGAACCTAAACTTTCTTAATGGTGTCATAGCATGTCGTCTTATGTGTGAAGTCCAACAGCAACACGTGCTCCATGTCACCCGAGTTGTGTTGTCCATGTGTTAGGCTTGAAAATTCGCCACACGTAAGAGAGCGTGGGGAGAATGAATCCCTCATTAATAAGAGGATGAACCTTATATGTGCTTATAAGTTATAAATAGTTGAACTACTACTCACGTTACTAATTGGTTTTATAATAATACCTCAACTTTCTTCACGGTTTGCTCAAATACGAGGGACAAAAATGTTAATAATTGTGAGCAACATTGAATGCAATGGCTCTCGTGCACAATGCTTTCTACCCTTGGAAAAACTGTTTCCTTATTGACATATGAGTTTGTACATGTTTTGTTCATTTTAATTTGTTAAGAATATCAAAATTTGTAAACTAAATAATATAGTTGTTGATGATTGAATTATTATTTAAGTATTAGTTAACGTGTTTATTTATTATTAGTGATCATTTAGTTTGTAATTTTGATTTAAATTTAGTCTCTCAAATATTATCTATTTAATAATTAATTTTCTGGGTCGACAATTTGGTATCATTCATCCCAAATTCAATGGGTTTTTTCCTTCCTATTTCGCTTGGATTGTAATTTTTGCAGGAGAGGCCCCGGTCCAATGGGCTCAAGAGCCTACCTTAATCGGGGGCTTGACTAGAAGTTAACAAATAATTGGACGCAGTGCCTTGGTGGGTTTACAAAGTGCACCCATTTCAGATGTTTGAGCTAAGATTTTGGTGGCCTGAGCGATAGAGTTGAGATGTCTCACGGCATGATTTAGTTGTATGTAAGTTTTTCTTGAGAAGAAGTAGGCTGTAAACATATATGCAAATGACAAAGCATGAGGAGGCAGCGAAGAAGGAGCTGAGGAAGTTCAATAACGATTTCGTCAGGGACGAAAGGTTACGAAGATCAGCCGCCGGTGGGACGACAGAGACGAGGAGAGAGAAAGCTCCATCGAGTTTTAGTGAAGTCTGTGACTGTTGAGAGCAGTGAGAGAGCGAGGGCTGGAGAAGAACGATAATAATAAGGCACAAAAATTGAAAACTGTAACGGGCCCTGGCCGGCCTGAAATATATAAACCCACGGGTGCATATCAGCAAAATAAATATTAAAACAATTCGATTCGGTTCAATTTGATTTCTGGATCACTGAAATTAAAACTAAACCAACAGATTTAAGTTTGGTTCGATTTTCCTAAGTTGGTTCTTTCTTTTTTTTTTCCGCCTTCAATTTGGTGTTTGGTAGAGACTAAATTTGCAAACTAAATAATGTGTCACCAATAAGAATGAGCACGTTTATCAACGCTTAAGTAATAAATCAATCATCAACTTCCATATCCTTTAATTTTCAAAATTTAGCCTCCATAGCATTACTTTTTTTTTTCTTTTGAGTTTTTGGTTTTTCGAACCCACCCCTAATCCTGGCAATCTAATTGCATTGTACAAATTGGTATTATTTCTAATGTCTTACCTTTTCAAAGAGAGATTCTTTGGTTGGTGTCATCCATCGTAATACACCCTTAAGACTTTCTCTCGTCGCGCAATGAAAGAGATAAACATAGAGTTTTTGCCGGTGTTGATAAGACATGTTATGGGATTCTAAACACTACATAGGTTACAAACGCATCAGATCAACAAAAAGGTGTTGAAAAATATTAGTACTTAGGTTTATTTTAATATTTGGATTTTACTTGTTAGTTTAGAATTTGTGCCTAACCCACTTGAGTTAGGGTTTCTTAGGTTTAGTTTTCTATAAATACAGTTTGTAATTTAGTTTAATAAACAAGTTAGTCACAATGTGGTCTCTTGGGATTCTGTAGCCGTTTCAGCATTCTTATTTGTTTAATAATGTTCTTGTTAGTCTTATTTGTCGCATATTCTAACTTGGTATCAAAGCAGTTTTGATCCCTCGGAATTTAATCTGCTCTTGTCCCGTGTCAGTTTGTTGTCGTTTTCCATTGTTTGATTGTTCCAGTTTAGATAAATTGGTTGAAGTAAAAAAAAAATTGTCGTTGTTCATTGTTCATCTTTGTCCCATACATCTCTAGCAATCTCACACTCGCCACTGGTTTTGACTAAGTCCAGACCCGAGAACCACAAACTTGGATCGAGTTCGTCTCCTCCTTGGACCACCTTCATCTGCATCTACTCTTGATCTGTACCTTGACCCGCCATACCGCTGCCGCAACACGACCAACGAACCTGCTGTCTGACCAACCCCAAACCCAAGAATTGAGGTATTAGGCACTAGCGCTGCTCTGTTATTTGTTTCTGAAGTCTAGGGTTTTGATTTCTGTGGAATTGATGACAAAATTTGGAATTTGGATTGGATTTTGAAGTCAAAGTATCTGTAATGGTATTTGTATGCACTGCCTAGTAAAACTCGACGTGGAGAAGGAGGAAGGAAGAAAAGGAAATTGAAAATTGTTTGAGGTTAAGGCCCACACGGACAAGAAAGAAATATGGTTTGTTTGGCTTGCATTGGGAAGCTTGTTGTTGCCCATTGCTAAGATCATTTGAGTGTTTGAACTATTGACCATTTGAGTGATGTTGTGTACATGGTGAACTGGATTTTTTTCTTGATTTGTTCAGAACTTCGCAATTGGCATTCGAATCTTACACTGGCACTGACACTAGCATTGAAATTTTGCACTAGCACTGGCATGAAATCTTGCACTGGCATTGGCATTAGAAACTTGCACTTGCACTGATATAATTTCATATTGGAATTGGCATCGAAAATTAGCATAATGGAGCTTGCATCCGCATCTGTTTGTTGGCAAACTCATGTCGTTTACTGCCATGAGTTTGATGGGGGTGTTGAAAAATATTAGTACTTAGATTTATTTTAATATTGGGATTTTGGTTGTTAGTTTAGGATTTTTGTCTAGCCCATCCGAGTTAGGGTTTCTTATGCTTAGTTCTTTATAAATATAGTTTGTAATTTAGTTTAAGAAACAAGTTAGTCACGATGTAATTTCTTGGGATTCCGTAGCCGTTTTGGCATTCTCGTTTGTTTAATAATATTCATTTTAGTCATGTTCGTTGCACACATTTGACATTCAACTAAATGAAGGATCGAAGAGGTTACAAATGTACCTAATATTGGTCCCAAATCAATATTGTCTTGTGCCATATATAAAAATCTACTGATTCCTCTTCCTCCCTCCAAGCCTCCAAGGTCTCGAGGCTTGAGGCTTTGAAGCTGCCCAATTTGTCAATCACAACTAATTTGTGATCGTATAATAAACCATATCTGATCACATGAAAGTACAAGTAGTTAAATGTTCTCATATGAACAAGCAACTAGTTAATTAATCTTCGTTTTTTTATCAGGAAATTAATCTTAGCTAGTAACACCAATAATTGGTACTAGCTAGGTGATCCAAGTGAAGTGGACCAAATCATATGACCAAAGAAAATAGAAAAGTGAACCAAATTATTTTTGGTAAAAGTTTGACATGCATCGTGTTTGCGCTCGCGTTGTTTAGGATATTTATAGGCCTATATTTTGATCAATATTTTAGTCAATGTCAAAATACTAGTAATATAATAATTCATATCATTCATAAAAAAAATAGAAAAAATTTATCATTCTTACTAAAATAATATTATGCAATAGTTATGTCAATTATCTACTCATCGCACTACACATTCATGTGAATTTTGAGTATTGCTGTGTTGACATATCGTATCTAGAAGTCGGTAATCTATATGTGTTTTTTATTTTTTGAAGCTTATTGTCTTCGGATAATCGGATGCGTACTGGTATTAGGTTATATGACTGCACAGCCCATCGGCTCGCAACGACACAATGTGGGTTTATCGACCGACCTAATAATTAGAGGATGAGCAAAACATATAGAATAGTAATCACTCAATCTTCTCTTTTGGGAGATTATATTCACACATCTCAAATTACTTTTCCCACACCTTTTTAATTTTTTAATATTTTTCTATCAAGTGTTAGTAGTGTGTAGAAAATATTAAAAAATTAAAAAGGTGTGAGAGAACTAATTTGGGGTGTGTGAATATAATCTCTCTTTTCTCTTTTGTGTGTTCAGGTTTTCTAAAATAATAAATAAATAAATAAAAATATAGAATATTAAGCACTCAATTTTCTCTTTATGATGCATCATCTCTATGTTCAGCTTTTGGGAAACATTTTGACGTGTGACCGTTTACTAATTAAACTCTTGGAAAACCAATTGTTTGTTGTTAGAAATTAACCTGGGAAATAGATCATCTTCGGATCCTTCCTTTTTAATTCATTAAGTTTAGATATTTGGGTCATTAAAATTTAATCCAACGACTGAAGTTATTATAACTAACTTTTTAAGTGGGTCTCTGTTTGTAGTCGTTTGATCAAATTTCAATGGCCCGGATCTCTGAACTTGATGAATTAGGTGGAAGAAATCTGAAGAGAATCCCTTTCCATTAATCTGAGCCACTCTTTATGCGTGACCTAATATATATTTGTTGCATCTATTATTTTTACAGTAAATTTGCACTTACGGTTTTTTATTTGTGATAACCATATAGGAGATTAATCATTTTAATTGTCTATACAAATTATTTCTAGATCAATGTAATGGTCAATAGAGAAATATACCCAAGTAAAATCCGTTGTAACCATTCTTAATTAGTAATGAAATTGCTATAGCTTATGTTAACATAAAAAAAATAAAAAAATAAAAAAATAAAAAACTTGAGCCACTTGATCATAATGACCATCGCCATTAAATTGTGACAAGGACTCGCCGGTCCCTTTAAAAAAAGAACCATAAGTTGAAAAATAAAGAGTGAACTACTAGAATATGGAGCGAAAGGGCAGATATAAATTTGTCACGGATCGATATTGGTAGTGCTATCTACACATTTATTTTTACTTCTCACACATTTTTGTTAATTTTCGGTGTAGTGCTATCCACACTCATTTTTATTTCTCACACACCTCTTTCAATTTTCGGCCGTAGAACCGAATGAATCGAAGATGTATGGCAAAAAATTAATAAAGGCATGTAAAAGGTAAAAATAATTGTGTGAATAACATTGTCCTGAGATATTTATGCCTTTTGTGGTTTTGGTTTTCAATGGTAAATAAGACAGAAATAAAAGATGTTCTTTGATAGCTTGTAGGAAGTTTTCTACCAACGCTGTGGTCTTCTTAAAACTCCAGAATTCTTCCTGCTTTGTAGTACTTAAAAGTGTTCCCATCTAAAATAGTTAGACAATCATTCAAGTCCAAAAAACATTTGTATTGCACCACTTCAAATTGGAGAAATTTTTTTGTGTGTCGGAACAAGTCCAGTACATCAAGTGTCAAATCATTTGTATTATGACACTTGATGTACCGAACTCTATTTTCGTTACCCTAAAAATCTCCCTTAAATTGAGGTAATATTCTTATAAAACATGTCTAGTCTGTTGCCCCTTTTACAAGCTCCAGACCGAAACTCCTCCCTCCAGCCTTCCATTTAAATTGTCTTCGTTTTGAAAAACTTCCAACAAAACGCATATAGTAGACGCGCGTGGTGTTTGAGAATAATTTGAAGACCAACGAGGGATCATATCCATATATATGCATGTGTGATCGAAACTAGCTAGGATATTATCTTACTTGTATATTATTTACGTGAAGTGTGGAAGCAGAAAGACCAAATTATAGTTTTAATATTGAAAAGAATATTGTGTATATATAGATGTTGAATCGAGTCAGAGAATGATGGGGACATTTGGCAAGCCAGTCAAAGCAAGCGATGCCTTCCATGGTGGTAATCAAAAGCAGCTGGCTCTAAATGTTGTACAAGACCTATAGCCTATGACCCTCTATAGCCTATAACCTCTCGTCTCTTTGTGTTGCACTGTTACATTTATCATATAATTGTCCTCCCCTCCATCTATCTCTTTCTCTTTCTCTCTCTCCCACTTTTTCCAGGGCACCTATACATGTAGGCGGTCAGTTTCTAGCCCTCTATAAATTCCATAGAGTTGTGAATAAGTTTTTCAAAGAACACCATAATCAACAGAGTAACTTATATAAAACGTAATTAACAACTCACACGTTACGTGATCGAATATTGATTGATTAATTACTGCACATCTCTTTCCTTTATTTCTTTATTCTTTCTCATGAAAAACAATATAATGAATTATATTCACACACAAACACAGAAGATTAGCACGACAGAAATATTGTTCCTTTGTGATCGAAAAGTCATGAATTTGAATCGTGAAAACACTCTTTTCGCAAAACAAGAGTTAAACGGCGTAAGATAGACATTCTTCCAACTCTTATAAAGTGAAAAACTTTATTGGCTCGTACTCGTTCTTTGCACAAACACAGAGGATTGTGAAAGAGGATAGCTAGGTTCGGTCGCTTTCTTGCTCCCACCCCTGCACTCACCCACGTGATGTGTCACCATTCAAATTAAGACCCAAGAGATATCATCAGTTGCACAACTAGCTAGATGTCTATCTTATATATACATGTATATAGCTTTACCTAGTTATCTCCCTCACGTATACTCTTCTCTCCGTCCCTCGTGCTCTTTCTATATTTCGTATCCACTCACTTTCTTTCTTTTGCAACCCGGTACTACCACTGTGGAGTACGGTCACATTTTCTTGCTTGAATATGTAATAATGGTGAAGCAAAAACCAGTTTCCAGCCCTCGTTTTAGCTCTACACTAGCAACAAAGCACCGCCATCGCCCTCATCAGACTGTGCACTTTGTGTTTTTCTTTATAGCTCTTCATAACTAGTTGCGTCCCTTTCCTTTAAGGCTCTCTTATACATGTAGAAGAACAGTAACCCTCCAGGGCATCCACATAGTAGTCGATTTATTTCTTGCCCCTTCTCTTCATTACAACTGTCTGTGTTGTTTTTCCGGCAGTCAAAACAGTACCGAATTAAAGGAGACGTCATGCATCATCACCATCTTTAGGGTTTTGTGCAGCTAAAGAATTGTCATATACAATTATATATCCATGTTTCCTTCTAGCAGCACCACTAGTAATTCCCAGCTACCTTTTCTATGTGATGACAACCACGCAATTGGTATTATTGATGATTTTCATCAAAACCCTAATTCAATATCATCGCATGGTGGCCATTATCAATACTATTCACAGTACTACTCTGATGGCCAGCAGCAGCAGCAGGCATTTGATTTTCTTGAACACGATGGAATGCTCTTGAGCTACTTGCTATCTCAGCAGCAGCTCTTGATTGACAACTTCAGTACTACTAATGTAGCAAAGCATTCCAACCGTATTCGAGCTCACAGTAGCGCTGAAATAAGCATTGTGGATTCAAATTCAAACAAAACAATGGAGTTGATCAACCGTGCCGACGAGATCACCGTTATCCCGGCTGAAGATTCACAGATTAAGAAAAATAATTTGAAGATGAATGGAGAAGGAGGTGGAGAGAAAAAGGCAAAATTTGCTCGAAAGAGAGCGAATGGGAAAAAAGACAGACACAGCAAGATCTACACAGCTCAAGGTCCAAGAGACCGGAGAATGAGGCTGTCCCTCCAAATTGCCCGGAAGTTCTTTGATCTTCAAGACATGTTGGGGTTTGACAAAGCCAGCAAAACAATTGAGTGGCTTTTCACAAAGTCAAAGACCGCCATCAAGGACCTCAAGCAGCACCTCCTCGTTTCACCCAAGGAGGATTACAGCAGCACAAATGGCGGTGCAACTGCAAAGGTGAATTCATCTGAGAGTACTACCGGTGAAGTCGCATCGAAAATTATGGAGCCAAATAGTAGTGCTGCAAAAGGTGACATTTCCGTTGGGTTGGCTAGGGAGAAAAAGAACAGGAAGTTATCCGTGGTTGCAAGGGAATCGAGGGTGGAAGCAAGAGCAAGGGCAAGGGAGAGAACAAGGGAGAAGATGATGAGGATCAGAGGGTTTGATCAAGATCATCAGAGTACAAAGCAAAGCCGTAAGCATCAAGAACAACAAAACCCTAATGAATTGTTTGAAACAGCTGGAATGAGGAATTCCATGATGATGAGCATGAATCGTCCCAACGATGGTCAGAAAATTGTGGGCAGAACAAGTAGTAGTTGTGGTGGTGCAGAAAGATCGTTTTTGATTTTTGATTTTTCGCGACATGCAGAGGCGAGTGGAGCAAATTCTGAGGACTCTGATTTTCCAGGGAATTGGGGAGCAATCAACAACACCGAGAATATTATTACAGGTAACGTGCTGCAAGTAGAGCAAAACCCTACCTCATACCCAAAACAACAGAACCCTAGCTCAATTTTCGGGACCGGTACTCAAGAGCAAAACCCTAATTCAATTTTCCTCACCACCTTAGCCAAGGCTCAAGACCAAAACTCCACTACCTCTTCAAATTTTGCGATCAATTCAAATATTAGTACTTTGCAGCCCCTGTTTACTGGAAATTAACGAATCTTCTTCCACCTTCTCCTCCTTCTCCTGCTGCTATATATAGCTAATTATCAAGCCAAGTATCCGAATATATTCACTGGTAATTTGTATTGTAGTGAATTACTATCTTCGACAGTGCGAAAAAAATGTTTTCAGGCATCTCTCTAAACATTATTTGAATGCATTGTTAGAAAATGTAATTTGAAGATGTTGTAATTTCTTGAATTTATAAAAAAAAAATTGTGCAATACAGTGTCAGGTACTATAATAATTTGATTGGAGATTTTATATTATGCTAGCATCGTTGTGATTTTATATTTTCTGATCATCGCCGTTACTTTCGGTAATATAAATTCTCATGAAATATTATGCTAGCACATATAGTAAATCTTCGATCATTGATCATTTAAATAAGTATATCCAGTCACTGGAAAATAGTGTTGCAGTAATTCAGTTTTTTCCCTAAAATTGCAAAGGAAGACAATCACATAGACATATAAAATAAAACTGGAAAACATGAGTAAATTTTACTAAATGCATGCCACATTTCAAATATTCTTTTGCATTGGATATGTATTTCTCTATGTAGCAAACCTGCAGCAAATAACAATCATTAGGATGATAATAGGCATCATATTCCTTTCCCAGCTCATTGGTCTCCTATTAAATATATAACCTAACCCACCCACAGATACAGCATCTAAAAACCATAATCTTATCGGAGAGAATTTATAAGCATAGTAGATGGTGCTATCCGCTTGGACGGAGCCATACCATGATGACGGTTTTTCTCACATACAAGGTATAAGAGCCTACTGTCTGTAATTCCAGGTAATAATGAAAACACCTTGATTAGTTTTTTTCTCTTTTTTCCCTAGTAGCTAAGTTCCATTCATATAGTTTATCTCTCTATTTTATCAAGTTTAACGTCCATAGAAACTTTTATTGTGTTTCTGAGAATGCTTTTAAGCCAACTAATATAACATGTCAGCCTGACTTTGGTTGCATATGTTTAATTTTACAGTGCTGCAAATTCCAAAGAATTCAGTATATATATTGTCTGTTTATGCTAACTTCCTTGTTTTGTTTGCTGGGTAGCCTAGGTTGAGAAGCATATTATTACATATGTGTTTCTGTATGTTCTATGAATTACTATAAATTATGTGCCTAGCTACCCATATATTTCTTTTGTCTGTGTTTCAAGCTTTCAAAAGGTATAAATTTATTTCATTCATTTTCATGACCTAGCTATTCTAGGAATACTTAAACTGTTATACAAATTGTGGTATGCTATATCTCCTACAAATGATTTTTTTAGTAGATACTGATTTAGGTGAAAGAAACTATCTCACCATCACACATTGAAGAAGTCTGCATGTTACTATGTGCGGCCCTTGATGATGAGCACAATTACATTTTTTAGTATAATTTCTTCTTGGAACTTTTATATTTTTACGCTTGAACTTATCTAGTGCAGTTAAAGGATAATTTGGATCCTTCATATTTCACTGAATGATCACCATATGCACATGATGTCTGTGTGTTTTTGTATCTCTGGAAAGCTTACTTTCAGAGTCCTAAAGATAATTATTGTTTCCTATAGTATGGCCAGTATAAGCACGCACACACACAGTGTCCGTAAAAAAATCAGTTGAAATCCACAGAGAGAATTGATGCTAAATTCTCTTGAGATGATCCACTAATCTGTGGAATTTCATGAATGTCTAAGATTTCCACTATGGATGTGATATTCTCTTTTTTTCTGGTGATCCTGAATTTGATAATATTCTTAACTTTCAGTTCATCATGTTACTTATCATATTTCTTTGTTTTATTGGAAGTGATTTTTACACATTTTTTTTTCCTCCTACACATTTATGTTTATTTTTTGTCTTCAAATTGAAGGAACCAAAGAAGAATTTACCAAGGGATAACAAGAAGTAATGCTGTACAAAAAGGAGAACAATGTTTACGGAACATCGGTGGGTTCAAAGAAACTCAATGGGTTTAAATGGAATTACCTTACTCTAACTAATACAGAGACATTTTGTGGTAAAACATCACACCTGACAGATTGGGCATGTGATAAAAGTGGAGACAATGTCGATGTCGTTAGAGTGAAACTAACCCGGCGATTCAAAAATTCAAAAATCCAATAGTTATATGCATTCATCCTGACAATGAATTTGTATTGTGCAACTTTGTGACAATATTGAGTGTTTACCGGTCGTTAGTTCTACCGCCTAGACTCGCCCCTAGCTATATACTACCTGCTATGGTCTATGGCCATGGGTCAGGAGATAAGAATTTTACCCCCAAGCCAACATGTTACTTGGCTCATGTTTTGACTGCTTTTTCATTCAATCCACTTAAAACCCAGCTGCCTTAGGCCCTTAACGGCTACCACTTCTTTCATTCAGATCTACTACATCTGCAGCATTAATCGATGACAATACAGCTCACAAAAGTAATGGAGGTAACTGTTACTCCAGTCTCTCTTCAGCAACCTAGGTCCTAAACGGTATACAGTTTATTTTTCCTCTTTTTTTTTAATTAAGAAGAAATAAAAAAAAACTTGCATCACTAGTTACAATGGTTTTGGTATTGCAGAATCACTGACATTTTCACTGTTGAAACTCATTCACAAAAAGTTAGAATGAAGATAAACAGATTGTTTTAAAGTCTTGACATAATTTAATCATCTGTTAACAGTTAACACGTCTTTACTTGTATTCTTCAAAGATAAAAACATAATTATGTTCTCGTATATATAATTATATATCATCAGGATTACCATTTATATTTACCGTGTCTTTCATTAATTGCAATGATATATATGAGATTAGCAAACCAAGAACTTGTGTTTTTTACAAATCATAACTCTGATTACTTCTCATGGGAAATTGGCCAAAATGATCATTTTTCAAATCTCAATTGATGAAATAATGAGTTTTTAGTATGTCGTAAATACCTGATCTTTGTATCGCCAAATTTTTTTCATCGCTCTCGTGGATATTTAGTTTTGATTAGTTCAACAACTAGGATTTGAAGCAAATTCCCATTCTTAGTTTCTCACATGCATATCTCTTGCTAAATCTATTTCCAAGAAGACAAATAGAATCATATGATTAAATATCTGTTCTGTTGTATAACAATACAACCAGCATAGAGTTGTAACAAAAACAGACAAATATATAAATTCAATAAACAAATTTTATGAGTACGTAGCATATAGAATGAGCTAAAACATTAACATCCAAGAAAGACATATACTGACCTATCTACAAAACTTGCAGCCCTCTCTTTGCCCCATCAAAACCAGGCAGTTTCTCCATCTCCCAACTAATCAAGCAAACGCCGTGAGCCTAAAACAAAAAATGGCCACAGTGAAAGAGACTGTTCATATATATATAATCATCTACCTGCACAGATTGAGCTACAGTTAAAACGAAACCCAAATCTGTCTCTTACATACAAAGTCTGCGTATATATGTATAGAGAGCGAGAGAAAAGAACCCTTCTAGACGGCTTTGCAGGTGGAGGAGCCTCTTTTTTAGCGTACGTACGTTATGATTTTTCGGCCATTGATCTCTTTTTCTGCAAATTATATAGGGCATGCCCTTATCCAAAGGATTTTTATTTAAAAAACGTGGATTAGTTGTGAGGTCACTCTATATTGAATTTATATTGAATTTTAATGATTCAAATTGTTATTTTTTAAGTTGCACTTCATATCTAATTCTTGTAAAATATTAATCACAACGAAAATATTTGAGGTATCTATTAAGTTAAAAAAAAATTAACGAACATTATGTTCTAAGATAAAGGCTATGTTATATATGGTTTGTTTATATCTTGGACTGGATTTGGTTGTCAAAACTCATCAGTTTGCGTGATCTTATTGCAGTGTTTGGTAGACTTAGGCCCGTGTAGGCTGTACAGACCAAAAAGAAAGGGCAAAAGATCTTGGCTTACCAACTACACACAATGACAATTTTATACACAATTAATTATACTGTATTTTTTTTTTTGTATTTTTCTTTCTTTTTCCTTTCCCCATATATATAGTTGCGCGCGCGCGTGTGTATATATATATATATATATATATATATAGAGAGAGAGAGAGAGAGAGAGAGAGAGAGAGAGAGAGAGAGAGAGAGAGAGAGAGAGAGAGAGAGCTTAAGGGGAGAGATTTCTATTTTTTTCAAAAAAATAGAGACACGCTCCCTACCGTTAGATTGACTTTAATGAAATTGTGTGGTTGAGATTAAAACACATGCCGCACAATTTCATTAAAGTTAAATCCAACGGTGGAGAGCGTGTTTCCATTTTTTCAAAAAATTGGTGATCCCTCCTCTTAAGCAATTCATATATATATATATATGGCTGAATTGTCAATTTAGTTTCTAAATTATCACTTTAGTGAAAATTAAGTCCTTAAACTAATTTTTTTAGAAAAATCAATTCTTGAATTATAAAAATTTGTCAATTACATCCTTAATATTATAATCAAAGCTACTATATTCAATTTTTCACTAATTTAAGTCACGGTACTTGCATGTAATACACATTAGAAGGTAGATTGATAGTTTTTTTATTTTATATATATATATAAAGAAATAGTGTATGTAAACTTTGGAATGTAAATTTGTAGTTTTTCATAAGAAATATTGTAAGTTAACATTAGAGATTAAATTAGACGTTAGATTCATAACCTATATGAAATGTTAAGGGTTTATAGGTGAGAAAATGACAGTATTACACTCCAAAGTGTGTCAAGTTATTTAAGTTGTTAACTTTGAATATGCAATTTTTAATGAATTTAGAGACTTATTTTACCAAAAACAAATTCAAAGACTTAATTTTTGCTAAAGTGATAATTCAAGGACTAAATCAACACTTCGTCTTATATATATATCTTGAGAAGAACACTGAGGTTGAGTTGTTGTGAACAGTGAAGAGCTGGCTATATAATTGCTCTGCCAGAGTTGTACTGCGCCAAGCCATGGTTGTGTTTCTCTTTTACTACAACTTAAAGAAGCAGAAAATGCTTTTAATTTCTTGTGCACATTTCTTAATGCAAGCAAATTAAAGTTACCTTAGATAGCGATGATTTCAGTCAATTTTGCCTTTTTACAAACGATTCCTGTACAGGAACTGCAGCCTATGTCAACTGAACAATCAACAACAATGCATGCATGCACGGACACCTCGATCGATGATCGCTGGATTAATTTTCAGAGCATCTTTTGGGTTAAGCTCCGACTTTTTGAGCACCTCATCAAAGATATGCCAAGGCAACGTTCCGTTTGTAAGTGATTATGGGAGCGCGGGAATCAATTTTCTAAAGAAAAACACACGAGAGGTGCTTTTTCGTTAATCACCTAAGGTGAGTTACCAATAACTTTGAGTAGAAGCACTTCTTCTCATGGGAGAAATGAATTATCAACCACACAGCCTTAAAATGGGAATTTATGCATCATTAGGCATTTCATTACTTGAAATATGACTATTTACAACACCAGAAACACACACGGCGTACCGAAACTGAATCAGATCTCGTGCACGGAGGAGAATAACGAAGGACGGGAACATGGTAAAAAGAAAAACTAAAAAGAATCTGAGAAGAGGACATTCACATTTTACACTCGGTTGCCTATATCGACGGGGAAAAACCAAAAGTAGGGATTACATATGGTGTTCGATGACTAGAAGCGTCTCACTGTGACTGACGTTCCATTTTGCCTGCCTGAAGAAACCGCATTCTGAGACCATGATGATGGCTTGAATCCCCCTGTAAGCAAGTTGGATGCAGCAGCAGCACTTATCCTTCTTCTCTTAGATTGTAGTTCCGAACTCTTCTTAGAAGTCCCAGATGCGCCAGGAAAAATTGAAGCCGCGTTGATTAGTGCTCGCTTATCCTTCCTATTTTTTTCAAACTTGGAAACAAACTTCACACGCGACGCAGCAGCAGCATCCTCCTCTGCCACTGGAAGCAGTCGTAAACCGAGACCCATCTTCCTTGAAGCAGCCTCTTCTTCGGCAACTCTTTTCTTTTGAGACTGAAATAAAACAATAGTAAATAGCGAGGAAACCCTTTATGTAATGCCAAATTCAACACTCAAGCTCAGTTCATTCTCAATTGAGAGGCAGAAAATGATGCAAGAGAATAAATTTTATATATATATATTTATTTATTTCAAACACGCACACTGAGAAGAGAGATTTCTAATCATCTCTCCATGTCTACATTTTTCATCACTCTGTTATATAAACCGTAAAGGAGAAGTGAAAAGTAATAATTTTGACTTTTCTAATATCAACCAATGCATCTGTGTGAGAAAAACATTTAAGTGAAGAACTATAAATGATCAGGTGACATACTCTAAGTTTGGCTCTGAGGGCCTTGTTGAGGGAATAGTCATCCAAATGCCTGTCATCAGAAACTCTCTGTAAGCGAACAAGTAATGGCTCGGCTTCTTTCTTCTTTTGCAAATCCTCTTCTTGGTGTTCAAGACGATAAAATGGATCCGCAAGCTTTCCTCTTTCTGGAGAACAAAAAATTAACTTTTGTTATGAGAGCAGAAAAGGAAACATCAAAATAATGCAACAAGTGGTCCAACATCTCAAGAAGAATAATTCAACCTTTTGATCATACAACTGAAATTAACAAAGAGGGGTGAAAGGACTCCATTCACACCCTTTCTTTTACTTCCTTTAATTGGAGTACAATAAGCTCAATCTATTTCAATAAGGCATTATAAAAGTCACAAAAGAAACACCATTTGCAGCGACTTCTAAACCAACCTTCATCAGCAGGAAGTTCAAAGGTTTCCGCATCCTCAACGTCAAATTCCTCATTCTTTTGCGTGGCCCCACTAATAATCACATACTGGCAATTCTTCGGATCTGTCTGAATAACAATCTCTTGTTTGCAGCATGGAGACTTCATGGTAAAGCTCCATATCTGGCAGGAAATAAAACCTTGATTTTTAATAAATGCATTAACTAAAACCGGTAAGAAAGAATGACGAAGAAGAAAGGCAGACATGCTAAAAAAATGAATACATGGATTTCTATTGATCAAGGGGTAGCAAAACTAATAGTAGCCAATTTAATTCTGAATATAAAAGTACCGGTTGGAAAATATACCTTTGTAGAGTAGTAATTTCCAACTTGCTTTTTTTCTGCATTAAAACGAACACCCTTCGCAATCATAGAATTGCAACCACCGCACCATATATGGTAAGGCATCTCGAACCTGAATGCATTACAATCAATATATCAGAATGACACACATATGATTGCCAGGATTTAATTAAATTTCCCATTTTCCACCCAAACTTTATCATTCAACCTAGTTTGCAAGAAAAAGCACATAACTGCAACTGCTTAAAGTGGAGTACAGTAAAAACCACAGTTTTCAGATACATGTGTGTGTCCATACATATTACAAACAGTGAAACAGTAAGCACTATCCACGAAAAACACTTCCAAATATATTAATGCCGACAAACTATAATATACCAACAGAAGTAAAACGAAGTAAAGTGAGCAGTAAAACAAAGGAACTAAGTTTCCATGTTCCATTTAGAGCTTAACAGAGCCATAAATGGAAAATGACATAAGTGATACCATCATCACACAAATCAAATCACTTAGAAAACTACAACATGAAGGAAAGAGTAATTCAGTTGGTTAATAAGGCTTTAATCTCACAATAGATATCACGCAGAATCTTCTCACCGGGGAACAGTTTAGTAAGATAAGAACAAAGAAGCAAAAAAAGCCCATTATTAGCTATTCTGCGGAAGTCACTCAACCACATTAAAACTTTCCATTAAAAAAATTGCTTCTTGAGACACATTTAGACCATCTAACAAACACATAACATATATGATTTGACTTGTTACCTTATAATCAGAATCCCCTGGTCCAATTTCCTTGCTCTCTCCCTCAGAGCATGTTGACCGTTGAACTTGTTCAAGGAGCCCTGAAGCAAAAATCAACATTAGAACTCCATTAACCAACCACCCCACCATGACATATTCTAACAGGAGTATAACGGAAGCATACCTTCTTTGGCGACCATTCTGGGGGATAATAAAAGTTGTCTGCCCTAGCAGCTGCAAGTGTAGACTGCAGAGAACCAGGTAAAACATTTACCAGATTGAACAAATCAACAAGTAGAAAGAAAAGAAAAGAAAATCCTAAATATTACCAGAAAATACAAATTCTCAAAATACAAAAGATTCATCTCAAGCCCAAGTATTTGTAACCATTGTTTCCTAACGATCAATTACATTAGAAAAAATAACATCCCAATTTTTCTTTGGTGAAGAACCATATGTTTAATTTATCTCATCTACATTTAAATGTCGACATAGCATCAGCACAAAATCCTTTTGAGCTCATTGAGCCACCTAAAATCTTAGACGAGCAACATTGTCGATCAATTTTTAAACTTTCAATAGTGAATCAATGCGATCGTAGGTTCTCAAATAATTGCAATCGAAGGCAGAATCAAATCTGTGCACAATTAAAAAATAAAATCCAAACACTCCAAATATTGGATATATTGAATGTGAAAATTCAAACTTTATAGCCCTCATCTTACATAGAAAACTTCAAACTTTATAACCCTCATCTTACATAGAAAAATTCGTTCGACAATAAGATAACAAAATTCAGATGCATTAACTCGAATAAGAAACCCCAAGAAAACGCGTCTAATCCGATATCAAAACCCTAATATTGCAATAGCTTCAAGAACGAATAGGAAGCCCTAATTTAATTGAAATTGGTGAAAAGAGATGAATTTTGCATACCATTTTCTCCTTCTTGAATTACTACTTGTTCGCCGAAGTTTTTCCGATCAATCAACCAGTCCGCTCGATTCAATTTTGGTTCTTGAAATTTTTTGACGCCCCTTTTTCCTAGTCGGTTCTCAATTTTCCCTATTGGACAAAGACGACGCCGTATTATTGTTTCCGGGCCCCGCCATTCCATGTCATTCACAATGCTACAAGAATATGGAAACCAAATATCGTCTCGGCCCATGGCCCATAAAAGATGTCACACACATCCAATAACTAATTGGATTTTAAATTTAGGCCTTTATTTTTTCTTTTAGAGAACGAACGAAAAGCCTAATCAAATTACAATATCTAATTTAGCTTTAGATTTAAATTAACGTAAAGAAATTTAGAACAATGGGACGTTCCACTGAGTAGTCTTTGGCTTGATTTGCCGCTATATGCAATACACACAACACAGAAGTCAACAGAGGAGATTAGACGGCGGTACAATCCAAAAGGTATAATTTTTATTTTTTTAGTCAGCGTGATTCTATTAAACGACATTTAATTATATATTGTATGTAGTTGGGTTTGGGTGTGTTGGATTATGTATATGTGTGGGTGAATACATGTTTTTCCGTCTTTGTCAATTTGTATTGTTTTTTGTTTTAGTTTAAGATGCCTCCTGTGCATGTCTATAGTTGAATATAGTTGGTCAAATTTATTCCAAGTTCACGTATGTACATGTTTACTAGATCATATCCAATGGTGGCAGTACTTGCCGCACGATAGAGAGATGCAAATTTGTTCAGAAGAAAATTTTGCAATGTGGAATACAACATTTTCTAATATGTGTTTGAGTTGGGACATCATTTTCATGTAGCAGCTATGTTTGAATAGTTATGTTTCATTTTTTGGCTGGAGAAGTTTGATTTTGTTTTTCTAATCTCTTAGAGCATTTCTAACTGATTACATCCAAGATCAACATGATTTGTTGTTCTTCTTTAAGAACCAAAAACATCTTTTATTTACAAATGTAGGAATTCTTAACTGATTCCGGTTGTCTTTTGGACTTTCCCTTCATCCAATTGTAATAATTAAGCTAATGGTTTTGCAGGAGAAATGGCTATTGCCCTAAGAATACTAATGGCTGTAACAATACTAATGGCTCTTCTTCAGCCTGCACCCAAGACATTTGATCTGTTGGATGATGTGGTGTTGTCATCAAAGGGCATGTGGTTTATCATGGACCTCAAGCCCAAGTATTGGAATTCTTTGAGTCATTAGGCTTTCGTCTACCCCCACACGGAAGGGAGTTGCAGATTTTCTTCCATTTTGGGTAATGTTTCATGGTTTTAGGCACATCATTTCACTATTTACTTGCACTTTAGTGTGAATTGAAATTTTGGAATGCCCCTTACAGAAAATTTGATTTTTTTTTAAATTTTAATTTTTATGAATATTTGTATGTTGATGCTGATGCTTCTTAATAGTGGTAACGTCATGCATGTTCTTGGTTAAATTAATAGAGTACATCCGTAATTTGGAATATTTCTTTTCTAAATTGGCAGGAATTTTTTCAGTCGAGGAGATTGTTGGATACTTCTGGTAATTGGATGGTTTGGATCAATGAAAACGATAACTAGTGATTAGGGGTATCTTTTGGCAAGATTACGAGCATCGCCTCTTCTTATTTCTGAAATGTAGTTTGCAAAGGAGAATCCATTTGCCACTAATCTACCACAACTCAAAGTTAAAGATGAAGAAGAGGTGACGGAAGAGGCAGTGACAACCACATTACGAAGGTCTCTTAGTTTCTATTCAACAATCCAAGCACATGACGGACATTGGGCTGGGGATTTTGGGGGCCCCATGTTTTTGCTTCCTGGTTTGGTAAGGGAGAAAAGTAGTAATCATCATGTAATCCAGAAGATGAAAACACGGAGAATCTGTATATCATGGTTAAATATGAGAAAGAAGTTTTGACATTCCAAAAGATGGTTGCCTATTCATTTCGGAACTTAACAGCCTTTCTTCTTAGTTAAATGAATTCACTGATGCATTTTGAACAATGGATGAGAATGTGTTTTAATATATTTCGCATATTTAACACAGTTTTAAAACCCGCGGCATTGTGCGGGCTCAATTTCTAGTAAAGGTCAAAATTTAAAATCCCAATGAGTGATTGGATTTGTGTGACGATCTTTTATGGGCCATGGGCCGAGACGATATTGGGTTTCCATGTTCTTGTGGCATTGTGAATGACATGAAAAGGCAGGGCCCGGAAACAGTAATACGACGTCGTCTTTGTCCAATGGGGAAAATTGACAACCGACTAGTAAAAAGGGGCATCAATCATCCATCTGCTAAATTGAAGATGCCCATGTCACATGTAAGTTTTTACATCAAAACGTGCATCTATGGTCCATCAACTAAAAATTCATTACCATTGGTCCCTCAACTTTAATTTAACTGGAGAAATGGTCCCTTAATTTTAACCCAATTATAACAATAGTACGTACACCAAGAAATATCACTAACTCCTTCTTATCCGAACGAGAGTACGTACACCAAGAAAACCCGCTGTCTATTCGGATATAGATTTCAAAACACCTATGGCAAACGCACACCCTTTTAATAAGTTTTGCAGTGGCGCTTCTGGACTTTGTTCAAGAATGAGATAATCTGGTGCTGGTGTTGCATGGGATGAGAATCTGGCGCAAACAACTTGCGCTTAAAGGCCAAAGGGTTATGGTCAACATCATCTGGTGGACGGGTTGCATGGGATGAGAGTCTGGCGCAAACAACTTACGCTCAAAGCCAACGGAAATCGCTGAGACAACCGACTTGTGACCACTGCCCGGAAATCGCCGAGACAAGTGACCATCGCCGGATAGCAGGTGACACAAACTAACTTGCAACCGACTTGTGACCATTGCCGGATAGCAAGTGACACAAACTAACTTGCAACTTCAAAGTGGTTTAGTAAATAAGATTCAGCGTTTGTCTTTGTTTTAATAAATAAACAATTTTCAGTGCTATTGATTATGCTCGGAGTCTTGAAACATGTGGACATATTGGCCCGTCGAATGTTTTGATGAAAATTTGAATTTTCTTTGTTAATTTTTCATTAGATTTAGTTATGACCGGTGGTTTGTCTTATTCCAATCTCTCTGTTAATATAGATTGCATATCTAGCTACGTTTGCCTATTTTTTTTTTCGTCGATTCTTCTATCCTGTATACTAGTAGTTAATGGCTTTAATTTTTGGATGTATATCAGGGTAAATGATGTGAAAAGTGAATAAATTAAAACTAAACTAGAACTAATTAAAATTAAACAGTGAAAGAGTGCGCAATCGTGGAAAGAACCCACTACAATTATTCAGAGCTTAAAGACAGTACGACTACTAAAGAGTAGTCAAAGCAGCTAAAGTACACTTATTACACAACAGTGATAAGTACGTACGTCTAAACCGAAGATAATGTCAGAACTGCCAAAGCTTCCTTGAGTGCCACAAAGAAATTAGCTATCTAGGTCCTGGAAAGGCGAAATACAAAAGTTGAGTGGGTCAGTAAAACAATGGTTATACGAAAACCTTTATTTTTTTAATATAAGAGAAATATGCCAAGTCATGATATATCAAATGCCACAGTAATATAATAATGTGATAATCAAATATAAACAGTTTGCTCATCATCTAAGTTAGCACACGAGTCGGAATTACCTAATGCAATCTGTACGACAGGACTGACACCTAAACTTGGATTCAAGGTGAGCGAACAGTGCTGATGTGAACATACACGTGAAAGACTAGCCCTAGCCCTGAGCGGAGTACTAACACCGGGGCGCAACAAGATAAGTATATACACATATGTATAAATGTCATGACAGTAACATCCCAACCATATAGCAGCATTTATCACATTTCATATCACAATATCAAATACTTGGCAATATAGGAGTAAAATGAAGTAAATACGCATTTATGGAAACTATAAATATGTATAGATTATAAAATAAACTGCCCACTCACAAGTACGTCGTCGGGTCGTAGCCCCCGAGTCAAGCCTGGCCTCATACGTCATCAGGATACGTTTCCCCTATATGTGAAATAACTATTTTTAAATTAATTAAAGCACATATACGGAAACCTAAATAAAACCCTCATCGTTTGCTCAAACATAGGGTTTAAATACATGAAATTGATCTACTCGATGTCACAAACCTACATAAAATTTCAGATAAATTTTTGGACCCCGCACGCGCAGGCCAGCACTGTCAGCATGGCTGACGCCGTTATGAATATTCCGTTAAAAGCTTAACAAAAGTTAATGGCGTTACATGACGCCATTAGAATATTTCGTCAACTTTGACAGAATATTCCCTGTCTTCTCCAGTCAGTCGTCGTCTTCCACCGTCTGCAACTCGACTTCGCCGGATTTCTAGAAAATTTTCAAACTTACATAACTTCTTCATTTCTCATCCATTTCGACCTACTTTATATGGATTTGAAGGACACGAAGAGTAGAATCACGTTATACTTTTTTGGAGTCCAACAAGTGGACGGAGGTGGTCAAAAAACACCTCGAAAGCTCCGGCCAAAAGTGAACTCCTTGAAACTCAGTTGTTTCGATGTTATTTCTTCACCAAAAATTCACTAAGGACCTCGTGGAATTGAATAGAAGCCTTTAAAGTTCCTAAAAACTTGTAACTAGGTCACAAACACGTTGAACTCAAAACAATGAGTTCGGACCTCAGGAGTTGGACGTTGAAAACTCGTCCATTCAGGGTTTTAAAGGTATGGTTGTGCTCGTGAAGGTGAGATGAGCACAAAGAAGTGGTTTTTAGGTTCGATATGTGGTGTTTGACGCTCGTTCAAAGCGGTTACAGAGGGAGATAGTATACGGGAGATAGAGAAGGAAGAGAGCAATGTTCTAAAAAACGGCCTAGGCGGCCGCCTAGAAACCGAGGCGTTTTTGGGCAAATCGGGTGGAAAAATCGGATTGGGCCTAGGCAGGCTAGGCGGGCTAGGCGGCTAGGTGGGTTAGGCGGTCTAGGCGGTCCTAGGCAGTCCTAGGCAGTCATAGGAGATTTTTTTAAATATTTTTTTAATTAATTGTGAGCATTTTTTT
Source organism: Crataegus laevigata (assembly GCA_963580275.1). Lineage (NCBI taxonomy): Eukaryota > Viridiplantae > Streptophyta > Magnoliopsida > Rosales > Rosaceae > Crataegus > Crataegus laevigata. The sequence continues at coordinate 3,222,913 of OY756940.1, forward strand.
TTTTGGTTTCATGGTAATATACTTATGGAAACGGTGTATCTAATTTACAAATTATGGATTTACTACAAGTTCATTCAATACTTATAGAAATAGTGTACCTAATTTATATTTTATCATTATTTTATTATCTATACAAGTATAGTTTTTTTTTATATGCACTTATTTACAAGAAATACAAGAAATTTACCTAAATCCGCCTAGGCGGGCGCCTAGGCGCCTAGGCGCTAGGCGCTAGGCGCTAGCCCGCCGCCCGACTAGCGCCTAGCGTTTTTTAGAACCTTGGAAGAGAGAGATATGATTTGTTTCTAATTTCTATTTTCTGATTGGGTTCTGTGAGGAGGGAATAAATGGGATTGGTGAGAGATTTGAGGGAGTTGATTGGTGAGTGAAGAAAAGGGGAGTGCACAGGTTGGCTTTAAAGAGAATTAGGGATATGGTTTTCAGATTTTCTATTGTAAAAGAAAATCGAAATCTATCCGTAATAGTGTTTCTATACTGGTAAAAATTCACGTACTCTCGTAACAACGTGTACAATTTAAAACTACAGCAGGAAATAAAATAGAAGTGATATAAATACGTCCACGTCACTTGCCAATAAGGGCATAGTAGTCATTTCACATACTTGGGGAGAAATTACATAGAAAATTAGGGACGGATCGTCACAAATTTTCAATTCAAATCATTTCCAAAATAAATAAAAGATTACAATAAGTTTCTACAATGTTTTCAAATTTTTAATCTTATATGCACCCATTCATGTAATTTTTTTTAAATTTTTTAATCTTAAAATGTATCCATTCTTAAATATAACAATTTGTTATAGGTAAAATGTACCATTTTTATATATAAAAAAATCTATTCAATTTGTTTCTAATCCATTTTTAAACTTATATGGGTACATTCTTTTCTTTTGATTTGAGAATGTATCCATGTCAAGTTTAATTGAAATTTTTTTTACTAATGTTATTATTAGCCTAAAATCTATTACTTTTTGTGTGGTTTTGAAGAATGTACCCATGTTTTGGTACAATAATTTTTTTTGTTAATTTTGATAAATGTACTCATGTTTACACACACACACACACACACACACACACTATAATTTACATTTTTATATTTTTAATCCCACAAATTATGGGTTTTTAATTATTTAAAATCTCGTTAATATAAACAACTAAAAAAAATATAGTAACATATATAGAAATAAATTATCACATTAATTTCAGGGATCAGAGAAGATGCTCAAATAATTTATACGTATATTTGCCTAAGAGTTCAGAGCCTGCAAAGCGGAATTAAAAGTAACAAAAAAAAGGCAAACAACTCTGAAATGCACATCTCAAGCATCTGGAACCGCATATAAAAATGAACAAAATCCTACATCTACATTTCTCACAAAATTTACATATAACCAAATCGGCCAGAGAACTCACTAGGGAATGCAGTTTTTTCTGGGCTTAAATTTTTTTTCGAATCGGGACCAAATTCACGGTTTTTTTTAAATTTTATTTGAATTTCTGAGTTGTCTCCCAAGCTCAAAAGTATTTCGAACCAACTAGAAAAACCATTCGCAGTCTACAAAAAACTGAACAAAAAGCTTGAATAAGGCAGTAGTACATAAACAGCATAAAATGGTTTTACCTACTGAAATAATTGATGCCGACTGATATGAGAATCTCAAGACCAACTGCAGTGAAATAAATCCATAAACAGCATAAAATGGTACTTACAAATCTATCTGAAGACCAACTCGCAAATCCCCTCCTCCACCTCCAATGCCCTTCTTTTTCTCTATAAATCAAATTTAATTTTGTAACCAAAAAAACAAAAGAATTCAATCTAAATTCTAACAGACAGAGACAACGAGAGAGACCATCCTGGCATCACAAACTAGAAATACCTGGATAAAAGAGATTCCAAGAGTGCACACAAATGCAGAGATGAATTCTGCGAGGGTTTGATGGAGAGAGAGAGATTGAAGGAGATCGAGTTACTGTTTCCCAGCCGTGCTTTTATGTCATTCACAATCCTACAAGAATATGGAAAACCAAATATCCTCCAAGTGATTGGATTTAAATTTAAAATTTTCCTAAATGAAGTTTTTTTGTTTTGTGTCAAAGATGTTATGCACTCCTTTGATTAAAAAAAAAAAAGAAGACGTTATGCACTTTTTATGATTTTTTTTTTCGGGAAAGAAAGTGAAAACATGAATTTAGTAGTTTACCAATTTCAACCCATCTAATTCGATTTCATCATGCATAACTTCTTCGTTATTTAGTTGGTAAACATATATAAGGATGGACTTTTCAACAATTCAATAAGAACCTAAATATTTTCATTGTAAATTGAGTAAGTTAAATTAGGTGCCGTGAATCACGTAATCCAATTATAACATGATGAAAAAGAAAAAACTAGAAAGAAAATCATTTATAAAACCCATAACACTAGTGGTACTTCTCAACTGGGCAGCCATTCTTGTCCTTGGGGAAGTTGCAGTAAAAAACCTAATACCACAATACCGATAGTGACCAAAGGAACCTATTTACCTCTAATTCCTGCAAAAGAAAAGAAAAATGAATCCTAACACCATATCACATGCTCGGGACCGGACCGGGCTCATAACGATGTTACAAGATATGGCATGTGATGTGTAAAATTAATGAGGAAAAAAACTAAGAATAACAGACCAAATGAATGAATATATAGCAAGAAGCAGATAGAACAACAGATGGAAATAAATGAAGTACCCAAACAAAGCAAACACTTAATTCTTAGTTATAAACTGTATCCCTCAAAAAGTTCTGCAGAAACAACTTATGTGAAATTGGAAAATAGGCAAATGTTCAGAAGACGACAGACAGATCGAGATCGATATGAGCAAATTAAGTGCCCAAACCAATCACTTTTTATTGTTACTAACAATTTGGCAAAAGAAAGTAAAAGAAAAAGCTAGGAAGAAAATCAATCTGTTGCTAAGAAATAAGCCTCATGCGCCACCAGATTCAGTACTACTACTGTTGTACTCGAAACTGTGCGCATATTGGTCGGATTCCAGCTCGGTCGGCGGCAAGTTTTGCAACGAAAAATTTCTGGAACATCATCATCTTGTATCTTGTAGCACAATGTATGACACCGATTGCCGCAGGTGTTACATTCCACCATCCTCTCACCGTCTTCCTCCTTGGCTGGGCATTTACACAGGAACGTCTTCAGGTGGTCAGAAACGCCTTGGAACCACAGTTCCATGTCCTTCGCGTTGAAGCCGTCCCCCATCAATTTAACTGGATTATCATTCATAATCCTAGAAGCTGGTGTTGTATCACACAATCCGAGAAAGATGTCGGACAATTCAAAGCATTCTTTTATAAAATAGTAAGTGTCCTTCAGTCCCTTATGTGCAGTTTACTTCAAATCTCCAATAGTTGCATCACCTGGAACAACAACCACTATGTCTCCAATTGGCGACTCCCTTTCCTCTTGGATTTTCTTGGAGTGATGCTCATCCCTCCAATCAATGTTTGGCCATGGAATTTGACATATGAATGTCAGTGGCAAAGATTCCCCTTGTGCAGCAATATCAAGTTCTTTCACAAAATGTTTACAATTCTGTACTATCTGAACACACTCCTTTACTTTCTTTATTTCTCCATTTGAGTCCTCTCCGTGTAATCCCACCATCTTCACATGTTCAGATAGTACAGAATTGTAAACATTTTGTGAAAGAATTTGATATTGCTGCACAAGGGGAATCTTTGCCACTGACATTCATATGTCAAATTCCATGGCCAAACATTGATTGGAGGGATGAGTCACTCCAAGAAAATCCAAGAGGAAAGGGAGTCGCCAATTGGAGACATAGTGGTTGTTGTTCCAGGTAATGCAACTATTGGAGATTTGAAGGAAACTACACAGAAGGGATTGAAGGACACTTACTATTCAGAGATGAATTTCTAAACTAACACACAAATTAAACCCTCTTGTTGTCAATTGTAGTATATATGCAAGTAGGGATCGTTCTAAACCGGGGATTAGGAGGGATTGCTAATCTATATAAAATGAACTTAGAAAACACTAAATAAAACTTTAAAAACACAAATCTAAAATCAAAACATTTAACTAGATTCAAATGATTCCAAATAAACTAGAATAACTTAAAATAAAATTAATAAATAAACTAAAACAAAATCACGAATGAATTTAAAAGATTCAAGCTATGAAAATTAACCAACTCTAAACTAAATTAAATCAAAGAACTCAAAAGAAATCAAATAAGGTAGATTCAAATCAAAAGACAAAAATTGAAAAAGGGGGATGTGATCTTGATGAGAATAACTTGAAAATAAACAAATTGAAAACTAGATAGAATTAAGCACAAAATATGATTGTGTGAATGGATGATGGATTAGCTAGAGGGGTTTCCTCCACACATGATACACTTGTATATAAACCAATTTTTAGTTGTTCTTTCGATAACTTATGAAACTCAACACTCCAAGTTAATTAGGTCCGCTTAAATTAACCTTCAGATTTCCCTAGAATCATTGAATTGGATGAATATGCATCGCAACCAAATCATTCCTAACAAGTTCTTTATATGAACAGCATGATAAAGACACAAGTTAGAATCATTACGTTTGTTGGAAATCATAAGCATCGACAAGGCATTTGTAACTATGAAAAGCATGATACTCCTGCCAGGAATTCACTTAACACGATTGTGGATAGCAACCTTCACTACTCTTGAATATAAGTTCATAACGATTAGGTGAAATTCCCTTATATTCTAGCATCAAACTTATGCATGAAAACTAAGCGTGCACTCTTAATCAACATACATAAATAAGTTATCAATCAAATAGTTAAGCGAATTGAAATCACAAATTATTAAATCACAACCAAAAGTAATTAATTCATAATGCAAATGTAATCATGGCTTTGAATCCCCCCCTAGCAAAGAGGGGGGGTTTAGTTCCTCATAATCATAAAACAAAGGTAAATAGATTTATACATTGAACATAAAAGAAAGAAAGCACCTAAACGCTCCAACGATCCTCGTTGAGTGACAAGCACGTCCAAGCACTTTCCTTTCCTTCCTTTGATATGGCATAAGGAGTGGATGTGGTTTGAAGGTTTGGTTGTATGGAGGAGTGGATAGGGGGATGTATGGTGGTGTTTAGGATGGTTAAGGGGGGGTGGCACGGCTAGGATAGTTTATGGGCAGATTTTGTGGAGGAAAGAAAGGGTTTTGGCTAGGATAGTTTAGGGTGTGTGAAGATGGAATTGTTGTGTGAATTGGTGAGTCTAAGCCTTGCTAGAAGGCTTATTTATAGGTGCACAAAGGTAAGGAGCCACTCAAGTGATTTTAATAAACAAATAAAAAGCAAGAATTATTCATCAAAAACAGCTAGCAACACATGCTTCATTGCAGAAATTTCATGTGGAAACAACTTGCATTCATCCTCCTTGGTCCATGCCTTGGATTCCCCTTGGTCTTCTCATGATGAATCAGCTAGAACACTTGCAAAACAGCTAGCACACTTGTATTTCATGATTAAACAAGCTAGCACACTTGCAAAACATAATCATTCTTCCAAGCCGTGGGTCATCCATGCCATGTGATCTCTTGACCTTCCCTTACTAAAATGCCCATAACTTCTTCTAGAAAAATGATCTTAACAATCCGCGAAATGCTCCAGAAAATAGACATCTGTAGCTTTCCAAGAATATAAGGCTCATTCTCTAGTTCATTTTGGGCCGTTCGCAAATTGCTTCCAAAATGGGCTGATCCGCACAGGCAGTTTTGACCCATTTGTTACATAAAATCTCACTTGTGCTATTTTTCTTTTATTTGCTTGACAAATCATATAAAACACAAAATCAAAGTAAATAGCTCAAAAATATAAGGAACTAACTAAGAAAAGACGAGAGAATTTGATGTAAAATATATATAAATATGAGCTTATCAAATACCCCCACACTTAGCTTTTGCTAGTCCTCGAGCAAAACAAAGAAAACAAAAAGAAACAAAACACAATCTAAACCTTCCAACGTTACCTCAGGGATTTCTAATGCACATGTTAAAAATCATTACTTGCACAGATTTTGGTCATCAATATCCTTAAGCATACACTTAACCACAGTCACCATTTACTAGTTCTCTTTTAATCATTTAAAACATCATTTTGAATGTAATAACATGCTTTAGAGAATTCCCTCAATTCCTTACTAGATATGCACTCATTTTTCACTCAGATTTTCAAACTACATTCCCTACACTAGGTATATGTGAGAAGATTGATATACACATGAAAACTAAAACTCACATATTTTAACAAAGAAAGCTCTTTTCTGGAGTTATAAGTGAATATATGAATATGATCTCATGAAAGGAAAGCTACTACTTAGATGCAAGAACTAGTGACACCATATGCTCATACCAATCCCAAACTCCACATATTGAACACATAACACTCAAGATAGAAGTGTAAGGGTTGTAACGGAGCTAAGGGTGATAGGTTACAGCGAACAGATATGGAAAACAAGGGTTCTTAAAAACATAGTGAGCAATAGCAATGAAATCAACTTAGAATTCACTTTTGAATGCAAACTCAAATTTGAATACAAGGGGGGATTCATGCAACACTTAGGGTCAAATTCAAACTTTTGGACCCTTTTCTTCAACAATCAACACTTTCAAACTCATTCTTTCTTCTTTTATTTTCTTTTCTTTTTTTTTTTTTTTTTTTTTTTTTTTTTTTTTTTTTTTAAACGTACAAATGAGCTCAAAAATAACCATTCCCTCCCCCACACTTATTTTCTTGCATAATGTAACTCAAAAGGAATTAATTTTAAGTTATGCTCACTATATTTTAAGAACAAGGGGTGGACTGTCCTAAACTTAGGATAGGTGAGGTTAATGTAGTTAACAACAAAACATAAGCCATAAGGGAAGTAAGGCTATTTGGCTATGGTGGCAACTACACAACTTCATCTTGATCGTGTGTTATGCAATTCAATATCATGCTTTGAATGAAACGGATATAAGTTCTAGCATTTAGTTCTATCATGATACGCATGCATTCTAAGTAGCAACCAAGCAAAGAATAATGAGATCATGCAACGACTTAAGAACACAAGAAATCACAGATTATAACTCTCCAAAAGAAGTAAAGGCTCAAGTCTCACAAGGATGTAGCGTTAGTTGAGTTTTTTTCCTTCAAGCATGTTACAAAAACTGATTTTAACCACTTTATAATCAAATGTGAGTTCATAAACATCAACTATAACTAAGCATAAGCCAATAACATATCAAACTTCAATCCATGCTTGTAACTTTCTTTAATAGTTATGCAATTCAAAACCAAATCCTCATCATTGTGTTGGAAGGTACCTACGACACAAACACACCAAAACAACTCAAAAACAACTCTTTTTGGTATTTTCCAAACTTATTTTCAAATTTTTATGAGTTTTTTGGATTTTTAAGCCACAACACACTAAAATGCTTCAAAACACACTAAAAACACTTAAAAACAGTGAGAAACAACATTGGAAGTGATAGGTGAATAAAACCCACGAAAATCATGCAAAAAAAGATTGTTTACCACGTCCAAGCACTTTCCTTTCCTTCCTTTGATATGGCACAAGGAGTGGATGTGGTTTGAAGGTTTGGTTGTATGGAGGAGTGGATAGGGGGATGTATGGTGGTGTTTAGGATGGTTAAGGGGGGGTGGCACGGCTAGGATAGTTTATGGGCAGATTTTGTGGAGGAAAGAAAGGGTTTTGGCTAGGATAGTTTAGGGTGTGTGAAGATGGAATTGTTGTGTGAATTGGTGAGTCTAAGCCTTGCTAGAAGGCTTATTTATAGGTGCACAAAGGTAAGGAGCCACTCAAGTGATTTTAATAAACAAATAAAAAGCAAGAATTATTCATCAAAAACAGCTAGCAACACATGCTTCATTGCAGAAATTTCATGTGGAAACAACTTGCATTCATCCTCCTTGGTCCATGCCTTGGATTCCCCTTGGTCTTCTCATGATGAATCAGCTAGAACACTTGCAAAACAGCTAGCACACTTGTATTTCATGATTAAACAAGCTAGCACACTTGCAAAACATAATCATTCTTCCAAGCCGTGGGTCATCCATGCCATGTGCTCTCTTGACCTTCCCTTACTAAAATGCCCATAACTTCTTCTAGAAAAATGATCTTAACAATCCGCGAAATGCTCCAGAAAATAGACATCTGTAGCTTTCCAAGAATATAAGGCTCATTCTCTAGTTCATTTTGGGCCGTTCGCAAATTGCTTCCAAAATGGGCTGATCCGCACAGGCAGTTTTGACCCATTTGTTACATAAAATCTCACTTGTGCTATTTTTCTTTTATTTGCTTGACAAATCATATAAAACACAAAATCAAAGTAAATAGCTCAAAAATATAAGGAACTAACTAAGAAAAGACGAGAGAATTTGATGTAAAATATATATAAATATGAGCTTATCAAATACCCCCACACTTAGCTTTTGCTAGTCCTCGAGCAAAACAAAGAAAACAAAAAGAAACAAAACACAATCTAAACCTTCCAACGTTACCTCAGGGATTTCTAATGCACATGTTAAAAATCATTACTTGCACAGATTTTGGTCATCAATATCCTTAAGCATACACTTAACCACAGTCACCATTTACTAGTTCTCTTTTAATCATTTAAAACATCATTTTGAATGTAATAACATGCTTTAGAGAATTCCCTCAATTCCTTACTAGATATGCACTCATTTTTCACTCAGATTTTCAAACTACATTCCCTACACTAGGTATATGTGAGAAGATTGATATACACATGAAAACTAAAACTCACATATTTTAACAAAGAAAGCTCTTTTCTGGAGTTATAAGTGAATATATGAATATGATCTCATGAAAGGAAAGCTACTACTTAGATGCAAGAACTAGTGACACCATATGCTCATACCAATCCCAAACTCCACATATTGAACACATAACACTCAAGATAGAAGTGTAAGGGTTGTAACGGAGCTAAGGGTGATAGGTTACAGCGAACAGATATGGAAAACAAGGGTTCTTAAAAACATAGTGAGCAATAGCAATGAAATCAACTTAGAATTCACTTTTGAATGCAAACTCAAATTTGAATACAAGGGGGGATTCATGCAACACTTAGGGTCAAATTCAAACTTTTGGACCCTTTTCTTCAACAATCAACACTTTCAAACTCATTCTTTCTTCTTTTCTTTTCTTTTCTTTTTTTTTTTTTTTTTTTTTTTTTTTTTTTTTTTTTTTTTAAACGTACAAATGAGCTCAAAAATAACCATTCCCTCCCCCACACTTATTTTCTTGCATAATGTAACTCAAAAGGAATTAATTTTAAGTTATGCTCACTATATTTTAAGAACAAGGGGTGGACTGTCCTAAACTTAGGATAGGTGAGGTTAATGTAGTTAACAACAAAACATAAGCCATAAGGGAAGTAAGGCTATTTGGCTATGGTGGCAACTACACAACTTCATCTTGATCGTGTGTTATGCAATTCAATATCATGCTTTGAATGAAACGGATATAAGTTCTAGCATTTAGTTCTATCATGATACGCATGCATTCTAAGTAGCAACCAAGCAAAGAATAATGAGATCATGCAACGACTTAAGAACACAAGAAATCACAGATTATAACTCTCCAAAAGAAGTAAAGGCTCAAGTCTCACAAGGATGTAGCGTTAGTTGAGTTTTTTTCCTTCAAGCATGTTACAAAAACTGATTTTAACCACTTTATAATCAAATGTGAGTTCATAAACATCAACTATAACTAAGCATAAGCCAATAACATATCAAACTTCAATCCATGCTTGTAACTTTCTTTAATAGTTATGCAATTCAAAACCAAATCCTCATCATTGTGTTGGAAGGTACCTACGACACAAACACACCAAAACAACTCAAAAACAACTCTTTTTGGTATTTTCCAAACTTATTTTCAAATTTTTATGAGTTTTTTGGATTTTTAAGCCACAACACACTAAAATGCTTCAAAACACACTAAAAACACTTAAAAACAGTGAGAAACAACATTGGAAGTGATAGGTGAATAAAACCCACGAAAATCATGCAAAAAAAGATTGTTTACCACGTCCAAGCACTTTCCTTTCCTTCCTTTGATATGGCACAAGGAGTGGATGTGGTTTGAAGGTTTGGTTGTATGGAGGAGTGGATAGGGGGATGTATGGTGGTGTTTAGGATGGTTAAGGGGGGGTGGCACGGCTAGGATAGTTTATGGGCAGATTTTGTGGAGGAAAGAAAGGGTTTTGGCTAGGATAGTTTAGGGTGTGTGAAGATGGAATTGTTGTGTGAATTGGTGAGTCTAAGCCTTGCTAGAAGGCTTATTTATAGGTGCACAAAGGTAAGGAGCCACTCAAGTGATTTTAATAAACAAATAAAAAGCAAGAATTATTCATCAAAAACAGCTAGCAACACATGCTTCATTGCAGAAATTTCATGTGGAAACAACTTGCATTCATCCTCCTTGGTCCATGCCTTGGATTCCCCTTGGTCTTCTCATGATGAATCAGCTAGAACACTTGCAAAACAGCTAGCACACTTGTATTTCATGATTAAACAAGCTAGCACACTTGCAAAACATAATCATTCTTCCAAGCCGTGGGTCATCCATGCCATGTGCTCTCTTGACCTTCCCTTACTAAAATGCCCATAACTTCTTCTAGAAAAATGATCTTAACAATCCGCGAAATGCTCCAGAAAATAGACATCTGTAGCTTTCCAAGAATATAAGGCTCATTCTCTAGTTCATTTTGGGCCGTTCGCAAATTGCTTCCAAAATGGGCTGATCCGCACAGGCAGTTTTGACCCATTTGTTACATAAAATCTCACTTGTGCTATTTTTCTTTTATTTGCTTGACAAATCATATAAAACACAAAATCAAAGTAAATAGCTCAAAAATATAAGGAACTAACTAAGAAAAGACGAGAGAATTTGATGTAAAATATATATAAATATGAGCTTATCAAATACCCCCACACTTAGCTTTTGCTAGTCCTCGAGCAAAACAAAGAAAACAAAAAGAAACAAAACACAATCTAAACCTTCCAACGTTACCTCAGGGATTTCTAATGCACATGTTAAAAATCATTACTTGCACAGATTTTGGTCATCAATATCCTTAAGCATACACTTAACCACAGTCACCATTTACTAGTTCTCTTTTAATCATTTAAAACATCATTTTGAATGTAATAACATGCTTTAGAGAATTCCCTCAATTCCTTACTAGATATGCACTCATTTTTCACTCAGATTTTCAAACTACATTCCCTACACTAGGTATATGTGAGAAGATTGATATACACATGAAAACTAAAACTCACATATTTTAACAAAGAAAGCTCTTTTCTGGAGTTATAAGTGAATATATGAATATGATCTCATGAAAGGAAAGCTACTACTTAGATGCAAGAACTAGTGACACCATATGCTCATACCAATCCCAAACTCCACATATTGAACACATAACACTCAAGATAGAAGTGTAAGGGTTGTAACGGAGCTAAGGGTGATAGGTTACAGCGAACAGATATGGAAAACAAGGGTTCTTAAAAACATAGTGAGCAATAGCAATGAAATCAACTTAGAATTCACTTTTGAATGCAAACTCAAATTTGAATACAAGGGGGGATTCATGCAACACTTAGGGTCAAATTCAAACTTTTGGACCCTTTTCTTCAACAATCAACACTTTCAAACTCATTCTTTCTTCTTTTCTTTTCTTTTCTTTTTTTTTTTTTTTTTTTTTTTTTTTTTTTTTTTTTTTTTAAACGTACAAATGAGCTCAAAAATAACCATTCCCTCCCCCACACTTATTTTCTTGCATAATGTAACTCAAAAGGAATTAATTTTAAGTTATGCTCACTATATTTTAAGAACAAGGGGTGGACTGTCCTAAACTTAGGATAGGTGAGGTTAATGTAGTTAACAACAAAACATAAGCCATAAGGGAAGTAAGGCTATTTGGCTATGGTGGCAACTACACAACTTCATCTTGATCGTGTGTTATGCAATTCAATATCATGCTTTGAATGAAACGGATATAAGTTCTAGCATTTAGTTCTATCATGATACGCATGCATTCTAAGTAGCAACCAAGCAAAGAATAATGAGATCATGCAACGACTTAAGAACACAAGAAATCACAGATTATAACTCTCCAAAAGAAGTAAAGGCTCAAGTCTCACAAGGATGTAGCGTTAGTTGAGTTTTTTTCCTTCAAGCATGTTACAAAAACTGATTTTAACCACTTTATAATCAAATGTGAGTTCATAAACATCAACTATAACTAAGCATAAGCCAATAACATATCAAACTTCAATCCATGCTTGTAACTTTCTTTAATAGTTATGCAATTCAAAACCAAATCCTCATCATTGTGTTGGAAGGTACCTACGACACAAACACACCAAAACAACTCAAAAACAACTCTTTTTGGTATTTTCCAAACTTATTTTCAAATTTTTATGAGTTTTTTGGATTTTTAAGCCACAACACACTAAAATGCTTCAAAACACACTAAAAACACTTAAAAACAGTGAGAAACAACATTGGAAGTGATAGGTGAATAAAACCCACGAAAATCATGCAAAAAAAGATTGTTTACCCCCCCACACTTGAATCAAACATTGTCCTCAATGTTTTAAATAGAAACTCAAACCAAAAAAAACAAACTAAACATAGAAGAATAGAAACAACAAAGAGAAAGAGTTAGGAACGCAAATCTGGAATTGGAGTGATTCCTAGATCTTCCTTTGTTGAATGCATGGGTTGCCTCCCACGAAGCGCTTTCTTTTACGTCTTACAGCCGGACGACGAACGTCAATTACTCCCCATTGGAGCCCACGGGTTGGAGAGGAATATCCTCCACAACCTGCCCCTCGAACTTCTCATGTGTTGGGTCAATGTATGGCAATGGATAATGATGCTCCCAAATTGGAGCATTGAACTTCCCAAAGTTAATAAAAACACTCCCACTATCACGGGTTTGATTTGGTACCTGCACCAAAGGAAGTAGCAACCTATCAATTGAATTAGAAATTGAATTAAGAGGAGGAAACTTACCCATATGTTGCAATGGAGACTCAAAAATCGTTGCTTGCTCAACAACTCCAGAAATGGTGCTTTCGGCCAGATTGGGTGCTTGGAGTGTAATGGCTTGCTCTTTGTGCTCCACCCCAATTCCTTCTTCAATGGTGGGTCTAGATGTATGTTCCTGCCTTATATTCTCATTCACATGAATAGCAAAACAAGAACGAACCTCATTAGAACACTTAACAAGTTCAGAAACTTTAAAATGAATCACATCACCATCAAATTCCATAGTTAATGCTCCCTTTGCCACATCAATCTTGGTGGATGCTGTTTTCATGAATGGTCGCCCAAGTAGGATTGGCAATGGGGATGAATGAGGTGATTCTTCCATGTCAAGCACATAAAAATCCGCGGGGAAAATCAAGTGATCTACCTGCACTAAAACATTCTCCAAAACACCTTTCGGATATGCATTAGATCGATCAGCTAATTCAATAATCACACCATCATTTTTCAATTCCCCCAAGTTCATAGATGCATAAACGGAATAAGGCATGACATTTATTGATGCACCTAAATCTAACATGGCATATTTAAAGCGAGTATTTCCAATTACACAAGGAATCGTAAAACTGCCCGGATCTTTGCATTTAGGGGGCATTTTACGTTGCAAGATTGCGGAGACATTTTCACTTACCATAACCACTTCTTTCTCTTGAATTTTCTTCTTTGTTGTACACAACTTCTTCAAAAACTTGGCACACTTCGGAATTTGCTTGATTGCATCAAGGAGTGGAATGTTCACTTGCACTTTCCGAAATATTTCTAGAATGTCTTTTTCATCCTCCTCCCTCTTTTGTTGCATGAATCTGCCAGGGAATGGGACATTTGGAGGAATAATATTAGTATGAACTGAATTGGACATGTTCTTACCTTTGTTGGACATATTAGGAGCCTCTTCAATCAACAACTTTTCATGCTCTTCGGAACTTGATTTGGATGGTTTTGGGTCTGATCCAACCTCCTTGCCACTTCTTAATGTGATTGCTTTGACAGTCTCAAAGCCACCTTTGGGATTGATCACCGTGGTGCTTGGTAACTTACCATTCTCACGGATTTGTCCCAAAAACTCGGCCATTTGGCCCATTTGCCTCTTGAGCTCATTAACCTCCTTCGCTTGATTCTGCATTCCCTGTGCCATTGTGGTTAGTAACTGATATGTTTTATCATCATTCATAGACATACCTGAGTTGGTTTGGGATGATTGTGCTTGAGGAGGTGGTTGTGGTGCCATTGGCCTTGGAAAGAAACCCGGGGGTTGTCGGAATCCACCTTGTTGGGCCGGTTGTTGTGCATCTCTCCATCTGAAATTGGGGTGATCACGCCATCCCGGGTTGTATGTATTAGAGAAAGGATCACCCCTTGGTTGGTTTGGATTCCCATAACCCACGGCATGGGCAGATTCCCATCCTCCATTTTCAATTAATTGAGGGCATTGATCAGATTGGTGTCCTTGAATGGAGCATACACCACAGATTGTAGTTCCTTGCGGTTTGGGGCCTTCAACAAACTGTGACAACATGGACGTAAGGTTAGCCATTTGGGATTGTAACTCAGAAATAGAACTTACCTCATTGACATGATGTGGCCGTGGGGTCTCTCTCTGCCCAACACCTTCATATTGTTGTGCGTTGAGTGCTCGATTAGCAATGAGAATTTTGGCATCCATGGGTGTCTTATCCACTAAAGCTCCTCCCGCGGATGCATCCAACATTTGCCGTTCAATTGGTAAGAGCCCTTCGTAGAAATATTGAAGAAGAAGCTCCTCCTTCAATTGGTGCTGTGGACATGAAGCAACAAGGGTTTTAAAACGTTCATAATAAGTTGGAAAAGATTCACCTTGGTTTTGCTGAATTCCACTAATTTTCTTGCGAAGAAGAATGACTCGTGATGTTGGAAAGAACTTCTCTAAGAAAGCTTGCTTCATACTCTCCCATGATGTGACAGTTCCGGGAGCCAACTCGTACAACCAATCCTTGGCCTTTTCCAACAAAGAAAAAGGAAAAGCCTTCATCTTCAATATGTTGCTATCCACGTTCACCGGTGTCATACTTGAGCATACTACTTCAAACTCCTTCAAATGCTTATTGGGGTCCTCCATTGATAACCCATGGAACTTGGGTATGTGATGTAGCTAACTGGACTTCAACTCAAATTCATCGGTCTTCTCAGGGGCTGCCCTAGGGTATTGGATGCATAGGGGTGCGGTGTTGTCCAATCCCGAAGCTGAGAGCTCCTTGATTGTTCGATTATCCGCCACCATGACTTGTGGTTGCTCAACTCCTTGAGCCTTGGGCTCCTTTTCCTCTTCTACTTTGTTTTCCTCGAGCTCAGGTTCAAGATTGGATGGTTGAGCTTCTTGTTGTTTCTTTGTCCTTCTCAAAGTTCGCTCAAAGTCATTGTCAAAGTCAGAGATATGCTTTTGAACCGGATGAGAACTTCGAGTCATACACTAGTACCTAAGAAGCAAGAAGAATAAAGCAAAGTTACTATCTAAATTAAAACATAAAAAAATAAAAAAAAATAAAAAAGAAATAAGGGATTAGCAAAGTTGCTAATCCCCGGCAACGGCGCCAAAATTTGATGCGCAAATAAACTAACACACAAATTAAACCCTCTTGTTGTCAATTGTAGTATATATGCAAGTAGGGATCGTTCTAAACCGGGGATTAGGAGGGATTGCTAATCTATATAAAATGAACTTAGAAAACACTAAATAAAACTTTAAAAACACAAATCTAAAATCAAAACATTTAACTAGATTCAAATGATTCCAAATAAACTAGAATAACTTAAAATAAAATTAATAAATAAACTAAAACAAAATCACGAATGAATTTAAAAGATTCAAGCTATGAAAATTAACCAACTCTAAACTAAATTAAATCAAAGAACTCAAAAGAAATCAAATAAGGTAGATTCAAATCAAAAGACAAAAATTGAAAAAGGGGGATGTGATCTTGATGAGAATAACTTGAAAATAAACAAATTGAAAACTAGATAGAATTAAGCACAAAATATGATTGTGTGAATGGATGATGGATTAGCTAGAGGGGTTTCCTCCACACATGATACACTTGTATATAAACCAATTTTTAGTTGTTCTTTCGATAACTTATGAAACTCAACACTCCAAGTTAATTAGGTCCGCTTAAATTAACCTTCAGATTTCCCTAGAATCATTGAATTGGATGAATATGCATCGCAACCAAATCATTCCTAACAAGTTCTTTATATGAACAGCATGATAAAGACACAAGTTAGAATCATTACGTTTGTTGGAAATCATAAGCATCGACAAGGCATTTGTAACTATGAAAAGCATGATACTCCTGCCAGGAATTCACTTAACACGATTGTGGATAGCAACCTTCACTACTCTTGAATATAAGTTCATAACGATTAGGTGAAATTCCCTTATATTCTAGCATCAAACTTATGCATGAAAACTAAGCGTGCACTCTTAATCAACATACATAAATAAGTTATCAATCAAATAGTTAAGCGAATTGAAATCACAAATTATTAAATCACAACCAAAAGTAATTAATTCATAATGCAAATGTAATCATGGCTTTGAATCCCCCCTAGCAAAGAGGGGGGGTTTAGTTCCTCATAATCATAAAACAAAGGTAAATAGATTTATACATTGAACATAAAAGAAAGAAAGCACCTAAACGCTCCAACGATCCTCGTTGAGTGACAAGCACGTCCAAGCACTTTCCTTTCCTTCCTTTGATATGGCACAAGGAGTGGATGTGGTTTGAAGGTTTGGTTGTATGGAGGAGTGGATAGGGGGATGTATGGTGGTGTTTAGGATGGTTAAGGGGGGGTGGCACGGCTAGGATAGTTTATGGGCAGATTTTGTGGAGGAAAGAAAGGGTTTTGGCTAGGATAGTTTAGGGTGTGTGAAGATGGAATTGTTGTGTGAATTGGTGAGTCTAAGCCTTGCTAGAAGGCTTATTTATAGGTGCACAAAGGTAAGGAGCCACTCAAGTGATTTTAATAAACAAATAAAAAGCAAGAATTATTCATCAAAAACAGCTAGCAACACATGCTTCATTGCAGAAATTTCATGTGGAAACAACTTGCATTCATCCTCCTTGGTCCATGCCTTGGATTCCCCTTGGTCTTCTCATGATGAATCAGCTAGAACACTTGCAAAACAGCTAGCACACTTGTATTTCATGATTAAACAAGCTAGCACACTTGCAAAACATAATCATTCTTCCAAGCCGTGGGTCATCCATGCCATGTGCTCTCTTGACCTTCCCTTACTAAAATGCCCATAACTTCTTCTAGAAAAATGATCTTAACAATCCGCGAAATGCTCCAGAAAATAGACATCTGTAGCTTTCCAAGAATATAAGGCTCATTCTCTAGTTCATTTTGGGCCGTTCGCAAATTGCTTCCAAAATGGGCTGATCCGCACAGGCAGTTTTGACCCATTTGTTACATAAAATCTCACTTGTGCTATTTTTCTTTTATTTGCTTGACAAATCATATAAAACACAAAATCAAAGTAAATAGCTCAAAAATATAAGGAACTAACTAAGAAAAGACGAGAGAATTTGATGTAAAATATATATAAATATGAGCTTATCAATTTCTATGAGAATTTGGAGGAGAGAGGAGGATTGAAGGAGATCGAGCGAGAAGAGAAATTTTAAGTTTTGGTTTTGAACTTTTTTATGCCTTTTTTCGGTACACAATTTTTCCTATGGACATAATACACGTGCTGCCTTTTATTTTTATTTTTCACAATCCTAGGAGAATATGGAAACCCAATGTCGTATGGGTCCAAGACTAATTAAAAAATCGTCAAGCAAATCCAATAACTTGCACAGGATTTTAAAATTAATCCCATATTGTCAAATTCCTAAATGATTCAACAGTTTGTGTCAAAAACATCATGCAATTTTTATGATTTTGTTGTAAGAAAGTGAATAACATGAATTTATCAACATCACACAATTTTCAAAGTTTGATTTAGCATGATTGAAATGTATGAACTTTGTTTTTATTGTGAAGGAGGTAAAGATTATAAACTTGCGAATACTTCCCAATCACTTATTTGTTAGATTTTGTTTTTCCAAACGATAAGGGCCACGGGATTCAAATATAGAAAATAAAATTTAAACTAAGGATTTTTATCACAAATGGTCTATGAAATTGACCATATTTTTAGCACTTAACAATTTTTTTAATAGAATTGTGGACAGAAGAACCACATAGATTTGTAACACCTATTTTCAGTGACTACATTGATTGATTTTCAATTTCAGAGATCATCTTGATGGTGATGATCAATTTTAGGACCCATCTATGATAAAATACCCTTAAATTAATTTAGCAATATTTTAGTTACTTGAACTATAAACTCTTTACCTTGTGATACAAGGTATTGGAATGAATTAAAAGTTGAACAGAAACCCACTAAAAGCAATAAAGGAATGCTCTTCATCACTTCAGTAAGTTTTACAGTGATCCGGATGGATTCCTGAGTGCCTTCTGCGACAACATTCTAAACTTTGTTCAAGAATGGAATGATCTTGGTGAGGTGGTGGATGGTATGAGTCTGGCGCAAACAACTTACCCTTAAAGGCAAAGGGTTATGGTCCCTCCACATTTTTGGAGATGTAAAGAAATCGCCGAGACCGACTTGTAACTTCAAAGTCCTTTAATAAGTAAGATTCAATGTTCATCTGTTTTGATAAATAAATAAGATTGAGTGAATATGCTTGGAGTCTCGAAACATGTGGATATATTGTTTTGATCCAATCTCTCTTTTAATAAATATTGTATATATGTTGCTATGTTTTCCTACTTCTTTTCGTGGATTCTTTATGTTATATGTACTCTAATCTAGTGATTATTGATTGTGTATCTTGAGTTTAAATTTTTGAATGTAAGTTTACTGGCACATCAGTGACTTGTAGATTGTTAGCATTCTGTTTATACATGTATTCGATATTTAGTTAGTCAGTTAGTTAATCAATTGGTTTTGGTTGTAATTGGTTTTGTTTGACTCAGTATATAATATTATATACATGGACTATATATAAACATAGGTTGGAGCAAGCATCTTCAGTGCAACCGATCATACCATATGATCATTCTGTCCAAGGAATGGTTAGCTATGGTTATTTATTGGGCATTAGGGGATGTGATGCGGGCTCTGTTGGCTTATCGAACGTTCATGGTTTTTCAAGTGGGATAAACACATTCATTCGAGAAAGCTACGAGATCAGCCACTTCGCACACCAAGTTTCACTGACCCACACTGCATCATTGGAGCTTCGAAAGATTGCCGAAGTTGTTGACGAGCATCATACACTGAGAGCATTACTGGAGAAAATAAAATGGACATAGAAAATATGAACACACTCAAAGATCTTCTCTCCCATGCATCTTCTTGAGATGAGAGGATTAGCAAGACAATTGACAACATAAAGAGCTCCATGACAAGTGCAAATGCAAAGCTGACCAAATCCACATAGTAGTGAACCAATTCAAGAAGATACTAGGAAATAATGCTCCTGCGATCACCCGAAATTTTTTACGAAAAGTAGCATTTGACTTGGCTCGAGCAAACATACGGTCAGCAGGGGCAGCAAAAGACGAGAATTGTGGGGGAGTTAATCAAATTGAGTAGACGAGAATGGTAGGGAAGTTAATCAAATTGAGTTGATGCCTGTACCATGGGAGGGGCAAGCGTACAATTGTATATGCAATATGCAACGATATAAAACTTCTCTATGACTTTTACATGGAGAGATTATCTGGAGCGAAAACAGAATATGTTCCACCATATAACTAATAGGCATATGTGAAGTAATTAACTCAACTCTTTATTAGTATTTACATGGTTTGGTCATTCATTGATATAGGACTTTATCTTCACATTCTCACTCAAAAAAAGGTTATTTAAGTCAATAATAAAACTCTTTTATGGAGCTATTAATTATGATTTCCATGTTAGAGTTCTCTTAATCTATCATCAAATGGTCCCTCAACTTCAATCAAATTGGAGTAATGGTCTCTCAACTAAAAATCTATTACCATTTGTCCCTGAACTCATCAAAATGTGTAGCTATGGTCATTCGTCAACTTCGTCAAAATTTTGTTAAAATAAGTTATGTTGGAATGATCATTGCTACAATTAGGGTCCCTCAACTCATCAAAATATGTAGGTGGTCATTTTTGTCAACTTCATCATAATTTTGTCAAAATGAGTTATGTTGGAAGGACTATTGCTACAATTACGTTACAGTTGAGGGACCATTTCTCTAGTTGGATTATAGTTGAGGGACCAATGGTAATGAATTTTTAGTTGATAGATCATTGCTCTAATTGAGTAAAAATTAAGGGACCATTGCTACAAATTACTCATTGATTAAATTGACATTAACATTATAACTGTGGAGAAAATCACTTCCCAAACACTAAGAATAGAGAGAAGTTACATTTGAGAGGCACATGCATGAATCAAAATATTAAATGATGAATTGTTTTCTGATAGATAGGGATGTCAAGATTTGAATCATGACATTTTGTTTAAAGAAATGACGTGATATTATCTAGGGCATTTGTCATGTCTATATAAGTAATTGTAATAGTCATTTTAAAAATCTAATTTCGTATTCATATAAAAAAATTTAAATATAAAATATTTAGAGTATAATAATTTTCACATATATATATGCGCGCGCGCACATCCAAATCCGATGGATATTTACTTGTTTGATGATCAACGGTTGCATGTCAAAATTAGCGGATGACTTCTAGAACCCTTGCTTGTAGTAAACATTTTTCACCCCGCAGCTAATTATTGTAGTTAGGCTAAAAGTGTGAATCATACACATATTAATCAGTTGTCCGGTATAAACAAATAAACTCCATAATGATTTTATGTAAGAAATCATAGTTTAACATAATTGCGAATCTCTTATATAAACAGTCAAAATCAATGAAAAGTTATATAGAGATCATTTGTGTCTGTCAATCATGGGTTTAATTTTTTTAAAATGTAATCTTTAATGTTAAATTACAAACTACGATCTAGTGGTATTTATTTTCACTTGTAAGTAAGAGATCATATATTTGTTTTTTGCCAAAGGCAAATGTGAATCAACTTATTGTTTGCTCATTGCGAAGTTAAGATCATCTCCTTTACTTTAATGTAGATAATATCGTTAATTCAAACAAAAAAGTTACAAGTTCACAAACTAAATGTTACCATCCTCAAACCATCCTTGTTCGTAAAGTATTGAGTCTGAAGTAATTTTTTTTTTAAATTGAGATGTTATTAAAACTTTGTACACGAAAAAATCAGATCAAAATTTGTAAATATTGCCTTTTTCCACATCCCACATTGCTTTGTCAGTAGATAACGTAGATTGCATGTCCCTTCACACTGTTTTTTTTTTTGGCAAACGCATGTCCCTTCGCTCTTTAATTAGTTGCAATCCACTCAACTAATTAACCAGTACGGAGTTTTACTTTGCAACCATTAATTGAGAAAGGTTAACATTAATCCTTACACTAACTACATATTCTGTCTATGCATCAAGTATATCATAGAAACAAAATTTAAGCTTAAATAAATAAATAAAAACATATGATTGAGGGTTTGACAATGATAATATAAACTTTAATTGGGAAAAGGGTCTACCGCCCTCTCTTTTTCTTTTCTCCTCCTCAACATTAAATTAGCATAGACAAGTAATAGCAAGACTCATATGAAGGGCAGGAACCCAAGAGATTTTTTAGTGTGTTGAAAATATTATTCGGTATATAAATTGTAATAATACAATTAGTTGAACACTTGAGCAAAAAAAATTCAACTAATTTTATTATAACACTTAATGTATCCAGTTGTATTTTCCGTTCACTGAAAATTTTCTCGCAAGAACACATACATTTTCAATTACTCTCTCTCATTTTTTTCTCTAGAGATTTTATAGTGTAACCGAAGCACTGTTTACATGATGTTATTACTCTATTAAACTTATAACATGTGCAAACGTTCTTATGTTAATATACTTAAGAAGTCAAGTATGTCAATTATGTTATACACTCATTTATAACACGTGAAATAATACACCACATAATATTTTTAGAGATACATAAACTTTTTTTCTCTCAACTTTCCTCTATATATATATGTGTGTATTTCTTTAGCAGATTAAATTTGATGAAGCTAAGCTGTCAAGAAAAATTGGGAAGTTTCTCTCTCTATCGGGTTCTTCATTTAACTGATCCATGCTTTCCCTTCGCACCCTTCTCCTCTATCTCCGCCTCCTCCTCTTATTCCACCATGCCATTGAGAATTCCTCATCACCGTCATATTTCCATGATTCTTTGCCTCTCTCTCCTCTTCTTGTTCTTGTTTCATGAATATTTCCACAACTACTCCAAGATTTCCACCACAAACATTAACAAAGAAAGCATAAGATCTTATTCATCATCGCTTTCTCATCATCATCATCATCAGCAGCAGCGTCGCCCTAATACGATCAGCAGAAAAGTGTTAGCAAGCAAATTTGACTTCACTTCGTTTATGCATCCTCACCAACAACGCCAAAGGTCATCAAAAACTTCACCGGATGATCATCATCACATGCAAGCACAATCGGAGCCCTCGGCCGATGATCCGATGGAGATTGATCCACGTTATGGTGTTGAAAAGCGACGTGTTCCCTCCGGTCCAAACCCTTTGCACCATTGATCATATCAGCTTTAATTTCTCAGGTGATCAAGTACTGTACATGAAGTGAAGGAAAGATAAATATACAGAAAGAGAAAGATTTATAATAATATTATTATTGAAGCGTTTATTATTACTTACATATGATGTTTTCCCCACTTTTAATTTCAAATTTTCTTGTCGAGAAAACAGAGAACTATAATGTAGGATCTTGAGGGGTAAATTTTTTGGTTTACTTTAAAATATGGTCATGTGATATTATTATTTATTTAAATTATTATGTGTAGATTTTTTTTAATTAATATATTTTAAAAATGAGACATATTAATTATTTTATCGACTCTTATTATAACATATAGAATAAAACACTACGTATTTTCCTTGTAGTTATAAATTTTAAAGACTTGTTTTTATATAAATTTATCGAGTTTTGGGTGGTTGTACATACATGTATGAAGGGATGGACGATGGCTGACAGTATAATTGTTTTCATAATGAAAAGGAAGAATTAATTAATACTCCAATTTATGGGCATGATTACTATGATATCTTGTAAATGTTTTTACAATTTTATGTGAATCTATCGATTGCAAGGAAACATGAGTAGCTGTGACGGCACGGCACGCTTTGAGAAGATATTTGTCTAGCATTAGCTTGATAGATTTTTTAGTATGTTAGTAATTTGGGATCTGTATATCACATATCATTATACAAGTTGAAGGACACTTAAAAATATAAATTTCATTCACTTATATATGACAATATCGTATATTACCCGTGTTCTGGACACAATAAAAAATTTCTCCATTTACTATAGCTAACACCATTATAACCATTAATTAAGATATAATTAATTAATTAATTAATGAGGTTTGTTAGTGTAAAAGCTTTTTCTTTCTTTGCATTGCAGATTGATTAAGCTCTGTATTGTAGGTCGACCAACATGTGATGGGTTTGGTGCCACTTATTGGATACACCGACTCGTCACAGTACATTAGAGCAGCTTCAGCGTTGAAAGGCTCCCTAGGGCAATTGCTTATTGAATCCTCTTCAGTGAACAATAACTGTCTTTAATGAACAGTAATTATCTTTTACATCTCCACTCCTAAACTGAATAGCCATGGCAATATGCAATAAAATATTTGTATTTTTTATTTTATAAAATAATAAAAAATAATTTTATTTCAAATTTTGGATATTAGTTTTAATCGGTCTTGTTGTATCACGTTTCATTAAATAAGAAATTACAACTCAAAGTATTTGAGAAAATATAAAATTGTGGTGTAAGGTGGAAGATAATGATAATATATTTATATATAAATTAATTAATTTTTCAAATTTTTTTTTATAAATTGTTTACATTTTTTACATTTTTTAAAATTTTATAATGTAACTGACGATGTCATCCTGACGTTAGCTTGCCCTAAGGCACTCGGGCTTGCGATTCAAGCCCGCCTTCTTACTCGGGGCCCCCTCAGCCCAATCGCCCGCATGGGCTGGAGCAAGGAGCTAGGGCTATTGGGTTGCAAATGGAGCCAGTCCCCTTGGTAATTGCCAACGTTAAACTTGCTCTTAATGTCGTCATGAATACGAATGGGCTGGCATCACGAATCTGTATGTATGTACATATACAGTTTGAGTGCCCTAGTGCATTATATAAAAGGAAAACTAATGAAAAGGGCTTGAAAACTTTGAGTTTTAATGATAAGGACAAAATAAAGAGTAAAGTGAATAGTACCAAGATTGACTTTTTAGTGTAAAAATATGGTTTTTCGTTAAAGTGAACAGTACCGGGAGCTTTTCGTTAAAGTTCCCTTATATAAATCTAGAATGTAAAAATATACATTCGCATCTCCAACAACAATCAAGTTTTATCCCATTAAATAGGGGGCGGCTATATGAATTCTAGAATGTCACTGCGTTCAGTTTTATGTCAAGTTTTTTGTTAAGACTAAGTATTCCATATCTTCCGTTAAGACTAAGTACTCTATATATATATTTTTAAATCTTTTTTCAAGTCTTCTTAAACCTCACTTTACCCGTTTTGCCTTAAATATCTATCTCATAATTGTATCTTTTTACTGAAACATCATCGATTAAAAACCGATATGTGCAAATGTATTAGTGCACTATGTATAAAATATACTAATTGATGATCTCAACTGACGCTTCACATCATCAATCTGTTTCAAGAATCCACTTTCATGATGGGGTAAAAGGACAATGTATCTCCTAACCAACATGCCATTAGAATTCCTGTTTGCCATTATTATTATTTGGGCAAATTAAGCTACTTAAAATCGATTTTCCATTTACTATTATTATTATTATTAAAGAACAATTGCCACATATATACGTGCTTGGATCAAATATATTCTTCTTGAGTGCTAGACAAGCTAGGTATATTTAGTTATTTATTTCATTGTTGGTAACCTAGCTAGTAAGTAGGTACGTTGTACTTAATTTGCGTTCGATGCACTTGTATTCGTATTAAGATTCAAATGTGTAAGATTTAAGCCTCAATTATATGATTCATTGGAGATGACAAACACTACATATTTTCGATCATTCACTTGTAATTTATGAATACAACGTAAATTTAAAATTACGTAAAATAATAAAACTCAATCTATGAGTCAAGATCTTGAACCTCGTGATTTTCACAAACAATTAACGGGAATACATAAATCACATACCTTGATTATGTCGTTAAATGTCATCTACAATTTCTATCTAGAGCGATCCGTAGACGAGCCGTAGGTGTGGATGAAATTAAGATTTATCTCTAGCCTTACTTAAAACCTTAAAAACGTGTTTTTTTTATTAATATACACATTAGATGAGTATGTGCACTATTATAAACCGAGATAAACCCGTTTCCATCAACCAGACCATGCATACAAACGCAATATTGGCCTCCCACTCATGGCTCACCCCACCCACTTTTCAAAGGGTTTGCCGACTTTCTCTATTTACTTCTCCAATTATATTAGGAATAAACTTTACTATGTCAACGTTGCCCCCACCCATATTAAGAATAAACATTTCATCTGAGGTATTTCTGTTAACGATTCAGAAAATTGATAAAATATCCATCATGAACCATTTCCGGGAAGGTGATTAATTGCGAAGATGAATATGTGTATGTTTCGCAAACCTAATCCAAATTAAGTCAACTTACAACTTCAAACTAACAAGTAACAATAATACAATTTAATACAGTTAAACCTCAATAGAAAATTGTGACACATAATTGTTTAGAAGTGTGTTTAGAATAACTAAAAACGTTTTTAGTGAAAATATTTTTAAGTTCCAAAACACTTGAAGTGTACTTAAAATGTTAATTCACTCGTATTTTTATCAAGGATTGGCTCTAATAGCATTTTTATTAAAAACGTTTTCAGTCAGTCATTTTAATGACACTTTCAAACATGTGTCTAAACTACTCAAGAAAAATCATGACTAAATTAATTAATAATCAAAACAAAAACACACATTTAGAGAATATAGGACGCATACAAATTATATTCAACAAGTTCCCCCCCACCTTCCACCGGCCACAACTAATTCGACAAAAAATAATTAAACTAATATCCCATCTCTATATAAACCAAGATGATGCAGGTTTAATTTCAATGATCTTAATATAATCAATTATATTTCACAACATGGTTCGTCCAATACCAGAGGTTGCAGCCAACAACTTCGCCTCAATGCCGCTAGCAATCGCCTTGTTCGTCTCAGTCTCTGCCCTTGTAGCTCTATGTGCCAAAGCCAACCATGTACGCCGCCGTGCCTCGCCGGGAAAACAAACTGAGTCACCCTCGGCGGCACCTAAGCATGCGGCCAGCCTCAGCAACAAGGCAATTCCACTCGTCTCCAAGAATAAAGGGGAAGCAGTTGTAGTGGATGATGGGTTTGGAGAAGGAGGGGTGTGGCAGAGGTCAATTTTGATGGGTGAGAAGTGCCAGCCACCTGAATTTTCAGGTGTGATATATTATGATGAGTGTGGAAAACAGCTTTCTGAGCTGCCACCAAGGTCGCCTAGGGTCGCCAGTCCCTTGCCAAACGTTTTCTCTCCTGCGGCTAGAGATATGCGACCTTGCTAGCCATAGGTGATCAATTTAAATCCTATATTATGTACAGTACCATATATATGTTTGATATAATATAAGAAACTCAAACTTTATATTTGCACATTTTGATAGCTTGATTCTTTATTTGAACTGTGTAGGATTGGAGATTGAAGACGATAGAGGCTTAAATGGGAACTTGGTGGAGGAGACTAAGCAGCTAAGTAGAAGATTTAGAAGTTTTGCACGTCGTTGGAAGTTAAAAGAAATAAATGCAGCGACATAAGTTGGCACAATTTGCACTAAGTTGTGACAAATTTATAGCTTGGATTGTAGAGGCTCCTCCGTGGTTGATGCCGTTTTTGGAGGTGAAGACGGAGCTACAGAGTCAATGGTTTCTTGTGATGGCAAGTAGGGATCTTCTTTTTCCTTTTGGTGGATTTTTACACCTTGGAAATTTTCAAGCCAAAAGGTTTTTTTAGAAGTCCATGCTTGTAGGGATCTTCTTTAACGATATAAAAAAAATCTGTGTAGGACTATTTCCTATCTGTATGATATCGACAACATGAAGGTGTGAAATGCAATAAAACCATTTATTGTAGTAAAAATGTTTTTTTTTCCTTTAAATTATAAGCTTAAGTGTCAAAATAGTCTCTGTGTTTTGTTATATGGCTAATTTAGTTTATGTATTTTCAATTTGACAAAATTATTGTTTACTTTTACATCTAATTCAAGATAACTTATTTAAAGACCGTTAAAATTGACATATGCATAACGTATAAAAGTCCGTAATTTTAATACGGATGCGTACTAAACTAAACGAGTGAATACGTATTATTAATTCTAGCAGATGTCTTGTACGAGTTGCCAGACAAGACCTTGTCAAAAATAGGGAGATGCACATGGAACCCAAGTATTATCCATTGATGATGGGCAAGTAAAATGTCTCTTACAAATTCACCCTTCTCTCTGATGCTCACTCATAAAAACCAGCTCCCACCCTTCCACCATTATTCTGTCCGCCTCACCTACCCTGACTCCTCCAATGGCTCTGCTTCTACTTCCAAACTCCTTCTCTTTGTCCCTTCTTCCAAACCCTACTGCTCCGCCGACAGGACATACAACAAGAAGAACAAGACACAGGTTTCGTGCATTGGCTGCGGCTTCCTCGGACCCAGTGGATGACAAGAATAATGCTTCTTCTCAGAAGTCAACCAAGTTGGTCACTTTCTTGGGGAAAGGTGGGTCCGGAAAGACCACCTCAGCCGTTTTCGCCGCCCAGGTATCTCTGTCTGTCTCTGCAATGTATGTCTGAGTTAAAACTGAAGAAACCAATGATGCCCAGTTTAACGTTAATGTGAAATTTTGTTCAATTTATGGTTGTGGCCAAAGTTTTCATCATGAAAAGATTGCATTTTTTTATGATTTGAATGGTTTTCGATTGGGAAATTTCACCACCAAGCATCTGAATTTAGCTGATTGATTATATGTTGGGGTTTTCAGCATTTTGCAATGGCAGGGTTTAGCACATGCTTGGTGATACACACACAAGATCCCACTGCTGAGTTCCTTCTAGACCGAAAAATCGGAACTTCTCCTACATTGTGCAGCACCAACCTTTCTGCTCTTAGATTTGAAACCACCAAAGTACGTTTTCGGAATCCCTTTTTGGGTTTTCGCATTTGCCCTTCCAATAATTGATGTATGTCAAGAAATGTGCTGCAAGTTACCTAGACCCAAATTGGATCTTTCTTGATAATGTAGATGCTTCTAGGACCTCTGAAACAGCTAAAGCAAGCAGATGCGCGCCTTAATATGACGCAAGGAGTTCTTGAAGGGGTAGGTATGTAACATCAGTTGAGGGGTTTAGTTACACATGAATGTTGTATCTGTGGGGGGATTGATGATGCTTCTGTCTTTTTGATTGATCAGATTGTAGGAGAAGAGCTTGGGGTTCTTCCTGGGATGGACCCTATTTTTTCTGCATTAGCGCTTGAGAGGCTTGTACGATTCTTTAGGAATGTGGCACAAAGATACCACAACGAAGATAATTTTGATGTAATAATATATGATGGTATGAGCTCTGAGGAAATGCTGCGGATGATTGGTGCAGCTAGAAAAGCAAGGTTAATGAACACACCCAACACACGTGCGTGCGCACACACACATAAACAAACATTCATATATTGACATGAATCACATGATCTGTGCGTAGGTTGTACTTGAAATACCTGCGGAACACGGCTGAGAAAACTGACCTTGGGAGGTTTGCCGGCCCTTCAGTTCTGAGACTTATGGACGAAGCCATGAGTATAAGCAGCAGCACACCTCATCTCAATGGGAAAATGAGTGCAGAAATATGGGACAGTTTGGAACAAATGTTGGAGGTAAGCATCTGCCTATTTCCTTTAACTGCAGTTTGTTTGTAAATCCAATGAGATCCTGCAATTGTTATGTTTGGCGCAGAGAGGGTCATCTGCTTTCTCAGAACCTGAAAAATTTGGCTGCTTCCTAGTGATTGACCCAGACAACCCAGTGTCTGTTCATGCTGCATTACGCTATTGGGGTTGCACAATCCAAGCTGGTGCACAGGTTTCTGGAGCCTTTGCTATTGCTTCACGACATAAAAACACAGAATCAGAGGAAAGACTCGAGAAAAGCTTTTCACCCTTGCCCTTTGCTAGCATTCCACATATTTCCTTGGATTCCCCTCTAGACTGGAATGCGATCATACAGGACACGTTCAGTGAAAGTGCACGAAATCTGCTTTCTATGACAGCAAGTGGCAGTGGTAACCTAACGCCCTCAGTAAAGTTTGATGCAGCCAGAAAATCAGTAACCCTTTTCATGCCAGGTTTTGACAAGTCAGAGATCAAGCTATACCAAGTATGCTGATAACCAGTTTCATTTTACTATTGTGCTCAAATTTTTTTATGGCTTTTGACGTGTACATTTTTGGCCTCTTTGGTGTAATATTGAACATAAAAAAATCTGTGAAATGCAGTATAGGGGAGGATCTGAGTTGCTGGTGGAAGCAGGGGATCAAAGACGCGTAATTCATCTGCCTTGGAAAATTCAAGGGAAGGTTGGAGGTGCCAAGTTCATGGACAGAAATCTTGTAATCACAATGCGATAGAGTATTCAAATTCTATTGATTTCGTATATTTTATAATCAATTGGGATGTCTCTGTGAGAGAGTAGGCAAGCTGATTTCATTACAATTTCAACAAAGGTGGTTCTGACTCTGTATTTTTCTAAGCATATGAAATAAAGCTCACACAGCAACTTCCAGAAATAACTCTTCGTATGATTGATCTTTCTAACTTAATTTCCTTTTGGCTTGAAATGGATTATTGATCGTAATACACGCGTGATACATATGAACATACATTCTACGACATTAAGCTTCCAAGATGAAATTTACAGCAGAAAATAGAGACGAGAGCAGAGAGAAAAAAATTCGAATGAATCATGATTCCTGATTAGTTTCTTCTGTTTGTCCATGGACACGGCCCCTTAGCTCTTCGAACGCCTTCATGCTCTCTGCATCAAAGCCTCCAGCAAACTGGAAACAGTTCCAAGTTAGCATTTGAATTCTATATGTTTTTCACTAAGATTTCAAATCCTTCGCATTTGAAAACTCTTTGAGTAATGGGTATTTTCTAATTCTACAGTCTATTTTTACATAAAGTGAGAAAAAAATCAGTTATACCTGATGAACTCGGAAAGCAAAACGCACGCCTTGAAGTAGTATAAACTCTCTGTTTGGTTCCTTCTCAGGTCCACTCAATGCATCAAGTTCCGAAGCTACACGTTTCATATACTTTCTTGCCAATTGCACAGATGAGAGCTTGATCTGCAGTGGTAAAAATTTTACATGAGCTCAAGTTTGCGAGACGATACATAACATAATCATACAAAATATTAACAGCAGTAAGCACACTAAAGTTTTGAGTTTTGAAGCATACCTTGCCGACAACCCCTGAATCCAATAGCCAATCGACTGGAATTCCAAACTCCTTGCACCGTGAAATAGCCATGTCTCTTGTACGCAAAAGAGCATATACACTCTGTTCCACCCTAGAAGAAAAATAATAGAACACTTGAGAATAAAGAACAAAATCGAAAAAGCATTTCTTCTAACCAGCACTTCAATGCATGAAAAGAAAGTTCATACTTCTCAAGCAACGAATACATCTTCTTTAGAGCAGCTTCACATGGGAGTTTGGGATCATCAACAAAAGTGGAGACTTGCTTCTCCAATTTCATCAAGTCTTGGTACTCAAAAGCTGCTTCTCTTAGTGCATCCACTTTTCCTTCAGGCCAATCAAAGTGCTTGAGGACAGCCCTTTCGTCAACCTACCAAAGGCAGCAAGAGATGGCCAAGTGAGTCTGGAAGGAGGGTTTGTGAGTATACAATATCGAAAAGCATGCAATACAAAAGGAGTTTAGATTTAACGGTTTAGCAGTTGAGTCTGCTAGCCATCTGATGAGTGAAATGTAATCCCTTGTTTGTATAATTGAAAGCAACCTTTGCATGCAATATATGATTCAGTGGAAGATTAATGGCATACCAAGAAGGAGAGCTCTTCATCTAGCCAGTTCACAAATGCTACAAGATCTTCTATGTTTGTGAAGGAAGCTGCTCGAACTTCTGCTGCCAACGACATGACAAAATCACCTTGAGCTTCTACATCAGCTTTCACCTGTATCGAACACATAAATTTTCAATATTTGAAACATTTGAGTACTGAGAACCATAGTTCATGCCTCAGAGAAGAAGATAAATGATATAAAATAGCAAAAGTCTACTCACAGCTAAAAGGAATGATGATTTGTTCTCAATCTCCCCAATCATATTGCTCCTCGCATCGGATACATTAGATGATGAAGATATTAAAGACGATGTATCCTTCTTTGCTTCACGTTTCATCAATGACTGATAGAATTCAACCAGCTCAGGAGCGCGGTGTACTTTATCACCACCGCTTGCCCCCTTGGGCAGGCTTCCTGGTGGAGGTGGTGGACGAGGTGGTCCACCAGGTGGTGGTGGCGGTGGCGGTGGGCCACCAGGTGGAGGAGGTGGTACTCCACTTGGGGGACCGGGAGTTGTACCAACAGGGGCACCTCCAGATGCCTTAGGAGGCGGGCGAGGTACCCGAGGAGGCCTTTTCTCAATTTGGGCAAGTTTCATCTTGGTTATTGCTTGAGGATCAACAGCATTACCATCGGCATTACCATCATTACTTTGGTTGCTTGAATTGCCCGAAATAACTGCCTTTTCCTTGATATGGGCAAGTTTTGGTGGTAAAGATACTGCTCTCTCCTTTTCAGCCTTGGCTCTAGGCTCGTAGCTCAAACTTACACTTGATTTGTCACCAAACTTCTCTACTCTTGCTTGCTCTGCCCTTTCCTTAATTTGCTTTTCTCTCTCTAAGGCCAACTTATGCCGGTCTTTGTAAGCAGGATATTTCTCATCTAGAACTCCAACTGACTTCGACATCAACTGGAAAGATGATGCCACAGAATTAGGTGAGTCGCTAGAAGACATCTGTGTTCTAATGTTCGGAAGAGTGGGAGTTTTAGGAGAGTCATTAAGTTCCTGATCCACCTTCCCAAATGTAGTGATGGCAACACTGTCGCTTGCATTCCTTATCATCAAGGATTCCAGTGGACCCCTTGGTCGAACGCTCATACTTGGTCTGCTTGGAGAGCCTCCAGACAAAGATCTAGCTGGTGATGAACGAACACTAGAATCGTCTTTGCTTTTCCCCCACCTTTTCAGCTTTTGCATTATACCAGGTTTCTTGCTGAGACTACTATATCGACTCGTGGAACTATCAATAGAAACATTGTCAAAATCTTCACTTCCAGGGGAGGACGGATGAGAGAAGTTGCTCTCAAGATCTGTATCCCCTTGCCCACGTTCTGATCCTGCATACTCCAACATCAGTTGTTTGGCCTTCTCCTGCGATTTGGGGCTCAGATTCTTGTTTAGATCACGAGCTGATACCTTTCCTTGGGGTGTCTGATAGTTCCGGAGCTCATACCTCAAGCATGCATTTACCCAACGGAGGTACACTAGCTCTTCAACTTCACTGAACCTATTCATTTGAAGACCTTCCACCTGCTTTGATAGATCCTCATTTGCATGCTTTAAATTATTAACCTCCTCTCTTACATTAGCAACCATTTCAGTCTGAAACATGTGAGGGAAAGCACTGTAAGTATGAAATCACACGAACATGTTTACAAGCACTGAAGCCACTTGATTAAAACTTGTTTCAGTCATAATACTTGCTAAACCGCTGGTGCAATTTCCACCAGCTTGCTGAATCGTTTTTGATAAACAAAGAAACTATTCGATCTTGGCATCTCTAGGTTCTAGTCTCAAGTTTCAACTCGGAATAGTCAGTGGCTAAGTCCTAAACTGAAATAGCGAGCCAAAAGAGAAACTACACGTTTGAAAAAAGAAAACAAGAAACTTCCAATGTTTTAAATTTTCTCTCTTCTTCTCATATGCAAAACGTAAAGAAAAGAAAGACTAACCTCCGTCATGTTGGAGAGGGTTGCTACTCTTGCTTCAGCAGCATTCAACTTAATAGTTAGTTCCCTCTTTTCGATTTGAAGTTCTTTGTTCTTTCTCTTAAGCTCCACGACTTCCACCTCTAATTGATTCACAGCTTTCAGCTTCTTTTCAATTTCAGCATCTCTCTTGACGGCTTCTTCCTCTTTTGCCTGTAAATTAGTAACTTGTTGTTTGAGCAACAGTAACTGGCCTTTTGTCTGGTTAGCATCGAGCTGAATCTGCCTCTGCAATTCCTTGATTTTGTACCTGGCTGCCTCTAGCTCCTTCTTGGCTGAAGCTCCCCGTGTAAGCTCTTCTTGTAGCTTCTTCCTCTCAGACTGCAGAGAGTTAATAGTAATATTGAGCATGCCAATCTCCACTGTCTTAATCTTGAGTTGCCGTTGTAATTCATCAACATCTGATTCTTGTTCCTTCAATCCATAGTACTCAAGTAATTCACCTTCAAGCTTTACTTCTCTTTCCTCCAATTCCCTTACCAGATTACGCAACCGTTCAAGCTCACTTGCATTATTTGCCATCTCAGCTTCATATATGTCTTTCTCTTTTGTATCTGTCTTGTTAACAGGTAATGGGATTTCAATCTCCCCGGATAAAAGATCTTCAAATTCAGGTAAAATATCTTCATCTCCGATATCACCAGGTGAAATATCACTAGCACGGTTAAATACACTGCTAATTAACTTAACCTCTTCCTCGTCTTCTTCTTCCTCCTCCTCTTCTTCTTCTTTCTGCAATATGTACCACTCTTAAGTAAAAGAATTCTAAAACCTATAGGTAAAGGAAGGGAACATAAAATTTGCTGCCAATTTTACGATGTTGCAAAAGAGATGGGACTTTGATAGAAGTTTGTTATGCACTTACATGCTTTTCTCTGAGGCTATCATCAGAATATGTAAGTTGCTCTTCGTCTTCCTTCTCGCTTTGATGGTTACTGTTTGCTTTACCATTTTCTAAGTTACAATATCACCAGAAGAATTATAAGAACTAAGATTATAAAAATT
Organism: Crataegus laevigata; assembly: GCA_963580275.1. Taxonomy (NCBI): domain Eukaryota; kingdom Viridiplantae; phylum Streptophyta; class Magnoliopsida; order Rosales; family Rosaceae; genus Crataegus; species Crataegus laevigata. Next base: position 3,257,455 of record OY756940.1, read on the forward strand.
TTGCAATAAGGGGACGTAAATTTTAACTCATCTCTGAAACAATATTTACTAAATATGGCTCAGTTGCAATATATCAACGGATAAAAGAGCTGTAACCGTTTTTTGTACAATATAATTGTGTTCCAATAAATTAATAAACAGGTGACATTTATGGAACTCATAGAGATGAATACCTGAATGCCTGCCTGTTGAGGCTGATGAACCAGAGTTTTTAATGCTGTGCTGCCTTGCTGCAATCGCTGCAATGGTAGCAGCAACCAGGAGGCTTAACCTGACTATCATGAAGGTATTGCAAATGGGGAAAACTCAAGCTCTCACTTATCTATAAAGACAACCAAATTCGGAAACACCCCACCGCCTGTTTCCACCCCACCCCATAGCTGATAATTCAAACCATTAAAGCCCCTAAAATGCAGAAACAGCAACCCAAAATCTGTAATTCCCAAGAGAGATTAAAAAAACAATCCCTTTCCCATATCCATATCCAACTGTACACATCCCAGACCGTTCAAGGAACTCGCATATATAAGTATATTAGTAGCCAAATCTAAATATGAAGTATAAACATTCCCGACATCATCAGCTATCATCTTCTGAGGTTTGTAGACCAAACATTAAAGAGGGCTTGCTTGGGCCGGAAGTTCTTGATAAGTAAGCATTCCAGCACAACTCGTAGTGCTAAGAGCTATAGCAACCACCAATTACTAGTGGCCAATCTTCTCCAAAAGGATTGAAAGTTCACCATTTGGTGGGTCCAAAGATGTCACTGCAAAGATTTTAAGGAACATTAGCTGTTAAACAAGACAAAAACCAAAGCTGAAAAGTTAGAAAATGTAAATTTAACTGCAGTTACACTATTACTGTTAACTGTTCTTCCAGCTAACAGTTTGGCTTTGCTCACCTAATTGAGTCAAGCTTTAGATTGATCAGAAGCTCAAAAGACAAAATATGACCAATCATTGCCATCTGATCCATTTGACAAGCATGGTATCTGCAGAAATCAAACACTGATGAATGGTAAGAAATCAATTTGATATAAGGTGGTGGGTCCAGAATTCCCAAATCAAAGGACTCTTATTTCAAGCAAGCAATTTTTTGTTTGGCTGAAATTTTAATCCTCAGAGGTAGCCAAATACAAAGCAAACTAAACCAAACTTTTGGGGGTGACTGACCTGAAAACCCACTTGCTTTCTTTTTTGGCATTTCCCAAAAAGCTTGTATCTTTGTGGTTGGTTTTTTGTGTAATCGGAAGCAAGTCTTGCGTATCATGGGTTGAGCATGCAAGACATGATTTTTATCAATAAGTCTCTTCACATAGCATAAAAGTCTACTCTTTTTAAGTCTGTTCACATTGCAACCAAAAAGGCTTTGCTTATGAGTCATAGAAGCGCTTTCTAGAAAAGCACGAAGCACTTGAATTCTCAATAAACATTTCAACATGATTTTAATAAATGCACTTTTAGCATAAGCACTTGTGAACAAAATTGCTTCCGTAGAAGCACTCCCGAAGTGAAAAATTATGGCAGGATGCCCACAAAAAAACTTGTAGATAAGATTTTGGAAACTGAGATTTGTGGTGGGAAGTGTGGCCAGCAAAGTGACCCACAACATAACAAAGAATCATCCATTGAATTGAAAACGAGTTGTTTGGCGGAGGAATTTGAGATTGTGAACTTGCCAAAGAGGATATAATATTCGAGAAGAAAATTGCAGACTTGCAGACGTACAAACGAAAAGCCACGGAAAATTACAAGAAAAATCGTTTTCTGGGTTATAAATTATGTGGACTCCAAAACTTACACCAGAAGCCAAACTCCATTATCCAAACATGGATTCTGGGGCTCTAGTTGCTCCATATGCCTCAGAGAAGAGTTTACCAGGATTAATAAGCTCCGGTGTATTTTATATACCGGGGTTTTTGGCTGTTAAATATTGGTCAAGATCATTGACGAAGAATTTAACGGCCAAAAACCCGGTGCATACTAGAAGATTTTCAAGATACAACTAGAATATGCGTTTTCACCAGATGAAAAACAAACTGTGGTCACTTCTTCGAGTCGACAAATAATTGGATGAAAAGGGAAAAGAATATGTAAATTTGGAGGTGAGGTAAAAAGAATACCATCTGGGCTTCAGCTGTGGGAATTTTCACCGGAGAAACAGAGAGAGAAACTGCAGCAAACGGGAGGAATGTGAACGACTGAGCGGGAGTAACTTTTTGACCGGCTTTGCATTTCTACTTTTGTCCTCAGGAGAAATTTGCAGTTGTAACACATAATAGTGTTTTTATATAAATGATGGAAAATTTAAAATTTTAAGTTATTAAACTTTTAACACATATATCTCACTATTTATATAGAAACACGTGATGTACCATCTTGTTCTCGTGTGACGGTTACACTGAAAAATCTCCTCAGAAAACGGCTGACTGAATTTTGACCGACGCATGTGAGTGGATTTCCCGCTTTACCCCATCTGGATGTGACTCTAATTTTTCATTCCATGTGATATTGTTTCGTAATTACGGGTACGGTTGCGTTTGTTTATCCAAAAAACACTTCTGTTAATAAATGCTTTTGTTAGAAGTGCGTCTACTAGATACATTTTCATAAGCACTTTTCCTTGAAGTACTTGAATTGGTGTTTCTATGACCCCAAAAGTAAATACTTTTAAGCTGCCCAATGGAGAAAAAGAAAGGAAAAATACTGAGGGTTACATGAAACATCACTTACACATTCCGTGAAAGAAAAGACTCGATCCTCATCTCTTCGATTGCTAACTTTTTGTCGATACATAAAACGCTATACTTTATGCACAATTCTTTAACATTGCTCATGCCAATGGCATTCTGCATTCGAAATTGTACAAGCCTACACAGAACAACAATCAGAACTTCCTTATGAATCTCCACTCGTCAAGGGGCCTGGTTATCTCATTTCCACCTTTGTCCTACCTCCTCAAGCACCTTGGCACGAGCTTGGCTTTTTCTTGCTTCATCCTCTACCCAAGATCTGCATCATTGTGCAAAATTATTAGAATCGTATATAAATATTTATCCATGCCATTTCATTAAATGATTAAAGTTTACGGTCTTTGATGAAGCTTCATGACAATGTCCTGTTGTGTGTAACAGCAAAGTTATAGCTAATTGATGCAAAACATGCTTTAGAAAGAAAAGGTCAAGAGCCCTAAAGTTAACCTAAACTCGAAATGTTGCATTTTAACACCCACTTTAGTAATATGTGTCTATGCATTATTAAGAATAATTGCAGTGATGAGTGATACCTCAGAATCCGAATAGCTTCTATCTCAGCTTCAAGTATAGATTTCATATCAAGCACACTTTCCTGCTTCATCTCTAAATCGTTGAGCGTATCCTGCAAATCACACTTCTCAGCAACATAAGTAGACCTCTCAGACGCAAGCTTTTCTGACATCTCATTGACCTCTTCCTTGAGACTGAGAAGTAAATGCCTCTGAGAGTCCATAGCTGCCTTCTCCTTTAGCATCTCAGCAAAATTCTTTTCTTGGAAAATCTTCTCCTGTTCCAAATCCCGAAGGGCAGCAAGATAAGCATTCTCCACCTCAAGACCATGTGCTTTCTCTGCATTCATTTTCTCATCCCAATACTTTTGTATGTCTTCCCTGTCAAGCAATTCTGACCTGATAACTTCCATCTCAGCCTTTCTTGCAGAATTTTCAGCTTTTATTCTCAACAATTCACAAAAAACTGATTCTGTGATCCTGCCACTTGTCAACGCCACTGCTGCTTGTGCTTTTGTTGAAGGTTTGTTTGGCTGAAGCCGCTTGCACTGTCCTGCAAGATAATATGCCACGGCGTTCTTAGAATAAACCTCATACCATACATAGAAAAACATAAACATTCATATATGAGCCTACATATCTTCTTGTTAGTTTTCGAAGTGTGGAAACACAAGTTATTCATCAAATTTGTGTTGATTTGTGCACGTTTGAAAATTTTAAATTAATTTAGAGTAGACATGGAAACTGGGAATACCAAAAACTCTTCTGAGTATGCTACTTTCCTCTGTCAGCATGTCAATATATAGTCCTGCTGGTGCATCTGAACTTATCTCTTTCACATCCATAAAACCTACTGTTGTTGTGGTTGATGTCTGGACTGTAAATAAGTCAGATTTTCAAACCAATGACTTAGGAGGCATGGTTTACTCTTGGGGAAAAATCAGAAAAATCACCGATTGATGATTGTGTTTGTGGTTTTATTTACCTTCTCTATTACTCCTGGCAAAAAGTCATACTCTAAATGGGCTTTCCAATCAATTAGATCTTGTCGAGAGATAAACCTGCAGCATCGTGTACTATTTGAGTATAAAAGGAAACTCAAGATATTAAGAAAAACGTCAAACATACTTTCTACCTCTCAGGTGAAAAATTGATATTTCCATAGCCATTTAGACCGCCATAACTGGAGCTCTTCTGTGATAACTTGCTAGGAATGACACCAGACTCCGCAAGAGCTTAGGGACAGATAAAAGAATCAAATACAATCTTTATAGAACAAATACCAATCAAATTGCAGATAAAAGAATCAATCCGCACCTTGAATGGACCCAAAATCTGGGTCTTCAACACTCACATCATCAAATGCAGAAATTATGGATCCAGCAAGTGATACTGATGGGACAAGCCGGTGCTTTGCATTCCTATAAAGTAAATTAAAAATATCTAAGGAAAGACCATCCTGAAGATCTCATCAAAAAATATAAAATTTATTTCAAGGTGTGTATGCACAAATTAGTACCTTTCCAATGATGAGTTTAATTGAACTAGCCATCTTGCATATTCCCTTCTAGTACACAACTCATCAGCCTTGACATCATCTTCAATGATCTGTGTACCTTAATTACAGTTGAGAAAGTCATGCTCAGAACTCGACCCAGAGCTTCAGTCACATAGAACACTAAATGTACAGACAAGAACATGTCACAAGTCCAAAATTTCAGGACTGTAAAACGTCACTGATAGTAGGAAGTAAATTAATCCTACATTAAAAAAAACAGATAGAAAGTTCCATGGGGATTCATAATTATATTTAAACACTATGTTCCATAAACTTGCTATCAGTGAGCATGCCACTCGTATCTCAGCACCGGTTTAGTCTGTAAGCTTATGTTTCTTGCTCCATCTTACAGATCCCACTTCAGATGCATTTAGGCATTCAAATGAACAATAAGTAAGAGAAAAAAGCAGAAAGACCCAATACAGATTTGACAGCACTCAACAAAGAAGCAAACCTTCAGTTTCTTCAAAACTGCTAGAGCTTCCTGTTGAGTAGAATCCACAGCAACTGGGATTATAATGCGTTCAAGCTTCTCCACAAATGCTGAATTTAAAATAAATATAAAATTTAAAAAATATATATGTAAGAAAACCTCTGCGAATTCATTAATATAAAGACAATTCAGATATAAAAAACAAGAGAATAATAGGTATTTCTTCGAATATGTTTGATAGCTTAAGAAATGTTCAATTTAATGTACCTGAAGTAACATTGTCGCTATCAACAACAGGTACAGTCCCTGGACTTGCTTCAGGGACTGTGGCATCCTCATCCAATGCTCCTTGGTTAGCAGATTCAGTATCAGATCCCCGACTCAATATCCCGTGAAAAGAATGCAATGGACTCGTAATTTGAAACTTAAAACCTACAAAAATAGAACAATGTAGTACGCCCAACACACAATTTAGCAAATGCCCGACCATACAAAACTACTAGAGATGTTACCCTAAAATCAAGTAACCAAATTAACCCAATTGAACAACAATTCACTAAAAAGGAAACGTAATCACTAGTAACCCATCAAAAGAGCCAGTAAGTGAAAATGCAGACCTCTTTTCGACTGCGAAAAGTGAGCAATGGCGGCAACTATTACCGCCAGTGAAGCCCCAATGCCCCCAATCACAAATTTAGGTAACCCTGCAACAACCAACAAATTAAAACAAAAGTCTTAAAACTTTTATGTGAAGTTGGGCAAAATTCATTAAATTCATGATTAATTCAGACCTGGACTTCTACGGGGAAGCGGAGAATCGACAATTTCCCAACCGCCATAGTCGCCGTCGGCGGATTGGTCCGATGGGAACCATGAAATGTCGAGGTTTCGCTGGGCGAGCGAAGCAGAGAGGCGCAGTCTGGGCCTTGTGGATTTGGGTTTCAAGAGAATTAGGGTCGGGGAGATAGTACGGCGTCGTATAAGTAAGGAAGTGTATGTGGGAAGGAAGATGGAGGAAGAAGGAGGTGCACAAGAGGAGCACATGATTATTGATAGCTGAACGAGATTTGGGGGTTAGGGTTTTCAATTTGCGGTGGGAAGTGAGAAATGATGAAGCTTTGTAATTGCACCGAGAGAGAGAGAGAGAGAGAGAGAGAGAGAGAGAGAGTTTGTGGTCGGAGAGTGGGAGGTGGGAGGTGGGAGGTGGCAGTGGCAGTGGCACCTGTTTGTTTGGTCTACCCAATTTATGACTATCTAACGACGTCATCGTGACGCAGTTTTCACAAAAATATACCACAAGTATTTGAACAAGGATTCTTGCCGGATCCCCGTCCTAGGATCTAACAATCGTGTTTTGTTAGATATTATTTATATCTAAATTTTAAATAATTTCTAATCACACGATGTACGATTAACGGACACGATTATAAAAAATTTAAAATCATTAGGAAAATGATCGAGAATCCTTATTTCAATATTTGCTCTACCCAATTTATGTTGGTTTCAACCGATGTGAGAACTAAACTGGTCAAGCAGTGCCTATCGAAGTTTTTCTCATTAATTAGTTGCTACAAGACCAACCTAGTTAGGAAGGATTAGTAGCCATTGAACTCGTGATTGATACATAGGTATTGATGTAATTGGGCTTCAATGTTGATGCACGACGAATCCTAGCAGCCCTCATATATGGCGGCGAACTTTGCCTTGGTTCCTTTTTTTGGCATAGGACTGAAGGGAATGATTTTTTTCATAACATAAGATTGAAATGAATAATTTTTTTTTAACAAGTAATCCATCTTTTGCCACAATTCTTTCATTTCTTCTAGGATAAATTACATCATACCTTTTCAGATTTGAGGTCTATTACAACTCCATACAATATCTTTAAAACGTTTCAATTTCATACATTTAGTACCATTTTATTTCAAAAAAACTCATCCGTTAAATTTTTCATTCATTAGTCTGTTAAATGCTGACGTGGCTAACATATTTGTACTGATGTGGCTGCCACGTGGCAATTTTTTTAATTTTATACATTAACAATATTATAATATTTAACTCTATTAAAAAAACAAAAAAAAAAACAGAAGAAGAAGAAGTAGACAGAGCCGAAGAAGAAGGAGAAGAAGGAGAAGAAGAGGAAGAAGCAGAAGAAGCAGAAGAAAGGAAAGAAGGCGAAAGAGAAGACAGGAACTTCCCCCTCCCTTCTTTCTCCTAACGTCGAACGATAGTGAGTTATCCAATTCAGTCTAATCGTTGACACCGAGACTGAAAATGTTTTGTCAACTGGATTAATTCATACACCAACTTGGATCAAACATTTACCATCACCAACAAAAAAACATTTACAGAGTAAAAACACAAACCCAGATTGCATCGCTGCAAAGATGAATAGATGAGTAAAACAAACAAAAAACAAAACAAAACAAAATTTGATTAAGAAGACATGCACTTTTTGGTGTCTGATGAGTAAATGAGTTTACTTTGAAGGGCTTGGTATTTAGGCGACACTGCAGCCAAAATTACAATGCCGCTGACCAATGCCAGCCCCAGTCCCAAACTATTCACAAGCATCGACTCGGTAGAGCGTTTGGACACATTCCTCCTTGTTTGTAAGAATGTCAACTTCTCCAAAAGCCCCGTTTCTGCAGTTGCCACGGCCAGACCGTACGTGTAGAGTCCAAGGAAGATGTGCCACGGCAACACCCTTAGCCTCACCGAGCGCACTTCCCCTCGATGCCAGAAGCTCAGGAACCCCATCAACCACTGCAAATTGGAAAATCAATAAGTATTGCGCTCCTTTTTTCTTTTTCTTTTTTTTGTACTAGGAGCATGAACAAGTATTGAGCCTATTAACCGCGGCAACAGTAAGGTCGAGGGATGTTTGTGGCTACTTCTAAGATAAGCAACACTTCTGTTCATAACTGGTCAAAATTTTTATTAAAAATTCAAGTACTTCACGACGTAGCACCTCTATAAAGCACTTTTATTATCCAAAAACATTTTAGCACCTCCACAAAGCACATTTAGTACGTTTTTAGGTTATATTAATAATTGCTTTCCTCTGGCCCATTTGATAAATTATTTCGTTGATATGATTGAGGGTTGATGCTATACAGTCAAGATGGCCAACATGCTTCCTAAAAACTCCAAATCTGTAATTATCTTAATATTGCTTTTGTGATTAAACCGCTATGTCCCTGTTACATGTAAGTTTCTCGATGACGTGTCAAAACAACAATGTAGTTTCCCATAAAACAAATAATTGCATCAAATATGAGTTAAATTTAGAAGTATGAAGAATTTACCTGAGCTCCAAACAGGAGGATGCAGATCAACCCCATCCAAGAATGCAAACTATAGAAATTAGCCACAATGCCATTCTTCCCTTGAAATTTAGTCCAAATCCCAACTATCCCAGAAGCCAAAGCCACGCCTTGAAGACACAAATGCACTGACTTCTTCAAACTCCTTGAACCAGGCAACCACCTATGGATCAAAATTGCTGCAAAAATATAACAACAACAAAATTCAAAACCCAACTCATAAAAGTATCTCCTTTATCAATGGGAAATGATTTCCGTAGACAATTGGTTTGGCTTCTTATCAACTGAAGGGTTTGCTTCAATTTTTAAACATGTTGCTAAAAAACTTCCATTACCTTCTCCACTAATGAGAATAAACCCAATGACCATGAACAGAGGATGAAGAGCCTGCAAAAACAACCACCACCCTTTTCAAATTAGCTTCTAGAAATGATCAATTAAGATATTATCTGGGCTTTGAGAGTAAATTAAGAGGAGTGAATAGAAACAGTGGAGAGGGTTCATACTGAATAAATGAGGCCTTGGTGTTCTTCGGGGGAAGAGTGAGGAAGGAAGCTGGACTTGAAGGAGAAAGCCCAGAAGATGACCAGAGCTGCAACTGCAAGCCCTGAGATTCTGGCAAAGAAGAGGAGTGGAACTAGTGAAGGTGTGACTGTCGCCATGGATTTGATACTTGCAGCTCCAACACTCTGAGAGCAAGAGTTTAGATCACCGACAGCTGAAGTCTAGATCTAGTTTGGTACGTAACCGATTCCCTTCCGAAGCATTATAATTTGAGCCTGCTCAGAAGGTCATCTAGCCCGTTGAAATTTGATCAAACGGTTATAAACAAGAAGACTTTCTAAAAATTATAATAATTGTAGTCGTTGGATCAAATTTCAACGGACCGGATAGCCTGCTCAGCAGGCTCACATTATATTGCTCCATAGGGGATTCGCGCTCCAATAATACTAGGCAATTTGCGTAAGGGATGTGACATACACACATCTCATTTTACTTCTTACGCATTATTATAATTTTCGATCATCAAACCAGATGAATTAAAAAATATTAACAAATATAAATTAATAAAGTTGTGTAAAAAATAAAATATAATGCGTAAATGGCACATCCTTTGCGTAAAGTTGCTTTCTTTATCGAATTCTTTATGCGGAAAACACAGATGTTTTCACTGAAAGACCGTCCCACTACATGTTCTTTTTAAGGCTTTTTCGTTTTTCTATGCAATTTCTGCTTTGAATAATGCTTGTATTCTCTCATGCGGAATTTCTTTGTTTCACATTCATTATTAAATGATGCAACAAGGAGGTTTCGCCGTGAAAAAAATACAAGCATTATCCTTTATGTTTTCATTTCGTGTCTCAAGTTATTCTATTTCGTCAAGTTGGTTGAAAAAAAATTTGATAATTTGACACTTACAAATTAGAGCCGTAACAAAGAAAAATGTCAAGTTTCAAACAAACTGAAAGTTCCAAATATGTCAAATTAACAATTTATAGACAAACTTGACGAAATAGAATAACCCGAGATACAAAATAAAAGCACATAGATTAAAATCACAGAGTTGCAAGATCTGTTTTTGTGAATTTAATAAATTACATTTGTGTATTTATTACACTATTATTTACAGATAAAAAATAGTTTCTTACAAATAAAGCAAGAAGCGTCTAACAAATTCTCTGTTTAGATTTTAAATTCTGGTTTCAACTTTAAATAGGATGCTTTGTGTTTTGTCACGTGCCTTGTGTTGTAATTTTGTGAGATTATAAAGTAATTAAGTTAATATGTGGATACCATGTGTCAGTTTTCTGTAAAGATTGAGTGTTTGCTAATGTGAGCACATGACGCATAACTTTTGAGGTGTGATATCTACACACATTTTTTTACTGTTTACATTTTTTTTTTTTGATCGTTGAATTGGACGTATCAAATAAGATAAAGATAAAAATTAATAAAGAGTGAATAAAAAGCACACATCTCTAAATTTTTTAAAGGCCCTGGATTTATGTAGAGCTGCTGCCCAGGGACTTTGTCCATTTCAATGGGATGTTAATTAAAAATTGGTAAACTACACAGTAACTCCTTAGGTTTGAAATTTATTATAACTCTATACAATATTTTTAAAACATTTCACTTTCATACCTCACGTACTATTTTATTTCAAAATAATATCTCCGTTACATTTTCCATCTATTAATCTGTTAAGTGCTAATGTGGCTGCCACATTTATGTCACGTGACAAAAAAAAAGTATTTTTAAAAATCAGAATCTTCTAAATTTAAATTAAAAAAATATAAAAAAAAGCTGGAGCCGCAACCCCCATCCACCCTCATCCCCCAACTTGCAACCCAAAAGAAGAGGGGCGGTTGAGGGGGATCCGGCTTCCGGGGGGTGGGTTATGGGATCTGGGTTTTGCGGCGGGGGGGGGGGGGGGGGGGGGTGGGGGGGAAGATGGGTTTATGGGATTTGGGGGCGAGGGTGGAACTAGCTTTTTTGGTTTTTTTTTTTTTTTTTTGTTGAATGTTCAAGGATGGGTGTTCAAGTACGGGGGAGGGGGGGATGGGGTGATGGGATTTGGATTTTCAAACCTTTTTTTTTTAATTTAGAAGACTCAGTTTTTTTTTAAATAAAAAAATAAAAAATTTGCCACGTGGCACACATTTGACAACCACGTTAGCACTTAACAGATTAATGGATGGAAAATGTAACGGAGGTATTATTTTGAAATAAAATATTATGTGAGGTATGAAAGTGAATTTTTTTAAAGATGTTGTATGTGGTTGTAATAGACCTCAAACCTGGGGAGTTACTGTGTAATTTACCCTTAAAATTTTAAGGGTAAAAGACAGTTTACTACTCTCATGTTTGGTGGTTTTCAACATTTAGTACATCAATTTTTTTTCATCCCAGAGTCATACCTAAAGTGTAAATTTTGGGATAGTCTCATACATCTGTTAGTCAAACTGTTAGTTCTCCCGTTAAGTGATGACGCGGCGCCCTGATTGGGCGTCATGTGTCATTAAAAATATTAAAATAAAAATAATATTATAAAAATAAAAATAAAAAACTGAAACTAGAAAAGAAAAGGAAAAAGAAGGAGAAGAAGGAGAAGGAAGAGGAGAGGAAGGAGAAGGAAGAAGAAGGAGTAGGAGAAGGAAGGAGAAGGAAGAAGAAGGAGAAGGAAGAATAAGGAGGAGGAAGAAAAAAAAATCTGGGATCTGGGTGGGAGGGGGGAAGAAAGGAGAAGGGAGGAGGAAGGAGGAGGAGGAAAAAAAGAAGAAGAGAGAAACCAGATCTGGGCGGGTGCGCAAGGGCGTGGGGAAGAAGGAGAAGGGAGGAGGAAGAAGAAGAAGGAGGAGGAAAAAAAACAGAGAGAAACTGAATCCAGAAGAAGACGAAGAAGAAGAAGAAGGAGAAGAAGGAGAGAGAAGAAGGAAAAAATATTTTAATATTTATTTTATTTTAATAATAATTTTTTAAATATTATTTTTATTTAAATAATTATTTAAATATTTTTAATGACACGTGGCGCCCAATCGGGGCGCCACGTCATCACTTAACGGGAGAAATAACAGTTTGACTAACGGATGTATGAGACTGTCCCAAAATTTACACTTTAGGTATGACTCTGGGATTAAAAAAAATTAATGTACTAAATGTTGAAAACCACTAAAGATTAGGGTAAAAAAATGAAATATGTCCAAATTTTAAATACACTTTCTTAATGTGGTTTTTTAATCATTTATTTATATGTGCTAGCTAGCTTGTCTATTGATGATATAAGAATATTCAGTGTATATATGGGGTGGGGGGTTTTAAGATCGAGTAAGATTCTTTTCGGATTTCCCTATCTGAAGCCAACAGATTCAAAGATTTGGACTTTTAAATCTTGCAGCCTTTATTGGCACTAAGACGCACGGTGTTCCTGATTTTTCAAAATAAGAAGGGATGGAGAAAATACCTCAAGTTGATGTTCTAGTACCAGGCAATATAGTGCTAAAGTAACTCATGTCATACTTTCAAAAAAAGCTCAAACGACCTTCAACAAATGGTATATGTACTCAAAACCGACACAGGTGAGTAGGAAGCCCATTTCACTGGCTCGCTCATTCCACATAAATCAAAAGTCTGGATCTGTCTTTCTCTTTGTTAACGATTTAGATCTCTAAGTCTTTAGACGATCCAAAGAGAATCTGGACTCACAAATATTAACAAAAAATTAAGTAGGAATCTACATGGCCTATAAAATTGCCAAGTGGAGCATTGGCAGAAGTGAAATGCCTGCGACCAGAAAAGTTTGAAATGTAACGCTGGACGGCCGGCTTGATTACATCCTAGTATGCAGACGTAAAGGCTTGTATTATTTGAAGCAGAAAAAAGAGGAGAATTTGTCAACTTGTGTGTAGGTTAAGCACTTTGCTTTGTCCATAACGTTATGGAAACGAAATGAGGCATTAGAATACTCACTCGTACGGGTATACCAAGGCTTTCAGAGATTCCAACGATGGAATGGCAAATCGCAAATTAGATCAAGGTAACTCGAAAGCTCTTTCTGAGATGGCAAACAAAGATTTGTTAGTCCGCTAGCTATTGCATAAGAAAGATCAAGTACTGTATTAGGCATTTTATGCGAAGTCATCTTACTTGTATGCGAATCTATATCCGATACATATTACAACAGTGATTAAAAGTATGTTTGAGATTGCTTCTAAAATGGGCTAAAATTACTTTCAAACAGTTAAAAACGCTTCTGAATTTGGATGAAAAAACTTTAAAGTGTTTCTGAGTTATAAAAGCGCTTTCTAAGTGATTTTTAGGAAGCACTTGGAGTTTTATTAAAATTTGTGGCACAAACAGTCCCAAACCAACCCTAACTCGTTAAATTGATGAAGTGTGACACGGCCGAAGTATTTTCCATTGTACAATCAATTTAGATTATACAGCTTGTCCTTACTTTGTGCAGTCTCAATATGCCTTGCTAGGTGCCCTATACAGTATTTTTCTGTATATTGTAATGTGTATGGTGGCGACTGACTTAGTAATTATCATACATTTTTTAAAACTTCTGTCCCAAATTTGAGGTACCCCCGCAAACATAACCAATAAAAAAAAAGAATTATTGCGTCGTATTACAACATATAACAAGCAAAATGACATACAAAGCGTCTGAAATCAGCCGGTGAGAACCATATCCCCACCACTATATATACCCCTTCGAATCTAAACATAAACACGTCCACAAACAAATAGCAAGTTAGAGAGAGAGAGATAGATTATGGAGCCCTTCACCAAAGACTTCAAAGTAGGAGAGTGCGAAGGCCAGAAGGTGGTGGATGGTGAGACCATGCCACTGGTGCTGCAGCCTCCAGCACCTGAAAACAACGATGTGGAGTCACTTGTTTTGGCTCTTCAGAAGAACAAGGACTGGTTTGATCAGATTCTTCTCAAGAACAGCGCTATCCTTCTCCGAGGTTTCAATGTGCAGAACGCTGAGGAGTTCAACGACATCATAGAAACCTGCGGTTGGGATGATATTCGCTATGTAGGACCGGCGCCAAGAACTCATGTGCATAAGCGAGTTTGGACTGCAAATGAAGGACCTCTCTCAGAGTTCATATACTATCACCATGAGATGGTCTTGGTAAGTGCATATATATACGATCACCATGAAAAATCTCATCATTTCTAGAGACAGGTTGTAAAAAATATTGGAGGAGCCTCCTGGCAGTTTAATTTCTGTTTTCTTGGGTGACAAGGCTCGGCCTAGAATGGTTGTTTCTTGTAACCGAAAAACAAAAGAACGCGTTGTTGCAGTTTTGTTGCATTAGGATCGGAGACAAAGTATCGAATTCATAGCTTCACGTTTTCTGCAAACATATACTGTGTCAGTTGCTTCCCTCCCCTGCACCAAAGCACAGAGAGATTAATAAGTTAATTAACTCTCATATATCTTGATCTAAACAAATATTTTTTACTTTATTTTTTAAGCCTAGTCAAAACATGGACTCGTTCCAACCTCAGTATGTTTCCTGCAAACATGTACCGATGACTCTTGTATCGGAAACTAAAATTCGAAGAGTTGACTCTCTATATACTAATTAATTAACCCTAATTGACTGTGTAACTAATTAATTAACCTGCAGATTAAGGAATATCCCAGTAACTAATTAATTAACCTGCAGATTAAGGAATATCCCAAAAAGGTCATCCTATTCTGTGAGATACCTCCACCAGAAGGCGGACAGACCCCATTTGTTCCGAGCTTCCGAGTGACGGAGAGGATGCTGGAGGAGTTCCCGGACGCCGTGGAAGAATTGGATGCAAGTGGCTTGAAATACACCTTCACAGCACCAAGTAAGAACAGCACAGGTTCTATGAGGGGCAGGGGTTGGGAGGATACTTTTGCCGCATCAGACCGTGCAGAAGCTGAAAAAAAGTAATACATACATATTTTAGTCCATTATATAATGGGTCGACATCATTGCCACCAGCTAATATGGACAATGTTTGTTTACTTGTGGCAGGGCTAATGCTTTAGGCATGGACGTCGAGTGGCTAGCAGATGGGGGAATCAAGACGATATTAGGACCGAGGTCGCTGACGAAGGTGTTTGAAGGAAGAAAAGGGAGGAGAATGTGGTTCAACACGATGGTAGGCATGCATGGGAAGGAGAACAGCTCCGCCCTGATGGCGGACGGGACCGAGATTCCGGCAGAGCTGGTGAACAGATGTGAGCAGATAATCGAAGAAGAAAGCATCCAGTTTAAGTGGGAGAAGGGTGATGTTCTCTTCCTTGATAACCTGGCTTTGCTCCATGGAAGAAGGCCTTCTCTTGCTCCCAGAAGAGTCTTGGTTGCCACATGCAAGTAGAAAAGCCATCGAACTCATGATATGATTACCACAATATCTTCCACTTTCATAAAGTTGTATGCAACTATGCATACTATGCATTTACAAATAAGCTACTCGATATCGGAGTCATTAAAGTACGTATATGTAATAAGATCTCAATTTGTGATTTCAAATTCAATTTGGTGAACTTGAAATTTGAAAGGCATATAGTGAATATGATATGCAAATTGGGAAAGAAATAAACACTTAAATTGTGTGTGCATTCTCTATATCATATCTTAAGCTTCTGTTTTAATGAGAACATGTGGAAATGTCTCATTTTCATAGCACATAACCCGATTTAAAACTCACAAGCTTACGGCGCGAGACGTAAGTATAAAACTTGGGAGATATTTTTTATTGGATGACCATTCGACATTACGAGAGAGAGAAACCTATAATTATATACGTGCACATATACAATCAGTAAATTTAAAAATAGATAAAGAGGGAAGAATTCCGTGAAATTAAAATTTGTATATAAATTGGACGAAAATAATTACAAGAGATGAATCTACAATTGCCTTCTTCTTCTCCTTCTCTTTCAAACTTAGTTTTTTCTTTTTTTTTTCTTTTTTTTGGTGAATCTGGGTGAAAACACCCTAGACTAATTAATACATACCATTAATAACAATAGATCGGTCATAGGGGCGCCAACAAGATCATCCATTAGATGTTGAATAAGTTATTGGAGAGGAAATTGAAAGGAATACAACCCAAGGTCCAAATTGTAGCTCTATTTGGCTAGTTGATCTGCAACGTTGTTCACTTCCATGAAATTATACTTTAGCTCACAATGCTCAATTGTTCTCATTCAGATCCTTGCAACTCTTCAAAAGGGTAGCAAGGGGGTGAAAAGTATCTTGCACATAGTAGTTCAACAATAATGGAAGAGTATATCTCGATAATTAACTTAGATATGTCTTTTTCAATAGCAATATGAAGTCCGAAATACAAACTCCAAACTTCAGCTTCTATAATCTGGCCTTGCCCTAAATTAATAGACAGCTTATTCTCTTTCTCTTTGGCAGTCAGCGTCTCACTTGCCCATTTTTCCGATATCATCTTCAGAGTCTGCACCTCTGGGTCGATCAGCCTTCTTCCTTGCCAGCCATTGCAAATATGTAATCCAAGTCTCTGGTGGCGGTATAAGATGATGGTGCTTTCGGAATATTGTAGTTCAATAATTCCTTGAAGTCTGGCGTCAGCGATGGTGCTTTCGAAATTTCTTCAATAACTCTTGCATCTTGGCGAACTCGGTTCCCTAACCCTAAACCCTAGGGCATTCCCTATTTTATTAGGTTTCTACCACCAGTTTTCAGGACGGAAGCTGTGTCTTACCCTATTTTAATTAGATTTCTTGAAGACTTATTTAGGTTTTCTAAAGGAATCTGTGTCTAAAAGAATGTTGCTTATAATGGACGAGCCCTTGTAGTAGAAACCTTAAATTCAATTAATTTTTTTTTACGATTTTATGTGATAATTTGAGCAGGTGAAAATTTTTCAAATAATTTAACATTACATTGTTGTAAAATATTTTTACAAATATTTCAACACAAAATAAAAAATAAATAAATTCATACGTCATTTTTTTTTTTCTTCACAAAAAACGTAACTAGAATGGCTTCGTTATTGTCATAACTTATGGCGTGGTCAATTATTTTTTATATTGAGATAGGATTTCAACTGTTTACAATCATTAGATTAAATTTTCCTATCTCAATCTCTCCTCCATTAGATTGTATATTTAGTGTTATCCTTTCACTATAAAAGTGAGGTGTCTTTGTATGTCATACTAATATCATGCTCAATTATTTCTTATCAATATAAGATTTCAACTCTTACCCTTGGATTAAATTTTCTTATCTCAATCGCGTCCGTCGAATTGTTATCTCCTTTTCAAGTCTTCCACCATAAGACTCCATCGCGTTCCCATTCAACCTATTTCCGGGAATTGGGTTTGATAATCTGCCGAGAGAGAGGTCATTGATAGTTGAGTGGTCGCCTGCAAGGCCGACACCGGTGCAGGAGGAGGGGTGCGACTTCAGTCGAATGCCAAAAGGGTCGTCAGTTCAGACCCCCGACCGCCAACGGGTGCCATGAATCAATCAACGAGAAGAAATTAAACAGAAAATTTCTTTCACTAGAGTCGGTGCTTCTTGATTTGGTCAATAAAAAGTAATGTCAAGTCAGGTTGAAGAAACACATACAGACCGACCGGCAATTTGATACTGAAAAAAAAAATGCATTTACTTCTACTTAATTCTCTGGACAAGCATAAATAAAGAAAAAAACACGACACCAGCATGGCCCTAAATCTCTTCGCTGTTCTGAAGGGCAAGATGAGGATTTGAATGTTTACCAATACTAACTCTCATAGGCAGCACGAGTGGGCATGGCCCGGCCACGGCCCCTTGGGACATAGCCGCCACCACCTCCATAACCCCTTCCATAGTAGCCACCACGACCACGGCCACCACGCCCAGGACCACGACCGCCTCTTCCACCCCGGTATCTTGAAAAAGCGCCAAAAGTCTGCACCCCCAAGACAAGCAACCGCATTAATAAAAAAAACTCCAATAACTAAGATGACAAAAACAAAAAGGTGATTACCTCCGTATCTATCTTTATTTGCTCAGAGTATCTTGTCCTTCCATTCTGGTCATGACTCGTAGAATTGCACGAGATGGTATCAAAGAAGTCATCCTTATTGTAGACGGGCTGTGGCAGTGGCACAAAACCAAAATTAAACAAACTCAGATAACAGAAGTAATACAAGGATTATTACTTGCATTAGAACTCATCTAGCTAGAATGATAAAGATAGCCAATGCCACCTTGACTTCAACCTTCGATAACTCAGCCTCGTCTTCATCTTCAATGTCATCTTCATCGGTGTCATTTCCATCACCCTCTTTGTGAGGTTTGTTACTCTTACCAAGATGACCCCAAACCTCATCCTTGTTGAACTTCTCATTCATTGCCATGAAATCAAATTCTTCAGTGAATTTTGTTATGGGACGTGAACTCTGCACACCAACATGTTATTTAATTGGAAATGT
Organism: Crataegus laevigata; assembly: GCA_963580275.1. Lineage (NCBI taxonomy): Eukaryota > Viridiplantae > Streptophyta > Magnoliopsida > Rosales > Rosaceae > Crataegus > Crataegus laevigata. Next base: position 3,275,988 of record OY756940.1, read on the forward strand.
CAGTGATGCCGAAAATGCAACAACTTAATTCAAGAGAGTAAATTAAATCTGATCAGGGGGATCTTGTCTGTAGATAGTTTGGGATTTATCATATAACTTTCTATAGATTAGAAGTAGTCAAGAGAAACAAACACTTCTTCTGACTAAACACTTCCAATCAAGAAATTTCAATTTTAGTTCGCATTAAACAAACCATTGATATCCAACAAAATTCAAATTGTGGGGGGTAAAGGCTTCCTTACCCCAGTCCCTTGACCTCTTTCACGTCCCCTATATGTATAACCCTGGCGATTTTGATTTTGGTATGGAGCTCCATTTGGCTGAGAACGCACATAGTCCTATTTATGGAAAGAGGGAGAAGCCAACGTCAGACCTCCTTGCAATCGAACCACACAACACATAATAAATTTAAAAAAAGAAACTTGAAGTCCTAAACCCTGACCACTAGACTAAACCGAGGTTGGTGGAATAAGAGAAACCACCAATCCACAACAATTCAGTCATTTAAAAGGCTGGATCAAATTCAGGCTGACACCAGACATATGCAAATAAATCTAACAAAAAGAAATTCAAACAAAGAGCCTGCCCGACAATTCAGATTTTCATGGGGGTGAACACCCACACCATCTAATCCTGAATAATAGCAACTCAATCTAATAAGCATGTTGATAACTAAGTTGAAAATCACCCCATTGAATCACAATCCACTTTTTTTTGTTGCACCCAGCCCACATATACAAGGAGTCACAAAAACTAACTAGTCCAGAGGCATGCAAAAGTCTGTGTGCGCGCGTGCGCATGAGCCTGTAACACATGCATGTATGACAAAACAACCTTTTGACCAGCCTGTGCAGGTTGTTGAGGAAGTGGCAATATTGGTGGCTGAGGTTCTGCTGAAACTGGAACCGATGGTTCTGATGAGCTTGATGATGAAACTTGTACAACCTCCACATCCTTGTGAGCTGTTTGCAAAGATTGAGACGAAGAGACTGTAGCAGATCCCGACTGCAAAAGATGGCCTGGGGTTACCAAAGACGGCACTAGTGTTTCCATGCGCAAATAATTGGCTGTCCCAGCAACAGAGGAAGTCGTTTGAGATACGCTTGGATAAGGCAAGGTTGGACCAGAAATTGCATGAGGCTTGTTAGAGATTGGTGGCACAACACTTATATCTGGGCTTGAAGTAGCCAGAGAAGATAGTGGTGGCAAGCTTGCACTAAGCATGGCTGCTGAAGGTGCAGATGGGGCAGAACTAGGTGCCTTGTTAGGCATTGAGCTTGGAAGAGTTTCAAGAGATAATGTTGTAGAAGGCACTGGAGGCAGAGTTGTTGGCAATGTTGACGGGGATAAAGAAGTAGCAGTCAAACTAGAGGAACTAATACTAGCAGCAGGAAGCAAAGGTGGTGGAACTTCAGGCAAGTTTGAAGCTCCAGTAGGTAAGGAGGGAGTAAAATTGGGGTACTGCAGTGGCTGCTGCAGTGAAGAAGGCATTGACAGCCCAGGTGGTGGTCGAAGCAATGACTGCTGGGGTAAATGAGGTAGCCCATTTGGAGGGCCATAGTATCCTTGCCAATACATTGGCATACCACCATTTGCACTTGGAGGAGGCGGCGTACTACCCCATGATGCTAAATTGCCTCCAGGTTGATATAAAGGCAAACTACCTTGGAAATTTGGACCAGGGAGTCCCATCTGTGGAGCATGGGAATTAATATCCGTCAAAGATTCACTAGCTGGAGCAGGCAAGCTCGATGTTGAAGGTGCTGGGCGGGAATAGTGAGACTGCAAGAGAGAGAGAGAGAGAGAGAGAGAGAGAGAGAGAGAGAGAGAGAGAGAGAGAGAGAGAATAAATTAGCACAGGTTCGCTAGATGCATCCAAAAGTTAAAATTCCTTCTCTTACCTGGATAATAGCTGGATCATTGTTTATAGGTGGTGTAGGCTGAACAAGTGGAGAAGACTTAACCTGTAAATCCTGAAAACAAAGATAATAATGAAAGACTTAGGGTCTGGATATTTACATGAAAATATAACCAGAAGTGTATCTAGGCTACATAGTTCAAAACTGGTCACCCCATTAAAGTTACATTTTCATCAAATATCATTATTATCATATACTTCAGTTGCCATATTTGAGCTTCAATTTTAGCATCAGAGAGTCAGAGTCGTCAACACCAATTGCAACATTACAGGTTCTATTTTTACTATTACTAAACAACCAAAGTCCGTGCTACAATTGAAAAATAAATAAATAAACCATCGCTGATTAATTTAAACTCATAAAGTCGGCACATTTTAGGGCTTTGACATTTTTTAGACTACAAGACAAAAATATAGAACACTCATTGTGAAGTCCGATCTGAGGCATCTCAGTACCAACCTTGATGTCACTCCCGCGAAATAAAATATACTCATAAACTTTGTCTCCCGGTGGGATTTGTGGTCCATCCTTCTTTCTTCCTTCTGTTCCAAAAGATCGCACTGCCATGTAAAAAGTAACAAATTAGCATCAATACATCTATCCATATCTCAACAATAGCGCTTGATGATACAATATATGTACATATATTATCCATGTCACATAAACTATTCACACAACTCTTCTGTAACCCTTTGAAGCAATTGTTGGGTCATAAAGCAAAGGGAAACAATTTCATAAAGAAAATCATGTAACCCTTCCACATACAGAAAAGATAAACCATTTAGAATCAAATTTTGTACTTTTCTACAGAAATCCCAAAGCTTGATTGTGCAATATGTACATAGAACCGCATTGAGCCACATCAATTCATCGCTATATCACACTTTCAAACTCAATTCCAAGAACAAGCTAATTCCTAAATCTCATACTTTACATACTCACACGCATACATGTCTTCGCAATTCACAATTGAATAAAATTTCAAAAATTCATATTCCTATATCAAGAATAATTAAACCAAAATGCCAATCGAGACGACTGAACTAACAAATCAATTTGATTTAATCAAATGGTACATACAGAAAAATGAAAGGTTCCATGAAAAACAAAAACCATTTGTTCCTTGCGAAATATAGAAAAGATAAACCATTTAGAATCTCAAAATTCTACATTTCCGAAGAAGTCACAAAATTTTGAAATAAAATACAAAGAAGCACATTGAGCCACTGACAGTCAGATTCAATAGCAAATTCACAGTAGCCGAAAATTTAAAAAATCTGAAATCATTAATAATTAAACCCTAAAAATGCCAATCTAGACGAATTAACTAGTGATAAACTAAAATTAAATTAAACAAATTGACCTAGATAACAAGACCTAAACGGAATCCAGACAACAATAATCAAAATTAAAAATCGAGAGAGTGAAACGGTACCATTTCTGAGTCCAATACTGGACTCTTCAGTGTTGATGTTATAAAGCACGCCTTCATATCTGATCTCACTCTTGGAAGTCAAACTAATCAAGCTCCCTATGTACGAATCGGCCGCCGAGCTCGATCTCGCAGCAGTCTCCGTAGCCATGGCCTCCGATTTCGAAACCCTAGCGCATACAGATTACAGAGTGAGAGGGAGGGGAGAGAGAGAGAGTAGGGTTTTGGTTTTGGGGGTGCCTTTGAGATTATCGGGTTCTTACTGTTCGTGGGAGAGAGAGAGACACCTGCCTGCCTATTTAAGCCCTGTGATTTTTTGCGTTTTTGGTAATTTGACGATTTTGACGATCTGGCCAATGAGGATTTGACACGCGGGTGGTTTGGGACTTGTTGGTCTTTTTGGTTGGAAACTGAGGAGAAGTCAGTCTATTGACGAAAATGTCCATAAACTATGACTATGGTCTGTTCGACGAAGGCACACTGTCTACGCTCTTATTTTGTGCGGTCACAGTTAAGTCACGTCAACATTTTATATTAATCGTGACCATGCAAATATGAGGGCATAGGGATGATAGCATACCAGGAAGGCGGACAATCTGCCTCCTTGTTCGGCATGCATAGTTGTACATTATCTTTGCCGGTGAGTCTGCCAATTAGATGCTTGAAATTTTTCAGCATACTCAAATACGATATAAAACACTACATGAAAAATCTCTTCTAAAACACTAGCAGAGAATTTATGTACTTTGGGATTGTTTCGATTCCAACCACTTCTTCATTCTAACAAACTAATTATTTTATTTAATGACAATGAGTAATTGGCTAATTTATTGAATTTAATTGTAAATAGGATTTTGAAAATAAAGCAAGACTAGGTAGTTTAGATTAAACATGTTCTTAAACAAATCTAATTGTGCATAATAGCGAATCAATTTCTCTATCGAACGACAATGTCAATTTTCATCAAATTCATTCAGATTAGTGTAGAACTTAGTTTAGAAAAATTTATAGAATTTCAAAGGAAGAGTTATAGACAAAAATATTGTATCAAGGAATCAACCAAAAAATAAACAATAGAATTTACGCTGATTTGTGTATATATTATCGTTTGATAAAAAATTACAAACTAATATTAATTTTTTTGTCAATATTCAACTTAAAAGGATTTTTCTCGGATTTTTTTTTTGAGAATCCTAATAATCTCGTGATCGTGAACATTCATCATATATCATGCGATAAAAAATTATTTTAAAATTTAAAATTAAAGATAAATAATATTTAATAAAAACTGAATGGACTATATATCAATAAACGATCACAATCGCGGGATAGCAACTAACAGACAAATCGGGACATCAACACTGTGATGACACAAGTACCCTTAAATTTCATGGGCGCCGTCACCAATTAGTAGGGTCAGCTGAGGGTAAAATCGCGATAAAAAACCGTAAGCCGAAATCAAAACAGGGAAGGGGAGAGCATTCTTCACTAATTTCCGTTGCGATCGCAGAGTCGAAGGCACTGAGAAAAATCCAAATTCCAATAGCCGTTGTACGGATATTCGAATTAGGGTTTTCAAGAATTCGCCCAATTTAATTTCTTGTATTGCTACTCATTGTTAGACGGAATTAGGGTTTCGTCTTGGCGGATGATGTTCACGCCACAAAGGAAGGCGTCGACGGCGGCTCTGTCGCTGACGCCGAGGAGCGGCGGCGTCGTTTCGAACCCTAGGAATACTGGGAAGGGTAAAGCAGTGGCGCTTGTCGATGGTCCACCTCCGCCATTGGGCTCGCTGAGTGAGAACGGGCCTTATACGACTGCGGGATTAGATACCGGTGATATGGACGACTGGAGAGCGTTCAAAGAGGCTGGCTTCCTCGATGAGGCGTCTATGGAGCGCAAGGACCGCCAAGCGCTCGCCGAGAAGGTCTCTAAGCTTCAAACAGAGGTTAGCCACTTGATTTTTGGTTTATCGAATCAGATTAAAAGAACCGTTATTAATATCTTGTGCAACATTTGTACACAACACAAATTTGTAATATTCTGAATATTAACGATATATTTGTTGTTGGGCAGCTTTTTGACTATCAGTATAATATGGGGCTTCTCCTGATTGAGAAGAAAGAGTGGGCATCGAAGAACGAAGAAATGAGTCAAGCATTGGCGGAAACCCAGGAGATTCTTAAACGCGAACAATCTGCACACTTAATTGCAATATCTGAGGTTGAGAAGCGGGAGGAGAATTTACGGAGAGTATTAGTTGCTGAGAAGCAGTGTGTAGCTCAGGTATACTAGCTTTGTTGTTTGTCAATTTGTGTAATGAAATTTTGTTTGTCCAATGTGTATTAATTTTTTGTCACTGCAGCTGGAAAAGGCTTTGTGTGAAATGCACGAGGAGCATGCCCAAATAAAGCGCGATTCTGAAGCAAAGATGGCTGATGCAAATTCATTAGTTGTGGGAATTGAAGAGAAGTCTTTGGAGACAGATGCAAAGTTGTGTGCTGCCGAGGCCAAGCGTGCTGAGGTCAACAGAAAGAGTTCAGAGTTGGAGATGAGATTGGGGGAGGTGGAGGCACGTGAAAGTGTGCTTCGAAGAGAGAAGCTTTCCTTAAGTACAGAGTATGTTTTTACGACCATGACACTTTGCATTTAGGATATGCAGGATCCTAATATATATAGTTGCTCTGTTCTTTGCTGAATTCGAGACATCTTCCATTTATGATGTAGTCTGTGTTTATATTCTGGAGCATTTGGCTTTTAAATTTAATTTGGCTTGTTCTTAATTTTGTTAGGCAAGAGGTACACAAGACAACATTTTACAAACAAAGGGAAGAATTGAAAGAATGGGAGAGGAAGCTACAAGAAGGGGAAGAGAGGTTATGCAAGCTTCGGAGAATTTTGAATGAGAAAGAGGAGAAGTCAAATCAAAATGAAATGATTATGAAGCAAAAAGAGAAGGACATTGAAGAAGGGCAAAGGAAGATTGAAGCTTCGAACACTATGTTGAAAGAAAAGGAAGCGGATGTGAATAAACGGCTAGATGACTTAGTATCAAAGGAAAAGGTGTCTCTCGTATAGATGAGTTTTTTTTCTTTCAGAATTGTATATTTGCAGCTTTGTTCATTTGACTGATGTCAATTTGGTTGCAGGAAGCTAATTCTTTGAGGAACATATTAGAGTTGAAGGAGAGGGAATTACATGAATTTGAGCAAAAACTAAGTTTGAGAGAAAATGTGAGTCCTAACTCTGAAACTCCTGATATTTATTTTTTTTGTTACTTATGACTCATAAAATTATATCTTCTGTTTTTCAAAGGGTTATATATTTGTTTTCTAAATGGGTACATTCATGTAAAACGTATTGAATGAATGCAATGTAAATGGGCTACATTTATGAGACCTGATGCCACTTGTCAAAAAAAAAATCTGTTTAGAATGGCTTGAATGTTTATTTTCATACAATTTGTCTAGAAATCTGATATGGTCTCTCACAGGTGGAGATTCAAGAGGTGCTTGACAAGCACAGATCTGTTCTAAATACGAAAATGCAGGAGTTTGAGTTGGAAATGGAAGAAAGGAGGGAGTCTCTGAACAAGGAACTAAGGATCAAGGTTGACGGGGTGGAACAAAAGGAGCTGGAAATCAGCCACAGGGAAGAAAAGTTGTTGAAGAGGGAACAAGCGCTGCATGAGAAAGCAGAGAGGTTGAATGAGAAAAATAAGGAACTTGAAACAAAGCTGAAAACTTTGAAGGAGAACAAGAAAACCATCAAAGTTGATGAGAAAACTTTAGAGGTGGAAAGGCAACAACTACTTGCTGATATAAAGTGTCTTCAGAATCTTAGAGATGAAATTCAGAAGATAAAGGATGAAAACCTTCAACTGGAGCTCCATATTCGTGAAGAGAGAGAGAAGCAGGTAATTACTCAGGAAGAGAGGTCAGAGCACCTCCGTTTGCAGTCGGAATTGCAGCAGGAAATAAAGACTTACAGACTTCGAAATGAGTTGCTCTTGAAGGAAGCTGAAGATTTAAAGCAGCAGAGGGAAAAGTTTGAGGAAGAGTGGGAGGATTTGGATGAGAGAAAAGCTGAAATTAGCAGAGATCTGAAGAAAATTGTTGAAGAGAAAGAAAAATTAGAAAAATTACAAGGCATGGAGGAAGAAAGGCTGAAAAAGGAGAAAGATGCAATGCAAAATTACATAGAGAGGGAGCGGGACAGTCTCAAGCTTGAGAAAGAATCATTTGCGTCTGAGATGAGGAATGAGCAGTTAGCGTTAGCTGAAAAGGCCCAATTTGAGCATAGTCAAATGGTTCAAGATTTTGAGTCACAGAAGAGGGATCTTGAGGCTGATATGCAGAATAGGGAGCAGGAAATTAAGAAACGCCTGCAGGAAATGGAGAGAGCATTTGAGGAGGAGAAGGATAGAGAACATGCTAAAATTAATTACTTGAAGGGAGTCACTGATGAGCAAAGGGAAGAATTAAGATCTGAAAGGCATAGAATGGAAAAGGAAAGGGAAGAACTTGCTCAGAACAAGAAGCAACAAGAAGTTAACCAACTTGAAATGCGCAAAGACATTGGTCAGCTTGCTATGCTTAGCAAGAAGATCAAGCAGCAGCGGGAACAGCTTATTGAGGAAAGACGACACTTCCTTTCTTTTGTTGAGAAGCTTAAAAGTTGTGAGGACTGTGGAGAAATGACAAGGGAATTTGTACTTTCTGATCTCCAAGTACCGGGAATGTACCCAGTTGAGGCTGTTTCTCTGCCAAGGCTCAATGATGAACTTTTAAAGAGCTCTTCGGCTGATTTAGGTGTTCCTGATTTGGAATACACAGAATCAGGATGGGGAACGTCTTTGCTGCGCAAATGCAAGGCAATGGTTTCTAAAGTATCTCCAATAAAAAAAATGGAGTATATTACTGATGCAGGGTCCTCGGATTTGCCCCCACTATCCGCTATTCAGGTTAATGTTGAAGATAAAAGAATCGAATCTAATACACTTATCAATGAGGGAGAAAGAGGGCACATCGGTCATGAAGATGAGCCTGGGCCATCTTTTAGGATGGTTAATGACTCTAGTGCTCAACCACTACCATCTGATAACACCACCAAGGAAGTGGATGATGGGTGTGCTCCATCAATTGATGATCATAGCTTCATTGACAGTAAGGTTAAAGATGTTCCAGATGATTCCGGGCAATCTGAGATAAAGAGTGGTCGGCAACAACCGGCTAGGGGACGCAAGTCCAGACTTTCTGGGACACGCACAATGAAGGCAACAGTTGAAGAGGCAAAGAAATTTCTCGGAAATACTCCAGAAGAACCATCGAATGCAAGTATGCTGCCTAATGATAGTAGTTACAATTATGAAGAAATTCAGGGAGCTTCCAGTTTTGCTGAGAAAGCAAATAGTAGCATTGGGAGAAAACGAAGGCGTGCTCCGAGCTCTAGGATTACTGAAAGTGAGCAAGATGATTGTGACAGTGAAGGACGTTCAGGCAGTGTCACAACAGCTGTTGGGCGCAGGAAGAGGCGACAATCCATTGCTTCTTCGGTGCAAACACCTGGAGAGCAGCGATATAACCTCAGACATCGCAAGACGTAAGTTGCTTAATGTGTGTGAAATTATATGGCACGGTGACGGCTAAATGTGGAAGTAAATAATAAATTAGTGTTTGCAGTTTCTGTGGCGTGATCATAATATTATGGCCAACTTGGGTCAAGGTTGTATATCCACATAGACTTGTTGTCAGTCTCTCATTCTTCGTGCATTGTTGCATTTGTTTCCAATCAACTTCAGGTTTAACGACAATTGGATATCAACATGGTTGAACGCTGGATATATCTTTTTGCTTTGAGTGGTTATGTTTATATAAAATTGTTGGGCTTTTTTCGTTCCCTTATCAATTTTAGTTTGAGAATATTGATATTTTGATGGATACACTGAGTACGGATTTGAATGTCAAACTTCTGGTAAATCTTATCACTGTAGTCTATTTGATTCTTTTCCTTCTTGGGTTACAAAGAACCGTTCTTTGACCCATTTCTGTTCCTGCTATGGAATAATAGCTGAGCACTTCAATTGTCCAGGTCCTTTCAGTTAATGCATGAAATAGAATGTTTGTTAGATCCCAGAATAATCTATCCAATAGTCTTCACTAGGTGCACGTTCTGTTGTCCAGACAAATATTTTCCTAACCAGCTTCGGGTTAGTCCTGGAGTGACAATTTGACTGACCGTTATTCTGAAATTATTGTTCCTTGATTGGGGAAAATCATTTGGAAGTTCCATCTAAAAAGAGAAATTTTTAGTTCAGTTATTTGTTACTATATTGGTATGGAGAATACATTTGGTTCTTTCTGATAGTTTGGGAATATATATAATCGTAGAATTTTTTTTAAGGAAGATGGTAAACAGGGATAAACTTATACAGCTAATCATTGAACTACCGAAGTATCTGTATGTGGAAGACATGAATTTTTACGGTTTTACATGTGACCTCATCTGTCATAAACTGTCCAAATCAAGGGATCTTGCATGATGTGTCAAGTGTGGGCATTTTCTATGCTGTACCATAGTGAGGAAGTGTGTGGTTTTTCTAAATTTATCTATGAATGTTGATCAGTGCAGGATCAGTCACAGCAGCACCAGCCGCGGCTGACCTGAAGAAGAGAAGCAAGGAAGAAACTGGAGGTGGTGGTGTAGAACCAATTCCTGAATCTGTTTCTGTGTCATCGTTGGGGACGGCTGGTGAGAATGGGCAAACTACACAGTTGATGCAGGTCACTACGTTAAAAGGTGCGGAATTCTCACAGGAGCGGGTTGTGAGGGTAATGTCCCCCTTACCTTTTACAGCGTCTTGTACTTTGTGACGGTTATATCTGAAACGTCTAAAACTATGTGATTAAGGTCTGTTAACCTCTGTTTCTTGTACTGCAGTTTAGAACACCAACAGCCACCGTTGATGACAATGCTGAAGCCGATGCAGCCAAAGCAGTTGAAAATACAGATGTGAGCATGGAAGATATTGGTTCACCAGAATCTGATGGCGGCAACAATACAAATGGCGAGAGCGACGATGACTATGATGACGAGCACATTGAAGAGCGTCCTGGCGAGAAGTCAATAGGAAAAAAGATCTGGACTTTCTTAACGACGTGATGGCGAAAACCAGTTTCTAATTACCATTTTACCGAAAACTTTGTAAAGACTAGCTTCAGTTTGTGTGATTTCTTAGCTGCTTTTTGTTTCCTCATTTTCGTTGTAATTCCAATGTTGAATTGGCGATTTCTTCGGCCTTTACAAGTCTTTTTAGTTTTTGCTCTTCTTTTGGACGGGTGGAAACACGGCTGAAGATATTATTACCAGCTTGTAATGGGTTTACTGCTAAGTAGTGTCTCGAATCTCGATTCAATAATATAATGTCATGTGTTGCAACCCTCAGACGATTATAACATCTTTCCATCCCTCTACCAACACAAACTAAGAAAAAAAAACTGTTTAATTATTTTAATAATTACAATCCTCAAATAAATACCAATAAAGAAAGTCTCTAACTATTAATTATGGAGTCTAATTTAATGGGATTAGTGAAAACAAACATGAAAGATGAAACTACAAATTAAAGACCCATATCTCTCTACTCTTCACGTTTACCTACAAAAGCTAGCGCAGAAAAGGACTTGTCATCCTATTTTACTAGGCCTGCCCAGAAAACAATTAAGTAGAGTTTGGGCTATGCCTTCTGATAGCCCTCCATTTCCCTCCCTCCCTCCCTCCCTCCCTCCCTCCCTATATCCCCAATCTGGTCCTCTTCCTCCCTCCTCTCCCCTTAAAAACTCCAAAAGTGCTTTTATTTTATGACTTTTTAGCTATAATGATCATGAGATCAATATAACTTAGTCATTGAGATTTGAAATCTATAAAAGTGATATTGAGTTTGTCCACCATCAATCGTTTTAGTTCTTGAAAAATTTCTGTTAAATCAGAATAAAATGACAAAAATATCCTCAATTTTTGTCAAAATCATATTGTCCATTGTTTAATAGATTGAGGGTATTTTTGTCATTTGGTCATTATTTAATAGAAAATTTTCACAAAATGATTGATGGTGGATAGAACCACTTCTATAGGTTTCAAATCTCAGATATCAAAGTAAGGAGTTATGCTAATGCCATTTTAGCTAAAATGACCCTTTATTTAATTTTTCCACAGCTGCTTGTGCTTCTTCTTAACCATTATTTCCTTCATATTCCTCTTCTACTAAAATACAAACTTGTCCATACAAATTGATTTCATATAACTGAAAGTCAAATTATTTTCTATTTTGGTATGGAAGTAGTGAGTAAGCAGTACAATTATGTTGATGTGCTTGTCAACATTCCAATGAGAGGTATATGTTTAGGAAAAAATTATATGCCACCTTTTATAATGGTATTTTAATCCAATCAATTATACTAGAACGTTAAAAGTATGCCAATATCTATTTAGTTTGGAATACTGGAATACCATCAAAGTTTTGGTTTTTCTCACATTTTACTGTATAAACTATAATTACATCTTTCAAACAAAAGTGAGCCTTGGCGCAACGTAAAAGTTGCTTTTTACTAACCAAAAAGTCACGGGTTTGAGTATTTGAAAAAGCCTCTTTACAAAACAAAAGTAAAACTACGTACGATAGACGTTCCTTCTCCAACTCTAGCAAAACCGAAAAGCCCTTGTTGACTTAAGGTCACGCTTAATTATTTATTTCAAACAAAGGAAGGATGTTGTTTTCTTGGTTTTGGTAATGAAGAAAGGAATAGGTGGAACAAATGGTAAATACCATGGTTCAATTCCAAGATACACCATAAGGGTGCATTTGTTGCGCTGAACTATCTCGGACTAGACTAGCTCCAAGGACTAAGCTGGACTGGCTTAGACTAAACTAGATTAAGCTGGACTAACTTAGTGAAGCGTTTGGTGCATTGTTGGACTAAGAAGCTAAATAATAACAAATTTTAATATTATATTATTTAATCTATAAATTATTAATATTTTAATATGATCTTATTTTTTTCTCTATCTTTTCCTACCATTTCCGTCCCACACCTTCAATTTGGTATATTTTATATGAAAGTTGGTTGTGAAATAGATCTGAAAGAGAGTCGAATCAGAAAGTTAATGACTGATCTAGGTGACTAGAGATGACAAGGAGTCTATCAGGAGTGGTTGTTGAGCATGATGAGAACGAGAGAGATGATAGTCTTAGCTAGTCACATGGTTATTGGGGGGTCTCGCTAAGACCTCTTAGTAAAGAGTTTTGTCCATGCTAATTTTCTTTAGTCTCATTAATGTTAGTTCCAGCATAGAACAAATACGGTATTAGACTAACAGCTAACCAGTCCAGTCCAATTTGGTCTCACTTAATGAGGGCAAACAAACGTCTCTAAACAGTATGAACTTGAAGCTGTTTCCAAGGCCCATCTCGAGCCGTACAGTTTTTGCCCATCCTTTTTTTTGGAGATTCAACGCCAGCTTTTGTCTTGTTCCTCCGTGTTTCAGATAAGAACCCAACCTTTTGTCTTGCATGTACTTACATGCAGCACCCTCTTCTCTCTGTGACGTTCTCTGGGACGCTGGTTCCCTATTTGCTCGATGCCCTAAATCCTGCCAAACCCTAGAAATCCGTCAGCCCTTTTTTTTTTTTTTTTTGGAAAATGGGAATCCTTCGTCCCTTTACCATAAGTTAACTAATCTCACAATCTTAACAACCCACCTCAAAACTACCACACCCTTTTCACCGACTAAAGTAACCATTTTTAATAGATATAATGATGATACAAGGTAACTTTAGCTTTTGCTTTTCGATAAGACAGTCTCAATTGCGAGAATAAATTGAACTTGAGTGCAGTAGAATGAACTCAACTGTTTCAAACAAAAAATCTAAACGCATGCAGGCGAAATTAATATATTGAATTTATCGTGTAACTATGTTAGTTAGAACATTATACTAATTAAAGTTGAATGACGCTCTTTGAACTCAAACACAAACTCTATTTTTTATAATTTAATTCAAATTAATTTAGAATATTACTCGAATTAACGTAGGTGGATAATCAATAAACAATAAATTAAAAGTATGACAAGACTATGACGAGATTGAAAGAAGAGCCGAATGCCTTTCGCTTTCTCCTTCAAGTCCTTAGTTACTACTTACTACTGTATTTCTGATAATAATAACTATTATTTATTTGATGATCCTCGAGAACTGTGTTTTGCATCCATCCTCTCTCTCTCTCGATCTCTCTGCTCTATATACTTTCGTCCTCAGCTTTCCTGCTTCTGCTTTTGTATTTTTCATCTTCTCTTCTCCCCTTTTTCCTTTAAACCCCTTTTGGATCATTCTCACATTCTGCTTGGGCCCCAAACCACGCGTGATTTTCCTCCTATATATACATGTACACACACACACACATATAAGATAAGGGACGCGTCGATATTTCTCGTGAAAATCACATCCATGCTAGTAGTGTCTGCTTCCTAAATCCATTTCTCTTTTGGGTCAGTTTCTCACGTTTTCTTCTTCCCACAAACTCCATCTACTACCACTTTTTTCACGCTGTTCTAATCAAATTTCCCTCTGGATTTACCCTTTTGTATTGAATATTGCCTCAAATCCATGAAGGGTTTTACTCCCATCAGTGTTGTGATTTTGGTAACCTTTCTGTTCTCTGTGGGTGCTTGGAGTTCTGAGGAAGCAGATGAAGGTGTAGCTCCAATGAAGAAAACGGAGCAATTAGCTCTGTACTCTGCAATCCAAGGCTTTGTGGGTAAATGGTGGAATGGCTCAGACCTCTATCCGGATCCTTGTGGGTGGACTCCTATACAGGTACTCTTTTTTTACCCCCACCACCACCACTCTGTACGGTTTCTCTGCAACATTGCTTAAATCCAAAGTTACCGGCTATATATTCCTTTTCGGTTTTTACTTGTACAGTTGTACTTGACATAAGGGTAAATGGCAATGTTGTATTTAACTGTTAGATGTGAGCTGAAGAGTTTCTAGTTAACGGGTGAACACGAGTCACTTAAAAGACAATGTATAGTATAGTAAGGCTTTAAAACAAGCAGGAAATTTTAACAAAAAATCATATTTTTACACTAAAATATTAATTTTGTTACTATTTAATTTACTATTTATTTTATTATATAACTCAAAATTTTCACATCATATTCATTAATTTTCTTTATATATTTTCAATGTTAGGGTTCAGTCAGTTAATATTTTGCGGGTTCGGAATAGGTCGAAAGTTTTAAGCATTTTTAGTTTGATAATATGAGGTTTGAAATTTCTATTGCAGGGGGTGTCTTGTGATTTGTATGATGGGGTTTGGTATGTGACCTCCATGAATATTGGACCTATTCTTGACAACTCCCTTGGTTGTTCCCCGAGTGCAAAATTTAGACCACAACTGTTTGATTTGAAGCACCTAAAATCCCTGTCCATTTTCAATTGCTTCCTCTCACCCCACAAGCATCCAGTTCCGATCCCCTCAGAAAACTGGTGGAAGGTTGCCGGCAGCTTAGAATCACTAGAGTTTCGATCGAACCGGGGCCTCATTGGACAGATTCCTACAACCTTTGGCAGCCTCAGGAAGCTCCAATCGTTGGTACTAGTGGAGAATGGATTAAGAGGTGGATTACCAACAAATATCGGTGAATTAGTCCGATTGAAGCGGCTAGTTCTTACCGGAAACTGGTTTACGGGCCAAATCCCCGATGGGTTTGGTGAATTGAATCAGCTGCTAATCCTTGATTTAAGTAGGAACTCACTGTCTGGGCCTTTGCCAATCACCATTGGAAGTTTGACTTCACTCTTGAAGCTTGACTTGAGCAGCAATCAACTGGAAGGGCAGCTGCCAATAGGGTTTGGTAATCTAAAGAAGTTGACTTTATTGGACCTCAGGAGCAACAATTTCTCAGGTGGATTGACCAAATCACTTCAAGAAATGCATTCCTTGGAGGAACTGGTTTTATCCAACAACCCAATTGGTGGAGACCTCAAAGCCCTAGAGTGGCAAAACATGGAGCGTTTGGTATTTTTAGACCTCTCCGGATTAGGTCTAATTGGTGAGATTCCAAATTCAATTTCAAACCTGAAAAGGTTGAGATTTTTGGGTTTAAGTGACAACCAGCTCACAGGCAACCTCTTGCCAAAGATTGCAACTTTGCCCTGCCTCAGTGCACTCTACCTCCACGACAACAACCTGACAGGGGAGCTTAAATTCTCTGAGTCGTTTTATCACAAAATGGGGAGTCGTTTTGGTGCTTGGAACAACCCTAATCTCTGCTACACCAGTGGAATGGTGCCAGCAGAGCATGTCCCAATTGGGGTGAGGCCATGTCAGCAGGAGGAGGAGGTCTCTTGATTTATAAAGATATCCCTTCTTTTTAGAACTATAGAATATAACTTCTCTAGTTAGAAGCAACCGTAACTTGGAATTTTATTGCTTGTTTTGTAATGCTTATTTTGCCTCTTGACATGAATCAAATAAATATTTATTTATGCTTTCCTGTTCTCGATCAAATCAATTTTGGACTGGACACCAAAACCGACCGAATTAGAGACCATTGTGAGTGGATTGGTTTGCTTTTAACATTAAAATGCATAATATTGGACCGAAGAAAACCGCATTGCGTTGCAGTTAAAAAAGTTGGTCACAAAACCGGCCAAACCTAAGGATGGACACAAAACCAACCGGATTTGGCTCTATTTTAACATACAATACGTGTAATCTTTAACTAAATCAAACCGTATCGCTTAACATATAGTAGGTTTAGTCGTGATTTGGTGACGACACTAATTCAAATCGAACCGTGACCATCCTTGGTATATGAAGCGGGATGCCAACTCTACTGCACATGTAAAAAGGATAATCTGGTATCACAGAAAATAAGAACATATGATTGGGCGGTTGCTCTGCAAACCAATATACAGATGGCAAAAATTCGTTTGGGTTTCTTGCTAAACAGAGCAACCCCAACTAACTGTAAATGCTGGGAATTTTACCAGCAGAGGGAAGTGACTTCAATGGAAATATGGGCAAGTGTGATCCTTTTATTGCTTTTTCAAAAGGATAAAAAGGTGCAAATAATGGCACGACTTTAATATATTGAAAGTGAAATTTGGGTCACTGTTGCTAGGTATTAAAAGTTGTAGCTTCCAGCTTCCTGCATGGCTTTGTACTCTGGTGGCAATGGGTAGACTTTTGTAGGCTGTGGAAGCACTGTCAACAGAAGTGCTTTTGTAGACCTTGACTATTAGGTTGGATCCATAAATACAATTCCAGAACCAATTGAATGTAAATGCTGTGTCCACCATTCTCTTTGTTCTAGGACCTAGGTGACGTCAGTTTCTTTTGATTTTCTTGGGCTTGAGTGAGTGGCTTCCGTCGGAGAAGCTGAATTTCCCTTTGGGAAACCATATGGTTTCCATGTCCTTCCGAGTTTTCAACACTTAATACGCTCAGTTCAACAAACATGTTGTCTACGTGCATGAGTTTCTCTCTCACCGCATGAGCGAGCGTATACAATTTCTGAAATGCAAGAAAATAACAGCACCAAGAAAAACAGCCACACCAGCAGCTTGACTCGAGTCCCCCGTCTCCACGGCTTTCCTTTTAGCGACTCTTTCAACTGCTCTAACATCCATCATCTTCCCGCTTCGCTCACCCACTATCTGTTGATTATTCTCCCCTTCCACATGATGAGTGGACGGGGAAAACCCCGACCCAAGGTTACACGTTCTCCAAGTCCGAAGGGATCCAGTGCCCAACTATGCCGAAATTGCACAACTTACCAGACAAAGCCAAGGTGAAACCCTTGGCAAAAGCTAGCATACTTAAATAGCTCAAGCTTACCCAGCCTAGTCTACTAAAACAAGGCTCAATTTCTCTTTCAAACGTTGTTACTACTACTCTCTTTTTTGCCCTAGTGCTACTAAGTACTGCTTTTCTGATGTTTTTGCCGCTTAATTGAAAGGATTTTCTTAAAACGTGAGGATCATTTATATACAAGAGTTCATATGTTCAAAGTATAATAACTACAAAGAGATATATATAGTATGATAGTGATTTTCACGCTCTCGTAGTTTTCTCCAACACTATTTCATCTTTTATTTCAATTTATTTTCAATTTTGGTTCATTTAATCTAAGAGCTAAAAAACAAAAGTAGGAATGTAAAAAGAAAAAACTGGAGACTTCCCCTAAGAAATTACGAGAGCCTTGGAGTGCGAGGCGAGGGTATAATTAATCACTGAAAACTTGCTTTCCTGATGAGTGCACATTGCACTCTATCATTTTCAACGTGTTGACAATGCGATTGAGAGGAAAATCAGAGAAACTCAGAACACAGACAGAAGAGAGAGATTGCTCTCAGTTGGGCTTTCTTGTCGCATTCCGGGTTATCTCTTTCGCATTAAATTAGATGAATAATATGCGCTTCACATCAAAGTCAAGTTCTCTCCGCTGTGGGAGCTGTTTCTCTTCGTGAGATCCGCCGGTGTGCGTGTAAGTGTTGTCTCCTTATTTGTCTGGATTTGCTTATCTGGGGGTGCGGGGGATCTGGTGATTGTTGTCGGGGGTTGTTCTATTGGTCTGATTAAAGTTGTTGCTTTTGATCTTATATCCTTTTGGGGCTTCGGCGCGGTTCTTATTCTCTGGATATTTGGGGGTCTGTTTGATTTGGGTGGCTCGAGAGTTTCTGATCTCTGAGATCTGGGTATAGTGGCTGTCTACTCTAGTTATTGCCTCTGTTTCTGTACTTAAGGCTCCCTCTTTCCCCACCCACCCGAAAGGGGTTGGCTGGGGGTAGGAGTTAGTGGTGCGAATTGAAGTCTGATTTCGGCTAGTTTTTGTGGCTGTGTTAGTTGAGCTATGGAAGGTATCAGTAGTAAATTGTCTGGCAAAAGAAGTAGGTGGAAGCTATTTAATCCTTCCCTCCCGCTATTGATGGAGGTCATTCACAGATTAGTCCACCTACCCTCATTTATGGTAATCCTTTTTGCTTTGGAATGGCACAGGGAACTAACTCCTGGGAACAATAAATGTAGCAGTGTCTTTAACCAACTGCTAAAGTGTACTCTAGGCGGAGCTCTGTTGGCTTTTGGAGAAAGAGAAACAAAGAAAGTGCATTTAGCTGGACTACAGATCGAAAGCAGAGGAATGGAGGAGTTGGTGATACAACTGGAGCAATCCATGGATCTTTCACTGATGGAATCGGGAGTAAGAATGGTGGGTAAGGTTCTGACAAGCAAGATGGTTAATAGATGGGGGGTCAGGAATATCATCAAAGCGGCCTGGCGTGAGTATGGAGAGGCAGAGATCAAATGGGTCAAGGAAAACATTTTCACAATCACAGTTAAAGATGCAAGTATGGCGTCCAAACTGCTGGATCAAGCACCTTGGGCAGTGATGAAGAAGATTTTCTCAATCAAGAAATGGCCTCCGGATCTTGCTTTGGAGGAATTAGTGCTAGAAACTGTTCCTTTCTGGGTCCAGATACGGGGAGTTCCACTGTGTTTTGTGTCTAAACAAAATATCCTTCGGCTTACTAAAGAGGTGGGGGAGTTTCTAGAACTGGAGGACCCATGTAAAGCTAGAGGCTTTCTGCGTGTGAGAATTCTTATTGATACCAATAAACCTCTTCTGAATGGATGTTGGCTACGGAGGGATATGAATAGAGAAACGTGGGTGGAGTTTCGCTTTGAAAAACTTCAAGATTTCTGCTATCGTTGTGGGAGGATAGGTCATGTCAACACTGAATGTAATTTCGAGGAGATGCAAGGAGGGAATGCGGGGTATGGTGAATGGACGAAGGCCCCGCCAGTAAGGGAGATAGTGGAGAGAGTGAGGCCCATTAGCATTGGAAGGGGGGAACAACGAGCGGCTGGCTTGGTGAGGTCACAGCCAATTAACTCGGCACCAACTACGGATGAAACTAGATCTACGAGGATGGAGGAGACTAATGCCATGCAAAGGAACAAAGCACAAATGGTATTGACTGAAGCAAGCGGTAGAAAAAAATGGCATAGAGTTCAACGACCGTTGATGGTGAATGTCCAAGAGTTATGGAATGATACTCCAGAAGTGGGGGAGTCTGGGGCCCTCCAATCTCTAGGTGAAAATCCAAGGATTGCAAGTCAAATGGCGGATGGAAGCGCGACGATGACTTCGGGACTGGATTTCATGGAGGGAGGCCTGAAACGAGGAATGGGAACCCAGTGGAAGGAGATGAATAAATCACCGTATAAGAAAGGGAGAGGACCTGACAGAGGTGAGGCGAGTACTCGAAACCTGGCTGGCATATGGCAGGAACTGAATAGGAGTGCAGGCTGTGTTATGATCGAAAGAACTCTATTTGCTACTAATGAGAATCTTTCCGCGTCCAGGGCTACTAGTCAAAGCGGGGTGCCATGGAGTGAGGTCCTGGAAGAGGGAAGGAAGGACAATGAGAATATGGGTGGTGGCGGCTGGCCCTCAACAGCCGCAGATCAGTTATGAGTTACCTGTTTTGGAACTGTCGTGGTCTTGGGTCGGACACGACAGTTCGAGCCCTTCATGGGCTAATACGAAATAAACGACCCTCGTTGATCTTCCTATCTGAAACAAAAATGGCTGATCAGCGTATTGAAGGTGTTAGGAGGCGAATGGGTTTTTTGAATGGCTTTAATGTGCCTCCTATTGGTAGGGCGGGTGGTCTTAGCTTATGGTGGGATGAGACGTTGGAGATCCAGTTATTATTCTCCTCAAAACATGTGATTGATGCCATGGTGAGACTTGGTGGGGAGAAGCAATGGGTTCGGGTTACAGGGGTTTATGGGACTTCCTATGCAGTAGAGAAGGATGCGTTCTGGGGTTGGATGTCCGATCACTTTACCCCTTCGGATATTCCTTGGTTGTGTGGTGGAGATTTCAATGATTTCCTTTGGGACCATGAGAAATCTGGGGGAGCTGAGGTTCTGTACAATCGTCCAAGATATCTGGAGACTTTCATGCACTCTTCGAAGTTGTTTGACTTGGGCTTTAATGGACCGGCTTTCACTTGGAGAGGAATCCGAAATGGAGTGTGGGTTGAAGAACGGCTGGATCGGGCCTTAGTTAATGGGCTTTGGCAGGATTTGTGGCCCAATTCTTCGGTTGTGCATGGTACTGCTATGGCGTCTGATCACTGTCCGCTCATTGTTAAGCCTGATCCTGATGTGATTAAAGGCAGGAAGCTGTTTCGTTTTGAGGCTTACTGGGCCAAAGAGGAGGAGTGCCGGGACTTGGTTCGTAAGTGTTGGGTTCGGCCTTTAAATGGGGGTGTTTTACGTCAGTGGGTTAAAAAGATCAGAGACTGTCAATCTGAGTTATCCAAATGGAGTAATCAGAAATTTAAGGGAAGGGTGCAGAAAATTGATATGCTTATGACCCAACTCGACAATCTTCAAAAGGATTGGTGCTCGAATGTTGAGGAAATTCATGTGGTGTCTCGACAGATTGATGAGTTACGGGCCCAGGAGGAAAGTTTCTGGTTTCAAAGGTCGAGGGTTAGATGGTTAAGGGATGGGGATGCCAATACCAATTTCTTCCATCAGTCCACCCTGCATAGACGCCGAAGAAATCAAATTCTTAAGCTGAGGGATGTCCAGGGGAGATGGGTGGAGAATCCCAAAAGGTTATGTGAGTTAGTGGTCAATCACTTTACTAAACTCTTTACGTCTGATGGTCCAAGGGATTGGGGATCGCTCCTGGATTGTATTCATCCTTCAATCTCTTTGGAGATGAATCTGATGTTAGTTGAGCCGGCCTCGTCTGAGGAGATCAAGACTGCGGTTATGCAAATGGGGGGATTAAAAGCCCCGGGTCCGGATGGTTTTCAGGGTATTTTCTATCAGCAGTTTTGGGAGGAGGTCAAGGAAAGTGTTAATGGTATGATTGGGGCGCTTCTGTTGGAGCCGCTGAGCCCGGGCTCCCTGAATTCCACTCATATTGTGCTCGTCCCGAAGGTTCCGAATCCGGAAACAGTCAACCAGTATCGGCCCATAAGCCTATGTAACTATTCCTACAAAATCCTATCAAAAATTCTTGCTAATAGGATGAAGGTGATTCTCCCAAACCTGATTTCCCCGACTCAGAATGCTTTTGTGGCGGGTCGTCAAATTCAGGATAGTATCGGGATTGCTCATGAACTTTTCCATTTCCTGAAATGTAGAAAAGCTAAAAGTAAGTTCGAGATGGGCATCAAGCTTGATATGGAGAAGGCTTATGATAGGGTGGAGTGGGACTTTCTGAATGCGGTCATGGAGAGAATGGGTTTTTGTAGTGATTGGAGGAAGATCATTATGGGGTGTGTGTCTTCGGCCCAGTTTGACGTTCTTGTTAACGGGCATCCTAGCATGAAGTTTTATCCGTCTAGGGGTCTCAGACAGGGTGACCCGCTCTCCCCATACTTATTTATCTTGATTGGTGAAGTTCTTTCTCTGATGATCCAGAATGCGGTGGAACACAACCTTCTGGAGGGTGTTCGTTTCGGGGAATCTGGGCCGACTATTTCGCATATGTTCTTTGCAGATGACACCCTCCTATTTCTGCGAGCTAATGAGAAGAACTGCCGTAATATTATCCAAATCCTGGACCTGTATTGCGAGGTTTCGGGGCAAAAAGTGAATCTGGATAAGTCGAGTGTGTTCTTTGGTGCAAATGTTCATTTTCACTGTTCCTCTCATTTGGGTAATATTCTTGGTATGAAGGTGGTTGATAACCCGGGGGCCTATCTGGGCGTCCCGGCTATCTGGGGGCGCTCTAAATGTCGCGGGTTAGCCTATGTTAGGGGGCGTGTGATGGAGAAGCTCAAAGGTTGGAAACAACATTCATTGTCTCGGGCGGGGAAAGAAGTTTTAATTAAAGCTGTGGTCCAAGCCATTCCTGCCTACCCAATGAACATTTTCTTGTTTCCGGCCACTGTGTGTCGGGAATTAGATTCTCTGGTTTCTAATTTCTGGTGGGGGAGCAAGGATGGGGTTCGAAAAACTCACTGGGTTCGGCAATCTATCCTTGGGCTTCCTAAGTCTCGAGGTGGCTTGGGGTTTCGGAACTTTCAAGATTTCAATAAAGCTTTACTTATGAAACAATGCTGGAGATTGGTTACTGACCCCAATTCTCTTTGGGCTCGGGTGATCAAAGCGCGCTATTTCCCTAACTGCTCTTTTTGGGAGGCGAAAAAGGGTGGTCGAGCCTCGTGGGCTTGGGCTAGTCTTCTCTCTGTTCGTGATTTGTTGCACCAGGGGTCCCATTGGCAAATCATGGGTGGGCGGGATGTCAAGGTGTGGAGTGATAGGTGGCTGCCCTCGACTCCTTTGGGTCACCCGCTTCCTCTGGGGCATCTGAGGGTTTCGCCTAACCTCAGAGTTTCTTCGCTCATCTGCCCTATAACTGGTTGTTGGGATATCGAATTTTTACGTGCGTTTCTGTCTGAGGAGGATCAAAGGGCCATTGAGGCAATTCCCATTGGTGTTTTGGGTCGCAATGACAGACTGGTGTGGGCGCCTAACAGGAAGGGTTCCTATTCGGTGAAATCGGGGTATAAATGGTTACGACGGGACTCTGATGGGGTGTGGGGGGTCAGCCCTTCTTCTCTTGTTCATCTCCCCCCTGTTTTTTGGAATCACCTTTGGAAGCTTGGCGTGCTCCCCAAGATCCGGCACTTTTTGTGGCTCTCGATTCACGGTGGGCTTCCAACCCGGACTGCTCTCTTTCAACGCAAATCTGCCCCCTCCCCGGTATGTCCTATCTGTTTGTGCCAGGATGAATCTCTTGTGCATCTCTTCCTCCTTTGCAATTGGGTTCGCCCTATATGGTTTGGTGGTGATCTCTCTTACAAAGTGGATGCTAATGCCATCTCATCCTGGGCTGGTTGGTGTAATGAAGTGCTCTCGCCTACGTTTGGCTCGGAGTCTTGCCGGGGTTGGGCCCAATCGTACATTGCTTTCACGTGTTGGTATATTTGGAAGGCTCGTTGTGATTTTGTGTTTAATAATGTCCCGTTGAACCCGGTCTCTGTCCTCCGAAAAATTTCTTCGGCCCTCTCATCTTTTTTGTTGGCTAAATCTGGTGTGGACCACGGGGGAGGGATGCGGGTTGCTTCGGCTCCCCGGGATGCTTTTTGGTGTGCTCCGCCTGATAACTGGTATAAGATAAATGTGGATGCTAGTTGGTCTAATGTCACTTGTCGGGGTTTCGCTGGGGTGGTGGTGCGGGCTGCTGAAGGTAAGTTCATTGCTGCTGCGCGCTTCCCTATTTGTGCTCCCTCTGCCATCTCTGCGGAGGCTCTTGCTTTGTTTCACGGGTGCAGGTTGGGGTTGAAGTGTGGTTTACAGGAGGTCATCTTCGAATCGGACTCCTCTGAAGTCATTTCTTGTTTGTCGAGTTCGATGGTTGACAACTGGGAGGTTTCCCCTACTTTGGAAAGGATCCGATTGTTGGGGAATTCTTTCCAGCGTTGTCGCTGGTCTTGGATCCCGAGATCAGCTAACGAAGCAGCGCACATTTTGGCGTTGCAAAATTCGTCGGAGATGAGTGATTCTGTTTGGGTTGACCGACCCCCATCTTCGCTGGTGTTCGTTCTAAACAATGACGGCCTCCCTTGTCCTCACTAATCCTATTTTGTTTTCAGTACTGGGGTGACATTTTCACTTGGTGAAAGTGTCCTATTATTGTGAGCCCCGTACTGTTTAGGTTTGATTTGGCTTTGTCTCTGTTGGTTGCCTGTTGTAGGCTCTCTTGCTGCTGCTTTGTTGTTCCTGTTTTGGTTTAATGAAGCATGTTTCCTGTCAAAAAAAAAAAAAAAAAAAAAAAAAAAAAAAAAAAATGCGATTGAGAAAACTCAATTGAAACGCTTCAATGCTTTATTTAGGAGAATTCGGGGGGAAAGGCAAATGTTTACTTTTTGTAAAAGCCATAAAATACAAGTTTTCTTTTAAAAGAGAACGGTGATTTTGTTACATCAGTTCATCTTTTTAGAGATCGAAAAAACTCATAGTGATATTTCAGTCTCTTATAGCCACCATCATGTAATTCACCAACTTCAGAAATCGAATTCAGGACATGCCATGTGGAAGACGTAGTTAAAATTCGTCCTCAATCACTTGCCATCATGTACTAGTTATAAAATACAAGTGTGGAGTACATTGAATTATGTTATGTGAGTTTGACTAGGTAATATATATGTCGATGTTATTAAAGCTTATTTTGATGTGGCTTTCCATAAAGTTTTGATTCCTTATTATCTTAAAACTTAAAAGTCCAATAAAAGAATTTGTTTCCAAATTGGAAATATTAGATATTGCTAGAGGAGCCACTCTTTAAATCTTAACCTAGATAAGTATAGTGACTGATTGACAGTTGCTAGTAGTGTACCCGGTTTTGTGTTTTGGTAGAAGAATGCATTGTGTGTGTGTGTGTGTATTGTATATTATTGACTTTTGCATCCTTGAAATGAAATAAACTTTCATGCAACAGGTTTCCATACATGACGTCTCGATTTAATAATTAACAAGGATGTGTGAAAAGTAAAAATAAGTTTGTGGACAACACTATCCTAATAATACTGTCAACTGTGTGCTATTTGGGGAGGCTTTCTTTAATGCACATTAAAAGTGTACAATTAAATTACACATTAGAATAAAAGTCGTTAAATCTTTTTCCATAACTGGACCTGACTGTTCTTATTTAGATGTGTAAGCACTTTTAATGCAATAAAATTCACTATTTGAGGAAGACAAAAAAAGATTCCACAGTTTATGGCATTTTGAGTTGGGCCTTGTTGGGCTTCACCAATCAGCCCAACTAAATCCATTGGGTTTGTCGTGGGCTGCCGCTGAAATGCCAGGTCCAAATTTGAGGCGGAGCGGATGTGAATTATTAGCAAAAAAGTTGGAGATGTGACTCGCCATATTCTAAACAACAATACAAACCCATGATTCACATTTGAAGATTAACACGACTGTCGTTGTTGTCATCTTTCCACCACCAGCACCAGGCCAGCTGAAAATGTCTCCTTTCTGCCGCATAACTATCTTGGAACATTGATTTAGACCAGCATTACGCAACAAGAGATTAGGGTTCAATCTCGAACGCACGATCCTAAACAAGTAGCAAGTGTCATTTTAACTTATTAACTGGTTAGCGCTTAAACGCTACTATATCTATGAGATGTGAAATAATAGATTGTTTCTATGTTGAGCTGGGAGATGGTTAAAACTTTCATTTAATTCTATGTTGAGCTGGGAGCTTTTATCACATATGATGTGTATTTTATTTCTTATATTTCTACATATTTGGGTTGAACCATCTCTTTTTGGAGTATTAATAATAGTTCTCGTTTTAAATCGATTGTCATAAAATAAAATGATGTAGCTTGTCCAACTCATCTGCCACCTAAGATGGTAAAGAAATGTGGTATAAAATTGTGGTAAGAATAGCATTACTCTTTTATATTTCTTATATTTCTACATACTTGGGTTGAACCATCTCTTTTTAGAGTGTTAATAATAGTTCTCGTTTTAAATCGATTGTCATAAAATAAAATTATAAAGGACCACACTTGCCATAGTGCATTTGTTTTCTTGTTTTAGTCAGGGAATCACATTAATCTTCTAATCCAAAACTCAAAGTCCCTTTTCTAAAGGAGAAAAAAAGGAAAGAAAGAAACACAAACAATTTCCCTTTCATAAACTTAAACGATCATGATATATATGTGG
The DNA here is from genome assembly GCA_963580275.1 of Crataegus laevigata. Classification (NCBI taxonomy): domain Eukaryota; kingdom Viridiplantae; phylum Streptophyta; class Magnoliopsida; order Rosales; family Rosaceae; genus Crataegus; species Crataegus laevigata. The sequence goes on from OY756940.1 coordinate 3,302,120, forward strand.
TGTTGCTCTCAGTCACCAGAATTTTGAAAAACACATGGATGCTAGCAACGTTAACACTATAAATGAAATAGCTAATTGAAGTGTGAATATCCATATTAGAAGAAAGAAACACCCCCCCCCTCCCAAAAAAAAAAACAACAAAAGAAAATATAGTAGTGGGTATCTGCATGTTTCCGTTTAGTGAGAAGTGAACGGAGTAGGAGTATAGATGACCACGTAATATTACTAATTCATTTGTTATAAAAGATTTATAGACGACACTTTTTTTTTTTGAACGAGGTAAATTTATTGATAAGAAAAAAGAAGTTACACTTAGTCAAGGGGGATATAAACCTTACCCCTCAAAGAATAAGAAAAATAAAATACAGAGGGGGGACATACACCTTACCCCTTTGAAAAAGAAAATACAAGAAAAAAAAAGAGGGGATGGGACATAGACCATACCCCTCTTGAAAAAGAAAATACAAGAAAAAGATAGGGTGGACATATGCCCAAACCCCTCTATAAACCTTAAAAAGTAAGAACATGCAAGACAAGCTGCAAAACGAAAAAAGAAATAAAAAAAGATTAGGTAAAAAAGGAAATCACACATCAAGAAGGGGAGACAAACCTGTAGGCTGGCATGCCCAAGAAATCTGAGCGCAGAAGATGAAGAATCTTTGTAGGAGGAACGGAATGCCAAACAAGCGAAGATGAGAGAAGCCCTAAATTGGCTAATTTGTTAGCAACGACATTCCCTTCTCGAAATGTATGAGAGCAACGGAATACCATGTTTTGCAATCGAAGAATATATAATTGTTCCAATGTGTTTGGAGCGACCAAGGAGGAGTGAAAGATCCTGAAGTGAAACAGGATATCACGCTATGAATAAATTTATAATACTTCGTGACAGTGCAATTGCCGCACCGATTGAGAAATTACTCAACAAACAAGAGTATTGAAATGGACGGTCCATAAGTGAGCTAACTACCACATTGATGGCCATGGGGTTTGTTTTTTATAATACTCTCTAGTCACTATGCACACAACCAATCCATGCTAAATTGGTGTGACAATATGTCACATAGGAAAAGCCATCACCAAATGGTATGTTTCACACCTGTAATATTTCCACTAGTACGAGTACTGGTCCCAAAACCCTAATTCTAACATTCTTTTTGGGAAAACCCTAATCCTAACTAGTATGAATCTACTTTGACTTTTAGAATTTTGGTGACTTTAGGGTTTACACCAAAACTTACGCCTGCATTGACGTCTACCTGCTCCGGATGCCGGTCTCAACAGATAAAGTATCTTACATTGTTTTCCATTTGTCTAATTTTTCTTTGATTTTGGATTTATTTAAACCCTAATCCAAATCCTAAACGTAATGCGGTGGCTAAACACTGGCTAATTAAACTGATAATTTATATATAGTGCAGCAGCAGCTAGCACCAATTCATGAGCATGCATCACATTGACGTTTGACATGGAATTTTTTTAATTAATCTTAAATTTCATTACCAACCCAGATGGCATTTGTCACACATTCAACACGCAACCTCTCCTTCCCGAGTCTTTGATTTCGACCCATTTACCTGACTTCTTTATATATTCATCAGTCCATGAGTCGTCTTACATTATTTTTGAAAATAATAGTCAGCCAGATACAACATTATTTTGGTCAATTAAGGTGTATTACTTAGATTGTTGAATCTACTTTCAAAATGGATATGCATGCATATGAAATATATGTAAATCAAGGACGGAGGACGTGTTATTAATGTTAAATTTGTATCGATTATCCAAGTGTAATTTACATATTTTATAAACTTATCAGCGTCATATTAACAATAAAGAATGAAAGTTGCTTTCGCGTTCAGAAGAAAACATGTAACTTAATCATTTTCTTTATTTGTACATGTATTGGCATCACAACTCACAAGTGAGATTATGTACCAAAAACAGGTAGCCGTCAATGTCATAAGAAAAGGTTAAACAAATAAATTAGTGGACCCGTTCAAGTCTAGTATTCTTGCCAGACCTTCGCACGCAAAAGATCATCACCATCATCCATTCATCCCTCATCCTCATATGACTCATCGTAAGTTGCAGATCCATGATTTCAAGATCGGAAGATTTCAACATAAAAGCTCAAAAAAAAAAAAGACTAATTTGGTTCCATATCACTATTTTTACTGAATTTGATTCATTGAATAAATCAAGATTAATCTCAAAGGTAATATAACCAATAAATTCTCAGCAATATAACGCAATTAGTGATGACTCTACAAAGATAAAATTTGTTAATGTAACATATATATTATTAATTGGGAGTTGGAACTAGAGTCTAGGATTAAAAAACTTATATGAATTTGGAAGAAATAAAATTAGGTAGCTAAAGGTGGTGGAACGGCAAATGGTGGTGGGGAATAGGGTAACTAGGTTTTAAAATTGGAAGGTTGCGACGATTGGGGTTGAGAGTTTTTAAATATAATTTGGGGATACTGAAAAGACCGGGGTTCTTGGGCTCTATAGAGAAAACAGAGCTATTTTAGTTTTAAATTTTTTATAATGACATGACTAAAAAAACGCTATCGTTTTGGCTAGGTTTTTTAAAACAAAAATTAAAAACCTCTTCTTCTTCTTTGTTATAAGCACTCCTGCCTACACATCCATGGAGACAACAAGCCTCTCCACTGCACCTACCTAAATTATTGGAGGGTCCCAAAGATCGATCACAAGTGTTTCTTCAAGCTTCCGGAGGGTCCCAGGACCCCCACCCCCCCCCCCCCCCCCAGTCCCTATATAGATCCGCCAGTGCTCATTGTTCTAAAAAGGAATTTTCCTAACGGTTCAAAATTTCTGATAATAATTTAAGCCATAATTATGGACATAACAATCATAATTAAATGATGATTTATACCAAAGCTGAGGGACTTGGACTATACCATCTACGTACGTTAATTAATTAAGTCGTCATAAACTTAATTAACATATGTAATTGTTTCATTAATTCTGTTGAAAATGTGATCAAGTGATTAATTAGAGGGCCAATATGGAGGTTAATTAGTAACTTCATTATGTAAGTTGATCATCTTATGAATATAATATTGGCATGCTAACTTGCCGTCTCTGAAGTCCAATTTTTGCTGCGTGTGAGACAAGATTACTTCCTGTCCCTCGAAATTTAGAAAAATGTAAAGGAATTCCGTTATTTCAAGCACCCAAAAACTATTATTTTCTATTATCTTTCTTCGGTTCAGAGCTGAAAAGTTACAACATACAAACAAACAAAAAACCTTTCCTAAATCGCGGCTTAATCAAGTGCACTACAACACATTATTCTTCGCACTTCTTCTGCATATCTAAGCAAAGTGGTCCAAATTTTTGTTGAAGAATGTAAAAATCGATTCATCGGAAAATCAACAAAGTAAAACACAATATATTGTGAATTGTTTTATTACTAATTAACCTTATGGTGATTTCTCGAGATAAAACCTCACACATGTCGTACTGTGCATATAATATATGCAAGTTAAGAACAATATTAGTGTGATTAGTATTGAACTGTTGGTCCGTTTCTCTCAAAACTTTGACAATTTTAATTCACAAAGTGGGTGGTGCTTTCCTAGAAAAATCTTCACTCATATTTGACCTGAAAGAAAGAAATTGAGAATTTGGAAGGTGAAATATTGAAAAAAAATTATATAAAAGAAATAAAGGAAAAATTCCAAGTCTTTAGCCGGCACCAAAAATATACTTTGTGTGCCAATATATTATTCCAAAAGAGTTGACATTCAAAATTCCCATTAGTCATTAGCGTGCAATTCACTCCTCCTTCCCCTCCTCTTTCCCAGTCTTTGCAATGCCGAATGCCAAACTCTTTCCTGTTTCCCCATGCACATGTATATAAAATACACCAAACCCCCCTCTCCCTCCTCAGTAAATAAAAAAAACCTAAAACTTCTCTCATATCATTCCTTAAACCCTGCAAAACTACATCAAAAACTCGAAGATCATAGTCCGTATTGCAATCTCCGCAATGGCTTCGAATCCCTCATCGAAATCGAAACACCTTTCGTCGTGCAAAACCGTGTTTGTTGTTCTTCTCGTTCTCAATCTTCTTACGGGGTCCTGCACTGCAACGAGGCTAGCGAAGATTGTGGTGGTGAGGCTGGATGGGAAGGCTTTGATGAATCCGGATCACGCGAAAACGTTTAATCCCCGAAAACATGAGACGGGTTTTCGATACAGAGGTCAGATATTCAGCTACTTCCCCAAAGGGACTCCCATCCCTCCTTCTGGTCCTTCCAATAGGCACAACTCAGCGGTGGACTCTACACCTAGAAATTAAGTTTTTATATACACGTCTTCTGTTTTTTGTAGCTTTTTCTTTCTTGTTGAATTGTATTTAGTAAAGGGTTTCAAAGTTTTTCCGAATCGGATTTGAACCTCAATGGTGGGATCAGATCAGAAGGAGATGAGTTTCTTCGTTTTTTCTTTCTAGCTTTATGATAATTCCCAGTATACTGTATATAGAAAGCCTTTGTTTGTTGAAATGTTATATTCAATTCAATAGAAAGAAAGTTGCAATACCTTTCAAATAAATGCCGGCATTTTTTTTTTTTTTTTTTTGTGATTTGAATTCTATGATTCTTCGAAGTATCGATATTTTGAGGTTTCAACGGTTAGATCTCTCAGATTCTGAGCAGAGTAGGTTTCATCTTTCTCTGGTTTTGACTTCTTGTGATGCATCATGCATCAGCATTTGGACATATCTTCGCCATGCTTTTGGTTGATTGAGAAGAATAGCTTATAATATTGGCTCCTCAAAATCCATTCCCCACAGTTGCCTTTTAGTTTTGGTATTAGACTTTTTTGGTGGCTTGGCCCGCCACTTTTTAGCCTTCCACCATTCATTAGATGATTTTTGTTTTCATGGAATATGTCTAATCACATCTTTAGAAAAATTGATCAAAAGTCGAAGGAACTGGTAAGTTCAGTTAGTTAATCAAGAGTCAAGACAACATGTTTATGTTTTTTTACTTTTAGTATCATATTTTTACTCCATAAATTAGAGGTTTAAACCGTCGCTTAAATTCAAAACAAAACAAAAATAGTAATGTTGAGTTCATCAATATTAATACAAATGCCTTTTCGTCTGGCGTCATTGTCTCAAATTTTGATGAAGTTTGGTCTTATAAAAGGCCTATGATGTATTGAAATTTAATTTGTGCAGGCGCATGGCCCTCAAAGAGTGGCATAAACTTCAATTGAAAAAAAAATGTTAGGTTTACTCAGTTACTCCACCATGGTACCAAAACTACCCTAATTCTACGTACCAACCCCATTTTATTCCAACAACCTTTTGCTCATTAAACCTACCAAATACCCAGCCTGAAAAATGAGCAATATGGTTTTTTATTGTCAAAAGGTAAGAAAAATGAGCAATTAAATAAGTACTTATAATTCTCGAGAATTGATCACTTAAATTAGAGAATATTTTAATCCATTGCCATGTTTGTCACCTTGATCACGAGGTCCATGATCATATACAGAAAATCTATTAAAACAATATACAACATGGAGGACTTCTTTGATAAAAAGAAGATACGTTTCCTTATTAATTCCCTAACCGGGGGTTACCAATGTGCTTAATTTGGACATGGTGAACTTGAAGCTGCGTAGGCTTTGTTGAACTTTAAATGTAAATTAAAGACCATTTCTTAGATGCATCCCAACATATTTTTTTGGCCTGCCTATTAATGAAACTAATAGGAGCCGAACTGGGCAATTTCGTGATTATAATCAATGTGTCACGGTGCATACAATTTGTTTGTTCTTGAAAATATTTTATCGCCTAGACTCATAGAGAATTAATAGACATAGAAAGGTATCTTTTTGTAATGAGAATGAGGTAAACAGTCAATTAGTGGATACAAGCAAAAAATATATGAAAAAAAAAACACTTATTAAATTAGAGCTATTTCTTTGGCCCAATTATCGATTAGAAGATTTATTGTAATATTTTAGATCGTTAAATGGACTAATTTGAAAACAAGTGTATGATGAAAAAATTATCAAAAATAAACATCGTTTGAACTGTTAGATCATTCATCAAAATTTAAACAATATTCATTTGCCGTACATATTCTTACTTTTTACGAGAGACGATTCTCGTTATTTTAATTTGAAAACAAATGTCACAAGTTGTTGTATTGAGACCATTAATTAAAGAGTATTAGTTCCTTAACTTGTGATTGGCAAAATAAGCTTGGAAAGGTGTGCATTCCTCACCATTCTTGAATCTATACGCGAAATCCAAATCTCAACAACTTCAAATGTGGAAACTAAATTCCAGCAAACTATTGTCATTGACGGTTTTCATGGTCATATTGTTTTCTTGAGGAGCAGTTAATATCAAAATCTGCTGCGAAAATTCTTAAACTCATTGGTATTTGTTTCCTGGTTTCATCTCACGTGGAGTTCGTTATACGGTGTTTTTTCTTTTCTTAGTTTAAAATCTAACCACGAGGTTTAGTGAGTTGACAAAGTAAAAGGGCATTGACATTCACACTCAAAAGTGAAAATTGTGGAAGTAAAAGGATAAAGTTGCATGCAAGTTGGACCATAAAAATGGTGAGGAACTTTCTCTCTGCATGAGGAAAGGTATTCTGATTGTATCTCAATGAGAGGAACTTTCTCGGCAGCAAAATCAAAACTCTTCATATTTGAATATTATAACTAGTGCCCGATTAGTTTTTACATTTCATTTGCAAGATATTTGTGTAGGGATAAGACTGGCATCCACATAAGAGGATGCACATGTCCTTTTATGTACGACTAATGTATTTTGAGCATATAAACTCGAGGACTATGATAGTTTAAATTCTTCTTCATCATTTGAAGATCACTTTCACAAAAAATCATTCGAATACAAAATTATTTAATCATTCAAACATATCAAATAAATGAAGAGTTCATCATAAAAATGTTACTTGATACTTATATCATTGATTTGTTCTATACATTTCAATAACTAAACGATCTCTGATTCAAATTAATTTGTTCTTTTATGGTGATATTTGAATGAAAATAAATAAATTAAACTGATCCAATTATAAATTTTGATAAACGAAATGAGCTCATCCCCTCAACGTCAAGGGATGGGCACAAGCATTATCTTTTTGTAATGAGAAAAGGAAAAGCACATTTATTTAAAGTTTAAGCAGATTAATTTAAAGTTACATTAGGCAATTGACAGTATCTTTTCGTTTTGTGCAAATCTGCATGCACTTGTATAAACTTCTATGCTTTTTCTCCTTTTTTCATATGATGAAGCAACTCGTGTTTGACTTTGAGGACATGGGACTTCCATGAATAATGATATTATCCTAAACACCGCCAATCTGAAGGACAGCAAGGCCTGTTTTTATACAAAGGATGAAATTAATTTCTCGAACGTGTAATATCATTTTTATTTAGGATAATGCTTGTATTCTCCTTTTCCGAATGAGCTCATTCTTTCACTTACAAACAATGAATTATCTTCACCGTAAAAACTTCAAAATCGGAACTGTTCAATCTCTTAATTATCATTTGAATATGATTCATTTAAAAAATCATTCAAATTAGAAATCGTTTAGCAATCCCTATGTATCAAAATATATCAATGGTGTAGATGCTAAAAAATATCCGATTTGAATAATTTTTTTTGTAGAGGTGATCTATAAATCAAGATTAAGAGTGAACGATTTCGATTATGAAGTTTTAACAGTAACGCCACGTTATTTGCAAGTGGGGGAATGGGCTCATTCCCCAAGGGGGAATGCAAGTACTATCCTTATTTTTAAGGATAATATGCTTGTGTCATCTCATGGAGGGACTTACTTTTCCCTTCACTACGATTAATGAACCTTTATCATATGAATATCATAATCGGAACCGTTCATTCTCCTTATCATCATCTAAAGATCATATCTACAAAAAATCATTCAATTTGAAAATAGTTTAGTCATTCATACGTGTTAAACCAATCAACAGTTTTGATAACAAGTAGCGTCCTCATGATAAATCGTCTATTTGTTTTATGCATATAAATGACTAAAAGATTTTCAAATTAAATAAATATTTGCATATATGATGCTTAAGCGATGATAAAGAGAATGAACGATTTTGATTATGATGTTCGGACGATAAATATTCGTTAATCATAAATAAGATTACAAGTAAGTCCCTAATAAACGGACACAAGCAGTATTCTATTTATAATACAAACCACTACTGCATGCCACGACTTTTGATCGGAATGATTTATTTGTATTTATAATTTTTAAGTTTATTATCATATGAGGGCAGCATGGAAAGTCTGCACTTGGAAAGACAGATAGATATATATAGCGGAATGTGAACATATTGTTGTTTATTATTTGCTCTTAATTTCTTACATATTTGAAGACTTGAATTACATGTGCGCGTTCGGCTCACGAATGATATCCAACGCAACAGCCATGAGCTATGAGTCCATGACATTCTTCTTATCAAAAGAAAGAAAACCATATATCGTTTACTTGCAGATCATCAAAGTTTGAAATGTGTACACAAATCTCATTGTTTACTTATGATTAAAAACTAAAAAATAAAGTAAAACAGAGAAGATCGTGTTTAAGGATAAAGTTAAGAAATCCAGTGCGTGTGTTTTACCGACAAGAACAAAGTCAAAGTGCGTGTACACAGTACACTGTTCAAATAGAAGCGTAACAATTTTCGACGACATCAAACTGTAATTAGCAAGTAAGGAAAAACGACTACTTCCATAAAATCCCAAGCGAAAGAGCCAAGTATCTTCGCTAAAGTATTCGTAGGTCGTCTTGGAGTTTTGACATAATCTACTGGAGCATGCAGGAGCCAGCTGCTATCTTTTTAGACATGGGGAGAGCAAATCAGGTACAGTTGGATCGAATTGGCATGCAGCTGTTGCCGTTTGATAGTTGCCAAAACAAAACGCAAGCGGTGACAAGTTTTTCATTTGATTCTCTTGGTGTGATGGGATTGTTGTCTGTGGCTCAAACGTGGTCACTGGATTTTTCCTAATTTCATTCTCAGCAACGGTACATTACGGTTGACATTATCATAATTTATAATATCACTAAAGACATATGCAATATGGATTAGGCTAGTTGGCTAGCGTGTTTATTTTCTTGCACTTGAGTTTGTATTCTTATGTTCATAGTTTTTGTTTTGAGAAATAATGTGACATACACTAAATAACTATAAAGATGAAAGTTTAAATTTAGGTGTAGACGGTGAAACACATTACTTTGACCAGTTTGATTAGACTCACTCAAGTCTACTCTTTGTCCGTAAATTATATTAGTTTAAAATATCATTTGTTAAAAACTAAAACCATACTAGTGGTATAATGACAATGATTCATTTTTTACCCAATCCAAAATGAAAATGGGTTGGTTCACCAAGCTTAGGCCAGGCTTAACCTGCACACATAGTAGGTTGAGTCGGGCCCCTGAGACTTCAAACTTGGGTTGTGTTGGTTCGGCAGCCCACAGTCCTTTGTTCAAATGGATTGAAGTTCATTGGTAAAGACCAACAAAGCCAACATATGATTAGGGAGGGTTTTTAATTGCAAAATTGCTATTATTACCATCTATTTCTACCATCACTTGTATCATCTCGCTAATAGAGATATAACTTACATGTATTTGCGAATCTTATTTCAATTAAAGAAATGATACAACTAATTGTACAAATAAATGGTAAATGTAACACTAGTCTTTTAATTGTTCAAGTTCACAAAACATTTCCCCTACTCACAGATATATACATATACAGGAATTCGGATCCTTTCCGAATCCAAAAATTATGAGCCTAAGGCCGGACCGTTGAAATTTGATCCAATGGCTACAATTATTATAACTTTAGGAGAGCCTCTGTTTATAGCCGTTAGATCAAATTTTAACGATTCAGATCATTTGATCTTTAGGCTTAGACTTTTGGGTCCAGTGGGTATCCGGGACACATATATAGAGAGATAAGTTTTTTTTTTGGTCAAATAGAGAGACAAGTTTGAATGTCCCAAGTTCCAACATTGTCCTTTTTAATGTTTAAAAATTATCGATTTGGACCAAACCCCTTCAAATTTAAAAAACAAGTTCATATGCAAAAACAAAAGTTACAAACCAAAAAAATAATAATTTCTACTTTCCCATCTGTCTATTTATCTGGTTTGGGTTTGTGGAAGTGTATTTTTTTTTTTAAATATAAAAAGTTTGGAGCGTAGAATGAAATTTTAAAAATGCTAATAACACTTCTCTTTCACTTTTCTATTTTTCTTCTTCCATGAAAAAGTTGTAGATATGATAACTAACTAATGAGAGTCTCCATCTAGCCGTTTAAACAATCATTCATCTCATACTCTGATACATTGTAGATATAACAAACGATATTTCACGAGTCTAGATGGTTTTGCACCACTATTTTAAAACACGATGGGTTTTATAGATAGCCTCGCTTAGGCGAAAATCTTGAGATTTGAGGTGTAAGGTGTGAAGTGTGAGATGTGAGGCGAAGCCTAACAGGATCTAAGTTTTTTTTAGCAATCATATTGACTAGTGACCCAATTAAAATTAGAATACTAAATCAAACTTGAATTTGGAACAAATTGAGATATGAAATTGTGGTAAAACTAAAACATGTGATTGGGGAGAATTTATGGCCTATATACGTAATCAGAATCAAAATACGAGAAATTAAATTGAGGATGAATTGAAATGATGAGGAGTTAGAATCGCATTTATGTTGAAGTTGTTTACTACTTTTTTTTATTAGGTTGGAATCAAAACATGAGAAATTAAATTGAGGAGGAATTGAATTGAAAGATCAGCAGCGAAGTGTTATCATTTTTTTATTAGGTTGTCTTCGTTCTGTTACATTGTGACATCCCACATCGCCCAGGGGAGTGATCCTTAAATGTATATTCTCATCCCTACCTAGCACGAGGACTTTTGGGAGCTCACTGGCTTCGGGTTCCGTAGGAACTCCGAAGTTAAACGAGAAGGGGGCTAGAGCACTCCCATGATGGGTGACCCACTGGGAAGTTGCTCGTGAGTTCCCAAAAACAAAATCGTGAGGGCGTGGTCGGGGCCCAAAGCAGACAATATCGTGCTACGGCAGTGGAGCGGGCCCGGGAAGTGGTCCCGCCCGGGCCGGTATGTGACAAAATCAATATGATTACTATAATGCCCTTCTTCAAAAAAATTAAATTTGGGCTTTGTAGCCAAAATAATCCCTGAGATTTGTATAACACATCGCTTTGATTTCTGAAATTGAAAATCAATAGAAATGGTCCCTAAGATTGTCCACCATCCATTATTTTGGTCATTCCGTTAAAAACTCCGTTAAGTGTCCTAGAGGTCTTGGTCGAAAGTTTAGGCAATTTTCAAACAAAACTTCGTAAACTCAATCGTTTGGTGACCAAATTATACCCATAATATATCAAATTGAAGATAGGAAAGTGTAGAACAATATTATACCTATTTGGAAGTCCAATGGTTGCCAAAGATGGCCGGAAAATAGCCTGAAATGTGACTAGTCCGCGAGAAAACTAAAAAACTTACCGAAAACTGGGTAAATTTTAAATGTTCATAACTTCTTCAATACTCAACGAAATTGAGCGATTCAAAAACAAAAATCATATTTATCGATGAGACGAAGATAATGGTACCTTTTTTATGACTAATTCATCGTGGTTTGGCTGAAATGGCTCGAAAGTGGCTAACTCGAGACCAAGATAGCCACTTTCGAGCCGTTTTTTCGGGCAAACCATGACGATTTAACCATCAATAAAGGTACCATTCTCTTTGTCTCATCGAGAAGTATGATTTTTGTTTTTGAATCACTCGATTTTGTTGAGTATTGAAGAAGTTATGAACGTTTAAATTTCATCCAGTTTTTTGTGAGTTTTCTAGTTTTTCCGATGACCAGTCACATTTTAGGCTATTTTCCTACCATCTCTGGCAACCATTGGGCTTCCAAATAGGTATGATCTTGTTCTACACTTTCCTATCTTCATTTTGATATATCATGGGTTGGATTTGGTTAAGAAATGAATGAGTTATCAAGCTTTAAAAATTGCCCAAACTTTCAGCCAATAGTTTCGGGACACTTAATGAAGTTTTTAACGAAATGACCAAAATAATGGATAATGGATAATCTCATAAACCATTTCTATTGGTTTTCAATCTCAGGAACCAAATTGATTTATGCAAATCTCGTGGACCATTTTTATTAAAAAGCCTTAAATTTGTATACAAATTTATTAGAAATCTCTACAAATCTCATCCTTCCTTGACCGTGCTCTTTACCAAAGCCACAATTCTCTTTTCTTCTTCGAGGAGACCCGTGATATCAATAATGCCCTTATTCAAACCCAGTTGAATAGAACACCCCTCTATCCCTGCAATTATTCGTATCATTTATCCCTGCCCTCACCTCCATCTTACCCATCACCCTACCCTATAGCCACCACCTCTTCTCCCTGCACATTATTTCATAATTTTTTGGATTTTTGAGTGGACGCTTCTCTGCATTTGTGGGTTTAGGTCTGGTTTGAATTGTTTATTTTCAGGGTTTTGGTGATCAATTTTTGAATCCGGTTTCGGGATACGTGGATGGGGTTCTTGAGCTGGTGGGTTGGGTAGTGAAGGTTGCACGGGCGTGAGCTGTGGGTTGGGTAGTGAAGGTCGCACGGGGATGTGGAACTGGAAGGTGAGGTATGCCGCATGAAGGCAGAGTGTGCATGGGAGCGGTGAGTTGAGTGGCAGACTTGAAAGTTTAAAAATAATCAGAGGGCATAATAGGCAGGAAAAATGCATTCCCATTACCTCACTCTCCCATAACTCAAATACCACATCCATGTAGGGAGTTGAATTCCTCAAATTTGGGGAGTTGAATCCCCCTTTCGTATGGGCCCACCACACTTTTGATTCCACTAAAATTAGTAATCAGTTTAATATTTCGTAATATAATTCAACTCCTTGTTTTGATTTCGATTACGGATACGTAAACACGCTATTAGGGTTTAAGGAATTAGGAATTGAATGAATTGTGAATGGGAGAATCAGGTAGTGGATCGATGAAGGGTCTTGGGAATGCCTAGTCAAATGCAGGTGCACCTCGATCACATTTAGTTAAGTTTAAGCCTTCTACTAGGCAAAGGCGGTTCCACCACCGCCCCGTCTCCAAAGCCGCCTAGGCGCGTTTTCTAAAACATTGTTCTGCACGAACAAATTTTAACAATCTCAATCTAACCGTACAAACACTTGCATTATATACGCTGATGCGCATTTCATGGAAATCTCACCCTAAGCTATCACCACCAGAGACTTTTATTTTGCTTCACAACTTTGGTGAAACTGATAAATAAAAGAGCTTTACTTGGGTTAGGCCGCAGCTCCTGCAGAAGTCATGAACTGAGTAGGCATACAGCAGGGTGACAATAAAGCGAAAGACACAGATGACAGTTTTTTCAGCATGAGACAAACGAGGAGCAGTATCTTTTGAAAATAATTGAGTTCCAACCAAACAGTCCCTGACCAATTAAGCTTGCTGAGGGGAATCCCAATGGATTTGTTTGCCCTGCCTGTAACCAACAACCCCTGAAAAATTACCTTCCCCTTTTTTCTTTCGAATTTCCAATGAGATAAGAGACACAGAATGAGACTGGGACAGAGTTTGTTAACCTAATTAGTACCTATATTAATCCATGCTTTTATAACCAATTAAATAAAGGAGATTAATAGTTGGTCACTCTTCACATTGTCATTGAGTGTCGAATATAATTAACATGATCCGATGACTTAATTAATCAGTTGGTTTTATAATTAGTTCCATAGCCCTGATGCCGTAATTGCAAATAACATTGCTTGTTAATCATGGGTAGTGATAACTTATATCTTTACAACGTGATTTTCGCACTTCCCGCACTCTTTCATTTTTTTTCTTTCTAGCTGCATGGTTGAATAAACCGGAGGATTAATAGACTAATATCACTTGTACAAGGGAAAAGCGCATAAAGAGAAGCTGAAGACGTGCAAATAAGAGTGAAACTTTCCATGATACGAACTGCAAAGTAAAACTTTCCATTCAAATAATTACACAAAAGTTCCCATGATCATCTGATTTTCCCATCATGCACTATGAAAGAGGCACGAAGAGAGCTGCAGCCTGCATTAACATCCCAAAGCGGGAAAGTCTCTTTTCTTTGTATCACTTTCTTAGATTCAGAGAGACTACGTAGTGCGGTAGTGGTAATTAACTTGCAAAATTGAAAGGGTTGAATTCTAAGTTTCCAACATTAACACAATCTAATGTCAAAGATTTTTAACACTCAAAATTATAGCGGACCTGTACTTAGTCAAATAAGTTAGTATGCTTCTGACTCTACACCGGAATTCAGATCTTGCTCTCGTAGTTTACATAAAGAGGAAAATTATAGCAATAATCAATTAGCTTTAACCCAACTAGAGTAATCGTCCTCTAATTAAAAATTCATGATCATTGGTCGCTTAATACATCAAAACATTCAACTATAGTCATTTTCGTTAACTCTTTAGAATTTCCGTCAAAATGAGTTGGTTTTGAATTTTGAAGAAAAAAAAAATCAAATTTGAAAGACCATGAGCTTCTTTCTCACAAGTAATAAAGCATAACACCTATACATAAAAACCCACAATCCCACATTCTTAATTAGCTCCAAAATTTGAAAAAAATAAAAATAAAAATGAGAGAGATACATGGAGAAAAACCCAACCTCCAAATTTTCATAACTCAATCACAAAATTAAGCAGAATATGGATTAATCAAGCCTAATTAATTAAGCTAAACTCTAAGCAAATAAATGCTAAGCTCAGGACCCCCAGAGCCATCAGGGTTCATCATGTAAAATGCCTCAGAGTCCTTGGACCCCGCAACCCTCTCAAACTTAGCTCTCATGTACATGAGCTCCCCCTCCGCCCCAACGCCGTCGTCACTCGCTGGCAGAACTCCCGCCCCCATTGAAATCGCCTCCAGAGCTTTCAACACCTTCCACTCCTCACCGCCGCACTCCCGCTTCATAGCAAACCCGCATTTCTTCCCGTTGCAGTAAGTCCTCCACAGCGGCTCCTCCAGTAACTTCAAACCCTTCTTCTCTGCTTTCTTCTCCGTCTCCAGCGCTATCCGCACCAACCCAGATGCCATTTCTCGCACCAGAACGCTCGTCGGCGTCGCCAGCTCGATCAGGAAGGCGGGCGCCGACTTGGGCTCGTCTTGAAATGCCAGGTGGACGTGTCCACGGCGGTAGCCGAACAGAGTGCCCACCACTCTGCGGCCGAGTACGGGGCGGTGGGAGCGGTGGCTCTTTCCAAACACCGTGAGAGCCGAGCGGAGCTTGGAGACCGACATTAAAGAGTGTTTCTTTGGTGGGATTACTGCAGTTTCTGCCGGAACGACTGGGATTCTGAGCTCCTCGTGATTTTCTTTCTCCGATGATTCTTCCGATAAATGCAAGTGGCTGAAGTTTAAGATTTCCTGGTCGTCGTCCTCCTCGTCCTCGGATTTCTTTTTCCAGTGGAAGTACCTCCTGGAGAAAGAGAGTGATGAGTCGTGAAGGGTCTTTGCAGCCATGATTGTCCTCATCTGGGAAGTTTTGGAAGAGAGTAGTGAAACAGGGGAACACTAATAAATTTGGTTGGTTTGACTCAGAGGGAGTGATGGGAGAGAAGAGGAGAGTAAAAGCGATGGAAGCTTGTGATTGTGTTGTGTGAGATTTTATTGATTGCTTGTAACACTATCTGTCCCATGATCTGTGGCTAACTTTAGAGCATCCTGACAAAAAGAAGGTGAGCAGTCCCCACCTAACTGTAACTAAAAGGAAATATGGGAGAGAGAGAGAGAGAGAGAGAGAGAGAGAGAGAGAGAGAGAAGAATAAGTGAAAGGTGAATTTGCGGAGGGATGGAAATGGACAATTGATGGAGAGATGATTGATATAATTTGATGGTGGAAGCAGAGTAGACAAAGCTTTGTGCTAACTCTTTGTCATGTGAAGGGTTAATTTTTGCTCACTAGAGAATATTTGAAAGGAATAGATGAAAAGTGATTTTGTAGAGGGACGGAAAGATGATTGATATAATTTTCTGCCACCCCCCCCCCCCCCCCCCCCCCTCCCCCCTCCCCCCCCCCCCTCCCCCCCTCCCCCCTCTATTTATTATAGTTGAATTAGTTTAAATTTTTATATTTTTATCTGTCTATTATATATATTTTGAAAATAAAATACATTTAACATTAGCCTAAGTTCATTCTTTAATAATCTCGGGCTAAAATTTGGGCTAAAAGCCAAATTTTCCGGGGTAAAAAATTTGACTTTTAGCCCAAGGGTTGGAGATGGTCTTATAAAGGGCAAGGGATGGACAATTGATGGAAAAATGATTGATATAATTTGATGGTGGAAGGCTGGAAGCAGAGGAGACAATGCCCTGATTCTTTGTCATGGGAAGTATGCATTTTCGCTCACCATTTGAGACTGAGAATATGAGAGAGAGAGAGAGAGAGAGAGAGAGAGAGAGAGAGAGAGAGAGAGAGAGAGGAATAGGTGAAAAGTGAATTTGGAGAGGGATGAAAAGTGATTGAGATATAATTTGATGGTGGAAGCAGAGGAGACAATGCCTTGTGCGAATTCTGCCATGTGAAAAGTGTATTTTTGCTCGTTACTCTTAAGTGGTGATAACACTGTCATATTTATTACAGTTGGATTAGTAAAATTTTGAAATTTTGGTCTATCTACTATACAGATCTCGAAATTTAAATTTATCTAACGATTATAAATAAGGTGATAAGTATTACCATCACTTGAGAGTGGTGAGCAAAAATATATCCGTCATGTAAAGGCAAGGGGTGTAAAAAGAACACTGCTTGGTTTCTTATACGTAAGGTCCTCCTCTTTTACGGAGGATTCGTTTGGTGTGTGCATCCTCTTAGAACATTTCCCTGAATCGGAAACAATGGGAGAAACCTCGATAAATCGGGGGGAAGCAGGGTCTGCAGTTAATCCAGTCGCTTCCTGGGAGTAAGCTGTCTCCTTAGCGTATCAGTCAGATGAAATCAAATTAAATTAAGATGTGAAATTTGAGATTATGTGTGATATATGGATTTTGTGAGTGTGATTGTTATAAAATATTGTCGAATCAAGCTCAAGCAGTCTAAAGCCTATATTTGACAATCAAATTGCACAATTCATTACGGAAGGGCTAAGGAGTCATTACCTGATACATATAAATTTCAATCCATCACGTATATAAAGTAAAATTGTTACATTAAAAATGAAAAGACTTCTACACACGTATTAAACTGTTAATTGTCTGAAATGCCTATAAAAATTCATCCAATAATAATAAATCAGATTAGAGAACAAAAATTACTCCCATGAAATAAAATAAGGTGTGTGTGACTGTGTAGTATGGGGTAGACATAGAATGGAATGACTGACTATTGCATTGGAAACACTTAAGGCCACACCACCGTACTGGCCTTTTAGTCCTTTCATGCCCTACCAGGAGTAACAATGCACCAACACACGTACCCAGGAGCCACCATTAGCCCCCGTAATGTTTTGTGTCCCAATTTGTAATCTTTTGTTTTCCTTTGTTTTTTATGTTTGCATCTGAATATCTGTTAATTTCTCTCTCTGGTTCAATAGGATGACTGGTCTGAGAGTTGCAGACATTGTTCACAAACAGTAGTTTTATGAGATTCAGAAGCTGCTGGATTCTGGCTATCTTTAAGTTTTGGATTATCTGTTACCTTGCAGTGATTCTCAAATTTGAAGAAAAAGAAAAAGAGAGAGAGACAAAAACTTTTTTTTCAAAAGTAGTTACCTTGTATGTACTTTTTGTATACAAATCATAAATTTCTGTATATATTCTTTGGATTTTTGCTATGTCAAACTGTAATTATAGTTAATCATAAATAATTGTTTATGCGTAAGGAGCAGTAAGATCATATTCCAGGCTTCGTTAAAACTTAACAGAAGTCTACATTTGAGTCTCTTTTTTTTTATTTTTAAGTTTTTATTTTTTATTTTTTAAAAGGACCAGCTAGTGGCCTCTCCACTGTAGTCCACTCTTTCTGAACCGAGAAGAGTCATATGGGCATTTCGATCTCTCCATAACTATCATCGTGTGGTTCACCAATGTAAAAAACTGAACCTAGAACGTGACTTGTGAAGTACGAGTATAAAAATCATCTATTAATATTGGTCAACGAGTTCTACTGGTTCACACTAGAGCATTAGGCCTAATTATCCAATCATGATGGCTAATTACATTGAGCCGATAAACTTCCTTCTGCCAAAGGATGTGCTAGATTGGCTACTTATCACCATCATTAACAACTACTTAATTATGATGATTAATTTTAATTGGCCAGATCCCTAGGTAAGAGGCCAATCCTTAGAATTTTGTCACACACCATGATCTGTGGATGCTCTACATGTGAAGTTGGACCATCTATTATTTAGGTCAAAACTGGTTGAATTCTGGGGCAGCATTTCTAAAAGTCCACTAATCCACAGAGTAATGTAATAATAGGATTCCTAACTTGTAATATGGACCGACCAGATATAATCACGGATCAACTAACAAGGATCCACACCAACAACTTGAAGTGAAACAATAACAGATTTAGATATAACAACTTACAAATATATTATTTTTGTTACGAGCTAACATCATCATGCTATTAGCATAATCTATGCGCATTGTATGTTTAATAGTACAATATGGATGTCCTAACAATATGTGCTTATAAAGTATACACATTTTCTGTTACATTGAGAAAGATGACGCTAGAAGAACTCGAAATAGTAATCTAGTTAACCAACCAAAAACAAACTTCATCACACTCCACAATATAAGACTAAGGACTTGTTTGAAATTGATAATTGAAAGATCAAAAACACTTATGGGAAGAAGCACCTGTTATATGCTTACTTATAAAGTCACTTTAAATTTTTTTGTTGGAGAAGAGTATGAGAGATCTTCAAAAAAATTTCTATGTGATTTTTAGCAAAAGCATATGAGAGGTTTTGGGGGAAACAAGAAACTCGCAATGTCAGAAGTTGTATTTGTTAAGCTGAGTAAACAGCGGAGCTTGATAATGGACGAACGCTGGATCACCGGTGTGCATTGCACATAAAGGACGAACGATAACATAGCTGTAGAGCCTCCCTAAGTTAATATATAGTCTCCTCCTTTACGGACAATCTAGAGGGATCCAGGTCTGCATGCGGCAATGGCCTCCATGATGAATCATTACCTAAAAATATTCAATATAAACCTGTCATCATCCAGAACTTCGATAACCTTACACTCGTTCGTAAGAGGACTGAAACCACAATGATATGCAGAGCTTAATTGCCAGTGTACCGCGAAGTTCGATACACTCTCTAGTGCTGGGATTAAATATAAAACCCTGCACATAATTGACGCAGACCAAGCCGTTGATACTTTGCTCACTTGAGAAAGACGTAGTATGTGGAGTAATGTCGACGTAGTATGTGGAGTAATGTCTGGAAGTTGGGTGACAGGTACTGAATCCGTAGTTTGTTCAACTATTTCTGCGGAGGAGTACCATCCCTGCCAATAATTATGGAATAGCTACGTGGTTTGTAGTATTATTGTTGTTGTGATAGTTCTGGTGAGCGTTCACAAAGGAAGGGTTGCGGATGAGGGAGAACCAAGACTTGCATACGCACTTAAAGCGCATCAGCGACTTCAGCCGGCAGCCTTGGGAGTATCTGATACCATATGATATCGCTTAAAAGCACTGGCTGTCCACTTCCATGTACATAAGTACTTCTTACAAAAGGGCAATTGGGAGAAGAAGAGACGAAGGGAGCGCAGTCGGAAAAAAAATTGACAAGCGGAAGAGAAGAAAACGAAACGCATGCTGAACGGTGATACATAGAGGTGCACTGCTACTAGGGTTTGACCTAAATCCATATTAGTTTTGGATTTGACCTTTGATTTTGGGCGCTAGAGCCAGTGAGGAGGACAGGAGTCCTCTAAATTCGAGTTGGACATGGGGATGGTGGGTTGGGCTACGAAAGGCCTAAGGCCCAGGATACACACACACACACACACATATATATTATATATGAAAAATGGAAATAAAGCAGCATACACGAGGAGTTGGTCAGAAAAAAAAATAACAAAAATGTTTTTAAAAATGCCTTATGTGAAGATGTTTGTAAACATCACAAACATCACTTACTAAATTATGTGGTATTACCGTATTAAGATATGTGAGTATCATATAACCAGAGCATTTTTTTTACACATTCAAGTTAAAATTTCTCTCGACGAGTCAAAATAGTTTGAAATCTTGTTTTATATGAAAAAATCATGGACTAAAATTGATCTTAAAACATAATATCTCTAACATTTAAACTCACTTTATGTTTTGTTTGCAGGTGACAAATTCCATCAAGTCCTGAGGCCATTAGTTTTGCGTATGATTGCATCACTGCTTCATGCCATGCACGCCCGTGCGTTTTGGAAGAAGGCAAACCTAGCTAAATATGGCGGGCACAATCGCAAATATTACGTTTGGCTAACCACATCTATTTTTATCCGAATCAAATTCTCTTTAAAATATATGTAAGTACTTTCGAGAAGAGGATTTGGTTGACTACATACTGTTGCAATTCTTTAATACATGTTTTTGCATGGCTCATTCCGTAATAAATTTTAATGATTTAATTGTTTATATTTTATGTCTTACCTCAAAGACCATGTCTACAAAAACATGGACAATTCATATTTTTGTAGGGCTCATTTTGTAATGTATTTCAATGATTTAATCGTTTATCATTTGTCTTTCCTCAAAGACCATGTCTAGAAAAATATAGACGGTTCATATTTATGTATAGCTCATTTTGTAATGTATTTTAATGATTTCATCGTTTATATTTTACGTCTTACCTCAAAGACCATGTTTAAAAAAATATAAACAGTTTAAATCGTTGAAATATATTATAAAATAGACCATACAAAAAGACCGTCAAATGTGCATAAAAAAGTATGTACAGAAATGTTGAACGTTCGTGTGCCATGTCATCATCTAATTCCAAATTTGCTAATTATTTTATCATTTACCATACTATTTTAAGAAACCAATATCAACACCTACAAATTAGAACCAGCATTCTAAACATGAGAAAGCAATTTTATTGAGGTAATCGAATAAGCAGAACCACCATTCGTTCTCATGCATGAAAAGAATTAAATCCAGAATCCACCGCATTCTGGAAAGGGCGAAAGAGTGGTTTGGGGAGATTGTCCCACTCGTACCAATCCCAACCATCGCACATGTTTGGCTCGATATTCTCGGGCTCTTAACCGGGACTTGCCAACGCTGCTCGCACATAAATCCCTATGTAGTGGTAAGGCTTGCCTTTGTCTTCGAATATGTTACTTGTGACATTCAGCGGCTCTATCTTCTCAAATGTCCAACCCAGTTTCTTCCGTCACTTCTCTTGCTGCACACTCCTCAAAGCTCTCGCCTACGCAAACACAAAAATACAAATATTTAAACGGGTATGCAATAGAGAGTTGGTCAGCAATTAACTTGTTAATTTTATGTGTTTAAATAACATAACTATTTATGAAAAAATTAAGATAAAGAAAATAAATACATATGTAATTATTGTGTGTTTACTGAATTTGAGGTGGCCACCAGGGAGGGAAAAAGTGGAGTCTATGGGTGGGCAAACGGGCCCTGGGCTCGCAGGTAGGGGCGGGTCCATATTATTTTATGTACAAAACGGGGCGGGGCGGGTAGAGTCCAAGTAAACTGAGGGGCGAGCCGGTTCTAATTTTCTGAAATCACGAGCCCCCGGCCTGAACCATATTCAATGAACCTCACAAATTAAATCACACATACACACTCAAATCTCACACACATCACATCTTTCTCGAACTCTCCCAGACGTCCTCCCTCTCCATCTTTCTCTCCCAGAGTCTTCCCTCTCGATCTCTCTCTCCGAGAGTCTTCCTTCTCGATCTCTCTCCCAGAGTCCAAACTAACTCTTATCCCTCTCGATTCTCAGTCCCCTTTTCCACTCAAGTCGAGTCCTCCTGTGAACACCACCATCGCCATCATCTCCTCCCAAACGTGACCACCCATCACCGCTGTCGAAAACACCACCATCATCCTGCGATTCGAAATATCATATCATCTTCACTCAAATTAAGGTAATTTCTAAATTAGGGTTTTTGAATTATTTTGTTTTTGAGTCCAAACTTCTAAATCAGAGAGTGAAGAAAAGTTGGAATTTTTTAGGGAATTGGAGAGCAAAATTCGAGAAATAATGGCAAAATTGGCGAGCATAGAAGATAAAGACGGAGACTTGGGCGGGTCGACTCTGCCGCTGATATGGACGAGGTGTAAATCGGAGCCGGCGAGAACAGCGGCAGAGAAGCTCGACCCGGAGTTGGGTTTCTGGAAAATGAGAAGTTTGGGAATTGTTGATTCATGCTCACCGAGTGTTTTGTGATTAATTAGTCTCATTAGTGTTTAATTCGTTATTTTTTTTTAGTAGCTGAATTAGTGAAAATTTATTGACGATAGTTGTTTGATACCATAATTTTTTGGTAGCTTACTTACCTCTCGATCCAACTTAATTTTTTATTGTTCATTTAATGTCAATCGCTTAATTTCTGAAAATTTTTCCGTTACTTTAATTGTATCTTTAGGAAGAACATGAATCCACTTTGGGGGCTTGATTTTAGGTCACTGATGGCAGCAACGGCGGAGGATGCAGTGCAGGCTGTTAGGGTTTTTTTTGTTGGGCTTGGTTTCGTTGTCCCTTAGAGGTCCATACTCCATACTTTTGTTGTTGTGTTTGTATTGTATGTGGGCAAAGTAAATGGGCGTTCTTGGTAATAAAAAAAAAGTAGCCCACTATCAGACCCAACAAAAAAAACCGAAAAAAATAAATTATTGGACCCATAGACTCGTCCCGAACCGGCCAGTTTCAAACGGGCCAGGTTAGGTCCGGTTCTCAAACTTAAAATCTCTTTATCCAACCCAGCCCATTATATTTTAAAACGGGTAGGTCCGGTTCCTTCTAATTTGGGCCCGGCCCGTGCCCAACCCTAGTGGAGTCGCCAAGAGAGGAACGGCGGCGCCCCCAACATCGCTTTCTTCCCTTTCAACAAACACACCACCACTGCCACTTTCGGCACCGGACCCGTTGTTGGAAATTTTGAGTAGAATTTTATAGTCCTACATTGCTCACCACCAAAAAATCATCGCATTTTATAAGGTTTTGTCCCTTATAGAAAGTGATTGGAATTATGGACCTTGAAGACTAAAATTGAGCTCACCTTTAAGGTTGGGCTTTGGGGTGTGCTAATTAATTGATAATTAATATATAATTAATTATCAAAAGATGGGCCATGGCCCTTGGGGCTCGGGCTCTAATAATTAAATTATTAAATTAATTATTTTTAAACTAACAGACTCATCCTTTCAGATGAAGTCTGAAGAGTTCAGAAAGAATGCAGAGCAAATCACCCTTTACAGATGAAGTCTTCCAATAGATGCATCATTTCTCCATACCTGTTGTGAACATGCATAATTATGCTATATATACATCCATTTGCATAGCATTTAGGATACAGAAAATTAACATTCTTCTTCTACAATCACAGTCTTTTCCATAGTTCATAAGGTGACTCGTCCATCTTCTTTTGAGGAGCCTTATTCAATATGGTATTTGCAGTAAGTAAAGCTTCACCCCACAAACTGTGTGGAAGCCCAGAACTATTTAACATGGAATTAATTATATCCTTGAATGTGCACAAAAATCTAAGAAGGCAGTAAACTCATACTCTCCTCCTCCATCGAATCTAAGTGCTTTGATTTTTTTCTGAAATTAACCATGTTTTGATATCAAACTTAGTATTTGTTATAGTTTTGCGGTGGATGTGGCCGCCTGACTACCAACCCTTATATATAGATGATGGAGTGCTCAGGCTCAAGCCACTCTCTCTGGCCGGCTAAGAAGTTGGAACTTTAAAAATGGACTTTCTTGGTCAGAACACGTTATCATTTGTATTATTATTTTCTATCTCGGCAATGACCTTTGAATCTTTGATTGTTTCAGTTGTATTTAACTTGTGTATAAGATAACCCTTAAAAAGGCAATGATATTTACGTAGAGCCATGCAGTAACTGACATAAGACGTAGATATATAGGTACTCCATCTTAGAGCATTGTGCTTATCTCAAAAAAAAAATACTTGCATATATATACGAGAGAAACTTTAATAGAGTTGTCAACACATCAGTAACATTATATTATATTCAATTTGGCATAAGATGAGATTAAAATACATTACGTTTATATATATATATATACAAAATTCGGTATAACTATTAACATATATCTTTCACGTCGGTTAAGTTAATGAGACTAAAATACAAAAAGTTGTATGCATTTGAAAAAAATACTAGTAACGTTGTCGGTGTGTCCTTTTCAAAGTTTTCTCCGGTCTCAGCAAATAATTGGAGGGCTGCCGGTATGGTCTTTAGACATCATCAATAGACATTTAATGGTTGACGCTGAAGTCTTCGGGGGAGCAACCGGTAACAAAAAATGACTGGTCCAGCGCCTATTGGGGTCTAATTGAAAACTCAAAGTGCTACTTAGTACTGCAATTTAGTAGTATTTTTTTTAACTAGTAAGTGAGAGGTTTTAGATTCAATTCTCGTCATAGGCGAATTTGAACCACATTATTGCTAGTTCATTGTGAGGCTAAGCCTACCCTTTTTTCTTTAGTGTAGATAATATCGTTTGTTAAAAAAAAAATTGAAGACTCAAAGTATGAGATAATCCTCTCTTGCATGTTGTAATGCTTTAATGAGTCGCGCTAGAAATCACATCATATAATTGAGACAATGAATACTTGGCTAGAAACTAACTAGTTCTATCAGAGCTAGATCAAAGGCGGCATTGAGAGGAAGCAAAATGTGCAATCATACAAGGCCTCCAAATTTGAAGGGGCCCCAAAAAAAATTTAGTATCTTATATTTATATGTAATAATGTTATATATTAAAAAAAATTACTCTTCTTATAAGTGTAAATTTTTTTCTTTCTAAGTATAAAAATTTGGAATTATACAATGAGATATTAGGAGTGCCAATAACAACAAATTAAAAAAAAAATTCAATTTTATTATATAATAATGCTATATATTTAAGTGAAACTTTAAAGTTAGAGTTTTTGAAGATTTTTTTTTCTTAATTTGTTGCTTAAGATTGAACTGCTTTTTATTATTTAGTGAAAGTTATGTTTGCAACTCTTTTTACCTACAATCAGTAAGTTCTAAAGTTTATTTTGAGTTAAGTTATTGATTTCTAGTACCAAGATATTGCCCTACTTTTTTTGGGCGGAAAAACTATCTTTAACTCTTATATAATTTCGCACACGGCCTCTAAAATGTTAGAGACGGCCCTAGTTACATAGATATAAATGCAAAATTTAACATTACAAACACGTCATGTTCTAAGTTCATTATTAAAAAATTGATTTTCGAACATCACTTTCTTCGTTTTGCACACTCTGCTCTCTGTCGACAACTACAGGGCTAATAACCTTGGCTATTGTTGTTGATGATGGCTTTCATCGTCGGAGTTCGTACATAAAGTCAAAATTATTGTGTCATTAAATTTGGGTTTGCTCATCTCATAAATTCATAATAAGGACATGTCACCCCTTGTACTTCCACACACACACGCACATAATAATTTGTTTTCACATCAAATTAATTTGTTTTTTGGCATGATTTTCAGTTCTTCGCGATATGAAAGTGTATTGATCAGTCAAAGCACCCAATAATTAAAGTTCAGATGTGAACGTGTATCAAGTTAGGGACAACTTGCATCCATCACATGGTGTACCATCTTATTCATTTTTTGCGATTAACATTTTTGTACAACGTAAATTTTATAATTAAAATAATGTATTTTCTTGATTATTATTTAAAAATCTTTTTTATGAAAATTCATTTGAACTTGAGATCGTTTGGTCATCCATATGTATCAAATAAATGGATAATATTCACAAATGTGTTGCTTGATACTAACATCGTCGATTTTTGTTTCGGTAACTCAATGATATCCGATTTGATTAAAATTTTATAGAAATAATCATTAAATAAGGATTAAGAAAAATATAATGTTTCCATTTTGAAAGTTTTATGATTAACCTACATTGGTTTCAAGGGTCAAGACACCTTAAGAAGTGAATGCAAATATTTTTCTAAAATTAATGAAGATTGAGAAAATACATATATGGTTACGATCATGAAATTTGTCTTAATTTTTCCTAATCATCATCGGATTTTTCCAAAGCCCCGTAGCCAATTACGATTTTCTTCTAATTAAAAACATACCTTCGAGAATCCATCTCTTCAAAAAACCAATAGCAACAAACTGTCTATAACAGACAACACTAATTCGGAACAGAACTCTCTAGCATCTTTATTTAATTAATTGGTTCTTATTTATTTTTTGTTAACATATTCAATCCGTCCTGGTCTATTAGATCATGGACGAAAAGGATTAAATCCGGCTTGCACCGCCTTCTCCAAAGGCCAAAAGAGTGGTTTAGGGAGATTATCCCACTCATACCAATCCCAACCATCACACATGTTTGGCTCCATATTACGAGGTTCTTGATCTTCATCTGCTAACACTGCTCTGGTGACAATCGCCACGTAGTGCCACGGCTTCGCTTCCTCTAGGAACACATGGTTTGTGACCGTCAGCAGTTCTATATTTTTAATGTCCAAGTCAGTTTCTTCCTTCAGCTCTCTTGCTGCACACTCCTCAAAGCTCTCACCTGCACAGACACAAAATACAAATTGAATATCCCACACTGAAGCAATAGGTTTTGAAAAATAAACGAATTTTACATCGAACAATTGACAGAATAAAGTACAATATATAATAATAGTTCATTTCTAATACTAATGAGATGCCTTTTGTTACAAAATCACCAAACTTCTCGTGTTGTGAAATTGGTAAGATGCAAATATTTGTGACACAATATCGGTATTAGTGTTGTGCAGGTTTTCAAATGAAAGAATGATTTACCGAACTCCAGGTGACCACTAGCGAGGGAAAACTTGGAGTCACCAATGGAGGAACGACGGCGTCCTAGGAGCACCTTCTTCCCTTTCAACAGGCACACCACAACCACCACTCTCGTCGCCGCAATCCCGTTTTGCATGTTTTGTGTTTGCTCAGCCATGCTTTTTGTGTCTTAGTTTGCACTGGATGTCGTAGCCTAACCGCCACTCCTTCTATAAATAGTGGACTGCTCAATGAGTCAGTCATTCCTGAAGATGAAAACTTGGTCCAAAACTTCATGACTGATTATTGTTGTACCATGTTGTCTACAACACTTTTTCCACGTGTGAATGGACTGAATATGAAGGAGGCAGATTGTCCGTCCTCCTTTTCCCATGCTCTTTTTATTCCCTCCTATTTGTGCGGTCACAGTTAAGTCACGTCAACATTTTATATTCCTATTACTTTTTATCTTATTATCTCTTTTAAAAAATTAATATAAAATGTTGACATGATTTAATCGTGACCCTCACAAATAGTAGAAGATGAGAAGTACGTAGAAAAATGAGGGCAGACAACCTGCCTCCAAATATTAATGCTAACCAATATTTACGTATGGTTTACAATTGGGACAACAAGCATCCAACACATGGGCATGCAAGAAAAGTTATCCAAAAGTTGAAGCTCATAGTCAGACGACACTCATAGTTGAAGCGACTTTTCCGAAGTTTCGAAATTTCGTAATCGAAACAGTGTATTTTCTTAATCCTCATTTAATAATCATCTGTATAAATTTTCAATCAAATAGGATATCATTGAATCATTGGAGCAAATCAAATAACATACTTGTGGATATTAACAATTTATTAATAGTAATACGTATAGATGACTAAATAGTCTCGAGTTCAAATAAATTTTTATAAGAAATTTTTTAAATAATAATAAGATTTAAACGATTAAAATATGTTAGTTGCAAGAATGAGTGTCGCCTGACTATGAGCTTGATTTTTTAGTAAGGGGACAAATTTTGGGGGCGAAGCTATTCTATTTGTGGTAGGCTTTTCGTTTCCGTGCCGACCACTCTCTCAACGTAAACAAAACCTTATATATATGAAGCAACATAAATAATAGACGTTCATATTGTTATCAATTATCTTATATGCCAGTGCTTTTCGTTTCCGTGCCGACCACTCTCTCAACGTAAAGGGGTAGTTTCGCTTTTCTTTTTCTTTGTTTTTTTCATGTTAGCTTATTAAATGTGGCATTTTTCAGTTTTTTTTTTTCATTTAGAATTTACTTGCAACATCAGGTTCATGTGATTGTGTAAATATAAAAAGAACTACTAACAAATAAGCTGCTGTGAACCATTAATATGAAATAAAAGATTGAGATCTGATTCATTTAGAAAAAAGAAGAAGAAAGGTCGATGCAATTGATAAAATCCAAAGCAGACAATGAATTCAGAGGAAAGATTGGTCCAAGAACGAGAGTCGGCTTCTTCAAGTTCGTTGTTCCTTAGTAGCTCAGTGGTAGAGTGGTCCCCTGTTAACTGATTGGTCCGCAATCCCGTGTTGCATGGTTTGTGTCTGCTCAACCGTGCTTTTTGTGTCTTAGTTTGCACGGGATGTCCTAGCCTAACTGTAACTGCCTCACCTTCTATATATAGACTATACGGGACTGATTATTGCTCGATCAGTCAATCAAACCCCGAAGAGGAAAACTTGGTCCCGAACGATATCGATCGTCATGCCATTTCATGTATTGCCACATTGCGCTTTTTCCACGTGTGAATTGACTAAATATGAATGCTAAACAATATTAGGGTTTCTAATTTTTTTTGCCTTTTATTTAATCACATGATCTTATTTAATTAACATCTTGATATTTGAGTTGATAGCTAGGAAGCCATATAGAGTTTTGCTGCGCGATGAGAACGAAAATGAGATCCGACAGAATATCGATAAAAGAAAATAATAATGATAAAACTATATTCCAGAATGTCAGATTAATAATAAATTTATAAATTAAATTTGATAGGACCCCAACTTCACGTCTTACTCAATGCAATAGCAGTATCAATGTATTATCTATAGTAACCAACTTTTACAACATTGAACCTTCTTCTTCCTTACAATTTTCCTTATATAACCATCAACTATCTTAACTGCTAAACTACCTAATAACCACTCAGCTAACTAATCCATTTTTCTCACCCACTATTAGTTATACAGCTAACTAATTATGCTGAGTCATCATCCTAGTCAACATCCTAACAATACCCCCCCTTGAAACGAGTCTTGTACAACAAGACTTAAAATGAAAGTGTACAACTGATAAACTGTAATATTACATGTGAACTACTTTAGGAAATCGAGTCTTCAAATCGCAATAGGGCTCCCAAGTAGCTTCTTCTGCTGAATGATTCTACCAATGAACTAGGACTTCAATTATTGCAGTAGTACCCTGCTTAATCATCCGTCTGTCCAAAATTGCCAATGGTACGTTCTGAATAATACCAGCATCAGTAATTATTGGTAGAGGACATGTAGGTTGAACTGTTGCATCCAAATGTTTTTTCAGACAAGAAACATGGAACACTGGATATAATTTTGATGTTGCTAGAAGCTTCAATTTGTAAGCTACGGGACCAATCTTCACCAAGATTTCATAGGGACTAAAAAATTGTGGTTGAAGCTTGTGAAATGGCTAAGAAGCCAAAGACATCTATTGATAAGGAACCAAGCGAAGACAAACCAAATCACTCGTCTGAAAGACTCTTTCAGTGCGATGCTTGTTAGCTTGAACTTGCATCCTAACCTAAGGAGCTTCCAAATTTGTTTTTAATAAGGACATCATTTTGTTCCTTTCTATCAAACTTCAATCAACCAGTTCCAAATTGGTAGTACCAGCTTTATATACAGAAAGTGATGGAAGAGGTTGACCATAAACCACTTCATATGAGAACAATTTTGTAGCAGAATGGTAACTTGTATTGTAACTCCATTAGGCCCAAGGAAGCCACATAGACCATTTCTAAGGTTGAAGGCTGCAAAAACACCTCAAATATGTCTCCACACACTTGTTAACAACTTCTGTTTGACCATCCGTTTGTGGATGGTATCTTGAACTGAGACACAAAGAAGAACCTTGGAAGGAAAAGAATTCCTTCCATAAGGCACTCATAAACATCGGGTCTCTGTCACTGATTATTGATTTTGGCATGCCATGAAGCTTAAAGATATGCTCCACAAAGATATTGGCAACTGATGCAGCAGTGAAATGATGTGACAAAGTAATGAAATGTTCATATTTGGACAGTCTATCAATGGCAACCCATATAACTATTTTTCCCTCGCAGGGTGGTAATGCCACTATGAAATCCATTGAAATTTCAGACCATACCCTCGAAGGAATTAGCAACGGCTGAAGTAAACCAGCTGGAGCCAAAGTTTCATACTTTTGTTTTTGACAAGTTTGACAATCTGCCACCATGGTTCTGATATCTTTCTTCATACCAACCCAATAGAATGACCTGGACAATCTTTTGTGAGTCTTTAAGAATCCAGCATGTCCAGCTGAAGGAGTACTATGATTTTCTGCAAATACAATTTGTCGCCAAGAACTAGTTGGACTTAGTACAATTCTGCCTTTGTATTTTAAGAAACCATTGTCAACCTGATATTTCAAAAGGTTGAGAGCAGAGGAATCTGTGATCTGATGCGCTTCTTGTTTTTTAGCCAAAATCCAAGGATCTTACTCATTGTTTGTCCTTAAATCATCCATCCAACTGAGATAAGGATAAGAAATGGCTGGAAACTCCATATTGGACAGTTGTAACTTTGGAACTGTCAAAGCATCCTGTGGAATTCGAGATGGAGCATCAGCTACTTGATTATTACACCCTTGCTTGTATTGTATCTCATAGTCAAACCCAAGCAATTTAGAGACCCATTTCTGTTGAAAATGAGTGTTAGCTCGATTTTGTAAGAAGAACTTCAAGCTGTGATGATCTGTCTTAATAATGAAATGTCTTCCTACCAAATAGGCTTGCCATTTCTTCACTGCATGAATTATAACCATCATTTCCCTCTCATAGGCATATAAGGACCGATTTCTAATACTCAATGCCTTGCTAGTAAAGTCAATATTTCTGCCATTCTGCTGCAACTCAGCACTAATCCCACAGCCTGAAGCATTATTTTCAATGACAAATGGTTGATTAAAATTTGGTAGTGCTAATACTTGAGGAGAAACCATAGCTTGTTTGAGTGCATTGAATGTTGTTGTAGCTGCTTCATTCCACTTAAAGTTGTCTTTTTTTGTGGGAACTGTCAAAGGACCAAAAATCTTTCCAAAGTCAGAGATGAATTTCTTGTAATAACCTGCGTGCCCCAAAAATCCTCTCAAAGCTTTTACTGATGTAGGGATAGGCCAATTGGCTATAGCTTCCAGTTTTGATTGATCATCTGCTACACTTTTCTTGGACATCACATGACCTAAATATTCCACTTGAGTTTGACCAAATGCACACTTAGATTGTTTAACATATAATGTGTGAGATTGTAGCAACTCAAACACTAGCCTGAGGTGTTCCAAATGCAATTGCCAACTTTTACTATAGACCAAAATATCATTAAAAAGACCAGGATGAATTTTCTGAGGTAAGGCCTGAATATGTCATTCATTAGACATTGAAATGTAGCTGAAGCATTAGTTCAACAAAAAGGCATAACCAAAAACTCATAGTGACCATCATGAATTCGAAATGCAGTTTTCTCAATGTCCTGAGGGTGCATTCTAATCTGGTGGTAGCCTAATCGCATATCTAATTTAGAGAAATACTCAGCCCCAAACAGTTCATCTAGCAATTCATCAATTAATGGGATAGGAAATTTATCCTTGATTGTAATCTCATTGAGGCTTCTATAATCCTTACACATTCGCCATGTCCATTCCTTCTTTTTAACTAAAATAACTTGAGATGAATAAGGGTTGTTGCTTACTCTAATAAAACCAAAGGCAAGCAATTCATGTACACATTTCTCGATCTCAGTTTTCTAGAGATGAATAGGACCCCAACTTCACGTCTTACTCAACGCAATAGCAGTATCAATGTATTATCTGTAGTAACCATCTTTTACAACAACGAACCTTCTTCTTCCTTACAGTTTTTCTCATACAGCCCTGAGCTATCTTAACTGCTAAACTGCCTACTAACCACTCAGCTAACTAATCCACTTTTCCTACCCATTATCAGTTATACAACTAACAAATTATGCTGAGTCATCATCCTAGTCAGCATCTTAACAAAATTTAACTCAAATAACAAATTAAATGGGAAACTAAACTGGATATTTCCCGATTTGCTAGGCAACTTCGCATGTGAGCACTCAGCACAACAGAATATTATTGTTGTTGCATGATTGGCTTGCATAGTATAAATTCAAGAAAAAAAGTCAAAACAGTGCTCACTTATGTTTCCATTTAAATCGAATTGATTAAACTTTTAATAATTTATATGCGTTAGTCATTAGAATATGTGTTATAAAAAGCGGCTAGGCGCTAGGCAGTCGTTCGCTGCCACGATTAAACCAAAATCATTGTAGAAATAGGGAAGGGTTTTAGGCGGCGCCTAGATGGGCGCTGGGCAGGCTAGGCAGCTTTGATGGTAAGTCAATTACAGCGTTGCTCTTCCGCTGTGGTAATGAGGTTGGAGAACTAGGCAACCATCTTGACAGTTTCGATCTGCAATTGCAAAAAAACGAAGTGGGACGACTTGGCTGGGATGAGAGCGATAGACATCGATCTGCAATTAAAGAGTAAAAGATGTAGGATGGGAGGATGGATATGTAATTGCAAGGAAGAAGGACGACTTGGCTGGAAAAAGAGAGAGAGAGAGAGAGAGAGAGAGAGAGAGAGAGAGGGGTATTTGCAATTGCAGAGAACCAAATATGGGGTGGCTGATACCTCTCTTTCTCTCTTTTCCCAGCCAAGTCGTCCCTATTCCTTGCAATTACAGAAACGCCACCTAAGTTCCTAACAAATAATTTTAAAAATCATTAGGGATATCTGCAATTAGGGTTTTATTTGTTAGGAACTTAGGTGGCGTTTCTTTAAAAATTTGGGAATAATTTAAAAAAAAAAAAGAAAAGAAAACAAGGTATAATTCATTTTTAATGAAAAACAAAGGCCCAACCAATGATTTAAAAAAAGGGAACTTTAACGAAAAGCTCCCGGTACTGTTCACTTTAACGAAAAACCACATTTTTACACTAAAAAGTCAATCCTGGCACTATTCACTTTACCCTTTATTTTGTCCTTATCATTAAAACTCAAAGTTTTCAAGCCCTTTTCATTAGTTTTCCTTTAAAAAAATTGACTGACTAAATGTTACAAAATCAACATAAAAAGTCCTCAAACTTTACACATATGCTTACATCCGTCCAGACGCTAGGCTCTAACAGGCTGCCCGACTATGAGTTCTAATTTTTGCGATGGATTTTAATTTTTTTTGTTTTTTTTGGTTTTTTTAGCTATGCTTGACTCTTTGCTCGGTGGCTACTTCTCCCTGTTAGAGATTAGGCTTTTTTCTGCGTGTGGCTTGTCTTCTGTTTAAGGCCTTTGTCTGTGTGGGATTGGGCCTCCCGCTGTTTTCTTTGGGTTGTTGGTAGGCTATGTAATTTGCTTTTAAGTTTTAACGAATTACAGCATTTTTCAAAAAAAAAAAAAAGGGTTTGAAAACGAGATGAAGATTTAAAATCATCTGATGCAATGTTCCCTTCTATGGACATGGTCAAAACCTGATTGGAAACTGTTGATGTTACTAATCCGCAACGATGAGTTCATATTATTGAATACAATACTAACGCTTTGCAACTCAAATGGTTACGAGCATAAAAATAAGGGATTGTAAAAGCAAAGTCCAAATCTTGAAACAAAATAAACCCCTCAATTTTTACTGATTCATAAGCATTCAAAATGGTACAATAATACACATGCGTGATCCTGCATGTAAAATTACATAGCAATTCATATGGTTGCTGAATCTCCACTTATTCCACTGTTTTGGGAAAAGGACTAAATCCGGTCCTCACCATTTTCTCCAGAGGCCAAAAGAGGGGGTTAGGGAGGTTGTCCCACTCGTACCACTCCCAACCATCGCACTTGTTTGGCTCCAGGTTTTGGGGCTCCTGATCTGGATCCGCCGCCACTCCGCGCAGGAAAACCGTCACGTAATGCGACGGCTTCGGCGGCTCTAAGAACAAATTGTTCGTGACCGTCAGCAACTCGATCCTCTCCTTCTCAATGTCCAGCCCAGTTTCTTCCTTCACTTCTCTCGCCGCGCACTCCTCAAAGCTCTCTCCTGCAAAAATTACAAAACGCGGCCGTGGAAATTTGAAAAATTGGAACTGATTTGACGAAATTAAGTAATTAATTAGGGATTAGGATACAAGGGGGAGAAAACCCATGTGATAATTACCGAATTCGAGATGGCCACCGGGGAGGGCGAAGGTGGAGTCGCCGATGGAGGAGCGGCGGCGTCCCAACAGCACCGTTTTGCCTCTCAGCAAAAACACCACCACCGATACTCTAGGCTTCGCGGCGGCGGCTGTAGTCCCGTTTTCCATTTTGTTTCCGTCCTTGTACGCAACGCACCTGACCCGACGCTGACGGCAGGACTCGCTTTAAAAGCAAGGCTGATTCACTGTTTTGTGGCGGACCTTTCGGTCAAAACGCTGTTTAATGATGTCGTTTCGACCCCATTCTGCTTTAGGGCTTTCCCCCGCCACGGATGCTGGAAGTTGACCGATGGATTGACGTTGAATCTCTTTTAGTTGAAACTTTAGGGTTTAGGATTTAAATACGCAGTTAGTCCATAACCAACAGGATTCTATCCGGATTCTTTTGGTGAGATCTAAGAATTCGTAAATCGCGTCCATTTATTATATATCGTGCGGTTAGTTTTTGTCAAGTACTATTTATGTTTATTTTTAAATAAAAATATTTAAAATAATTTTTGACCCACAATGTACGCTGAATGAATACGATTCACAAATTTCTGAGATCCTCGTAAAGAGCATCTGTCAAGGATCCGGACTCAGTCCATAACACCAACAAAAAATAAGTATTTATTGTGCATTTCGTCATGCTTGTGCTACACGCAAAAATGCTTTTGGACTTACCCAACCTCACTAACAAAGTTTAATTTCTTTTTTAGAAAATTGTTCGAGAAAATTAGCATTCGGTACCAAGCTCATGGAGATTTCATTTTCATACTTAATTGTACCAAGCTCATTGCATGACTTGATCCAAATAATGTTTAATGTGAAATAAAATAACTCATGACTGTGACATTCTACATGCTAATTCATTTTTCAAACGTATTTATGAAATTCAAATATTTTACATATATTTTTAGAATAGTATCACATGGTTCTATTGGTGTTAAATAACAAATCTTATTATAACACGTAAATTAACAGCAGTACATAACGGTATGACTATCGGTTGTCGCGCTTTGTTCTGGGACTTGTTAACTAATTAACTAATGGGTTTGGCAAACCTGGATCAACTTACCTAGTGGTTGAAGAAGACCAAATTACTAAAAAGGGCCTGGTGAAGGACTTTTTGCTTGTTGGGCCTGGAGGCCCAATTTACTCAAAAGAAGGAAAGACAATGCCCGTCCAAACAGGTGTCAGAGACAGTCGCTTTCAAGCCTGCGGGTATTCAGCTTTGATCGAGAATGGTGGATGAAGAAAGATTTTGCCAAGTGGCTGCATCCAAAAGTAAATATCTAAAAAGTTGATCACATTTTATTGTTTTTGGCAGTTGGAATGCAACCATGCAAGTACTTTACTGACCAAATATATCACGAGAACTAGCCCTTCACGTCCTCTTTTAACCAACTTCGTCACGCACTCAAGTCACAACCAAAATTTGTAATAAAAAAATAAAAAAATAAAAGTCGCAATCAATATTTAAAATATTTACAAAATTGTCGTCTCTTCAGTTTAAATGTTTTAAAGATTAAAGATCAATACAAAAATGAAGAATAAATTATACAGTAATTCTTCAGATTTGAGGTTTTGCATAAACTCGTACATCTTTAAAACATTTCACTTTCATACCTCACGTATTATTTTATTTCAAAATAATATCTCCGTTTCATTTTCCATCAATTAATCCGTTAAGTGCTGACGTAGCTGTTAAATATGTGCCACGTGGCAAAACAAATATTTTTAATTTTTTTTTAAAAAAAAACCTAAATCTTCTAAATATATATAAAAATAATAATTAAAAAACCTGAAATAAACCACCCCCGTCCCCCACCCCCCCCCCCCCGCCGAAACCAAAAGCCCAGAAATGATAACCCCTCAAACACCCCTCCATCCGCTACCCACCCCACCCCACCCACGTCCCTCACCCCAAAACCAGAAACCCAGAACACCCCCCAACCCGCGACCCTCCCTCCCCAGATCCCCATTCGTGCAACCCCACCCCAAATGTTGCGATCGCGTGACCCATTGCTCACAAACCCGAATCTGTTGAATCTATAACCCGCCCCTTTTATTGCAGTGTAGCTCCATGTAGTTTGCTGCATCCCGTTCGAGTGCGAGGGTGGGGGGAAAACGAACTGATTTTTTTTTTTTTTCAGGTTGCAAGAAAGGGTTTCAGGGGAAGAAGATGAACATGGAGGAAGGAGAAGAGGGGGGAGGGAGGGTGAGTGCGGGTGCGGGGAGAAGACGAACTGGTTTTTTTTTTTTTTTTTTTTTTTTTGGGTTGCAGGAATGGGGATTTGGGGAGGGAGGGTCGCGGGTTGGGGGTGTTATGGTTTCTGGTTTTGGGGTGGGGGACGCAGGTGGTGTGGGGGGGGGGGGGGGGGGGGGGGGGGTTTGTGTGTGTGTGTTTGGGGGGTTATCATTTCTGGGCTACTGGTTTGGGGGGGACGCGGGTGGTTTATTTCAGGTTTTTATTTTATTTTATAATTAATTAGAAGATTTAGGTTTTTTTTTAAATTAAAAATTAATTTTTTTGCTACGTGGTAGCCACGCCAGCACTTAATGGATGAAAAATGTAACGGATGTATTATTTTGAAATAAAATGGTACGTGAGGTATGAAAGTGAAATGTTTTAAAGATGTTGTATGGGTTTGTGCAAGACTTCAAACCTGAGGAGTTACTGTATAATTTAACCCAAAAATAAAAGGCGGATTATAAACTTCACCCTATTTGATGAGATATATAAAAATTAGTGAACATTGATGATATTTATCAAGAGTGGTGATATTCTTACCCTGGTGTCTTATTTCTCTACCCACCATTTAATGAAAATTTTAATAACATATTTATTCTTTTAAAAAAACTCTTAAACCCCTATTTAATTCAGTACAAAAATTTTGAAAAAACAAAAAATAAATAATGGTGGGTGGGGTGTGATATCTTTGGTGGAAAGAGGTTGGGAAAGATTTGGGTTAGAATCGATGGAAAAGTTGGAGAATGGAATGGGTGTGTGCTAGACGAAGGTGAGAAACTTCAATGGAGAAAAAAGAAAATTGGGTGTGAGATTTCCGGTTTTGACAAAAAAATGAGTAAGAAAAGTGGTTTGGAGATCCGAGGTCTCTACAGGGCGGTAATAGGTGTGAAGGAGATGGTGAATGTCTAGGTCTTAGGTCTTGCATTTTCTTTCATTTTTTCTATTTTTATTTATTTATTTATAATATTATTTAAAGATATATTAGAGTTATTTAAATGAATATATTATGGTTATTTTGAGAATAATGGTGAGTGGGGAAATAACATTTTAATTTTTTTATGGTGAGTAGGTTTATCATGTGGGTGGGAAAATAGGACATTGGGGTGGGTCTAATTGCACTCTTTATCAATTCACAACATAAAATTTTGGCGAACTCATTACAAATTTCGAACTTTTAGATTTTTGTTTAATTTTTTTTTTAAAGTTTTTACTAGATCTGAATGAGTTGATATATTGCCTCATTGCAAATTTTCATAATTTGTCAAAAACAACTGTATGTATATCAACATCTATATTTTGATAAAGGGATCTTTTGATATTTTCAACTACATAAACATTTTAGTTTAACACATTAATTTTAGTGTAAATTAGAGTTGGAAATAGGTGATGATAAACAATAAAAATATTCTTCAAACAATAAAAATAAAATCCTTCAATCTCTAAATACACCATTTCTTTTTTAATTTTTTCGTTTTTCATTACTAATTAGTAAGCTACTATCTTTAAAGTAGAAAACAAAAAAGAAAGATTCTTTTCCTTTCAATTATCTCTCAAACTTGTTGATTAGGATAAGATATGTGCTAGGAACATACCGGTATGATCCCACCAGTTTTTATTTATATTTATTTACTGCATTTATTTGTTGAATTATTTATTTATTTTAATGAATAAAACTAGATTTTGTCCAGTCACTTATTCTTAAGTCTAGTGATCCTATGTAATGCTAAGGAGACTAATTATATAAATCAAATTTTAAAAACTATAGTTAATGATAATTGGAGTGTTAATTTGGGATCCACTCTTACCCCCATAGTCATGAAGGAACACATGCTTAAAGGAAGAAAGGCCCAGGAGACGAAAGACCAAGGCTGAATTGGGAAGGATGAGCCCGAGTGCTACAAACAACTGCTCAGTGGTCTAGTTTGTCTGTTACAATGAAACCAAGTGCTTCTCCATAAAGTGCTTTTCGACCAGCGGTAGTAAGCTCCATAAAGTGCTTTTTGACCAACGGCAGTAAGTCGGTATTGACAACTTTATAGTATGAAGTCCCCAGGTACATAGGGATATGCCTATTCAGACATCAACTTTAAGTCACGTGACGGCTATCAAAGAGAACATAGAGATTGACAGATTAAGCGCTCTCAAAGAGAACAAAGGGATATGCCTATGAAAGAACGTAGAGGCTGACACATTAAGCGCTCGGGTGTGGATTCTCACCAACTTAGGAGTGAGCAAGGCGCTCGGTTCACATTGTCTCAAGAAAACATGCAAGTGGACTTGAATGAATGTCACTTTGTTGTCACGCGTCGATTAAAGAAATGAGGGGTAGCTAGCAGGTCAAGTTTACACATTCGGCGCATTCAATGCAAAAGAAGTGGAAAACTCGAACCTAGAGACTTGGGGCTCAATTGAGGAGCTATATAAGGAGGCTAAGTATTCTTTAGAATAGGTCGGACGAATTGAAAGAAAAAAAGAAATTGTATTAAGCCAAGCGCTATTTGTAAGCCTTTGTCAATATATTCGGATGTAGCCCAACTTTCAAGGGTGAACGATTTAAATCTTATTGTTTAATTTTATTATTTCAATCCCAAACCCACCAAGGGTCAATCACCCGACCATACAGGACTTTATTAGCCTCACCATATTTGACAATTAACATGAATTATTACTTAAATATTAATTAATATACTTATTTTATATTGATTAAAATTACACGCTCTGTAAATTTATCTAAAAAATTAATCTAAATAACATTTCTCAACGGTCTAATTGTAGTTTTAATTTCTAATTATAAATGACTTGACGTATAAATATAGGGAACTTTAACGAAAAGCTCCCGGTACTGTTCACTTTAACGAAAAACCACATTTTTACACTAAAAAGTCAATCCTGGCACTATTCATTTTACCCTTTATTTTGTCCTTATCATTAAAACTCAAAGTTTTCAAGCCCTTTTCATTAGTTTTCCTATAAATATATGGTTCTATAAAAAAAATAAAAAAATAAAAAAATAAAAAATATCTCCCGAATTAGGTGGGCACGGAGCCACAGGGCTGTCCTTAAATTACGAGGAGAGTGCCACTTGGGAGCAAGCCTTGGCATTCCATTCGGTAAAAGTGGGTCCGAATTTCACCCCAGAGTATCCGTACGCAAAGACTCTGTCCCTCCCTCTCTTTGTTTTCCTGCCACCACTACTACTTCCACCATTACCATCTTCCCCTCCTCCTCCTCCTCCTCGTCTGCCTCTCCCGCTTCCACTTTCTCTCTCCAAAACACACACAGAAGTACTCTCGTACACTTATACAACCACACTTTCTCTCTCTAGAACTCCACTATCCCATTCTCTCTGTTGAACTCCATCCCCTGCAACAATGACGGACACGACGGACGACATAGCGGAGGAAATCTCCTTCCAGAGCTTCGAAGACGACTGCAGAATGCTCGGCAGCCTTCTGCAGGAGGTGTTGCAGCGAGAGGTCCGAAGCCAAATCATGGAGAAAGTGGAAAGAACCCGAATCCTCGCTCAGGTAATTCACACTCTCTGTCTCTCTCCTTCCCTTTGCATTTCGAAACTTCCTAAACCTTGTTTGGTTGCCGAGAAAAACAGAGGAAACTAAAGAAAACAAAAAATGGCGACGAGAGTATTGTGTTTCGACCACTTTCCTTGCATGTCCCGGCTTTTCTTAGCAACCAAACAGAGGCATAAATCGGGCTTTTTTGGCTTGTTTGAATGTGTGCGTGTGTGTTTTCAGAGTGCCTGTACTATGAGGAATGCGGGGATAGAGGACGTTGCGGAGGTGCTGGAGAAGCAACTGGCGTCGGAAATATCAAAGATGAGCTTGGAGGAGGCCTTGATCCTCGCTCGTACTTTCAGCCACTACCTTAATTTGATGGGCATTGCCGAAACCCATCACAGGTAATCTCTTCGCCTACTCTAAATCCGCGGTTTTGTTTAGAAAGTTGAGGTTCCACCGTATAACCTTATAACAATATGGGAGTAGCCCAGTTACTTATAACTACATGCAAGTTTCATTCTTTTCCAGTTGTGGCAATGAAATAGGAAAATCAAGAGAATGTTGACTTGGAGAAAAGACAACTATTTATATTTCTTGCATCTCTGAGTTTTATAAGCTTTACGGTTATTATTATTGAGATTTTGTTTCTTTGTGTAGGGTTCGCAAGCAGCGAAATGACTCGAATGAGGCATCTCTATCGAAATCTTGTGACGATATTTTTAATCAGCTGGTTCATAGCGGTGTTTCCCCAGACGAGCTTTATAATACTGTTTGCAAGCAGGTTTCTTCTTGTTTCCTTTGCTTCTAGCTTCTTTTCATCTCGGTTTGTATGCCTTGGTTGAGAAGTAAAAGAGTATATATTGCTCATTTGGGTCTCTGAGTATACGTTGAACTCGCTCGATTAAGGCATAGTCCTGTATTAATCTTCCTTGCGTGTGCATTTTAAATGTTTTTGTGGTAAAGAGTTATCAGTCTATTTATTCTCAATCTCAAACATTTTCTTGCTGCAGGAGGTTGAAATTGTTCTTACTGCACATCCTACACAAATTAATCGTCGCACCTTACAATACAAACATATAAGAATTGCTGTAAGTTGTTCGCGGCTTTTCATTAATCTTAAACATGTCAAACATTTATTTTGATTTATGATATATATTTTCCTGCAGCATCTTTTAGACTACAAGCACCGACCTGATCTTGGCGATGAAGACAAAGAAATGCTGATTGAAGATCTGGTATTGTTTTTCCAGACTAATTCCTTTATTCTAAACGACAAGGAAATGTCATATGTCTACTTTTCCGTTGGGCTAATATATCTTGCTTTTGAAGGTAAGAGAAATAACTTCAATATGGCAAACAGATGAGCTTAGGCGCCATAAACCTACGCCGGTTGATGAAGCTAGGGCAGGTAAAATAGTTGAATATTAGATTTGTATCTACTATCTAATGGTATTCAAGTTCTTTGGTTCTTAACAGAAAGAGTTGCTTACATCATACTGCAGGTTTGAACATTGTGGAGCAATCCCTTTGGAAAGCTGTACCTCATTATCTACGTCGAGTCAGCAATGCTTTGAAGAAGGTTCGTCTTCAATTTCTGTTCTGTTATTACTAGTTTCTTTTTGTGCATACACTCTCTTCTGTCTTTCTGAATTTTGTCTCAAGATTTTCTTTCTCTGATATATTTGTCAGCATACTGGAAAACCACTTCCATTAACTTGCACACCTATCAAATTTGGGTCTTGGATGGGGGGTGACAGAGATGGAAATCCCAATGTAACAGCAAAGGTAATTCTAGGATGTAACAGCAAAGGTAATTCTAGGTCCGAATGTTTTCTGATTTGTAAATTTTTTCCAACTTGCATTATTTGTTCCTTTGTAGTCGAGACGAGTCTACTCTGTCAATAAATACATCATTCCTACGAAAATTTTGTACGGTAGCCCAATTTATTCTTTTATAATTGTTTGTGTGGTGTTCTGTTATTTTTGGTTTAGGAGGACGGCTACAGATTTACTCTCTTTTTATTGTCAGGTCACAAAAGATGTCTCACTTTTGTCTAAGTGGATGGCTATTGATCTCTACATTCGAGAACTTGATAACCTCAAATTTGAGCTATCCATGAACCGTTGCAGTGATCGACTGTCAAGGCTGGCAGATGAAATTCTGGAGCAAGGTTTGGCATGTTGCAGTTGTTTTGCATTGATATGTCGACTGCTTACCAGATTGCATCAATAATTCTATTCTCTTGCGCTTACACTAATATTTCAATTACTTGAGCGTTAGCTTGAGAGAGAGAGAGAGAGAGAGAGAGAGAGAGGTTTAGGGGGCGGGGTAATAGTGTTGCCTGATTTGATTGAGTTAGTTTGATGTTCTGATCAACAATTGTAAATCTCTGTCACGCAGAAGGAAAAACGTTGCGAGACACTGATATGCCATTAAACGCTTGCTTTAGTTTCACTATGTCAGGGATAGACTGCACGGTTACTCACTTGGGATAAGCAGGTCAGATTACGTAATCTGACATGCTTATCCCAGATTGAAATTATGTACTGCCTATTGGTCATCTCCATTGGAATGCTTGAGGATTCATTATCTTTTTTATTTTTTTATTATATATATATATGTTCACAATATTTGTGATTCACTTTGAACTCTTAAGGCAATCAAATTTCTCTCCAGAAACTTCATCCGAGGATCGCCATGAGAATTGGCATCAGTACTTTGGTAGACATCAGTCGAAGCATCAAGGTGCGGCTCTTCCATCACAACTTCCAGCCAGAGCTGATCAACCCTCGTGCACAGGTGACATCTAATTATCCTCTTAAAACTGCAATTTGTTTAGTTCTACATCATACAATGAATCATGCATGTAGTAACCCACATCAATTCCCAAAGTAATACTTCATCATTGCAGTGCTAATGAAAATGATCCCACTGGAGTTTAATTCATTATCAAGTGTGGAGGGAATCGAATTTTGACAAAATATTATTTAGTGTCTGTAATACAGCAAGTTAACTTTTTCCTCTCACCTATATTTCATACCACTGATTCTTGCTTTTCCCTTGATGTTAGACTGCATTCCCCGAATTGAAATTCCGAGGGCTAATTACCTGCTGAACCATCAGGTGATGAAGTTCTATGATGCTGGCATTTGAGTCTAGCATCGGTTTTGATTCTTACACGGCTTGTAGTTGCTTATAAATAGTCTCTTTGTTTTAACTTTTATATCACTCTCATGACAGGACGGTCAGGACTCTCCAATGTCAAATCCTTCATCCCAGAATCCTTTTCGCAATGGGCATACGATACCAAATGGATCTTCAGGGTCTCCCTCTTCTAATTCAAGTCGACTCCTTAACCAAAGGAAAATGTTTGCAGAGTCCCAGATTGGAAGGTCTAGTTTCCAAAAGCTTTTAGAGCCAAGGCCTCCCCAGAGACCTGGAATTGCTCCGTATAGAGTGGTTCTTGGTAATGTAAAGGATAAGGTATTGTTTATCAACTCATTCTTCAATTATGTCAAGTATGTCGTCGTTGTCTGCATAGAGAAGTTTCTATTTATACTCCTGTGCTGTTGGTTTAGGCTTTATTCAAAAGGATTGACTATTGGGTCATTGTGTGTTCTGGCGATTACTAATGCTTGTATTTGTTCCGCGGGTTCAGCTTATGAAGACACGAACACGTTTGGAGCTTCTTCTTGAAAATCTTCCTTGTGACTATGACCCATGGGATTGCTATGACACTTCAGATCAACTTTTAGAACCGCTGCTCCTATGCTATGAGTCTTTGGTAATCTCTCTTTAACTCATGCCTCCTCCCCTTCTCTACTACTCTCTTGTGCACCTGCGTCACACACAATTGCAGAACATTTGTACAACGTCTATCTAATATTGACAACCATCGTTTTTTTGCAGCAATCATGTGGATCTGGGGTGCTAGCAGACGGTAGGCTTGCTGATCTGATCCGAAGAGTTGCTACATTTGGGATGGTACTAATGAAGCTCGACTTGCGTCAGGTGTGCTTATTTTGGCATATAATTTGTATCATGCTCTGGTAACATATTTTAACTGAAGATTTAAACGAGACAGGAATCTGGTAGGCATGCTGAAACACTTGATGCTGTTACCAAATATTTGGATATGGGTACGTACAGTGAGTGGGATGAAGAAAAGAAACTCAAATTTCTTACCAAAGAGCTCAAAGGGAAGAGACCACTGGTTCCAAAAAGCATGGAGGTAAGGTTCTTAGCATCAGGATAATTGTGCTAATACTAACTAATTACTTCAATCGAAAATTTCATTCCAAGAGTTTTGGGAATGTTGAAAATGTATACTTCGAACAATGGCGATGCAGGCCTTGAACATGAACCTTCGTATTATCAGCATCAAGGCTCTAATTTACTCTTTACCTGTCAATTTGCCGAGCTCGTGCTTCACTGTGAGACTGA
This sequence comes from Crataegus laevigata, assembly GCA_963580275.1. Lineage (NCBI taxonomy): Eukaryota > Viridiplantae > Streptophyta > Magnoliopsida > Rosales > Rosaceae > Crataegus > Crataegus laevigata. Next base: position 3,347,005 of record OY756940.1, read on the forward strand.
TGGCTTTTCTCATGAAAATCTTTTCAGGTTGGTCCTGATGTTAAGGAAGTACTTGATACCTTCCGCATTGCTGCTGAACTGGGGAGAGATTCCCTTGGAGCCTATGTGATTTCTATGGCGTCAAACGTATGTCATACCCCTTATATACCAGATTCATATTGAAGTTGTGCACTATAAAGCAGAATTTGTGCACATTAAAATTAAGAGATTTTTTCTTTCCAAGATTAGTGTTTCCATAAATGTGTTTGAGTGATAAAATTGACATCAATGTTGCCATTCAATTCATAACTGGCAGGCAAGTGATGTTCTCGCGGTCGAGCTTTTGCAGAAAGATGCACGACTTGCTGTTAGTGGGGGGCCAGGATGGCCTTGTCCTGGTGGAACGTAAGTTTGCACACCTCTATGTCTATATTGCTAGATTACTTCAGCCGTTTATTTACCATCTTAAATTTTTATGAGTAAGAACATTGAGATGCTGTCTTAATGTATAGGGTAATAATTGATTTGAATCCTTTAAGTTATTCCTAGAATGCCCTTCCTACTGCATAAATCGCACTTAGAATGAATATCACAACTGGATTTCATGCATCTTGGTATAGGCTGCGGGTGGTTCCTTTGTTTGAAACTGTGAAGGACTTGAGAGAAGCTGGCTCGGCGATCAGAAAATTATTATCCATTGATTGGTACCGGGATCACATAATCAAGAACCATAATGGCCTTCAAGAGGTAATTATCTCAGCGGTTTTTAATATACTTTGGTAGCGTCCCATGAATCTCGTGGAGCTTACAAAGTTATACTGAGCAGGTGATGGTTGGATATTCCGATTCTGGTAAAGATGCTGGGCGTTTCACTGCAGCATGGGAACTTTACAAAGCCCAAGAGGATGTTGTGGCCGCATGTAATGAATTCGGTATTAAGGTTACCCTGTTCCATGGGCGAGGAGGAAGTATTGGTCGTGGAGGTGGCCCTACATATCTTGCCATTCAATCCCAACCGCCTGGTTCTGTAATGGTAAGTTTTCTTGTTCTTTCATTCATTAGTCTGCTGTATCTTGATTGCATTCTAGCTTTAAAATGTTTGAAGGGATAAACGCTCAATCATGATCTGCATTGAATAAAGACTTACTCCAATCTGCAACCTACTTCAGTTCACACTTTAACTTATGTTTGTAACTTAGACAGTGTCGATAACTTGATACCTTCGTGTACTCAACTAAATCTGTCTAGGTTTGATTCTGTAGTGTACATTCTTTCTGCGGTTCCAGAATTTGTGTAACCTTATGCCTGATGGCTAAATAAATACACAAACCTTTGTAGTTTCTACTTAATGATGTATAACCTACAATGGTTTCTAAAATTTCCAGGGTACCCTACGGTCAACTGAGCAAGGAGAGATGGTTCAGGCAAAATTTGGGCTGCCACAAACTGCTGTCAGGCAGCTAGAAATATACACAACAGCTGTGCTGCTTGCAACCATACGCCCTCCACGCCCACCTCGTGAAGAAAAGTGGCGTAACCTCATGGAGGAAATCTCAAAAATCAGTTGCCAGAACTACCGGAGCGTAGTCTATGAAAATCCAGAATTCCTTGCCTACTTCCATGAGGCTACACCTCAGGCTGAGCTTGGCTTCCTCAACATAGGAAGCCGCCCCACAAGAAGAAAGAGCTCCACAGGAATCGGACATCTTCGTGCAATTCCATGGGTGTTTGCATGGACCCAAACCAGATTTGTTCTTCCGTCATGGCTCGGAGTTGGAGCAGGTTTACGGGGGGTTTGCGAGAAGGGACACACCGAAGACTTAAAAGCCATGTACAAAGAATGGCCTTTCTTTCAATGTACCCTTGACCTTATAGAGATGATTTTGGGGAAGGCAGACGCTCCCATAGCCAAACACTACGACGAAGTCCTTGTCTCAGAAAGCAGGCGACATCTTGGTTCTGAGCTGCGAAAGGAGCTCTTGACTACAGAGAAGTATGTATTGGTGGTTAGTGGGCACGAGAAACTATCTGAGAATAATCGGAGCTTGAGGAAGCTGATTGAAAGCAGGCTCCCCTTTCTCAATCCTATGAACATGTTGCAGGTTGAGGTACTCAAGAGACTGAGATGCGATGACGATAACAATAAACTCAGGGATGCATTGCTCATCACAATAAATGGGATCGCCGCAGGGATGAGAAACACAGGCTGAGTGAAGCCATTGAATGTAGCTTATTTTACTGAACATTTCCACATTTTCTGTTTTTTCAGTCTTGCTTTATCACAAGGGTTGCTGTAATTCGGAGGCTAAGTCCGTGAGAAACGTTCTGTGCATCGTTCAGTCGGTTTCATGGACATATTATACAGATGGTACTACTGCAATAGTGAAATGTTAAAATGTTTTCTTTTATTTGCAGCTGGATACGCCTACATTATTTTCTTTCATTTTCTCACGGTAGCTAAAACATGAAAAACAAGTCTAGAACAAAGTCTTCTTTGAGAACTAAAGGCCCCAAACTTCTTAATTTTGCTTGAATGATACGAAAAAAGAACAGTTGTTATTGAACATAAAAGATTTAATCATTTTTAAAAACAAATCTAACGGTTAAACACTTGTATCATTGAAGCCAAATACCAAACTTCTTCCAACCAAACTCCAGTCCGAGATTGAAGCCAATTCAATAGTAACCAAAGCCCTATTACTATCATGGGCCATTTTCAAAATAAAAATAAAAAGAAAGAAAAAGACAATTAAAGTCCACATTACGAATTAAATCAAAGATTTACTATTCTCGCAAATGTGATTAGACTAGTTGATCATGATAATGTGCATGTCTCCTTGTATCTGGATTCGACTCCCCCTCCCCGTAAATTAGTGTAATTGGAACATCGTTGTGTCGGAAGAAAGAAAGAGATTTACCATTCTCACCCCACCCCATCTAAATAGCACTTGAGCAAAAGCTTTGTTAAATCCTAGTGAATTTCATAATGGAAGCCATTGGAGCAATGTTGTCTCTTTGTGGTTATTGTGGTTACTGGTGATCAGATTTTATTAAACAAAATAAAAAGGCCCAGTACAAAAACAGAGAAAGCAGCCTGCCAGTTATGTTTACTTGAGTTACAATCTTCTCTGGAAAGTAGACTTTCTGTAATGTCCACTAAAATTAGAACCTGATTTCCAATATCCACAAGCTCTTGTCCTCTTCACAAACTTTTCTTTTAAATTTACAAGATGCTAAATGTTGCTTAAAGAAGATACCATGCCTGCAGCTGTGGAAGTGAGTTCAATCAACACCTCCAAAAAACAAAATCTAGTTGAAGCTTCCTGGAGCAACCACAAATTCTTTCTCTTTCGACGTCGATATAACCACAAATTCTTTCTTTTTCGACGTCGATATAGTAGTGCTGTACAGCCAATTTTGAATCTAAACTGCTGATATCAGCCCTACTAGTGCCACAATTATACAGCATTGCACTAGCCTGTTTTGTATTATGTACTTTGTTGGTGGGAAGTTATTTCATTTCTTTCTTTCTTGGATTCTGCCTTCCATTATAAATTTCACCAAGCCATACAATTAGATTCAATAACTTTTACGTTCAACTGCATGATTGAAGATGTTCATCACATATACAGCTGGTGCCGTGCGACCCGGCCTAACTATTTTTTTTATAACTTAAGCTAGCTAGGCAGGGTTCCATTTTGTTTTGATGCTTCTAGCTAACATGATCTTGATTCACGAAAAATAGGATAGAATTTTGAGGAACTGTTCTTTTGATGAGCACGATTTCTTCATTTGGAAAGCTACTAAATGCGAACCAGCTGCTAGCCATGACCAAAGTGGAACTTAATCACTAAAGCGACTTGTGAGAATGTTGTGTCAAATTAAGCTTACAGGTCGGTTTTTTCTACTAACAGTAAACTATAGGTGTTAAAGTCTCAGCTAGCATCTGAAATGAAAAAGGAGGAAGATTCTTTGCTCTCTCACTTTTTATATACTTCTATCGTTTCTTATTTGTGCGGTCACGGTTAAGTCACGTCAACATTTTATATTACTATTGCTTTTTGTCCTATTATCTCTATAAAAAAATCAATATAAAATATTGACGTGACTTAACCGTGACCGCACAAATAAAAGAGAATAGAAGTGTATGAAAAGTAAGAGAGCAAAGAATCTACCTCTAATGAAAAAAGTGGTGTGTTTGCATTATTTCAGTACTTTCCGTGATCGGACAGCTTTAGGTCCGTCCATGCCTAGGATTTGATTTCCCATACAGAATCCTAGGTCATCATGATCTAGAAGCATGACCCAACGTAATATAATAACAGAGAAACTAAACGAAATACCCTAAGTTAGAATCTATTAGCAAACTGAAATAATTCAGGGAATAAGAAAATCTCAAATTTATTGATGGATCAAGAGATAACAACCCTATCGCCCTAAATCACTTGCTCTAGACTTTGTAGAAGTACAAATAGGTAACGATTATAATCTTAAAATTCCATTTTGGATAGTAAACAACGGAATTCGATCAAAATGCTCATATATCTCAATAAAGCGTCAAGCTTTGTTCTTGACGTCGCCGTATTCTATATAACAGTGTGTTAGGGGCCCATATCAAACACCGGAGCCTCCACCGTTCATCAATTTAGGGCTGTCTCTGAAATTTCAAGGCTCTATGTGGAATTCATAAAGGCCCTTCTTAAGACAGTCTTTTAAAAAAAATTGAAAAATGTTTTGATGCTAAAAAGCAGTAAGTAAAACTGAAACAAACTTTAAAACTCACAATAATAGTTGGTTTCTAAATATCATTAAATGCATAGAAGGCTACAAAAAAACAACCCTATTACAAAATAATCAACAATCAGTTAAATCTTAAGAATCCAAATGAACCCTATTACAAAATAATCAACAAAAAGTTCAATCTTAAGAAATCAAATGAACAAGAGCTTCAAAAAGTTCAACATTGAAGTTTTACTTAAAGATGATTCCTCGTGCATACTTTGCTGCAAAACCATCAATTAAAATTTATAATCAATTTTTTCCCAAAGACACTTTCAATGGATGTCAAACCAAGCCCATTTAACCCTTCCTGCAATATGTTTGATTGTAATTTGTAAGTGTGATTTGTAATTGTTGTAGGATCCACTTAATTATTATTAATTTGCTAAAAAAAATTAGAAAAGTGGAAAATTTTATTTTTTTTATTTCAAAGAAAAGTAGGAAAGATGGAAAAGAGGCAATTATAGGTCCCACTTGAATTTTGGGGCCTTCTAATTTTGGGACTACGTGCGGTCGGACACTTCGGTCATCCTCAAAGCTATCACCGCTTCGATCATTTTAGTCATATGTTCTACATTATTGCACCGGCTACTTTTGTACAATCATGCATACTTCCCTGCTTTATATTATCCCACTCAATAATGCAGTCCAAACTCCAAGGAGTTCTAGCTAGGGTTTCAGCCCTTTTCAATGATATAGAAACTTTCAATCCAGGAGCACCACTATTATTCCTCAAAGCTGCAGCATTGACCGTTAGGGACTACTATTACTAAATAATTAACTTATTTTTCACTACTAGGTTAACTCTATCAATTGCCATTTCGATCATGGAGACCATCGATCGAAAAGCTTTGACAGAAGTCAAATAAAATGTTTTTTTTTCGAGTGAAGGCAACATGCCAACGACTACAAGTAAAAAAAATCTGCAGCCCTGTCAAATTCAGATTTAGAGGCGCCGGCCATATATAATTATTAAAAAATGTTTGAAACTTCAAACCTAGTTTTTTCAACATGGTAATGCTGCCGTACGAAACGCAAGTTGTGTATGGAAATGACACTGATGGGGGTGGTGCCCTTGGATTTAGGTCTCTAAATTCTATGCGAGAGACATCCGTGTCAACCTTGAATATCCACTTCTCCCCATTAACACACAGTGTGTTTTTGTTTTAAACTTAGATTCCAGACAATGATCGATATATATTTTGTTGGATGGCCACCAAGTCCATTAACATATTTCATCATTAATTCATGTGTAACAAATGCCGTACGTGTTAAAAAATATAAAGATTATATGAAAAGATTGACAACCTAAAATACAATATATAATGAATTGTTCCACTTCTATTATCACCAAAGCTGTTTGTGAGAAACAATACCCCGACACTTGTCGTGTTATGCAGGTGATAAGATACAATTTAAAAGACAATATATGTGTGGTTAAAAGTCCTTGATAGTGCATCTTATCATCATTTGAGACACCCCCTTATGTTCAATATACGTGGTGGATTAATCTTTGCCTTGATACATCAGTTGAGATAAGAAAAATCTAAATCAAATCACTGCAGTGGCCCTGGTTAGCTAGCTTAGGGCACAGAAACAACCTGAGTCAATGGTGTAATACATATGGTAATGAAATTAGGTTTGCTGTAATACATATTCTTCCTTCAATGTTCTGATTGAATTTTACTGTTAATATTTTTTTTTCTCTTTTCTTTTTGTTGCCTTTTAATCTAACATCGATTCTTAGTTAATGGCGCTACGTAAACAAGGATCTAATAATTGGAAAATGTTGATATGGTGGTATATATTTTGTTCGATCGAGATTTTCAGTCTTGTTTGTGCGCTTGACTAATTAAAATTTAATATTTGATGCACTATGGTGAGCATGATAAGGCAAATTCTGTTGGTCAAACCAGCCACCAAAAGTACCACTCGTATAACTTCGACAATGAACAAAAAAGAAGGAATTACACAGAGCCATGGATAGTTGGAAACTGAGAAAATGTGATATAATGGACATGATGAGATTAATGGGCTTAATGTTTTGGCAATGACTAAGCAGTGGTTAAGCTCCAACTTAATCCATTAATTTTCACTATGCATTTTACTATTTTAAATGCACGATAACTAACAATAATCAACAGCAACACCTGTCACCGGCCACCGGCCACCTTATCTCGCAGTAAAATTAAGAAACTGCAGTTTTCTAATTTCTAAAGAACTGCAATTATCACCATACACGTACATATATAGTTCTGAGTGTGCTCTTCTTCTCTTATTAGTTTAATCCAAACTGTAAACAGAGAATAATTAAAATAATTAAAGCACCATTAAGCATCGAGGATATGTACATAGATTATAATTAAAAAACAATTGTAAAGCGGCTAAACTGTATAAATGCCATAACTCTAGAGAGGATACACACTGTTTTGGTGACGTTGTAGTATTATATTTCTTAGATTCCGAGACTGTACATTTAGGCTTCCTTCATTTACTCGCATTTCGTTTAATCGTCACCATATAATAATCTAAGGATTTAACCTATAACTAAATTTAACTTTAATTATTAGAAATTTTAAAAATTAAATTAAATATCAAACATAAGTTAACTCAATTTTCCGTTATGATTTACAATTCTTGGTTAGTTTTTCCGTATTTGCCTCATCATCAGTAGCTATTGGGTATTTTTCTTTAATTATGAGAATAAAATCAATTAATATAGTTATCGAGCTCTAAATTAGAAAGCAGCCAATATTTCAAGAACCTAATAATTTGTCTAATCTTATAAACAAAAACAGAATGCCCCTCCTCATCATCATCCGCAACATATGTTTGCCACAAAAGCATCACATGGAATTCGAAATTTAATTGGCTTTGCCAGCTGGGCCACATGATGAGAAAAGATTATCAAAGTAGACCTAATGCATAAAATGCTTTTGGGAAGAAATTGAAGTAGGGGGAGTCGTTGACATCGAATCCAATAGCCAAAATGGAATAGGGTGTGCATCAATATACTTGAATTACAAACAGCGAAAAGGGTTAACTTCTGTTTGCAATTTCTTTCTAAAATTTTAAAAACTTAATTGTAGTTAAAATTAAACTTAATTATAAGTGATGCGCTAAATCGTTAAATTATTATAATAGTGTAAATTTAACAAAATGCTAGTAACTACATAAAGTCTAAGTGTAGAGACTTGATATCTTATATTTTTCTAGCTGGATGTACGCGTTTGGCAACATTTGTTTGGTTGTGCCTGAAAAGCTGCACCATATGAGATAATATTCTGGTGGACTAACGGCAGCCATCAATTTCACCATTTAAAATATATTTTTTAGAAACGTCAAACCCCAACATGTAGTGCTCAGTGCTCACTGCTCACTGCTAAGGCCTATTTTTATTAGAAAAAATGCTAAGAAAATTCTTTCAAAATGACTCTATGACCTACTTAAGTTAATGACATGTGTTGTATTATTAAATTGAGGAGTACATGCAATTTGGCCTAACGCTACCTACTAATGTCGTGACGATGGCATGTATATATCATGAGAAACTGAAGAATTAGTTTTTTTTTATTTTATTTTTTATCAAATGATAGATTTGTTAAATTATCTAACGTACTTTTAATTTTAAAGTTAAATTTAAGGAGCCATGCTCCCTAGTAACGCATAGTTGTAGTTTATTTGTTTAACTTCTTAAATTTTAACCTACGAGCTTATTAAGTTCAGAGCGGGCGTTGAGGGTGTACAAAAGGTGCAGTGGTGGTAGAGGGTCCCGAATTTTTAGGGGCCCCAAAACTTTTTATCATCCTTTATATTACACGTGTATAAATTTCTAATAAAAAAGTTTTAAACTAAAAAGAAAGTCATCAATCATTTGATTTTATCTATATTAAAATATGATTAAGTGAAACTTATACTTAATATATAAATTTTCTACTTTTATCTAGCAATAAAAAATTTGTGCGTTACTTTCTTCCACTTTTCTATCAAGCAATAAAAAATTAACTTGTGTATTACTATTTTTCACAAATACAAACATATTTTCATATCTCTCTTTCAGTTGTGCTCCATTTTTTTTAATAGATGAACCCTAAATCATGATTTTATATTGGAGATTATTCAATTAGTAAGTGTGAGATGCTAATTTCAATTAAGTTTGAATATTGATTGTTGAGCTTTGCAAGAATATATTGTCCAAAAATATATTTTTTTTAAATAAGGAGGCATTTTTATTAAACTCGCACATGGCCTCGATAATGTCAGAGACGGCCCTGATTAAGTTCCTCCTTTAGGAGGTGGAGAGAAAGCATAATTGTAGTTTGTTTGTTTAACTTCTTAAATTTTAGCCTACCAGCTTAATTAGGGAGTTCACTGAATACGCTCTATATATATATATATATATATATATATATATATATATATATATATATATATATATAATGTAGGACTTGAATTTTTAATTAAAAAATCAATGTATTTATGATGAAAACACTTTAATTAAAGTTCTTATAAGTAGAAATACTTTCTATAAAAGCAATTTCAAATGAGTCCGACGTTGCAGATGCAATTCATGTATCGCTAAATGCATATACAATATTCAACCAAGCCAATTGAACTCTATAGCAATACAACATTAAAGTTAAGACAATCATTGGTCCTGAAACTTAAGCTCCTATCATTGGTCCCAAAACTTAAGATCCTTAAAAAAAAGGTGAGAAATGAGGACTGAACCCAACACCTTATGCAAACCTCTGATTACCATATGCTACTGACTCTAAAAGAACAGAGCCATATTTAGGGAATGATCAGTCCCCAACGTTAAAATCTCATAATCCGGCCAACCGAACCAATGGCGGAGCCATGGAAAAACTGGGATGATCCCAGGACCATCCTGATATTTTTTTACATAGAAAAATTTAGTGCTATGCTTATGATTTTCAAGGGTTTTTCATAGGCTCAGAGCCCCAATCTGATATTTTTACTCTAAGGGTTTGATTTGAGGTTGGTGACTCCTATGGAGTTCAGCAATTCGTTGCTTGTGAGCTTTGAGGAGGACTTTGGTCTGGGAATCAGTAGAGGGAGAGCGTCAAAAAGGCTTGGGGTTTAGGTTTAAGGAAGAGAATGATAAGATGGACACCATACTAGATCTAAACGATGTTGGTAGGTGCTCACCACATGGCAGATTAATTTTTGTAAGATTTAGTGAGCATTTCGGATTTCCACATTTGGGTCCCTCCTAGATTAAAATTCTGACTCCACCACTGAACCGAACCGTGTAATTATTTGACAATCAATAAGACATGAAAGGAAAAATTGACGTGCGACAAGAACCCTAATGGACACTCGATTAAACTTGGAGATAAACAAAGAACGAATAGGGAATATATAGTGAGGTTAACTTCCGTGCTCTTTGGTACATGCAGCAGACTTCTACAACAAAGATAAGAAGGCACTAATCGAAATGTTTGTAGATGTCATACTCAACTTGATAGGTTGGAATGCTTCCCTTTAGTATAGCATGCATGCAGTGACCCATAATATTAATTTAATTTTGCATACCCAAATGCATTTACTCATTTGATATCGATGAGGTTTTCAGTGGAGGCAAAAGTGCACAATATAAGAAGCAATGCACAGGTAATGCAGGGGGCCTGCCGCCTGCATCCTGTGCTTCTTATTAATGTGTCCCTAAAGCTGTCTGGACAAGATGATCGATTTGCTTTTATCTGGTATGCGCATGTCCCCAGTGTTCAACCACTTCTGTATGCCTTTTCATTTCGACAAATTAATTTGGGAAAGCTCATAGGGTTAAGGTGCAATATTGTTACATATAATTGGTCTCACACATTCATCGATCGTAGAAAAAGAACAAAAAATGTCGGTGGCATGAGAGAATATATATGACAAAAGAGATCTTAGCTAGCTGGCTTGCATGGTTGATATTTTGTAAAATAACTTGCTCATTTATTGCACTGAATTGTCACAATGCATAAGTACTAAGCAGTGCAGATGTAGCCTTGTCATTTGCTTCATGCATACATGCATGCAAATTTCCTTGAGTCAAATCACATGTTTAGACTTGGAACAATATATTATGTTTTAGATACCCCTTCACTTTCCTTCCAAATGGACTGACGACGATTCGTGCATGATCCTAATAAGATTACTAACATGATTCCGTATACGCTTGCAATAATATCTAATTCTTGATGAACATTATCCGGGAAAAACTTTACTTCAATAAAAAAAAGTTAACTAACCTTGTCGCTAATTTCCTTAACATGCTTGCTAACAAACCTTATCACTACTTATTTTTCTTCGCTTACTTTTTCTTTCTTCCATTAAAAAGGGCCTCGTCGAGACCATATGTTAGTTGTCCCCGTAATCTTTTATTATATATAGCTCATGGAATTGACTTGTTGATAGGATGAAATGCCATTATACACACGGAAAATCAGAAAAGATGAAGCTATTGAACAATGTTAACAATAATTGCTCATGTGGGTCATCATTCGTTATTGTTTGATGTAAGTTTAACACTGTAACTTATACAAATATTTATTCATCTATTGACCAACAATAGTTGTTAATTTCCTTCTAATTAAAAGAATCCGATTCATCATACGTTATAAACAAGAACATAATGACTCATGGTCATCAAGACCCCACATTGTGATTAAATGGAAAGCTAAGAATTTTCTTAAGTGCACTTGAAGGTCACTAAAACTTGAGTGCTGAATGTGTGGCAATTGGCTTTATTTATTTATTTATTATTTTAATATTATTTATTTAAAATATTGTTTTTTTTTATAAAATAATAAACTACTAACCACCTTACATGTTTTTTTAATTTATTTTATCAAAATTTTAATGCGAGAAAGACATTTTGAGTATTATGAAATCTTCACTATTTAGACATTCTCCCCTTTATATGTACATGGATAAGGTAATGGGTTTTTTTTTCATTCTTAAAAATTAAAATATATGCGTACACGTTTTCTATGAGAAATTTATAAGATAGAATTCAAACTATTGATCACTTTTTACCTAAAAAGGTGAAAGAAGGATTAATTATTACAAAATCTTTCCAAGCTACCCCGAGAGATCTCCACATGTGAGTGTCCAATATGAGGGTGATGATAAAAAAATATGTTTTCCTTATTAGAATTGTAAATTGATATTTATTTTATCCGTAATCGATAAAACAAATTATGTTAAAGGATGAGTCATGACTCATGACTCATTTTCTTTCTAACCGATCAAATTATTAGATTTTGTAAACATCCCATGTTTATCATTTCTTTATGTGGTTATATTCAAGAAGACAAATTAAGATCTTATTCTAATTGCGATTAAAGTAAAAGAATCTGATCAAAATTGCTGTTCATTGGCCACTCACATCAAAACTTGAATAGCAAAAAAGGAAAAAAGAAATATTATGGGGAAAAGCATAAGAACAATGGTATACGTGGCAATGTGTGGATTAACGTCAAAGTTGTTGTCAATTATCCTCCATTCCTTCATGGCAATGTGGAAAGGATACGTCCTAAAAGGGGGCTACAAACAAAGCACCGCAACACCTGGCACTTAAAGATCTCCCAAGATAAGACTTCTAAAGTGCGTTCGAATCAAATTTACTGTAGTATATGCAACTGCAGTGTATAGTAAAGGGTAGAAAGCATGCCCTTCTCTTTTTCTCGTCACAAAAGAATAATGTGTGCATCGACATTGTATGCTTTAACCTAGCATATGGCCATTTTTAGTCGAATCTATTGTTTATTAGTTCAAAACGACATTTAAGTATGAGAATATTTTTGATATTTCGTGATTTTTGTGTGTTACTTTCTATAAATGGATTTTTCTACGGGTTTAGGGTTATAACCTTTGTATTATTCGATAAACCTTAGCTCTTTTTTTTTTTTTGTCAAAGAGTTGAATATTATTAAAGACGAATTGAAATGTTTACATCAGACGTCAGAGTATTAAACAACCACTCTGGTTCAAGATCACCCCAAGAATGAATACCCTCCACACGCGTGACAAAAAATGCCACCAGATGCGCGGCCTCATTACAGGCACGAGGAGCATAAAGAAACTCCACATCACATAATTGTTGTTTAAGAAGAGCAATATTCCATAAGATACCATCCAAAACTGCCTCTGGCTGCAAACTCCCACGAATCATGTCAACAAGAACCTGAGAGTCAATTTCCAACTAAATCGACTCTAAACCCTCCTCCACACACCACATTAAAGCCAACTTCACTGCTTCCACTTCTGCCATAACACTTGAAACACACATAATATTACCCACACCTCCAGTTGCTTTATAAATGCCCACAAAATCCCTTGCAACCCATCCAAAACCAACCCTACCAGTACGGTTACACCATGCTCCATCACAATTAATTTTAATTTTTCCAAAAAGGTGGCCTTAACCACCCTTGCAACCCCGTCCACCTTCTTTGCTGCCCACGGAATGCTTGTTGCAGCGGCTCCCCATCACACAAACCCAACTCTTCCCAATGTTAAATTCAGAGCAACTATAGGCTCTACCGCAATCTTCTCAAAGACCAAGCTATTGCGACACTTCCAAATCTTCCACAACCCACAGACTACCCATCGCATGAGATCATTATTCTCCCCCTCCCCACCATATTTTTCACATAACCACTTCCAATATGCTAAGAAATCCTCGCCCACCACCAAGGTATCATCTAGTTGAAGCGGAGAACCAAACCAAAAAACCCGAGCAAAAGGGCATCTAAAGAAAATGTGTACCTTTGTTTCAACTTCACCTTCGCATAGCGGGCAACAATTCTCCAGCCAGATACCCCGATGCTTCAAATTTGTACCCACAACAATGATGTTTCAACACCTTTTTCCAAACAAAATGACACAACTTCGGCTGGACCTTCAACCTCCAAATATCTCGCCATACCGTATCCATATTATTAGCCATACTTGGTTGACCCACTCCTTTCCTCCCAAGCTCTCCATTCCGATTCATTTCCTGAGCCACCATATACCCAGTTTTCACTGAATAAATCCCATTGCAAACGTAATGCCATATCCTACAATCCGGACAACCAAACTGACTAAGCGGTATGCTGAAAATAGTACGGGCTTCCTCTGTATTAAAGCACTGTGGATTACATGCATATTATTAGGGAATTCTTGTTTATGGTACTTTGTTCGCATATATGTTCTCTTTTAAAACATCAAAAAACTATCTGTTGTAAATAATTTTATTAGGGGTATATTTTGGGAGGACCAGATTGGAAACAACTTTTCCAATTTTCGTTTCAAAATTTTGAAATTGGATCAAATCAGATCACAGCTTTCAAATTTGGTTTAGAAATTTCAAAATTTGACTAATTTCGAAAATATCGGAATGTAATTCGAAAAATTATATATTTTATAAGTTTTTGAATACACTCCAACTTTTTCGGTCATGCAATTTATTTTTCTTTCTTAATATTTGGTATATGTATAAGCAAAAAATTTGATTAATTTTTTGTTATACTAGTATGCTTATCCTTTTTATTTTTAATATATAAGTGTATGTGTTAACGCTCAAAACTAGTGAAGTCAACAAAAGTAGAATTGGTCGATTATTTGCCCTTGATGGACTTGGGTTTTGCAAACAATAAGGGAAAGACAAAAAATTTAAGTGGCTCACCCCTCAAAACTGAACTACGAGTCTCTTAGATAAATGGAGGACCAGATTACAAGTAACGCTCGGCTAATATAGTACAAGTTCTCTCTCAATTCGTCCGACCCTCTCTAAGGAGTACTCATCCTCCTTACATAGGCTTTCTTTGAGTCTTCAGCCTCCCTGGGCTCAAATCTATCACTTCCCTTGCATATTTAATGGGTCGAATGCATAGATTAGAGCTGCTAGATATTCCTCTGTTCTTTGGCCGACACGTGGCAACGAAGTGACATTTGCGCATGTCCACTTGTGTCTTTTCTTGGTATGACACAGTCGATCGCCTTGCTTGGCCTTGGAGTTTGTGGGGACTCGTACCTGAGCGCTTACCTGTCAGCCTTTATATCCCTTCGTAGACTTCTATTCCTTTGGCGGCTCAGAGTTGACATCTAAGTAGGCATGCGCTTTCTGCTCCTAGGACCTCGTGCCTTAGAGCTGTCAATGACCACCTTGCTATCTAGTGCTCAGAAATCACCTTATGGGGAAGTGCTCCGGTTGATTACTGATTAGACGCCTGAAGTCCATGGACTCTTTAAGCATTCAACTTCATCTTTCCACGCTTATTAGACCTTTTCCTTTGGGCCCGTGTTCCTTTGGGCCTGTTAGGGTTGGAAAGGACCATGCGTTAACAACATGTATAAAATAAAAACAATACAAAATGTATCCAAAACAAAAAATAAAATATAAAAAATTGTTACAAAATATATAATTTGAATAAATAACTAAAAAAATCAGAATGTTTCAGAAGTTTTATAACGGAATAAGTTTAGAACACTTAAGATACATTCAGATCGGAATTTCGGAATTCTCAAATCTCTAACATTATGTTTGGATGAAGAAATTTAAGATTACTAAGAAATTTCAAAATGACAAAAATTGAAATGACAGAATTTTATTTTCTAGAATTTATGATTTTTCTTTTTTGGTTAACTTAAAAGAATAATTGAATTGAATATGGAATTTTTTATTTTTAAATTCTCAATCATAGAAATTGAGAAATGACACCTATTTATATGGAATTTAAATTTGGGAATTGGAGGTCCTAAATTCCAAGTTTTTTTTCCACGCGAAAATTCTAAATTTCTATAGTTATGAATCCAAACAAAGTAATCGATACGTGTCAATTTATAAATTCTGACTTTTACCCAATTTCTATGTTTAATTCCCTCATCCAAACTAGGGGTAGTTCGTTATGGGATCCCATACCGAAACCCTTGTCCCGATTCCCAAACCAAAATGTTTGGGAATCCCAATTTCAATACCAATCCCAAACCAAATTTTCGGGAATCCCGAAATAATTTCGGGATTTTGGGACAAATCGGGAATCCCGAAATGGTTGTGGGTTTTTGGACAAAAAACCAAAATTGGGCCATGCCCAAAATCGGTCCAGAAACAAAAAATTAATCTTGACACATTTTTTAGTCATAGTTCTACTTCTATTAGCTGAGCAAAAACAGAGAAAATACATCATTGGTGGGTTCTCACAAGCAAATGGGTATATGAAGATTAATTTCAATAATTAAGTTACAAAAAAATAAAGTAATAGTGGGCATAAAAGCATTGCTGGGTTCTTCTCACAGGCAAAACCAAAAGCATTGCTGGGTTCTCCTCCTCACAGGCAAATGCACATATAGTAATAATAGTGGACATAAAAGATAGCAGTAATAAACAAAAAATAAAATAAAGTAACAAACTCAAAAGCAAAAAAATTAGTTACAAGCCAAAGTTTCAATAATTAAGTTACAAACCAAAAGCAAAAAAATAAAGTCTAAAATTTATGAAGATTGTTGGCCTCTTCGGCCCCTTGATCTTGTTGATGCTTGTGGTTGCTCCCTTCTTGTTGGTACTTGTACTCTTCCCCTTGATGGTTGAGCCTTTCCCTTTACAATGGGTGGTCGTGGTCGTGGAGGTAGTGATTGATTCTGACGTTGTTGAACTTGAACTTGAGGTGGTCAAGGAGGTGGAGGTGGCATTTCATTTGCTTGTGTTGTATTCTCTTCACCTCCCAAATTAGCCGTGCCTAAAACAATAAACCACAAATCATTTACATTGAATTATAGTCTACTAAATAATAAATACTAAGAAAATAAAAGAGGAAATTAAATTGTTTACTTACTTCTTTCTAAGCGTTCAAGCTCATTGTAGAAATGGAATTCGACAAGTGTAGGCTCCTTGTAGAAATGGAATTCGTATGTATGCCTTTACATAATGTATGTGCTTGATTATGTATGTCTATGTATCATCTATATGCAAGTTAATTAGACTAAGACTGATCAATTCATCCATATTGTGGCACTCATAAACCAGCTACTGAAATGATAAATGCCATTTACCTCCCAAGCTTCATATTTTAACGTACTAAAAAAGATTCCATACAGTGGCAAAAAAAAAAAAAAAACTGAAATAGAGAGAAGCCAATATGGAATACTCACATCTGAAGGATTCTCGACAAATCTGTTTCAGGAAAGGAACAAGAAGTAAGTATGAAAGCGATAAAACACCAGAGGATAGAATATATGTTTTGACAGTGCTATAAAAATCAAAAAGACCATAATCATGATTAAAAACTATCAGAAATGTATTAAAATTACTTTCACATGCTGCTATAAGAAAATGAATAGTAACACAAATGTATGCTTACTAAAGATATGTTTATCAATTAAAAGGTCGGTTTTGTTGGAAACACTGATATGATGACAGGCATTTTCTTGACAGTACCAACCTTCCCCAAGATTAGAGGGATCAACAATGTGAGAACGAGACTTTTAAACAGCTGCTTAGTCGGAAGAGATACACCAACTCCATCAGCTATGAACTTTGAAATCTGGTAATCCTGCAAAAATGCAATTAGGTTTCAAGATTCAAACCCTAAATTAAGCTTCAAGATTCAAACCCTAAATTAAATTTCAAAACGAAGACAGAAATTAGGTTTCAAAACACAAAATTAATTACCTAAATTGGGGCTCGGTGAGGGAGAGGCTCGATGAGGGAGGGGGATGAGAGATCAGATGAGAGACGAGAGAGATGATGAGGGCTCGGTAATGGAGGGGTGTGGTGAGAGATCAGATGAGAGACGAGAGAGATGATGATGAGGGCTCAGTAAGGGAGGGATTAGACGAGAGAGATGAGACGAGAGAGAGAGACGATGAGGGCTTGCGTTGCTCATGCGCGTTTCTCTGGATGGAGGAAAGAAACAAATGAACGGAAATGTCTGACCTAAAAACAAATTAACGGCATAGATTAAATCCAAAATAATCAACGGTTGATATAATTTTCTTATAATTAAAAAATAATATATATATATATATATTTTTTTTTTCGGTTCGGTATGGGAATACTGAAAAATGGAGATGCAATACCGAATCCCATACCGAAAATTTCGGTTTGGTCCCGAAAATTTCGGGAATTTTGGTTTGGGATCAGGATTTTTTTGGTTTGGTTTGGGATTTTTGGGATTTTTTTCCAGCCCTAATCCAAACATAGTGTAAATGCATTCCAATTTCCTTTTTAATTTTTTTTAGAAAGTATTTGGATTTAGAATTTTCAGTTCGAAATTAGAAATTTTATAGTCAGAATCTCGGAAACACCATTCGAAGTTGCACCCTTAAGTTTTATTAACGTAAAAACTAGTTTAATTCCACTCAGTATATTTCAATGTAAGAAGAGGCTTGTACAGGTCTTTTAATTAGGGCTTGTCGCATTATGTATATCAAGGCCTTAATTCGTGGCAAATATAATAGAACTTTAACACAATTGTGTACCCGAATCTTCTCTTGAAAAGCAAATGATCTTAACAGATTATCATTTCAATTTTCCGACGGATATCTACATTATATTATCGGTCGAATACTACAATCGACGTGTAAATTATATAGTATATATACTTTCTCTCCGGCCGGTCCAACACATTGATGCTAGCTTTTTTTGCCACGTAATAAAATTAGTGAGATATATAGTAATTAGCATAAGGCTCTTTAGCAAAAATGGTGTCTGAAATTTGCATAACACATCATGTGACAGCCCGTCCCGAGATTTTTATTTCGATGAGGAGAATTGACAGAAATACCCCTTCGGGGTTGCATACGTGTGTGTAAGTATTTGTGTGATGACCCATTTATGATGTACCCTCAATTATTGGAGCCAATCAGATTTATTGGATCCTTGATATCTGATTGGAGGCTTTAGGACCACACACAAACACCCATACTAGTTTCTCTCTCCTCTCTCAGTCATTTTCTCTCTCTACCTCTCGAACTCACTCTCTCTCTCTACCATATATGTACAGATAACCCAGAAAACCTATGGAACGTGACAGATCGAAGAAGAAAATGATACCATTGTGTTCCTAAGGTCCCCACGAGTTCAATGGTACCAAAAACATGTAAGATTACCTTCGTTTTCACGTCGAACCATTAACCTCCGACTTTGGTACTATCTTCGACTTTCATGTGTGACATTTTCAGTGAATTCTAAGACCATAGGAGGTCTTAAAACTCCCTCACGAAACTCAGGGAGTATCGTTGAGTCGATTTGGACGTCGGATGACGGAGTTTCGAGTTTGGCCGGAGTTCGTGGGATTTCCCCGGCGAGATCCCGTGAGATTTAGACCCCAAAACAGGTATAACGTTGTTCTTCTCATCTCCAGCTTTCCATTGGTGTAAATTTCATGCATTTTGGGTTAAAATCGAAGAAGTTATAGTGAAAACAAGATTTCCCGGTTTTCCGGTGACCAGAGACTCGCCGGAGTCCCAAGGTAGAAGACGACGGCATATTCCGTCAGAGTTGACGGAATATGCTGACGCTGTTAGTTAAGTTTAACAGATTCCGTTAGGATTTAACAGAATATGCCGTGAAATATTCCAATGGCGTTATGGGAAGCTGTCAGTGTGCCTGGCACGTGACCGCGCGTGGGGGCGCGTGACAGGTCGAATTTTTTTTTAAAAAATTTGGGGATGTTCGTGATGTCAAGTAGATCACGTTGGTATGTTCAAATGTCAAAATTGATCATCGTATGCGAAGTTATTTCTAAAGTCCCGTTTATGTACGTTAAATAACGTTTATTCAGTTACTTCTCGTATAGGCGAGGCCTATCCCGTGGACGAGCGTAGCCAGGCTAGGCGTGGGGGCTACGATCCGGCTATTTATCAATGAGTGGACAGCTATTTTTCCGTATAACCTATATATATAATGATTTTCCCATAATCAGATTTTAAATGAAAAGTACGTTTTTATCGACATGCATATAACTTGACATTGATGTATGAGTATTCATATATACATTTCATGCATATGTTGGTGCCGAGGACACCAGGTAAGTATCAGGTAGGTACATGCATAGTTGAGAAAGAACAGTCGATATATGATGAGATATGACGAGATATGATGTGATATGTTAGCTCATAAACCTGCACATATTGTTAGTGCTCACGCCCAGAGATAGGGGCACAGTCTTTCACGTGTCGTTCACCTCCCGCACCGCATGCTCACCTTGGATCCAAGTTAGGTGCACAGTCTTGTCGTACTGACCACCTCTGAGTGGGTACGACATGTAGGTGACCCGCGTTCATTCGCACAGCCTTCACGTGATTGTAGCACTAGAGCATTTTTATATTGATACAGTGATATGATGAGGACCTCATGAGAATATTGATGTATGTGCAGTGTATATATATATGATGAGATTGAGATGTTATTAGCTATATGTACAGCCAAGGGCTGAGTTGATATCTAGTAGCGATATGGTTATTGAAATGCATCGCATGGCATGACTTACGAGATTCAGATCGACATTGAAACGCATTTCATGGCATATTATGAGATACATTGATAATGTTTTATTCTGAGAAAGGTTGTGATATATACGTATGTATTATTTTCTGGGAAACTATACAGGTTTTACTGTGAGGGGCTATACTTTTGAGAAAAGAATGATTTTGAAAAGATTTGTTTTGCTGACCCACTCAATTTTGTTTTTCGCCCCTCCAGGTTCTAGATAGCTTGAGTACCCGAGTTGGCTAGCGAGGACATTTCGGCAGTTTTGACAGACTTGCTATTATGTAGGACACCGTTAGTGTATTTAAACTTAGTTATTCATGCCTGACTGCACTTTGACTTAGTACGCTTTGGTTATGTATAAGTACTGTATTATCACTCTAGCACAATATCTTATCTAGGTTGCTAGAAGTTTGATTTTAATTAGTTCGTACTTCGTTAATGATCCTTGCTTCCGCACTGTGCACTTGGCTACGTCACACTCACGTGACGGCCAACATGCCCTACTTTCGGGTATGGGTGTGTCACATCACTTTGGTCACTGAAATACAAAATCAATAGAAATAGTCTCTGAGATTGTCCACCATCCATTATTTTGGTCCTTCCGTTAAAAACTTTGTTAAGTGTCCGGAGCTCTTAGCCGAAAGTTTGAACAATTTGCAAAGTTTCGTAACTCAATCATTTCTTAACCAAATTTGACCCATAATATATCAAAATGAAGATAGGAAAGTGTAGAACAAGATTATACCTATTTGGAAGCCCAATAGATGCCGGAGATGGCCAGAAAATAGTCTGAAAGGTGACTGGTCCGTAGGAAAACTGGAAAACTCGCCAGAAACTGGGTAAATTTTAAACATTCACAACTTCTTCAATACTCAACGAAATCAAGTGATTCAAAAACAAAAATCATACTTCTCGATGAGAGGAAGATAATGGTACCTTTATTGATGGCTAACTCGCCGTAGTTTGGCCGAAAACAACTCGAAATTGGCTGTCTTGGTCTTGAGTTAGCCACTTTTGAGCCTTTTTGGCAAAACCACGGCGAATTAGCCATTGAGAAAGGTACCATCTCTTTGTCTTTCGAGAAGTATGATTTTTATTTTTGAATCACTCAATTTCGTTGGGTATTGAAGAAGTTATGAATATTTAAAGTTCACCCAATTTCCAGTAAGTTTTTCAATTTTCTCACGAACCAGTCACCTTTCAGGCTATTTTCTAGTCATCTCCAACAACCATTGGGCTTCCAAATGGAATAATCTTGTTCTACACTTTCCTATCTTCATTTTGATATATTATGGGTCAAATTTGGTTAAAAAAAGATTGAGTTATGAAGCTTTGAAAATTGTCCAAACTTCCGGCCAAGAGCTTCGGGATACTTGATAGAGTTTTTAAGGGTGCGTTTGGTACGCAGACAGGACGGGACGGATGTTGTAAATTTTGAAAAAGACAAGGGGCATTGTTGTCCTAAAATGTTAAAAATTTCTGTCCCACAGACGTGGAACAACCCCGTTCCAGGGGGAGGTGGAACCAAAAATCATCCAAAACTTGTCCCGTGGAACGCCTCGTCCCACTCGTTTTAGGCGTACCAAACGCGGGACGGAACGCCTCATCCCGTCCCGTCCCGCGTACCAAACGCACCCTAACGGAATGACCAAAATATGGGTGGTAGATAATCTCAGTGACCATTTCTATTGATTTTCAATCCCAAGAACCAAATTGACGTGTTATGTAAATCGCATAAACCATTTTAACTATAAAACCTTAATTAGCATGATGACCACCAACCAAATTGCTACATGGTGATTCCAATTCCAACAAAAATATATAAAAGCATGGCAGCCTTTCAATGACGGTGACACCACCTAGAGACCAAGCCTTTTATAGTAAAGACGACACGATCTGAGCCACTATCTTGTATTAATGAATAGGCATTTGACACCAATAAAGGGCACGAGGAACCCAGCATTTCCTTTCTTTCTTTCGTAAGGCACACCACAAAAGAAGATACCCTACAAAGAAAATAAAGCCAAGATAATTAAAAATAAATATATAGGGTTGGTTACTTGAATTTCTATGCATTTAAAGTTAAATTCAACGCATATGGACGATGATGATATATTAGCAGCTTCATTAGTCTTTAATTAATTGATCGAATAAACGCAGAGTCACGCAGTTTGATGATATAATTAGCCTTTGGGGTGTCAAATCTTTGGTGCCATAATGTTAAACATATCACACTGAAAACTTGATGAAGTTAAATCCTCCTCTTAGTACTAATTCTAACAAGGTTTTTTTTTTATTTTTCCACGAAATTTACATTTAGTTTGAATAAGTGGTTAAGTTGAAGATAATAATAGTGAACGGCCAAACTATCTCATCATAAACTTTCACACATAATATCAAGCATACTTGTTCAGTGGCCATGGCCTACAATTAAATATCTTAAACAAGAAAGAATCATCAAGGGGACATCTTCGACCAATCTAATAATATAGGACGTACTTCGAAAAAAAAATAAAATAATATAGGACGTACGAAATGAAGATTATGGACCACAGCAGTTTTTGCATTCGAAAATATCAAATAAGCTAGCTAGCTAGCAGCATAGAAATAAAGGGCAATGCATACTTTCTCTGTCTGTTGCTTCTAATTTTGGAAAAGGAATCGGAGTGTGATACTTCTTGAATTATATCTCTCACCCTTTATTGTATATAATCTCAGCCTCAAGCACAAAGTAGTCTAATTGCCAAACCAAAAGCAGAAACTAGAGAGAAAATTTTAAGCTACGATACATCCAACATTTCCGTTGACATCAAATTCAAATCATATCAAGTGTATAAGAAAAAAAATGGGAATGTGAATTTATAAGTAGGACCTGTTTTTTGGTCCCTTTTGGAATAAGCATAGATTTATACTTTTAGTATAATATATGAACCCTTTAATTATTAGCTTTGCCAAAGCTAATGGAATATTAAAATACAGTAATAGTAATACATACAACCTAATTTGATAGCCAAATTTTTGTCAAGTTGTGATTTGAAATTAGCATCAGAAATGGGAGAGAAAAAGAAAACAGCATATAAGGGAAGTGATTTTCTCATACATTTTTTAGCATCTCATCACACAATTCTCATTATTTTTAATCATCAAAATGAATAAGTTAAACGAAATCAATATACATAATTAAATATAAGTGTGTGAAAAGTTAAAATAGGTGTGTACGCTATCATTTTCCATAAATTCAGATCATTCATAAATAGTTATAAAGAGGTTAACTAATTAAGGCATGAACAGTACAAATCTAAGTGTTTTTATACGAACGATGATCTATACTTCACTTGTATTTGCAGTATAAGTTGAAATGTCAAAACACAAGAATATAACAAATGCCTTGCAAACACGTACCCCACCTAAGCCAATTAGTAGGAAAGAAACACTAATTTATTAATTGGAATGCATTACCCCTGGCCTATATGCTCAATCCAACTCGGTTGGGGTCTCTTTCTAGTAGAAGTCGAACTAACAAACAGTACTACTCGTTTTTATTTTTATATCTGAATTTAATTTAAGTAGTAGTGATCAGCTGCTTGCTTAAATCTCGTGCCTTCAATCACTTTATAAGAATCATCACGTCTTGTTCTCTTGCATGTGATCCTCCTTCCTTCCCCTATTAATTCCTCTCTTCCCCGCCAAACCTCTCCTCTCCTCTCCTCTGAGTCCCTCCATTACCTTCATCCGCCACTCTCTGTCTCTGTCTCTCCCCCCCTCCTCTCTCGCTGGTCGACCTGCAGACACCCGTTTGCCTAATATTGACTCTATTTGTATTTGATCATCATAGTGCAACATTTCTGCAATTATGAAACCTCTTGAGCAGGAAAACAGCATGACAAACACTCCACCTAACATTCTACTCTCTAATCTGAACCGGCCTGATCAGAACGGTTCGGTTCATGCCAAACCCTCCGCTTCATCGAGGACTAATGTGAGCCCATGTTTGGGTGACGACATGCCGGACCAGCCCCGACCAACCTCGCACATAGCTTCAATTTTGCACCAGTCGGTGCGCCCTTTAACACTTACGGTAAGACTTAATGGCCAATCATTGATAATTCGCATTTGATATTTTATGAGTAACTTTTTTATTAGATAATTTAACATGTTATGTGGGTAAGTATGTAACAACTAAATTGTTTGAGAAAAAAAAAATAGTGGTACTATTATAGTAGTTATTAAGCTAACATTTGTGTAATATATGTATTTAATTCGACATTTTCCTACAGTTTGAAGATGTTGGATACAGCATTAAGCTGCAAGCAACAAATGGAGGTTGCGTTGCTTCACATAAGCCAAAACCAACACGCACTGTACTCAATGGAGTGAGTGGAATCGTTCTACCGGGTGAACTACTCGCAATGTTGGGGCCATCCGGTAGCGGCAAGACCACTCTTCTGACCGCCCTGGGCGGCCGCTTGCCAGGTAAAATCTCTGGCAAGATAACATACAATGGCCAGAACTTCTCAAGCTCCACGAAGCACAACATCGGCTTCGTTTCTCAAGATGACGTCTTGTATCCTCACCTTACTGTTCTGGAGACCCTAACCTACACTGCCTTGCTAAGGCTGCCCAACCAGCTTACAAAAGAAGAGAAAATAGAGCAAGTCGAAACGGTGATAATGGAGCTCGGGTTGAATCGGTGTCGTGATACTGTAGTTGGTGGGCCTCTACTACGAGGCATTTCGGGTGGTGAGCGAAAACGGGTCAGTATTGGGCAAGAGATGCTTGTCAACCCGAGTCTTTTGCTTTTGGACGAGCCCACTTCTGGGCTCGACTCAACCACGGCTCAGCGTATCATCGTGACGTTGCGGCAGCTGGCCCGTGGTGGTCGGACGGTGATCACCACCATCCATCAGCCGTCAAGCAGGCTATATAGGATGTTTGATAAAATAGTGGTGTTGTCGGACGGGTACCCAATTTATAGTGGGCATGCTGGTCGGGTCATGGAGTATTTCGGGTCCATTAGATATGAGGTCGGGTTCAATTTCATCAACCCTGCTGATGTCTTGCTTGATCTTGCTAACGGTATGAAATTTCTTCTCTCATTATTAGCGTTGCCTTTTTTTATATAGTTTTTAGCACTAATTATCAAAATGTGGTAAATATGCATATATATTAGAGATTCTGACATGTTACGTTATCAAAGCAACATTTTTCTTTAGAAAAAAGAAGATTGGATTGATAATCTCTATTTCACATATTAACATGCCTAACATAGATAAGAAAACATTACTGACTTTTAAAAAAATTCCTAGATTATTATCTAATGATATAGTTCATATATGCAAGTCTTAATTAGTACATGTCAACCTCAGGGCTTACCCACAAGTCACAAACTAGACATATGATTAATGTAAATTTAAGGAACTTTTAACTCTTCATCATTCGGATACGAGTCCATTTTTCACAACAATATTAGTGCGAGTGAGTGAGTGGTCCACAAAGAAAATGGTTTCATCGCACCGACGGCTCCGCGAATACAATGGAGGGCAAAGGCAGACCACGACTATTAATCTTAGTCGATCGCATTTGGAAAGCACAAAAATATTGAAAGGAACCTTTCAGCACTCTCTTAGCCAAGGAGGATTCACATGGACATGTGGACTTGTTGCCAACCCTAAAGCCTAATTCCAAATTAGGGTTTTTTACTTTTTATCCAACAAACACTGAAATTAAGTACTTTCTTAAGTACTCTGAATATTTTAACTGTCAGAATTTTATTTTAAAATATAAAAATTTGGAGTACTCGGCACTCAAAGCACCAAAAACTTTTGCCAACGTCAATGCTACAACTACAACGCCAATATGCATGAACAAACTTGTACACTCTGATTTGACCCCTCATCCGAAAATATGCAATTGGCATCATTTTCATTCATCTGACAATTTTTTTAACCACCTGAAATCGATGGGACGGTGAACTCTTAAGTATCGAGTTGTGGACAGAGGAATTTACAAGCAGCTAGAATGTTAAATGTATAGTCATTTTAAACCAGTTACACCATGTCATATGATTAAAACATATAGTACATTATTAACTTGAGATACGATTACATCGGGGTCCAACTGCATGTGAGTTTGATGAGATCAAAACAAAAACAAAATGAAGAACTTTATACCACCATTCACCATTAAGAAATATAAATATAGTGGGTCATACATTGTTTTCTTTCTTTGAGATTTAATCTTTTTTTCTGTTATGATTGGTTTAATAAAAATCTCTTGAATATTTTTTGACAAGCAGGTATAGCACCTGATGCAAAACAGGATGAGGAAGTAGAGTATAATGGCAGATTAGACCACCAAGAAGATCAAAACACAACCAAGCAGTTCTTAATATCTTCCTATAAAAAGTATCTATACCCTGCATTGAAGACAGAGATTCAGCAAACTCATAAAGACACAGTTGTTTCTTCTTCAAGAACACCATCATCCAGAGGTAACCTCCAATCGATAAGTCTCTATTTTTCAACTAGATTTTCCGCTGGAATATTCATATGTGCATGTATATGGTATGTAGGTAGTGGAAATTACAAATGGACCACCAGCTGGTGGGAGCAATTTAGCGTTTTGCTGGAAAGGGGTTTAAAAGAGAGGAAGCATGAATCTTTCTCTCGCTTAAGGATTTTCCAAGTCATGTCAGTTTCAATTATTTCCGGCCTTTTGTGGTGGCACTCCAACATTTCGCATATACAAGATCAGGTACTGCAATTTCCTCTCATCTCTGCTCGTCTGTTAAAGCTTTCCTTTTCAGTAACTAGTAATAAGAAGCAATACTAATAAAGTAGCTTGAACAGGTGGGACTTCTTTTCTTCTTCTCCGTATTTTGGGGCTTCTTCCCTCTATCCAATGCCATATTTTCATTCCCTATGGAAAGACCAATGCTGATAAAAGAACGTTCCTCGGGCATGTACCGTCTCTCATCCTATTTTTTTGCGCGAACGGTTGGTGATTTGCCACTGGAGCTTGTTCTCCCAACAGCCTTTGTAACAATATGCTATTGGATGAGCGGTCTCAAGCCTTCACTAGTCACATTTGCACTAACCCTTTTCATTGTTCTTTACAATGTGCTAGTCGCCCAAGGCATAGGGCTAGCACTAGGGGCCATTCTAATGGATGTGAAGCAAGGCACAACTCTGGCTTCTGTGACAACGCTAGTGTTTTTACTTGTAGGCGGATATTACATTCAGCACATGCCGCCTTTCATAGCTTGGTTGAAGTACATTTCGTACAGCCATTACTGCTACAAGCTTCTCGTGGGAGTGCAATACTCGGTGCATGAGGTTTATGAGTGTGGGATGGGGGTGCATTGTAGGGTGGTGGACTTTCCTGGTATTAAGTGTGTAGGTCTTGATAATATGTGGATAGATGTAGCTGCATTGGCTGTGATGCTGGTGGGATATAGGGTTTTGGCTTATGTGGCATTGAGGATGGGGCAACCTCACTGACTTCTTGAATCTTGATGATGATCTAACATGCAGCATTTTATTGCAGCAAGAGAACTTGATGACATACTTTCGGATATCCAGTTTTATCGAGTAATCGAAGGTTTTGAACTGATATTGTGAACCAAGATTTCATGCATGCTGGCTGGAGAAATTGTAATTAATTGTATTCTGTTACACGGAAATGGATATGATGGTAATGATTTGGTGAAAAAAAAAAACTCAATTTGCTGATGACATGCCCTATTCCATTATCCGAACAAAGAAAAAATATATAAAATAAAAAAGGATAAATTACATTTTACCCCCTCATGTTTGGGGTCAATTTCAATTCCTTGCAACATCTTTAAACATTTCAATTTCATACATTTACTTATCATTTTATTTCAATTTTATACAACTGTTAAAAAATCTGTTAAATTAACTGTTAAGTGATGATGTGGCCAATATGGGGTCCCCATTTGTGATAACGTGTCTGCCACATGGCTAAACAATTAATAAAATATTAAAATATTAAAAAAAAGTTATATATATATATATATATATATATATATATATATATAAATACAAAAACACCAGAAGTCGTCTTTCCCACCCATCACCCCCTTCTCTCCCATCCATCATCACCAACCCCCAAAAATCCCACCTGAGCCCACCCTCTTCTCCCATCCCCCATCACCCATCACCCCTCCTAAAAATCCCCTTCTCAGTCCTCTCCTCATCGCCATTTCTGATAGCTTCTTCCTCTGCTCTTCTTATATATATATATATATATATATATATATATATATATATATATATATATATATATATATATATATATATATATATATATATATATCTCTCTCTCTCTCTCTCTCTCTCTCTAGGAGATGTGCTTCTCCATAAAGCCTCAAACCCTAACCTTATGCACTCCTCTATCTTCTTCTTCCTCTTCCTATCGCAGATCAATTTGTAGAGACACTTGTCAGCGGTCTCTGCTCCCACAGAAAACGCAGAAGCTTGGGCGGAGGGGGTGGGCTCGGGTGGGATTTTTGAAGTGGGTGATTGGGAATTTTTGGGATGGGTGCTGGGGGATGGGAGAAGGGGGTGTGCTCGGGTGGGACTTTTGGGGGTGGGTGATGATGGATGGGAGAAGGGTAATGGGTGGGGAACAGGGACAAAGCTAGAAATTTTTTCTAGTGGGGACAACTCGAAAATCAACTAAGAAATTTTTTCAAATGATGATGTGGCAGAGTGATAAGAAAAATATTAATATATGATTACGCGGGAGAGAATTTTTCGGTTTGAATGACAAAACAAGACCACTTTTGCTCATATAATAATTGATATGAGGTATATGCAGTATGAAAGTATGTTGGACATTAAATACCTATATTTTCTTTAAAGATAACGCGTATATTATATAATTATAGTCTACAACTTAACAAACGAATCACTTGAGTGGGGGCATATGCCCCCAGTGAGCCTTCATTGGCTCCGTCCATGGTGGGGAAGAGGAAGAAAAAATATGGGTTTCTGTTTATTTATTTATTAAGAACAAATCTGGGTATCTAAGTGAGGTGGGGTGGGGGGGGGTTGCGGGGAAGGAGAATGGATCGGCTAGGGGAGGTGAAGAGAGTGGAGGAGAGGGGAGGGGTGGGTTGCGGGTAAGGGGAAGGGATGGGTGGGGAAGACGACTTCTAGTTTTTTTTATCTTTTTAATATAACTTTTCTTTAGTTAATTTTTTTAATTTTTTATTAATTGTTTAGCCACGTCATCACAAATGGGGACCCCATATATTGCCACGTCATCACTTAACTATTAATTTAACAGATTTTTTAACGGTTCTATGAAATTAAAATAAAATGATAAGTAAATGTGACACGCCCCGACCCCGATGTCCTGTAGACATCGGGGTGGTCACGTGCTGGCCGACACCCGAGGGATGACGAAAGCCATTTAGAAGGTATAAAAACGAGAAATAAGAATTTAAATTGCACATTTAATAAGTGTTCCAGGAACGTATTCAGAACATACATCTAATTTGAAATATTACAAGAAAGAATACCAAATTGAATACACAAAAGAGTAGGTCCTACACCGAGAGGACTCGAAGATGCCAAATGCGGAAGTGTCTCGACGCCGGGATTGCATGCCTCGAATCTAAGCCCTGAAGGGGGCGCAAAACAAAGGTGAGTGGACCAATTTGATATACATATAAGAAAACAGTTATCAACGTACTATCCCCCAGGTTTTATGAAAACACAATTATATCATGATAAACATAGGTTTTCTGAACCTAGAATGTCGTGCAATATCTCATGTCCTAACTCATCATGCAATATCTCAATTCATAACTCGCATATCATAATAATTCCTAATGTCAAAAGTCCACATATATCCCTCCAGGCCCTATGCCATCTCCCCGTCTCTGAGCATACAGTCAGAGGAAATATCGCTTCAGGCCCTATGCCGGCTCCCCGTCTCTGTGCTCAACAGCCAGAGGAAAACACACTCCAGGCCCTATGCCAATACTATAACCGTCGCCCGGGATGGACCGGAGCCTTATCCCTACATCCCGTAGCGGAAACGTGGACATAAACCGTCGTCCGGGATGGACCGGAACCTTATCCCTACATCCCGTAGCGGTAATATCATAACTATCGCATATACATTTATACACTATCAGAACTATCGCACATACATCATTCTCATGCTATCATGCTTTTCATACATGCAATTCTACTAATAAAACATGTATTTTTAGAAGGGGTCCACTCACAGTACTTAGCCATCCAACGCTGCACTGCTAGCGAATCTAGAACAATCCCAAAAGTTGCCCCTAAGCACATAAAGGGTACAACTTAGTCAAACTCTATTCAAACGAATTTATTTGGGAAAACGGACCTCAAAAACGGGTCCAGGACGTCCAAATTAGCCTAGGAGGGGTCCCGGACGGAACCCGAAAAAGTCAACCGAGAAAGTCAACGTTGACCGTTGACTAGTCAAAGTCAACGGTCAACGGTCAGAGTCAACGTTGACCGTTGACCGGGTCAACGGGTCAGTCAACCCGGGTCGGGTCAAGGTCCACGGGTCAGGGTTGGATCCGGGTCAGGGCTAGGGTTTGGGTTGCAAGGGTTTGGGCTTGGGGGGTTTGACCCAATAAGGTTTTGGGTTTAGGGGTTAGGGTTAGCCCAAAGGGGCTTCTGGGCTTAGGGGATACGGGCCAAAGGCCCTTGTTTCTAATTCGGCCCAAGGCTTTTAAAGCCTAGGGTTATTAGGCTTTGAAACAAACGGGCCGGAGGCCCCTAATTTCTAAGGCCCACGGCCTTAAGTAATTTAGGTACCTAAAACAAAAAAATGCTACGGGCTAGGGTACCGGGCTTGAAGGACCTGGGCCTAGCGCCCAACTAAAAAGGCCCAAGGGCCCTAATTAATAAAACAGGAACTAAAATATAAATAAAATAAATTAACTAAAAGGGAATTGGGCTGGTCCTAAACGGGCCTAAAGCCCGAAGTTCTAAAACGGCCCGAAGGCCTAATTAACAATATAATTAAAATAAATTAACTAATTGGGTTGGGTTGCTACGGGCCTAAGGCCCAAAAGGTTTGGGTTGGGTTCTGGGTTCTGGCCCAAAGGGCCTGGGTTGGCGTCGGAAAAACCAGAGGATCGCCGGAGCTTCTACAGCTCCGGCCTACGACAAACGGGGGTCTCAAGCCCCGATCTACCTACCAAATTGAAGTACGAAGTGAGAGGAGTAGAGTGATACCTTTCAAATCGACGAGGAACGAACGGGAAATGACCGGAAAAGTCTCGAAACCTCACGGACTCGCCGGAAAAAGGGTGTACTCACCCAAGCCTTGATTCCGACCTAAAACTCAGAAATAACTCGCCAGTGAGTTCCTAATTTCCAACCTAAACGCAAATCAAGTGAAAGAGGAAGTCGATCGTGGCTTACCTCGTCGGAAAATGCCGAGGACTCGTCGGAGGAAACTCGGGGTTTCCTCGTCCGTCGCGAAGCCACAGAGAGAGAGAGAGAGAGAGAGAGAGAGAGAGACGCGAGGCGCGAGGGAGAGGGGACGAGGGTGCGTGCGTTCGTGAGAGAGTGCGAGAGTAGTGAGGGGGAGTGAGGGCGAGAGGGTTACGGGGAAGAGAGAGTTCGAGAGGGCGAGAGAGAGCAGAGAAGAGAGGGACAGAGAAGTGAGGGAGAGGGCTCGGGGGAACCAAAAACCGGGTGGGCCCAGTGGCTCACCATTTAAGAAATAAACAATTATAAAATTAAAAGGGTTTAGGGACTAAATTGAAAGTTTATAAAAGTTTTAGGGATTAAATTGGCATAATAGAAAAGGGTTTTGGGGGTAAATTTCTAGAATTAAATACAATTGAGGGGCGGGCGTGTCAATTCTACCCCCCTTACAAAAAAATTTCGACCCCGAAATTTAAAAATCACTAGTAAGTTAAAATACTCGAAAATAGTAAGGAGAAACTGATTATAAAGAGAAATCAAGTCAGAGGGGGTGCATCAAAGAGAATATGTCACACCGTCGCGAGCGGGTCACGAAATTCTCTATAAGGCCTCCAATCTCTTACTTTCTTCCCCAGTAGTGAAAATAGAGATATAATTTATAAAGATATAAAATTTAAACATATATTAACATAGGGTCAAAAGTAAATACGTAAAATATGATAACGTCAAAATAGATAAGTATTAACATATAGGTTGAAAACTCGTGCTAAACTTAAAACTGAAAACGGAAATACTTTCCCCCAAAACATTTGTAACATAAAATAAATAACTAGCGTAAAAAGAGTTAAAATACTTGCACTGAAAATTCAAAACTGAAAACGGAAATGGTCTTGTCCAAGCGTACGTAACGACACGTACTTCGAGAACAGAGGTGTTTTTAGGTCAAGTCCTAGCGATAGCGGAATCTATAACGGCTACTATAAACGAGTCTACCTACTCACTTGCTTAACAACCCAACGAACAAGTTATCGATACGACAGTCGGCCGCCCGTGATATCAACCACTCATCCGTTGTCTTGATAAGTAAGCAATAATTTTCGATGGTGCACGATTGCACACGTTGCGAATTCGTTCCTCTAACTACTAGTCCGCAATACTACTCTGCCAACCTATGTTGCCTGTAGCAACTCTCATAACGTAACGCAAATAGTGTCGTATTCGACTGAACCGAACAGAAACCGTCGTCGTAAAACTTTATCCCGAACCAAGCGCTCTATCCTCATCAGTTCTTCCAAATGTGACCAACTACTCCAGTGTTTTGCCAATCATGAATCCACTTGGAAGAGTAACTTGGGGTTCAAGAGAAGTGGCCACCATGTTGACAGCGAAGTCGAAAGCTCTGGCTAAGCAAACGGCAAAAGAGAAGTCTCATTCTCACGCTAACCACAGTCTGATAGTTGCTGTAATTCTCAATCCTTTTCTCACAGCTAAACACTTCCATTTGACTGATTTAGTGATTCTCTTTTAGTGGTTCTCTTCCTCTTCTTTTACTTTCTCAGCATCGTTTTGTCTTGCTACCAGGTTAGTAATAGACCCAAAAGCTCGAACCAAGCAAGTAGAAAACGAGAATTCATTTTTCCCAACAAGCAGTATCTCTTGGGAGTTGTTGCAGTGCTCAATTCACCTCTCCATTTTTGCTTAGTTGCAGATTTATAGTCAAACAAGATTAATGTTGGTGGAAAGAAGAAGACCTGCCAGATCAACCTGAAGGCACCATGAAAGTACACGCCTTTCGAGAGAAGCGAAAAGATCTTCAGATTCCCTTCTTGATCACGCCGGGGCGTCACATCAGAGTGTACTAAATAGATTTGCTAAGGATATTTGGATGTCAACGCACCTACCATCCACAAGATCTTGAAGAGAGATAGTGGGAGGGTACGTTGGAACTCACATCATTGGAGAAGGAAACGATGTGATGCCTATGAATCATAGTAAGATGGTGACACAATCCGCCGATCATCTGTACTATAATCCTCATCCAACTCGTATTCAAGGCAGCTAAAATCTCACAGCCACGTGGAATTCTTTCTGCTAAGTCTGGAAAATCTTGTGAAAAGGTTATGTTCTCAACGTTCCTGTCCAACACGATATGAACTAGGTGTACACTTCTGCCGAATCGATCGATCGTCAATTTCTCACTGATCAAGCGAGAAACCATGTCGAGAAGGCTAAAAGAACACTCAAGAATTTGAGGGTCAAAACAAGTCCATCAAATCTAGAGTACAAGATATCTGGATTTGAATAACCACTCCGATGCTCGAGTTCACGGCCTAATTTGATCGTTAAGGATTAATAACAATTCAAGATCTGATGTCACACACCTGATAACATCATCGGTCATCAACTTCGTCCGACAACTCGTGAAATGATCTGACGTTTTGAATCTCTTGACAAGCTTATATGATTTCGGTATATTTAGCTTTTCAGCTTTTCTATCCCGAAACGATCTCGCTGTAGTTGTCCGATTAGGGTCAGATGCCCAAAATGAGATTTGGGTGTGAGTCTTCCTACTGAGGAGTTCCGCAATTACGCTTGCAAAAATCGGGGTAGTACACGATAGTGCAACCGCATACATTTATGCATTTAGGTAACTAGGGTGCAACATTTCTCACTGTAGAGAGAATATCGCCACATTTCCAACCAGGTAGGTCGTTACCATTTCTAGCTCCAGGATAAGACAATTCACATCGTGCCGTTCCAATCGTTAAGAGGCACACACGTGACTTAATCCTATTGTATCAGCGTGCAGTGAAACATTTAATGAATACACCACCGCAGAATTTGAAAAGTGTAAGAACTATGATCAGATGAGACAACACGTCGTTGTCAGAAACTTCATTTCACTGCCAGTGTCGTACCAAAACTGACTAGCTTTTAGACCAAAAAGGAAGGTAGGTCTAAGCTCAAGAATAGTTAAGAACTGTTTATAAAGTTTGACGAGGCCAAAGACATTTCGAAATTCACCAAACCTTGGGAGAACTATCACAAGGTTCAAAAATTAAACATAATACCTCTGAATTAACAGAATGATAGGGAAAGATACAAAGCAGTCTGTGTATGCATGCAGTGACACGGTTGGCTACCTTAAAGTGATGCTCTTGAGCAAACCAAAGCTCAATGAGTCCAGAGAAGTTTAAAGCAAAGCTCAATCTTCGTACAAAGATGAATATGGTAAAGTCTTGAACCATTGCACTGAAAATTACAAGGCAGAACAGGTAGGGAACAACAGCACTGATCGGTTAGGCTACAAGCAGGAGGCTAAGTTCACCTCTACCGAAAAGTACGTGGATAAGGAGCTAGGGTTTACTACCAAGTACCAAACTCAGGTGAAGTTCAAGGAGTCTGTTTATCCAAACAAGTTTGGATTTCCATCATCTGAATTCAACTACAACAACAGCAAGAATCACAACTCCGTTTAGGAATTGGTGAGATTATTGACTGCTGCTAAGGAGTTTTCCAAGAAAAGCATTTAATGTCAACAAAGTCAACGCCTGAAGAATTTGGTGTAAAGCTGACGGTCAAAGGTTAATGAATTTGACTTCTTCTTCAGAGTAAGCAAGAAGGTTATCGATAGAACAATCACTGATGACCTGTTCCAAAGATTTACACTAGTTTTCTTCAGTGGTAATGGGTTCGGAAACATTGATTTGCTCATACCAACTACCACTTACTAGTCATCACCTCAACTAGTACTTACCCTATTTCCCTAACACGTAATTTGAAAGTTTCAAGTAATCATCACTAAGGCATGACTGTTCGCCAATCCCGGGGGAACACATGTCGCATAATGATATCACCGTTTCAAATTCCTAGTTGGTCTGAACCAACTCATATCGCCACGATGTCCGTTTCCCAAGATTTTCAATGTAGAGACGACTCTGCCCGCAATTCCTAGGGAACGCATGTTGCAGAGTGGCATCCTCATTTCCGATCTACTACTGGTCTTCACTAGACTTTCTTAGACTGCAATTTCTAAGCCACTTCGTTTCCAAGTAATACGAACTCTGCCCGCCATTCTCTTGGATGGTACATCACAGAGTACCGTCCTATGCTGAAGTTCGTCCACCCACCAAACACGTCATCAATGAGGCACAATCCCGACACAAATTCTGATATTTCCACCAGAAGATGATAATTCAAACAGAGGAAGATTTGCACAATTGTGCCCAATGGCACCAATTTTGGAAGTCGTGACATCCAAATGACGTCATAACTGACACAATACTACAGTGACAGAAGATCCTAAGTATGCTCTGAATAAACCACGCTCTGATACCAATCTGACACGCCCCGACCCCGATGTCCTGTAGACATCGGGGTGGTCACGTGCTGGCCGACACCCGAGGGGTGACGAAAGCCATTTAGAAGGTATAAAAACGAGAAACAAGAATTTAAATTGCACATTTAATAAGTGTTCCAGGAACGTATTCAGAACATACATCTAATTTGAAATATTACAAGAAAGAATACCAAATTGAATACACAAAAGAGTAGGTCCTACACCGAGAGGACTCGAAGATGCCAAATGCGGAAGTGTCTCGACGCCGGGATTGCATGCCTCGAATCTAAGCCCTGAAGGGGGCGCAAAACAAAGGTGAGTGGACCAATTTGATATACATATAAGAAAACAGTTATCAACGTACTATCCCCCAGGTTTTATGAAAACACAATTATATCATGATAAACATAGGTTTTCTGAACCTAGAATGCCGTGCAATATCTCATGTCCTAACTCATCATGCAATATCTCAATTCATAACTCGCATATCATAATAATTCCTAATGTCAAAAGTCCACATATATCCCTCCAGGCCCTATGCCATCTCCCCGTCTCTGAGCATACAGTCAGAGGAAATATCGCTTCAGGCCCTATGCCGGCTCCCCGTCTCTGTGCTCAACAGCCAGAGGAAAACACACTCCAGGCCCTATGCCAATACTATAACCGTCGCCCGGGATGGACCGGAGCCTTATCCCTACATCCCGTAGCGGAAACGTGGACATAAACCGTCGTCCGGGATGGACCGGAACCTTATCCCTACATCCCGTAGCGGTAATATCATAACTATCGCATATACATTTATACACTATCAGAACTATCGCACATACATCATTCTCATGCTATCATGCTTTTCATACATGCAATTCTACTAATAAAACATGTATTTTTAGAAGGGGTCCACTCACAGTACTTAGCCATCCAACGCTGCACTGCTAGCGAATCTAGAACAATCCCAAAAGTTGCCCCTAAGCACATAAAGTGTACAACTTAGTCAAACTCTATTCAAACGAATTTATTTGGGAAAACGGACCTCAAAAACGGGTCCAGGACGTCCAAATTAGCCTAGGAGGGGTCCCGGACGGAACCCGAAAAAGTCAACCGAGAAAGTCAACGTTGACCGTTGACTAGTCAAAGTCAACGGTCAGAGTCAACGTTGACCGTTGACCGGGTCAACGGGTCAGTCAACCCGGGTCGGGTCAAGGTCCACGGGTCAGGGTTGGATCCGGGTCAGGGCTAGGGTTTGGGTTGCAAGGGTTTGGGCTTGGGGGGTTTGACCCAATAAGGTTTTGGGTTTAGGGGTTAGGGTTAGCCCAAAGGGGCTTCTGGGCTTAGGGGATACGGGCCAAAGGCCCTTGTTTCTAATTCAGCCCAAGGCTTTTAAAGCCTAGGGTTATTAGGCTTTGAAACAAACGGGCCGGAGGCCCCTAATTTCTAAGGCCCACGGCCTTAAGTAATTTAGGTACCTAAAACAAAAAAATGCTACGGGCTAGGGTACCGGGCTTGAAGGACCTGGGCCTAGCGCCCAACCAAAAAGGCCCAAGGGCCCTAATTAATAAAACAGGAACTAAAATATAAATAAAATAAATTAACTAAAAGGGAATTGGGCTGGTCCTAAACGGGCCTAAAGCCCGAAGTTCTAAAACGGCCCGAAGGCCTAATTAACAATATAATTAAAATAAATTAACTAATTGGGTTGGGTTGCTACGGGCCTAAGGCCCAAAAGGTTTGGGTTGGGTTCTGGCCCAAAGGGCCTGGGTTGGCGTCGAAAAAACCAGAGGATCGCCGGAGCTTCTACAGCTCCGGCCTACGACAAACGGGGGTCTCAAGGCCCGATCTACCTACCAAATTGAAGTACGAAGTGAGAGGAGTAGAGTGATACCTTTCAAATCGACGAGGAACGAACGGGAAATGACCGGAAAAGTCTCGAAACCTCACGGACTCGCCGGAAAAAGGGTGTACTCACCCAAGCCTTGATTCCGACCTAAAACTCAGAAATAACTCGCCAGTGAGTTCCTAATTTCCAACCTAAACGCAAATCAAGTGAAAGAGGAAGTCGATCGTGGCTTACCTCGTCGGAAAATGCCGAGGACTCGTCGGAGGAAACTCGGGGTTTCCTCGTCCGTCGCGAAGCCACAGAGAGAGAGAGAGAGAGAGAGAGAGAGAGAGAGAGAGACGCGAGGCGCGAGGGAGAGGGGACGAGGGTGCGTGCGTTCGTGAGAGAGTGCGAGAGTAGTGAGGGGGAGTGAGGGCGAGAGGGTTACGGGGAAGAGAGAGTTCGAGAGGGCGAGAGAGAGCAGAGAAGAGAGGGACAGAGAAGTGAGGGAGAGGGCTCGGGGGAACCAAAAACCGGGTGGGCCCAGTGGCTCACCATTTAAGAAATAAACAATTATAAAATTAAAAGGGTTTAGGGACTAAATTGAAAGTTTATAAAAGTTTTAGGGATTAAATTGGCATAATAGAAAAGGGTTTTGGGGGTAAATTTCTAGAATTAAATACAATTGAGGGGCGGGCGTGTCAATTCTACCCCCCTTACAAAAAAATTTCGACCCCGAAATTTAAAAATCACTAGTAAGTTAAAATACTCGAAAATAGTAAGGAGAAACTGATTATAAAGAGAAATCAAGTCAGAGGGGGTGCATCAAAGAGAATATGTCACACCGTCGCGAGCGGGTCACGAAATTCTCTATAAGGCCTCCAATCTCTTACTTTCTTCCCCAGTAGTGAAAATAGAGATATAATTTATAAAGATATAAAATTTAAACATATATTAACATAGGGTCAAAAGTAAATACGTAAAATATGATAACGTCAAAATAGATAAGTATTAACATATAGGTTGAAAACTCGTGCTAAACTTAAAACTGAAAACGGAAATACTTTCCCCCAAAACATTTGTAACATAAAATAAATAACTAGCGTAAAAAGAGTTAAAATACTTGCACTGAAAATTCAAAACTGAAAACGGAAATGGTCTTGTCCAAGCGTACGTAACGACACGTACTTCGAGAACAGAGGTGTTTTTAGGTCAAGTCCTAGCGATAGCGGAATCTATAACGGCTACTATAAACGAGTCTACCTACTCACTTGCTTAACAACCCAACGAACAAGTTATCGATACGACAGTCGGCCGCCCGTGATATCAACCACTCATCCGTTGTCTTGATAAGTAAGCAATAATTTTCGATGGTGCACGATTGCACACGTTGCGAATTCGTTCCTCTAACTACTAGTCCGCAATACTACTCTGCCAACCTATGTTGCCTGTAGCAACTCTCATAACGTAACGCAAATAGTGTCGTATTCGACTGAACCGAACAGAAACCGTCGTCGTAAAACTTTATCCCGAACCAAGCGCTCTATCCTCATCAGTTCTTCCAAATGTGACCAACTACTCCAGTGTTTTGCCAATCATGAATCCACTTGGAAGAGTAACTTGGGGTTCAAGAGAAGTGGCCACCATGTTGACAGCGAAGTCGAAAGCTCTGGCTAAGCAAACGGCAAAAGAGAAGTCTCATTCTCACGCTAACCACAGTCTGA
Organism: Crataegus laevigata; assembly: GCA_963580275.1. Taxonomy (NCBI): domain Eukaryota; kingdom Viridiplantae; phylum Streptophyta; class Magnoliopsida; order Rosales; family Rosaceae; genus Crataegus; species Crataegus laevigata. The sequence goes on from OY756940.1 coordinate 3,386,573, forward strand.
TAGTTGCTGTAATTCTCAATCCTTTTCTCACAGCTAAACACTTCCATTTGACTGATTTAGTGATTCTCTTTTAGTGGTTCTCTTCCTCTTCTTTTACTTTCTCAGCATCGTTTTGTCTTGCTACCAGGTTAGTAATAGACCCAAAAGCTCGAACCAAGCAAGTAGAAAACGAGAATTCATTTTTCCCAACAAGCAGTATCTCTTGGGAGTTGTTGCAGTGCTCAATTCACCTCTCCATTTTTGCTTAGTTGCAGATTTATAGTCAAACAAGATTAATGTTGGTGGAAAGAAGAAGACCTGCCAGATCAACCTGAAGGCACCATGAAAGTACACGCCTTTCGAGAGAAGCGAAAAGATCTTCAGATTCCCTTCTTGATCACGCCGGGGCGTCACATCAGAGTGTACTAAATAGATTTGCTAAGGATATTTGGATGTCAACGCACCTACCATCCACAAGATCTTGAAGAGAGATAGTGGGAGGGTACGTTGGAACTCACATCATTGGAGAAGGAAACGATGTGATGCCTATGAATCATAGTAAGATGGTGACACAATCCGCCGATCATCTGTACTATAATCCTCATCCAACTCGTATTCAAGGCAGCTAAAATCTCACAGCCACGTGGAATTCTTTCTGCTAAGTCTGGAAAATCTTGTGAAAAGGTTATGTTCTCAACGTTCCTGTCCAACACGATATGAACTAGGTGTACACTTCTGCCGAATCGATCGATCGTCAATTTCTCACTGATCAAGCGAGAAACCATGTCGAGAAGGCTAAAAGAACACTCAAGAATTTGAGGGTCAAAACAAGTCCATCAAATCTAGAGTACAAGATATCTGGATTTGAATAACCACTCCGATGCTCGAGTTCACGGCCTAATTTGATCGTTAAGGATTAATAACAATTCAAGATCTGATGTCACACACCTGATAACATCATCGGTCATCAACTTCGTCCGACAACTCGTGAAATGATCTGACGTTTTGAATCTCTTGACAAGCTTATATGATTTCGGTATATTTAGCTTTTCAGCTTTTCTATCCCGAAACGATCTCGCTGTAGTTGTCCGATTAGGGTCAGATGCCCAAAATGAGATTTGGGTGTGAGTCTTCCTACTGAGGAGTTCCGCAATTACGCTTGCAAAAATCGGGGTAGTACACGATAGTGCAACCGCATACATTTATGCATTTAGGTAACTAGGGTGCAACATTTCTCACTGTAGAGAGAATATCGCCACATTTCCAACCAGGTAGGTCGTTACCATTTCTAGCTCCAGGATAAGACAATTCACATCGTGCCGTTCCAATCGTTAAGAGGCACACACGTGACTTAATCCTATTGTATCAGCGTGCAGTGAAACATTTAATGAATACACCACCGCAGAATTTGAAAAGTGTAAGAACTATGATCAGATGAGACAACACGTCGTTGTCAGAAACTTCATTTCACTGCCAGTGTCGTACCAAAACTGACTAGCTTTTAGACCAAAAAGGAAGGTAGGTCTAAGCTCAAGAATAGTTAAGAACTGTTTATAAAGTTTGACGAGGCCAAAGACATTTCGAAATTCACCAAACCTTGGGAGAACTATCACAAGGTTCAAAAATTAAACATAATACCTCTGAATTAACAGAATGATAGGGAAAGATACAAAGCAGTCTGTGTATGCATGCAGTGACACGGTTGGCTACCTTAAAGTGATGCTCTTGAGCAAACCAAAGCTCAATGAGTCCAGAGAAGTTTAAAGCAAAGCTCAATCTTCGTACAAAGATGAATATGGTAAAGTCTTGAACCATTGCACTGAAAATTACAAGGCAGAACAGGTAGGGAACAACAGCACTGATCGGTTAGGCTACAAGCAGGAGGCTAAGTTCACCTCTACCGAAAAGTACGTGGATAAGGAGCTAGGGTTTACTACCAAGTACCAAACTCAGGTGAAGTTCAAGGAGTCTGTTTATCCAAACAAGTTTGGATTTCCATCATCTGAATTCAACTACAACAACAGCAAGAATCACAACTCCGTTTAGGAATTGGTGAGATTATTGACTGCTGCTAAGGAGTTTTCCAAGAAAAGCATTTAATGTCAACAAAGTCAACGCCTGAAGAATTTGGTGTAAAGCTGACGGTCAAAGGTTAATGAATTTGACTTCTTCTTCAGAGTAAGCAAGAAGGTTATCGATAGAACAATCACTGATGACCTGTTCCAAAGATTTACACTAGTTTTCTTCAGTGGTAATGGGTTCGGAAACATTGATTTGCTCATACCAACTACCACTTACTAGTCATCACCTCAACTAGTACTTACCCTATTTCCCTAACACGTAATTTGAAAGTTTCAAGTAATCATCACTAAGGCATGACTGTTCGCCAATCCCGGGGGAACACATGTCGCATAATGATATCACCGTTTCAAATTCCTAGTTGGTCTGAACCAACTCATATCGCCACGATGTCCGTTTCCCAAGATTTTCAATGTAGAGACGACTCTGCCCGCAATTCCTAGGGAACGCATGTTGCAGAGTGGCATCCTCATTTCCGATCTACTACTGGTCTTCACTAGACTTTCTTAGACTGCAATTTCTAAGCCACTTCGTTTCCAAGTAATACGAACTCTGCCCGCCATTCTCTTGGATGGTACATCACAGAGTACCGTCCTATGCTGAAGTTCGTCCACCCACCAAACACGTCATCAATGAGGCACAATCCCGACACAAATTCTGATATTTCCACCAGAAGATGATAATTCAAACAGAGGAAGATTTGCACAATTGTGCCCAATGGCACCAATTTTGGAAGTCGTGACATCCAAATGACGTCATAACTGACACAATACTACAGTGACAGAAGATCCTAAGTATGCTCTGAATAAACCACGCTCTGATACCAATCTGACACGCCCCGACCCCGATGTCCTGTAGACATCGGGGTGGTCACGTGCTGGCCGACACCCGAGGGGTGACGAAAGCCATTTAGAAGGTATAAAAACGAGAAACAAGAATTTAAATTGCACATTTAATAAGTGTTCCAGGAACGTATTCAGAACATACATCTAATTTGAAATATTACAAGAAAGAATACCAAATTGAATACACAAAAGAGTAGGTCCTACACCGAGAGGACTCGAAGATGCCAAATGCGGAAGTGTCTCGACGCCGGGATTGCATGCCTCGAATCTAAGCCCTGAAGGGGGCGCAAAACAAAGGTAAGTGGACCAATTTGATATACATATAAGAAAACAGTTATCAACGTACTATCCCCCAGGTTTTATGAAAACACAATTATATCATGATAAACATAGGTTTTCTGAACCTAGAATGCCGTGCAATATCTCATGTCCTAACTCATCATGCAATATCTCAATTCATAACTCGCATATCATAATAATTCCTAATGTCAAAAGTCCACATATATCCCTCCAGGCCCTATGCCATCTCCCCGTCTCTGAGCATACAGTCAGAGGAAATATCGCTTCAGGCCCCATGCCGGCTCCCCGTCTCTGTGCTCAACAGCCAGAGGAAAACACACTCCAGGCCCTATGCCAATACTATAACCGTCGCCCGGGATGGACCGGAGCCTTATCCCTACATCCCGTAGCGGAAACGTGGAAATAAACCGTCGTCCGGGATGGACCGGAACCTTATCCCTACATCCCGTAACGGTAATATCATAACTATCGCATATACATTTATACACTATCAGAACTATCGCACATACATCATTCTCATGCTATCATGCTTTTCATACATGCAATTCTACTATTAAAACATGTATTTTTAGAAGGGGTCCACTCACAGTACTTAGCCATCCAACGCTGCACTGCTAGCGAATCTAGAACAATCCCAAAAGTTGCCCCTAAGCACATAAAGGGTACAACTTAGTCAAACTCTATTCAAACGAATTTATTTGGGAAAACGGACCTCAAAAACGGGTCCAGGACGTCCAAATTAGCCTAGGAGGGGTCCCGGACGGAACCCGAAAAAGTCAACCGAGAAAGTCAACGTTGACCGTTGACTAGTCAAAGTCAACGGTCAACGGTCAGAGTCAACGTTGACCGTTGACCGGGTCAACGGGTCAGTCAACCCGGGTCGGGTCAAGGTCCACGGGTCAGGGTTGGATCCGGGTCAGGGCTAGGGTTTGGGTTGCAAGGGTTTGGGCTTGGGGGGTTTGACCCAATAAGGTTTTGGGTTTAGGGGTTAGGGTTAGCCCAAAGGGGCTTCTGGGCTTAGGGGATACGGGCCAAAGGCCCTTGTTTCTAATTCGGCCCAAGGCTTTTAAAGCCTAGGGTTATTAGGCTTTGAAACAAACGGGCCGGAGGCCCCTAATTTCTAAGGCCCACGGCCTTAAGTAATTTAGGTACCTAAAACAAAAAAATGCTACGGGCTAGGGTACCGGGCTTGAAGGACCTGGGCCTAGCGCCCAACTAAAAAGGCCCAAGGGCCCTAATTAATAAAACAGGAACTAAAATATAAATAAAATAAATTAACTAAAAGGGAATTGGGCTGGTCCTAAACGGGCCTAAAGCCCGAAGTTCTAAAACGGCCCGAAGGCCTAATTAACAATATAATTAAAATAAATTAACTAATTGGGTTGGGTTGCTACGGGCCTAAGGCCCAAAAGGTTTGGGTTGGGTTCTGGGTTCTGGCCCAAAGGGCCTGGGTTGGCGTCGAAAAAACCAGAGGATCGCCGGAGCTTCTACAGCTCCGGCCTACGACAAACGGGGGTCTCAAGCCCCGATCTACCTACCAAATTGAAGTACGAAGTGAGAGGAGTAGAGTGATACCTTTCAAATCGACGAGGAACGAACGGGAAATGACCGGAAAAGTCTCGAAACCTCACGGACTCGCCGGAAAAAGGGTGTACTCACCCAAGCCTTGATTCCGACCTAAAACTCAGAAATAACTCGCCAGTGAGTTCCTAATTTCCAACCTAAACGCAAATCAAGTGAAAGAGGAAGTCGATCGTGGCTTACCTCGTCGGAAAATGCCGAGGACTCGTCGGAGGAAACTCGGGGTTTCCTCGTCCGTCGCGAAGCCACAGAGAGAGAGAGAGAGAGAGAGAGAGAGAGACGCGAGGCGCGAGGGAGAGGGGACGAGGGTGCGTGCATTCGTGAGAGAGTGCGAGAGTAGTGAGGGGGAGTGAGGGCGAGAGGGTTACGGGGAAGAGAGAGTTCGAGAGGGCGAGAGAGAGCAGAGAAGAGAGGGACAGAGAAGTGAGGGAGAGGGCTCGGGGGAACCAAAAACCGGGTGGGCCCAGTGGCTCACCATTTAAGAAATAAACAATTATAAAATTAAAAGGGTTTAGGGACTAAATTGAAAGTTTATAAAAGTTTTAGGGATTAAATTGGCATAATAGAAAAGGGTTTTGGGGGTAAATTTCTAGAATTAAATACAATTGAGGGGCGGGCGTGTCAAAATGTATGAAATTGAAATGTTTTAAAGATGTTGTAAGGAATTAAAATTGATCTCAAACCTGATGGGATAAAATGTAATTTATCCAATAAAAAACCTTAATAACAAAAAGGTTGTTTACATAATATTTCGGTTCTTTTCAAAATATTTCGGCATGTATTGACGGAACTAATTTAATAGAAATGAGCTCAGCATAATCGACCCAATTGAATATCAGAGTACGCTATGAACAAGACTAACAAAATAAGAATATTATTGAACAAACAAAAATGCCGAAACGGCTACAAAACCCTAAGAGACTACATTGTGAATAACTTGTTTTTATTGATGAATAACAAAGCACCCTATTTATAATAAACTAACCCTAATCTCTAACAAAACCTAATTGTAACGAGTTAAACCCAGAAAATCAAACATTCAAATAAATTAACAATATTAATACTTTCCAACACCCCCCCCCGGTCAAACTCATGGCGGTATACGACATGGGTTTGCAAACAAGCAGATGTGGATGCAAAACTTCAAATTCCAGTGCTGATGCTGATGCCAATGCCGATGCTGATGTCGATGTCAATGATGATGCCGATACCGATGCAAACTTCCGAACAAACAAACAAAAAATCCAACCAAACATACCAAATTTCTCCTTGCCCGTGTGGGGTTTTTTCTTCTTCTTTTTCCCTTCTTCCTCATTTTCCTTTCTGTGCAAACAAGTGCATGAATCCTAGTGCAAAACGCAATCAGGTACCCCATCAAATTGATAGGTGTCATGGTATCCTTGATCACATACCACAAAATGTAATCAAAAGCCAACCTTTGACAACCCCAGCAACATTCATAGTCAAAGCAGAGGTTTTTCCCACCACCAGATTCAACGAAAATGCAAGGGTTGCAGAGAGTGCAGATGCAGTGCAGAAAACAATGTGGTGATGCGGCTGGTCGTCTGGTGCGAGATGGTGGTGTGGTGGTTCAACAGACTACAATTTTTTTTTTCTCAAACTAACAGTAACAAGACAAACTGATACCGAACAGAAACGGATTAAATCTCGAAAGATCAAACCTGCTCTGATATCAAGTTGAATATCAGAGTGTGCCATGAACAAGACTAACAAAATAAGAATATTATTGAACAAAAGAAATTGCTGAAACGGCTACAAAATCCTAAGAGACTACATTGTGAATAACTTGTTTTTATTGATGAATAACAAAGCACCCTATTTATAATAAACTAACCATAATCTCTAAAAAAACCTAATTCTAACGGGTTAAGCCCAGAAAACCAAACATTCAAATAAACTAAAAATATTAATACTTTCCAACAAGCAGTAAATTCATACCCAACCCAATCTCAAAACCCATTAACAGAGAGAATTTTAATATGTAAATTTTCCAGTCAAAACTATCAGTCTCTTCTTCCTAAACTCCCATGTCCTTCCCCTTAATGTGTTTGCCAAAGTTCTAACTTATGATCCTAATCCATCCTTAAAAATGGGAAAGGGTGAAAATGTGAATACATTATTAGACAATTTACTAGCAAAGATTCTTCAAGTGAAGCTAGTGAAATAAAAAAAAAAATGCATGAAGGGATGCAAATCAAAACTTCCTCAACCCCACACCGAAACCCAAGGGAGTTGATTTCAAGTTCTTGATCGAATTGTTTTTAGCTTCGGACAAATGTACGTAGCTAGGTCTTCCATATATGCCAGTTTTTCTGGGGGCTGCTACATGAGTTTACTTCAACAACTTGTTTAGGTGAAGTAACCAAACCGTCATGTTTTAGCAATTGATCAAAGTTCAGAAGTTGTTACTGTTGGAAAATTATTTCATTTTATTATTATTATTATTATTATTTTATTAGTTTTCTTGTGGGCCAAAGATAATAATGATTCTTTACCCCGTCAAGTTTATGAGTTTTCGGCCGTTAGGAAATATAGTGTGCTTTAGTTTTTCCTTATGAATAAGATGCTCTGTAAATCGTAGAATAACAAGTTTGTCAAGATGCAATAGCTTCGAGTTATATAGCCGTCTTGGTAGCGTTTCTTTATTTTTTATTCATAAAATATTCTTACCGTTTTATATTGTCTGTGATTTTCAAGTGTTACTTAAAGCAATAAATAGTTCTGCAGTGCTGCAATATGATGTTCTGGCAAAATGGTGCATTTCATGAGCTTGGCTGACTTTTTCCTTGCTTCATGCAGTAAAAAGTTCTGCAGTGCTTCATATTTGAAAATATACGCGCCTAACTTTCAGACAATTATTGAATTGCAAATTACCAAAATTTCAAACGAGACGCAGCCATGTTAGTCCACATGCATGGATTAATGTCTACATAATTTGAAAATGTATATAATTTTTTTATAGAAAATGTTTGTACTTCTCTGTAGGTTTAATTAAGCATATCAAAGTCAACTATCTACCAATACACGCACTCGAATACGCATCAAATGATGTCAATTTACATATGTCTCGATTAAGCATCCGATTCAGCACCATCTCCCAACAGGCCACCAGTCCATTTTATCCCCCTTTGCTCATGTGCAATCACATCTTAGTCACCTTATATCTGCTGCAAGTAGGGATTCTAATTCCGTGTCACAATTATGAACTTCGACTATAAAATGGTTGAACCCTAGTAGAGATAACACTTGAGGCCAGACAACAGGAAGCAAACACTTTAGCGTGTAAGATTAACAAAACCGAAATGGCATCACTCAAGCCAGAGAAACCTACTGGCACTCAACCCACTGCCGGGCAGGCCAAGAAAGAGCCTGCTCCAAAAGCTTGTGGTACCACATGTACACCCAAAGCTCCAGCCTCCAAACCCGACCCTAAGAAGGCTGAGACAAAGCCTAGGGAGCTTAAGAAGAGGGTAAGTGCCTAAATACATCGATCCATATATTTTCATATTTATTGGGCACCAAACATGTACTTATTAACACCTTAATTTTTGTTTTGCGACGGTTTTATCAGACAACAGGAAGCAAGCCTGCAGCCAAGAATTAGACGAAAGAAACAGTGCGAAGCGAGGAGTGCATGAAGATGATTCGATGCTGAATCACTGTGGTCCTCCATATTCTGATAATAATATGTCTCTCCTTTTAGGCTTGGCCTGATAAATAAAATAGAACTTTATTTTAGAGGAACCTGTGCTTGGTATTTGCTTAAACTACATGAAATATTAATTTGCAAACATAAAGCATTCAGAAAGGGGTTCATAAATATGAATCAAGTGCCAGAATATGAAGATACTGAGAAAGTTCAAGTGTTTAACCATTTAAAAAATATAAAAAAATAGGCAGATTCTGTATGTTTTCAGTATCCGAAAACCTCCAAAAAGAATCGGCCATTTACTTTCTAATATTAGACAATGTTTTAAGTGAATCTGAACAACTTTGATCACAAGGATCACAAGAAATTGAAGATATCAAAATTCAATAGAACTGAAGTTTCTTGGTACAAATTAGGGGTTTGATTTTGTTCTAAAAATTAAGGGATGACTAGTCCAACAGATAAATGCCAGAACTGAAGGCATGTTGAAAGTAAAACATAAAACAATATGCTAAAGAGAAATTGATAAAGGTTGAAATAGAAAGCCGATTTATGAGATTACGCGGCATTAAATTTGCAAACTTTGATGCATCGTATGACCGGGAAATATGAGAGACTCTGCAGTGCTGTATAAGCTGTCATGAAAAACATGCACCAAGCTTTATTCTTCTGTTTTCTAGTTGGCTAAAGATCCTCTGCATATACCGACCTGTTGTTCGATAAAATCAGATATATGCAACCCAATAAGTTACAATATCAATGCAAAAATCAAAATAGGGAAGAAGAATAACAAGGACCTTCTTCATTCATAGCCAGTTAAGACAAAGAAGAAATACATAACGATCTCCATTTCTACAACTCATACAAAAGGATCTCCTTTTTTCTCATAAAAAATGAAACTAAGAATGTATGGAAATGAGCATGCATCTCAGCCCTTCAGAATGTTGTATGTACTGTCACCATACATAAATTAATAATTTAAATCACTCTGCGAGGACCTGGGCATAACCAATTTGACTAGATAGAGCAGTCTAACCCATTTGCACCTAAGACCATCTCCAACTGAAGGCTGACTAGAGCTTGTTTTAGCCATTTGACCCTCCAAGAAATTAATATTTTAATGAACAGTACATGACCATATTTCTTATCATCTCCAATCGAGGGCCAAAGAGCCATATGGCTCGTTTTAGTCCTGTTACAAGAAACCGTCTCCAACCGAGAGCCAAATGGCCCAACATAATTTATTATTTAAAAACCACAACTTAAACAGGATATTGTTGTACATCTTTAGGACAAAAATAGCATGGAGTAGACGTTTAAGTTTTATGTTGTTAAATATTTTTAAAAATATTGTTTAAGTTTCATGTTGTTAAATGTTTTTTTTATATTGTATAATTTTTATGTTGTTTAATGTTATTTAATGTTGTTTAATGTTGTTTCATGTTACTTAATGTTATGTAATGTTTAATGGTTTAGGAAGGTATAGGGAAAAGAAAAAAAAAAGAGTTTTTAAAAAAATTTAAACAAATTTTGTAAACATAAAAAATAAAAAAAACTGTAAAAAAAAATTCAAAAATAACGGCTAGTTGACCGTTGCATTTGAATTCCCGGGGCCGGCCGGTTGGCCCTTTTTATCCAATGGGGCCCACGAGCTCTCTGGCCTGGCTCTCGATTGGAGACTGTTTTCAGACTATTTTCGATCCTCTGACCCTCTAGACCCTTGGGTTGAAGATGGCCTAAGTTTGAATTCCCATCCACGTCGTTTAGATTAGATTAGAGTATTCCTTGAATAATGTATGTTACAGTCACTCAACGGGTTTTCAATTTTGCCAATGGATGTGATTTTTGAGCCCCAAAGGCTAGTCTTCAACATTTAGTTATGTAAATATTGGGATATTACTTAATTTTACAGAAGTTTCGTTGATCGGATTAGGAGCAATGGATCATGGTAGTTTTTCCTGATTAGTGTAATTTCACTACTAAATGCACTTACTATTACATAATGAAATTCCAGAAGACCCCAGAAGTCCAAGAATCACACAATTATTTATGAAAAGAATAACATAATTAGTTCTTGATCGCACGTTATTCCTGTAAAACGTCATTCACAACCCATTTGGCGAAATTCGATCTCTCATAATTTCAGTATATATCAGTAATCAAGCAAAAGCATCTGATGCCGACAGCCTTTTCAGTGCAGCTGTGCTCTTTTTTATGCCAATACCGGTTATTCCATTCTCTTCCAAACACCTTTTATCATAACTTGTTATTCTAATTCCATTTCTACACTTTGTGTCCTGCACTTATAAAAAGGGTAGTTTCAGAAGCAACCAATATTCACAACACACACGTTAAATTTTTCGTATATTTGCGAAAAGAGAGTTAATTTAGAGAATTATGGCATCAATGAAGGCGGAAAGGCAGGTCGGCACTCAGCTGTTTGGGCAGGCCAAGAAAGAACCTGCCGTTGCCAAGGCTGGTGATGCCAAAGCTCCGGCATCTAAAGCCACCCCAAAGAAGGCTGCAGCCGCACCAAAGTCTCCGGCACCCAAGAAGAAGGTATAATTTTTCGTTAAAGCGAACAGTAACAGGAGCTTTTCGTTAAAGTTCTCTGTATATATATATATATATATATGCTATCAGTTACTTTCACAAACACCATGGCTTCGTTTTTGCCTTTCCGTCATCTTCTTGCGTCATGTTAATTTGGTTTCACTAACAAACCGGTGATAATTGACCAGGGTAAAGGTGGCAAATCTGCAGCAAAGAACTGACCAAATTGCTGATGAGGCATGCAGCAAAAGAAACGATTTCATTTCGTTTTCTTGTAATATTTTGTGTTTTTGGATTTTGTAATCAGCAAGGTGTGTAAGCATGGTAACTTTGATGTAATCCACGTAAACCATCCCAATGAAATAAAAACTCATGTTTAGCTATGGAGCTGATTTTGTCTAGAATCAAACTCAAATAAACCGCAGTGAAGGCATGGTCTGAGATTACAAAATTTAAGCGAACATGTTCGAATAAATGAGCTAATTACGTGCAGTTCAAAAATTATTTCACTTCAAATTTCAAAATATAAATTGATAACTGATAGTTTGGTATGAACAAGAACAAGGGAAAGAAAATCTTTGATATGAGACGAGAATTGGATAATTCTGAAGGTTGCACAAAAAATAAGGGGTAAAAACTTCACCTGTCGTTAATGATATGTACAAAATGAATACAATCAATCACCAAGAAACTCAAAGGTTTGAAGGTTGATAAATGATTAACGAAAGTTGGCTAGAACGGGCTGACACGGTGAGCCAACTTCAACATGCACTCAGGCACAAGGCGCCTTCTTGGCGGAGCCACTGCATCTTTGGCGAGAGCCTCTGAATCACCTTCATGAATGATAGCCACTAAATCTTCAAACATATCGTCTCTACCACCACGCATTGGATCCTGAATAACACATCCACCGACTAAATTTAATATATCAAACTCTTCTTTTTTAAGTTGTTTCTTTCTTTCCTGGGGAGAGACCCACGAGGGGGCTTATCGAACAGAAAAATGAAAAACTGGCATGAGAATTAAAAATGAACCATCTTTAGTGCTCCCGTACCTGAAGAAACAAATCCGTGTGAGTCTTCCCTTCATAAAGAATCGACTCAGCTGTCACTCCAAGTCTCTGAAGAGTTTCTGCAAAATTCTTGCTGCACAGAGAACATGTTTGTCAAAGCCTGTGGCAATAGAACCATATTTCTGAATAGTATATTTTCCATTCTAATATAGTGATATTAAGCGATAAAAAACTTAAATACTGAACTATAAGAGTTTATTTCTGGACAGCCAACCATATAGATTTGCACTATTTCGATTAAGAAATAACTGCAGGCAGTCAAATAATTCGTTTCAGGGGAAACGTATACCTGGCATCTGATGGTATGGAGTAATCTGCAGTACCATGAAACAAAATAATAGGAGGTAGGAGATAAGCAGCATTTCTAACATTCTGGTCCTGAATCATGAGTTCTGGAGAAAAACGTTGCAAAGATTGTTCTCCTTCCATTATGCTGTGAGAGATTTTGAAGTCATAAAAATTAAATGCAGTTCGAACTAAAACTATGACAGTATAAGAGCATATGTATGATCAACATTTTAGGAGACCAAGAAGTCCGTACCCTAAAAAGATTGAGCGATATAGACCTCGGCGGTGGAAGTGATCCACTAAGTTAAGTAAATTGTACCTGTTTAAAATCAGAAAATTCAAAACTAATAAAAATACATGAAAAAGTGCAGAAGGTGAAATCAGAAACACGAGATTGAATAAAGAAATAAGTATGATTCCTTGCAGAACTCTTATATTCGAATTTAGAATGAAAGAATAAAGAAACAGTCATAAGAATTTTAAACTGTCATTACCCTCCAGACAAACCAAAGTAAGCCTTTATCTGGGAGAGACTCCAAGAAGAGCTCTCTCCTTCGCCCGCCTCCTTAATTGCCTGGTCAACAAGGGTACAGGCACCAATATGCGCACCAGCTGATTGTCCCATTACATAAACCCTGCACAAACATAGCAGGAAAAACACCAACGTTTAGCAACTAGGATTGCCTCCACAAGGGAAAAAATTATACAAAAATAAGAAAAGATTTTATTACCTATTCGGGTCACCTCCATAATCAGCAATATGATTGCACACAAATGAGATGCCTTGAGAAGCATCCTTTACCATATCACTGATAGTACCCTGAGGGAAATTTCTGCATGAAGATGTCAAGTCAACTAATTTTTTCAGAAAGACTAAAATCTCCGTACATTTAGTAAGGAACTTCAGCGGAACAGCGTTTCATTCGGACACCCAACATCAGTTCTTTGTAGTATGTGTGCTTGCTTGAAGTTTAGATATTCACCTGTAATCTATGCATGCCACTATGATGTCTCTTTCTGATAACTGCTGTCCTAAAAGAGAACCCCATGCTTTGTAACTGCATTACCGAAAAACATGTTAAGAATAGATAAGCAGGAATCTGTTGTGAGAACAAGGCAACTAAGATCATATTTGAACAAACAAACCAAAACTATGACACTGAATCTACAATTCAGGTATAAGGAATAACGGTACCCAAAAAAGTGACCTCTCAGCCACACTGCTTAAGATTAACATTCCGAAAACCAACAGAAATGTAAGCTACTGCTAGCATAGACTTTTCATGGAATTATTAAAAACTAAACTGCCAAGGAGCAACATCACTCACCCAATAATCCAGGCTCCACCAGTTACAAATGCAATGACTGGCTTTGGCCCATCGCTATTTTTGGGTAGATACAGATCTAGCCTGCAGAACAAAACTACAGGTATTAATGCTGCAACACAAATGAATATTGTCCTAAATACATAAATAAAAAACGTAATATTCGTATCCTACCTATTTCTTGGTTGATCGCCATAAACTATACCTCTGCGAACCTGACGGGAGAAGAAATAATAATAGCCAACTTCAAAAAGAAAGGTGGATTAGTCATGCTCCCCTGGATTACGAGTCCTCTATGTCATGGTCGTGATAATGCCTACAAATTTAATGTCTGAAATGGACCAAAAAAACATGTACAATGTCTAACAGGTATGCAGGAGGTCAAGCATAAATGTACCGAAGTAACAAACCTTGAATAAAACCTGGCATAAGTAAAAATGAATAGCAACCAAGGGCGAGAAATCTTGTAATCCATCTGTAGCCTACCCTGAATAAAAATATACGATCAGGAAGCATCTAACCACACGGATAAGTTACATAAAGAATCTCGAAGAAACAGTACAAGATATGTATAGTTGAGATTCCAAATCTTCTCGAAGAAACAGTACAAGAATCGTCTTTCTTTTTACACAACACACAACAGAAGGGACTTCTGAAACCAAATCTTCTCTCTTTCTAATGTGAAATGTTTAGGATGGTGTTGGTGTTGGTGTTGGTTCTTACGTGAGCATAATCGCTACTATATCTGATTTCTTGCAAATTTCCATTCAATAATTCCAATATTGGTTTTTCATCTAAATTTCCACCAAAATCTATCCCTTAATTAAAATTTTATTTCTGAAGATTTTCATCTCAACCCAACATTTAATCCAATTTCAAAGGAGATTCAGCTACAACAGTAATATTCCTACAGGTCTCTTCAAAAGATACAATTTTTACAGCTCTAACTAATTTCAGACCAAAATTTAAGACCTTTAAGTTCCAATCCAAATGACAAAATGGTTATTCAAAAACATCTAAAAAACAGTTAAATCATCAAATCCAAACTCCAAAAAGAAGAGAAATTTTGAGTACCCAAGATATTTTAACAGCTTCAAACTCAACCGGGTCACCAAGAACGTCTCGGCAGCAGCGTGCTCCACATCGCCGGCCAGGGAGTGGCGGCTACCCTCATCGGAGTGGGAAGAAAGGGAGCTGTCGCTGGCGGTCCGGCGCCGCCGTTGCTGGTGGTTGTTGGCAGCGGCAGCGCTGGTGGTTGTGTAGCTGGAGACCCTGGGGAGAAGGGGCTTCAAAGGCGTGTTCTTTTCTTCATCCTCGAAATTCGAGTACAAGAGAAGCCGGGTCGTCGGGTCGTCCTCTGCTTCTTTGCGTAGCGATTTCTCTGAAGGGGGGTGATATGTTATGGGCAGAATCTGTTGGGATGGCATTTTGTAGAGCCAGAAAACTTGGCAGCAAATCCTGATGAGCTATGTGCTTTGTGAATAACTGTAATAACTGACTGTTTCCCCTTTCTGGGGAATTGTCAGATTTGGAGATCAACAGGAAACGGGAGAAAAGTAATCCATTTTCTCAAAAACTGCAGTGTTCATTCTTTCGTTTGCAGAAGCCAACCAGAGCGAGAGAGAGAGAGAGGAGAGAGAGAGAGGGAGGGGGGTTGGTGAAGGCCAGTTGTGTGCCACGTGGGGTGCCGTGATGGGCTGTTGAACTTTGATTTTGGAGGAGTTGGAATTGGTCGTTTTCCATTGAGTTTTCTTGTTTTTTTGTGTCCTCTCCCGTCTTTTTTGTTTGGCTTTGTTAACGGCTACGAGTGTAACAAGGAGCTTTTTGGCTTTTATTTTGAACATGAAACTTCTTAGTCACTTGAGCTACAAGTCTTCGCAGATTTCATTTTGAAACTAAACTTTTTGCTTTCTATTGCAATATCTTGCCTGCTAAAATTTGAAATGAGTGATTTGTGGTTTCTTTCGTCGCATATTTGAAAAAATAGATTCATTAGATAACCAACTAGCAATAAACAATAGAATAAGAGTAACTTTTATTTTTGGGTGAATTGAAAGAGCACAACTTGAAACAAAGGAAACTCAACAATGTAAATCAAGAGAATAAATTTGGGTTTAATCATGCAACCGAAATATTGATAGCGTCAATAATATAAGCAGTGTTTTAAAAATCTTCACCTAGCACCGTCTAGGCGCTAGGCGGCTAGCCATTTGCCCCGATTAATGCCTAGGCGTTTGAAAATTAAGAAAGGGCGCCTAGACTTGCTGAGGCACCCGTCTAGACCGCCTAGCCCGTCCACACCCACCTAGGTCGCAACTCACTTAGACATAAAATAAATAACTTTCATTTTGTATTTTATTTTTTTTAATAAATTGTAAGAGACTTGTTGCATACTTAAATGAACACGCATTGTACCCATGTTCCCTATGTTTTCATTATGTTCCAATACTCCATAATATGTATGTCATTATATTTTGTAGTTTATGATGAAAGTATATATATTTTAAGTATAAGCAGACACTTATTTACACGAAATATAATAGATTTACTCAAATCCGCTTAGTCTGCCTAAGCCCCGCCTGCCGCCCGACTAGCGCCTAGTGTCTTTTAGAACCTTGAATATACGTGACATGTTAATAATTTATAATGCATCACTATGTTTGTTTGTATCGAAAAACCTGAGACGACCTTTGATATTGAATCGCATCCAAGTTTTTATGTTAAACTAAACACTCCCCAGGTTGGATTGCTATACAAGTGTTTGGATTACAACGAAGGTGTACATGAGTTAGCATTTTTTTTTTTTTGGAAATCAGGATATGGCATTATTCGAGCAAAGATGTCAAAGTTTTACAAGAAGGCCTACACACAGGCAAACAGCCAACTACAAATACTAGAAAAGGGTAGTGCAATGAGGTTACAAGATACCAAGACGCCGCACCTAATGTTAAAGCATCCCTCATCATGTTACCATATACAATTAGTGGGGGCATGGAAGGCCGTCATTACACAAAACATGAACAAGGGAATATAGGGGTCTATTGACCCAAATATGATCACATACTTCCCTACAACAACGCGAAGCCAAAAAGTCTGTTGTCGAGTTGGCCGATCTTGAAACCCAAGACCAGCGGCAATCTTGAAACCCCTTTATCCCCAAATTGATGCATTTCACAATAAAAGGGAACGCTTCCCAACTGCCCTTCCTTGCCAAATCCTTTAGACAAGAAATAGACTCCAATGAATCAGACTCAACCATTATCAAATTCCAACCTCTGTTGATCCCCAGTTTACATCCATGCATAATAGCCATTGCCTCCACCATTACAACGTTTGTCGCCTTCACTTTATACTTGTATGCCACCAAGAACCTGCCATCCTCATCCCTTGCCACCACTCCTGTAAATCCCAGCCCATCCCTTGCAACCCAACTGGCATCAAAATTTATCTTTACGAATCCCGAACTCAGAGGAGACCAACTAACATTAATATTTGGTTCTTGAGAACTGGGCACCAGTGTAGTAGGCGAGATTGATTTTGCCTCCTTTAAGGTTGTAGTCGAGTGTGAAATAGCAGCAATAACCTGTGTTGGGTATATTTGTTATTGGTTGAACTAAAAGTTACACCTTGATTTCCATATATGCCAGCATGTAAGGGCAATATATGAAAGCATGTGATTCATCATCTCTTTTTGAACCATTGGCTGACTCATACATTTGTAGCAGCCAGTTTTCCCAGGTTGTTATCTTTATCTGATTCATCCTTAAATTCAACCTTCCCCCAAACCAGACCACTTCAACCCACGGGCATTCAAGGAAAAGGTGTTCAATAGACTCGTCATGCAATTGACAGATAGGGCATAGAGAAGATGAGAAAGAGCATCGTTGGTATAAATTTGCCATTGTTGCAAGCGCTGGATGAAGGGTCTTCCACATGAAGCATCTAAGCTTTAGTGGAACCTCCAATTGCCATACACATTTCCATAGAGCTCCTGGAATGGTAGCCGACATGTAAGGGTTAAGACTCCTTTGTGATTAGATTCGTTCGTGAGCCCAATGACATTCGGATTTAACCGAAACATCCCTCTCTTTTCAAAAAACCCATGTGGAGGTCCAAAACGAATTGCATCAAACTATCCGGATTTAACCCAATGATAATCGTTTTGATACCCGGATTGCATCAAACTCACGCAGTGCTTGCAAAAAGTCAGCATTTCTTGGACTGTATTCAATGGCATAGCAGTAGCTGGGTCAAAAATCATGTGCCAAATTTCTTGGGACAACATGGAATGTTATTTTACTGGGTTGTCAGTTTCAACTGGAAAACTATGTTTAAATGGGCTGGTCCAAGTAAATGAGCTTTCTCTTCGTTGTCCAATGTATGTTGTCAAGGTCCATGGGCCTGGAATTGCAGACCAGATGTTTGTTCGTGGACCTGAATGAGCTGAAGGGTAAGGGAGTGAATCTGAATTTGTCTCCTGAAAGCAAAGCACACAAATAAAACATAACAATAACCATGATTCGCTGCTGAAAGAAGAGCAATTGAAAAATCAATTATAAATAGACATGTATCTGAATAATTGAAATTGAAAACTATCATAGGACGAGCCACATGGAGACTGGGGTGGGTGCAGGCCCATCCTGAATTGTATTTATAACATTGTCAACACTAACTCATAATTAAAACTCATAAATTAAGTTATGTTCTTATTATATAATCATCTCAACACTAAATTTTTCAAACACTTTTTAAAGTTGTATCATTGTATTTGATTAAAATTTTCATTGCCAAGAATAAAGAAAAAATGTTAGCTTTTCCCCAATTGATTATATTTGCCATATTTTATCTAATTTATTTTATATAGAATAAAAAGGCCTCTCCTAAAATGAATTTTTGGCTCCGCCACTAGACACTCATCCATTTGTGATTGAGTTTTAGCAGCACTTGTTACTTTTTTTTCAGCAGCGAAGCATGGTTCACATAGCAATAATAGGAATTAACAAAAATCTTAATTCATGGTGGGTGACAGACTTCATTCATTTATCATATTTTCTCATTGCGACAGAGTGATGTTCGCACACCCCCTTAGCCATTAATTTACATTCTAAATTGAATATCGAAGTTTTTTTTTTTCCTCTAAAATCGTAGAATAACTGAATAAGTGTCACAGGAAATGTAGAAAAGCTAAAAATGAGTCCCAGCTGTTAACCAGCGAAACATAACATACCATATTATTGCACAGAAACCCTAATTGGTTGGTTCCATTATTCGACAAATGTGCATGAAAATAATCATGCATCCACTGTGGCTACGTTGATAACTATTTTGGTCAATCCCATCACTCTTTTTGACAAAAATAAAAGCAATGTATGTTGCAAATTGCAGTTGTTCGATTGTGTTGGGCAGCAATTTTTCTTTTTTCCACAAAAGACTCCAAAAGAAGGTTGTGATTGAGTGATGAGTAAAGCAGATGGGGTCGTGAATGCCAAGAATTAAGAATTATGTTAAATCAACCAAAATATTAGATTAATTATTGAACGGATGGATGATGGGGTTTTTAAAATGCTATCACTTTTCTTAAGATAAGTACACTCCAATAATGCATCTCCCATTTGCAGATCACTAGTTCATATATACACTTCCTCTGTGTGGTGGTAGCTAGCATAGATACCAGGGCCGGCCTTGAGAATTTGGGGGCCTTAAGCGAATCTTCAAAGTGGGATCTTAGAGTTCTCTGACTTTCGACCCTTTGTATATTGACATGCTTAATTTTTTTTACTAAATACATAAAAAGTCTATTTCTACATCAAATATTTTAAAAATTAATAGTGAAAAAAGAAAGATATACAAACATTACTCAAATATTACTCGTCTCGCGTTTTTAGATGCAAATGCACTTATTAGGTTTACATAATCTAATTTTCAACCAATTCAAACCGAAAGAGAAGTCCATACCCAATACGCCAAATTCCAATCATTTTTCTAGTGTTACAATGTTACTTATTACATTCAATAAATGAATGAATGGTTGAATTACAGAGACAACATCTTACAGCTAGGGAAAATACTTGAGTGAAGATGATAGTAATTTTCGTATACGCACCTAGGCGGACGAGGCGGATTTGAATAATTTATTATATATTATATAAACTAATTAATTTGAACATTAAATAATGTCATTTTTCAAAAATGTGAGTTTTAGCCTTTTAGGTACATAATAAAGATATATGTGATGTGATCTTAAAATAGGGTAATAAAACCCTAAAGGTGATATTTAAGAGAGAAGCAAAAAAGCAAAAATAAGATGGTGGAGACTATTTAAAAGGGAGAAGACTTGCAACTATAAAAAATAGTGGGATCATCTTAAGTAAACTCGTGCAATTAAAATGATGTTGGGAATAAGGTTGTCTTCTTCCTCGCGCGAGGCCGACCAACAAAATATTTCCAGATTCTGGCGTTTACATATAAGCTCGCATAACTCCCGCCCATCCCCGTCTAGACCTACCTAGTTCCGCCTAAAAACTGTGGGCCCTTCCGAAGTGGGGGCCCTAGGTGGGCGCCTACTTCGGCTACCCTCAGGGCCGTCCCTGTACTTACCACTAAGTAATACGAAAAAATGATTGATAGAGATTAAAAATAAAAGATCAAAACCCTTGTGGATCGAAATCGTGTGGAAATCAAATCTAATAGTTCAAAAAAAAAAAAACATGACATTAAAGTCACACCTATAAATACATACATATATAGTTGGTATAATTTGCATTCATAACTTAGGGTTTGGTGAGACCAACTAAGCAACATTCTCTGACTCTGAGGCAATGGGCCATGCTAACAGTCCAATGCACTGAGACTAAATAATCAGTTTGAATCTGCAGTGGAATAATATTGGAGCATTTGGAAGTCAAGTTCAGGTGCATTATTGTTGTTGCTTCCATGTCGAAGTGATCAGAAAGGGTTTATGGTTTCCCTGCGTATGGGCAGGGCAGTGACGAGTGACGACACACTGACTCTGCGTTGGCCTTTAGCTCAAGTGTTTGAATCCTTACAGGCTAAGATTTGCCTCCACTTTTCGAGAAGAGAAAGATTGAACGTGATTCGATGTGTGTTTTTTATTAAGACTTATATAATTAGTGCTAATTTTTTTCTTAACTTTAAAAAGACGTTGAACGTACTTTTGTAAGGTAGTTGATAAGAGCTTCTCTAATGGAGACATGTAAATATGAGAGTAAAAGTCACACTTACATTTTATTTTACATTTCTGGGAGGTGTAAATGTCAGAAATTAGTTCTACAACAATGAGGGAGATCTAAATTTGGGATTCTAATTCCGTTTATATATCTTATCTTGCTTATTCGGACAGTGAATCGAAAATGAAAAACGCTAATCTCAATTCATTTTGCATCCTTCATTAGAGATGCTCTAAGGCTAAGGAAAGGGGGACAATTTGAATATATAGAGTACAACGTATTGAATCTGATCAATTCACTAGGACAATCCGCCACTTGTAAAGTTAATACAAAAATTATTTACCTATTAAATGTTAATGTCCGTCACAACAATAACACTCAGTCTGGGTTTTTCTTTCACAGTGTTGTTTTATATGTTTTTAAGAAGAAATTGAGTTTTGAGAAGTTTATTATGAAGAGTCCATACATGACAATAACACAAAGAGGTTGATTTTGATTTTCACTTTAGTTGTGACGAAGATATGTTTAAAGTTTATACTGACGGTCCAATGATTTTTATGTTATCTTTATAGTAATTAACCTACTAATCAAGGTTCTAAAAGACGTTAGGTGCTAGTCGGGCGGTGGGTTGGGGCCTAGACGAATTAGGCAGATTTAAGTAAATCTATTATATTTCGGATAAATAAGTGTCTGTTTATACTTAAAATATATATAATTTTATCATAAACTACAAAATAGAATGAC
Source organism: Crataegus laevigata (assembly GCA_963580275.1). Taxonomy (NCBI): domain Eukaryota; kingdom Viridiplantae; phylum Streptophyta; class Magnoliopsida; order Rosales; family Rosaceae; genus Crataegus; species Crataegus laevigata. The sequence continues at coordinate 3,408,196 of OY756940.1, forward strand.
ATATATATTATTAAGTATTGGAACATAATGAAAACATGAGGAACAAGCACATAGTGTGTCATTTAAGTATTCAACAAGTCTCTTACAATTTATTTAAAAAAATAAAATACAAAATGAAAATCATTTATTTTCTGTCTAAGTGTGTCGCAATCTAGGCAGGTCTAGGCAAGTTAGACGAGCACCTTAACAAGTTTAGGCGCCCTTTCTTAATTTTCAAATATCTAGGCATTAATTAAGACGATGACCAGCCGCTTAGCGCCTAGACATGACCTAAACAGTATTAGGCGAATTTTTTTAAACCAATGCTACTAATATATGAAAAGTGAACTCCAACCAGCCCTAGCTACTTCCTTTTTGATTTTTTTGGTTAGCGTATTTAATTAGCCATGCAACTTTTTAATTGCGTGGGAAAACGCGTGCAGTCCATTACAGGAGTCGTAAGTTGCCTTTGTCAAGATATCTGAACTTTTCTTCCGTAAAGTTGATTTGGTCTTTCTTCCTTTATATACAGATGAGATTATGAAGAAAGAAAAAAAAAAAAAAAAGTCGATTGTAGCTAGAACACTTTATCACCGTTGTCTTTCTTTTTAAGGCCGAAAAGACTCATAAAGACATTTCAATTTTTTATTAACTATTATCGTGTGATTAACAAATATATTGATTGTTTCACAAATATAAAATGTATATTGATTGATTCATCAAGAAAATTAACCTTTGTAATTTGTCTGTAGGCAGCCAATTAAGTATTATGGTACTGATTGCTAAATTTATCCACCTTGTCCTAGATGGAAATTGTTGGCCTTTTGAGGCCATTGAGCTTCAATGCAAACAAACTAAATACATTAATTAAATAAAAACTAAATACATTAATTAAATCTTTTATTTGGTTTTCACTTATTACCTTTCGTTTTCATATTGCCAAACTTAATACATTAATTAAAATGTGTGCTATTCTATCTAACCTTTGACTCCAACTAATCTCAAGCATACTCTTAGCTAGAAAAGATTAGTTGACCACTGGTTTTTCTTTGAAAAATGATAACCATCTTCTATCCTCCCCTAATCGTGTTAAAATTTCGCAAGAGAGAAAAAAAATGATGGATGCTTAGTCTGTATACCACTAATTATCTTGATTAAAATTTGGATTTTCTTGGTGTATATATGGTCTGGTTTTTATAGTTAGCCGCACAGGGATTCATGCATCCTAACTAACCAATTCTGATGCTGGGTCTTTTCGGTAATGGACAAGTCGAATTTGATTAGCCACGTAATTAATTATAGAAATTAATTCATTGCCCATGTCAGCAAAATTTTTTCAGTGTACTTTGAATATGACTACGTGACATTAATATTTCACTCAAATTATAACGTGTGTAGTTTATTGTTACTATATCATAGAAGTGGACATATCAATCATATAGTCCATTTATAACACGTAAAATGTTACATCACGCAACTTTTATTTCTAGTTCCTATCGCATGTAAGTGGGGGTTCTTCCATCTGGTAAGTATATCTATTAATTGCATGTGGTCATAAACGTCAATTAAATATGCATTATATCTCAAATTACTAAATTAGTATTGAGATAGTATATCTATTCGTTGGAAAATGGCAGCTAGGAAGCCTTTTCTACTTTGGCGAAAGTCAAACATCTAGGGGATCCTTTTCAGGACTGTCGCTGGTTTTGGGTTACAAGATCAACCAATATGGCACTGGATTGGGTTGCGTCAGCGAGATTTTTGGAGATGTGCGATGTTTCATGGGTCGATCGACCCCCATCTTCCTTGGTGCATATCCTGAACAAAGATGGTTTACCATGTCCACCTTAATTTTGTTTTGGCAATGTAGGAGGCGACGTATTTGCATTCGATGCAGCATCTTTCTTCCATGTACTGCACTGCTAGTTTATGTACTTTGGTATTTGTTGCTTGCCTCGCTGTAGGCTTCTTATGTAACTTTGACATCTTTGCCCCGGTGATGATATTCTCAGTTTCCAAAAAAAAAAAAGGCCAAAAGAGATTAGACTTTAGTTGATCTGATCATGATTGATTAATAAGCTAAACCATGCCGGAGAAACTACTAATTTAACTACTAATTGTGGCGGTACAAGTTAATTTTATGATTGTGCAGATCGTTTTGGCTGATGAATCGTGCACGTAGAAAACATTTAAAAGGTGCATGCGCATGCAAATATCCATAAGAACACGTTAGTCAACCATCTCTTCATACATGATTCAGAGTCAAAATATGGTTATCGGCATGCAATTATATAACGCGCGCTTATCCAAATTCAAGTGGTGGCAACTGACCAAACTATAAAGTTAGATTAGTCCAAAAAAAAAAAATTCTATAAAGTTAGAAGCACATGACCATTAAAAAAAAGAAAGAAGTTTAGAAACACACGACCATAAAAGGTAAAAAAGTTTAGAAGCATGATTTCAGTTTTTAGGTTCATCGACTAAACTAATATATGCACTTAAAAATATACTGATTTTTACGAGTCAGACGTCCAAGCCAATCATACAAAATTGGTTTTTAAAAAGATTAGGACCTCTAATAGTAATGTACATCCACCAAACAAGCTAATAAAATGAAATTTGATATATTATTGGATTGAATGGAAGAGACTACAGGCAATATCCCAAATTCTCAACTTTATTAGTCCTAAATTCGACTCATGTGAATGGTGATCGAGTTAGATCCTACATTTGATTTAACTCAAATCCCTTACCCATTAATGTACAATACCGTTCTTTATATAAACTTTAGAAAACTTCATTTTAATCCTTGGTAAAGATTACTTTTAGATAAAAACCATGAATAAGATCAAAATCTAATTTTAGTCCCTTGATACATTAATAACCTCATTTATTAATTATATTTTGATTTTTTAATTATTTATATTTTTCTTTCTAATTTTTAATGTATTAATTTTATTTCATTATAATTTTTATTTTTATTTCATTCATCGTAATATATTTTGTTGTGAATATTTAGGTAAACTAATTTTTGTTATACAATATATTTCGATGTACTTTATCTTCTTCATTTAGGTATATTAAATTCAATATAATACATTTCGGTGCATACATTTCGGTACACACATTTAGGAACATTAATTTAATATTAATACATTTCGGTGCATATATTTAGGTACATACATTTCGGTACTAACATTTAAATATATTAGTTCAATATAATATATTTTGATACACACATTTCGGTACATTAATTGAGTCTTTCTGTAACATCCCGTTCCTATTTTATAAACAGTATCGACGTAAAATGGCATTTTTACCCCCGATTAGACGTGAACGAGGGTATGATGGGATTTGTAATTGGATTTTGGGTGCCTCAAACCCTTAGGCCCAACAAAATTGGGCTAAGGGTGATGGTTTGATATTTTTAAACATACACACACGACATGCACACACGTGCACCCTTCTTTTTTCAGAACACCGTTCCTCTCTCATCCTCTCGAACTCTCTATTCTTCTTCCTTGCCATTTTCGTACGGATGCACGCACATCACCTTGTCCAGGCTCGGATCGAAGGAAAAATTCATATATTTATACTCTCTGGAACTTGGTAAGTCTTGTGATAGCTTTAGTTTAACTCGGGACATAGTAGATTGTAGGAAACCTGAGACTTTCATGGAAAGTACTGTTCAAACACTTCCATTTCAGGATGATTTAAATGATTTGGAGATTACCACGAGTCTTAGATCATCCTCACGAACCTCGGAGACCTTCGTTGAGACGACTTGGATGTTGGGATAGCCTTTCGAGTTTGGCCGGTTTTGGAGAAAATTCCCGACGAGATTTTAGGCGTTTTTCGAGGTTTTTGAAGGTTTAGCTCTCTTCCTCACTAAATTTAGAGTATGTAGGAAGAAATTTGAGAGAAACGGTGAAGAAATGAGGGAGAAATGACCAGTTGCAGGTTTTCCGGCGCTAGCGACTGTGTGCCGGCGAAGCAAGGAAGAAGATGACACGTGCTAGGCACATGCCGCGCGTGGGGGGGAGTGGGGGAGTGTGGACCACCCAAAAATTATTTTAAAAATTTCTATGTGTTCGTGACGTCGTGTAGGTCGCGTTGGTATATTCGAATTCCAAAATTGAGCATTAGTTGAGAAGTTATTACCTAAGTTAGGTTATGTGCATTTAAATGACGGTTTTACAGTTGTTTCACATATAGGTGAGACGTATCCAGAGGACGAGCGCAACCACACTAGGCTTGGGGGATACGACCCGTCGACATACCAGTGAATGGGCTTTTGTTTTCAGTATATATATATATATATATATATAACTGCCGTTTTCCCATAAACTTGATTTGAATGAATTGCGAATTGAATTGATTTTAAAATCGAATTGCCATGTCGTATGCCAAATTATATTTTATCATTATGATTATGCTTCAGCGCCGTGGAGGCCAGGTAAGTCGGGTAAGTATGATAGCTAGTGATAGTGATGATGGTGAGATTGAGATATAGCTCATTTACCTGCACCTCAGGTGTTTGTGCTCCGCCAGAGTAAGGCCTAGCCTTCACGTGATCGTTCACCTCCCGCACCGTACGCTCACCTTGGATCCAAGGCAGGTGCCAGCCTGTCGTACAGACCACTATAGGTGGTTCCGACTCGTAGGTGACCCACGATTCGTCGCATAACCTTCACGTGATCGTAGCATTGAGCGTAATATTATACACCTAGCCTATCGTACAGACCACTAAAGGTGGTTCCGACTCGTGTGCAGGATAGTAGTGAGGAGCTATAGATTCAGCCGTACAGGTCACTATAGGTGACTCCGGCTGACGTATTATTGCCGGCATATTATGATTACTGATTTATCTCACCTGCCTGATGTTGCTTGCTTTTGAGTTGGTATATCGACATGGTTTACTTCTGAGATTTTATGCTGATGTTTTCGTTGATCGGATCATATTTATACATATTTTTATATCAAATTCACTCGTCTTTTCTTAGCTAGTTCGTTATTCTTTAAGCTAATTACGTTATTTTTATGTTTTTATAAGATTTATCTAGTTAAGAAAAATATATTTATATATATATTATTTTATATATATATGTTATATATATATATTTTATATATATATTTATATGTTTATATGTTTATTTATATTTATATATATTTATATATATATTAATATAATATGTTGTGTGTGATTACAGAAATTGAAAACAAAGCCAGCGTGCGGGAATAATTAGCCAAAGTGGAGTCGGTGAAGGAATTAAGTAAGGAAATGGATGGAAGGCTGGCATCCATGATGAAATTAAAAAATAAAGAGAAGAGCTTCGGTACTGAAGGTGGAGAGCATTATTTGGAAGAAAAGAAAGCATTAAAAAGGGGAGGAAGACTGAAGCTTGGAGAGCCTCGGAAAAACAGAAATAAATCAGAGGGGGAGAGCCAAGAAACAGAAGGCAGCTCGCTGCCAAAGAAGCAGTCGGTGAGTGGGAGTAAAGGAGGGCTCTCGAAATTTGAGGAAAGGCCAACAAGAATTGCTGCCATTTGGCAGCGGCACCAAGACAGAAAGACAAGGGGCAGCACCGAGTTGCACAGAGAACACAGCGCCTTCATACAATCTGTGCAGTGGCACAGTGCACATGCAAGTGCACAGAGAGATCCCTGCACCCCATTTCGGTTTATCTCCTCCAAACTTATGTTTTAATTTCTGTTTTTAAGATTTTAATTATGTGTAATTAATTTATTTTGGCTAGAGGTTAATTCAAAACCATGATTATATTTGTAATTTTAATTTGATTTACTCCAGTTATGAATTTATGAATGTTGGATGTGGTTTATTTTTCTGTGTTGATTAAGAACTTGTTTATGTATGTGGGTTAAGGGTCAACACTTAATTTGCATGCTTAGACTTGATGCTAGGATATAAGGGAATTTCACCTAATCGTTATGAACTTATATTCATGAGTAGTAAAAATCGCTAGTCACGGTTGTGTTTAGTAAACCCTAGGTTGGATTAACATGCGTATTCCATAGTTATGAATGCCTAGTCGATGTTTATGATTTCCATTGAACTTAATGATCTTTGATATGTCTCTCTATCATGCGTATTCCATAGTTAGAGAACTTGATAAGAATAATTTGGTTGTGATGCGTATTCCGTCCAATTCAATGAATCTAGGGAAATCTGAAAGTTAATTTAAGCGGACCTAATTAATTTGGAACATTGTCATTCATTCGTTTGTTGAATTCATAACTGGGAATCAATTTAGGTTGCATTTGTGTCATGTGTGGCGAAAAACCCTCTAGCCAATCCGTCGCCTATCCGTTCACTTTTTATTTTATGTTTTTGTCAATTTTGTAATTTATTTAAGTTTAATTTACGTTTCATCAGAAAATCAATCCCCCCATTATTATAATATTATTATTTAGTTACTTTTTATTATTTTTAATCTTTTAATTTAATTTCCGTCTAATTATTTTCCTAGTTTTTATTTTAAATTGTTTTTATTATTTTGAGTCATTTTAAGTGTGTTTCGAGTTTTAGCCTAGTTTTGTATTTTTGAGTCTTTTGATTTATTTTAGTTTATTTGTTAGTTTTATTTTAAGTTTTTCTAGTTAAGTGTTTTTATTTTAGTTTAGTATTTTAAATTTTGTTTTTACGTTTTTAAATTAATTTTAGAGTGATTAGCAATCCCTCCTAATCCCCGGTCCAGAACGATACCCTACTTATACCTATACTACGATTGTCAAAAAGAGGGTTTAATTTGTGTGTCGAGTTAATTCTCGCATCAAATTTTGGCGCCGTTGCCGGGGATTAGCAACTTTGCTAATCCTTTATTTTTGTTTGTGTTTATTTTTATATTTGTGTTTGTGTGTTTTACTTTTGGTATTTGATTTATTTTTCTTTCTTTGATTTTAGGTATAATTGGAGTAAGACATGGATTTTGATAGCATTCAAGCTCAATTGGCGCAACTTACTGCTCAATTGACTAATAATGCCGAACGAACCTTAATGCCAAGTGTCCCTACACTTGATGTGCCCTATGGGCAAGGATATCAAACTCAGCAATATCCTCAATTTTCTGCATATGAAGATGATTGGGGATATCAAGGCCACAGCCAACCAAGGGGCAATATGTATTCCAACGCTTGCAATTCGGATTGGAGAGGTTATTCAAATCAGATGTGGGATGAACCTCAGCAATTTCAACAAAGTGGATATTGGCAGCAAGACGAGTTCTATTCCAGACCTATGCAGCCACCACAGTATCACCCACAACAATTCCAATCGAATTCAAGTATGGCCGTAAATTATAATGAAATTCTTGAAGGACTAATTTCTTTGACGCAGGGCTCACAAAAAGAAGAACAATTGCCGTCATCGGAAGAGTTCTATCAATGGCCATGTCAACCGTCACAGCCACCACAAGAATATGCCCAATTCGATTCAGGTACATCTCTGGATAATGATACGTTTAATAAGTTACTCTCCTCTTTGAATCAGGGAGTGGAAAATCGAATCCAGGAGATGCAAGACCGGACCAACAAGGTGGATGAATTGGAAAGGCAAGTTGGGGAGATTATGGAGATCATGGCACAGATTCAAGATCAAAGTGAATTCTCCAACTCCAACATTGCAAGTTCAATGGCAGAAATTGAAATCGATGAAGCCATCTCTTTGGAAGGTGACGTGGAGGATGAAGTTGTTCCAGAACCATCAAAACACAGCCCAAACTTGGACGAATCGCCGCTGCAAGCAGAAGAGGAGGAGGACGACCTAGGCAGTTTAGAAGAATTCTTGTCTCAAACCCCTGAAGTCCCTATGTTGTCCAACTTCGGTAATGTTGTTCCAAGTGAAATTCATTCTAACATTATTCCACTAAATGTCCCTTTTCCTTGCAGATTTTTTCCAAATATCGAAGAAAGTAAAAAGGACATTGTGGAAGCTCTTTCAGAGGTCCAAAGTGATATCCCAATTCTTGGTGCACCAGAACAAGTTCCCGAACCTTACACACCAAGAAAAGAGATTCAAGAGAATGAAGTGGCTGAAGAATGCGTAGCATATCAAGAATTCATCAATGAGGCTGTGCAGGAAACAAAGGCCCAAGAAATTGAGTTTGATGACACGGGACAGGCCACAACCATCATCGTCAATCTGGCCAAGCTCATAATCCCGGAGATATCCAAGGGCGTAATTTTTGTTATTGAATTCATGTCGGAGAAAGATAGTAAGCCATCTTCTCCAATTTTAATTTTTATTTCATTTTATACTAACATATTTCTAATTTTAATGATTCAGGCACCCACTCATGAATGTAGACCATTGCCGAATCATTTCAAGTATCACCTCCCATTAAAAGATAAATTCCATGCTATGGAGCCGATGGGAGGGTAAAGGAAAGAATCGTCCGGCTAAAGACGTTAAATCAAGCGCTTCTTGGGAGGCAACCCAAGCAATCAGATTTGCATTTCTTAACCTTCTTCTTTATTGCTTTTACTTTCATTTTGTTTTGCTTAGTTAATTTTGTTATTTGGTTGATTTTTATTTAGTTTGTGTTTAAATAAATTAAGGGCATGTTTATTTTAAGTGCGGATAAACGAAGTCCTTTTACTTTAATTTACATATTTTACATATTTTATTTTGCTTAAAATAACCCTGAAAAAAAAAAAAAAACAAAAAAAACAAAAAACAAAAAAAAAAAAAAAAACAAAAAATAATAATAATAATAATAAAAATAATAATAGTAATATATATATATATATATATATATATATATATTTAGTGAAATAAACATTAAAAGCTTAAAAAAAAAAAATTATTACAATAATACGAAAAACTAATAGCAATCATTGGTTTTGGTTAGGTGGCGCCTCAGAGGTTGACGGAGCTCCGGGAAGACGAAGAGCCAGAGTTGGAATCTCCGGAGCCGGAACGCTTGGTGCTGCTCCAGAGGACGAAGGCAACATAAACCGCGGGAGTAACGCCATGAACCGCTCATGATCACTCTGGATTCGACCGTCCGACTCCTGCAGCTGGTCCAGCTTCCTCTTCATGCTGGTCGAGTAGCTAGTTGCGAGCATGTGCAACTCCTTGTTCTCGTGCCTGAGTCCTCTGACTTCTTGCCGAAGACTGACCACCTCCGCCATTAGCGACTCCACCTGACGAGATCTTGCAAGCAGGCGCTGACCCATGTTCGAAACTGAGCCTGCACACTGGACACTGAGAGCCAGTGAGTCCTGAACAGCCAGCTCGTCTGACCGCATAGACAGCAACCTAGTGTCTCTGGGAGTAAGAAGGTTTCTTGCAACCACCGTTGCGGTTATATCGTTCCTCATCATTGTGTCCCCGACTGTAAGAGGACCATTGGGGGATATGAAGGATGGATTCCAAATGTTGTTCGGAGAAGACGAGTCATCGTCTTCCCCGACATTCAAGTTTAGGCGACGGTCGGAAGGGCAAGACATTTTTAGAGGCAGTTGAGGAAGAAAAGAGTTCGGAAAGATCAAGATTGCTGAAGCGGAAGAAAAGAGTTCGGAAAGATTAAGAGTGCAGAAGTGCAGGAAGAGTTCAGAAGGGAGTATTTTCAGAAGGAAGTGTTTGAGGGAGTTCAAGTGTGAGATGGATCAGAATTAGCGCCTCTATAAAAAGAAGCAAATCAAAGAGAGGCGCTCCTCTGAGGTTGAAGACGCGTCATCGCGCAAATCGAAGGCCGACGCTCCTTTCTCAAAAGAGCCGTTTCCTTTCTCAAAAGCTGGGCTTGACTCAGCAATCACGTGGCATCACGAGGGCTCGGTTTGTCCGGTTGTGTCGTCACTCATGACGTGCAGCGTGGAGCGTTGTGAAAACCACGAGCCGCACCCGGTTTTGAACCCCGGTTTTCAAAAGATCATCATTCCAATTTGTCGTCACTCGTCGTATGCGCAGTCAGCTTCGCGGAAATTACGGACGCGTTGTCAGAAAGCGCGTAGCGGGCAATGTTCATCCATCCACCGGCTGCCGACAAATAGTGCGGGAATAGTTCCGGTTGAGGAAGAAAATTTTCTATAAGTCTCGACCTTCGCCTTCCACATCAAAGGCACACCTTCACACCCTCTCCACCTCTCAACCTCTCTTCCTCTCTTCATCTCCGATAATGTCTTCCCAAAGAAAGCTTTCGAGTTATTCAGTGTTCTTCATCCCTTGGATCACCCCAGAAAACAAACCTTCCAGAGCAAAAGTATTTCATATTAAAAAGGTTAAAAGCAAAAGTATCTCATATTATGCTTTCTCCTCTCCTTCATCTGAGGAACGTGGAGAAAGTGAGATCCTGATTGCTTACCTAGTCTTGCTCTCGAGTACTCATCTCAGACCCCTCCCAGCCCACTTCAAAAATAAAACTGTGTTGAGGTACTTCTTCAAAAACAAAAGTACCTCACAGACGAAGCAGGAGGAGTCTGAGGTGCACCCAAGAGCAGATGAGTCTGGGTTGATCCAAGAGTTCAAGAAGATGCCACACCTGCGTGGAGACCGGACTACTTGAAGCATGTGGAGACACGTGCTGATTCATCCTCAACTAAGCTGAGGAGCACTTGCAAGAAGGAGGCCCATCCAGTTCAAGATGAAAGCTGTGGAAAATCAACAAGGACGACCAATGATCGCCTATTAGTTCTTTTCATTATCTTTTATTTTCATTTTCTATTTTTCGTTTGAATTTTCTATATTTTCTTGCGTGCTTAACTGATTTATTTCTTTTCTTTGCAGGAACGTTTGGTTATTTTCTCCCTTGAAGTTGATTGCGAAATTTACGCTTGGGGGTCATCGCTTGGTTTTCTGCAAATTAGAGAAGTTTTCAGTCCCTTTGCTTTATTTTGTTTCTTTTCATTTAGTAATTTTAATTTTAATTTTATTTTTATTTTTATTTGCATATTATTGTTTTCTGACATTGGGGACAATGTCTAGTTTAAGTGTGGGGGTATAGAGTATTAAAAAACGACCAAATTGAAATTTTTTGTACCTTCGACTTTGAACTGGTTTCATTTGTTTCCATGTTATTGCTTTTTGTTTTCTTAATTAGTTTTGTCTTATTTAATTTTTTCGGAAAAATTTTAAAAATCCAAAAATATTGTCCTGTTTTCCTTATTGTTTTGAATTAGATTTTTGTTAGTTTCCCGACCCAATGATATAACTGGATGAAATTTGAACCATGATTATCAAGAACTTAGTTAACATGTGTTATGTGAAATTCCTTGTTCTCTTGTTAGTATTGTACATGTTTGATCATCTTTGAAAATTCAAATGCACATAGCCTTGTTGATGTGAAACTAAAGCATGACTTAAAGCTTCATATGTGAAATTAGTGACCATTTACATCCTATGTGAGTTTTTGAGCCTATTGAAAGTGTGTGCATTTTTCATACACTCATATTCCTTCATGTGTGATGAACTTATGTGAGATGCATCTCTAGAACTTGCGTAACGATCTTTTGAAATATTTGTCATTGATTGCATGAACTTGAAAATGATAGAGGCATTAGGTTCACCACCATGGCCCAAATAACCATATTTCCCAAAGAAAAAAAAATGATATCATTAGATCGCCAATTTGAGCCGTTTATGTTGAGCCTTTTATTTCTATCACCAGATATGTCTACCCTTATACCTCAAGCATGTTTCCTTACCCTTTCCAAGCGAGCAATTTGAGATTGTCTTATGAGAAATGTTTGTTAAGTACTTGGAAGGTTTGACAAAAGAATAAGTGTGGGGGTATTTCATGTTTTTTTAAAAATAAAAAAAATAAAAAAAAAAATAAAAAAAAAAATGAGAAAAGGAAGAAGAAAAAGAAAAAAAAAAAAAAAAAATAAGGAAAGAGAGATGGTATTCAAAGAAAATAAAAAAGTTTCTAAAGTTCAAGTTTAGGGGTGTGATGGGAGGTGTTAAAAGAATCGTTGGAAAGTTTGAGTTCTTATAATTCTCAACAAAAGAATCGCTTGCGATGTAGCTTGGAACTTGTGTTTTCCTTTTCTTTCGTTTCAATAGCCCTATCCCTAAGCCTCATTACATCCAATAAAAGTCCTCTTGATTTAAGTTTTGCAATTATGACTGTGGAGAAGTGATCTTTATGCAAGCTTATGGTAGAACTTTCACATTTGTTTCTTTGAGCGAAACACATTTAAACTAAACACATGTGTGATTGAGTGCATATCCCGTGAGAGGTTGCTAGTTTGCATATGATGATTTTGAAAATAAAAACTTGAAATTGCATTAGCATGGCTATCTCACACACTACACTTAAGGATGATTTAAAGATTACTGCTAATATTTGAATAAGGAAGATGAACTTGGATTAGTTTGTTTGGTGCTAACTATGTTTCTTGCTAATTTATGTTTTGGAATGAAATTCTATGAGGGTCAAATAAGGGGAAGCTAATGTTTTTCATGTTATTACTTATTCTCGTTTTCTTTGTTTTGCTCGAGGACTAGCAAAAGCTAAGTGTGGGGGTATTTGATCGGATCATATTTATACATATTTTTATATCAAATTCACTCGTCTTTTCTTAGCTAGTTCGTTATTCTTTAAGCTAATTACGTTATTTTTATGTTTTTATAAGATTTATCTAGTTAAGAAAAATATATTTATATATATATTATTTTATATATATATGTTATATATATATATTTTATATATATATTTATATGTTTATATGTTTATTTATATTTATATATATTTATATATATATTAATATAATATGTTGTGTGTGATTACAGAAATTGAAAACAAAGCCAGCGTGCGGGAATAATTAGCCAAAGTGGAGTCGGTGAAGGAATTAAGTAAGGAAATGGATGGAAGGCTGGCATCCATGATGAAATTAAAAAATAAAGAGAAGAGCTTCGGTACTGAAGGTGGAGAGCATTATTTGGAAGAAAAGAAAGCATTAAAAAGGGGAGGAAGACTGAAGCTTGGAGAGCCTCGGAAAAACAGAAATAAATCAGAGGGGGAGAGCCAAGAAACAGAAGGCAGCTCGCTGCCAAAGAAGCAGTCGGTGAGTGGGAGTAAAGGAGGGCTCTCGAAATTTGAGGAAAGGCCAACAAGAATTGCTGCCATTTGGCAGCGGCACCAAGACAGAAAGACAAGGGGCAGCACCGAGTTGCACAGAGAACACAGCGCCTTCATACAATCTGTGCAGTGGCACAGTGCACATGCAAGTGCACAGAGAGATCCCTGCACCCCATTTCGGTTTATCTCCTCCAAACTTATGTTTTAATTTCTGTTTTTAAGATTTTAATTATGTGTAATTAATTTATTTTGGCTAGAGGTTAATTCAAAACCATGATTATATTTGTAATTTTAATTTGATTTACTCCAGTTATGAATTTATGAATGTTGGATGTGGTTTATTTTTCTGTGTTGATTAAGAACTTGTTTATGTATGTGGGTTAAGGGTCAACACTTAATTTGCATGCTTAGACTTGATGCTAGGATATAAGGGAATTTCACCTAATCGTTATGAACTTATATTCATGAGTAGTAAAAATCGCTAGTCACGGTTGTGTTTAGTAAACCCTAGGTTGGATTAACATGCGTATTCCATAGTTATGAATGCCTAGTCGATGTTTATGATTTCCATTGAACTTAATGATCTTTGATATGTCTCTCTATCATGCGTATTCCATAGTTAGAGAACTTGATAAGAATAATTTGGTTGTGATGCGTATTCCGTCCAATTCAATGAATCTAGGGAAATCTGAAAGTTAATTTAAGCGGACCTAATTAATTTGGAACATTGTCATTCATTCGTTTGTTGAATTCATAACTGGGAATCAATTTAGGTTGCATTTGTGTCATGTGTGGCGAAAAACCCTCTAGCCAATCCGTCGCCTATCCGTTCACTTTTTATTTTATGTTTTTGTCAATTTTGTAATTTATTTAAGTTTAATTTACGTTTCATCAGAAAATCAATCCCCCCATTATTATAATATTATTATTTAGTTACTTTTTATTATTTTTAATCTTTTAATTTAATTTCCGTCTAATTATTTTCCTAGTTTTTATTTTAAATTGTTTTTATTATTTTGAGTCATTTTAAGTGTGTTTCGAGTTTTAGCCTAGTTTTGTATTTTTGAGTCTTTTGATTTATTTTAGTTTATTTGTTAGTTTTATTTTAAGTTTTTCTAGTTAAGTGTTTTTATTTTAGTTTAGTATTTTAAATTTTGTTTTTACGTTTTTAAATTAATTTTAGAGTGATTAGCAATCCCTCCTAATCCCCGGTCCAGAACGATACCCTACTTATACCTATACTACGATTGTCAAAAAGAGGGTTTAATTTGTGTGTCGAGTTAATTCTCGCATCATTCGTATATGAGTATATATACGTATTATTTTTTGGGAATTATATTGGATTTACAGTGAGGGGTTATATACTGATTTCTAAACCGGTTTTGGAAAAGATTTGTTTTTGCCCACTCACGTTTTCTGTTTTGCGCTCATCCAGGTTCTAAGTAGCGGTGACGTTGGCGGCTATCGAGGCATCAAGGCAGTTCTGACAGACCACCAACCATGTAAGATTTCTTCTGTTCTTCCGCTGACGCTTTTGGCTATGTCACTTTCACGTGATGGCCAGCACGCTTCGACATTTGGGTCGGGGTGTGTCACTTTCAAGTTTGAAGAATGTTAAATAAAATTAATAAATTAAAAAACTGTTTTTTGGTTAAAAAATAAATTAAAATTTGTGTATTAATAAATTTAAATATTTAATGCGTGACATTAAATAAAATGCACATTAATTATTTTGAATTAAGGACACATTAGGGATTAAAATCAATATTCAATCTAACATCAGATTTTTTTTTTAAATTTTAATTTTCTTGAAGGATTAAAGTTCAAAAACCCCATAGTTTCTTGAGTACCAGATAGTTTTGTTCATCTCAACTCAACTAATTAAATAGGGAGATTTAACTGTATATAATTTCAAACAAGGGGTGTGATATCCACACACCCCATTTTACTTCTCACACACCTTTTTAATTTTCGACCGTCGGATTGGATGAATTGAAGAAGATCAACCGACAGAAATTATTAAGAAGTGTGTGAGAAGTAAAACACACACCTCTTCAAACAAACCTCAAACTGGCCCAAATAAGCCATAGTGGAAATTGTTCAAATTAGGTAGCCGGAAGCTTCTAATTCCCAATTATTTTATCTTCCTTTTTAGGGAGCTTTATTTTGGATCATGGGAGCATAAATATTTAATAGTCATACTATGCGTCTTCTTGAAAAAGAAGCATTAATTAAGGGGTGCAATTTTGGTTGGGTCAATTTGAATCCACTCATGCGCAATTTCAAATTTGATTGGAAGAGTTAGAACGAAGTAAAAATCCGCCCAACCAACCCAATCTCAACCCAATTATTCATTGGATTGTGCTGGGTTGATGCTTTGCCTACCCATGTCAACCCAAATCCAACCAATTTTTAGCTTGAATTTCTCATGCACATATTAACCCGTCTAATTTTATATTATATAATCTAGGTACTAGAGCTAGACTTGAAGTTTGTAACTTTTTTTTTAACAAACGATAGTATCTACACTAGAGGGTGGGGCAGCGAGCTAAGCCTTACAATGGATTTGCCATAATAATGTGGTTCAATTTCATTTTTTATGAGAATTGAACCTAAAACCCTTCACTTACACGTGAAGAGGAATATTACTAGACCGTAGTATTAAGTAGTTATGCTTGAAGTTTGTTGTTTATTTTCATTTGAATAATGAATGATATGTTGCTTTGACATTACTTTTGGTTAAAACTTTAGTATTGTCGCGTAATTTAATTTCAACTTTGCATGGTTGAAACTTTTAGAAATGTATTACACGGTATTTGGTTTATCTTTTGCATAGATGATGATGTGTAAATGAATTTTAACTAGTTTTGACATTGTCGGATTCAAAATTTGAGATTTATCTTATAAAATAGGGTAAACTGCCAATTTAGTCCCTGAATTATCATCTCAGTAAAAATTAGGTCCCAAAACTATTTTTTCAGAAAAAAAATCAGTCATTGAAGTATAAAAATTTGCCAATTACATCCCTACAGGGAGCTTAAGGGGAGGGATCCCCATTTTTTCAAAATAATGGGGACACGATCCCCACCGTTAGATTTAACTTTAATGAAATTGTGTGGTTGAGATTAAAACACAGACCACACAATCTTAACCACACAATTTCATTAAAGTTAAATCCAACGATAGGGAGCGTGTCCCCATTTTTTTTGAAAAAATGGGGGTCCCTCCCCTTAAGCAATTCCAACATTCCTAATATTATAGTCAAAGCTACTATATTTAATTTTCCGTCAATTTAAGTCACGGTACTTGTATGTAATACACATTGGATGGTAGATTGATAGTTTTTCATAAAGAAATAGTGTATGTAGTTAACTTTGAAGAGTAAATTAGTAGTTTTTCATAAGAAATAGTGTAAGCTAACTTTGGAGATTAAATTAGACGTTAGATTCGCAACCTATATGAAATGTTAAGGGTTTATAGGCGAGAAAATGATGGTATTACACTCTAAAGTGTGTCAATTGTGACAGCCCGTCCCGGGAATCTTGTACAGTCGATGTGAATTGACGGTTTTGCCCTCGAGCGTGAAGGTATATTGATAAATTGAATTAAATTATTGGTCCAATTTCATAATTTCCTACATTATTGGGACCAATAGAAAGTGAAAGAAAATATTGTTTGGATTGGTGGCTTTTGGACCACACAAACCAATTAACATCTTCTCTTTATCCTCTCACTCCCGTACTCTCTCTCTCTCTCTCTCTCTCTCTCTCTCTCTCTCTCATACTCTCTCTTTCTTCCATTTCGTACGGACAAGCTCTAAGACGCCCAAAACTTCATAGATCGTAGGAACTAAAGGTACCATTGTGTTCCTTGCAAGCTCAGGAACACAACGACATCAGTTTCAGGTAAGGAAACTCTCGATTTCACGTCGAAATCATAAACCCCGAGTTAAGTACTGTTCATGCAGTTGTTAATCATTGTGTTTTTGGGAATTTTAAGCTTATAGGAAGCTTAGTGAGGTCCTAACGAAGCTCGGAGACATTCGTTGGAGGTGTTTGGATGTCGGGAAGCCAAGATCGGAGCTTGGCCGGTTTTCCTGAAAATTTCCCGACGAGATCCCGTGGGTTTTAAGGCTTAAAAGAGGTATATTTATGTTCTACTCTTCGAATGCTTCAATTTGAGACAAAAATCACGAAAAATGGTTGAAAATTGAGTTAGATAGGACGTTTAGAACTTTTTCCAGAAACCAGCAAGGTCGCCGATGATCGGCGTTAAGATGACGGCATATTCCGTCAGTTTTGACGAAATATGCTAACAGCGTTAGCTGACGCCGTTAAGAGATGACGGAATATTCTCAGTATATACCTGACGGCATTAACTGACGCCGTCAGTGTGCAAGTCACATGACCGCGCGTGGGGGCGCGTGGGTCTGTGCATATCCCGGCGCGTGGGGGCGCGTGCGGGTTCGAAAAATTATTTTTAAAAATTGGAGATGTTTGTGAGGTCGAGTAGATCACGTTGGTATATTCAAATGTCAAAATTGATCAACGTATGAGAAGTTATTTCTAAAGTTACGTTTATGTACGTTAATTAACGTTTATTCAGTTACTTCTCGTGTAGGCGAGGCCTATCCCGAGGACGAGCATAGCCAAGCTAGGCGTGGGGGCTACGATCCGGCTATTTGTCAGTGAGTGGGCAGTTTGTTTTCCGTACATACACATATATATTGCTATTTTTCCCAGAAAATGAATTTTAACGATGAAATGATTTGAGATGCCATGCAAGTATCTATTTATTTTAATTATGCATTAGTACTTGCATATAATTGTGATGGTGCTGCGGACGTACAGGTAAGTGTCAGGTAAGGTTCTATACTAGTTAGGATGTGAATGAAATGATGTGATTTGAGCTCATACACCTGCACATATTGTTAGTGGTCACGCCCAGAGTTAGGGGCACAATCTTTCACGTGTCGTTCACCTCCCGCACCGCATGCTCGCCTTGGATCCAAGTTAGGTGCACAGTCCTGTCGTATAGACCACCTCTGAGTGGGTTCGACTCGTAGGTGACCCGCGATCATTCGCACAGTCTTCACGTGATTGTAGCACTAGAGCATTCTTATATTGATATAGTGATATGATAGTGACTTCATGAGGATATTGATGTATGTGCAGAGTATATTTATGATGAGATTGAGATGTTATGAGCTATGTATATATGTAGCCGAGGGCTGAGATGATTATCATATACTATTCACATCACAGATTTACGATATGAGCATACAGTTGAGATATTAGTTATGATACTTTTGCATGGCATACCCACATATATTTTCAGCATGATTTTGAGATATATATGTATATGAGTATATGTTATTTCTGGGAAATTATACAGGTTTTACGGAGAGGGGTTACAGTGATTTGAGAAAAGAATGGTTTTGAAAAAGATTTGTTTTACTAACCCACTCAACTTTGTTTTTCGCCCCTCTAGGTATTAAGTAGTGTTCGTTGGTGGCATACGAGGATCTCCCGGACATTCTGACAGAATTCACTCATGTAGGATCACTTGCGGGTGTTAATTCCATTTAGTACTTTATGCTTGATTGAACGTAGGTCATTTATGCTCTGGTTTTGTAAAAGCACCTTAACTCTCGCACTAGCACACTCTCTTTTATTGGATTGCTAGTGGCTCGGTTTTAGTTGGTTCGTATCTTTCTAATCAATTTCGCTTCCGCACTGCGCACATGGTTACGTCACGCTCACGTGACGGCCAGCACGCCCCACTTTCGGGTCGGGGTGTGTCAGTGTCAAGTGATTTAAGTTGACGAAAAATTGGATAAAATAGCTTTGAATATAATAGTAGGGATGAAATAGCAATTTTTAATGAATTTAGGGACTTATTTTATCAAAAAAATAATTCAAGGACCTAATTTTCACTAAGGTAATAATTCAAAGACTAAATCGGCACTTCACCTTATAAAATAATGTATTGCAAGATTGAACGTAAAAAAGTTGGGCAGACCTGAACTCAATTTAAACATGAACCCAAACAAACTGACATGAATCTAAACCCAATTCAAACAAGAATTAAGAATGTTGAGTTAGGGTAGAGGTTACCATCTAACTTGTCCACCCGATCCGAGTCGCACCCCTAGCATTAGTCATATTCCCTTAATTAAGAAGCCGGCTCTTATCTAGTACTCAATCTATGCAGCAACTTATAATATCCAATTCGAATTATACTAGGTATAAAAACTATAAACTACTTCTGGGGTGGACACTAAATATAACGCACGATTAGTATCTTGCTTTCAGCATATTATTTTGATGGCTAGAAGGAATTGATCACATGGTGTATAGCATATTTTATATAAGGATGATGCTAGAATGATCATGTACTTAAATATTTTGTAGACCACACTCATGATGTGATGGTTAATATATAGTTAAATTTCTTCTTTAATATTTTTTTAAAATCCAGCAATCTCATTAAAAGGTGAATACTCTTAACAGTTTGAGCTACACAGTTTGTATATGCTTATTCAAACTTTATTTATTGGGATGAAATTTAATTAAGTACAAGTATAATGTATAGTACTTCCAATTAAACTTGGGCGACATATGGTACTAATTCATTCGGTCGATAGTGAAAGAATCAGATTGACCATTTCCATTACTGTATTATACCTTCCTTTCCAACACTCTGGAAGATAATGATCCTGATCGATCAAGAATCTGAGAATATAATCCAAGTCAGTTTCTAGCAATCATAAACTGTTAAGCTTAATTAAATAATTAACTGGGGATATACGTGTACCTAACATTGGAGTTGATCCTTAATAAGGTGGATTAATTTCGTTAAACGTCCGACATATGGTACCGGCAGTCACTTGTTCAGTTATACTTCACATACATCCATATCAAACTTTTCATTATAATTTATACCCAAATAAACTAGAGAAAATTTAGATGGTTCTTAGCACGTTTAAGAGAATCAAATTCTGCCTCACATTTCAAAGCTAAGGGATGACAATGCATATGTAAGACAATAAGATGCAAAGTAATGCATATATGTAGGGTTGGGGTGCAAAGTAGAGCATATACTAGCAGTAACAAAATATTCCATTATTAAAAAAAAAGGTGAAATTAGGTTCTCATCCCTTCTTTTGCTACTATATTGATTAAAACCTTATTCATCTTCAATTTTTAATCAAGGTCATTGGGTATTAATAACATCATTAATTATTTCAATAATAAAATATTTTTTGTTTCTAAATATATTCATTTAGTGTTAAAAGTGTTAGAATTGATATATTTATATTTATGGCTAAATTTTTTATCATATATTTTTATTTTTAGTTTGTACCCATTTTTAATGTGCAACCTTTTTTAATGTGTACCAATAAAAATGTACCCCTTTTTTATATATAAAATCTATTCAAATTTTTTTTCTAATCCATTTTTTAACTTATATGGGTACATTCTTTTTTTTTTTATTTGAGAATGTATCCATGTCAAGTTTAATTGAAGAAATTTTCTAATGTTATTAAGCCTAATATCTTCTTCTTCTTCTTCTTCTTCTTCTTTTTTTTTTTTTTTTTTTTTGTGATTTTGAAGAATGTACCCATGTTTTGGTACAATAATTTTTTGGTTAATTTTGATAAATGTACTCATGTTTATACACACGCATAGAGTATATTTATATTTTAATATTTTTAATCCCACAAATTATGGTTTTTAATTTAAAATCTCATTAAAACTCCCCCCAGTCTTTGGCCCAAGCTGTACGAGGCATAAATTCATCCCACGTACGGTTCGGAGGCTGAGGCGCCCTACCCTAGCAATAATGGTGCGGCTTAGGTCAATCCCCACCCCTTAAAGCCAAAGAGTATAAACTAGAAAAACGCTAAGGATAAGGAGACTCTCTCAAAGTGGGACTTTCCATTGACTCTCTGTCAACTCACATTTTAACGTCAATTTCTGTGTAAATAATATAAACATTGTGTGAAAAACATGAGATGTCAGAAAGTCTATGGACAAGAGTCTCCTTAGCACTTCTCATTGAACCAATATTATTATTAGCACTCACTGATGTATATGCTCTCACTGAATCAGCAACCAGTGCTTTTTGAAGAGATAATGAGGGATGGGGTGGCATGGCTCGCTGATGTGATTATTATTTTATCAAGTTATTGGGGGATATTCTTTTTTAACATGATTAATTTTCAAGGCATTTTTTCAGAGCCATAGCCAAGCATCGTATGCCTTAGGGAATAATCATCTTGTTCAAATTTGAAAATCAGTTTTTTCTTTACTTGTTTATTGTCATTACATGTGTATAATTAGGATAAATCGTAGGTCTAAAGGGTGTGCATAATTGAAGAATGGCATCTTATTCTGGAAAATGGGAAGCATATTGTTATCTACGACATGGATTTGATGAGCTCAACCTTGTGCAAAAATGCCCTAGCTGTTGAGGATTAACAATACATGTACTTGTGGTGAGTAAAAAAGGGTAAACTGAAATATCAGCATATAATTTTGTGCCCTAATCCGAATCTTGTGACATATCTGAATTTTTAGGAAACTTATAGCTTCACAGATAGTACTTACATGTTATATACAGTCACAAAATTTCTCCGAACAAATACCTACCAATACCTACTAAAGTTTCGCAATTTGTACTCTCTTAATCGGCAACCAGTGCCAAACTTTTAGAATAACACCTATTAATTAGGGAAAAAAGGCCGATGTTTTAGTTGATTAAAAGAAATTAACAGAACTCTCATGGAAAGGTAAAATTAATTAAATCCGAATTGCATAGTCAAATATATATATATATATATATATATATATTTTCCTCTTTTGGTAATTAAGCTACGCATCGGAGAAGGATGATAATGTAATTAATTATGGAAGGGAAAGAACTAGAGATGAGTTGAGTCACTCTGCAAGGAGTACCCAAATATGCCTTCCGAATCAGATCACCATTTCCATGGATTTTCATTGGTTCTATATTCTATATACCTAAAGGCTTAGGTTTCTTGTGTAACTTTTTTTCTCTCATCCCTTTATCTGAAATTCCACGTTGAGATGTATGTCTCTTCGTTTTAAACAATTGTACCTAAATAGGTTCTAGGTTCTCATACGAAGTTATATATAAGGTAACATGGCCCATAATAAGTGGATGTTCCTCCACTGTAGTTGAGATATGACATATCTTTTATATCGTTGACATTAATATGTCGTTGATATGGCGTTGCACTAATACGTTGTTGATACAATGTTACACTAATATGTTGTTGATATGATGTTACACTAATATGCCAATACCGTTAATACGATGTTACACTAATATACCGTTGATACGATGTTAAACTAATATGTCGATGTCATTGATAAGATGTTATATATCTTTTAATGATATCAATATATAATACCTTGTTGTAAGCTTATCAATAGGATGTTAAACTAATATGTTGATGTCATTCATAAGATGTTATATATCTTTTAATGACATCAATATATAATACCTTGTAAGCTTATCAATATGGAGGCAGATTCTCTGCTCTCCCACTTTCCATACACTTCCATCATCCCTCTATTTGTGCAGTCGCGGTTAAGCCACGTCAACATTTTATATTGATTTTTTATAGAGATAATAAGACAAAAAATAATAGTAATATAAAATGTTGATGTGGCTTAACCGTGACCGTATAAATAAGAGAGAATGAAAGTGTATGAGAAGTGGAGAGCAGAGAACCTGCCTCCTATCAATATAACACAATTGAACTCACACTTGTCCAGCGGCAGAGGCAATATATGCCTAGCATAGGCCTAAGCCTACTCTCACTCTTTAAGCCCCTCTAAATATTTAGTATCATATATATATTAGAAAACTTCATTTTAATCCTTGGCAAAGATTACATTTTGATTAAAACCTTGAGTAAGTTTAAAATCTAATTTTAGTCCCTTGATACATTACTAACCTCATTTATTAATTATATTTTAATTTTTTAATTTTTTTATCTTTTTCTTTCTAATTTTTATTGTATTAATTTTATTTCATTTATAATTTTTATTTTCATTTCATTCATTTTAATATATTTTTGTTGTGAACATTTAGATAAACTAATTTTTGTTATACAATATATTTCGATGTACCTGTAACATTTTCATTTAGGTATATTAAATTCATTATAATACATTTCGGTGCATACATTTAGTTATACAGATTTTGATACTAACATTTCGGTGCACAAATTTCGGTGCACAAATTTCGGTACACACATTTCGGTGCATACATTTAGGTACATATATTTCGGTACTAACATTTCGGTGCACACATTTCGGTACATTAATTTAATATTAATACATTTCAGTGCATATATTTAGGTACATACATTTCGGTGCATATATTTAGATACATACATTTCGGTGCATATATTTAGGTACTTACATTTCGGTGCATATATTTAGGTACACACATTTCGGTGCATATATTTTGATACACACATTTCGGTGCATATATTTTGATACACACATTTAGGTACATTAATTTAATATTAATACATTTAGATGCATATATTTAGGTACATATATTTTGGTACTAACATTTAAATATATTAGTTCAATATAATATATTTCAGTACACACATTTCGGTACTAACATTTAGGTACATTAATTGAGTATTTCAAGTTTGAAGAATGTTAAATAAAATTAATAAATTTAAAAACTCTTTTTTGGTCAAAAAATAAATTAAAATTTGTGTATTAATAAATTTAAATATTTAATGGGAGATATTAAATAAAATGCACATTAATTATTTTGAATTAAGGACAAATTAGGGACTAAAAATCAATATTCAATCTAACACCAGGTTTTTTTTAAATTTTAATCTTCTTGAATGATTAAAGTTCAAAAACCCCTATATTTTTTTAACTTAGTATTATACATCTTTTAGTTTACACAAAACTTTTAAATTCTATTCACCAATAATTAAAATAAGAGGTTTTTCTTTTCCTTTCACCCAACGACAGTCATCCTAAAACTAAATCTAACTCTTATTTTGTATACAAGTCAATAACTCTTAAAATTAAAACCTAAAATTTACTTTAGTTTTATCAAAAGATATTCTTTTATATTGTCAATCTAAAGAATAATAAACTTTGAGCTTTTCCTCCTTCCCTTGTTGAATTGCATATATTTTGCCCTTCAAATTTTCAACCCAAAACTGACACACCCCGACCCAAAAAGTCCACTAGGACACTGAAGTCGAACTGTGCTGGCCGACACCTGGAAGGTGATGAAGCCATAAAGTGTAGTGATGTGGAAAATGTGAATAAATTTAAACCTACAAGTGCCTAAACACCAAAGTGTGCTCGTGAGCGGGCGAACCCATCTCACGCGTGACTTTAGAGTATAAGTAAATACAGTAGAGCGGATAAGAAGTATACCCTCAGAAGTAGCCACCAGTCCAGAGATTCGCCTAGAATCCTCGTCGATACGAACCTTACAGCTAAACCTGGAGGGGCGCAAAACAGAAAACTTGAGTGGGCAAAAACAAAATTTTTTTCTAAAACCGTTTCAGAAATCAGTATATAATCCCTCACTGTAAATCCAGTATAATTCCCAGAAAATAATACGTATATATACTCATATACGAAAACATCAGCATAAAATCTTAGAAGTAAGCCATGTTGATATACCAACTCAAAAGTAAGCAACATCAGGCAAGCGAGATAAATCAGTAATCATAATATGCCGGCAATATAATACGTTAGCCGGAGTCACCTATAGTGACCTGTACGGCTGAATCTATAGCTCTTCACTACTATCCTGCACACGAGTCGAAACCACCTTTAGTGGTTTGTACGACAGGCTAGGTGTATAATATTACGCTCAGTGCTACGATCACGTGAAGGCTGTGCGACGAATCGCGGGTCACCTACGAGTCAGAACCACCTATAGTGGTCTGTACGACAGGCTAGCACCTGCCTTGGATCCAAGGTGAGCGTACGGTGCGGGAGGTAAATGATCACGTGAAGGCTAGGCCCTACTCTGGCGAAGCACAAACACCCGAGGTGCAGGTAAATGAGCTATATCTCAATCTCACCATCATCACTATCACTAGCTATCATACTTACCTGGCGTCCACGGCGCTGAAGCATAATCAATGTAATTACAACCATAATGATAAAATATAATTTGGCATACGACATGGCAATTTGATTTTAAAATCAATTCAATTCGTAATTCATTCAAATCAAGTTTCTGGGAAAACGGCAGTTATATATATATTGAAAACAAAAACCCACTCACCTGGAGTCCACGCTACAGCCCCCTAGCACGACTCTCGAGATATCTCAAATGATCCCAAATGATCACCGCCTAGCATACATATCAAATCACCTTCCAGGTGTTGGCCAGCACAGCTCGACTTCAGTGTCCTAGTGGACTTTCTGGGTTGGGGTGTGTTAATAACAATGTTAAGGTTTGTAAATCTTTGTATTCTCTTTAACTTTTTACTAATAATATGGTCTAAAAACATGATCCCCTAGCATTTTTCATTGACTTGATATTGGAAGGTTAATTTCTTTTAATTCTCTTTAATCTTGATTAACTACTCTCTATAGTGACTTGATATTGGAAGATTAATTTTAACATGGAAAAAGCATTTAGTGCCTCAAAAAAATTTAATTAGATCACAACTCCAAGCATGTTTTATACCATTTTGTAAACATTATCTATTTTTTTAACATTAAGTGAGGCCCCTCTTCATGTAAAATCATGGCTCCGCCACTGCACTTATCCCTCTATATATACATGTAAAAATTTAAACCAAAAATCTGGTATAATTTTGTCAATTAAGGGACAAAAAGTGTTTACACCAGCATAATATATGATATATCTAACATTTTTTACCAAGAAAAAATAAACTATTTGTATTGGTTCTGACTTCTGTGTAAGGGATTAGGATTCTCTCCCCTCCTCTTTTTATCCCTTCCATCCCCTCCTATCATATTTTCTTATTTTGTCTTTCTCTTGATATAAAAAATTAATATAAGATGTTGACATAACTTAACAGTAACCGTTCAAATAGAAAAAGAAAAAAAAAGAATAAAAAAGAAAAAAATCCTACTCCCAGTGTAAGGGCATATGTGCATGGAACAGAAGACAGATGGGAGAATAGTGGCTTTTGTACGGATGTCATGGGAAAATAAAAGGGGTATCTTTTCTTAGTAACGCTGTCAATTTTCCACAATTATACTGTTGATGTTGCAATCCATGTCTAAGAAGAGAAAAAAAAGACAAAATATAATATTATAGCTAGGGCAACGGCTGTGGGTCTTTATTTTTTTATTTTTGTAGTTTGGTGGGAGGCTGGGATCATGTTGACAAGTTGGCAACAATGGAGTGGATTTAGAACGAGGGAATAGAACATATACCGTCATCACATATATGGAGCCTCTTATTACAATCACCACCCTACTATGGCTGATTTTGTCTAATGTGATTTATATGTACACATATTTATCAAGAAGAAAATCAAGTTGTAGATTATTTAGCTTCATTTTAGGTAGATAGTTATGTTTACCACTGGTGGTCTACAGTTCCGGACTTTGTTGCCTCTATCCATGCTCATGATATTTCCTTTTGTCCTAATTATTGGTTTCATAAATCATTTGGTCATTGTGGGTTTTGGCTTAGAACCCCCCCTCCCCGCTTATAATTTTTTTCGTTTACTTTCCTTTTTTATTATTAATAAAAATGGTGGAGAAGGGACGGGCATGGGGTATTTAGGTGTAATAGTTCGCACCCTTATGGAAGAGGATATGTGTCTCGCACGCGATCATTGTCGAAGAGCTAATCTCTCCTAAGCCATTTAACTTATTTAAAAAAACCCACCACACTAGTAGTAGAGGTACTTGCAATTAGCTTAATTTGTTGATAATGTATTAGAATGTGCCAGTGTATTTAGTTGTTCATATCTTATTTTAAAATAATATTGTGGAGCAAAAAATAATCACAAAGCGACACGTGAATTTTTGGGTTAAAAGGACAAAATTACCCTTGAGGCACACCGAAATTCCTACGTGCGAGCAGTGGACAATCATCTCTCAATCAAGTTAAAAATGCCCAAAATAAGTATTTATTCAAAACCTATTTCATCCATTTTCTCCACAAGGTAACCCCCAAAGCATTTCTTTTAAATTATGTTAATTAGTCAATTAATGGAATTATTACATAATTAGTCTATTAATGGTTAATTAACTACAAAATTACACCCAAAATTGCCACAAAGGGCCGGTCACCATCTCTCCAAAGGGGGCCGACCATGCCTTATAAATAATACCCTATTTCTCTAAAAACCTAAGTTCTACACTCTTGTAAAATTATCTAAATTCTCCAAACACTTTTCTCTCTAAATTCTAACTTTGGCATCAGAGGTTCTTCGGCCAAAGCCCTCTATTCATCGTGGGCGCGTGAGGCTCTTAGCCTTAACCTAAGGTGTTAATTGTTTTGCAGGTGCAATTTTGTCCAAGAAATGAGAAGGCAGAAATTTGCATCCACAAATTGGTGCTTTCATTGAGAGAACAGTCACACTCGTAGAAACTCTCGCATAAAAGGTTTTTCTATTTTCTTGTCCATTTGTATATTTTTCGTACGTTCTTATTATTAGAATTTTTTTATTTGCAAAGATTATTTGATAAAACGTAAAAGAGAAATACAATGGCTAGAAATTTAGAAAATTCCACAAGTGAAAATTCTAATATTCAAGAAATTGGACCACGACAATCCACAAGGTTAAATGTGATCATAGGTGGAGTGGCACCACCGATATAGGGCTCCACTATGGCAACCACTGTGGTGGCCACCACGGCCACCACCCTCGGCGAGGTCCATGACACCACTACCATGGCCCAAACCGTGCCATCTAAGTCCCACGACACCAAAGCCATGACCCAAGTCATGTCACTCCAAGCCCAACGAAAGCCCAATGCAAACCCAACGCGTTGCCAAGTTGAGCCTAAGCCTCGCACTCGCATGCATCACGCGCTGAGTAGCTTACTCCGGTGACCCAGCCTGCTCCCACGACCCATCATGCTCTCGAGGCCCAGCCTGCTCTTGTGGTTTCTCAAGTAGCCTAAATCAACCCAAGATTAGCTCAACCATCCTGGCTTCAAATTTCAAGATCTGCGATTGAACTGAGGGCATTTTCACCACATTTCTTCGCGGATTTGACATTTCTCAACTCAAATCTCACGCCCAGAGTCTACCACCATTCCACTGCTCAAGGATGAGCATTCCTTCCAAGCTCTTCCAATCCAAATGGCGAACAACACTTGTCTCGACAAGTCATAGAGTTGACGAGTGCCTTCGCACAACAGACGACCTTGGTGAATCAGCTCTTGCAGCTCAACGAGATAAACATGCCCCAGACGAGGAATCCCGAAGTAGGACAAGGAAAGACGAACCTCTCCAGCAGCGTCCCGGAAAATAGCCCATCAACCAGCCACGATCCGAGCAATCCGGTAATTTATGTTCCCATATGGGTCATTGTGATAGCGTATATTCTCGTCTTAGCGCATGGATGAGCGTGCATTCTCGATCAAGCCCACGGACAAGCATACGTTCATAGTTGAGGCCTTATTCCGGTTATCAACATGGACAAACTTCCGGAGTATTCTCCACCTCACATCGGAATAGGCAGCATGGTAGACGGAGAGAAACAGTCATTCAATCCGACTCAAGTTCAACCGGTAGCTTGCGAGCAGCCTGTTCGCTTGCCAAGAATGTGCCACATATACCACAGCTGCGACATAAACAAGTTAAGCATAGGGAAGAGTAGCCCAAACCCACAGGTCACGACTGATGGCAGCCCAAAGTTCCATTGCCCCTAGTAAAGGCAAATTCAAGAAGAATTTGAGAAGCTCTTAACTGAACGATTGCACAATTTCCAACATGATGATGCTGCTGACGATGCGTTTCGACAAGACATGACCAACATAAGCATGTCATCATTCACAAATGAAATCGAGCAGATAGATCTACCTTGCGGGTTCACTATCTATGCCTCACTTCACTTCGTACAAGGGAGACGAAGATCCAGATCGACATCTGAAGCATTATTGCAGTACCATGATCCTCTACAGGAACAACGATGCGCTTATGTGCAAAAATTTTGCCACAACTCTACAAGGCGATGTGCAAGACTGGTTTCACACTCTACTGCCATAGTCGATCTGGAGTTTCAACGAACTTGTCTTTTTTTTCACTAAGGAATATTCGTCTAACTGCTCAATCAAGAAGATATCCGATAATCTCTTTAGCATCATAAAAGACCCTTGGGAGACAATTCGTGACTATGTCAAAAAGTTCAAAGCGGAGAAGGCCAAGATTGTTGGCTGTAATGAGGACATAGCAATGGAAACATTCAGAAATGAGCTTCTCACCGAACACTATTTATTCAAAAAACTGATCATGGGAGAAGAATTGACCTTAGCAGTTTCGTATGCTTTGGCGGAAAAGCATGCATTATGAGACGAGGCCAAGCAATCTAACAAAAACGAGTCGAAAAAGAAGCACATGGAACGTTCTCCAACCAGAGAAGACTCAGTAGCCGAAACATTCACCAAGTTCACAGTTCCAATCGGCCAAATTCTCCGTACGCTCAAGAACGAACCTTGGTTCGAACTGTCACCACCCATGAAAGACGATCTTACCAGGCTGGATCATATAAAGTATTGCGCATTCCATCAAGGACCGAGCTACACTACCAACGGCTGCCTGAAGTGGAAGCAGTACCTTGAGAAGCTGACAAATAAAGGCCGGTGCAACGAATATCTTGATAGGTCAACAAAATAGCCTACACAAGCAGGGGAAGTTTCCATCACCTCCTGAACCCCGTTAAGGCTTTTATAAATAAGTTCGAAGTCTCAAGTAGCTCGACGAACAAGGCCTCGCAATCCGAGGATTATCCAGTTTGTTATGCAGTTTCTACCTTCCAACACAGTTGATTTATTTCTTTATTCTCAATGAAGATTCAAGAAGTTATTTATAAGCCTAGCTCAACTGCTGTTTACAACAATTGTTCAAAACCCTTTCTGGGTATACTCTCCAGTGCGAGAGGATAAACTAATTGCTCTTCAGTGCGAGAGGGTAAACCAATTCCTCTACACCCATATGGGTAAGCTCTCTAGTGTGAGAGGATGAACTAATTGCTCTCCAGTGCGAGATGGTAAACTAATTCCCCAACACCCATATGGGTAAGCCCTCAAGTGAGAGAAGGCCATATAGCTCAAAAGATCGAATGCTTGAAGATCAACTAAGAAGTAAATGGTCAGGGGGCAGCAGCCACTTTTGCACTTAACAACTCGCTCATCCGACACTTCATCTCCAGCAGCTCCGATCTTGGTAGCTTCATCTTTGACTGCTTCATCTATGGTAGCTAAGGAATCAAACTCAAGCAGTTTCCTCATTTTTGGCAAGCAGCCCAAACCGTTACCTATGCCACGCCACTTCCTCGGCCCATGCCAAGCCAATCCTTGGCTTTAATCAAGCCGAGCAACACAAGCAATGGCCCTTGCCACACCACCTCATTGGCCCATGCCAAGCCGAAGTGCTGCACCACCTCAACGGCTACCTCACAACAGCAGTATCCAAGAAGAAGACAAAGAAAATTAATTTTTTCTTACATCGGTGCGGCGTAGAGAAGACGAAGCAAGCAACGAAAGACGATCATTTGCACGAGCAAGATGTAAAAGATTGCTAGATGAGGGGGAACAAATATCCTCTAAGCTTTCTCTCTCTTGTAAGGTAGAATAAATCGATCTCCAAAGTTGATTTAACAACCCACTTAAGGTGGACTTAAATAGGCTTTGAGAGAAATTTATTTCCTTTTTCTAGAATGATTTAATTTCATATTAAAGAGGGAATCTACATCAAAATAAGAAGCAGTCCTAAGTTTCCTAGAGCAAGAAGATCTCTACACTTGTTGCCTTTTCCTACGAGTAGCCCAGCAGGTGTGGGGGCATTTGTGGAGCAAAAATAATCACAAGGCGACACGTGGATTTTTGGGTTAAAAAGACAAAATTACCATCGAGGCACACTGGAATTCCTACGTGCGAGCAATAGACAATCATCCCTTAATCAAGTCAAAAGTGCCCAAAATAGGTATTTATTCAAAACCTATTTCATCCATTTTTCTCCACAAGGTAACCCCCAAAACATTTCTTTTAAATTATGTGAATTAATCAATTAATGGATTTATTACCTAATTAATCTATTAATGGCTAATTAACTACAAAATTACACCCAAAATTGCCACAAAGAGTTGGTCACCATCTCTCCAAAGGGGGCGGCCATGCCTTATAAATACTACCCTATTTTCTCTAAAAACCTAAGTTCTACACTCTTGTAAAATTCTCAAAACACTTTTCTCTCTAAATTCTAACTTTGGCATTGGAAGTTCTTCGGCCAAAGTGCCCCCCCCCTCCACATTCATCGTGGGTGCGTGAGACTCTTAACCTTAACCTAAGGTGTTAATTGTTTTATAGGTGCAATTTTATCCAAGAAATGAAAAGGCGGAAATTTGCATCCACAAATATCACAATCGTTTGGTTTAATATAATCATTTTATCATATGTAAATTACGTTTCAAAATTCCCAAGAACCTCAAAGGCCTAATTCATTGCATATTATGTCAGGTGTTTCATCATGAACATGTAACATATTTAGAATACAAGATCTTCCTCCGTCCGAAATGCTAACCCATATCTGCTATAACAATGGATTCATATACATCTATTTATTTCCATTCACCATTTCACATTGGTTCCAGAAATTAAGGACATAAATTATTATTTTTTTGGCATGTATATCCATACAACAAAGTCTACAAGTTTGCAACCTGAAGTCTTTACTGTTGCTTATATATATATATGATCACGGTGATCTTGTATAAGATGATAGTCTCCACTTTATATACTGCAAATAAAAGTATTGATTGCTTAATGAAAGGCAAGAAAAAATATTGAAACTTTAGTTAGCTTCAATTAGTGGAAATCAGGCTGGTCTAATTGGAGCTAACCTTAGTGTGCTTATAAATATTTTAGCCAATAAGCTTCACTTCCACAAATAATCAAGCAGATCTTATGGGCCACTGCAGCTTCCAACTTCCAAAGTGTCTAAACTACCCTTTGATCATATGCATAATAGTTGAGAAACAAAGGATATTGGTAGTAATTAAGGAGACATAAAAGAAAAAGACAACAACTTTGCTAATCTTCCTTAATTACAAACTATGCCATCTTACAAGGGCCATTATTCTTTTGCCTATATATATTTGAACTGGATTTGTTCCCCTCTCCATGCCACTCTGAATTCCCACCATTTTAAGATCTTCAAGAGCACAAGTTGGCCGAGATAGTCGTAGCATCCGGTGGCGATTCGGTTTACTTTCCGGTGAAGCTGGTTACAATACCCTTTCAAGTGGAGGAAGCATATGGTGATAGTATAAAAGCAAAGGATATTATAGAATGTGCTCTTAGAGAATTTGGTACGAGACATCGATAAAAAAAGTTCCCTTTTTTCCAACCCCCATAAATAATGTCACAAAGGGCTTCATTAGAACACTCACAACAAGAACTAGAGCTTCTTCGTCATCCTTCTCTCTCAGAACTCAAAACTCAAAGAGAGAAAATGGTGAAGTTCTCCGAGCAATTCGAAGGGCAGCTCGTCCCTGAATGGAAGGATGCATTCGTCGATTACTGGCAGCTCAAGAAGGACCTCAAAAAAATACATCTCCTTAACTCTAACAACAACAAAAACTCACCTACTAATCACCAAAATAGCTCGTCTTTATCCAACACTCTCATCACTTCCATTAGGAAGTTGACTCCTTTCGGCCATCCACATAGAGAACATGACCTCATACATGTACTCATTCTCTCTTCCGAACCGTATTATTATGTTTGTTTTTTGGTTAAATTTTAAATCATGTTTCGAATGCGTATGAATTAACGTGCGGTCTTATAATTATGTACCAGGTTCACAAGAAGCTTGCCTCATCAGCAAGCAAGGAAGACATGTATGAGACTGAATTGTTAGAGCAGTTTGCCGATACTAATGCTGCGAAAGAGTTTTTCGCATTCCTCGACCTTCAGCTCAACAAGGTGAATCAGTTTTTCAGAACAAAGGAGAAAGAGTTCCTGGAGAGAGGGGATTCCTTGAAGAAACAAATGGATATACTCATTGAGCTCAAAACCGCCTTCAAGAAACAGCGCGGCAAAGGAGCTTTTGCGCTGAATTCCAAGGAGGATATTTCCCTGTCAGGGTCCTTCACATCTGGTAAATCTTCAATTTCGTCTTAATTTTCAGTCGAATGTGCAAAATCTGCATATACACACATGCATACATAGTACATGTTTTAGTTATACGTTTTGGCATATCCCATTTAGATTGTTTCTCTGAATATTTTTCTTCACTACCTCCTTTAGCAAAGCGGAGATTGACTGTCGCTAGAACAAATGATCATTGTGTTCCATTTATATTATTTCTAGTTTGCTATCTATTTCAGTAAACGTACCTTAAATCGTTTCATTCTTTACCAAAATTATAGAATCGAAAAAGCGATTATCTATACTTAGTTTCTGATGGCTCTGTTTCTTGGATGCAGATGAGGATTCTGTTAAGGATAAAACAGAGCAAGAACAGCTGCAAGACTGCACAGAAGACTTGGAGAAAAATGAAGTGGCATACTCGGAAGGCACGATATCCGGTGAATTGGGAAAATCAATTAGAACGAAAAGTGAAGATAGTGGAAAGCTAAGGAGCATGTCAAGTCGTTCTTTCAGCTTCCAAGGGAAGAACTTGAAGATAAACATTCCTCTAACAACCCCGTCGCGCACTTTCTCAGCGATCAGTTACGTAGTTTGGGAAGATCTGGTGAATCAGTCCTCGAAAAAATGCGGCGCCGACGGTGGTAAGCTGCACATCAACAAAACTAAGTTGCATCATGCGGAAAAAATGATCCGAGGTGCTTTCGTCGAGCTCTACAAAGGGTTGGGATACCTCAAAACTTACAGGTAAAATTTTTTAGTTCAAAAGATGAACAAATTTGGAGTTGTTATTCGATGATGCAGGGGAAGCTTACGTGTTGTCAATTTTTCAGGAACTTGAACATGCTTGCTTTGATAAAGATTTTAAAGAAGTTTGACAAAGTAAAATGCATAACTTTTAATTCATCTTTTTAAATTTGCACTTTGGTTTTTGCTTACGTAATTAAATTGATTTTTTTCTTTTCTTTTTCAGGTCACTGGAAAACAAGTTCTTCCGATTTATCTAAAAGTTGTGGAGAGTTCCTATTTCAACAGCTCTGATAAGGTACTTCACAAATTCTAATTTTCGAAGAATAACGTCAACAATCAAGCTTTATTCCACTAATTAGAGTAGGCTATATGAATCCTAAAACGTTTCTGAACGCTAAGTAAATATCTGATTCCCATCATGCTAGCTATGTTTTAGTAAATTTTTGCATGATCTTTTGATTGGATCTTGTTCAAATGTTGGTCACTTTCTATCATTTCGTCCATATATTTTCCCGACAATTTCAAGTGGCCATTAATCCTGCAGTTTATGACTGCACAATGGATGCCATTAGATTCATAAAAATCGAACCCAGATATGTTTGTCTGATACGGAAATTGGAAAAAGTTAACTTTGCAGGTCAATAGTATTTTTGCTTATTAGTTTAAAAAATGACAGGTGATGAACTTAGGAGATGAAGTTGAGGAACTTTTCACCAAACACTTTGCTGAAGAAGACCGGCGAAAGGCCATGAAGTATCTTAAACCGTCTGAGCGTAAAGAATCACATTCTGTAACATTTTTCATTGGTAAGTACAAAATTTTCGTGAAAAGTAACCACAAGGGGTATGTTAGGCCCAATTACAACAAATTTGGATGAACATTATTTTAAAGATAAAAATTAAAGTACCTAAGTGGTTCTCCTTTACACAACTTTAGCCCTGGAGCTTAAAAGTTTGTTCATTTCGTGGAGAGATTTTTTCGTGTGTTGAAAATACAGTACAATACGTCAAGTGTCATAATAGAATTGGTTAAAAAATTTAAATTTCTAACTAATTATATTACTACACTTGTGTACCAAACCGTGTACTTGACACCACTGAAAATTCTCCATTTTGTGACCATACAAGATTAGAAAACCAAAAGTGTACGGACCCAATAGGCCACTAGGGTTTTGAAACACAAGGCTGTGCCTTGCCCACTTTTTGGGTGGGAAATAAGGATGAGGATTGAGCAACGTCACGGTCACGGTTAAGTCACGTGAACATTTTATATTTTTTTTATAGAGATAATAAGACAAAAAATAATATAAATATAAAATATTGACGTGACTTAACTGTCATCGTTCAAATATGAGGGAATGATAAGTAGAGGGCAGACCATCCGAATCCGGGAAATAAGGCATAGGTCGCTACTGCCATTGTTATTTTTTGGACAACTTTTTTATTGTACAAAGATAGAACCCTAAAAAAAAAAAAAAAGATAGAACCCTAAAAGGGGACATCAACATCTATACTCTAGAGGGCAGCACGATTTTATTTCCTCGGTGCGGTACCGAAATATTGGTAATGGTGGCAAAAAAAGAAGTGGAACACAAAATATAGGTTGCATTACATTGTGAACGCCTCTACTCATACGTGATATATGAAACTGATAAATATGTGACACATCTAACTACTCAGGTGACTCATCTTCCTTAATTATAATTATCAGGGTTATTTGCGGGATGTTTTATCGCACTCTTAACTGGATATGTCATTATGGCTCATATCACGGGATTGTACAAACGGCAGCCAAATTCAGTCTACATGGAAACTGCCTACCCTGTACTTAGGTAAGCGTTGCTGCAAATAATTTGAACAAGTCTTAAAAAAATGTTCGATACTTTGATGTAAACAAGGAGAGGCTAAAGAACTAAACTCTTTTTGTTTTGTTTTTGCAGCATGTTCAGCCTACTGTTTCTACACTTCTTCTTATACGGCTGCAACATTTTCGCGTGGAGAAAGGCGCGTATAAATTACAGTTTCATCTTTGAACTGCCCCAGACGAAGGAGCTAAAGTACAGAGATGTGTTCTTGATCTGCACCATGTCGTTGACTGCTGTGGTCGGAGTCATGTGTGTTCATTTGTTACTGCTAACAAAAGGCTACTCATATGCCCAAGTTCAAGCAATTCCTGGCCTTCTTTTGTTGGTAAATTCTTCAACTCGTGACATGATAAATCATAAAAGGAAGATCAAATAATCCATATTTACAGTAAATATTAATCAGGTTTTGAACTTTTCTTCTACATGTGCAGATGTTTTTACTACTACTTGTGTGCCCCTTCAACATCATTTACCGATCAAGCCGTTTCCGCCTTCTTCGTGTCCTTAGAAATATCATTCTGTCGCCTCTGTACAAGGTACGGCATCTCTTCAACATGATTAAAACAGAACATTTTTAGTAACAGCTAAAACCATATTAGACCAATTAAATCATGTTTCTAATTAGTTTCTGTTTGCTGTCTGCAGGTTGTCATGCTGGACTTCTTCATGGCAGATCAACTTTGTAGTCAGGTATCATTCAGCGCTAAATCAAATATATTCGTCCCTCCAGTTATAAACATTTCCGGTTCATCATAACAACAGATTTATCTGTATTCAATAGGTTCCGATGCTTAGGAACCTCGAGTATGTGGCGTGTTACTACATAACCGGGAGCTACAAAACTCAGGACTATGGCTACTGCATGAGGGCGGGGCATTACCGAGATCTTGCTTATGCCGTGTCCTTCCTACCTTATTACTGGAGAGCAATGCAGGTATACTAATTAGGCTCTTTGGCTATCTGCTATCATCTTTACCGTCTCTTTTCTTCGACATCTGACAAAGATTTTGTTAAATTGGATTTTCAGTGTGCTAGGCGGTGGTTTGATGAGGGACAGACAAGCCACCTTGTGAATCTAGGCAAATATGTGTCAGCAATGTTAGCAGCAGTAGCTAAAGTAGCTTATGAGAAGGAGAGGAGCATTGGATGGCTCTGTCTTGTTGTGATCATATCAACTTTCGCAACAATTTACCAATTGTATTGGGACTTTGTAAAGGATTGGGGTGTGCTACAAATGAATTCCAAGAATCCTTTGCTTAGGAACGAATTAATGATTCGCCGAAAGTTCATATACTACATCTCAATGGTAATTGCCATGTCCCCCTCAAATTAATCACAAATTTGGAGAACAAGATTTTTCTTGTGTGGCAAGCAACCGAGAATGAACATATTCTCGAAATAAAATTCTGGTAAATGTCAAGATAAAAGATTCCCAGTCTATTCAAAGAGCACAACATGACAGCAAGGGATTAGATGTTGTCTGAGAAGTTGCACGCACATCATTGAAACAATCTTTCTAGGTTACAAATTTTATCGGGTTTCAAATCCGGTGTTTGATGAATGTTTTGGATGCTATATCTGCAGGGATTGAACCTTATTCTCAGGCTAGCTTGGATGCAAACTGTTCTCCATTCAAGTTTTGGACATGTAGACTACAGGGTAACCGGGCTGTTTTTGGCAGCTCTTGAAGTCATCAGAAGAGGGTTGTGGAACTTTTTCAGGTAAAGAAAAACCCTTAAATCCCTGCGATTCTTATTCTTATCAGTCTACATCTGCGGCAATATGCAGAATTTGACATGAAACTAAAATTACCCTTTTGTCGATTTCAAATATCTCTGACGCATGATATGTTCGAATGGTGCAGGTTAGAGAATGAGCATCTGAATAATGCAGGCAAGTTTAGAGCAGTTAAGACAGTGCCACTGCCTTTTCATGAAGTGGATGATCAGGACTGATGCCCCATTGGCAACAGTTGCACATAGAATTCGATGTTTAGGCGTTTTCGGAACAAATGTTTCCAAGAGGAGGAATCTTGTTGAGAGCTCATTCCAAAGTTGGTGTAAATTGTAATAAGAGACGCATCAACTGTGTAATCTCTTTTTGTTCGATCGGGATTTTAGGGGAACATTTGTTCATACTTGTACACAAGAAAAAAAATTCCTTCATAAATAAAAGGAAAAGAAAATTGATGCAAATGGCAAATACATTAGTAGTGTACAGTTCACTCATTGCTGCTATGCTATGTAGATTCTGTTCTTGTTCCATTGGAACCTCAAAACCAGAGGACGGGTGAAATGAAAATACAAGTGATTGCGTGGTTAACTAGAGTTTATGCATCTTGTTAGTAAGTCATATGATCAAAACGGTCTCACTTGAGAAATTTTTCTGAATCTAAGTTGGGTCGTGTCATAATTTGGGTTTTGGGGGTTTAAGGACCATTGGTTGCGCAACGTGACCTTTTCCATATAACACGTGGCAAAAACCCAATTGATTTGCCCAAAATCAAATACATTCTTGCAACTGCAATCGGAAACAAGACGGAGAAAATTGCAGGGTCTACAGAGCTACATCAATGGCGGCGACACCATCAGCCTGCGGTTTCTTCCCCGCCATTCCATCCCTCTTGCCTCTCTTAAATAACCCTAATAAACCCATTTCCTTTTTCCGACCGTTTTCTGCTTCCCAAAAAAACCCTACCGTCGGCCTCTCCTGGTCCTCAACTCACGGACGAAGAAGCCCTCTCTGGTGAATTTACTCTTCTGGGTTTCTTTCAATTTTTCATTTTTCTTCGTCCACATATATTTATATGCTAAAGTTTATATCTTTGATTTCAGCTCAAGAATTTCCCATACGGCAGGTGTAGCACCAAAGCGTGGCTATGTGGTGCTGGCTGTTTCTGGGTTGATGAGTGGCAATTCTGAGACGGACGCAGAATGGGAACCCGATAATCCGAATACGGTATAAAAAAAAAATATGCGATTCGATTGTAATTTTATAGAATCATTGTCTTTTTCGTATCGATTCTGCTCGTAGTCATTTAATTTTTCTTACAAGTTTTTTTGAGACCAATGTGATATGTATTATCGTATCAATGTATGTGTGTGTTTTGTCATTGCTTGGATGTGTTAACTTCTTAACTTGGGTTCTGTTTCTTGGATGCCCTTTTCGAATTTTTGAAGGATGCTACGATTGACATACAACTTCCAAGAAGAAGCTTGCTTGTGAAATTCACTTGTAATTTGTGTGGTGAAAGGACAAATAGACTCGTCAATCGATTGGCTTATGAGCGGGGGCTGATTTACGTACAGGTACTTATTCCTCTTGTTGATTGATATAAGATTCAGTGTTGTTTGTTCTTGATGATGAAAAACCTGTTAAACTTTTTTTTCTGTCAATTTGTTGATATTTTGATACTTTTCTATATATTCCTTAGAAAAAAGCATATAAAAATTAAGGATTATGTTAAGTGGTCGGTTTCAATGTTGCTTCTAGTTCTCCTAATCTAAAAGTAAGAAACAAGTCTTGGGTTCATCTGACTAATTATCACTGCTTCTCATCAGTGTGCAGGGTGTCAAAAGTATCACAAGTTAGTTGATAATCTTGGCCTTGTTGTTGAGTATGACTTAAGGGAGGATTTCAATGTGGATACAAATGCGGATGAAGTTTGATCCGACATTGAATTCATTACGCTACTTTTGAGTTGTCTTTGTGATAAAGTAATTCTTGGCGGTTGTTGGAATTCATCTCCCTTGATAAATTGAACACGAAGTAAACAAAAAAGTGGTAAATGTTGATTGTTCATCTTTTGTATTATTGATTCTTAGATCTAGGGTTGTACATATGAAAAAAAATCATCTTCTTGCAATATATTCTCTTGAAAAAAATCTTTTGGCATTGTACCAATAAATTCATAGTTCAATGTCTAAGATTGGTAAGAACTTTAGCCTGTCATTGCCAGCAGTATAGTGATTGCTAACCCGATCGTAACCCAGAATCCTGATATCCCTCCTTTCTGGTGGAGTGCATTTCCTCCATTCTATGAGACAAAAAAGAGAATGGTCATGGAAAAAACTTTAAAGTTGTTAAGTAACATCTATAAAATTTGAGTTCCGTCATGCAAATATGGTGTTCTATGGTAATAAGAGTGAGAGCTGGTTAAATTCTTTACCAAATTCAAACTTGGTGATGGGGCTGGTGTTGTATCGTCCTCTGTATCTGTCACCGTAGGTGGTGCTGGGGGACTTTGTACAGTTGGTGCAGGTGCTGGTGCATGATGATGATGATGCTTGTGCTTGTGCTTGTGCTTCCCCTTGTGTTTGGGTTTGGGTGGAGCAGGTGACGGTGCTTGCACTGGTTGTGAAGCTGGTGGCACAATAACCGGTGCTGGAGCCGATACTGGGGGTGCTTTTGATGGTGAGGGCACTGGTGCTACTTTAGCTGGTGCCGGTGCAGGAGTTGCTTTAACAGGAGCTGGGGCTTGAACTGGTGTTGGAGATGCAGGTGGCGCCGCTACAGGAGGTGGCAATGTTGGTGTCGAAACTGGTGGTGATGGCGGCGGATTCGGTGGCTGTGATGGAGTTGACGCAGGTGGACTTTGGGGTAGCGGGGGTGGGACTGCTGGGCTTGTGGATGGTGCTACCTTAGGGGAAGGTGATGCAGGTGTGGTGGTTGGTGGGGTTGCTGCTGCATTTACAGGCGGTTGTGTTACTGCGGTTGGTGCAGTAGAAGGTGGTGGGGTTGTAGTCGGCAGAGTAGCCGGTGCAGCAGGTGTGGTAGTAGGCGGGGGCGTTGCAGCTGGCAAAGTAGAGGGTGCGGCTGCCGGTGTCTGTGCACCGGTAAAGATTACTTGAAAGCTGAGGCAACATAGAGCGAAAGCCGGCAAAATCGAAACCATTTTTGGAAGAGGAATTCCAGTGAACACATCGGAGGGTTGTCGGTTATATATTAGGTTTGCGAGGAGAGAAAAATGCAGTTTGGTGAAACAATTGAAGTGGGGAGAGACGTAATTTTCATGTGATGGGAACTTCTCTGCTAATCATTTGGCGAGCAAATGTTGTTAATGAAGTTGGGAAGCTGGCCAAGAAATTGACAAAGTCTCACGGCACAAATGTCCGCGACAATTAGAAGAAACGTCTGTTTTTGATCTTAACAGCAAATCTTAACTCTGGTAGGAGGTTTCTATCAGTCCTTCATACGGGACGTTACGATGGCACTACTGTCTCATGCAAGTTACTCTCCTATTAAACGCAGATGACCACATGGCATTTATTTGTTTGTTTATCATTCGTTTGGTGATGTCTCACTGTCAAAGGGAGGTAGGAGGCACTGTGATTTAAACAAAGGATGGGCAAACAAAGGCCAACAATAATCCAATGTGAATATCATGAATAAAAGCTATATTTAAAAAATAAAAATAAAATAAAAAAATAAAAAAGGGACACCATCTAGAACATCAAAAAAATTTGGGTGTTTTGGTGTATTAGGTATTTTGGGCGTTTTAACCGTTTTTAGACTTTTATTTTTACATTTTTAAATAAAGATCTAACGGTTAAAATATCTGAAGTGCGAATACTCACCCAAGAAAGTACCCTAGAGCATTGTCACATTTACATGGCCTTGCTTGTAAATGCTAGGTTTCTGTAAGTACTTTTGGCACATGCTTTTGTTAAAATCGCAGTTAAATGTTTATTAAAAATTCATAACAGTTTTTTAAAACAAATTGACAAGTGCTTCTCCAAAAAGTGCTTTTATAATTTCCAATTTTTTTTTTTTAAATTTTGCCGGATGGTCCCATAATCTATAGTCATCCCATTTGACATCATGCACGTGACACAGTCAGTCGGATCACCAGTGAAATCTAATTATACTGGTAGATATATTTTGCCAAAATTTTCGGGCTAACTGAGAGAAAGACAACTAAATTTCGCCAAAATTCGACATAGATTTGTACATTCATCAAACTAAGTCTTTGAGCTCTTACAAACAGAACATTATGTGGAAGATGCGATGCATCTTCGTAAGTAACTTTGATGGATGGAGAGAAATTCGATGAAGACGCGGTGGCGCTGCTGCCGGGTCTGCTTGCTTTTCCTTCTTCCTTCTCCTCAGCTGGAAGAATTGCTGCATTATATCTGCACAATCAGATGCCAACACGCCACGTCGGATT
This sequence comes from Crataegus laevigata, assembly GCA_963580275.1. NCBI lineage: Eukaryota > Viridiplantae > Streptophyta > Magnoliopsida > Rosales > Rosaceae > Crataegus > Crataegus laevigata. The sequence goes on from OY756940.1 coordinate 3,450,334, forward strand.
GTCATATTTGGGTGGAATGGGTGGACAGGAGGAGCTGGTTTGTCTGAGTGTTCCCAGCTATTTCCTTCACACCCATCAGGAAAAAGTCTGCAAGCATATTTACAGGTTGATAAGATAAGGAGCAATTGAAGAACACAACTCGCATACCTTATCCAGTTAGGGGTTACAAAGAAGGGCACAACTCGCATACCGTATCCAGCTGCCATCAGCTCCGAGAAGCTTATTTGGAGCTCCCCATACAACAGTGTCGACTCTTGCTTGGAGTATTGCTCCAGCACACATCGGGCACGGTTCAAGTGTTACATACAGAGTAGTCTCCTAAGACATCAGAAAACAAGAGTTAAGTCTAAGGTGGGATGGCCTGGTTTCCTTCAATGGTAAGTAGTAAGTTGAGTTACATATAAACCAATGTCAACAAAACACTTCCGCAGTTATGAATGTCGTTATCATTGTATAAATTTCATGATAAATGTGAACAGAAATGCAGATATTTGATGCTTAATGAAAAAAGAAAGACTGCTCTCTAACTTTGCAATGTCATCATGCAGACACAGAAGCCAGAAGGGAATTTTTAATGGAGAGGAAGAAAAGCATGATTCCATGACTAGAATATTTCCATTCAGATCATCAATATGCATGTATAGATATTGAAATGGGTACTAACAACTAAATAACAGAAATTACCGAAAGCCTCCATGACTGAAGAACATTTGAAGCTTCCCGTATGCATATCATTTCAGCATGGGCTGTTGAATCCCGTAATTCTTCCACTCTGATACACACATCAGTGTAAATATCCAGAAGAAAGCATTTAACTATAAAATATACATATAAGCTAATAGAACTCACTGGTTACATCCACGTGCAATAATCTTCCCTTGTTGTACCAAAACAGCCCCGACAGGTACCTCCCAATTATCAGCAGCCTTCTTAGCTTCGAGAAGTGCTTCTCTCATAAACATTTCATCCATTTTTCTTTGTTCAATTTCAAGTGTATGTGCTTCTTCCCATTCATCAAATCTGTCTCTGAGGACTTGCGTACTCCTCTGAAACTTTCTTTGTTTCAATTCCCCACCCGTTTGCACATTGTCTAATACTCCTTCATTCAACTTCTGACTGCCAAATTGGTCCATGCGCTCCATTGAACCACTTCCAGAGACAATGTTACCGGCATTTGAAATTTCTTCTACAACAGCAGGCTTTATGTCACTAGCAGTTAGTGGTTGAGATGACTCCACTTTTTCAATGCCAGAAGAAGAACCTCGAAAACTCTTTTGATTCTCTTTTGAACCCAAAGATCTCTCACTAGAAGATGTGGAAATGACTTTTGATGTCAGCCCACTTTCATGTTTATTAGGAGAAGGCGGCGTGCCTGCTTCAAGATATCCTACTTTGTACTTTGATCTCATTTTTCCACTTTGAGGAAATGATTTAGACGGTTGCAGCTGATGTTGCACATCTTTTTCCCATTTTGCGTTCTTTTCATTGTTGTCCTCAGTCTCATGGCCAGAAAACCATGCCTCACTACTTGCAGATTCATTTGATGAAATCCTTCCACCCGACTTTACAGCAGAATGAGGGGTCTCAGCATGCGAACTCCACCTCAGCCTAACAATATCTGCAACAATGTTCCATATGGACCTGCCAGTTCTCTTGACAACGGCATCCCCACTTGTAGTAGCCTCTGATTTTTCTAACTTGGGGGTTTTAAGAACAGATGTGTCTGTCACATCCCACATTTCATCTGCAGGCCCCTTGGTTCCAGAACCTACAGATGAACGCCTCGAGTCATTTCCCTTCGTCTGAGAGTCTTCAGACCTATTTTGGCTAAAATCCACTTGCCCATTCTTCTCGCCTCCATGCACCAATTTTGCTTCAGAAACTGTATTTACATCCTTATTTTCGGAAGTTGAGACTTCGTGTCTTGCTCTATCAGAGAACTCCCCAACAAACTGTGAAGATGACGTCTCCAAATGGTAAGCTGATTCCAAAGCATCTTCAGGAGGATTAACGAGGTATAAAATCTCCCCTTGAGTCTGAGTGTTTCCATTTCCGCTACTTGAGAAAGTATTCTCATTCTGGTTTTCAGAAGTTGAGACTTCATGCCTTACTTTCTGAACAAAATCCCTGACAAACTGTGAAGATGATTTCTCCAAACGATGAGTCTCGGAGTTTCCACTTCCACTGGATGATTCCCGGTGCAAAGCAGAAGTTTGTTTCCCTGAATGAGTACGCAAACCACTATCTAGAATTTCTTCAGAAACTTCCTGAATTGCTGTCCCACTTGATGACTCGATGCACAGCGATCCTCTAGCTATCAATTGAGAAGTGGGAGGCAGCAGCATTGCCCGTGGGCTTCTTTTATGCCCCTCAACATTATGCGGTTGCGTTGTAGCTTGAGAAACCACATCCAAAGATGCTTGGAAACTAGAGGCTTCTCCCGACTCACTTTGGGCCTCTTTTCTGGGTTTAACTTGTATGCACTTTTCATCAGCGGTTCCTTTTCCGGATAGAATTCTCTGAAAAGCTTTCTCATCTATTTTGGGACATGGAAATGATGATTCTCCACTTGAATTAGGAACCAAGTTTGACTGTCCTACCTGGTTTGTAATTCCAGTTTCAGGCTGAACAATGTTGGTCCTTTCAATACTACTGTCACAAGTTTCTGATACTTTAGTGATTTGTGGGGACTTTCTTCCCGACTCAACAAGTCCAATGACCTGCTGGCCTATTTCATGAAGTTGTGCGTCTGTCTCATTTGCTGAATTCGACAACATATTTGCTTTTTCTTCCTGATAAATCCTTCTTATATCAGTCTCCCTCTGCCTATCAGAGATCCTTTCAACATCAACAACTCGAATTTGTGAGATTTTTGAAATTTTTTGGTGGTCTCTGTTTAACTCTTCTTGTTGACCGATGTATCCAGCTGTGCTGTAACGTTCCTCTTGTCTTTCCTGCACCAAGTTTGTAGCTATCGCTAGGTTTTCTTCCCTTCCACTGAGTCTCTCCTGGGACAAGAAAGTTGTTTCAACCTCACTTCCATAGATTTCTGATTCATTGCGCTCTTGAAATTTTCTTCTAGAATCACTCACACCAACCCCAACAACTTGGTTCCCTATTTGACTATATTGTTCTCTTGTTCCCTTAGTGAAATATGAACTCTCTTGATCATCGTCAAATTGCTTGCGGGATCCAGAGGCTTCTCCTAACTCACTTCGATTGGTCCTCGACACTCTTGAATGCATTTCTGAGGATTTCCCACCAGCCTCAGTTTCTTCAGCTACTACCTCTGTAAGCTTCTTTTCTGTCTTCTTCCTCCAATCCCACATGACACCACCACCAACTGCAGCACTTCTCTGTTTTGTTGATTCTCCTTTGCCCTCGGAATAATCTCTATACTTCCTGTTATCTTCAATGACCTGCCCATCAAATCCACCTCCAATATCAAATTTTGAATCCTTGTACACACTTGAAGTTGATTCCCCAAAGAGGCCATGCTTATCCTGAGCATCTGCTTCACTTCCGAAATCGCCTGAAGATGTCAGAGAGTAATAAGACGAACTAGAACCTCGTTTTATTCCACTACGATTCTCACCTCTCAAAATCATTCCCCTCTCTTCTTTCTGTCTGAAATCCCCTTCACTCAAATCAACTGTGGCTGATCCAAATTGGCGCTTCAAATTACTCTCCGAAGTACTCACCCTATCATTACTTTTCTTCTTCCTACTGCTACACTCACTACTATTGTCTTGTTTGATGTCCACTTGTATGCCCTTAGACGAACTCCCATTTTTTTCTCTACCACCAACACTCAGCCTCTCCCCTTCTACTCTCTTAGACAAATTACCATTTCTCTCTCTACCACTAAAACTCCTCCTACTCTCATCTTCTACTCTCTTGGATGAACCAACATTTCTCTCTCTACCAATCGATATCCTCCTACTCTCTTCTTCTGCTCTATTAGATGAACTCTCATTTCTCTCTCTACCAATCAAACTCCTCCTTTCCTCGTCCATTCTCTTCGACGAACTCACTTTTCTTTCTCTACCAAACAAACTCCTCCTACTATCCTCTTCTACTCTCTTAGATGAACTGACATTTCTCCCTCGGCCACTCAAACTCCTCCTACCCTCCACCTCCACTCTCTTAAACGAAACCCCATTCCCCCCTCTCCAAAAACACTCCTCACTCACTTCCTCACTCAACAAGCCGAGCATAGCCTCGGCATCATCAAGATCACCCGAATCATAAACTCCACCCTCTCCCTCCCCATCAACCACACAACTACACCTCCCCGTCCTTCTCCTCCCCCTCCTATCACACACACTCCTCTCCCTAACTGAACAAGGGAGCTCACAGCAACCCCAGTCAGGCCTACATTCCTGAACACGATAACCACACCGGTCCACGCCACCCAAAACCAACCTTCTAGAAGCTGACCATTGAAGCAATGTGGATTGCCTCAAACCATACAAGTAACCCGGGTTTATGGGCACTCTACGGATTGAAAATTCACAACAATTACAACAACAACACGATTTGGATGATGAACAACGAATTGGGTTTATTGGGTTCCTTTCAAATCTTTCATTCAACAAGTAAGAGTAATCATTGAAGGAATAGGACAGGGAGCCTTGGCTTCTCACAGAATATAAACTTGAGCTAAAATATGTGTTCTGCATAGCTACCAGGAGAGAGAGAGAGAGAGAGAGAGAGAGAGAGAGAGGAGGAAGCTTACCTTCGAATTGAGAAGTGGGTTTTGGATTTTTCGTGAGAGTGAAGCTCCGAGTGAAGGAAAGGTGTGGTTTTTGGGTGGATTAAAATCCAGATTGCTAAGCTGGAAAATGAACGAGAGCAGAACAGAACCACCTTGGAGAACGATTCATAACTGAGTGGACTCGTTTGGTACACTAACTCGGTCAATTTTTGCCCTCAAACATTTGTTTGGGCCGAGTAGTTTGTTGACACAATATTTTCTGGACCGGATTGGATGGAAGGTTAGTGTGGGTTTTTAGTGGGCTTAATGCTTGGTGGACACTAAATTACCGACAAATGAACCCAATTTCTTGTTCATTGGGCTCATTAATTTTAAGTTTTTATGACCGTAATTCAATTTGCAGGAAGAGCCTGTGTCCAAACAAAAAAATTCGTGTTGGAGTGTCTTCCCTCGTCATTTGTATCAAAAAAATATAAAACTTTCTTTGTCACTCTTATCCAATACCACGTAATCATATGTATTATATATTGAAAGAATTATCCAAGTCAAAAAGTCCTTCCGAATATCTTCTCGAGTCATCCAAATAACTTTATCAACAACAAAATCACATTAATTTGTCTCTGTTTATGTAAGAAGTTTTATGTGAGTTCTTTAATAACGATATTTCGGTGGTGTTATGTGATGACATTGTAGTCGAAATCTTCGAACTTGCAAACGCAAAATAAATATGGATCCGACCAAGTTAATTTTGCTTATCGCAAGTATGAAGATAACATTTTATTTTATTTTTTTGGAAAAAGTATGAAGATAACTTGAGTTGAGGGGAGGGTGGGAAGATAACTATTTTTTTTTTAAATGAAATTAAGTGTGGCTTCGTCATTGCAGTTTACTTTTTAAGGAATCGAAAAGATTCAAAGAGGCTTTTTAACCTCCACTAACTACTATCGTGTGATTCATATCCATCGAAAATTAAAAACAGAACGTGCTGTATGAAATACAAACATGAGATTCGTTTTTAATCACCAAATCATCTCACAGTGGATATAACTAATTAACTATCAATAATTTATCATCGTCTAATTTAATTAATCAATCGATCAATCGATCAATCAAAGAAGAAAGGATAAATTAAAATTAAAAAAAAAATAATGACCAATATAATATTTAATCGCAATATGACTTCAACTTTTTACTTACTACTTTGGCTTGCTTCCCCCATTTGTATAATCTACTGACCCCATAAACAATCCCAAACAAGCAAATGAGCTGAACAAGTGCATAATTAACCAGCTCCACCAATTATTTTTCATCCATTAATGTCAACTCTCCCCCTTACGTTACATGATATAAACATTTTTATATAATATGATTATTAAAATTGTGCTTGAGCCAATGTTGTAACATGTATAAAAAAAAAAAAAAAAAAATTGGGTAATACCATAATGACTAAATTTATATATAAAATTTATAAAATTAAATAATGTGTCACCAATAAGAATAAACACATTTATCAACGATTAAATAATAATCCAATTATTAACTTCTATGTCATTTGGTTTGCAAAATCTTGTCTACAATTTAGCATTACTCAAAAAGATTTACAAGAGAATATAAACTTGGCCTCTAGGGCTTCTACACTTGTTCAAATTCCAGAGTGCCCATGTACGGAAGTTGCCATATTTGTCCATGCATGGTTGGTGGATGTGTAACGCCACAAAAGACCTTCTGCCTTGGATGATGTTTGGTAGGTCACCTTAATACGTATGGAAGTCCTTCGATCAAACTAATGGAACTACACTTCAACAAACAACTTCTACCCGTGCATTTGGATGGATCTTGGTCCCGATATTGACACTTTCATAATTTCATTCTAGACGTAATACAGATTATTTTAGTATATTTCAAAATTTTAACCGTTACATTTTTATTTTTTGTCAAATATACAATGATCAAAATATATAACAATTAATTTTTTAAAATATAAAATTATAATCCGAAGCACTAGAGAGTTTTTGAGGTTATACATGGGATTGGAAGAGTGATACATTTTCTTTTACCAACGTGTCCTTCAATTTTGGATGGTGTACGGCTAATTGTCGTCCAAATTTTTTACTCAATCTTAATTAACATCATTTGCACAACAATTAACCCCTAAACCTAATGAAACATAACACTTTATTTATTCTTATTTAGGACAAAACATACAGGTATCGCCGACACCGAGTTCAAATTGAACTTACTTTTAAGATATTCTGAATAGACCACGTCTTGAGCAATTTGATTTAGGAAAATAAATTGAATTAGTCGGTTTTGTTTTCTCTTGTCAATCCAAGCCTTCTAACAAGTCTTCTCTTCTAGACATCCAAGCGTGGTACGAAAGGTTGCCAAACCACACGTTGCATGATAACAACATCAGTTCGACAAGCACAGCACGTTAGAAATTGAGATGCTTCTATTTTCACATGTAAGTCGCGTTCACTTTGTTCCACATTCCACACAAGGGAACATTAACTAATTAGCATAATCTCAAGTATTATAAATGGAAAATTTGTAGTATCTTTCAGGTTATTTTGTATATTGAAATTTCTCATCATTGATTAAAATTTAGGGGTGTGATATCCACACACCCCATTTTACTTCTCACACACCTTTTTAATTTTCGACCGTCAAATCGGATGAATTGAAGAAGATCAATGAACAAAAATTATCAAAGGGTGTGTGAGAAGTAAAATAAGATGTGTGGATAGCACATCCCAAAATTTAACGGTAAAAAAATTGAAGTATAAAATAAATTAGAACATAATAGAATTTGTGTAGGATGGATCAAATTAGTATGGATATATAACATTATTACGTATGCACATGCGTCAAGAATAGACTTAGGGAATATTAAATAAGATTGACCAAAAACAAAAAACACTGATGTATAATTTATATGTGTGCATATATAAATTGTATGATTGATTGACCGGACCAATTGAATTTAAAATACATGTGCACATTATATTTATATAAGTTGGTCGAAAATACAAAAGTTCAAGAACCGAGCCTTAACCCACACGGCTTTATAATATTACACGGCCAGCAGCCAACTGACGAGATTTTTCAATGTTTCAAAAAGAGGATCTAGTGCGGTAAGTGTAATAATATAATTAGTTAAAAATTTAAACTTACTATTTCATCAAGAGCTGCATGGCCCTTCGAATTCTGGCTAACTGACTTTAATACAACCTAACAAATTGTGGAGGATATCAAGGCGCTACTCCGATCAATCACTAAAGTCATTTTTACCCATACTTGCCGCCAAGCTAATTTCGTTGCCTATAGACTCGCACAGGTTGGCCTCTCTGTGAATCAAACATGTGAATGGAATGGAACCCCTCCATTTATAATTGCTGATTTACTCTTTGAGAAAAGTGTAATGCTAATGAATTAGGCTCTATTTTCTTGAAACATTGTATTACACTTTTGATGAAATGAAATACACTATCGTCTCGTTAAAAAAAAAAAAAAAAAAAAAACAAGTAGTTGAATTATTCAAACCCAGAACCCTAGCTAGCTCACAACTCTTGCACGTTACATTTCTTGAAGGGATATGAAATAGATAATTTTAATGAAAAGTTTTCGGAACTGTTCACTTTAACGAAAAACTACATTTTTATACTAAAAAGTCAATCCTGATACTATTTACTTTATCTATTATTTTATTTTTATTTTTAAAATTAAAATTTAAAATTTTCAAATCTTTTCATTAGTTTTACTTATAAAATAATCTTAAATATTCCACTACGACTAGTACTAGGCATACATGAAGCTTCCGAGTTCCGAAACGCGGTTAATATAAAACCGATACATCCCAAGTAGTCAATCTTTTTTGTATGCAATAAAAAGCACTCAGAACGTCCCATCTCCGAGTCATATGCTTGACCATGAGAATAATCGTCGAGTTATAACTTCTATATGGTGCTTGACTTTGATATCAATGATCTACATTGAAAAAATAGATCTTGACCTAGTATACATACAGAATTTTTCAATGTACTCAGAACATAAAGTAATACACTACGTGTTACCGTACAAGTAGTAAGATATTTGTGTAATAACTCAAAAAATAAAACTTTCCTCTACTTATGTAATAATACGTGGTGTACCACCCGTGAAATTAGTACTAGGTGAAATACCCTACAATAAAAACTTAGAAGCAATTGTACTAACTAGTCACATGAACTAGTCAACTGAATACAGGTTGTTAAATATCCACAAGCATATAAACCAAGTAAACAGATATTGTTAAAGCAAGACAAATGATCTCCATTTATTGTTTTAGCTTTTGTTCTTGAGTTAAGTTTACTTAGTTAGCAAAGTGTCAATACTAGCACACCCTACAAGTTTATCTCTAACAATGATTATTTGAACATAAAGGTAACTTTGCCAAGTATTGACACACAAGGAAGTTTTTGGACGGAAAAATCCACCTCTGGATAAAAAATCGAGAGCTCTCCCCTGAGTCCAATCCACTAGTATAAACAAGGTTCATACAAAGACCACACAAGCTCAATTCCTAGATCCCTATCTATGAAGCAGTTTTACCTTTGTGCAACCTTACCTTACACGAGACGGACTTCTTATGTCTTCACGAAGTGGCAGCTCCTCATGAGCTCATCACCTTATGGCACCGAGATCAACACAATCAATGAAATGATATGATGTTATGATGTGCTCATGAAATGAGGATTCAACGACTAGTCAGGTTCTCCAGTCATATAGTTGAAGAAGAACCTAACATGAATCCAAATGCTTAGTCTAAGAAAGATATTAAACTTTGAAGATTAGACTAACAACTTAATGCAAAACCATGAAAACAATGCAACCCTAATATGCAGTGATTGGGTATTTGTGCATGAGATGGCTTTGTGACTAGGATTTCGGTTTGGAAGTTTGAGAGGTAGCTTTAGGCTAAATGCACTCGTTTCTTGAAAATGTGAAAATCCTAACCAAAGAACTAATGAGACCTTGGAAACCTTTTTAATGGGAGCTGGATGTTTCAGATCCGAGGGACAATGAGACATGTGTCACAAGTCAAAGAGACCTTCCCATATCAAGGGTCAGAAATCCACGCACGTGAAAGGTGTCAGTCTCATGTGGACTTTCTTAATTTGCGTGCCAGACAGCTGGAAAATAGACAAAAATTCTAACTAGACAACTACACTAGACAAAAGGAATCTAGAAAAATAAGTTTAACATGCATATGCAAATGTATGATACAAACCCTTTTGTAGTGAAAATGCTTGGTGCTTTAACATGAACAATCCCTTGTAGTAATTTCAGATTAGCATTGCATCCTCACTTTAAGCTATGAGCATGTATGGTAGTAATTACAAGATTTAACAAGGGAAACCAAACAATAAACCTAGGACTTAACAACCTGTATTCCAAGCACAGTAAAACAATATCTCCAAGTTTTAGGGTATATTAAATAAATAATAAGTTTATTTGAGTAGAATGACAATGCATGCTATATATAAAAATATGAAAAATCGTAGACGAAGCTTTCCACGCGTTAAATATGCATATGAATTTTCTTTTTCCTTGTGTGGGAAAACATGTACATGAAGTTATAGAGTCATATCTAAAGTGTTAATTTTAGGACAGTCAAATACATATGTTAGTCTAGTTGTTAAGTCTCCCGTTAACTAATGACGTGGCGCTCATATGGACGATGATTGGGCGCCACGTGTCATTAAAACAATTTAAAATATTAAAATATTTATAAAAAAAAAGAAAAAACAAAACCCAAAACACCTTCGTCTTCCCAACCCAAACTCTACATCCCCTCCACAACGTCGTTTCAGATAAGCCCCGACAACATCATCAGCTTTGTGAAACGGACTAAGACTACCTATAAATCATGTTCCATTCGAAATTGATCCCCTTGCGGCGAAGCAACTTGATCGAGTCGTGCGCGTGGGGGTCCCCAAATTCGACAGATTCTTGATCCCTAAATCTTGCAGATTTTTGCTGTCGTCTTAGAGAGTAAGGTCAACCCAGATCAGATTGAGGCTATCGACGTTGGCCTTGAGGATGAGGTAGTGCGCAGCGAGCTCGCGGTGGTAGAAATTGAGATCGTTGAAGTTCGGTCGAACCACGATGCCCAGGAATTCGGTGTCCATGGAAATCAAAGGGTAATCGTCTCGAACTTGAGGTTATCTGACCACACCGAGTAGATCAGAATGTCTAGTGGCGGCAGAAGCTTGGGTGGAGGGGGCCGGATGATAGGGAAGACGAAGGCGTTCTGGGTTTTTTTAATAATATTTGTATTTAATTAATATTTTTTTAATTTTTTTAATGACATGTGGCGCCTAATCATAGTCCACAGGGGCACCACGCCATCAGTTAACGAGAGACTTAATAGCCAGATTAACGGATGCATGAGACTGTCCCAAACACTTTAGGTATGACTTTGGGACGAAAAAAACTTCATGTATTAAATGTTGAAAACCATAAAACTTGAGGGTAGTAAACTGAGATTTACTCTTAATTTTATTATATAGGTAATCTTAGGAACGACACTTGAATTTTTCTAAAAAGACAAGAATGCCTCATTAAATAGGCAAGACCCAAAAATATTCCCATGCGCATGAGTTTAATATTGGAGGCTTGAGCAACAAATTACGACACCACCAAGCTTTCTGTCCTAGCAAGGGAGAAAAGTCAAAGGCATTAAAGATAAGAATTGTATCTTTAATACTCTTTTAATTGAAGACCAACTAACACAAGTAAGGAATCTTCACCACACTCAATCATACTACTCTTATCATCCGAAGATGTTAGCTCATAATTAATATATTTGAGATTATTCTTTCCTCATTCATCCTACGAATAACTCACCTTGCCAATGGAAAGCCGTCACGTGTAGAGCAAAATCTTACAGCTAAGCCCGCCACCTTCCTATAAATACCTTATCTCCACCAATTTTTGGTAAGCTTTTGCTACGTATACAAACCCAAAACACTCATTCTATTAAGATAAACTGACTTACATCGGATGTCCATTCCCAACCTCCCACCTCGTGGACGCATGAAGCTTTGGCCTTGATCAAATGTGTTACTTTGTTTCATAGGTATAATTTTGTCGAGATCGAAGATAACTGAATTTTACTACCACATGTCCATTATTATATTATTTTTATATTTTAATGTAAGTAACATTATTACTTTAAACAATACAATAGAGAGAAAGTAATTTAAATTCAAAATATATGTTAAAAATAAGGGTAAATCTTAGTTTACTATCCTTAAGTTTTGTGATTTTCAACATTTGGTACATGAAGTTTTTTTTGTCCCAGAGTCATACCTAAAGTGTTAATTTTGGGACAGTTTCAAATATCCTTTAGTCTGCCTGTTAAATCAGCCGTTAATTGATGACATGGCGCCACGTGGATAATGACTGGGTGCCACATGTCAATATGGGTCCCATGTGAATATTAAAAAAAATTTAAAAATTTAAAAATTAAAAAATTAAAAAAAAATTATAGGCGTTCACTTTCCCGACCCATCCCTCATTCTCCCTCCCTCCTTTTCCCTGCACCCATCATCCCAGCACACCCACCCATTCCCTGCACCCATCATCCTAGCACACCCACCCATCCCCTAAACCAGATCCAGAAGCAACCCATACAGAGGATTAGCCTATCCAAGCTCTGAATCGTGAAAAGAACAATGTAGGAACTGGCGAGGAATTCCAGCGACAGAGCTAAATACTCGACCTTGAACAAAATCTATTTCGAATAAACCCAATCGAACGCGCTCTTAACACTAAATGGCGATGCCCACAAGTACTTCAACTGCAGATGCGCCGACCCAAAATGCCAGCCTTTGAAATACGCCGCCACCTCAAAACCCAGAAGAAGAACAGATAGACACAGGAACATATTGATACAAAAATAGAACCGGCTGCGGACTGCTAAGTTTTCGACTTTCCTGACGCCGTGGGGCTCGACGTTGATGTTGGTGTCCATCCAGTCAGAGACGACGTGACGGCGGATTACGGATGCGAGGCCGACCATTATGGAGCCGATGAAGGTGAGGCAATTGGCAGCTCTGTAGGCTTTAAGGATAAGGACCCAAGTGAACTACTTAGCGTTTTTGCCACGAACCTGACCCGGTGACCCATTTTTGATACCTAGAGAGAGGAGGGGAATGGGTGGGTGTGCGGGGAGGATGGGTGCAGGGAAGATAAGTGAGGGAAAAGGAAAAAGGGGGTCGGTCATTGTCCACCTGGGCACCGTGTCATCAGTTAACGGCTGATTTAACAGCTAGACTAATAGATGTATGAAATTATCCCAAAATTAACACTTTAGGTATGACTCCGGGACGAAAAAAAACTTCATGTACTAAATGTTGAAAACCACAAAACTTGAAGATAGTAAACTGAGATTTACCCTATGTTACCCTAAAAATAAAAACTTTATTTATCATGACAATCTACTATGCAGTTACAATTCCAATTAGGGCACTATAATTTGTGTGGGGTTACATTAATCGAGTGGATGAGATATTCTAAGGATATATAATATTGATGTATTTGTCTTAATTTGCATGTTTTTTCTTTCTGTTCTTTTGTAATTTTGGCTCTATTTGTACGAGTGGTTGCCCAAGGAAAAGGATTAATTATCGCCGGATTTTTTTTTTTGAAAATTTCAAAAATTTCGTAATCGTGGTCGTTTATCTTATATTGTACGGTCATAAATTATTTAAAATTTAAAATTAAATTTAAATAATACTTAATTAAAATTAAATGCACAATATACGATAAATAGTTCTAATAACAAAATCTTAAAAAAAAAAGATCCGGCAAAAACCTTTTCCGTTAACCAATGATCACTGCAGCAGCCACTCTTGCACAAGTCGCCAAAACGTGTCACTATATAATTCATCTGGTCAAGTACATCGATTGGAAGCTGTCGTTCTTTACTTGTCATCCACTTAACACATATTAATCCAAACGTTGATTAGTCAAAGCAGATAATTGGATCTTAAAATTGCTTTCCAATCGGGTTCAGACAATAGCTGTTAGGGACCATTTCAAGATAACTCAATATTTGGATGAACATTATTTGAGCAGCTCTTTTTTAAAGTGAACGATAGCAATTTTATTAACGTGAATAAAACATACAATCACAGGGCATCCTTGATCATGTTGTGGGCTCCTCAAATTAATAAGAATTAAAATTAGGTTAACTTGGTCAATCTATACTCCATAACATTAGCGTTTTTACGAATATGACATACACGGACACCTCCGAAGTTCTGCAAAAGAGACATGATATCTTTCACGATCAAGCCCAGTGGAGTAGAGCACATCTGCATGCTGCCCATGTTTTGAATAACTTGAAGAGCATCATTCTCAAGGACCACTTGCGGAAACTTACTGCCAAAAGCCGGCTGCGCAGCATCAGGAGCTGCAAGAAACTCAGCAGTCGAAGGGCTAGTCACATCCGGTATTTTACGAACAAACTTCAAGCATAGCTACCGGCTTCGTTGGGAAAAACCACACGACTCTCCCAAAATTAGTTTTAGAACAAAATGATCCGTCCACGTTGATCCTTTTAGTTTATTTTATGAGAGATTTTATTTTCTATTGCTATAGCGAGCAACTTTCAATGAATTTGGAACATGATCACAGTGCATAATATCTACATAGATTTGTTTTTCATTAATCTACGTCGACAAAAGAGGACATATAAAAATAATACGTAGAATGATACATCATGTAATTTACTGTTTACCTACAATAATTTATCCAAACCTGTCTAGGACCATCCATATCAATGTCCTGAATGATATATAAAAAGCCTTTAAGGGGAGGGATTCCCATTTTTCAAAAAATAAATAAATCAGAACACGCTTCTTGCCGTTGGATTTAACTTTAATGAAATTGTGTGACATGTGTTTTAATCTCAACCACACAATTTCATTAAAGTCAATCTAACGGTGAGAAGTGTGTCCCTATTTTTTTTTAAAATGAGGATCCCTCCTCTTAAAAGCCTTGTATATATATTTGCAGACCAGTACGTGTATACACACACACAAATATATGTGTAGTAGGTTGCTTTCACTTTACTATTTAATTTATTGTATACAGGGTTGTTGGAGGGACAAGGAAATGGATGGATATGTTTGTAACAAACTTTTTGGCCCCATTGTAATGTGATTAATTAATTTCTGTCCAATTTGTCGAATATATGCTATTCTTATATTTATGGAGCCCATGCATGTTAGTTTTTATCCTAAACCATAATAGTTTTTATTTTACTGGATTCCAACAGAATTCCGAAGTTAAGCGAGTTTAGACGAAAGTACATACCAAAATAGGTAACCTCCTATTAAGTCTTCGTGTTGCGTTCCCCACCTTAAACCCTAATAATTGGAGCATGTAAAATTGAAGGGAGGACTGTCTTTTTTTTTTTTAGTAAGGGTTTCATTGAATATAGTGCTTAGCTCCTTAGGGCCAATGCTGGACCACCATCCCCCTAATGACGATTCACAAATGACAATTCCAATGAAACAAGACGCAATGCATGATACAATTTTCTTATGAAATGGCACAAGCTAATTGGTCAATAACCTTAGTGAACAGCAAGGTGTTTTCTTTCACGGGCTCGACGGCTTCTTTTGCCTCTTTCCCAATTCACGCATGCATGTGATATTAATCACATGTTATATATATTCTGAGCCGGCCACCTGGTGCCCGTGCTACGTTTACGTACCATTTTGGTTTTTGGTGGGTAAATATTCCATCTGCACGGCCACCTTAATTAACACATTGCTTCCAAATATACAAATGAAGTTGAAAATATTAAATTATTCTTAATTTTTTGTAACGGATTATAGTAGATTGTATGCACTCAAAATAAAACAACGTTACGTCATTACAATTGAGTTATCTGAAATTAAGTATTTGTAAATTATCAATCTAATCCTTATGCTGAAGGGTGAGATGACGATTGATATGAGTCACTTGAAGTTCCTCTATGATCTTGAGGTTCCTTGTGTAATTTCATTCGTTATGATGATCATGCAATGGAGCGGTGCACGGAGTGGTCTCTTTCATTACTAAACATAGGGGACATTTTTGTTGGGACCAAATAGCAAACTACAAAGCAGCAGCAGACACAAAACGAGTCTGAGAGACTCCAACAATATCATCTATGAGAGATGGTTAAATTCTAATTAGCCAACAGATCTGCCATAATATTCTTCTCTCTGGAAACGTATTTCAACTCACAACTTCTTAGTTGTCTCATAATTAATCTGCAACTATGCATATTGTCTAAAAAAAGATGGAAATTGTCAATTTAGATTTTTTTCAACAACATAACAATAGCCATGAAGTCCATCTTTTTTTTGTTGTTGTTGTTGAGAAAAGGTGGCATCTAACTCAGTTCTTCTTGATAGGCCATTTTCCAAATACTATCAATATTGTCCGAGTTTGTTTGCTAATAGAATGAGCCATTTCTCAAATACTATCAATATTGTTCGAGTTTATATAACCGATCTCACTTAATAGAATGAAACATTTTTGTTTGTGTTTGTTGTATTTTGAATGACGAAGAAAAAGCTTTTGTTTTTGGTCTTTGAACCAGACAAAAGTGCCAAGGAGTATAAAAGTACACAAACATTACATAAAAAAATTGAAACAAATAAAAAGACAAGAAAAGGTGCATCATGTGACGTTAGTGCTTTGTTGTAAGAGTGTTTGACCCGCCCCGCCCATCCCGTTTGATTTCCCTAATTTTAAATTAAAAAAATAATAATTCCTTAATTTTAATTTGTATTTGTCTTAAATTTGTTTCCAACCAATTAAGAAAAACCATGAAAAAAAAAAGAAATTTACTCTGAAATAAAATACCCTAATTTTCCAGTAATCTCCTTGAAACACTTTCCAGTTTCCCCTCTCTCTCCTCCTCCCTCTGATTAATGAATTAATTATCTGCTAATTAATCATTACATCAGAAGATTAATGCAAATCATTTCGGGGACTTTTCTAATCAAGTTGCAGAGAGAGAGAGAGAGACAAGAAGGAGAAGACTAATTCACACATAAAACAGGGGACAGAGAGAGAAGAGGAGAGAGAAAGCATAACAGTCGCCACCACCATTGACGAGGAGCTCCCCCCTTAACTTTCCCGCGAAACTGAACTTCCCGGAAAATTCCCATCAACCAAATCATCCTTCTAGACCTTCCCCATCGACCCTTTTATTTTTATCCATTTCATACAATTCCTCCCTATTCTTCGTTTTGTTTTTTTCTGGGCAAGCAGCTGAGTTTTTGGAATCAATTTTCAAATAAGAAAAAGACCGAAAGGCAAATGCGCGTCCTTGACATTAGTCAAAATGCGAGATCCAAACCAAGTCTCCGTTCAAAGCTGCAGTTTTTAGAGAAAATTCAAATACCGGATATTGTTCATATAAACCAATCTTTCCCAACTCTTGTTTCTAAATAATTTTTGGTTTGGATTTCTGGGCTTCTTCTGTTGAGAGAAAAAGTTTACAACTTTGGGTGTGCAGATTAGAGAGCTGGGTGTGCAAAAGGGGAAAAAGCAGGGTGCTGTGTAAGCCTTTTCTGGTTTTTTTTTTACCATTCAGGTTGTAAAAATTCTTTGTTTTTATTTATTCTTTCCCTCTGTCGGATACCAAATTTGTTTGTTTTTTGTGTACTGGGGTTCTGAGCTTTCTGCCTGAGAAAGTTTTATTTATTTTCTGGGATTTTCCCCACTTTTGGGTCTCTGTGTTTAATATTTGTGAATTTTTGGGGGGTTGTGGAACTGGGTTCTTGCTGCGGGGGTCTTTTTTTTAAAGAAAGAAGCTGTTTTTTTTTTTCACTGAGGAATTGCTTTTCAAGAAGCACCTGCAGAAGTTGGTACCTCTTATTTTCACTAGGATACATATTCAAAACTGCTTTTGGATTTTATTCCTTTTGAAGAAGTTGCATTAATTAGTGAGGGTTTGGAATTCAAAAGCAGCTTTTAGCCGTGTAAGTTGGGATTGTGGTAGAGTGAGAGGGAATTAGAGAGAGAAAATGAGGGGTGGAGGCAGAAGGAGAAAGCTGCATTTCAGCAAGATCTATTCTTTCGCTTGTGGCAAATCTTCTATGAGAGATGAACATTCACAAATCGGGGGACCAGGATTTTCCAGAGTGGTTTACTGCAATGAACCGGAATCTTTCGAGGCTCAGATGCAAAATTACGGAGACAATTATGTTAGAAGTACAAAGTATACACTTGCTACTTTCTTGCCAAAATCTTTGTTTGAGCAGTTCAGAAGGGTGGCCAACTTCTACTTCTTAGTCACTGGCATTTTGGCATTCACAGCTCTGGCTCCATATAGCGCTGTCAGCGCGATCATCCCTCTTATTTTTGTGATTGGCGCGACCATGGTGAAAGAGGCTATCGAAGATTGGCATCGAAAACAACAGGTACTGGTTTTCTTCTTCAGTCTGGCTCTATATTTTGGTTGTTTTTCTTTCCTTGTCCCTTAAAATTTCAATGACTTAAATTAGTAGGTGAGGATTTTTAACTGTTGAATTTTACTATAGCTATCTTGGGAGTTAGAATTGATGAGGAAATTTATGGAATGAAAGTTTTCCGAGACTTGGAGGATAATCAAACTAGATTTTTTTAACTTCCTTGAAGATACGCTCGATCTGAATTATTTGACTGCGCCATGTATCTTACCTGCTTTGTAGTTTACATATCATTTTCTGGTTCTGGTATACTGTCAACCGCGGCTACATAATCTTATAAGTGCGATGATTTTTCAGGATATTGAGGTGAACAATCGAAAGGTTAAAGTGCGTGATGGTAATGGGGCTTTCAATTATACCTCGTGGAGAAATCTGAGAGTGGGAGATATAGTGAAGGTAGAAAAGGACGAATTCTTTCCGGCAGACCTCCTCTTGCTTTCTTCCAGTTTTGACGATGCAGTCTGCTATGTTGAGACCATGAACCTTGATGGGGAGACAAATTTAAAGTTAAAACAAGCGTTGGAAGTAACTTCATCCTTACAGGAGGATTCTAACTTCAACGATTTTAACGCCATTGTTAAATGTGAAGACCCGAATGCAAATTTGTACTCGTTTGTTGGAACTATGGAGTTCGACAATGAACAATTTCCCGTCTCTCCTCAACAGCTTCTCCTGAGAGACTCTAAACTCAGAAATACAGACTACATATATGGAGCTGTTATCTTCACTGGCCCCGACACGAAGGTTATTCAAAATTCTACCGCCCCTCCTTCAAAAAGAAGCAGAGTTGAGAAGAAGACGGATAAAATTATCTACTTCTTGTTCTGTGTTTTATTTACGATGGCATTTGTTGGGTCCATTTACTTTGGGATTGCAACGAAAGATGACCTAAACAAAGGGATCATGAAAAGGTGGTATCTCAGGCCAGATAGTTCTAGAATTTTCTTTGATGCTAAAAGAGCTCCGTATGCAGCAATTTACCACTTTTTGACTGCCATAATGTTGTTTGGCAACTTTATCCCCATCTCCTTGTATGTGTCCATAGAAATTGTCAAAGTTCTTCAGAGCATCTTCATCAATCGAGATGTTCACATGTACTATGAGGAGGCTGACAAACCAGCACACGCCCGTACCTCAAACTTGAACGAGGAACTTGGCCAAGTCGATACAATTCTCTCTGATAAGACAGGAACTTTGACCTGCAATTCAATGGAGTTCATTAAGTGTTCTGTGGCTGGGACAGCTTATGGCCGAGGCTTCACTGAGGTTGAGAGGGCTATGGGTCGACGAAATGGTTCACCATTGGTTCATCAACTAAGTGGAGGGGACAATCTCAAGGACTCTACTGAAACAAAGGCACCCATCAAAGGCTTTAATTTTAAAGACAAAAGGGTCATGAATGGAAACTGGGTTAATGAGCCTAATGCAGAATACATCCGGAAGTTTTTCAGTTTATTAGCTATCTGTCATACAGCGATTCCAGAAGTTGATGAAGCTACTGGGAATGTTTCATATGAGGCTGAATCTCCTGATGAAGCAGCATTTGTGATTGCAGCAAGGGAACTTGGTTTTGAATTCTACAAAAGAACGCAAACAACCATATCACTGCGAGAGTTGGATCCAATGTCTGGCAAGAAAGTTGAGAGGTTCGTATATTGCCTTGTTTTTCTGATTATTAGGACTTTTAAATCTGTGCTGGTACTCTTAGTAAGTAATGTAGAGAGTATACTCATTGAGTGATGTCGTTTTTGCAGGACGTATAGCCTTCTTAATGTTTTAGAGTTTAACAGCACAAGGAAGCGAATGTCTGTGATTGTCAGAAGTGAGGAAGGAAAAATATTATTACTTTCCAAAGGTGCCGACAAGTAAGTGCTTGCTGCCTTAAACTTGAATCTCTTCTTACTTCTTACTGCAAATTTAAAACTGTTTTTCTAACCAGCATAACTTCTTTTCTGTTCAGTGTTATGCTTGAAAGGCTTGCCCAAAATGGTTCGGATTTTGAAGAAGAGACCATGGATCATCTTAATGAGTATGCTGATGCAGGGCTGAGGACCTTGATACTTGCCTATCGTGTACTTGAGGAAGATGAATACAAAGAGTTCAATCAAAATTTTATCAAGGCCAAGAATTCAATTAGTGCAGATCGTGAAACAGTGATTGATGAAGTAACAGAAAAGATTGAGAGAGATCTAATTCTTCTTGGTGCAACTGCTGTTGAGGACAAACTACAAAATGGGGTATGTAGTCATATATTGGTGGGGTAACATGGAAGTTTCTTTATAGACGATATCGGATTTTGAATTAATGTTCTTTCTTTTTTGGTTAGGTTCCTGATTGCATTGACAAGCTTGCCCAAGCAGGAATTAAGATTTGGGTTTTGACTGGAGATAAGATGGAGACTGCCATCAATATTGGGTTTGCATGTAGCTTGCTTAGACAAGGAATGAAGCAAATTGTAATCACTTTGGAGTCTCCGGAGATTAAAGCGTTGGAAAAGGCAGGAGAAAAGGAGGCCATCGCCAAGGTAAAACTATATACATATAGTTGAATTTGTTTGTGTATTGAAAACAGAATCTGTAGCTTAATACTCAAGGACTCAAGGAAGTAAAACAGTTTGCTTCAACAATACAATAGTACCTTAGTAATGATGCTGATACAATATTTGCTGATTCATCTTTAGGCATCAAAAGGAAGTGTTCTCGATCAGATAAATAGGGGAAAGGCTCAGCTTATAGCATCGAGCGGGAACTCTGAGGCATTTGCATTGATCATTGATGGAAAATCGCTTGCTTACGCTTTGGAGGATGATATAAAGAATTTGTTTTTAAATCTTGCAATTGGCTGTGCATCTGTTATTTGCTGCCGTTCATCACCTAAACAGAAGGCACTGGTACGTTTACAAATTATAATTTTCTCTTTCTTTTCAGTACCTTCATAACACAAGGATATATATATATATATTTTTTTTTTTTCATTTTTGTTCTTATATCATGCTCAGAAAAGAATTAATTTGTTTTCAATGGTGAAATATAAAATAGGTCACTAGACTGGTAAAATCTGGAACTGGGAAAACAACACTAGCGATCGGTGATGGAGCCAATGACGTGGGCATGCTCCAAGAAGCAGATATTGGGGTTGGAATTAGTGGTGTTGAAGGAATGCAGGTATTGTACAGATTCTGCCACATGTTTTACCGGAATTAATTCTTGTTTCACTGTATTTTCCTCTAACTTTTATTTCTCATGAACTTTTCATGCTTATTTTTTCACAGGCGGTCATGTCAAGTGATATTGCGATTGCACAATTTCGATACTTGGAGCGTCTCCTGCTTGTGCACGGGCATTGGTGTTACAGGAGGATCTCATCAATGGTATGCATGTCATATACTATGAAACAAACTTGAGACTTCAGAATCTTCGACAATGTGGCGAAAAAAATTTAAATTATCACAGGCTAAAACTCATGTGTGCAAATTTCTCCTTGCAGATTTGCTACTTCTTCTACAAGAACATCGCATTTGGTTTCACTCTCTTCTTATACGAGGCAAACACATCCTTCTCTGGACAGCCTGCATACAACGACTGGTTTTTGTCTCTTTATAACATGTTCTTCTCATCACTTCCGGTGGTTGCTATGGGGGTTCTCG
This sequence comes from Crataegus laevigata, assembly GCA_963580275.1. Taxonomy (NCBI): domain Eukaryota; kingdom Viridiplantae; phylum Streptophyta; class Magnoliopsida; order Rosales; family Rosaceae; genus Crataegus; species Crataegus laevigata. The sequence continues at coordinate 3,472,220 of OY756940.1, forward strand.
ACCAGGATGTATCTGCGCGGTTTTGTCTCAAGGTAGGCTCACTGGGTTACATGTGAAATTCCGTTCGGATTAATGTACTTAATTTCAAGCCTTGTTTTGAAACTTTTGGTATTAATTGTTTATCCTGTTTGTGTGGCAGTTTCCTCTATTATACCAAGAAGGGGTGCAAAATGTTCTCTTCAACTGGCGCAGAATATTCGGATGGATGTTGAATGGGTTTACAACAGCCATGATTATTTTCTTCTTCTGCACGGAAGCACTAAATCAGCAGGCCTTCAACAATGAGGGCAAAACTGCCGGAAGGGATATTCTCGGGGCAACGATGTACACGTGCATAGTTTGGGTTGTGAACTTGCAGATGGCACTTGCTATCAGTTACTTCACCTTAATACAGCACCTCTTCATCTGGGGTTCAATTGCACTATGGTACCTCTTCCTCTTGGGGTACGGCGCCATGTCACCCTCATTCTCCACCACTGCCTACAAAATCTTCATTGAAGCCCTGGCCCCCGCCCCTTCGTTCTGGCTCCTCACAATCTTCGTGCCAATCGCCGCTCTAATCCCATACTTCACATGCTCAGCCATTCAAATGCGGTTCTTCCCAATGTACCATAGAATGATACAGTGGATACGCTACGAGGGCACATCAAATGATCCCGAATTTTGTGACATGGTGCGGCAGAGGTCTTTGCGACCGCAAACTGTTGGTTTCACGGCGCGATTAGCAGCGAGGGCCAACCGTGTAAAAGACAGACATCGTAACCGTAGATAAGCTTTGTAGGTTTGTTCTTTGGTATAGTAGGTCTCAAAGGATACAGCTTCAGTCTCGCCCAAGTTTTGAAAAACGCTGCGTTTTGTACATTCGATGGGTTGCATATATGTTATACAAGAAGATTTTTTGGTTTAATTTGTTCTTAGGAGTGGGCCCCTGTAGCTAGATGACTCTGTACAGAAGCAGTTCTCAGCTCTGTTAGAATAAGAGACTGTACATTTTGAGTCGTTGGCCAGTGTATGTAATACATAGTGAAATAATTTATTGCAGGGTTCAATACTTGTGTTTTCTTCTTGCATTTCTGTTCCTTTTCTCATGAATTCTCCCTTTTCCTTTTCCCGATAACAAGACGAAAACAAAAAACTGAAATGAAATGGTTATTAAATGAGCTATTTATTTTTTAACGACGAATTGTTTGTGAACCGAAGACCAACTAATGTTTTGGTTAGAAGATGCGATTATGAGATAGAGGCTTATGACAAAAAGGGTAGGGGAAGACTTAAGAAGACTGGAAAGAGGCTCCAAGAAAAGACATGGAGTACTTGGAGCTAACAGAAGACTTGGCGCAAAAACAAGTGTAGTGACGCTCTATACAGCCTACCTCATTTAGTGAAATAAGACTTTGTTGTTATTAAACTATTTGTGCAGTAAGAACTAAGCATGAAAAATATATTGTTTTGCAATCTCTGGTTTGAACATCAAAGAAAATCCAGTGCCATTATGCAGTTAAACCAAAATTTTCCTTTCTCATTTTCTTTAAAAAGTAAATTCGTACTCTAATGTCCCGATATGAAGAGATTCTTAGCTATTTCTGGTTGTATGTCCCTCTGTTTACTTCTTACGAAATATACAACCGGTTACAAGACAGATTCTATCTCACCATGCAAATTCTTGAATCTCTCTCACCATGCATGAAACCAAGTTCACGTAGAATCACCAAATCATATTCTGAGAGAGAATTGAGAATAACATGCAGATTAACATTAAATTCTAAGTTTCTAATAACACAAATTATTATTTATACAAAAAAATTTACAAGATGTGTTCATAATTAATTGGTAATTCTGATCTTAATCAACTAAAAGGGCCTTGAGGGCATGTCTCAATGAATATGCTTGTCTGTGCAGATCGTCTTCCTTCCTCTTCTTTTCTTCATCCGCAAGAAATCAAAGACATGCCCACAAAAACCCACACACGAAAAACAAAAAATTAATAAAAATAAAAGTCAGCGAGAAAAGTCAAACCATCCAGATCCGATCATACACGCGCCACACCCGATCAAATGCCGAGAAAATCAGTGGCGGACCGAGACATGATCGTCGCGAATTCGTTGAAGCTAATGACGCCGTCGCCGTTCGTGTCGGCCTCCCTCATCATATCGGAGAGCTCCCGGTACGTCAAGGGGTGGCCCATTTTGGCCATGGATCCGGCGAGCTCGGCGGCGGTGATGTAGCCGTTGCCGTCGCGGTCGAATGACCGGAAGACCTCCATGAGCTGCTCCTGGTTGATCAAAATCTCCTCGTTCATGTCGGGGAGGATGGCCGTGACGAGCTCGTCGAACTCGATGGCGCCGTTGCCGTTGGCGTCGATGTTGGAGAGGAGGACGTGGAGCTGGTCGCCGGTGGGCTTGAGGCCGAGGGAGCGGAGGAGGGCGGCGAGTTCGAGCTGGGTGAGGCTTCCGTCGGAGTCCATGTCGAATCGCATGAAGATGTCCTTCAGCTGCTTCAGCTGATCGGATCCGAGCGCGGCCATCATTAGTATAATGGCGGCCGAGAAGAAGAAGAAGAAGAAGAACAAGAAAAAGGGAAGGGACCGAGAGATCCAAACGATTTGAATTTTGTGAGTTTTTGGGAGTTTAATTTGGGGTGGATTGGGTTTTTTGTGTGGTCCGCTGATTTGTTTGTGTTTTTTGTTTTGTTTTTGTTTTTTGTTTTGTTTTTTGTTTTTTGTTTTTTGTTTTTTGTTTTTTTTGTTTTTTTTTCTTTCTGTTTTTGGTTTTTTGTTTTGTTTTGTTTTTGTTTTTTGAGTTTTAATTTTTCTTGTGTTTGGATTAAAAGTTTAAAAACTGAAAGCGCGTTTTTGCTAAGAGTTGATCAATTTTTTTGCCACGTGGTTATATATTGGGGGGATGCTAGGGGTTGTTTGTTGATTGATTATATTTAAGAGAAATTTTTTAGTGTGTCAAAAATATTTCTTGATACATTAAGTGTCATAATATAGTTGATTGGAAACATGAATTTTTTTTTCCGCCAATCGTATTATGACACTTGGTAAATCAGTCCGTATTCTGTCACTATGAAAAATTTCTCCATATTTATGACTTAAACATAGATTTTTCTATTTTGGTAATAGAGTGTTGATTTGAGTCTGTTTAAGTTTTGAAGTAAATTCAATGCGTTGATGTGAGTTAAGTCAATTGGTCAAGATGATGTATTTACTTCTATGCCCTCAAGTTTGATCTCAATTCCCAAAAAAGTTAAACATATTCTAACGCGTTTAGTCCAAAGTTAATTAAAATAGACTTTCGATTATGCCGGATTAATTAATTGATTAATTAACAACTTTTGTTTTGTTTTCATCAATAACATGGCCTAGCTGTGATGGGTGTTCAATCATTTTTTTACTTCTTTGAAAAAGGAATCAGTTGGTGGTTTTGCCACGATAATTTATCTTTCTGGAGGTCGAAAAGATTTATAGTGTCATTTCAGGTTCCTCGAATTACAATCATGTGATTGGAGCTAACATAATTAGGTGAAGAACATTTGAGATTCAATGTGTGAAATCTATATGAAAGTGGCATTTTTTTAGAATATGCAGAGCATCAATGACAACATATTTATAAAGTTGACATAATTTGGTCGTGTTGCCGCGTGACAATAAGGAATTATTTGACATTTATAAGCATGATGTCATTATATTCGAGATGTATGATAAGGTTTAAGAATCTAAGCCTTTGATATATAACAAGTGATGTCATATATATGCACAACCTTCTTCAACATTTGTTCCATTTGAATTGCATACATTTTCATCATAAAACGAAATGAATGAGCCACAATAATTTGATCAATGGCTACTAAAACCCGTTTCGATCATACCCGTCACTCTACATTTGTCGTTACGCGACTAATTATGTGACGAGATGTCATGTGACTAGAAATGCAGAGAAATGAAGAAGAACATACGAAACATGTTGCAGGTAAGTTTTTTTCGATTTTGAATAGCTACCTAGCTTTTTGATCAATAGATGACAGAGCCACCATTTCAACCAAGTGATATTGTACAAAACTAGTATCAAATGGATCATGATTTGGTGAATGATGAGGTGGGGAGCAACCCAATTCTCCCCTACCCCAAAAGCTTCCAAATCCAAACTCTCCTCTCCGAGAAAACTCCTGCAGCACCTCCTCCACCTCCTCCATGCAGCGCCTGCAACTATGTCCTCCTCCTGCCTCCATGGATGATCTCATGGACTCTCCGACAACACTCGCAAAGTCAACGTCTTTACATGTATCCAACACTATAATCTCTCTTCTCCTTCTCTGTTGAAGCTTCTTCATGGTGTACTCTCTCGTCTTTCGGATCAACTTGCAAGGGAGCTTGTACAAGATGAAGATGGTGATTTGGAGGATCAAGCACTGGCAGCAGCATGAAATCACGACGCAGTCTGCGGCGATCATGTTGCAGTCTTCCATGGCTGCGAAAATCGGGAGGAAAGGGGTGGTGGTGGTGGAGAAAACAGTTTAAAGAAATCTTCATGCCCCGGTGGTGGTGGTGTTTAAGGAATAAGTTCCTTGCCTTTGTGGGAGGTAATAGAAAGGGTGAAGCAATTGGAAAGATATGCGGCGTTGTATATGAGTCATGACTTCAATCATTGTCTAACCTCATAAAAAAACTCTAGCTTCCAATAGGAGCTATCCAATATAATCAAATTTCTTTTTTCGAGCGATATTTTAATTTAATCTAAAATACGGAAAACAAGCTCACCCCGTTCTGCAATATATTAAAATATTAGGATGTGAAAAGGAAACATAAAAGCTGTTGTTGCTTGGCTTCTACTTCTCCTTGATGGAAGATTTCTTTGATAGCTTTAAGCATTTCCATAGAAGGTGTCAAAGAGCTGTCTTTCAACGACAGTTCTCTCCCCATCCTGGGAAGACATGAAGATTAATTAATATTTGCAAACCCAGTTTACATCGTACCCCAAATATTTTAGCACGCGACGAGTGAGACACTTGTAAGAATATATCCTCGGGCATACTCAAGATTTCCACGTTTCTAAGGGTGCTGGGGCAGCCTGCAGGCAGATTCAACAAGCTGGAAAAAGAGGGGTACGTATTTTCGATCTGAGATTGTCGCATATAAATCACAAAACATGGAGTTGCGAAAGAGGGGGAAGCAAAAGAGGGAAGAATAGGATCCATGGTAAACAAAATTGAATTATTACCTATATAACACCACCAAAAATATTGGTGGACGCAACAAGATCATCATACAAAGGCTAAGTAATTACACGGGCAAAAAATGGCGGTCCCTAAACGTATAATATAGGCGGAAGCTAAAAATGGACCTTCACAGGAACGATGGAACGATCTATACATCCGCTGCAGTCAGTTCCAGTTGCAGAAAGATCAGGGTCCCGGCCGAGCGAATCCAAATCTAGCTCAATTTGGCAAAACCCTTTTCAGTTCAGTGTTTAACTCTCCGAACGTGTACTATACCTCTTCACTAAAAAAGTCTGTACTGTAATTTTGACTACCAAATGCCATTCTCCGGAACAACCTAATTTCAGCTGACTGTTGTGCCGAGTCAAATGCCTCACTTTCCCCCACTCTCATTCCGTTGTTTATATCGGAAGCAACAAAACTATCAAAAGCTCTCACAACCTGAGGAGAGTGAGAATGATCGTGTTAGCTTACGCTGGTGAAGTGAATGAATTCACATTATAAAGAAATTTCAGCTTCTTATTACCTGTCCCATTCGTGGTCTCTTAGCAGATGAATGTCGCACACAAGCAGCAGCAATCTCGATCATTCTGAACATTTCAGTGTCCACATAAATCTTTTCAAGCCTTGGATCTACCACGCCGTCAAAATCCTCATTATCAAGAGCATAACTCAACAACGGCCGAGCCTGGATAGTTAAATGCGTCTCTTGTCAGGAAAGCTTGGGTTTGACCTTAGAACATTCAGTTGGTTAACTATACAGTTTTATTTCATTCTATAAACATATTGTCAATTTGTTACATATATGTCTCCTATGTACGGTCTCACATCTTTATCATGCATTTATCCACGTACTTTTGAAAAAAATTGAAATGAATTCACAACTAAGGTGAGACTAAATTGTGCCCCCTGAATCCAGACAAATATTGACAGCATAATCAGAGAGTAAAAAAGATTTCATGCATTGAGATTTCTCTCTGTAAGACGGTTCTGGAGTTTCAATGCATTCCTTATTTAAAAACTATAGGGCCAGAAGATCTCACTCGATAAATTGGGGACTTCAAAATATTCAACCGGAAATATCAAAACATTATTATCGAATTGAAGCAAAGCAATATAAACACTGCAGCATGATTTGTCCAGTATGAAAAGAGGATGTAAGTTTACCCATTCAACTAGACTCTCATCTCCCAAGGGTTGGGATGTATCTACAGGCTTCCGTCCAGTGATCAACTCAAGAAGCACAACTCCATAAGAGTAAACATCAGACTTCTCAGTCAATTTCCCACTTGATGCATATTCAGGAGCCACATATCTGAAAATAAAGCGGAACCTATACATTATCAGGCATGAAAGGTATGCTTGTGATGACAGTACAAATTAAAATCTAGAACAATCCTCAAGAATAGGTTTGATACAAGTGGAAGGCATATGGGCCAACACTAGATTGCTGACGTACCCAAACGTTCCCATCACACGTGTGCTTATATGCGTATTTGCATCAAGTGCTAATTTGGCAAGTCCAAAATCTGAAACCTGTAAAGGAGGAAACCATGAGCTACAACCTAACCAAAATATAGGAGTACTGAAATGTACTCTGAGTGAAATCATGTTATACCCGAGCTTCAAAGTTGTTATCTAAAAGAATGTTTGACGACTTTATATCCCTGTGAATAATTCGAGGATGACCTGACATTAAACAAATAAAACCAAACTTGGTCAACAAAACACTTCCAGTTAAATTATGTAACCCATAAAACAATTGTATGAGGTTATAGTAACCCAAACATTCAGCTATCAGAATCCAGAAACTAAGGGTAGATAATTACAGTCTTCATGAAGATAAGCGATCCCACGAGCTGCACCAGCAGCAACCTTAACACGTGTTGCCCAGTCCAAAACTGGCCTACCTTCTCCTGAAAAATTGCTAGGTGCAAAACATGAGATTACGGAACCATTATCACTAACTGTTTCTGAAAAGCTCTGTTATAGATATACCATGAAGATGAAAATAAAGGCTATCGTTAGCGACATATTCATAGACGAGCAGCCTTCGGTTATCAGAGATGCAGTACCCAACCAGAGAAACCAAATGGCGGTGATGTATGCGACTAATAATCTCAACTTCAGCCTTGAATTCTCGCTCACCCTGACCCCCTCCAATTTTTAGTTGTTTTACTGCCACCTCTCTCCCATCTGGCAGGCATCCCTTATAAACACAACCAAATCCGCCTTCGCCCAAAATATTCTGAGATGAAAAACCATTTGTGGCCTTAGCTAGTTCTTCAAAAGTAAACCATGGTCTTGAATTTCCAACTCCTGCTTGATCTGGTGGAGGACTCATGAACTCACTGCCAGAACGGCTTCCAACAAGGGGAGCTGAAGAATGTGCCTTCAAGAAGGATGAATCTGGAAACAAGTTACAAAAGCCTTCTTAATTCATTTGAATGGCATCAAATTTGTGGACAGAATACAACGGCTAATATGAGCTGATTAATTTATCCCATACCCTGATCTGAGAGAGGCTAAATATATTCTCAAAATAGTATGTTGAACTTATTGAAATTTAGAAATATGATTAAACAGAAAATCCCACATTCATATGAATTGAATAACACAACAAGGAATCAACTGCGTTATGTATGATTGAAGGTACCTGATCGTGGAGAAGAATCCATAGTGGATTGCGTAGCATAACCTTCAAACCCGGATACTTTTTTCTTTTGCCTCCTCATGCACCATACAATCAATCCAACGAGGCTAAGCACTACTGCCCCTACCACTACACCAATTGCCACTATGCCTCCGGTACCAATGCCGTTGGAATTTGAATTTTGTGGTGCATTCGGACTGGAAGTGTTTGTTGGTGGACTTGGAATTTGAGAAGGAACTGGTGGAGAAGCCTGTGAGGGGGGAGGTGGTGACATTCTTATGATGGGTGATGGAGGTGAAGGGGTTGGTTGAGAACCAGGTGGGGCTGGAGTAGTACGGCTAGGAGGCGGGGGTGCTTTTCTGGGAGGTATTGATGCTGTTGGAGGAGGTGAACTTTCAGGGGGAGTTGATGCTGGTGGTGGAGGTGAACTTTCGGGGGGGGTTGAAGGTGGAGGTGGGGGTGAATTCAGTGGTGGGTCTGATGGTGACGGTCGTGGTGAAGTTTTGGGGGGACTTGATGAAGGCGGAGGTGACTTCTCAGGTGGCTTTGATGATGGTGGCGGTGGTGGTGAAGTCTCAGGGGGATTTGATGATGGAGGCGGAGGAGACTTCTCAGGTGGCGGTGAAGTTTCAGGCGGCTTTGAAGAGGGTGGAGGTGGAGGTGAACTCATTGGTGCGGGAGATTGCGGCGGAGGAGGTGAACTTGCAGGTGGATCAGATGTTGGTGGCGGCGGCGAAGGTGAACTTTTCGGTGGATTTGATGATGGTGGGGGTGGAGAACCAGAAGTTGGTGGTGGGGGTGAAGAGTCAGAAGCTGGTGGAGGTACATTGGACGATAGCGGTGGAGGCGAGGTTGGGGGTGAAGCAGATAGTGGAGTTGGAGGAGGTGTTTGTGTTGGAGGTGGTGAGAATGTGGTTGGAGGAGGAGCTGATGAAACAACAGGTGTCGGTGTGGCGGTTGACGGCGGTGTTAAAGTAGTATTAGAAGCTGGCGGCACGGCGGATGGAGACGAATTTGGAGATGGCGATGTGGTTGCCATCTAACTCACACACCACAACCTTCAATCAATCATGAAATCTTCAATCTTTTCACAAAAAACCAGAGCATTCAATACAAAAAGCCAAAATTTAGAGAAAAACCCAACCGACAAGTTTCAAGTCTTCGTCAAACCAACATCTCCAAAAACTTCAAAAAATGGAATTCCCCCACCACCAAACTCCACCAACCAATCACCTCCTACACCTCCAAAACATCAAAATATTCTTCTGTGATCAAAATCCCAGAAACCCAACTCAGCAAACAGGCTTTTCAGATCACTAACTTCAAAAAGTGGGAGAGAATTCTAATTTCACAGATATTAAAGTAGCAATCTTTCTCCAAGTGAACACTCAAAAATTCAAACTTTTAGTGACCAAATGCGCAGCAGAAGTAGCAATATTATCACAACTTGGTACTAATAAGCAAAAACCCAAATGGTAAAATCTGGAAAGGACTTACCTTTACTTCGTCAATGATGGGCCAAACAAAAACCCTAAACTTTGATCTCTTGAAACTTCCTTATCTCCCAAATCTGCACTGGAAGTTCAACACACGGCGTGTGGGGTCGCAAATATACTCTGCGAAAACTGAAAACGACTCCGAAAGAGTAATTGATATTGTTTGATGACAATTTATTTGGAATTTTCTTTTTTCAAAACTCTTTTTTTTTTGGTTGAAAAAATAATCATAAATATTGACAGATTAATGTGGTTGGCATTTTTCTAGGAAATTTTAACAAAAAAATTCTCTCTATGGTTTTCTTTTATAAAAAAATTATATTTTTACATTAAAAGTTAATTTTGATACTATTTACTTTACCATTTATTATGTCTTACATTAAAAAGTTAATTCTGGTAGTATTCACTTTATCCTTTATTGTTTGATGACAATTTATATGGTATTTTCTTTTTTCTTTTTAAACTCTTTTTTTTTAACTAACGAAAAATTTAAAAAATTTAATTTAATAAAATATGACAAATAAAAGTGTAATAAATAGTACCAAAAAAAGATAAAAATATAATTTTTCGTTAAAAATGAACAATAAGAGTTTTTCGTTAAAACTTTTTTTTATTGAAAAAATAATCATAAATATTGACTGATTAATGTGGTTGGCTTTTTTCTAACGTCCATTTAGTACTACGCAACGTAAACGCATTGTGCAATTTGGTCAGCGCAAAAATCTTATGGGGTTTGGACTTTTCCATTTGTTTCCTTTCAAATATTTTTAGATTTGTTAAATTTGTTTTTATAAAGTTTGATACGTTATAATAACTATCAATTAATTGAATATAAACAAAATATTTTAAAATAATATTATCAAAATCTTGGCTTTTTTTTATGTTTCCTCTTGTGATTTTTAATGATTTTCACGTGAGCAATATCATCCGTTAGTGGAAAATTTCCTGCTCAATTTTTTTTTATTTTTTTTATTTTTAAGTTTGAGAAGATATGGGAGATATGTATTAGTTTTTGCAGTGTGTTATTACGTAAGCTGTCATATAAAATGGAATTATTCTATCACTAAGATAATTAAATTAGTAAAATATTCACCTCCCTAAAAGTTGATTTCGTCCTTAAACACAATTTAATACTGTAAACAAATAGAATAATCACCGTAATGTGCCTGTAGTCTGCAGTTTTTTGGAGTTTACTTTTGGAGCCACGAGTTTGAAAACATTCTTTAATGCCACCAAATCCGGCTTAGTCCAACTTTCTCTTTTTTATTATATATATATATGTTCCTTTAGAATTTTGTTAAAAAATGTGTTATTTACATATTTTTAATTTTTAATTCATTCAATTCGACGAATAAAAATAAAAAATGTTACGTGTGAAAGATAAAAAATGTGTTTATATAACACCACTCTTTTGTAAACTGACAATTCAGCAACTCAGCAGTATATATGCATATTCTCGATGGGAACAAGGACAATCTCCGAGCATAATCTTTTACTTTGTTCACATTAAAAGAAAAGACTACATGCAGGATTAAAGTAACGTGTTAGTTTATGGACAAGCGATCGGATGCTATGAAATATAATATATTGGATAGCGGGTTTAATCTGGTGGCGGTGGGGCCAGCGCGGCATGGATTAAGAGAAGTAATTTTGTGTTGCGATTTTATAATTTAATTGGAGGAGCATCGTCTCTCTCACAGAGGATGTCTGCAAAATTGTCAAATGTTTTAAATTAAATTTGCATGAGATTAATGGGTAAGTCGGTAAGTGAGTTCATTTTTTTGCAAAAGGTAACCTTTTATAAGAATTGATGAATTTTTTTCTCTTCAAATACCAGATATTCAAACGGCACTCCCCATGTTATAAATTATAATATGTTTTTTGTGTTTCTATATTTATTTTATGACATCTAAAGTAGTCGTTTACAAACTAATCACTTTGAAAAATTTCTCAGAATGGAGAAAGTGTGAACGTGGTCGTGGGGAAGAAAAGTAAAAGCAAACCGCGAAATATGAAGCACACGCGTGCACAGTGTCAATTCCGCCCAAGTGATAAGATCGTGGGAAGAAAAGCCGAAATCAAGTGAGCACGACACGCAAGTTGCAACCATGACCACGACGTGAAGGTTCCCAAAGTCTACTCGTCAAGTCTCATCACAAATTTTCTGTAACAAAGTTGTAGTTATAGAATACACGTAAATTTCTCTAACTTAAACTCAGAGATTCACAATACAAAATTGAAGAAATTAGAACAAAGGGCCTTAAGCCCAATCCGCCTAACTTAAACTCAGAGATTCACAATACAAAGCCTAACCTGACAACCTCCATCTCACCAAACTAACTTAACTGAAAATTAAGCAGGTTTGTTGCAGGAGAAGTTCATTTTTCAGGGCTACTCTAACTTTGATACACTCCGGGACATATCTAATCGATGTGTTTCCGGTATACGAAGGAGAAAAACGAACTAGTTGAACATTAAAAAAAAAAGAAAAATGAGACAAGTTTACAAGAACTACCGTGTTTAGTGGTGTTCAGGTAGACTGAAGCAACTTCATATATTTGGAGATTACCGTACCTTTACTTTCACCCGGGCCTCCACGGATGCATGCTTTGATTCCACAGCTGCAACTGGAGATCCTATAATCCTGTTGGGGGTGCTCTAGAATACAAGATCCTTGTTTGCCTTTCATGTGAGAAGACGAAAAAATGGTTGACAAGGAACGTGCAGCAGGGTGGCGGCCAACATCAACAAGGAGGCTTGACTGCGAACCATGCCGTGAGAAATATCATTTTTTACTCTTTGCCTAAACGTGAATTTCTTCTAGCAATTATCTCAGCTGCCCAACTCTTTCCTATTTATTTATATTTTTAATTGTCGTATTCTTGACGTATCGTGTCTTCATTTTTAGAAATTTGACGTGTCCCCGTGTCGTATTCCCGTATGCGTGTCCGTGTCCATGCATCCTAGCAAATAGCAGAAATCACAAAATTTCCTACTCTAGTTAGCATAAAAATAAATCAATCTACCTGCTGTCGAGATGAAGAACTCGAACTTATCCAGCACCTTTCCATGTTCGGTTTGGGAATAAAAATATCACAAGAGCAAGATAAGAAAGCTAACAAAGTTACAGCAAAAGAATGAAACACTTTTACCCATTTCGATTTCTAACGCTTGCATAATCATTTCAACCTGGACAAAATTGCATAACCATATTGAATGGAGGGAAATCTTACGAAATAGTGGAAGGTCTGAAAGGTCTATATGCGTAACTCATGTCAGCCCATATAAGCACGCAGCAAGCAGCACACACACAAGTAGGAATGAGTACGGGATTGTTTGGTACTCTATTTGAATCCAACTTTTTAAATTTAAAAATAATTTTTAAGTTTTATACCTTAAAAACTTGTTTGGTAAGACTATTTTCAAAAACTGAACTTAAGACTAATTAAAAAATATAGTCTATTATCTAAAAATATAAAAAGTGTTGTAAACATTCCTAATTTAAGTGTGATTGTGTAAATTCTAGATTAGATTTGATTAGGGTTTATCTTTACCTATTATATCTCATATTCATTGGAGAACAATAAATATCCTTATCTTATTATTATTATAAATAAAGGTGCAATGTAGGAAGGAAACACACACACATTTCCCTACAATTCTACAAATACACATCTCTCTTTTCTCTCTTTCTCTGCCGCTGGCATCTCCCTTTGTCAGATAAAAATAGACCACAACACGTTATCAGCACGCTCATTCCGCTGCGCTTAGGAATCTGACGATAGATAATTTTTCTGCATCAAACCAGTTCATCCATATCATCACGCAATCAGGTTTTTTTCAAAACAACGACTTTTAACTCGATATTTTGCAGCCATGATAGCATGAACATTCATCATGATGCATGACCCAACTTTACGTTTAACGTATTTTAAATTCTACATAAATTGTGTCTGCCTCATAACCATAATTGTTGAAATTATGTGAATTTGATATTTGCCATGAATTGAATCTTACATATGTACATGCATTGAAAATATTATTTTGCATATGTATCAACGTAAATATGTGATTCATTAAATTATATATGCCTATAATTGAATTGAAAAAAATTGGAATTAAGGAAATAAGGTTTTGTTCGAACCCGTGACCACCATCCCGCAGATGGGGTCTTCACGCCAAGCCGAGAGCCTGCAGCTCTCCTCTTCCCCAGAAAACCCACAGAGCCAGAAGCTTTGAGCCTCAAAACTCAGAAAACCTGACACCTTTCATGGTGTCCTCGACCTCGGCATGGCCTCCAGCCATTACCTTGAACCTTTGGTTCATGTCCTTGAAGACCTGAAGTCGTCCCTTGTCCAAAATTGAGCCGAGATTCACCTGAATCTCATCGGGATTTTGTCGAAAATCTGATTTGACATTCTAGGGTTTCACAACGAATGTCGAGATTTTTTTTTTCAAAATCTCCATTCCTATTTGAGTTTTTGTCAACCCATGGGCTTGCCTTGACCTTGGCAACCCTATCTGTCATGGCGCCGTCGATCAAAACCGGTGTTCTTCCCCGATGACACATACCCAGCTACGGCTGGGATGTTTCTGGACTTAACCCGAGCCCCATTAGGCTCCTTCTCTTGGCCTGATTTCATTTTTTCTTCTTCTTTTGGGCTTACCTGTCGTGACCCAAAAACCCATGCTAAGGCCTATCTGTTTCTCGGCCTGCAAGACGAAAAAGAAAAAGAACAAAACAATTTTTTTTTTGGCCAGCCTGAAGCGGCACGCGAGAAAAAAGAAATTTTTTTTGGGGGTCTGCCTGCAGCAACCTAACCCCTTGCCCTGTTCTCCCCATGGGCCTGCAGCTCCACCCGAGACACCCTAGCCCAATTCTTGGGCCTAGGTTACACGACAAATTTTTTTTAAGCCACCCCGTGCGCTTATATTTTTCTTTTGGGCCCCGAATTTTATTCGCTTAATTATTTTTAGGCCCAATGGGTTTTATATTTTTCACCCACAATCTAATTTGGCCCGAAGTCCAAATAAATTAAAATTCAATTATAATTGTAAACCTAAAGTTATATTTTTGCATATACTTGTTTGCATATATATTTGTGTTTGCCTGCAGGAATATATGAACCTGAAGTTCAGAATTACTTTGAAACCTGAAGTTTCTTATAAACATGTCTTATTTGAAAACCTGAAGTTTTCATTTAAAAACATCACCCATGAAAACCCAAAGTTTTTCATGCAAAATTAAACCAATACATGTCTATTAGAACCTGTATGTTCTACTCCTATGTGAATGGATTGATTTTTCTTCATTACACTCATCACATCTTGTCCATCTATTTTGTGATAGGAACATGTCGAATTTGAACAAACTCGACTTCACCACTTTAGAGGTTTTTGGAAGGAACTACCTCAAGTGGGTTCAAGATGTGAAGTTTCACCTCACTGCAAAGAACTTGCGTCCTGCCATTGAAGAAGCAATAGATGAGCCTGTTGGTGAAGCTGAAAAAGCCACTGCTATGATCTTCATTCGAAGACACATCCATGACGCTCTGCAAACTGAGTATCTTGCTGATGAGGATCCACGTGCATTATGGGTCGCTTTGGCTGATCGTTTTGATCACCAAAAAGACATATTCTTGCCTGATGCAAGACACAACTGGCAACATTTGCGCTTCCAAGACTTTAAGTCTGTGAATGAATATAATTCTGAAGTTTGTCGAATCTGATCATTTCTCAAGTTTTGCAATGAAACTTTGACCGAAGAGGATCTCCTGGAGAATACCTATTTGACCTTCTATGCTTCTAATATTGTCCTGCATCAACAATATAAAGCTCAGAAGTTCACGAAGTTCTTGGATTTGATCTCTGTTCTACTTCTCGCTGAAAAGCAGAACCAGCTGTTGATGAAGAATCATCAAGCTCGACCTACTGCTATGCCTGAAGCACATTATAACACTACTCAACACCCAAAATGCCAAAAGAGGTGTGGTAGGGGCGGCCAGAAGCCATCCCACCAAGGTCAACAGAGCCAAGGCCCATCCAAGGGAAGAAACAAAGCCCAGAAGCGCCTAAACCTTACTTTCAAGGCCCATAACTTCAAGAATAAGGGCAAAGCACCTAAAACCATGGACGACGATATGTGTTATCGCTGTGGTTCAAAGGACCATTGGTCCCGTGTTTGCCGCACTCCCAAGAAGGTTGTAGATGAATATCATTCTCGTCGTAAAAAGTTTGAATCAAACTTCATGCAAGTGGATGAACCGGAGACTACAAAGATGGAGGTTTCTGACTTTCAGGAGGATACCACCCCTATAGAAGATTAGAATCTTAGACATAGACTTATTTTTTAGTTGAAATAAGACAAGTGGGGCTGAATTCCACCTAGTGGCCGAACCCCCTTGTTTTTGGTTGATTTTTGAACAATTTTCCTTTATGTTTTGGATTATTAGTTGGTGATTTATTTTTGGATATTAAGTTTTAATCCTTGAATAAATGATATTATTTTGAATTGATAATTGTTTTATAAACTTTTATATATGTGATTGATTTAAATTATTTCTTTCAGTCTAGGTATGACTAGTGGAAAAGTTAGTTATCTGGCAGATAGTGCAACCACGCACACTGTTTTGCAAGAACGCATCTATTTCACTAACTTTATACTTAAAAATGCACCTCTGACAACCCTCTCAGGCTCATCCAACCTGATAGAAGGATATGGTAAGGCACGTATAATGTTGTCCAATGGTACAATCTTGACCATTGATGAGACACTCTATTCTCCACGTTCCAGAAGAACGTTGTTAAGTTCAAGGATATTAGAGATAATAATTACCACACTGAAACCCACATAGAAAACGGAGTTGAATTTCTGTGCATAACCTCATACGAATATGGCCAGAAACGTATTCTAGAGAAGATGGAACGTATCCCGAGTGGTCTGTATACTACAACCATACGCCCCATAGAATGCCACTATATGGCCGGCCCTACTACGGGACCGCACATGAAATTACACTTTGGCATGATCATTTGGGACATCCTGAACGAATAGCGATGCGCCGTATCCTCAAATCATCACATCCACTAACCCGAAGTTCAGGTTCGATCCAAGGAATCGCATGTTAAACATGTTCTATGGTAAAGCTTATTACTAAGCCTTCTTATGACAAGATTCGTTCGAATCTTCCCATTTTTCTACAACGGATTCAGGGGGACATTTGTGGACTGATTCAACCTCCATGCGGACCATTTAGATATTTTATGGTTTTGGTTGACGCTTCCACATGTTGGTCACACGTGTGTTTGTTGTCCACAAGGAACGCTGCATTCTCCAAACTGTTGGCTCAGGTTATCAAGCTCAGGGCTCACCACCCTGATTATCTAATCAAATCTATTCGATTGGATAATGCTGGAGAATTCACATCTAAAATTTTTGATGACTATTGCATGTCGGTTCGGTTGAAGTTGAACATCCAGTACCCCATGTTCACACCCAGAACGGCCTGGCAGAGGCTTTCATTAAGCGTTTACAAATGATTGCTCAATCATTGGTCATACGTACCAAGCTCCCGATCGTTGCTTGGGGCCATGCAATATTGCACGCAGCAAAGTTGGTCCGCCTGAGGCCTGTTGCAACACAACCATTTAGTGCCCTTCAGTTGGTTACCGGATGCGAACCCGACATATCGCATCTGTGCGTTTTTGGTTGTGCAGTATATGTGCCGATCTCGCCGCCCTTACGTACAAAAATGAGGCTTCAACGGAGGATGAGAATCTATCTCGGATATGATTCTCCTTCGATTATTCGTTACTTAGAACCTTTGACAGGCGATTTGTTTATCGCTCGTTTTGCGGATTGTCACTTCTATGAGACAGTCTTTCTGTCGTTAGGGGGAGATAAGAACGTTAACGTTCCTGAATAACGACGTGAATTATCGTGGACGACTTCCACTTTGTCTCACTTAGATCCCCGTACCGCTCAGTCTGAAACTGAAGTCCAGTGCATATTAGATCTTCAGAGCATAACTCAGAGCATGCCAGATACTTTCACCGATCTAGCGCGCGTGACAAGATCACACATTCCAGCTGCGAATACGCATGCAAAGATAGATGTACCAAATGTATGACGGACTGCCCTTCTAGAAGCTCGGGACGCCAATTCTGGTGATCCACGTACATTAGTGGCTAGCCAATCATCTGCCTCTACACAAAAACGTGGCAGACCTCTTGGTTCAAAGGATTCATACCCCCGGAAGAGGAAAACCACGACATAAGGTCCTGAAAAGCCTACCGTGAATACGACTATCGCTTACTCATTCTACCCAACTCATGAGGAAATTCTAGATTACGGAAGCGTCCTTGAAGAGACAAATCCTCATCTCGAGAATCGTGAGATTTCGGTCTATTATGCTAGTTTAGTTGATGTGTGGCGTAGAAATGAGATGATTGTCGACGATGCATTAGCATTTGCAGTAGCTACTGAGATCTTGTTGAGCGATGACATTGAACCGTGTTCCGTTGATGAATGTCGACATAGAGCAGATTGGTCAAACTGGAAACAAGCAATCCAAGTCAAACTCGATTCGCTTGCGAAATGTAAGGTGTTTGGACCTGTAGTTCATACTCTTCCACATGTGAAGCCCGTTGGCTACAAGTGGGTTTTCGTTCGGAAGTGTAATGAGAAGAACGAAATTGTGCGTTACAAAGCTCATCTTGTTGCGCAAGACTTCTCACAACGCTCCGGGATTGACTATGACGAAACTTATTCACTCGTTATGGATGTGATTACTTTTCGCTACCTTATCAGTTTGGTAGTTTCTGAAAAACTGGATATATAGCTGATGGACGTAGTAACCGTGTATCTCTATGGGGATCTTGATACTGAAATTTATATGAAAGTTCCTGAAGGACTTACGTTGACTGGTTCAAATATTTCCAAACCCCGGAACACGCTCTCAATTCGGCTAAGGCATTCACTTTACGGTTTGAAGCAATCCGGAAGAATGTGGTATAATCGTCTGAGTGAGTATTTGAGTAGTCAGGGATATGTGAGCAACGAACTATGCCCTTGTGTGTTCATTAAGGAGTCATATTCCAGATTTACAATTGTTGCAGTATATGCCGATAGTCTCGGTCTCGAGATAGAGCATTGTTCGGATGGAATCCTAGTACATTAATCGAATTACACCCAGAAGGTGTTGCGTTGCTTTAATGAGGATAAAGCAAAGTCTTCCAGTACTCCTATGGTCGTTCGTACACTAAATGCAAAATGAAATCCCTTTCGTCCGAAAGAGGATGATGAAGAGATTTTGGAGCCTGAAGTTCCTTATTTAAGTGCAATAGGCGCTTTATTGTACTTAGCTCAATGCACTAGACCCGACATCTCCTTCGCTGTTAATCTTTTAGCAAGATATAGTAATGCACCTACACACAGACACTGGACTGGTGTGAAAGACATCTTCCGCTACCTTAAGGGTACCATGGATTTGGGCTTGTTCTATCCCTACGAATCCTTGAATGATGCTACACCTTATGCTTCTCGAGTTGATTCTCGCCTTGTTAGTTATGCCGACGCAGGATACATATCTGATCCGCACAAGGCGCATTCTCAAACGGGTTATGTCTTTACCGTTGGAGGCACCGCAGTCTCTTGGAGGTCAACAAAATAGACCTTAGTTACCACTTCGTCTAACTATGCTGAAATTCTTGCCTTACATGAAGTAACTCGGGAATGCTTTTGGTTGAGATCAGTAGTGGGCCATATTCGAAGCTCCTGCAATCTTCATCCCACTATTGATGTCCCGACGATGATTTTTTAGGACAACGTAGCTTGCATCGAACAACTCAAGAAGGGTTACATCAAAGGAGACAACACCAAGCACAATGCGCCGAAGTTTTTCTTTCCACATCAACAACAAAAGCATCAGAAGATTGAAGTCACGCAAATCCGTTCACAAGACAATCTGGCCGACCTCTTCACCAAATCACTGCCGAAGGCGACGTTTCAGAAGCTTGTTCATGAAATTGGTATGCTTAAACTTTTTGAGTTGTAACTTTGCTATTTCTCTTTGGAATTATGTCAAACTCAGGGGAAGTATCCTGTAGATACTTGCTTGATCTTAATGTACTCTTTTTCCCTACGATTAGGAGCATTTTCCCACTGGGTTTTTGCTACCTAACTAGGTTTTAACGAGGCACCCACCTTGGGCTGGTCATATCCCTAATGACGTCCTGTAGACATTTCTTTTGACTTTGCATTTCTTGCGCATTTTTCCTTGGACTATGGATTTTGTCCCTACTTGGGTTTTTGCCATAGCCTTAGGGTTTTTTAGTGAGACTAACTTACTTATGCAAATTCCTACCTTATTGAGAATAAGCGTTATTCCTTGAAATCAGCACTGACAGGTCTACTTCATCAACTTCTGCATGATACTAAATCTACCTTGAGTATTTACACACTCAAGGGGGAGTGTTGTAAACATTCCTAGTTTCAAGTGTGATTGTGTAAATCCTAAATTTGATTTGATTAGAATTTATCCTTACTTATTGTATCTCATATTCTTTGGAGAACAAGGAATATCCTTATCTTATTATAATTATAAATAAAGATGCAATGTAGGAGGGAAACAAACATACATTCCCCTACAATTCTACAAACACACATCTCTCTTTTCTCTCTTTCTCTGCCGCTGGCCTTTCTCCCTTTGTCAGATAAAAATAGACCACAACAAAAAGTGAGTTTTTAAAGTTTTTAAACTTAAACTCACTCATTTCTTTTCTTTCTCCTCTCCCATCTCCCCTCACTCTAAATCTCTCTCCTTTTTTTTTATTACTTTTTTCGTCTCTCTTCCAATCCGTTCTCTTCATTCTCTTGGTTCTTTCTCTCTCTTCTTCCTTTGTATCTCGTCCGATCCTCTCTTTCTCTTTCCATCAATTATCTCTTACTTTCTTTCCTCCTCTCTCCTCTTTCTCCCTCTCATGCGACCCCCTCTTTTTAGATCTTTTTATCTAATTTAAGTCGTAAGATTTAAAAAATTTAAATCGCAAACCAATTATATTTTTGAGTCTTAAGAAAATTATTTTCAAGAAATAATCTTAAGAAATGTTTTGAGAAATGATCAAAATTTTCAAATAGGAAACCAAACAGACCCTAAATTTCTCGTGTTGCAACATAAAGAACTAAATTAGACATTTCATCTGTATGCCTAATATTCGGAAGCGTGCCCATGTACCATTAAATACGAATGCCTTAATACGCATACTTTGTCAAAATCTTTCACAAGATTAGCCTCTATGGACGAAGTATGAGAATTATTTTCATACTTCGTCCAAAGTTCTTTGATCTCTTCAGCTGCAGATAAGAACTTTTCCAATTAATACAATTCTGAAAATGAGTATTTTCAGATATAAAAAGAGTTCCAGGAAGATAAAAATCAATGATCAACCCTAATCCCTCCACCAAGAACCAAGCACATTTCATCCAAAGCAGCTTGCTCAATTCTGCTCCACTGCTTTTGGTACGCCATCAGATGGTGTTATATCTCCAACAATAGCTGAGAATAGTTCAATAGCAATCTACTATCAAAACGCATTTATATATGTAGGCATTAGGTGTGTGCGTGTGTGCGTGCGCGAGAGTGCACGAGCGAGTATGTACATATATCTATTTGTAGACAGACAGACGTACACAACACATGCACGTCTGAATATGATTCTATGAATGTGCGGCAAACATACAAACACACTTTAAAATGATAACACAACAAGAATTGGAAAAATGACAACCAGAAAACCTTATTCTGCACCAACATAGGAAAAAATAATGATGTATTTAACAATTTTTTACAGTAAAAAACTAAAAAGGAACTACCCGATATGCCCAATAACACTCCAACTCTTATTATTACTATATGAAGCAAGAGTCGTGAAATTTTTCCGGAAACTTCAGTTCAAACCTGAAAGACAAACAGGCACAAGTCACTTAACTTATTATTGCGTTTTCCTAACTAATATCTTTCTTATACGCTAAAGTACAGTTTTTTTCTATTTTTCAGCTAGCTAATCTTAACAACATAATAAAGTAGCATGACTACCACAAACATAAATTTTTTTTAAATTTGATGTCTATTACAACTAAATCTGATTCTTATATAAAATCACACTAAATCCATTGTAAATATAATACAGATCAATGACGTGAAAGAACAAGGGAACAAAAGATACCTTCTGCAGTGTCGTACACAACAAGCTAAAGAGCCCGCACGATGCCACGGGTTTTAAAACTTTGTTAAATGTGTAGGACTTATAAAAATTTGCTTACATCCATATCAAAATCTGTTGATATCCTATGTTCTATAAAGAACAAATCATGCATAAAAATTATCTTATTTACATCCATATAGTTATAATACACAAAAAATATCTTGTTTTCTATGTACCAACTTTTCACATTGTTGTTCAGTACTTCACTCTTCTTTCTTCTTTGCTGCTAAAGAGATGTTTTTCTATGCATAGGATTTTTAGAAATGGATCAAAACTAACATGTGATGAAGAACTCCGTGTTTCAGTTTCTTATTGATTGGGTTACAATCTCAACAAGAGAAAAGCATTCCATGATCTGAAAATAATAATAATAATTAAGAAACGAAAAAAGCTCATTGACTCTTCTGCTGTCTAACAATCCCAATACCGAACAGAGCATACAAATTCTATAAGCCCAAACGTTACTGAAATCAAACCTATTATAACTTCAATATAATACAGAAATACCAAATTCAATAATTTCAATAGTTATTCAAATTCAATAACTTTAGAATATAAGAATACTAAATTCAACGCAAATACAATCAAACCTATTTTAATAACCCCAGAAGTTTAAATTGCTTACCTTGAGTGTAGAGGGATTTGAAAGACGACGAACAACGTTTGAGCCTGGAACCTCCTCAAAATCTGAGAAATTACAATAACAAAAAACCCCAATAGTTACATATTTTTTTGAAATCAAGAAACAAAGCCTGTTGTGGAGAAAAGCTTTTAGATGATATTCCACAAAACTACAGACAAATACTAATATCAAAGGAAATAAGGTTACATGAATTGCCATCGGTCGCACATCCACACACGCCATCAAAGACCCTATATTCAGTAAGCAAATAAAAAGCGAAAGAGAAACAGAAGCTCAATTTCTCAGTACCTCTTTTGGTACAGCTTGGCAATAACTTAGGGCGGACACTCCATGCCTAACCTTCCACGCTTGTCCCAGCACCTGAGACTGTCCATTTCAAACATACATAAGCAACTACCAAACTATAACATTCTTTAATAATTACCTGAAACTTAGAACAATAAATCCCAAAACAAAAATTAAAACTACACAAAGCATGCACATTGGATTAAAAAATATATCAACTGATTGCGAAAAATGGCGAAAGTTTGATCGAATACCGAAGCTACTTTGCGGCGAATAGTCCCCCAAATCATTGCTCTTCCATTCTTGAGAACCTGACCTGAAAGATTCGAAATTTCCAACCAAATCAGCACCATTAGTGACTGAAAACCACAAGTATAATTTCGGAAATAAAATAAGAAGCTTGGATTAAGCCCTGAGTTCTTCTGACATCAAAAGGACAGCAGTAAGATATGAAACTTGGTTTTATTGATGCAGTCCAAATTAGGTACAACAGATTTAAAAAATAATAATTTGAAAATGTAAAGATAAAAACCAAAATACCCGTGCATGGTATTTTCTTTGTTGCTTCATTCCAAAGAGGAAGACTTATCATAAGCTTCAGGAATCTGTAAAAGAAAGGTAAGTATATGAATTCTCTAAATAAAACTGCAATCGGTGCTCATGTTGATCTGAGGCTCTAAATTATGAGAGACGAATGAGAAGTACAACAGAACCTGAATGAACTTCTGCTTCATGGAATGCTGCATTCCCATTTGCATGTCTACACAGCCCTTAGACTTTTAGTTATTCTCGTAGCTCTGAAACCTCCCGATAGAGTTGCTCCATCGGCAGTCTCATGTCGTATCTGAATTCCATTTCTTGCAAATTCAATAAACTCACAATTGAAGGATGATTTGTGGGGAAAGAGAAGTGATGGTAATTTTGATGGTACGATGGAGATGGTGACGGACCTTGCCAACAATTTGCATATTTAGAATGAGACAGCAAATGTCATGGTGGACATGTAGAAGCAGCTCGATCAGAATCATCCCCCACTTCAATATCTTGACAGCTCCACGCTGTCATGTCAGATGGCGATGGCTGCAACAACGGTTTCTTTGCATGCATTATATCATTTGGTCTACGAACCAGAACTAATTACCAGGAACCATCATCTCAGAAGTGGAAAGAAGATGGATTCCGGCTTCCAATCAATAGCATCTCGTCCAATTTCTAAATTTTTTTTTTCATCCCACGGTCAAAAGTGGTTAAAGGTTGGGAGAGAGATGGAATCGGTGGAATCCAGAAGAAAGACATGTGGATGGGTGAATGGATGAAAGGATCTGGGAGGGAGAGGAGTGGATCTAACGGTATGGAGAGAGAAGTGATAGTCAATGGTGAGAAGGTGATGGCATATGCAGGAAGAAAAGCAGGGGAAAACAAAAAGGAAAGAAAAGGATGCAGAGGGAAAGAAGAAAGGGCAGCCACCGACCCTAATCGGAATTAGGATCGGCGGCAAAGGAAAGTTCTAGTGGTTGTCGACACAATGGTCAACCAAAACAACCAAAACCCACTTCGTATCAGATCACCAATCCACCATAAAACCAAGAAAAATTCTCACATTACAAAAAAAAAAAACCAGAAACCGATCGAATCACCAGAGCAAAATTTCTTCCTGGGTTTTCCAGTGAACAGCGAAGCTGGGCGTGTAGTGCGGCGGGGATCGTGATTTGTCAAGGATGAAGCAGATATGGATTTGGGTTTGGAAGGATTTGGAGAAATCTGACGGTGAAATTCGAATTAGAGTAAAAAGGAAGCGCTTTAGGCTGCAGAGGAAGGAAGCCGTGGAGGAGAGAAACCTCGCTAGCACACCACGTGTGCAACAGGGCACACGTGTTAAACAGGGATAAACTCGCTATTTTACTGTTGAGCCAAAAAAACCAAAGCAAAAGAAATCGAAAAGCAGGGGCAATTCCGCCAATTCACTGTGCTTAGGAACAGTGAAGCAGCTTAAGTCAGTTATAGTATATACTAGTAAATTTTATCCGCACGTTGTTGCGGGAGCAAAAATATAACTATAAATTATGTCATTAACATATAAATATGTAGAGATTGAAAGAAACATTGGATAGAAAATATAGCAAACATTTTTACAAAGTTGTCTATATTTATACAACATACATAGAAGGCATTATCAATTATTCTGTCATCCACATACAAAAGTGGTTCTCCTGATATTCCCCTTTGATAACTATCCTAGATGCTGATTGGTATCATCATTTGAAGATAAAAAGTTTCAAAACATCATATTGTTTCTATACACCAAAAAATGGGGAATTCATGTTAGTAAGGACTATTTACACAAAAAATATTAGTCAACACTGTTTTGTTTTGGACAACAGATGATATATCCTCTGTAGAGTTGCAAAAGTTTTTTTTTCCTTAGGGCAGTCACTGCAGATAAAAATTTGGATAATTGGAAAGAAAAAATACAAAAAGAGAAGCAAATGTTAATACACATGGAATGCGCTTTGTACAGGAATAGATTTATAGTATGAAAGAAGCAGTAAGAAAACAAAGTCACCTAATTTTTTTCTGTGCAGCAACATCTGTTTTTGAGCTAGTTGGGGAGGATTTTTTTTTTCAACAGTTTAATAGGAACTTGATCGAAATCTTGCACATTTGCTTCAGAGATCTCTTCTGTTTCACTGTGTTAAAGATACCAAAAAAATCAGAAAACTAAATTTGGATTAGATTGAGATTAATGCGAGATGTAGTTAAAAATAATGTTATACAGAGTATAACCTTTTTTCAGAATTTGTAAAAAGCATTCTTCTAACTGATTCTCTTTTTCTTTTATGTGATTCCCCAGTTGTCTAAATAGGTGCAGTGGAAGAAGAAACCATTGTAGAAGAGATTACAATTTCTCTGCTAATGGACTGTGGAGTTGCTGGTTGGATGCTAATGTCTTCAGAAACGTTGTAGATGAGGAAATCGTTTGAGTTTAAAGAATTTCTCTTGCTTCCAAACCGGAGGTGAAATATTTTTCTCTGGCCTATTAGTCTAAGAAACTCACTTGGCAATTGTTTTTTATCTGCTGATCGATTGAAGACCAAATCTTTACAGGCCATGCCAAAAACCTTTTCACCTGATTTGCCAATAATTAGAGCATTGATTTCACCCGTATCATCTTCAAGCACCAAGAACACTTTGTACCTTCATTTAAAAATTCAATGCATAGATTAGAAACCATAAATTGTTTAATGAGTTTAAAACCGAATTGATGTAAATTTTTTAATGTTATAGTTTAATGTTAATATAAAGCATACAAAAAAAAAGTATGGCTGTATGAAAATGTGTTTCAAATTTGAATGCATCTATACTTTGTTGTAGTTAGATCATTAAAAAGGATAATTTATCTGTATTATATAAATTTTACTTTCATTGTGCAAAGTTTGATTGCATGTATCTAAACAGTTAGCAATTATTATTTAAGAGTTACTAATACTTTTTCAAACATGAAAATATTAAATGAGTATCAAATCTTAATGCAAGAAAAGCATGAGATAACAATTAATCAATGAAATTGAAATATTGTGTTAGAGTCATTACCATGGAGTCGGAATTCGACTTGGATGCTTTTGGCAAATTAGCTGACCACTGGTCGGATCCTTGTACATTTGTTTTGCACATATAGTGCAAGCGGCATACCACCATTCGTATCTTGTGTTATACCGCTTGATTGATGCTTTGCACAAAAACGTATCACTCTGCAAAATATTTTAAATTTTATATTTGCTCGCACTACAATTAGTAAGTAGATAAGTTTGATTAAAGAAGCTAAAAAGAGCTCAAACATTTTTGGTTCAATGCCATAAAATCTAAGTATTGATATACCTTATATAAGTCAGGATCCAAATAACCCAATTCCTCGATTGTCACCTTCTTTCCAGTTTGTAAAATGTATGTCTCATTTGCCTGATTGGAAGAAGAATGGAGCGTTCTAATAGGGTGAGGCCAAGCTGAAAACCTGTAATAGTTCACATTGAACGTAAGTCAAATGCTTGTTTTTTTTATTTTATTTTAAGAATTTTAACCATGTCATGATTTTGATTTTATGGGGACGAATGGACTCACACTGATTTGTATGAGTTTAATTCTGTAATGTCTGGATCTACGAAGAAAAGCGTTGATCCAGTGCTATTCAAAATGATGTTCTCTGTGTATTAAATAAAAGTGAGGACAGAAAAAGGACAAAACGATGGATTAGTGCATATTTCAAATAGCTTTACATGCATTTTTGAAAGAAAAAAAAATGCAAATTGCAACTTATAGTGTAAAAGAGTTCTATAGATTTGAGATGATGTATACCACAACAAATCATGTTTAACCGAAAAACAGCAATATGAAAATTAATTTTGATGGATTGAATTAAGTCTCTGTAACATCTTTAAGGTTCTGTTTTATCTCATAAGTTAGTTTTGATTATAATTAATTGAAATATATTTATTAATGGCTAGAAAAACCACTAACTCACATCCATAATAATGTTGCGAGAATGATATTAATATAAAAGGAACATATGACATACATGAATGATAATTGGTGTTAATGTAATATCATAACATAACAATTTTTTTGTTGTCCATTCTCATAAAGAATTTAACACAAAATAAAATTATCTAACAATGTTTTGGAAGCAGAGAAATACATAATCAAACCTAATTCAATAGTTAAAGAGATTAAAAAAAAGAGAAAAAAAATAGTTTGATTGAACCAAATACCTGAAAACAGTTTAACTTTCAAACTTGTGAAAACTATAACTATTGGCTGGGGCAGCTGTTCGAATGACAGAGAAGAAAAGCTATGCGCAACATCTGACCATAGCGTAATCTTAACTTCTTCATTTCTGTGAAACAACATAAAAAAAAAAATTGATGAAAACCACAACAGAGGCATAATGGACAGCCAAAACAATTTTAAAGTTTATTATGCAGATGAAATGACTTGATATTTTGTATGATCAAATCACACTTGTGATCAATTCTTTGATTGATCTGTATTGGCTCTAAACGTTGGATGGCAACCAGGTGACCAATAACATCTTCAAATTTGAAAAAAAAAATTTGATCAGTTCATGGCCAAATGCTATAAACAGTAAGTGTTGATGTATTTTAACATGTATATAATCACCTGTCAGGATATCAACCTTGTTCAAGCGAGGGTACAACCTATTATAATCATGCAAGAAGAATTTGTGCCGTGGAATAGGCGGAAAGACACTTGCCAACTTCGTAAAAGTTGTTCTAGAAGTAAACACGATGTGGGTATCGTGTGGCACAACTCTATATTGACCCTTTGTCTTGTTAGTCCGAAATTTTTTAATTTCATAGCAAGCACCTGCTTCAATTTTTGGGACTATTATTTCATAGTCCATTTCATCAGAAGACGCCTCAATAGCTTGTTGCTTGACAATCAAAGAATAAAAAATTAAGAAAAAATTATTAAAAACACGGCGGATAAGTGTACAATTCTGAATTTTACACTTAAAATAACATGTAAATAAATGTAGATGACAAATATTAAATAGGAATATGAATAGTAAATGGCAAAAGTCAATTAAGTATTGTGACTAATAGTTTCAAGGAGAAGAATGAGCATAAAAAAAATGGAAAACTAACGAAAAGTCCCTGAATAGTGACAGTTTTAATGAAAAGTCCTTTTTGAAGGTATAATGAATAGTGACAGTTAAAGGTAAAAAAGTGGTTTTTCGTTAAAAGTAAACAGTGCCAGGGGTGTTTTATTAAAGCTCCCTAAAAAAAAACTATGTACTACATAGAGTAAGCATAAAAATTGATATATTACTTCACAACATAGAACTGGAGAATATAAAGTTTAAAAATCAATTGTATAGAATATTTACTACACAGAGCACAAAAAATATCTCATGTGTACTAAAATAAATAACTAATTGTTAACACGGAACATGAAATGTTTATAACTAAATTTTATATAAAAAATGATTACTGACCTTTTCATCAACCAAAATACAATGGAGCCCTGTGTGTTTATCACCCATGCCTGGAAATTTCGGTCTCCATATTCTACAGACACGCACTTTAATTTTGACAACTTTTTGATATGCCACCAATTGATCAAGGGGAGTTGGACCTTCGTCTTCCATTTAACCTACGAAAGTCAAATACAATTTTTTTTAATTTACAAAGAGTTTATATAGAAAGTTTAACCCACCAAAAATTATATCATATTAGTCTAGCATAATAACACAGCAATACAATGAACAACTCGAGAGATAAAAGAAACATTTGTTAGTTCATGTTATAAGAAAATAACCGCATGATTCATTATTAAGCAAGACCGATCCATCTTATTGAGCAAGCATGTCAATACATTAAAACTATTGTGAATAACACAATGCGTTGACACGTCGAGGACATGAACTCCAAAACCATATAAATTTAATCATGAGCAAAAGATAGTCAATAATAAAGCATAGTTGAACTAATGCCTTTTCAGA
Source organism: Crataegus laevigata (assembly GCA_963580275.1). Classification (NCBI taxonomy): domain Eukaryota; kingdom Viridiplantae; phylum Streptophyta; class Magnoliopsida; order Rosales; family Rosaceae; genus Crataegus; species Crataegus laevigata. Next base: position 3,501,295 of record OY756940.1, read on the forward strand.
TGTGCACAAAATCTGATTTGCCAGCACAAAAAATGCATAACTGAGCTTTGTAATTCGAAGAAGACCAATGTTGCAAAATAATGTTCATTCCAAGTTGCAGTTTCATTACACCTAATAAAATTGACAACTTAATTATATACACAAAAAGAATAGGGAATTGATGCGAGGATCTACTATTTCCACACAAAAAATTGTTAACTGATACATTCATTCAAATGAAAATAGTTGTTGTTAAATTGCAGGAGGAAAAGCAATTAATTTAATAGTGTTCTCATATGGTTATAAACACAAACATTATCATCACCACTTTTAACAACACAGAATCCATATTAACAAAAGCATCACCATAACCACTTTAATAACAACACGAAATAGTATATATAAGACTTATATAGCGTGATATATTACCATAGTACAGTTTCTAAACAGAAGCAAAACCAACCAGCCAAAAAAAAATTCAAGTGAACACTAATATGTATGATATAACATGCAGATCAATTAATAAAAGGAAAAAGTTAAAAAAACTTAATACCTAACAAAAGGAAGCATAAACTCCAGCCACAAATCTTGAAGATAGAACCTGTTTCCAAAAAAAAAATAAAAATTAGAAATGCATGCTCTAACAAAAGTGCATCATATACAGCAAAACAACATCACAATTGCAAGGAAAAAACAAAAACTCCAAAGCAAAACAAAATCAAAAGCAAAAAACACAACAAAAATGAGGATCAAACTTATAAACTCAGATTGAGGACCGACAACAAACGTGAAGGAAAAAAAGATAAATAAAAGAGAAGAGCTTACAAACCCAAATTTGAGAGTAGTAATACAGAGAAGGGGGACGCAGAAGTCGAAATAAAAAAAGAAAGACAAATGAGAGAGCAAATGTGCGGGAAAGAAAAATAAAATGAAAGAGGAGCTGAAAAGAAAAATGCAGGGATGATCAACACGTAGTCTGTCCTGTTCAATATATATATATATATATATATATATATATATATATATATATATATATATATTTTCCCTCCCACTTCGCATCATAACCTCTCACTTTCAGATTAGACTGTTTTTTTGGCCTACCCTATATGTATAGTGGACTATCTTTGCCTGCCATATATATATATATATATTTATGCCACTTTGCATTTATTATTTCTTTTTCGAGGAATGGGCCTTCGTTACTACCCCCAAGCAACTGCAATAATAATGTCATCCCCTTTTTCCTCTGTCTATCAAAAGCAACCAAAAAAAATCCTTCTAGCATCATCATATATATGTTCTGCCACTTTGCATTTATTATCTCTTTTTCGTGGAATGGGTCATCACATTTATTATCTCTGAACTGAGAGAAGAATAGAAGAGGAAAAAAAGAGTAGAAGATGTTGGAAGCTCTTTCCTAGAAAACGCGGCACCACACATGATCAAGGGTAAAATGGCCACTTCACTGCACAATTCCACTAAAACTCAAAAATCATGAACAAAATGAGGGACAAAACCGGCATGGCACTGTTAGTGAACAGTACCATTCCATCGGGTTTTAGTAAAGAATAAAATAAAATAAAAATGTATATATATATAAAATAGAATATATAACTTTTCCTCTGCCTCTCTCTCTCTCAAATGGAAGGAGATGATCAACACGTGCCATAATGTAAACCAAAAGCAACCAGAAAAGGTTTTAAATACTGGACTTGAGAGTGACAGGAGGAAGAAGCACGGATAATGGACAGGTAGATATAAGAAACAGTGAGAGACAAATAAAATAATAACATGCATAGAAAAGAAAACCCACTTTCAGAGAGAGAGAGAGAAGTTGCAACAGCCAGATATATAAACAAAACAATCACAATTTCCAAAACAAAAAAATAACAAAACAATCACCAATTGTTTTACCCCCTGGATAAACACATTGGTTTTTGAACAAAAAAAGGATAAACAAATAAACTATAGATCAAAACAAATGATTAAAGTTGTCAGGTGTTAAATCCAGCCACATGATTTGTGGCGCCAAAAAGGAAAAAAAAATTATAAAAATAATTGTTCTAGTGAAAAAATGATTAAAAAATGTGTGTGGGTTTTGAAAAGCAAAGAACTGCAGATGATGGAGAACAGCCACAGAAAGAAGAAAGGGCAAAATGGACAACTCACTGCACAATTCCAAAAAAGGGTAAAAAATTGCTCAGCAAGCGAGGGACAAAATCGGGTGGGCACTGTTAATGAACAGTACCCATCCGCTCAGCTTTAGTATATAATTAAACACCACAAACAAAAGAGGACAAAGATGTAATTCTACTGTGCAACAAAGAAAGAAAGCTGAAAATAGAGGGGCAAAGTCGCCATTTCACTGTTAATGAACAGTGCACTCTCTCACACTATGAACAGTGCTTTTCTGCTCACTTTTAGTATATGTATAATATAATTTCTATCTTGACACACCTGTTCTACTGTTCAGATAAGAGAAGGCAAAACACGAGAAAATAAGGTACTGCACAGAAAAAGGTCCAAGTGGCATATCAATTACATGTATAATGAATCAAGCAAGTCCGATTAGAAAATGATAAAGAGCACAGGGCATCATATAGCATCCAAACTCCAACCTTTTTCTATTCAAGCCTGCAGGAACGTCACCAGCAATGAAAGACATCAAAGCCAGGCAGTACATATAGTGGGCGATGGACTCTGAACCCTTTATTCCTTGTTTGATCCAACCTTTCCTTTTTGTGGTCTACAAGAGAGAGGGATATGATGTGGTGAATCTTTTCCCAATTCATATCTTAAAGACATATTATATACACCACTACTATTGCTACTTCACACGAATCATTTTGCTCTTCATTAGAAAATCATATCAAGTTATAAAACTAAAGTTACTAATTCTTCCCGGTAAGTCGACGTCGCATCTTTCACAACCCAATTCAATTTTCCACTTTGTCCCACTTAGTGTATGGATTGCATTCCAAATCATCTCAATCAAGATTTTCACAATATGAAACATGGAGTTCAATTCAAGCACCCATCTGTGTTTGGTAGCTAGGAAAATTCAGAAGTACTTAAAATTTTCAACTTTTCCACTAGCTAGCTCCCACCCAGTCTCTCAGAGACTACAACACAAATTTACAATCTTTATAGACTGCAGATCACAAACACATATTAACAGTAATGAAAAAAGATGAAGAAACTGAGACATGCAGAATTTGAAGATGAAAATGAATTGAAGAGAGAGAGAATCACTGATTGTACTGAATTGTTGAGTTAATGAGTAACCTTTTACATTCTACTATTTATAGTGCTCAGCACTTTTCTTACACTCTTAACCGCCTAACAACATTTCTAACAGCTAAACCAACACATTGCAACCACCTATAACTACCTGTGCTGACATGTCAATAGCCACTACAATGCTGTCATGTGTATTACTGCTACACAGTCAGCAACTCATACTTCTCATTCCCCCCCCCCCCCAATCTCAACTTGGGTAACCAAGTCTGAGATTGCAACAATGTTTGACAAACGTTAGTCCATTGATGCGTTGTAAACAACACACAAATTTAACCATCTTGTTGACAATTGTAGTAAGGATGTAAGTAGGGTATCGTTCTAAACCGGGGATTATGAGGGATTGCTAATCTATGTAAAACTGACTCAAAACACTAAATAAAACTTCAAAAACACAAATCTAAACTCAAAACACTTAACTAGACTTAAACAACTCAAAATAGGCTAATATGTCTTAAAACAGCACAAAACTAGCAAATAAATTCAAAACAGATTCTAAGGTTGTTCTTGGACGAAAATTGAATTGAAAAAACTCAAACTATAAAAATAAACCAATTCTAACCTAGATTAACTCAAAAGATTCAAAAGAAACCAAATATGGCAAATTCAAATCAAAAGACACAAGTTGTAAAATGGGGATTGGGTTTTGATGAGAATAACTTAAAAACAAGCAAATTGAAAACTAGAGCAGATTATAGCACGAATTTGGATGAATTAGATGGATGATGGATTAGCTAGAGGGTTCTTCTCCACACATGACACACTTGCACATAAACCAATTTTCAGTTGTTCTTTCAATAAATTGTGAAACTCAATACCCCAGGTTAACCGTGATAACACTTTTTTAACCTTCAAGTTCTCCTTAAGTTAATGAATTGAATGGGAAAGCGTATATAACAATTCAAAACATTCTTCAAAAGTTCCCTACGTGAAAAGCACAATAAAGATACAATTAAAGATCATTAAGATTCATGAGAACTATAAGTATTGACGAGGCATTCGTAACTATGAAAAGCATGATACTCTTGCCAAGAATTTACTTAACACAATTGTGGATAGCAACCTTCACTACTCATGAATATAAGTTCATAAGGATTAGGTGAAATTCCCTTATATTCTAGCATCAAACTTATGCATGAAAACTAAGCGTGCACTCTTAATCAACATACACAAATAAGTTATCAATCAAACAGTTAAGCGAATTGAAATCACAAATTATGAAATCAGAACCAAAAGTAATTAATTCATAATGCAAGTGTAATCATGGCTTTGAATCTCCCTTAGCAAAGGGGGGTTTAGTTCCTCATAAACGTAAAACAAAGGTAAATAAATTTATACATTGAAAACAAAAGAAAGAAAACACATAAACGCTCAAACAATCCAAGTTGAACAGCAAGCATGTCTAAGCACTCTCCTCTCCTTCTAAGTGTGTTGTATGAAAAAAATGGTGGTTTCTAAGCCTTACAAGAAGGCTTATTTATAGGTGCTGAAAAGTAAAGAACCACACAAGTGGTTTTAATAAACAACACAAAGCAAAGATTAAATCATTCAAAACAGCTAGCACACATGCTCCTTTTCAGAAATAGGCTTCTCTTCATGATGAAACAACTAGCACACATGCTCCTTTTCAGAAATAGGCTTCTCTTCATGATGAAATAGCTAGCACACTTGTTACTTTGCAGAAATCATGATGAAACAGCTTGCAACATGCATTCTTTGGTCCATGTTGTGGGTTCCCTAGTGATGAATCCGCTAGCACTTGTGTTTTCATGATTAAAACAGCTAGCAACACACATGCTTGGTCTTTGCAAGGTATCTTCTTCATTGTGTCCAGATTTTAGCATATATTTGAAGCCCTTTCAAGCACCAAAACGTCCATCCTTTATGCTCCACATGCATGCAATCCATTCTACCCCAAAACTGCTCCAAATTGCACCAAAATGCACTTCTTTGCCAACTTTGTTATTAGGACCTACAAACACACGAAAATAGCTTAAAACATTCTAATAAGATGAAACTAACTAAGTAAATGCAAGGAAACAAACTAATAAAGTCACATAAATATGCTCATATCATCCATGTAAACCCTTTGTGAGGATATCAGTAGTTTGATCTTCAGTAGAGATGTACTGCACCATCAAATCATTCTTTTGAACTTTCTCTCTGATGAAATGAAAATTTGTATCCAAATGTTTGATACGAGTGTGAAATACATGATTAGAACTTTATGCATAGCTAATAGGTTGTCACAATGGAGTAGAGGAGGTTCTGAAATAAACTGATGTAAGTCTTTGAGAAGTAATCAAATCCATACTACATCTATTGCACAATGAAAAAGGGCTTTGTATTCTGCTTCTGTGGAACTTCGTGAAACTAAGGATTATTTCTTAGAATGCCACGAAGTTGGATTTAACCCCACATATACCACAAAACCTATAATAGATCGCCTTGTGTTTGGATCCGTTGCCCAATCTGAGTCTGAAAAAGGGTGTGATAAAGTTGTCCAATGATGCTGAATATGTCAACCCACATTGGATAGTACCCTGAACATACCTCATAATCTTTTTCATAAGACCAAAATGTTCATCTGTAGGTTTACTCATATATTGGCAAACTATACATTCACTGAATATGCTAAACCAGGTCTAGTGAAGGTGAGGTACTAAAGTGCACCTACCAAACTCCTATACATAGTAGGATTAGTCAAAGTGACACCTTTAGAAACTAAGAGCTGAGCATGTGGCTTACAAGGAGTTGAAGTAGGCTTACATGTATCTATTCCTGCCTTATGGATCAAGTCTTTTGCATACTTAGACTGGTTAACAAAATATCACCATTTTCTTTGTACTGAATCTACAAGCCTAGAAAATAGGACACTTTTCCCATATCCTTGAGTTCAAACACATTACCTAATTCTTGAATTACAGCATGCACCTTTGTGGAGTTCGACCCTATTAAAATTATGGATAAATTACAAAAAACTACCTCAACTATTGGTGTCACGACACTTTCATACCTCATCTTTAAAACGTGACAATGTCATACCGCATCTTACGAATTTGTGACAATGTCATACATCCGTCAATTTTTCTGTTAAGTGCTGACGTGGCAAGAGATGGGGACCACTCACTAATACAGCTGGATTAAAAAATAATTAAATATATTTTTAATAATTAAAAATTTTTAAAAATATTTTTATATTAAATCTCTCTCTCTCGCCTCTCTCTCTTTTCTCTCTTCTTCTTCTTTTGGGCCGAATCACTTTTTTTTTCCCGTTCTTCTTCTCTCTTCTTCTTCTTCTTCTTCTTCTTCTCCTGGGCCGAATCACTTTTTTTTTTTTCGTTCTTCTTCTCTCTCCTTCTTCTTCTTCTTCTCCTTCTTCTTTGGCCGAAACTAGGTATGAATTTTTTTTTTTGTTTCTGGGTTATAGGTAGAGGTGAGGGGGGACAAACTGGGTTGAGGTGGGGGGTTGCACGGAAGGGGAACGAGAAGGGGTCGGGGTGGTTGGGGGGGAGATGGGAATGGGTGCTGGGATGCAGAGAAGAGAGAGAAGAGAGAGAAGAGAGACGAGAGAGACGAGAGAGACGAGAGAGGGAGAGGGAGAGGGAGAGGGAGAGAGAGAGGGGGATTTAATATAAAAATAAATTTTTTTAATTTTTAATTATTAAAAATCTATTTAATTATTTTTTAATCCAGCTGTATTAGTGAGTTGTCCCCATCTCTTGCCACGTCAGCACTTAACAGAAAAGCTAATAGAAAAATTGACGGAGGTATGACATTGTCACAAATTCGTAAGATGCGGTATGACATTGTCACGTTTTAAAGATGAGGTATGAAAGTGTCGTGACACCAATAGTTGAGGTAGTTTTTTGTCATTTACCCTAAAATTATTTTTGTCATCTACATAAAGGAGAAGTGCAATAACATCATTTCCATCACATTTGACAAACAAGCTATTATCAGTCTGTGACATTTGAAAACCCATTGCTGGAAGATAGCCCGTGAATTTTGCATTCTAGGCTCTTGGAGCCTGTTTTAATCCATAAAGTGACTTAACTAACTTGCACACTTGATCAAGTTTTGATTGATTCACAAAGCCATGGGGTTGTTTCAAGCTGCCTTAATTCCCATCGATGATGTGCTGCAAGTGAAATATTCAATCTCACTGTGGTATGTTTCACAACATGGCTGAATGTCTCAAAGTAGTCCAAACCTAACTCTTAAGTATACCTTTGTGCCACCAAACGAGCTTTGTACCTTGCAATAGTCCCATCTTGATTTTTCTTCAATTCATACACCCATTTGCTACCAATGATGGATATGTGAGTTGGTGGAGGAACTAATACCCAAGTTCCTTGACTTTTTAAAGCATCAAACTCCTCATGCATTGCTTTTTGCCATTCACATTTTGTTGTTGCACTTCGAAATGTAGTTGGTTCAGCTATATCACCAATGTTTGCAATAAAAGAGTAGCCTCCAGTGTAAGATTCTTCATCAATCTTAAGTGATGTCAATTCAGATATAGAGGCTAAGTAGCTTGCATAATATTTTCTTGGAATAACACCTGTTTGTAATATGGTTTGCATTCTTCAAACAAAATTGTTATCTTGTAATGAAACAAAATGTGTAGGAGAATAAAGTGGAAGCAATACCTCTAATTGTGCAGGATCTAGGATAGGTAACATAAAGGTTGTGGAAGGAGGTGATGTAGTTGTTTTGAATTCACTCGTGTCATCAAAACTTGAAGAATGCACTGAACAAGACTGTACCATTGTGCATTATAGAACTTGAATTCATAGTATCAATTTCTATTGTAAAGTCTAAAGAAACATTCACAGTATCATAATGCACATTTCTTGATTTTGAAGAAACTGAGTGTGATGGAAGTGTAACTATTATTGGAGTTGAAGATGATCTGCATATTGGAGTCTCAACCTATGCTTGTATTCGAGATTTTCCAGAGTTACATTTATAAGGCATAAGACTTTCATCATGAATTACATGCCTTGAAATAATGAATTTCCACGTTTGTACATGATAACAAATCACTCCTTTATATCCCAGTGCATAACCCAGAAAAACACACAATGATGATCTAAGTTGGAGTTTGTTTTCATTATATGGCTTGATATAGGGATAAACAACTGTCCCAAAGATCTTTAGACCTTGTAACTGTGCATTAGAACTAAACAACCTTTGATAAGGAGACTGCATACCCAAATTCTTACTTGGCATTCTATTTATGAGAAACACATAATGTGCACAAGCATGGAACCATAAGTCTTGAGGCAATGCTGCTATTGTCATTTATGTTATGGCTATTTCTATAATGTGTCTATGTTTCATCTTAGCAATTCCATTTTGTTGAGGGGTATATGGATAAGACACCATATGCACAATCCTTTTATTCTTCAAGAATTCATCAAAACGATGACTCATGTATTCCCCACAACCATTAGTTTGTACACACTTAATATCAACATTGAACTGGGTATGAACAAAGCAATAAAACTTCTGGAAAATTGCAAAGACTTCTGATTTGGGAAAATCCATACATATCTAGTGAATTCATCAACAAAACTCACATAGTACTTGTATCCTTCTACGAATTTAGTTGGTGAAGGACCCTAAAGATCTGAATGCACTTTTTGAAAGGGAAAAATACAAGTTTTTTCCTATCTGTAAAGGGTAACCTAGACATCTTGCCAAAAATACAAAAAGAACATAAATGTTGCTAATCATCAAATGAACTAACTATATTGGATTGCTTCATCATTGCAAATAACACTTTATTACTGCGATATCCACACCTTTGATGCCACACTGTAGATTTCACCTTATGTCCAAGCAAATCCATAGAATCTTGTGTTGCTTTGACTACTCCTTTTGAAAGCAACTTTACTGGAATTCGAAGCAACTTTCCATCACTGCTCATTCCATGGTAGATTACTACCTTGGTTACCTTGTCCTACACATAGAAGTTAATATCATCATAAATAAACCAACAGTGATTGTCTTTGCATAACTGTTTCACAAATAGCAAACTAATAGAGCCAACATGTTTTATTGACAAACCTTCCCCATTAAAGAGTATGGTAACATTTTCAACTTTGCAGAGCTAACATGTTTTATTCATAAATCTTCCCCATTACCAATTGTAATTTTCTCATTGCCTTCATATGATGTTACTTGCTACAGAGAGTTTATATCAATTGTCATATAATGTGATGCTCTTGTATCTGTTATCCATGAATTATTGGGAAGGAATAGCGGTAAAGCTTGAGCTTGCATTGCAATTAAAGTATGAGAATGATTTGCACCTTGATATGCAAAATTATTCATGTGATGACAGTCAAAAGCACTATGCCCTTTATTTCCACAAATTTGACATTCCATAATGTATCCTATAGAACTAAGATTAGTTGACCTTTTCCAACAGTTAAGGGCAGTGTGACCTCGTTTAGAGCAAATTTGACATTCTGGTATAATCTATGATCTGGTCTCAGTATTCCCAGATCATGATTGCCACGAACCACCATTATGCTTACCACCAAAAGATTGACCTCTACCAGTAGAACCATTTGAATTCCTATAATTTTCATTGCCATTTGAGTTCCTATAATTGCCATTCCCATTTGAGTTCCTATAGTTACCATTAGAGCTAGGAAATTACCTTTAAGCACCATTTTGTCCCACAAAGCCATAAACGTTTGAAAAATCAGGAAATTGCTCCTGGTGATGTTGAGACAAATATGAATATGGAGGTTGTGGAGTACCATATTGATACCCTATATATGAAGGCTGTGGAGGAAACTGTTGTGGAAATTGTTGTGTTGAAGGAATACAGGTGTATGAAAGAAACTGTTGTGGAAGTTGTTGCACAAAATGACTTTGCAGTAGAAATGGCATATTAAAGGAATTACTGCCAATTGGCAACTTTGTGATTGTCCATCCTATAGAGAATGCCATACCTTCATAATTGCTAGATGATCCTTGAGATGTACCAGATGATGACCCTTACATATACATTCCTGCAAAGTTCTGTGTAATTCATTGTATTAAAGACTTAGCCTCTCTCTCAGCACATAATAGTTGTTCCCTAAACTCCCTTGAGGATATAGTTGTATCCCTTGTATTAATCACTATTCGAATGACTGAATATTCTCTTAGCAAACCAGATAATGTTGCTACAATAAAATCATTATCTGAAACAAACTCACTAGCAGCAACCAGTTGTTCCTTAATGTGCCTAAGTTTAGACAAATATTGATCAATTGAATCAGCCCATTTTTGTATGGTTTGAAATTCTGTTTTCAATGTATTAACTTTGGCGTTAGAGATTGAAACATATCTATTGGCTGTCTTGCAACCCAACACATGTTCAATAGACTCATCAGAGAGAGTTGAAATCACCAAACTTAATAGAGCTAGATAAGTAGTCTCCCATTCCAAAAAAGCAGTAGTGACTTCATTTGTTACCCTTTTCTCCATATCAATCACAAACTTTGGTGGACAAACATTTGACCCATCAAAGTGATCAAACAATTTATAGTCTTTTAGCACTGATTTGAACTGATATACTCATTTTGAAAAATTCTTATCATTCAACTTGATTGTTAGCATACCCAAAAGACCCTTTATTTTTACCGAAGAAGTCATCTTAATAATAACAACTCCAAGAGCAAATCTTTAACCAGAAACTCAAGAACTTCAAGAAATCAAAGAAAATCCCAACAGAAATGGCTTTGTGCCAACAAATCAACAGCAAGTTTCAAGAAACACATAAATCCCAATAGAAATGGTTTCGTTCCAACAAATCAACAACTATAGCTTCATGCTAACAAATCACAGTAAAATTATGCAAAAATGGCTTCGTGCCCCCAAATATCTAATCACTAATAGCTTTGTGCCTTCAACTCGAGACAACAACCCAGACACCTAAACGCCTAAGATATCTTCAAAAAGAAGTAAGGAATTGAAACAAAATCACCTAAAATCCACTTCAAGAATTCGAGATTGTAGATCGCTATTGATGAACGCTTCAAGAACTCCAAAATTGACACCAAGAATTACCTCAAAAATCAGCGAGCACCCAAAAACAAAAATTTGACGAAGATCATATAATTCCCAAACCACCACAATAGAATCGCTGACTCAATACCATATTAACAGTAATGAAAAAAGATGAAGAAATTGAGAAATGCAGAATTTGAAGAAGAAAATGAATTGGAGAGAGAGAGAAAATCACTGATTGTATTGAATTATTGAGTTAATGAGTAACCCTTTACATTCTACTATTTACAGTGCTCAGCACTATTCTTACACTCTTAACTGCCTAACAACATTTCTAACAACTAAACCAACACATTGCAACTAATAACACTTAAAAAAAATTCAAGGTCCTCGTAAGGAGGGTTAGGTCTGAGAAAGTCGAAGCACAGATTAGAGCTTTCTGCTATCTTCGAAACCCTAGCGTGCGGCCCCGGCGTGTACTGAAGAGTGGGGTTTCCTACGTGGGCTATCATTAGGTGTGTGCAGGGTGTCAACAGGAGAGTCTTACAGGCTGCGGGTAGTCGGGGCAATGATATTCACAAGTTAGGGTTGCAGAACTATAGAAGGCTTGCAAAGTATGGAGGGTTTGGTGTCGAAATTTGGAATGAGTCTCTCCCTATCTGAAAAGGAGAATGGCGGCGTTAAGATTGAGAAGAAGGCGGTGGAGGGTGCGTTATTAGGCTTCCACTATAGTATTGTAGCAGAGGTATTCTCTGTGAAACCTGTCAATGCGAATGGTTTTATTGATCAGTTCACGAGTCTCTGGAGGGGAATAGAGGGAGTATCCATTAGGGCGCTGGGTAGAGCACGATTCATGGCACGTTTTGTTGGAATGCGAGATATGAGTTGTGTGCTTGAATCTGAGAAACCATGGCTATTTCAGGATGACTTGGTGTTGGTAGTTGATGGTGCCAAACATGGAAGATGGGCTGATCCCTTTTATTTAACTATAATGTGGATCCAGTTGCACAACTTGCCGCCACTGAACATGACTAAAGTCGTGGCTAGGGAAATTGGTGGGTTACTTGGTTCAGTGATTAAGGTGGATAAGGATGATGGAAGAGATTGTATTCGTCGATTCCTACGGGTGAGGATCACATTTGATGTTTGAGAGCCGCTTATGCGTGGCACAACTGTGGAGTTCCCTAATGATGGTAAACTTTGGGTTGATTTTCATTATGAGGGACTACCTTGCTATTGCCGTATCTGCGGCAAAGTAGGGCATGTTACCCGATGGTGTAAGACAGAGCGTCTCGAGGAGGGGGCTTTGGAGGTGGATACAGAAGCACTATATGCTTTCAAAGGGCTTGATGTCAGGTATGATCTGCGAGGGAATTCCATTATTAGTAGAGGAGATGGGCAGCGGGGGATGGGGGGAGAGGTGGTATGACTTTTTCGTCTACTGGAAGACACTACGGCAATCCTAATGTTAAAGAACTATTTGCAAGGCGTGCTATGGAGTTGGTAGAAAAAGAGAGGCAGCGAGTGGACAGGGAGCGGGCTTTTGATGCAGGCTTAATTGGACCTGGAGTTGTCATTGCATCAGGTGCAGAATCAATTGAGCTCCTAAGCCATTCTGATGCGGTACTGGTTAATGGGGGAAGTAATGAAGTGGCACAACATAATCGTGACATTCATTTGAACATTGCCTTTGTGGGCGATAATGTGAAGGTGTTGTAAAATGGCGATGGAAGGGACGGCATACATGGAGTAAGTGACCTTGGGGTCTTATTCAGGACTCGGACCCTTTTGATTTCCTGCCCACAATTGAGGAGGTTACAGAGAGAAGAAGGAAAAGATTCCGGGATGAGGATGTTGCGGGGAGTGCGGTGTTTGAAGATGGTTTGACTCGTGTACACAAGAACCAATGGTCTATAATGGACCCAGCGGAGGCCACCTATGTGGGGTCTCTACGATCACAATGAAAATCATATGTTGGAACTGTCAGGGCATTGGGGAAGACCTGACAGTTGACGATTTGTTGGAGCAGAATAGGCTCTACTCCCCCGAAGTTGTGGATCTTTTGGAAACTAAGAACCATAGTCGAACGTATCATTACTTACAACATAGGCTTGGTATGTCTTGCATGCATGCTATTGAGCCTCGAGGCATTGCGGGTGGTATGTGTATTTTTTGGAAGAATGCAAAGGAGGTGGTGTTAATCAAGTATGGTGAGTTTTTTTATTGAAGTTCTGATTGAGGATGGGCTGGTTATTTATGCTAGCACAGATGACCGTAAATAGGCGCAACAACTTGAGGTTTTGTTGTCTCGTATGGCGGGTTACTCTGAACCTTGCTTGTTAATTGGTGACTTTAATGATGTACTTCTGGAATTTGAGAAGGAGGGGGTAATGAGCGTACTGTTGCCAGCATGCGATCTTTTCGGACATTTGTGGCTCAAGCTAGACTTTTGGATTTGGGTTTTGAGGGGTATCCCTATACATGGAGAAACAGGCGTGACGAGGGATTTATCCAGGAACGCTTGGAACGTGCACTTGCTACACATAATTGGGTGCACGAGTATCAGCAACCTATTGTGAAACATATTATGTTGGAGGGATCAGATCACTCCATGCTTGTGTTAAACACGGAGGTTGACAAACCTAAAAGGAGGAGAAGGTTCATGTATGACCCACGATGGAATTTGGATCCTAGTTGCGAAATGGTGGTACGTGACAAGTGGAATGTCGTGCATGGGGACATGCATGCAAGGAAATTAGTAAATAATTTACGTAAGGTGAGGCATGGATTATTGGTGTGGAAAAAGAAGAATGGGCACAATGCCCAACGTGACATTTGTCGCCTAAAGGACGTGATTCGTGATGCATATCAACAACCGGTGTTTGATGGTTCTCGAATTCGAGGTTTAGAGGAGGAACTCACGAGAGCAGTGCGTAGTGAGAAAGTGTATTGGCGTACGAAGTCTCGTATCCAATGGTTACATGAAGGGGATAAAAATACACTGTTTTTCCATGCCCAAACTTTGAAACGAAGACGATGGAATGCTATTTGGGGACTTGAAGAGAATGATGGGACTTGGTGCACGGTGGAGGCCAGGATCCACGGCATTGTTGTGGAGTGTTTTACCTCGTTATTCTCTATTGGCCCGCATTCAATTTTTGAGGAGATTTTGCAGTGTGCGCCGACTAAAATATGAGAAATAGAGAATAATCTGTTGAATGCTCTTGTGACTGATGTGGAGATTGAAACTGCTTTATTTCAGATGCATCCAATGAATTCCCCTGGCCCGGATGGTTTTACTGCAAGTTTTTTTTCATCATCATTGGGAGACAGTTGGAGGTGTGGTCATTGGTATGGTTAAATCTTTCTTTTATTCGAAGCAAATGTTAAAAGAGTTGAATCATACAAATGTTGTGCCTATTCCTAAAGTGGATAATCCCAAAAAAAAATGTCACAATTTAGACCCATTTCGCTTTGTAATGTGGTCTATAAAATTATTTCCAAAGTCCTAACGAATAAATTGAAGAGAGTCCTTCCAAAGGTGATTAGTCAGAATCAATCGGCTTTCATGGCAGGGTGACAAATTTCTGATAATATTTTAGTGGTGCATGAACTTTTACATTCTATGCAACATGGATGTGAGACTGGGGATAATTTTATGGCATTGAAATTGGATATGGCAAAGGCCTATGATCGGGTTGAATAGTCTTTCCTTAATGCTATGATGCATAAGCTGGGATTCACTAATAATTTTTGCCAAGGGGTGATGGAGTATGTGCAAACAATGTCAACAGTGTGGTGATTAATAGTGAGACCACGGGTAACATTGTACCGAGTAGGGGCATTCGGCAAGGGGACCCCTTGTCCCTTTTTCTATTCCTTATTTGTGCTGAGGGATTTTCATCTTTAATCCATAATGAAGAAAGAGTTGGGTGGCTTAGAGGTATGACTGTTCATGATTCTGCTAAGCCTATTTCTCATGTATTTTTTGCGGATGATTCGGTATTATTTTGTCGGGCATTAGAGAATGAGGCACATAATGTTCGTGCTTTGCTTCAATGGTATGCGGAAGGGTCTGGGTAGTTCATTCATTTGGAAAAAAGCTCGGTACATTTCAGTAGGGGTTGTTCATCAGCATGTCAGGCCCAGTTATCCCAAGTTTTGAGCATACGACATCAATAGGGGTTTGGGAAATACTTGGGGATTCAATCGGACTTTGGGGCTTCGAAGAAGAAGGTTTTTGAGGAAGTCCGAAATAGACTAGATGAGAAGATTAATGGATGGGCGGAGCAGTTTCTATCAGTTGCCGGGAAGGAAGTGTTGATAAAGAGTGTGGCTGCTGTCCTCCCAATTTATTCTATGTCTTATTTTCAGTTGCCAATTCAGTTGGCAAAGGAGATTGAACAGGTTATAGCTCGTTTTTGGTGGCGGGATCAGAAGACAGGGAATGGTGTTAATTGGTTAGCCTGGAAGAAAGTAGCTCAACACAAAACGTCTGGAGGACTTGGGTTTAAAGAGATTATTGAATTTAATTTAGCCTTATTGGCTAAGGTAGGTTGGCGTATCATGTGTAATCCGGATTCTCTTTTATCCAAAGTTCTTCAGGCGAAATATTACCCTTCATCAGCGTTTATGGATGCCTCAGTGGGTAGGAATACCTCGTAGGGTTGGAATGAGATTTTACAGGGAAGGAAAATTTTGAAAGCTGGTTTATGTTGGAGGATTGGCGATGGTAGAGCTATTCAGATTAAGAAGGATCCCTGGTTGCCTACACCCAGGACGTTTCGTTTTGTATCCTAACATGTTGACATGCCTATTATGGTTGCGGATTTGATTGAGCATGGTGGTCATTGGAAGAATGAGCTTATTGATCGATATTTTAATGCAGAGGAAGCCCAAACTATTATGAGCATACCACTAAGTAAGTATGAGTGCCCAGATCGGAGAATTTGGCATTACACTCGCAATGGGATTTATTCGGTGAAAACTGGGTATTTGGTGGCCCAGGAAATGAATTGAAATAGGGAGCTAGGAAGGAAGGGAGTGGACCAAGCAAGTACGGGGGACAGCTTGGACAAGGTATGGCGTGAGATTTGGCGTCTGAAGGTCTAACCCAAGCTCTGTCACTTTATGTGGAAGGGATGTTGTAACATTCTTGCTGTGCGCACTAACTTGCACCGTCAGGGTATCCGGTTAGAGACTTGTTGCCCACTGTGTGAAGGTGTAGCTGAAACATAGGTACATATTTTTTTTAGATGTCCATTTGCCCGGGTTTTTGGTTTGGTACTCCACTCCAGCTAGACATTACCCAGGTGGTGGGAGATGATTTCTTAGCATGTTGGAAATGGTTATGTGCAAAATATGGTGGAGAGGGGGAGAATGAGGATATTATGCACCGGGTAGTCTATGGGTTATAGAGGAATTGGAAATGTCATAATAGTTTGGTCTTTGAGAAGACGGCGGTGGATCCCTTGGTAGTTTTGAAGTTATTTAAGCAACAGTGGGAAGAGATGGGAGTGCATGAAGGGGAGTCCTTGCATTTTGCAGGTCGTGGGCAGCAAGGGAAACAGGTGGGGTTGCAGGGGTGGTTAAAGCCACCATTTGGAAAACTTAAACTTAACTGTGATGGAGCATGGTGTAATCGTACTGGTAGGGGTGGATTTGGATGGGTTGCTCGGGACTTTGCAGGTATCTTTAAAGGAGCTGGAGGGGCGGGTAGTAGTATGTGTGTATCGAGTCTCATGGCAGAAGCGGAAGCTGTGCGCTTGGCTTTAGTATGGTGTGTAGATAAGCGATTGCAATCGGTTCAGCTCGAAACTGACTCTCAGGTTCTAATTGATATAATTCGTGGGAGCTTGCAGCCAGATGCAGTGTTGGATGGTATCTTATGGGATATTGCTCTTTTTAAACAACAGTTATGTGATGTTGAGATTCTTTATACTCCTCGTGCCTATAACCAGGCTGCGCATATGGTGGCTTCTTTTGTCACGCGTATGAGGGGTGTTCATTCTTGGGATGCTTTTGAACCGGAGTGGTTGTTTAACACTCTAGCGTCTGATGTACACATTTCCATTCGTATTTAATAATACTCATCTTCTTGGAAAGAAAAAAAAAAAAAAACCAACACATTGCAACCACCTGTAACTACCTATGCTGACATGACAATAGCCACTACAATGCTGCCATGTGTATTACTGCTACACAGTCAGCAACTCATACTTCTCAACAGTCATTCTCTAACTTTTCATTCGTTTTATTCATTAATTTCTCGGTAACCAAACAGATGGAAAACAAGCAGAATCAGCGCATATCTTGAGACGGCGACACAAGGTTAGAAAATCAATGGCGGAGGACGCCGGATGAAGTGCCCGGAGACCCGAACGAAGCATCGGATTCGTCCGAACTGATAGACCGCTTGGAGGCGGGCCGTCCGGACTGGGCGCCAGGCAACGAACGGAGACGAACCTGACGGCCGGGGCTTCGGTGGAAAATTCAGGTCTGGACAAGGTCCGTTGAAGAAAGCGGGAGGCGAACGAGGAGGAACGGAGCGGGTCAGTGGAGCGGCGCAGTGGGTTGGGGAATTAAGCACCATAATTCCCTAAGATTGAAACTAACGATCAGCTTTGTCAAGGTCTTTCTTTTGCTCTCCAAAGTACCTACCTTCTCCGTCCAAACTACCAAAGATTTATCGGAAAATATTAAAAATTTGGAAATGCTAAGCAGATTTTTTTAAGTGGACTTTGATACATTACATATTTTATAAAATTAGTACGTGAATTACGTTAAACTGTAACATGACAGATAGTTCATACAGTATTCTAATTTTATAATGTTAGCACGTAAACTGACATTAAATTGTAAGATAGTTGAAAATTTATGGAGAGTCAATTTACGTTAAAAGGGTCCCTTAGCATTTCTCCTTACTTTTTTTTTCTTTCTTTCACACCTTTTTTATTTTTATTTTTTATTTTTATAGGAATGATATTGGGAAGAAGAAATGAACTCACAACCTCAAACATGAATTAATGTTTTACAAGTCTTTTGCGAGAAATTTTCAATGTGTCGAAAACACGGTTTAATATACTAAATGTCATAATATAAGTAGTTGGAAAAAATTTCTTTTCAAGTATTCAACTACTTATATTATGACACTTTGTGTATTGTGTTGTGTTCTGAACACATTGAAAAATCTCTCATTTTTTGCACGGTTGCATTTAATAGGATATTTACAAATAAACTTACGAAACACGTCTAGGGTCATAACAAGGGCAAGACTACCGTCTTGTATAAATAATTATTAAGCATCGTTTTTACCATCCAAGAAAATCGAATTTTAGATTTTGTGAATACTATTAAACCAAAGGTTAAATAGTTGAAAGCCAGTTTTATTCAAAATATAGAGCAAAAGTCATTTTTTTCGTTGGACAGTCTAATACTAATTCATCTTCTACCGTATCTCACCACTTGAACGTTTTCTTTGGAAAATTGTATTTTTCCAAAATTGAGGGGGAAAATGTCAACAATGCTATCGTTCAAATTATAAACGTTTAATTAGATGAGATCGAGAAACTAAGAGAGAAGAAATAAGTAAATATATTTGGTTTGATTAGGGATCAAGTTTTAATTAACACTGCGATACAAGAGTCCCTACAAACGCCACGATCATTGTCTCAACTATGCACATTTCTGGAATTTTTCCTTCTTTTAGCTAAAGAATAAAAATAAAATTACTAAACAATATTACAATCTAACTATATAAACATATATAAAAATTAAAGGGTTGAGAAATTGAATGAATAATAAGTAGGAGGACTTATCAAAGCATGTCCCTACCTATATTTTTTTCTTTCAAAATGGGATTCTTTATGGTTGCTACATAATTTAACGTTAATTATTGTGCCAATATTATAAACATTGTGCTAAAAATATGAGATAACAAATAATTTATAAAATGTTTCATTTTTAAAAGAATCTCCTTAACAATTCTCTTCGTACTAAGTGTCTGTGTGGCACCGACCAATTGGACAAACGGTCGAGGAAAAGAAGAAATTGTCATTGTGGGTTGAATTCACGGACTTCTTTTTCTTAAATTTTTGATGGGGAAATGTTTTGAGAGCTCCGCAAAAGCGTTTCCCACGAGTACCACAACTCCCATGCAACTCATGCATGCAATGATTTCGCTGAAAAAGGATCCTCTCCAGATCTATTATTCTCATATCTCAATTGTTTATCGTGTATCGTACGGTCAGTTTTCGTCAGGTGTTATTTGTGTTTAATTTAAAATAATAAAAGTTAAATAATTTTTAATCGTACGATATACGATGAACTACTAAATCCTTTTACTATTTCACTACCTCAACAACTTTTTAAAAGGAAAACTAACGAAAAGTTCAAAAAAACTTATCTTTTAATGAAAAGTCTTTTTTAAAGGTATAGTGAATAGTCCTAAGAAAATGTAAAAATGTGATTTTTCGTTAAAAGTGAACAATATCAAAAGTGTTTTGTTAAAACTTTCATTTTTTAAACATTCTTGACAAACTTGACCGAGTCAAAGCAGCTGAAAATAATTGCACAAGTAATCAATCTTTCTACTCCCACGAGAAATGGTACTATCTTCGTAACTGAGAAGGATCATCTTCAGATTCATTATGTGGGAATCTTAGAGAACCTCACTTCTTAAATGTTCATCGTATATCGTGCGATCAGTTTTCGTCAAATACTATTTGTATTTAATTTAATATAATAAAAATTAAATAATATTTGACCGCACGATACAATAAACGACTGAGACGTGGAGAGATCCTTTTCCCTATGGCGTCTGTTGACAAATCGCAGCCTTGTAGGATAATTGACAAAACGTTTGCTTCTTCATGGAACCAACCACTGAATAAGGATATCGCTCTTGGGATTTATAATATTTTTATACAACTGTATTCTATTTTAAATGAAAAGTGATTGGAATTGAGATCTTTTCCGGATCTTTATGTTCGCTTGAAAATTTAAATTGTTCCAGAGAGAGATCTAAGGCATTCAAGGGCTTGCTTTTTGTGTGCAGTGGGTCATTAAGATGTGTTATTAGCATGGAACAAAATATTTTCGTTATAATATCGCGATATTTACTAAAATATCGCAATATGTGTGGAAACTTGGCACTGTGAGACTGAAGAACGCCGGAATTCGCCGGAGGTCGCCGGAGATTCGGAGAAGACCCAAAAATAATCCTGTCAATAGAAGGAAAAATCAATGGCAATGACAAAAAGTAAAAAAAAAACAAAAAATCCGAGCTAAGCTAAGAACCCCAAATCTGCTGTGGGATTTCTAAGTAAGAACCCTAAAATCCGAGCTAAACCTAAACCCCAAATCTGCTATCCTAGCAACCGAGTTCCAATTACCCAGTTAAATCTTTCAATCTCCCAACAAAAACGTAGAAATAAACAAAAATAGAGGTTGAGAGAAGAAAATTTACCCTTTTTTTTTTCTGTGAAGTTCACCGGAGTGGCTGCATGTGTGTATGTGGGTCTCGGAGAGAGAGACCGAGAAGAGAGATCGAGACAGAGACCGAGAAGAGAGAAAGAGAAGAGAGAGTTTTGATGGATATGTGTGTGTGTGTGGGGGGGATAATGGAGAAGGGAGAGAAGAGAGAAGAATGTGGGAAGAAGGATCGAGAGAGACTCGGCTGTGGGAAGAAGGGATGGAGAAGAGAGATCCAGAATGGAGAGGACAGAGAGGAGAGAAGAAGGATGCAGAATGGGAGAATGGGATGGTCTGCGTGTGAAGATATGTGTGCGTGTGTGATCTGGTGTGCGTGTGAGATCTCATGTGTGGCTCTATTATTGAAAATGTTAGACAAAAACTGAAAAAAGTTAGACAAAAACTGAAAAAGTTAGACAAAAAACTGAAAAAGTTAGACAAAAAGCTCTATTATTGAGTAATTAAGTAATTAATACTTGCATGTTAAATTTTTTTAAGTAATTAAGTAATGTTAACAATTACATGTTAATTTTTTTAAGTAATAAAGGAATGTTAACAATTACATGTTAAACTTTTTAAGTAATTAAGTAATGTTAACAATTACATGTTATTTTTCTAAGTAACAAAGTGATGTTAACAATTACATGTTAATTTTTTTAAGTAATAAAGTAATGTTAACAATTACATGTTAATTTTTTTAAGTAATAAAGTAATGTTAACAATTAAATGTTAATATGTTTAATGTTATTTATTATTTTATTAATATTAGGTTTTATTATCAAATTGGATTATTATTCATTAATATTAGGTTTTTTTTATCAAATTGGATTATTATTCATTAATATTAGGTTTTTTTATTATCAAATTGGATTATTATTCATCAAATTGGATTATTCATTAAATTGTATTATTATTAAATTAGATTATTATCAAATTGGATTATTATTCATCACTATGTTTAATATCAGGATTTTTTTTATTATCAAATTGGACTATTATTCATTAAATTAGATTATTATCAAATTGGACTATTATTCATCAAATTGGATTATTATTCATCACTATGTTTAATATTTGGATTTTTTTATTATCAAATTGGACTATTATTCATTAAATTAGATTATTATCAAATTGGATTATTCATTAAATTGGATTATTATTAAATTGGATTATTATCAAATTGGATTATTATTCATCACTATGTTTAATATATGCAAAACTTTTTTGGAGATTTATCATTTGATGACTACTCTTCACAATACACTTACTCTACACATAGAGATGATGAAGATAGTCAAAATTTTGAACCTCATAGGAACTCTATGTGGTACTAAGTTACTCATGTATCTTACCATGCAATGTATAACGTGTAAAATATTGTACTAATTCATTATATATAAATGATTATGCTGTGTTTAAACTTCTTTCATTAATTACTACATATTTTATACACTCACAATGTTTGCCAGCTCGCTATATAATCAACTTAAATAAGTTAAATCCATCATGCAATGCATTTCCTTCCAACTTTTTGTGATAAACTAATAGATAATTGTCTAAATAAACATCCTGCAAAGTTTCAATAAAAATTTCCAAGTTTTTCTTACAATTTCCGTGGTTTCCATGTAATTTTTATCGATATCGATATTTTATCGATATTTCCGTGTTTTCGGACTACCGATATTTCCGATATTACCGATATTTAAATCCTTGGTTATTAGAGGTTGCGTGATATAAATGAAGTGACTTGATTTTCGGGTCCGTTAGCTCTGTACTCAGAGGCCCGAAGAGGATCGCTATTTAGGTCACACCATAGGATAGTCATAACTATCATCATCGATAAGTCAAACTCAAAATTTCTTACTCACAAATGAAAATTATACGTGACACTAGTTAGTGACTTAAGACTTTTTAGTTACAAATGAAAATGATTACACTATTAACAATAAGAGCTTATTATGGGTGGCTAATTTAAATTTAATAATTTACGATTATTATCAATAATTATTGCATTGCTTTTCCTTAATCAAATCGTCTTCAGTCAAGGCTGTATCCAACACAAGATTCACTCTCGTGACTGTAGCTAATTATGGGATTATTGCATTGTTTATACATAATTATGCATAGCCAGCCCTCTAAGACCATCTCCAACCGAAGGGTCCAAAGGGCCAGAGAGCTAAAAATAGCCCAAAAACGGTCTCCAACCGAGGGTTAGGCCAGAGGGCTGTGGAATATGAGAGGGCCCCACGAAATCGGAGAGGGCTGGCTGGCTATTTTTTTTTTAAACTGTCGGAATTCCTGTCGGTTATAACCGACATGAATAATTTAGAGGGTCAGTTATAATTACTATTAGTGTCAGTTATAACCAACACTAATAGTAATTTGAATTACAATAGTGTCGGTTATAACCGACACTAATAATTTGAAATTGAATTTAAAGCAACTAGCCGTTGCATTTTTTTTTTGAATTTTTTTTTATAGTTTTATTATTATTTTTTATTTACAAAAATTTTCATATAACTTCTATTTTTTCCTATAACTTTTATTTTACAAAATTTGTTTCATATTTTTTAAAAATTCCATTTTTTCCTATAACTTCGACTTCACAAAATTTGTTTCATTTTATTTTAAATTCTATTCTTTTCCTATAACTTCTATTTCATATTTTTTTTTTAAATTATATTTTTTTCCTATCACTTCCTAAGCCATTATACAACATTAAATTAAATTAAGTAACATGAAATAACATTTAACAACATTAAACTTAAACAACATGAAAAAACATTTAACAACATGAAACAACATTAACCAACATGAAACAACATGAAAAAACATTTAACAACATGAAACTTAAACAACATTTTTAAAAATATTTAACAACATAAAACTTAAACGCCTACTCCATGCTTCTTTCGGCCCAAAGATGTGCAGCAAGATCCTGTTGTAGGTACTTATTTGTGGCACAATAACGTATCATTCTATAGCGCCTCATGTACTCATTTATAGAGATACTACCAGCTCTTGGATTGAAAGGTAAATTAGGCCCATCATATATTTTTGCACGGGCCCTTCTTAACTTATTTGGGTCTTCTTGGTCGTCATCGGACTCTCCATCAATATACTCATCTCGCTCATCCTTCATTATCATATTGTGTAATATGATGTAAGACAGCATGAAGTTCAAATTTTCTCGACTCCACACTCTTGCCGGTTCGCTGATAATCTTCCATCGTGCTTGTAGAACACCGAAAGCTCTCTCAACATCTTTCCGGTATGCCTCTTGGTGTAAGGTAAACAATTTTTCTGCGTCATTCCTAGGGTTTGGAATTGCTTGGACAAGTGTCGCCCACTTTGGGTAGATGTCATCTGCCAAGTAATACCCCATATTGTATTGACGACCGTTGATGTAGTAGTCAAGTTGAGTTGCTTTACCTTCTATCAAGTTATTGAAGAGGGGTGAATGCCCAAGAACTGTAATGTCATTTTGGGATCCAGGGACTCCAAATAAAGCATGTTAGATCCATGTGTCATATGAGGCAACCGCCTCTAACACAACAGTTGGCTTTCTCGACCTTCCGCTAAAGCTTCCTTGCCATCAGTGGGACAGTTCTTCCAATCCCAATGCATGCAGTCTAATGACCCTATCATGCCCGGAAACCCACGGTCTTCAGCTTTGCAAAGGAGCCGATTCATATCTTCTTGATTTGGCTCGCAGAGGTACTCGTCTTTGTAAACTTGAACAATTGTGTCACAAAATTGTTCAAGAGTATCAAGGCATGTAGACTCAGACATACCATGGGTTTCATCCATCGAATCAGCTGGGTAGCCATAGGCCGTCATTCGAAGTGCAATAGTAACCTTCTGATGAGGTGAGAAACTAGGGCGGCCTGCTCTATCCTGCTTTTGTCCAAAGTACGGATTGACTTGCTAGACATCATGAAGTAAACGCTCGAAGACATGACGCCTCATCCGAAAGCGACGTCTGAAATCCTCTTATGTGTAGACCGAGTTGGGGTTGAAGTAGTTGTTCATCAGATTGGCATGCGACATCGCTCTATTTCGTGGTTTGTAAGAGCGACCAGTAATAGAGCCACCCCATTGAGGTTGTTCCTCAGTTGGTTGACACACCATGGCCGCAGCTACGGTTGCTGCTCTGTTTTGTTTGTTGTGCCTTTCTTGAACTTCTTCATTAGACTCCTCATTTTCTCGTCTCATTTGCGCCCATTTTGCTTCTCTTTTGGAATTGGATGAGGACCCCCAGTTGGAATCTGAAAAGGATCCAAAGTTGGAATTCATTGCAAACTTAAATTGAAAGAGATTGAATTGAAATAGATTGAATTCAAAGTTGTGTGAATTATATCCCAATATCTACCCTTTTTATAGCAAAAAAAAATAATTCAAATTCAACGGCTAGCTGACGTCACTTAGCCGTTGGATTTGAATTTAAATTGTAGTTTTTAAATAAAAAATTATGTTTGGCCCTATAGCCCTTTGGCCCTCGGTTGGAGACGATTTTTTGTGACAGGGCTAAAATGAGCCATCTGGTCCTCGGTTGGAGACGGAGACAAATATGACCATGTACTGTTCATTAAAATATTAATATCTTGGAGAATCTTGGAGGGTCAGAGGGCTAAAACGAGCACTCTGGCCAGCCATCGGTTGGAGATGCCCTAACACTCACTCATATTAATACATCTGCTTAATTAATATGATTTCTCAAGCCCTTGATCAAACTGGTTTAAACCCAACCAGCCCGGCTCTCTTTCAATCCTTCCTCGGAATAGTACGTCTGGCTACGTTTAATTGGTATGTTATTTTCATTTTTATTTAGTGTGTGTACCTTACGCTGAAATCATCTAAACATTCAAGAAAGCGTTTAAACCCAAAAATAAAATAAAACCTCATATATGTCTCTTTTCCTTGATCAGATTGGAGGTTCAAGCTGGTGAAGAGGAGCCTAATCAAGTTGTTAGGGACTCTGAAATCAAAACTGAGGTTTTTAAATAAAAGACATGCGTTTTCAGAAATTGAGAAAACTGAGAGCATGAGGATGGACATAATGCACAGGAAAGCTCAGGCATCAATTGTACCGACTCTGAAGAATGCCGATTGCCGGAGGAAAAAGAGCCCACGAACATAGCCGCTGACCCGTGATCGATTGAAACTAGAATTTCCCTTTTTAGTTATTTGATTTGGAGAGGAGCAAGACATACAATATGTTACACATATGAAAATGGTTCTGCAGCTATTTGTTTCAGCAGTTTTACATCAGTGTTTTAAGTCATATGAAAATAGTTCTGCAGCTACTTGTTTGAGCAGTTTTAACTGTTTCAAGTCATCATAGCGCCACTTTGAGGTGTTGCAACTATTTAATTCAGTTTATATTTTGTGACTTTTCTTCTAAAACAAGCGATATTGGAAAAAGACTATTTGTAATTTAGAATCTTAGATGCAAAGACGAATATTCTTATTTAACTAAACTATTAGTCTCCTGCTGAATTTTGAGGTTTAATAAAAAGAAGAATTATAATTACTTAGAAAATGAAATTAAGACAAGTCAATAAGATTGTGACCACATGATTGAAGGAACAATTTGATATAGATCCAAAAATACCAAACCCAAATTTGGAATGGGACACGCATGCATTTCATCCACGAAGCCTTCTCCAATTGGGTCCTCCCGGTCGGTTTTTAGCTTCTTTCGTACCAAAATGTTTTGCTTTTGAATTTCTTTCTACAATTATTACATTTCAATACTCCTTAATGTTGTCGTTGATTTTGTGAATCACGAGTCCTACGTGCATTACTGTGATACAATAGTCTAAATGACAAGCTTGTACATAATACATTGTCGTTTTAATGTGTTGTCACATCGTGATTGCATAATTGAGTATGTAGTGTCAGTTGAGCACATAACCATTTATTTTTGTTTATACAGAGTGTTTATGGGAAGAGATTTTTTTTTTTATGTATATAAATGAAGACACGCTATCCACTGTTAGATTTATTTTAATTAAATTGTGTGGTTAAATTAAAATACAGGTCACACAATTTCATTAAAATTAAATCCAACGGTCACTCCGCTTGTTTATATTCTTCAATCTAGTGGGTAGAAAAAAAAAAGGAGTACATGGAAAAATATATTAGTTAATACGGTCTTTTTGACATATATGTACTAGGGTTTGTAGTGAGATAAGGATCATGATTCTTTCCCTTTTTTTTTCTTCTAATGAGATTAGGGTCGCTTTCCCAATTTTCTAAGGTTTAGGATTAATTTCCTATTTGTTTAGGTCATCTCCAACTGAAGGGTTCAGAGGGTTAACCATAATTTTGATTAATATTGTAGGATTTTTTTGTTGGATATAACCGACATGAATAATAGCAATAGTGTCGGTTATAACTGACACGAATAGTAGACAAAAATTTGAATACAACGGCTAGTTACCGTTTGATTCCTTTTTTTTGGGCCAAATTTTTTTTTTATGAAATTTAAAAATTTCCTTTTTCTCTTCTATAAATACCTAAGTCATTCCTACACCATTTTTCACATAATTTTCATCATTCCATACTATCTCACTTCATTCTATTTCAATTCTTCACATTATATTTTCTTACCTCTTCCAAATTTCCAATGATCTTTTCAATAACATTAAATAATATTAAACAATATTAAATAACATTAAAAATATTATATTTGGCCTTATGACCCTTTGGCTCTCGGTTGAAGACGGTTATTTGTGACAGGACTAAAATGAGCCTTATGACCCTTTGGCCCTCGGTTGGAGATGGGGGCAAATATAGTCTTGTACTGTTCATTAAAATATTAATATCTTGGAGAACCAGATAGCTAAAATGAGCCATCTGGTCAGCCATCGGTTAGAGATGGCCTTAGATTTATTTTCTTGTTTGCTTGTACCTTAAATTTTTGAGCAGTTTACAAAAAATGAAAAATAATGTGCAGAAATAATTTTGGTTCTAAGTACTGATAAGTGACATTAGCCTAAATTTGATTGCATGGCTCTTCTTCTTTCTTATTTTCCCATGTCCAATTCTATAAATACCTCATACTTGGCCCTCATAATCCCACCCAACAACTCCAATTTGGAAATTTAAATCTTTCAACACTCTCAATTCTCCTATTACAATTATGCAAACCATGTTGAAGTACATACTTTTAACTTTCACCCACTTCTGCTGGCTGTTCAACTTCTTGCTCTACCGTTCCTTCTCCAAACATTATGATCACTATTTTGACGAAGCCACAGACATATCACTTACCACAGTCCAGTATAAAACCAATCCCGGGGCGAATTCGGAGACTAGTACGGCGGAGTGTGCTGTGTGTCTATGCAAAATCGAGGAAGGAGAAGAGATAAGAGAACTGAGATGTGCTCATCTCTTTCATAAACCGTGCTTGGACTGGTGGACTGGATTTAAGCATGCCTCTTGTCCGATTTGCCGCAGTCGTCTAGCTCCACCGAGAAGCACACAACTCCATCAGCAGTTTGATGAACAAGTGGAAGTGTTGGTGTTTAAGTTTTGTTCTTTCAGCTCGGATAGTGATCGTGGCGACAGATGGTGGCTACGTTGAACTTGAACCGAAGAGAGAGAAGCAGCGAAGAGAACCATGCCAGATTTAAATGTGTAATTATATATGCACGAGTGATCCCTTGTTAGCAAAGATCTGTTCATCTAAAGTCAAACGTTTAATTTTGTCTTCCAATTCTACTGTCAAATTAATGTAGTACTTCATCTATTTTGGCGGAAGAATATGTATGCGTACACTAAGTATTTGTAAACGAGGATGAACGGTAGAAAGGTCTCTGAATTTTATGTCATATTTAGTTTCCGTCTATAAATTCTCATATTAGTTTTTTCCGCTTTTCAACTTAATTATGCATTGCATGAGCAATAATGGCAGATCTTGAAACTTTGGGGTTCCATTGTTAAACTACAAGTTTTTTAGATAAAACAATATACACGTTGAAAAATCTCAATTTATATTTACTCAAACAATTTCGTCATTTGATGAACTTATTGTTGTCAACCAAACTATATTGTACATGTATAAACAGATATCGATATATACCGAAACATTTGATATGAATAGGATTTGAGATCTATTTTGTTCCACCCTCTTTTTTCATAAACTATACTTTGACAGGTGGACAGGATTTAAGCATGCCACATGTCGCATTTGCCGCGGCCATCTAGCTCCACCAAGAAGCACATAACCCGTCATCGGTTTGATCAAGTGGAAGTGCTGCTATTTAAGTTCTGACATTCGGGTCGGATAGTAATCAATACACTGTATCATAAAAGTGGATATATCAACTATGTCATTGACATACCACGTTATTTGTGTTTTTTATTCATACAAATTCCTCTTTTTAAGATTATCTGTTTTTTTTTTCTTGAGGAGAAAAAGATGTTTCCACACAGAGAGAGAGAGAGAGAGGGGTTTGTAGAAGAAAGAAAAAAATAAAAAAATAATATTGTTTATTATTATTTATTAAAAAAAATAAATTGATGGGGCAATATATTTTGTGAGTAGCGATGTATTCAAGCAATTACCATTCACTAAGACTTGCCTTGTCCAATTGTCTAGGTAGTTATTGTATTAGTGGGGTGGACTTGCTCCAAGTCAATAAGATTGTGAAGAAGTTGGCTACATTATTTATAAATACATGCAAGATTCCTTCTTTTTCTGGTATACAATTTATACTCTCAACAAGCCCTTTCACACATTGTTTTAAAAATCTCCGCTTAGGCGCTAGACGGCTAGCCACGATACTAGGTGTTTGAAAATTAAGAAAGGGTGTCTACACTTACTTAGGCACCCGCCCAACCCACCTAGGCATGCACTGAGGTTGCAAACTCTCACTTAAATAGAGAATAGATAACTTTCATTTTATATTTTTTATTATAAATAAATTGTAAGAGACTTGTTGAATACTCGGATGAACACTCATTATATGCATGTCCTCTATTTTTCCAATATGTGTTATAATACTTCATAATTTTTATGTTATTCTATTTTTCAATTTATGTAGGTTTTTTTATTAACACCCCCCATATTTTTTAGGGAACTTTAACGAAAAGCTCCCGGTACTGTTCATTTTAACGAAAAACCACATTTTTACACTAAAAAGTCAATCCTGGCACTATTCACTTTACCCTTTATTTTGTCCTTATCATTAAAACTCAAAGTTTTCAAGCCCTTTTCATTAGTTTTCCTTATTTTTTAATACACCCCACATAAAAATTTATTATTAAATGACTTATATATCCTATTATGAAATGACTGTTTAGGCCACATTTGAATTTAAAAAATAAAATTATTTTATAAATACACCCCCAAATTGTTTTCATATTTTTTTCTTCAAGCTCTCAAAGTGTTACAACCCGTCCCGGAATTCTTAATTCCGAAGATGTGAAATTACAAAAAATACCCTTGATCGGGATTAAGGTGTGTAAATGTGATGTTGATTTTAATTTAAGTACCTACTCTTTTGGTTAATTACTTAGACTTAAGTTTAATTGTTGTAGTAATAATTTGTAGTCAAAATTTGGTAGGACCCCAAATTGGGATCCCATCCCTCAATTCCTGCCCCAAAACCTGTAACACTGTCTCTCTCTCTTCCCTCACAGATTCTCAGTTCTCTCTCCCTCTCCTTCGAACCCACACGGACAACCCACACAAACTCACCCAAAACCTATACCAACGTCCAATTTAAGAATACCATTGCAACCCTGAGGACTTCACGATCACGATGGTATTCATTTCAGGTAAGTTTTACTTCGGAAAACCTAGTTTCAAATGTCCCCGTGATATTGCACTGTTCATAAGCTTCGAATTGGTTGTGTTCTAGGCTAAACCAGGATCGCAGTGAGCCTTAGGGAGTCCTAAGGAAGCTTGGAGTATAACTTTTGGAAGTTTTGGACGTCAGAATCACCTAGTTCGACGTTGAGCCGAGTTTGTGAAGTTTTGGAAGGTATGATTCTGTGGGTTTTCGTGTTTAAAACTAGTCCAACGTGAAAGTAGATGTGTAAGGCTTCATTTTGGTATAAAATTCGAGAAATTTGGACGAAAAACGAGTGAGAATAGTGAGTTTGAAATTTCCCAGTTTTCCGGCGAGTTTTCCGGCGAAACCAGTCGCCGGCGACCGGCGAAGTCGCCGGAGAAGATGACGGAGAAGGAATATTCCGTCAGACTCTGACGGAATATTCCAACGCCGTTAACTGACGCCGTTAAACTGACGCTGTTAAAGTTGACGGAATATTCCTGACGCCGTCAACTGACGTCATCACTGTGCAAGGCACGTGGGCCGCGCGTGGGGGCGCGTAGACCCGTGCCCAATTCGGCGCGTGAGACTTAGAAAAATTATTTTAAAAATATGGGGATGATCCTGAGGTTGTGTAGATCACGTTAGAGTATTCATTTGTCAAAATTGAGCTTGGTATGAGGAATTAATTGTCTAGTTTGGTCTATGTGCGTTAAATGTGCGTTAAATGACGTTTTTTTAGTGGTTCCGCAATTAGGTGGGACTTATAACGAGGACGAGCACAACCAGGGGCGTCAAGGGGGTCACGACCCGGCAACATACCAGTGAGTGGGCATTTGCTTTT
Organism: Crataegus laevigata; assembly: GCA_963580275.1. Classification (NCBI taxonomy): domain Eukaryota; kingdom Viridiplantae; phylum Streptophyta; class Magnoliopsida; order Rosales; family Rosaceae; genus Crataegus; species Crataegus laevigata. Next base: position 3,532,684 of record OY756940.1, read on the forward strand.
TATATATATACCTATATACTCGATTTTTCCCAGAAATCAAACGTAAATGAAAAGTATGTTGAAATAAGATATGAAATATGTTTTGATTGCCATGCATAGAATGTCATGAATATTATGAATTGTTGTATGATGCATATATGTGAAATGGTGCGGTGGACGTACAGGTAAGTATCAGGTGAGTATTGTTATTGTATGATGATGTTGAGATATGCTGAGCTCATAACCTGCACCATAATATTAGTGCTTATAATATTCACCGCATCGCACGCTCACCTTGGATCCAAGTAGATGCTAGTCGTACAGACCATAGGAGGTGGTTCCGACAGGCTAGTCGTATAGACCTTTAGAGAGGTTCCGACTGGTGGGTGACCTTAGATTATGCGCATAGATGATTGATGAGTAAAGCACTAGAGCGTAATATTAACCATTAAGTCGTACAGACTACATTAGGTGGTTCCGACTTATGTGCAGAAGGCCGTACAGGTCACAGGTGGTGACTCCGGCAAGATGAGATTTTGAATAAGATGAGATTTTGAGCTCTAGATTCAGCCGTACAGGGCCATTAGAGGGTCTCCGGTTGATTACTTTCTTTCACCTGATTTGTATTATGTTAATGCATTCATACTAAACTGTTGAATTTGGCATGGTACATTCTCTATTGAATCTGTTATGAAATTGATGATCGAGATGGTTGAGATATATATATGCTTATATACTATTTTCTGGGAAAGTATACAGGTTTTTCAAAGAGGGGTTATAAATGTGGATTTATGAAATGATTTGAAAAAGCTTTATTTTCGCCCACTCACGTTTTCTGTTTTGCGCCCCTCCAGGTTCTAGTTGATAGTTGATAGTTGAAGCGTTGGTAACCTACGAGGACTCCTTCGGCGTTCTGACAGACTAAATAAATGTAGGATTCACCCGAGGGTGTTGTAAAATAGTTTTGGTCCTACTTGACTGCACCTAGATGCTTATGCTCTGTTTATGTGTGTTTAGTATCGTTTTATGTACTTAAAACGCTAGGTTGTTAATATCTGCAATAAGTGGGTTTTCTTCTTATATTGGCTCGTATTTTGTTATATTATCGTTTCCGCTTGCACTTATGGTTACGTCACACTCACGTGACGGCCAGCACGTCCTAGTCTTCGGGTTAGGGTGTGTCACAAAGTCACTCCTATCATCTATTGTAGAACAAAATTCACTACCAAACAAGATGAGTATAGATGGATATATATACACGCGAAATCCAAAATCCCTAATTGATAGAAATCGATGAAGTTTATTGAAAACTAACCCTGCAAAACGGACAAAGATCTTTGTAGTTAATTGAATAGAGAAACCCTAAAATTCTTAATTGATAGAAACTCCAAAATGGAATAATTAAAAAATAAAAAAAAAGCACTACAAGAAATTGAATAAATATTGGCAGATATATTTGCCTCTAAAAACCCCCAATAGGGGCAAATATGTTGAAAAATTGCCCCTAATAAAAAGGAGGGGCGGATAGTAGATTTGCCCCTAAAAGAGCCGTTGCTATTATTATTAGAGACCAAAAATGTCAAACATCCGCCCCTAATGTTTTTGTTGCCACGTTGGCAAGTTTTATAAATACAAATCATCACATGCAGAAGCATCCACTCCTAATACTTTTTTATTATATAAAAACAAATCGAGCATGTATTTACATCCACTCCTAATACTTTTAATTATATAAAAAAATCCACAATATAATAAATGCATTATCCACCCAAACGTCAGTTATTGGTTTTAAATCATTCAAAATATTGAAACCTAGCATGATTCATCTTCTTCTTTCCAGATCTCAAAATATTCTCCTTTCTCTTTTAGTCTCTCAAGCTTTGCAGATTAGATCTCTAAGTTCATCTTCTTATTTTGCAGTAGCACACCACTCTTTCTCAATTAACAACTGTTCATAAACAAATACAAAATGAAAAAAAAAAAAAATCAAACGTAACAAACAACAAAGCCAAATTACAAAGTTTACTAATTCGTACAAACAAAAAAAAAATCAATCCTGAATTTCTCAAATCAATTAAACGTATAAGAAAAATCAATAAACAAAGATTAACACAAGGTAATTACCTCTGAAAATTCTTTAGAACCTCCTTCTCCCTATCAATCAAATGATATTTTTATTCCAAACTATTCATGAATTTTTCTTCCTCTTAATTATTCAAAATCCCCTCAAGTATACCTGCAAAACAAAAAATTCAGGATGGAAAAATCCCTTCAATCAAGCCAAATGAAATGAGTTTTATCATCTCTCAAACAAACCTTTCTTTCGGTGCTCTTGCAGTAGCAAGGGAAAAATAGACAACAAAAGATTATGAAGAATGAAAGAAAGAGAGGATGAGTTTAAATCTGCACAAGAGTAAGGGTAGGGAAGAAAAATGCACAAGCGAAAGGGATGGGAAGAAAAATGAAGCACACGGGAAAAATGATGAACTGTGCGGTAGTGGAAGAGAGAAAAGAGAGAAATGAGGGTAGTGGGTATGTATTTGAATTAGGGTTTAGATAATTAATGGTTTTTTTTTTTGGGTTAAACAGTAATATCCTTCATTTTTATTTTTTGCAAAAATTAATTAGTAATTAAACATATCCGTCTTAATCTTCTCAAAAAAAAAACCCATATCCATCTTAAATAGATTTAAAAAAAAAATTAAATACAAATATCCGCCTCTAATGAAAAAAAAAACAAATTTAATAATTATTAGTTGAATTAGGGGCTAATTGAATTCGCCTCTAATAACTAAATTTAGTAAAGGCAGTTTTTTCTGCCCCTAAAAGTGATAAAATTAGTAGAGGCGATTTATTGTTTATTCCTATTACTTTAATAGAGACAATTGCATGTTTTTGCCCCTAATGAATACTATTAGAAACAAAATTTTATTTCTGCATCTAATATTACGCCCCTAATACTCACTTTTCCTGTAGTGAAGAATCTGAGAAAATTTTCTTTTATGATTCGAGTTTCTTTATAGATGATAAACCATTTGAGAAACCCCTTAACTCGACATATCTCAAGTCCAACAATTCCAGATTAGAGGAAAAAGTGGAGTCCTTAAAGATGCACAAAGAAAGAAGTAAGATGATACTAATGGAGTTTGGTCAAACTTTTTCTTCATAAACCCTAAACCATTGATTTGAAGATGAAGCACTTTCTCTTTAAACCTCATACAAATTTCTACCCATGATCATTCGACAATACTCGTTTCTGAAAATGGTGGAGAAGATGAGCTTGTGAGACGAACACATGATTTGATTTGAATTTTAAGTGGAGAGTGTGGGGTATATGTAGAAAGTGTGGTGTGTGAGGATAGCATTGGAAAGTATGTGGGGTGTATTAAAATAAATTTTAGTCTAAAAAGTAAATGTGGAGTATATTAAGTATATGAGGTGTAGTCAACAAAACGTATGGTGTAAATAAAACAACCCTTTATGTATCTCAATATAATTAAGTATTTTTTTAAAGCATAAACAAGCATTACTTATATGATATATATAATAAATTTAACTTAAATTCGCCTCTTCCTCTTAGGCTCTGTCTAGCCGCTTAGGCTTTAGACTTCAGTTCGCTGCCCGACTAACAGTTAGAATTTTTTAGAATCGTACCCTCATATGTGGCGAATTTTTCAAGCTTAACACATAAATAATACAACGAAATAATGTTAAGCGAATGTGATCGTTTAACTTCATATATAAGACAATCTATTCTATGAAGAAGTTTAAATTCCAACCGACTCTATAAGAAATAGTCAATTAAGTATAACCACATACAAATCCCTCATTTCGAGCCATACGATTGAAGGAACAATGTAAAGAACAGGGACACGCAAGACTTGTCCTATTGGGTCCACCCGGCGGTTTATAACATCTTTCACCAAAATGTCTTGGTTCTGAATCTCTCTTTAAGATTGAATTATTACATTCCAAAAGTCCTTAGTTTAGTCGTTTATTTTGTGAATCACGCGTCCTGCGTGCATTACAGTGCAGAATAGTCTAAATCGCAGGACAAAGTCGTACTCCTACGTATGTTGTTGTTTTAGTGTGTTGTCACATCATAGACTGCCACAATCCCACATAAATATTGATGATACTGTTCAGTATATTCCAGTAGGGGAGTATTTTTTTGCACACTTATTTTTTTTTAACTTTCTGAATATAATTTTTAATTTTGACCATTGATTCTTATTTATATTCTTCAATCTAATAGTTAAAAAAATGAGTTCATGTTGAAAAATATATTAGTTAATACGTCATTTTTAACATATATACGCACTAGAATTTTGTAGTAGGATAAGAGATTAAGATTCTTTTTCTATTTTATAATAAGATTCGGATTGCTTTCGTAATTTTCTGAAGTTATGATTAATTTCCTATTTGTTTTGGATATATTTACTTTTTTTTGCTCGTACTTTAAAACTTTTAGCGGTTTACAAAGTGTGAAAAATACAGGGCCGAAATTATTTTCGTTCTCATCATTGATAATTAACATTAGCCGAAATTTTATTGCATGGCTCTGCTTTCCTCTATTATTTTTCCATGTCCAATCCTATAAATAGTAATGCCTTCATGCTTGGCCCTCATAATCCCACCCAACAACTATTTGGAAACTTAAATCTCTCAACCCTGTCAATTCTCCTTTTACAATTATTCGAACCATGTACAAGTACATACATCTAGCTTTCACCCGCCTCAGCTGGCTGCTTAACTTATTGGTTTACCATTCCTTCTCCAAACATTATGATCACTATTTTGACGGATTATTGCCTGCAGACCAAGCCACAGAAATATCACTTACCACAGTCCAGTACAAACCCAATCCCGGGGGGAATTCGGAGATTAGTACCGCGGAATGCGCTGTGTGTCTCTGCAAAATTGAGGAAGGAGAAGAGATTAGAGAACTGAGGTGTGCTCATCTCTTTCATAAACCATGCTTGGACAAATGGACTGGATTTAAGCATGCCACTTGTCCGATTTGCCGCAGTCGTCTAGCTCCACCAAGAAGCAAACAACTCCATCAGCAGTTTGATGAACAAGTGGAAGTGCTGCTGTTTAAGTTTTGTTCTTTCAGCTCGGACAGTGATCGCGGCGACAGATGGTGGCTGCGTTGAACTTGAACCAAAGAGAAAGATGCAGCAGCGAGTCATGCCAGATTTAAACGAATTAATATCGTCCTAGTTTGGCGGAAGATGTACTATTATCTTTAGTTAAATAAAAAATAAGGAATAATAGCTTTAAGTTTTCTTTTATACCAGACCTCAAAAACTCACCAGAACTACACAGCAGCAAACAAATGAAACGAAAAAAAAATAATTCTGGACACCAGCCGTGTGCATACATCTAATTGCCGCCCACTTAAGCTGGCTGTTCAATTCTTACTTTACCATTCCTTCATAAATTATGACCACTGGATTCTCTACTTTGATGAATTATTGCCTGCAGACCGGGTCACAGAATTATCACTTACCACAGTCCAGTACAAACCCAAGCCCGGGACAAAGGAGACTAGTACTGCGGGAAGGATTTGCATCCCATTCGGATCCAAATTGTGGAGATTTAGAAATTCTCACATCTTAATCATTTATCGTGTATTGTGCAATCAATTATTTGACTTTTTATTATTTAAAATTAAACACAAATAGTACCTGATAAAAACTGACCGCACAATGTATGATAAACGGTTAGAAGATCCCCACAAAGTGGATCCTCTTCCCTGCAGGAATATATGTTGTGTGCCTCTGCAAGATGAGTAAATATATGTTGTGTGCCTCTGCAAGATGAGTAATGCTACGAAGATTAAATGTGGAGGCAAAATATGTAAATTAAATAATGTGTTACCAATAAAAATGAGTACGTTTATCAATGCTTAAATAATAATTCAATCATTAACTTTTATATCTTTTAGTTTTTAAAACTTTGTTTATAAATTTAGTTCTCTTAATATTACTCGTGCAAGAGTGATGAAGGATACGAGATTAGAGGATTGCCAGGAGGAACCTTGCCATATCTTCTTTGTGATGATTATGGAAATTCTCCAATCACATCCGCTCATCGTACATTGTGCGGTAAAAAATCATTATAATTTTTTATGATTTAGAATTGAATATAAACAATACTTAACAAAAACTGGTCGCATGATATACGATGAACAGATGTGATTGGAAGATTCTAGAAATCCTCACAAAGAGGATCCGGCGAGGATCCTCTCTCAGAGGACTGAGATTTGCTCCATCATGCCTTTTCATAAAGGATAAATTACACTTTATCATCTCAGATTTGAGGTCTATTATAACCACATACAACATCTTCAAAAAAATTCACTTTAATATCTCATGTTCTATTTTATTTCAATATAATACATCCGTTACATTTTTTATCTACTGATCCGTTAAGAGCTAATCTGACTGCCACATTTGTGCCACATGTCAAAAATAATATTTTTTATGATTAAAAATATTATAATATTGACCATATTATAAAATAAAAAAAGCCAAAACTGAAACCCAGAAACTATTCCCCCGACCTCCCTCTCATCCTAGAACGGCGCCGACTCCACCCTTGAAATTGGCTTGGAGTCACAACGCCTCCTCCTCCTACCCAGTCGTCTGTTCCTTAGACCTCCCCAACGCAAGGGTTTGGATGATTTTTTGGAGATCTTTGACGAGAGTTTGGAAAGGGATGCGGGATTTGTTGTGCCTTGGCCCGTTCGTTAATGCGGAAAGATTACAACCTCACCAAAATCACACACAGTTGAACAGAATAAAATACAAGAAATAAAGACACTGAGAAATTTACGAGGTTCGGCAAAAACCTGCCTACGTCCTCGGAGAGATATTGTTCTTCACTATGAGAATAACAGTACAAGTATACATGAGTTAAATCACCATAACCCAATCCCGAATCCCTTGTACACCCACTCATAGAATTTTCCCAAGAACCTCACTCTACCCCAAGAGTTCTTTCACTAGAATATTTTTCACTCTAGCTCTCTTGATTTTCTCTCAACCCATGCCCATGATTTCCCATGGAGAGCCGAATGCTCTCACACTTTGGATGCTTCACATTTTGCATTATTATATACAATGCAAGCAATTCCTTGCATTAAATAAAAGCTATCATTTTCACCTCCCATCATTTACGGAAGGCTATGATGATTATGTCTAAAAAGCAAACCTTGCTTTTCTTTGCATGAAACTATTCATCCGAAAACAAGGAAACATGTTGGCAGTTTTTATGAGCCAATCACAACAGGATTCTCTTACTGCCACCATTGCGGCATAGCCAGGTGGGTCGAGAGGGAAGAAGAAGCAGGAGAAGAAGAGGATTTTGGTGGTTGTTGGTGGTGGCGTTGTGGCTGCCTTGGTCTCTCGGGCTACGTAGTCCCGACCGAATTTCCCCATTCTTTCTTTTGGATTTCTTGCACTTTTTAGGTTTTTGTTGTTGATTCCATTGCCCTCTGATTTCTGGAATTGAAAAGCCAGAGAGAAAAAAGAAGAGGTGATGTGGATTAGCTTAAATGGGCTGGGTTTTGAGGTCGATTTCCGGTGGGGGTGGGGTTGGGTTTCAGTTTTTATTTTATTTTTAAAATTTTTCAAATTGGGTTAATATTATAATATTTTTAATCATATTTTTTTTGTCCCGTGGTACAAATTGGCAGCCACGTTAATTTTTAACGGATTAATAGATGAAAAATGTAACGGATGTGTTATATTAAAATAAAATAGTACGTGAGGTATAAAAATGAAATTTTTTGAAGATATTGTATGAGGTTGCAACTTGCAATAAACCTCATATGGACGGGACTTGAGCATGCCACGTGTCCCATTCATCTAGCTCCACCAAGAAGCACACAGCCCATCATCAGTTTGATCAAGTGGAAGTGCTGATATTTAAGTTCTGATCATTCAGTTTGGATAGTAATCAAAACAACATACTCAAAACATTATTTACCATAAGAGTGCGTTTGTTGCACCGGACTGTCTCGGACTGGACTAGCTTCAGGGACTAAGCTGTATTGGCTTAGACTAGACTAAGCTGGACTAGCTTAGTGCAACGTTTGGTGCAGTGTCGGACTAACAAGCAGGATAATTAACAAACTATAATATTATATTATTTAATCCATAAATGTTAATATTTTATTTTTATCCTATTTTTTTATCCCTTTAATTAATCCTTCCTTACCGCCCCATTCTCTCCCTCTTTTTCTCTCTTGTCCGTTCCAATCTTTTCTTCAATTTGGTATTTTATATGAAAATTGGTTGTGAAAAGCATCTAGTCCAATGGCTTTCCAATGTGTGTGGTCGAGGAGCAAGGCGAGGAGGAGAAAGGAGGAGAAAGGGGACAGTCTTAGCTAGTCCCATGGTTTTTGAGGGGTTTCACTAAGACCAGTTAGTCCCTGATTTAGTCTAGGCTAGTGAGACTTAGTCTCATTAAACCTAGTCCCTGTCAGGAACAAACATGGGACTGGACTAACCCTTAGTCCAGTCCAGTCCAGTACCCTTTAGTGAGGGCAAACAAACGCCCCCTAAAAGTGGACATATCAACCCTAACATCGGTATACTACGTAACTTGAGTTTTCTATTTATAAAAATTTCTTCTTTTAAAATTATATTTGTATACTCTTATTAAAATTATAGGGAGTTGACACTCCAAAAAAATCATTGGTCATTATACACTTCGAACATGTAAAAATATAAAATTTAGGATTTAAACAAGTTTAAACGTTTTTGTCTTTCATTGTTAACCGGATCTTTGCACTCAAATATTTCTCTCTCACTTATCATTTTCCCTATATTTTCTCAACTTTTCCAGCAATAACAGTTTAATCTAGATAGCAACTCTTGATATTTTTTTAATCAATCTTTGTTTTCAGGCTCACTTTGTTAATTGTTATATATTACGTTTACTAGTCATGCGGTCCGAGGTTTGAAAGAAGAGTACTGTTAGCTAGGCTTCAAGGTTGAAGTCCTTTTAATTGGTCATGGGGAGAAAGAAAGAACGTCAGAGAAGGGACTTGGTAAACCTGATACAGACATACATGCATATACTGTCTGATGCAGCGCATGGGGAACGCGTATATTTAAGGTTTTAGTGACTTCTCATCTCTCAAAATCTTTGTTACCTTCTCTTTTAATTGAATTGCTTAGTAACTATCCTACTCTTAAGTACTTTGTATACCAATGCTTTGTAATTTCCCCGTTTAAAGGGCTTCATATGTACTCTTAAAGTAGTGAAATTAGTGAATTAAAATTAATCCAATAAGAGAGTAAGTTTCTCCTTCCTTAAATCAAGTGTGAGGCTTGATCGTGTTGAACGAATTTATGATTAGCAACGTGAGTGATTTTGTTGCCTTTGGTTGACTGATTCCTAGGTCCTATCCTTTTAGAGACGTGAGTGATTCCGTCTCCCCTAGTTGAGTGATTCCCAGGTTACTCCCTCTTGTCTTTTCGAGACTCTTTGTCTTTTCTGCGCCAAGTGGCATCAAAGTGGGTTTTCCACTGCAGTTGAAGACTATGGCTGTGATTTACAATATGTTTGAAGAGTACACTGTCGAAGAAATCAGTTTCATCAATTGGAATTCCCCACCAATTCATTGATGAGTATGTTGATGATGATGACGACCTCAAAGAGAACTTTTTCGATGGGTGTTCTCTACTAATTCATGGCGAGCAAGATGAAGATTACAAGGCCATGTTTACGGTGGTTAATCACCAATGTTGCTTGCAACTTGGAGTCAATGCCGTTCCTGCTCCAATTTTTGATGAACACTGCTACGGTGACAAGGGAATGAGTACATGTGTGAAAGAACGGTGTGTACAAATATTTGACCTTGATACCCATTATATATGTGACTACATTTGGGAATCCTTTATTGCTTTCCACAGTAAGAAAATATACTTGGAGCAAAGCATTTTTCCAAGTCATCAATATCAAAAGGAAATCTGGAAGATTCACGAGCATTTTTCAAAAGAAATTGTTGCTATCATGAAACAGTTAAGGGGTGCACAAAACTTGAGAAAGTTTTGGAAAGCAAAATACTTGGAATATTCTACTATTTGGATTTGCACATGGAATTGGAAGATTTTGGTGCTAAACTGGCTATTGTGTAACATACTAGTCGGACATCCTAAAGATCGAGGAAAGACCAACATACACTCGATGGCGAGTTTTTTTTGGAGAAGAGGAGAGTGTTGTAGTGCATGGGGAACAAATATATTTAAGGCCTTAGTGACTTCTCATCTCTCAAAACCTTTGTTACCTTCTCTTTTAATTGAATTGCCTAGTAACTATCATACTCTTAAATATTTAGCATACCAATGCTTTGTAATTTCCCTAAAAGGCTCCATATGTATCCTTAAAGTAGTGAAATTAGTGAATTAAAATTAATCCAAGAAGAGAGTGAGTTTCTCCTTTCTTAAATCTAGTGTGAGGGTTGGTCGTATTAAGCGAATCCATGATTAGCAATGTGAGTGATTTTGTTGCCTGTGGTTGAGTGATTCCAATGTTCTATCCTTGAGGAAACATAGTGATTTCGTCCCTTCTGGTTGAGCGATTCTCAGGTTACTACCTCTTGTCTTTTCGAGACCCTTGATCTTTTCTGCATCAATGTTAAATACATATATATACATATACAGACACACACACACACACACACACATATATATATCCAATCTCTGTGTTTTTATTCGTGTGTTTGTGTTCATTTCTTCTCTTGCCCAACGCCCATTGACTCTATATCAGTCGATTCTTATAAAATTTGGAATAAACTCAATCACAGGAAGTTCACAAGGAACCTGGTCGATCAAATCCGGAGATCCCAAGCGATATCATATACTATGAGATACTCCCAAGGCTGCCGGAAAAGTCTCTGATGTGCTCTACGCGCGTATGCAAGCCTTGGTCCTCTCTCATCTGTAGCCATTCCTTTGTCAACTCTCGCTGGAGCAAGAAAAGTACTACTAACCTCCTCTTCCGGTATTGGGATGGCTTCTTCTTCTCCTCGCAAATCGATGAACAAGGGAAACCAACGCCTGTCACCCGTCTTTGGTACAATTCTGCGTACGATACTCCCCCGGTTGTACATCAGAGCATCAACCGCTTGGTCTGTGCATCCAGTTGTTCGATCCCTGTTCTTATATTTAACCCTACTACACGAGAGTCCATCAAACTCCCTCGTACAGGTACACTCCGCGTTCCATATCACTTTGGGTTTAATCCGATTGCAAACGAGTACAATGTTGTCCAAGTATCTTGGAATAATAATGTCATGTTTCATATTTTCACATTGGGGACAAATCTTTCATCATGGAGGCCATTAGCAGAAGTTAACCTTGGTAATCTTCCTTTTAATCTTTTTTTTTTATTGCACGTTCGCGAGAAGCGTTTGTTTCCACGGGGCCATACATTGGATGCGTGAAAGGAAAAATGTCATAGGGGTATTTGATGTTGGAGACGAGAAATTCAGAGTGATCCCACTGCCTGATCGTTGTATGGACTTCACCATTGATGGTATAGCTGAGCTGGGAGGATGCATGACTCTGTATGGTAACAAGCTCATAAACCAGAACATGGAGCATGAATTGGTGTTGTGGAAACTGAAGGACTACACGAACCATGTGTGGATCGAAGAGACTATCTTAATGTCGATGGAGATCACGGCACACCTTGGTCATGGTGGCTGGCGTGTTCATCCTGTATGTAAAATCCACACAGGTGAACTAGCGATTGTGGTACAACTACCTCTTGATGGACCAGGATATTACAACATCAGATCGCCAAGATTGCTTCTTTATAATATGGAGAGCAAAATTTGCAGGATATGTTCTTTTGATTTTCCTAAGTTTACTAGCGGATATTGGCTGAATCCGGCATTTTTTACGCTACTTACGAGTACGATGATAACTTTGTACCGTACGATGATTTTTCTGGGACATCTTCACCCGCCAGGAAGAAAAGTGATGGGAAGAAAGTAGACGACTTAGGCTTCACTTTTCTAATTAATATAATTGTTTTTAATATTTTAAACAACTTGAATGTTATTTTATTTTGTTTTTGCTACACGACACAAATTTCTTAACCATTAAGTACATATGTAAGATTTACATTTTTCGCATCATTACTTAACGACTAACAATAAAATATGTGCAGAATAAAACTGAAGCTATTTAGTTGAAAGTAGAATGCTTGAATCTCAATCCATTGATCGGCCATATACAAACATCAATAGCCTCCTTTTTTTTTCTAGTAAAACCACCAAGTCAATTCCACTTCAGCGACAATGAGATAGCTTTATTTAAAAAAGAAGAAAAACACAATCTGTCAAAGTAGATATAAAACTAAACATTTACCATGATAAATTCTACACCAAAACAAAAACAAAAACACCTATAAATTTCCTCTCAATTCAGCAATTATTTTAAATTACCAAACAAAATCAAAGCAACAAAAAGTTTCAGTCAGCATTAAGAAATGAAACAAAATCAAAATAGAAAGATGGTGGTTTTTAGGTGGGGGACTACCTGGTTGCAGAGAAGCCTGATTAAGAGAAGCTTCTGCGAACGAGCTAACTTCGTTACTGGGGTCGAAGACGGTATTGAAATTCGCCATCACATTAGGGTTGTTGCATGGTTACCAGAATGATTAAGACTCCGCGATTAATTAAGCAATATTGCCCGGCTTAAAGAATTTCAGATGTCCTTATTGGCATCGTTGAACTCTAAATAAATCAACTAAAATTTTATTTGTCCTTAAGCTAATTAAGTTGGAATTGTAGCATACACCGCAAAGGTTCGAAGAGTCCATAATCATTGTAAGCTGGAAGTTAAGGTTTCTTTTAAGCTTAATGTCTTTTTGCGTATGTAGCAACAGCACTGGCAAGGCCTGAGATTGAAAGCACTGCAATCCATGAATTACAACTGTATGAAAGTCCCATTTATCAGTGGAGAGTAATGTACTTAAAACGATGACTAGTGTAATACCAAAAACAGTACAAATTGGAGTTTTCGACCCCAAATATGATGATCAAGTGTCTGAAAACCATGACTCAATACCAAATTTTTGTCATTCCCATTTGCTCCTAATCTGGTGAGTGTGCTTGAAATCATATGAGAGCATTACTGCTGCGCTTCCAGTCGTGGACATTCTCTTCAGCACAAACCTCTCTACCAACACATAACAACTAAACCTATTCCACCCGACACCACCCGTCCCCCTAAACTCTTCCTCTCTCTCCACCCTCACTTGCCTTTCATCCCCGCCAGCCCATCCAGCTCTTTCTTGTTCCCATTTCATTCTCTCTACGACTTTCATGCTCAATCCCACACTAGTTTCTTCTCCCACCCCATCAAAACTCTTAAACCACAAGAACATATCATCCGCACCCGCATTTCTTTCATCCCAAACAGCCTCCTTTCCACCCACATAAACCACCTCTCTGTGAACAAAAGCATCCACAAACACAGCAGGATTCTTTTTTCTTTCAGCGTTGTCATTAACGTTGTCGAAAATCTTTTCCCATCTTTGCTCAAGTTTAATTTCGTAGTACATACAATTTTTCACTTGGTCCTTCAGCTTCACCCCTCCTTCCTTAACAAACATGAAAGGACAATACCACTTACCAACACACACAACTTCAGAGCAGTCATATGATAATGGAAAATGGAACCCAGGAAGGCTAGCTCGTAGCGAAGAGTTGAGTCCCGAGGCTTCACGCAATTGATAACGATACGGTGTGCTCATTCTCACGTTCCACCCTTTCCTCCTCAAGAAGTAAGGAGGAAAACCATCCGGATCAACAGACTTGGCAAAAAAACGGTTTCTTTCTCCCTCCCAATGAACTATCTCAATTTGTTGATATGTGTCTGACAGATCCAATGGTTTTGGTTCAGCATCTGGTATACTTTACCTCCGAAACAGCCAATATCCGTATCCTCTTCCCTCGTATTTGTGCATGCTTCCCTGCAAATCAAATCAGTTCCAATATAAATTTTTCCATGTAACAGTAACACTTAATATGTATGGATGTTTATACATATACATATGTGCTTACCCTTTATGGCGGCCTCTTCGAAGTATGACATGGTATCTATTGGAAGACAACGGTTGATCAAGCACTGGAATGAAGGCAACATCATCGTTATCTGAGCCATATCCAACGGTTAGATCCATGTTCTGAGGGAAAGGCAAACCTGTAACCTCGTCGTCCTCGCATCCGCAACAGTTTATCTCAATTGAATCGTCGTCATGGAGTACAAGACGGCCAGAATTTGGGCCCTCCGGAGGTGGAAGAGACAGAGACTCGGGAGAATTTTTATACACAGACAGAGGCCTTGTCAAATACATCTTTGTGACCAAATTAAAGAAGACAATGTTTAAGAAAAGAAAGACTGGCTCACTCTCAAATTGCTTTGATGAAATTACTTGATTACAAACGGTTTTAATTTATAGAATTCCGGAACTCGAACTTCTGAGAACATATTTAAGGAATATTCTTGTGGTGTTAACACCTAGGTTCAAGGTTTAGCAAATTGTACTTCACAAGTGTATAGAGAACATCACCTTATTTTGGCATTCCACGATGATACAATTTTGTGGATAGAACTTACACAGAACTTTGAATCATTGGCACGAGATGTCACGGTAACGAAAGTATACAAGTGTGTCGTGTTATGAAAGTCCTTCTCTTAACTTCAATTTTAAGTCATAATTATGATCAATTTTCTGATAAATCTTGTCTTGCTTGGTCGTGTGTTCGATACAAGCAAAGAGTCAGAAATTGACAATTTGCAGCAAATGCCAGGAAGGTTCGTAGAAAAAGTCTCTCTCTGTCTTCTTTTGTATGTAGCACTAGCTAGCACCTGCTTGGAAGGTTGCATTAAGTCTTTAATTATGATTCTTTAAAGTGACAAATTATTGTTTTGGCACTTCACCACTTTGTTGAAATTCCGCATTCAAACGGAATGCGGCATGCTCCGCCATGTTGACCAGGTCCTCGCATCGTCGTCATGGAGTACAATATATTCAGAATTTGGCCCTTCCGGGACGATAGAGAAAGTAACTGAGAAGACCTTCTATACACGGACAGAGGCTTTGTAAAATACATTTTTGTAAGCAAAGAAGACAACGTTTAGGAAAATAACTATCAGTTCGCTTTCAAATTGGTTTGATGAAATTACTTGATTACAAAGAGGTTTAATTTATAGAAATTCAGGAAGTCAAACTCCTCAAAAGGCACCTATAACCTTTGCACGTTATATCCTTGGTTTATGGTTTAGCTTCTTGTAATTCAGAAAACTGTTTGCTCCTAAGAATTTTTAAGAATTTGTTCGTGCATGAAGATAAATTTATATAATATGATTACATTGTTATAGTGACATTCTATATTAATAATACAACTTTATGTGGTAAAAAAATTACACAAAACTTTATATGATTGGCATGAAATATCACGATAACATGAAGTATACTCGTGTCGTAAAAGTTCATTTATTAACGTTTAAGCTATTATTATAATTAATTTTGAGTTCATCTCAGTTTACTACTTTGAAATTTCTTAGTTTTCACCATTTAATATATGAAGTTTTTTTCATTCCAGAGTGGTACATAAAGTCATAATTTTGGGACAATTTCATACATCCGTTAAGTTTACTGTTAAACATGCCGTTAATTGGTGACGTGGCACTCACATAAGTAATGACTAAGCGCCACGTGTCATAGGAGTCCACATAAATATTTAAAAAAAAAATTGAAACAAAAAAATTAAAAAATAAAAATCTAAATTAAAAAATATATATATATGGGCCTGTCCCCTACCTCAACCCCCGACCCCTCCCTCCCTTCTCTCCTCTGCACACCCTCTCCACCACCCACGGCCTTGGCGTCTGCGCCGTCGCCATCCAAGTCAAGGACGTCGTCTCCGCCTTCACAGCCAGTGTCGCTTATGTCTGAATCTGGCTCTTCATCTTCGTTTCATACACGCTCGTTCATCGGAAATAGCATCATCTCCTCGTTCTTCGCTAAGACGACGGAGTTGAGTCCGCTTTCTCTTGTCCCGAAGCCCTCGGCGATGAACTCGACGAACTCGTGGAATTCGGTGAAGCCCTTGACGTAGGACACCGCCAATTTGAGATCCTACATGTTGCTGATGGCGTGGTCGAGGCGGCGGGTTCCGAAGTCGATTGGGAACAACGAACAAGCCTTCTAATAGGGTCGTCGAGGTTGGGTCTGTAATGGGAGCTGTGTCTTGGCCTGCCTTGTCTGAGTCAACTTAGGCTTCTACCAAATCGTCTTCTGAATCTCGCAAAAGTGTATTAGAACCCTCGTTGTTGTATTCTCCGTATCGCAGGTTTCTTTCTTGAATCTCTTTGCTGTTGTTTGGTTGCTGAGAAAGTTAGGAACTGAATATTATAGGCTCTTGAGCCTAATTTTTGAACACTATACCTCAAACAATGGCAAAAAGATCCAAGAAAGAATGTCATGCTTAAAATTAGGAGCGTAACCACAGTTACACACAACCCTAACAAAGGTAAGTGTCTATCAAATATGTACTGTATATAAAATCTTGTTATATTAACTCCAATGATGTCGTAGCTAAGTAAAAATTGTAACCATAGTTACAAGCAACTTAAATAGAGATAATGGTATGTGACAACCATACTACTTATGAAACGAATAACATGCAACACGTCCCTTAGGTTCTAAATAGCTTATTTTAGACTAATCCCTAGTTTCAAGGTGGTAATGTGATACTAGACAAGATCTAGTACTCGTAACCCTTGGAAAGATTTTCCAAAACTTGGGAGTGAAACATGCAACACGATAAAATATAAACATATCCAACTAGTAATCCGGTTTGATTTCTGTTTACCTGAACTAGTATAGAAATCCAAAAGTAGCTCTCTCATTATGCCATCATCTTCTGAAAGCAAACAAGGAAGAAATTGTGGCTGTCCATAAAATTTGGACTTTATTTCATCAAACACCATTCCTACTTTAACCAAAGGCGAGGCGTGCCTAGACTGAAAATTCTCTTCAAACACATCAAGTGAAACCTCAACTTTTAATTCCTTTCTTATCTCCTATTTTAATCATGTCATACACAAGGACTTTTAGATCACATGATGCGGAGAAGTTAACAGCATCTCACTTCGATCTTAATTGGCTTCACAAGTGTCTTGCTGCTAAAATCCCATTGCCCATTTCAAGGAAAAATCATCGCCAGAACTGACTTTAAGCCCTGGGCTGGAAAAATACTGTTCCCCACTTAAGTAAAGCTACAACTATTTGAAACACCATATGAGCGTAGCATTGGTTCAACATTATGGTTCGTGGTGTTCATATTTTCTACATGTACTAACTAGTTCTTATAAGGAGCTTATAGTAATGATTCCTCATCTCTAGCCGACCTCAAGAAGTGATTAAAATCATTCTAACAATTCTTGATAATCCAAAATAGTGCCAAATCAATGCCAGTGAACATCCGTTGAAATGGAATGAGAATTGTTGGAAACAATAACTAAGCTTGCACAAACAGGATGAGTTACAATAGTGTAAGAGTAGACGTTTCCCAAATTTTTCCATCGCCATAGACAGAAACCTAAAGCTAATAAAGATTTTGGATATGTTATCCACCGATTATATCATCCGATCTTCAAGTAAAGGTGATAAATGTTGACTTTAAGTCATAGGTAAGATGATTTCTCTCTAACAGTATTACACGTTGGAAAGATAAGTGGAAATTCGTCATACCGTCACTATACAGTCAAACCTCCAAGGAGTACCTCATCATGAATTCCTAAACTAATCAACATTACCGAAGAGTAAAAAGCAATGGCGATGTGAGACAACAGCTCAGTTGTCATAAACTTTGTTCATATCCAAATTTTCATCTAAATTAACTTTCCTCGACCGAAAAGTGAGGAAGGATACTATAGTTGAAAAATCCTTAATAAATTGTCGATAAAATCGATAAGACTAAGAATATCTCAAATTTCACAATAATGGGAAAATGTCAACTTTTCTCCGCCACAACCTTTTGGGAAAAGAGAAAATCCCATCCACTGAGATCACATCTCTCAAGAAGAAAATATTAACTTAATCAAAGTCTACAATCGAAAAGTCTGGTATATTTAGAAAAATTAGTGTTATCAGGAACTAAAAATAATTGCCTCAAAATGTTCTACCCTAGAATGCTACCTTTGTAGCATCTCATTGTCATTCTAGCCATTTTAGAACCTTAACGAAAGTAGACTTCGTATAAGTTCTAATAGGTGGTATTCTAACACACTCAGCCAAACAACCAAAACTATTTCAAATTTCCAAACTCAAAAGATTTAGTAACGATGGCCAAAGAATAGCTGTAATACCTTGGAAAGTTTAAATATATGAAATGGATATTCATAATTATGAATATGTGGAAAGAATCGAGAATTTATATTAATTCATTTGAATTTAGTTTTAAATTAAACTAGTTATGAAGTTTAAAGTTTGAGAATTAACTATTTAAAATCTGTAGACCTTTTGAGGTCACAATTCATATTTTTGAATAGAGCTCGATCTCATGAACACGTAGGCGAAAACCGTTCGTGAAATGGAGTTATAATGAAGAAGTTATTAACGATTGAAGTTAGGGATAAAACGGTCATTTGATCGATATCTGGAAGGCACCAGATTTTCTGGAACAAGGATTTGAGAAGCCACGTGTGTGGCTGTGATGCAAAGGGAAGGAGAGAAAAGGAGAGACACGGACGAATCAAGAGAAAAAACAAGGAGGGAAATGAGAGAAAAGAAAGAAGAAAAAAAAAGGGTGCTGGTGTTATCCCTGTCCTAACCCGGCAACACAACCCGACGCCAAAGGCGGCGTTTCACGGTGAATTTCCGCCATCTCTCACTTGGAACTACCTACCCAACCTTTCCTCTACCCTTTTCACCCAAAATTAGGAAAAGTTTGGTTGAAGCTTGGTGCCATGGGTACCGTGGGTGTCCTCGGCCGAAATCCATCAATTGTGAAATGTATTCCTCAAATTACCACTATGAATAGACTTCTCTTGAGGCATAGAAGAAAGCCCAAAAACTTTAGGGGCGGTGGAGTACCGGAGATGAAGACTCGATACCACCCAAATTATAAGGTTTGGGCGGGTTTGGGCTAAATTGGAGCCTTTCCAGGCCAAATTGGACTTAGCCACAGGTATAAAGTTTACTCTACTCTTTGAGATTTTCATTTCTTAATTTTTTTTGGAAATTTTTAGAAGTAGTTGAATTTTTTCGGCGAATCGGGGCGGGTGCGGCGGCGCACGGTCAGTCTGTGTATTTCGTCCTTCTAATTATGTTTTTTAGATTATATTGCTGCGGTATGAATCCTAATATGATTGTGTTAATTGTGGGTTAAAGGAATATATTCAAATTTGGTTTAAATTTTGAAATTTTGAACTACGAATGGCTTGATCACTGTTTAGGGTACGTAGGCAGTCTAACGAGACGTTAGATGCAGCCATAAAATAAGTGAGACTAAATAATTGAGAATTAATATCTAGTTGGAATCTTGACCTAAGTTTGAGAAATTGTGAATAAAATGGTAAAATAATTGATTAATGATATGTTTTGGATAAAAGAATTATGGTTTAGATTATTTCATTAGATTTTGGAATTTGGAAACCAAAGAACCTTAACTTTTGATTTCACAATTTTTGTGAATAAAGTGGGCCTATCATCAAAATTGATCCCCGAAATTAAATTGTATTTGGGGCGGGGCATGACAATAGTGATGAAATTGACTTATAGATCTCTGGTGATACGCCACTAACAATACATTAACCTTGCTTTAAGGCCATCAACTAGTCTCAAATCTACATCTTCCTTGGTATGAAATTTTTTCACTTTGAGACTAAAAACATTCGCTGAAGCGACCTTCAAAAATGTCGACAAGTCGACAAAACTGCCCAAAACTTAGGAAAAGCAAACACATTTTTCGTATTCGACGAGGTGGCAAGGTTCAAAAATTAGGCTCAAGAGCCTATAATGCTCTCATCACTCATGTGATGGATGCAATACTGCCCAACTTATGCTCTGATACCAAATTGACACACCCTGACCCGGAATAACCACTAGGACTCCGAAGTCAAGCTGTGCTGGCCGACACCTGGAAGGTGGCGATGTCATAAAGTGTAGTGATGTGGAAAATGTGAATAAATTTAAGCCTAAAAGTGCCTAAACACCAGATTGTGATGGTGAGCAGAAGCAAACTCATCTCACACGTGACTACAAAGCATAAGTAAAGTACAGTGGAGTGGGTGAGAATTATACCCTTAGAAGTAGCCACCAATCCTGAGATTTGCCAAGAATCTTTGTCGATATGAACCTCATCAGCTAAAACCTGGAGGGGCACAAAACAAACATGTGAGTAGACAAAATAAAACTTTGAAAACATCTTTCTTTTTAGCAATACAATAAACCCTCGTTGAAATCTGTATAATTCCCCAGAGAATACCAATACATATGTATATAACAATCATGCTGAAGAACGGTAAAACCAAAGTATACCATGTCGAGTATCTCAGCAACAACCATATAAGCAAGATAAAATAAATCAATATAAAATGAATGTCAGTCGGAGTCACCCATAGTGACCTGTACGACTTATCCATATCTCATCAATCATATCACATTAATCAGGTGCTAGCGCATATCTCATCAATCATACCACATCAATCAAGTACTAGCATGTAAGTTGGAGTCACTTATAGTGACCTGTACGACTCATCCACATCTCATCAATCATATCACATCAATTAGGTGCTAGCACGTGAGTCGGAGTCACCTATAGTGACCTGTACAACTCATCTACATATCATCAATCATATCACATCAATCAGGTGCTAGCACGTGAGTCAGAGTCACCTATAGTGACTTGTATGACTCATCCACATCTCATCAATCATATCACATCAATCAAGTGCTAGCACATATCTCATTAATCATATCACATTAATCAAGTGCTAGCACATATCTCATCAATAAGGTCCTGCACACGAATCGGAACCACTTAAAGTGGTTTGTACGACAGGCTGGGTGTAAATAAATACACTCAAGTGCTACGATCACGTGAAGGCTATGCGAAGTATCTCAAGTCACCTACGAGTCGGAACCACCTAAAGTGGTCTGTACGGCAGGTTGGTACCTACCTTGGAATCCAAGGTGAGCGTAAGGTGCGGGAGGTGAACAATCACGTGAAGGCTAGCTCTGGCCACGGACGGGAGCACTAACACCAGGGTGCAGGACAATGAATTCTCCTCATATCCATTTATCTCTAATTACTATTCGATCATACCAACAATATATACTCACCTGATCTTACCTTGGCATCCGTATTGTTGCGCATCACTGTGCAAAGCTGTACTAATAACACACTAAAATATAAACCAATTATGGTCTAGCATTTATAAAACATAAAACCACCATTTCACATTTCCTCACACAAGAATTTATTACCAATACTAACTCACCAAGTCATAAGGTTCAAATCTCATATTTTTCATCAGATTCCTTTACATTGCTCAAATTTCCAAGCAAAGCTTTCGTCTCAACTATTTAATCTCACTTATTGTATGGCTGCATCTAACGTCTCGTTAGACTGCCTACGTACCTTAAATAGGAATCAAGCTAATCGTAGTTCACAATAATTATTTGTAAATAATAAACATAAATCAATTTAAGAACCTTTGTGGAATTATCAATCACATAAATATATACGATAAAATAAAAAGACTTACTCACCTGAAGTCCACGCTACAATTCTCTAGCTAGAATAGTAAGGCGTCACGAACCATCGTCACCTAGAACAATTATCAAATAACTTCTTAGAATTCTTATCGATATAACACATAATTTACATAAATCATATCCCCAAGGACGTTCCAGCATGATTTAAGACCCATTGACCAAAAGTAAATTGTCGATCAAAGATCGACGGTAAGGTCCACAACCCTACGTAACTCAATCCGGAAGATCCGTATCATAGCTTTCTGATCTGCAATTTCCAAAGATCTATAATATACTTCTTGAACAATATCTTAAAGTTTTAGAACGATCCAACGGTTGGATCTTCGCCAATTATCAAAACCAAGCGGCGGTTAACGTTTTATTTACGAACTTACAATTCCAATTCGGGAAGATCCGTACGACGGATTCCCGATCCGTAAATTCCTACATTCCTCAAATATTTGAATAACAACCTATTAAAGTTTGGTGACGATCCAACGGTCGGATCGTCGGTTCCTATAATCACCTATTAACGTACTGTAGATAATTTAGGTGCTAACAACCAATTCATGTCAATCCATTCTCAAAACTGAATTCAAGGCAGAATAAGGCCTAAAAATAAGATTGGCGGCTCTCTGGCCATGCACCGCCGTGGGTGGCGGTCGGCCGCCCCCAGCTCACCGGAAAACCCAACTTTCTCCAAAATTTACAGAAATGAAGATCTCAATGAGTAGAACAACTTTTATACCTATAACCAAGGCCAATTTGGCCTAGAAAGGCCCCAATTTCATCAAACCCGCCGGAAAACCCTAGAATTGGGTGTGTTTCAATTCGTCAAATCCGAAGCTCCGCCGCCACCTCCAATGCTTGGGCCTTGTTCCTGGAGTTATGGAAAGTCTATTTAGGGTGATGATCAACAAAGTTTGTTTCAGGAATGGCGGATTTCGCTGTGGCACCCTTCGGAACCCTCATGATTTGATGGCTTCATTCTCCTCAACTCGGGGGTTAATGGAACTGGGTTTTGTGTGGAAATGGAAGAGATGTTGATGTTGAGTGACTTCTAGGTGGCGAGTGGTCGTGAATCGCAGAAAAAACTGCCCAAAAGGGCATCGGAAAACATGGCGGAAGTCGGTCGAGTCGTGCAGGGGAAACAGGTCAAGGTGGATCCAGTGCATCTCCTCCACCTCCTTTCCATCATGTTCGTAATTCTGATTGGTCCAGCATCTCCCTCTCTCCTGTTCCGATTGGGCAGCCATACCCTTTCCTCTTTGCTTCAATTCCTCTTTCTATTTTTCCCCACACAGCCACACCCATGTGGCATAAAAAACGTTACAGGGAAGGCTCCCAGATTTTTGGAGCCTTCCAGTAAATAAAATAAAACAAAATTACCATTTTAACCTTAGTTTCGATCGTTAATAACTCCATCATTATTATTCCAAATTGCACTCCGTCTGCACCCACAAGTTCGTAGCGACAAGTACTACAAAGATATACCAAGAAAATGAACCTTACGTGACACGATACAGCAGTCAACAAAGGTCAACGCACTTGCCTCAAAGGGCATTTTCGTAAATTCACTTACTAAAATTATAAAAATCATAATTTTCAGGAACGGGCTGTTACAATGAAGGTCATACGCTGAGCTTGAACTTTAAATTTAGTTTTTGGGATGTGATAATTATATATATATATATATATATATATATATATATATATATATATATATAATAGCTCGTGCTTTAATATTAAATTTAATAATTAATTATTTTAAATTCTTAATTTACTTTTTTTTCTTTTTGTTATCTCAACAGACTCATCTAAAAGTCTGAGAAGGTCGAAGAAAAAGATTAGCCGCACACCCTTTTTATTCGAACAGTCATCTCCCAACTTTATACCTGTTGCGAATATATTTATGAATAGGTTTTTTTTATATTTTTTTTATATCATAAATGGTCCATGAAATTGACCATCACCATCAAGATGGTTCCTCAAGTTGAAAATCAATCAATGTAGTCCCTGAAAATAGGTGTCGCAAATCAATGTAGTTATTCTGTCACAATTCTGTTAAAATTTTCGTTAAGTGCTTATGTGGCACATAAATAAGTCCCATAAGTCCTTTTTTTTTTCTTCTCAAAAATGGTCCTTGAAATTGACCCGTGACATCAAATTGGTCCCCGAAATTGACCCACAACATCAAAATAGTCCCTGAAATTGAAAATCGATCAATGTAGTCTTGCAAGTAACTGTCTTGAATCAATATAGTCATTCTACCATAATTCTGAAATAGTTAATAAAAAGTTGTCAACCCAAAAACCCAGTCCTACAATCACCTCCGATCCCAATCCACATTCCTCTACCTCCTTCCCTGTCTATTCTCTAAAAAAAATAATCTCAATACACCCACCTTTACAGACTTCGACACCCTTTACTAAATTGAACCTGGATTGAGATTACCTTTGGTGACGGCTTGGCTGATTGACAACGACTTCTAGAACATCACCGTTAACATTTAGGCGATCAATATCCTCACAACCTTAATCATGGAGAGATTGTTCAGTGCTTTCTTGGTGGTCTAGTGAATCAAAGAACGGCGAGGTCTCTCTTGAGATAGTGAGGTTATAACTGAGGTGCATCTATTGTTGATTGAAAACTATTTCCAAAGCCCCTCTTAGGCCTTGGTAAAGCCTTATGCCTTTGAGAATTTATAGAAGATATTTCTCTTCGGAGTAGGTCCTACTATAACAAAAAAAAAAATCATGGTACAAAAAGGTATTTAGATAACTTTTTAGATTAATTATTAAACCCACATCCACACATAACAAAAAAATTTACAAAATTGTGGCAGAATGATCATATTGATTTGCGACAACTATTTTCAAGGACTACATTCATCAATTTTCAATTTTATGGACCATCTTGATGCTGTGGGTCAATTTCAGGGACCATCTTGATCGTATGAGCCAATTTTAAGGATCATTTGTGATAAAAACTCGTAAATCTTTTTTGACTATTTATGTGCCACATTAGCACTTAACGAAAATTTTAACATAATTGTGACGGAAGGATCACATTGATTTGCGACACCTATTTTAAGAGACTACATTTATTGATTTTCAATTTCAAGGACTAACTTAATGGTGAGGGTCAATTTCAGGAATCATTTGTAATAAAAGCCCTTATGAATATTATATATACATACATCTGCATCTCAATCAAAACACAAAAAAAATCATTCTTCCTACAAATCTTACCAAAACCTATTATACTGAGAGAACCACAAAGACATTCACCAGAAACCAAGTTCTTCGTTGCTAAGATCTTGGTTTAGATTGTTAAATCCTAGTGAAGTAGATGCCCTCCGAACTACGAGCACTAAATAAGGACGAAATTCTGTTTCAAAGACATTGCGGTACGTAAACCTCAATCTTTATTTCGCAAATCAATTTCAGTTTTGTTTCATTCGAATTGTATCAATACATGTAGTTGCAATTCATTTGTTGATTAGCATATAGTTATATATATATATATATATATATATATATATATATATATATATATATATATATATATATATATTCGTGGTTGATTGTTAATTCTTATCCAACATGTGTTACAAATTTACATTACAAAGTGAAATGCATCCTATCGAGCTGAAGAAATTCATCCCTTAAACTGAAATGGCAGGAACAAAACGGGTGAAGTGAAACTACTCGTTACTTGTACTGTTATACAATGCTCATGATTCTTTCCTCATCAAAGCAAATGTCGATAAGGCTACAACGCGCGCTTCAGTTTCCCTCATTCCCATTTGGTTCGAATCTGGTGTGTGTGCTTGAATTCATATGTGAGTAGCACTTCCGAGTTTCCATTCCTTGACATTCGTTTCAATATAAACCTCTCCACCAATACATAACTACCAAATCGCTTCCACCCGCCACCACCCGTCCCCTCAAACTCTTCCACTCTCTCCACCCTCACTTTCCTTTCACCCCCACCAATCCATCCAACTCTTTCTTGTTCCCATTTCATCCTCTCTACTACTTTCATGCTCAATCCCACTCTTGTTTCTCCTCCCACACCTTGAAATAATTCTTGAACCACATGAACCTGTCTTTACCCACATTTTTTTCAGTCCAAAAAGCCTCCTCTCCGTCAACAAAAACCGCCTCTTTTTGAACGAAAGCAACCACAAACGCAACACCATTATCTTTTCCTTCAGCGTTGTTATAAGCACTGTCGAAAATCTTTTCCCATCGTTGCTCAAGTATAATTTCATAGAACATACATTTTTTCATTTGGTCCTTCAACTTCACTCCTCCTTCCCTAACAAACATGAAAGGACAATACCACTTACCAATACCCACAGCTGCAGAGAAATCATACGACAATGGAAAATCGAACTGCGGAAGGCTTGCCCGTAGAGAAGAGTTGATTCCTGAGGCTTCACTCAATTGGTAATGATGCGGCCCACTCATTCTCGCATTCCACCCTTTTCTCCTCAAGAAGAGAGGAGGAAACCCCTCTTGATCAACAGACTTGGCAAAGAAACAGTTGCTGCCCTTCTCCGTACGAACTATTTGAACTTGCTGGTTTATGTCGGACGGATCCAACGGTTTTGGTATAGCATCTGGAATAGATTTACCGCCCCAACAGCCGTCTCAGCCACGTCTTCTTTTCTTGAATTTGCGCATGCTTCCCTGCAATTTAAACCAATTGCTATATCAATTGTACATGGAAGCTTTTCTATGTGACAGAAACACCGCTGCATGAAGTATGAAGAACATGCATGGATGTATATATATTTAGGGTCATATTTTGATTCTGGTCCTTAATCAACCTAATTGTTAGACTGAAACCTTGTTTGTTTAAATATTTTGATCAAGGTCCTTAACATCATTTAAGAGATGTAACTCATGCATTTATGCATTTAATGTCCCACAAATTATCAAATTTAAACAAATTCAAATAATATTTTTAAAATAAAATAAATACTTAAAAATAAATATTAGAGTAATATTGTCCTTCACAAAATTATAGCAAGAAAATAATGTACCCATATAATTATTAACATATTTTAAAAAATAAATGCTCATATATTTTAAAATATAAAATAAATACATGTAATTAGCATGGGTACATTTAGCAAAATTAAAAATGGGTACAAATAAAAAAAATATGGGCACAAAATGAAATTAATATATGGGTACAAATTAAAACTGAAAAGAAAATTGGTACAAATTAAAAAAGTGTTGCAAATTAAAAATGGGTACAAACTAAAAATAAAAATATATGATAAAAATTTTAACCATAAATATAAATATACTAATTGTAACATTTTTAACACTAAATGAATATATTTAGAAATACAAAATATTTTATTATTAATACCCAACGACCTTGATAAAAAATTGAAAATGAATAAGATTTTAATCAATGGAGTAGCCAAAAAATGGATGAGAACCTAATTTCTCCATATATGTATATGCATACCCCATATGCTTCCCACTTCGAAGTATGACATGGTATCGATTAGAAAAGACAAGGGCTGATCAAGCACTGGAATGAAGGCAACAACGTCTTCATCTGAGTCATATCCAACTCCTATATCGTAGTTCTGAGGGAAAGGCAGGTCTCTGACCGCTTCATCAGCGCCAACAGCGCATCCGCAGCATGTTACCTTAACCCATTCTTCATCATGGAGTACAAGATAACCAGAATTTGGCCCCTCCAGCGGCCGTAGAGACAGGGACTGAGGAGACCTTCGACACGCAGACAGAAGCTTTGTCACATACATTAAGCCTTAAGGAAGACTGGCTCACTTTCAATTTGATTTGATATGAAATTTACTTGATTACAAAGAGTTTTAATTTATAGGTAATGAAGTCAACCTTCAGAAGCATGCACTTATTCAGTTATTTGATTAGTTAATCTAATTACAAATTAGAAAATAATTCAGAAATTGCTGGTGTAGCTTCGAATTTAATAAGTCATTATTATAATTCTCCCTTAATCTTAATTATCTTCACTGGGAAGTCAGAAGTTGACAATTTGCAGCACATGCCAGGAACATCTCTCAATTACCCTAAGCTGGAAAGAATCTTTCAACTTAATATCTGGATTTCTTTTAATTGTTTAATTTGTAGCACCTGCTCGGAAGGGTTCATTAATCTGCATTTATACTTTTTTACAATGACAAATTGTTACTATGGCAGCTCACCTTCAAGTTCTAGTTGACGAGTAATTTTCAATTTTTAGTGTGAACATCACACACGACGTTATAGCATGTGCATTTATTTCTGAATACTTTAGTATGAGTTCATAACACATCAAGCTGAAAAAATACATACTTTAGTATATTAATTATATAATGATCAAGATTTTCGTCCGAATAAAAAAAATAGAAATTACATTTTAATTACATCCATCAAAAGCACAGGGTCATATGAAATTTTCAATCACAAACCAAAAAAGAGCAAAAATCTCATTACCATTTGCTCCTAATATGTTGAGTGTGTTTGAAATCATAAGTTAGCACCGAGCTTCCATCCATTCTTTTCAACACAAACCTCTACCAAAACATAGCAACCAAATTTTATCCACTTACCCACCCCTCCAAATTCCTCTTAACCTTTTCACTTACACTGACCTCATCATTCCCTCCAAACCTTTCAAACCTTTGTTGCTCCCACTTCATCCTCTCCACAATTGCTAAGTTCACCCCCACATTGTCCAAACCTCTATACCACATAACCCCATTAGCCACATCCATCTCCTCATGCACACACACCTATAACATTTGCACGTTATATCCTAGGTTTATGGCTTAGCTTCTTGTAATTCAGAAAATTGTTTGCTACTGCGAATATTTAAAAAGCTGATAGTGTATGGAGAATAACTTATATGATAAGTTTATATTAATAATGTGACATTTAATGTCACTAATACAACTTTATGTCGTAAAAAATTTATATAAAATTATATTATTGGCACGAGATGCCTTAATAACACGAAATATATTAGTGTTATGCTATTGACGTTTAATCTGTTATTTAATTTTCTAGTGTGATTTTAGCCGTGGAGATTAGACTAGTGCTGATAATTACGTCGTAGTCTTATCTTGATTGGTCTTCGGTTGATACAAGCTAAGTGTCAGAAATTGACAATTTGCATCAGATGCCTGGAAGGTTCGTACATTTATTAGAAATTTTTTATTCTGACAGGAATATAGATGGTACATCACGCAATTTTATGTAAGTGATGAGAAATTTTATTTTGTAAGTTATTAACATAATAACACACATATTTTACTATTTATATAATAACACGTGGTATACCACATCGTATGCTGATCACATTGAAAAATCTATATCAGTCACCCTAAGTTGGAAATAGTTTTTCGGCATAACGCGTGTTTTCTAGTGTTTTTTTATTTTTTTTAATCACCCGTGTTTTCTATTGTATGTCGCACCAACTTGGAAGGGTGCATTAAGTCTAATTATAGGGAAACAGATCCTCTCTAGTTCTGTTTCACTTGAGCCTCAGGATCAATATATCCCGACCCTTCAAATTTCATCTAACGATTAAAAGAAGAAAAAAATTTAAAAAGTATAACAATTTTTTACCGTTGAATGAAATTTGGAGGACCGAAATCTATTGATTCCCGAGCTCTGGTCTCTACTCTGGATATGTTTCCTAATTATAGTTCTCTACAACCGCAAATTATTGTTTTGGAAGTTTACCCCCAACTTCTTGTTGACATCTAATTTTGATATGGCTACTTATTTTCAATGTGACGATCACGTCGACAGGTGTTAAAACTACACATTATTATTGTTTTGGAAGCTTACCTCCAAAACTTCTTGTTGACATCTAATCTTGACTTTATCACACTTTTACAGAAATTCTGAATCATCACTCTCTGTTTTTTTTTTTTTTTATGGAGAAATTTGATATAAGTTTAATTTTTTAACTAATACTAAGAATAGTCTACTTTATTAAAGTAAGTCTAATTTTTTGAATTAAATTATTTTTATTATCAATAATTATATCTTCAATGATAAGATTTATTATAAAAATTAAATTTATTTCTAATTATCTCTTTGATTATTATTATTATTATTTTTGTTATTTCTTGTTACCTTTTAGTTAGGTTTCATATTTCTCTTATAGGTATAGTATATTTATATATTTATTATTTAAATTAGGGTATAATATTTTGCAGATAAATTTATGTTAATATTTTTTTTTTTGTTATAACATATTAATTAGATTTTTTGGAGTTGTAAAATGCACACGTGTGACAAAAAAAAGATTTTAAATGTTAAAAAAATATTTAAAAAATGTAAAATAAATAAAAACATAAAATTAGTTACTAGACTCACTGTAAAAAACAATCTATATTTTTGGACATAGATCTAAAGCCCCTTTTTTATTTGTTTGTAGGAAAAAGGGAAAAAATTTCTTGTGCTTTATAAGTTGTCTTAAAGGGTTACGGACTTGTAGAAATTGACTTAGTCAATTGCTTGTTGCTCTAGTCGACTATTATATTTCAATATTTTATTTTTGTTCAATGTTATCAATTATACAGGGATTTTCTTACAATTCTAAGTCAATACGAAATCTCCATATGACATTGACATATTATATAATTCTTGATTTTGATGTCAATGTAACAAAGTTGGCTTTGAACTAAGAATTCGTCTCATTTTTAGAAAAAATTATTATAACTCACAAAAAAATATAATCCTCTATATTTAAATACTACGCAACTTCATGGAAATACAAATTCCAATGTCACGGCCCTACAATTTTGTGAATGAATGATTTGACTATCCAAAACATTGGGCAAAATTATGTAAACATTCCTCAAAGGGTGTTTCTTGGATAAATTGGGTTTGTGATTCACAAAAAAAATTACAATTTCATAAATCAAATAGTCCCTCTAAAAGCGTAACTGAATCCATAACCTAGAAAATGTTCAAAAATCCAAAATCTGAAATGTTGTACATAAATAGCATATATATATATATATATATATATATATATATATATATATATATATACAAAAAAACACAAGACAAATTTTCATTTCCATTAGTCCTAACCTGATGAATGTTGTGAAATCTCGTTCCTGGATTTCACTATTGTAAACTACGTATTTAGATTAACAAAATTTTATAGTATTTTCAGGAATTTATATTAATTTATTTGAATTTACATTTTAAATTAAACTAATTATGAAGTTTGAAGTATTGAAAATAATCATTTAAAATCAGTGACCTTTCGATTTCACAATTAATATTTTTGAATAGGGCTCGATCTTACGAACGTATGGGTGCAAACCGTTCATGAAACGAAACTATAACGAATGAGATATAAATGAGCGAAGATAGGGGTGAAATAGTCATTTGACCATAATCTGAAAGGCTCCAGATTTGCTAGAGTATTGATTTGGTGACAAGTGTATGGCTGAGATGGGAAGAAAAGAACAGGAAATGAGGAGAAATGAGGGATGGGGAGAAGGAAAGGAACCAACCCAGACCATTTCAACCCGCGCCAACCCGTCCTTGACCCGATTAGAATCCGACGATTCTCAGGCATTTTTCAGGCGAAATTCACCAAACCATCACCTGCCATCACCACCATACTTCTTCTCCTTTATTGTTCACCTAAGATTCGACGAAAATTAGGCCAATTTTGTGGCGTTTGGAGACGGTGAAACCAACAGTTTCTTGGCGGTGATCCGCCGATCCGGTGAGTTGCACCACCAACCACCACTCTTAATGGACTCCTCTTGAGCTCTAGAACAAAGCCAAAATTGGTTTAGGGGTCGTGGAACACTGAGGAAGGCGAATTGAAGCTCACCATTTTTAGGGTTTTCGGCAAGGTTCGAGATAAATTGGAGCTTTTTCCTGCCAAATTGGCTAGTCACAGGTATGAAACTTGCTCCACTCATCGAGATCTTCATTCTGGTGAAATTTGGTAATTTTTTTAGCGAGGAAAATTTACTGGCGAGTTAGGGCGGCCGGTGGCGTGTGGGTCGAAACCCCACATGATCTTCCTAGGCTAATTTTGATGCCTAGATTTCATATGTGACATCCGATTGACGAAATCTCATTGTATGAATATAGTTTTGATAGAGGCCGCCACTTGGTCATTATATGAATCAACGATCTGACCGTTTAATCGTCACCAAACTTTACTAAGTTATTATTCGTACTATTTGAGGACATCAGGAACTGACGGATCAGGAATCCGATGTATGGATCCTCCTGAATTGAATTTCTAAGTTTGTAAAACTAAACGCAGGCTACCACTTAATTTTTGCGATTGGCGGAGATCTGACCATTGAATCGTTCCTAAACTTTAGGATATTGTTCTAGAAGATTTTTGAGACTCTTGGGAAATTATTGGATCGGATATCTGGTGGATGGATCTTCCAGGTTGAGTTAGGTAGGATTGTCGACCCTACGAGTGACCATGTCGACCGAGGGTTGACTATCAGATAAAATGTCCTGAATCGTTCGTAAATGATGAATTTAGCATGACTGGAGATCCGATAAAGTCTAGTGAGCCTACGTTGGTTAGTGAGTGACTTTAATATATGTGATATTGGTGCTTACCCTGTTTTTGTAATTATTATCCTGTGTGGATATGATTTCGTTTTATAAACATGGTTTCTATCGAATTGTCATTTTTAATATTTAGTAATCGATTTTTATTTTTATGAAATGTGATCTGACGTGCATAATTGAATTGTGGTTTGATTTGCATGATTGGTATGATGTGATGAAATGTGAGGGCTAGTAGTGGACCGTTAACCCATTGTGATAGGTATTTGTTGCTTCGATATTGTTTCATTTCTCGCTTCGTTAAATCGTTCTAAATTTAGTACTTGTGCTTTGTTTCATTTCATTAAGCTATTCTAAATTGTTTAACTTGTGCTTGTTCCATTTCTCATTTCGTTGAGCTTTCGTAATTTGAGTACTTGTTTCATGTCGTGTTTTTCAAGCGTTATTATATTTCTTGGACTTTCACTCGGTTTCGTTGAGTGATCTAGAGCTGGGTTTCCGCTAAGGTTCCGTTGAGTGGTTCGGTTCTCTACTCCGTCTGGATTCCATTGAGTGGTCTGGAATCCTTCCAGCTCCACGATTCCGTTGAGTGGTCCGAAATCGTATCCTGACGTTCTACTCTGTTTGGATTCCATTGAGTGGTCCGGAATCCTTCCAGCTCCACGATTCCGTTGAGTGGTCTGAAATCGTATCCCGCTGTGGATTTTGTTGAGTGGTCCAATATCCATTGTACTCTACAATTCCTTTGAGTAGTCCGGAAGCGTATCCACTCGTATTTTGTTAAGAGGTCTGAAATCTCTACTACTCCGCGATTTCGTTGAGTGGTCTGGAATCCCATTTGGTATGATGGTTCCATTAAGTGGTCCGGAACTCGATTATTTGCTTTGTTGATTCCTCGAATTGAGTTTGGATTGAGACAGCCTCAGAGATGTAGACTTCGATTGAATTGTGTCGCTCAAACCTTACATTTCATTGTATTGTATGAGTTGTTGGTTGTGAACTTTTGTGTTTTGTTTCAAATGGGCCGATGGATGTTTGTGTGATTCCTTTAGGGTTTTCAGTGGCGTGATTATGATTTTATATTTGACGTTTATAAACCGTAATCGATGGTTGATTTTTAATATCATTACATATGTCACATTATTGTCACTCACATGAGCTTCGCAGCTTATTCGGGTTTGTTTGCCCGGTGCACCATTCCTATGGTGTAGGGGGCGTTTATGCAGGTTGAGTTGATACATGAAGCTTGGGGTAGTAGACAAAGTTCAGAGAGCTTGGAGTGTTAGGTTACCCCTATACTTTCCCTTGCATAATTGTTGTAAATTGTTCTTAATTTCAATTTAGTATCCAGTTTGTATTCCTGGCATTCCCCTTACAGTTCACTGTCGCACGTCGATCCTAAACGTATATCGAGATTGGAGCGTGACAAGTGTGCTTGAAGTCATGGCTAAAAACCAAGCTCCCATCCATTTTCTTCAACAACAAAAAAAACCTCTCAACCAATACAAAAAAACCCTAACTTCTTCCAGTCTCCCACCTCTCAACTCTCACTCCTCTTCTTCTCCCCCCACCAGGGCCGGCCCAGGCCCAGTGCCACAGGGACAACTGTCCAGGGCCCAAAATTGAAGGGGGCAACAAAAAAACCCAAATAACTAAGTTTGTATACATATATATATATATATATATATATATATATATATATATATATGTCCAGATTTTGGGACCACTCGGCCCAAGAAAGTTTTAAAACCCTTTGGGAAATGGGAATGACAGCAGCAAAAACAAAATAAGTAATTAAAGGGACCACTTGGTCCCCATTTTACAACCCTTTCCCAAGATAACCTTACAACCCTAATTGGCTAATTCCCACATCCAGGCCACCCCCCTTTGTTCTGTTCCCCACTTTCTCAATTCCCCCACTTCCTCCCTGCCGTTCCTCACTCCTCAGGCAGACAGACAGCAACGCAGGCAGACAGGAGACAGCAGTCACAGACACAGAAACATTGGGCATTGGCTGCTCAAGTGCAAGAGCATTCACTCACCACCAACCCTTTTGAGTTTTGAGGTAAATTAATTTTTAAAATTTGAATTATCAATTCATAATTTTATATAAAATTTTGCAAGTGATATAGAATTATATGATAATTGATGTATAAAATTTTGTTAGTGTTTTTATAATATATAATATGTGTTGGAATGATAATTTTGATAGGATATTTTTGTTATATCATGTGTAGGTAATTTTTGCAAACAAATTATCGAAGCCATGTCTTTTAGGAAACAACTCTCTGGTAATATGTGTTGAAATTTCAAGGAGCTTTGCTAGGAATAGTTGTATATGATTGTATTTTTTATTGTCGGGATTTAGGTACTATGTCCCCCCCATTGTATATTTTCTCAAGTAATATAATTTGGGCGTGAGGGCCTAGCCCCCCAGCTTCGACTGGGTTCCAGCCCTCGTTAAATATTTTTTTTAAACATATGTTTCCGTATTAAAAAAGGGCACATTTTGAGCTTTCGCACTGGGCACCCAAAAACTCAGGACCGGCCCTGCCCCCCACCCACCAACCCTCCTTGCTCCCACTATAGCATGGGTTCATAAAACATCAAGATGAAGAAATACATCCTTTATTTTAAAAAGGGCATATTACAAACATATGTGAAATGAAACTACTCATATTACTTATACAATGATCAAGATTTTTGTCCGAAGGAACAAAAGTAATGGAAAGGATATTAATTCGAGCGATTAATTACATCCACCAAAAGCACACAGAATGAAAAGAAATTTTCAATCACAAACCGAAAGGAGCAAAAATTTCATTCCCATTTGCTCCTAATCTGATGAGTGTGTTTGAAATCATAAGTTAGCACCAAGCTTCCATCCATTCTTTTCAACACAAACCTCTCCACCAAAATATAGCAACCAAATTTTCTCCACTTACCCACGCCTCCAAACTCCTCTACTTTTTTCACTCTTACTTGCCTCTCGTTCCCTCCAAACCATCCAAACCTTTGTTGCTCCCATTTCATCCTCTCCACAATTGCTAAGCTCACCCCCACATTGTCTAAACCCCTATACCACATAACCCCATTAGCCACATCCATCTCCTCATGCACAGCTTCCGCGTTCCCGCCAACAGCAACAGACTCGTTTTGAACAAAAACATCAACCACCACAGCGTTGCCTTCGCTATAATTACCGTCACATGCGAATATCTGTTCCCATCTTTGCTCAAGTGTCATCTCGTAAAACCTTGTCCTACTCATTTGATCTTTTGGTGTTCCCTCCTTAACAAACATGAAGGGGCAATACCACTTCCCCACAACCACCGGATTCGAGCTTGTAAGTGATAACGGGAAGTTGAAATCTGGAAGACGGGCGCGTAGCTTAGCATCTAGACCCGGCGCTTCACCTAAATGGAAGTCACGGGGAGTTGAGGTGTGTATTTCCCACCCTTTTCTTCCAAGAAATTTTGGAGGGTACCCATCTGAAGCTATGGATTTGGCAACAAAACCCCCAAACTGATTGCAGCTTCCTTTCTGCTGGATCTCATATTGCTGATAAATGTTATTGGGATTGAACGGCTGTGACGGCACATCCTTTACATAAGTGCAGAAGCAGCAGGTTCCCAAGTTCTCATCCGTTGAACATGTGTAGGCTTGCCTGCATGGAACCCGAAATCAATTCAGTTGCAAAATGGACTAACCATGTATTTCAAGTTAGCTAACAAAAAAAAATATTAATACTATTACTGCGGGATTGATATTGCCACTACAAAAGTATCAAGCTCAAATAGAGATTGCATACATACCCTTCAAGCTTTCCACGTGACTGGATCGCGTAGTAACGGTTGGAAGCCAAAGGCTGGTTAAGGACCGGAATGAAGGCGGTGTAGAAACGAGAAACTTGTTGGCTTTCTCCCGTTTGGGTGGCATAACGAAGCTTTATATTCTTGTTCTGAGGGAAAGGCATGTCAAGGAGCTCGCGGGATTTGCATAGACCAAAGCAACATGTAGGCTCTGCTTCTTCATCTTGGATGACCAAGATGCCGGAATTCGGACCCTCTGGCGGGGGTAACGAGAGATCCTCAGGAGACTTTTTGTACATCGACAGAGGCCTTGTCACATACATTTTTGCAGAAATTCTTATTCTTCACTCTGTTTTTTCCATTTGTTCTTAGGAAAAAGGGAAAAGGATTTATTGTGCTTTGCAAGTATTCTTCGAGGGTAACCGACTTGTAGAATTTGACTTAGTCAATTGCTTGTTGCTCTAGTCGACTATTATTTGAATATTTTATTTATGTGTACAATGTTGTCAGTTAAACATGAATTTTCTTATAGAATTGGATCCTCTCCTCCTGAGCACAAGCTCAGGAGTCTCTTATCAGCGCACGTGAGTCGTTGAATTTTAATCAAATAGCTACAAACAAAAAGTCTCTCTAAAAATTATAATAATTATAGTTGTTGGATCAAAATCCAATGGCTCACGTGCTCTGGTCAGTATGCTCCTAATCCAACGGCTACAAACAAGAGGTCTTTCTAAAAGTTATAATAATTATAACCGTTTGATCAAAATCTAACGGTTCACGTGCTCTGTTCAGCAGGCTCCTGACCTTGTGCTTAGGAGAGAATCCAATTCCTTTTCTTACAATTCTTAGTCAATACGAAATCTTTGTAGGACATTGACATATTATATAAATTCTTGACTTTGGGCCATATGACGATGTAACAAATTTGGCTTTGAACTAAGAATCAATCTCATTTTAAGAAAAATATTGCGTCCGACAATCGAATTGGATAGATTATAACTCACTCACAAAGAAATGAAACCCTCTTTACTTCAGTACCACCCAACTCCTAGTAAATATAAACTCCAATGTGATGGCCCTACAATTTTGTGAATAAATAGAACAATCTATCTGATTCGACTGTCCGACACAAAATTTTCTATACTTATGAAAAGGGGACATTGTAAACAACATTGATCAAAATTATATAAACATTCCTCAAGGGTGTTTCTTGGATAAATTGGGTTTGTGATTCACAAAAAAATTTACAATTTCATAAATTAAATAGCACCTCTAAAGGCATAACTGAATCCATAACCTAGAACAATGTTTTAAAAACCCAAAATATAAAATTTTATCTCGGTGCAAAATATGAAATTTTATACACAAATAGCATATACAAATACAAAAAAAACACAGGACATTTTCATTTCCACTTAATTCTAACCTGATGAATGTGCCTGAAATCATGGCTAAAAACCAATCTCCTATCCATTATATTCAAGGAAAACCTCTCAACCAATACAAAAAAAACCCTAACTTCTTCCACTCACCCAACCCCCAAAATTGCTCGACTCTCTCAACTATCACTCTCCCTTCTTCTCCGCCCACCCACCCAACCCTTCCTTGCTCCCACTATAGCATGGGTTCATAACACATCAAGCTGAAGAAATACATCCTCTAATTTAAAAGGGCAGGTTACCAACACAGGTGAAATGAAACTACTCATATTACTTATACAATGATCAAATTTTTGTCCAAATAAAAAAATTATAATAATGGAACGAATATTACTTCGAGCGATTAAGTATTTCTAACAAAAGCACATAATGAAATGAGATTTTTAATCACAAAACAAAAAAGCAAAAATTTTATTCCCACTTGCTCCTAATATGATGAGTGTCTGAAATCGTAAGTTAGCACCAAGCTTCCATCCATTCTTTTCAACACAAACCTCTCCACCAAAATATAGCAACCAAATTTTCTCCACTTACCCACCCCTCCAAACTCCTCTACTTTTTTCACTCTTACTTGCCTCTCGTTCCCTCCAAACCATCCAAACCTTTGTTGCTCCCATTTCATCCTCTCCACAATTGCTAAGCTCACCCCCACATTGTCTAAACCCCTATACCACATAACCCCATTAGCCACA
This sequence comes from Crataegus laevigata, assembly GCA_963580275.1. NCBI lineage: Eukaryota > Viridiplantae > Streptophyta > Magnoliopsida > Rosales > Rosaceae > Crataegus > Crataegus laevigata. The sequence continues at coordinate 3,570,975 of OY756940.1, forward strand.
TCCATCTCCTCATGCACAGCTTCCGCGTTCCCGCCAACAGCAACAGACTCGTTTTGAACAAAAACATCAACCACCACAGCGTTGCCTTCGCTATAATTACCGTCACATGCGAATATCTGTTCCCATCTTTGCTCAAGTGTCATCTCGTAAAACCTTGTCCTACTCATTTGATCTTTTGGTGTTCCCTCCTTAACAAACATGAAGGGGCAATACCACTTCCCCACAACCACCGGATTCGAGCTTGTAAGTGATAACGGGAAGTTGAAATCTGGAAGACGGGCGCGTAGCTTAGCATCTAGACCCGGCGCTTCACCTAAATGGAAGTCACGGGGAGTTGAGGTGTGTATTTCCCACCCTTTTCTTCCAAGAAATTTTGGAGGGTACCCATCTGAAGCTATGGATTTGGCAACAAAACCCCCAAACTGATTGCATCTTCCTTTCTGCTGGATCTCATATTGCTGATAAATGTTATTGGGTTTGAACTGCTGTGACGGCACATCCTTTACATAAGTGCAGAAGCAGCAGGTTCCCAATTCTCATCCGTTGAACATGTGTTGGCTTGCCTGCATGGAACCCGAAATCAATTCAGTTGCAAAATGGACTAACAATGTATTTCAGTTAGGTAACAAAAAAAATATTAATACTATTACTACGGGATTGATATTGCCACTACAAAAATATCAAGCTCAAATTGAGATTGCATACATACCCTTCAAGCTTTCCACGCGACTGGATCGCGTAGTAACGGTTGGAAGCCAAAGGCTGGTTAAGGACCGGAATGAAGGCGGTGTAGAAACGAGAAACATGTTGGATTTCTCCCGTTTGGATGACATAAAGAAGCTTTAGATTCTTGGTCTGAGGGAAAGGCATGTCAAGGAGCTCGTGCGATTTGCATAGACCAAAGCAACATGTAGGCTCTGCTTCTTCATCTTGGATGACCAAGATGCCGGAATTCGGACCCTCTGGCAGGGGTAACGAGAGATCCTCAGGAGACTTTTTGTACATCGACAGAGGCCTTGTCACATACATTTTTGCAGAAATTCTTATTCTTCACTCTGTTTTTACTATTTGTTCTTAGGAATAAAGGAAAGGTTTCTTGTGCTTTATAAGCCGCGACTGTGGCTCTTGATAACATTTGCCAGTAGGCGTAGGTGTAACGCTTGCAAAGGCTGACGTGGGTTTACAGTGACGGTAAGGAATTCATACCTCTCAGAATCCTTTTTGTGAGGACCCTATCCACACATTTTATCCGTTCATCGTACATTGTGCGACCAATTTTCATCAAGTACTATTTGTGTTTAATTTTAAATAAAAAAATGTTAAATGATTTCTGATCTTACGATGTACGATAAATGGATAAGATGTGGGGAAGGATCCCCACAATTTGAATCCAAATAGGATCCAAATCCTAATTCGTAGTCAATAGGAAATTTCCCTGTCACATATTATATAGTTCTTGTTTTTTGAATTTTTGAGCCATATGACCATGTAAGTTGGAACAAATTTGGCTTTGAACTAAGAATCAATCTCGTGTTTTGGAAAAAAATTTGTGTCTGACAATTAATTAGATAAACTATCTAACCCACTTTAAAAAAATGGAATTCTCTATATTTAGGTACCATCTAGCGTAAAACAGTAACCAACTGTTGACTTCCTCTAACACTGCTTCATATAAGTACAAACTCCAATGTCATGAACTATTGTGAATGAGTAAAATAATCCACCTGATTCGACGGAAACAAAAATTTTCTACTTTTGTACCTTAGATCATAACTAAATTTACACTTTATGCGAACAATGAACATTGTAAACAGCATTGATCAGAATTATGTGAACATTCCTCAAAAGGTGTTTCTTAGATGAATTGGGTTTGTGATTCACAAAAAAAAAAAAAATACACTTTCATAAATCAAAGAGTACCTCAAAAAACATAACTGAATCCATAACCTAGTGGTTAGAACAATGCAAAAAACCCCAATCTGAAATTTTATACACAAATAGCATATATAAATATAAAAAGGACTAGGCGTAATTTTTTTTGTCGTTATTAATAAAATTTTCTTCTTACCGTTGAGATTTAAAAAAAAATACAAAAAAGGACAAATTTTTATTTCCATTTGGTCCTATGGTGAGTGTGCCTGAAATCATGGCTAAAAATAAAGCTCCCATCCATTCTCGTCAAAGAAAACCTCTCAACCAATACAAAAAATCCTAACTTCTTCCACTCACCAACCCCCCAAATTCCTCAACCCTCTCAACTCTCTTTCTCCTTTCTTCTCTCCCCCCACCCACCCAACCCACCCTTGCTCCCACTTCATCCTCTCAAAAATTGCTAAACTCACCCCCACCCTTGTCTCTTGCCCAACATTGTTCAAACTCCTATACAAAACCACCCCATCATCATCCCCATTTTTCTCATCAAACCCACCTTCCCCCCCCCCCCCCCCCCCCCACCATAGCCATTTCACTTAGTACAACAAAATCCACACCAATGGCATTGCCTTCGCCTTGTCGAGAATTATGATCCTTCACCAATACTTATTCCCACCTTTGCTCAGGTGTCATCTCATAGTACATTGATCTGTTCCTTATGTCCATCAACGTTTTCGGCGTCTCTTCCTTAACAAACATGAATTGACAGTACCACTTCCCTACAACCACATTCTTTAGTGGGAAATTGAAATCCAGAAGACTGGTGCGTAGGGCGGCATCTAGGCCCGTGCATCACCTAGTTCAAATCTGAGGGACACTAAGCTTGTGAGTTTCTACCCTCTCCTCCACAATGCCTCCGGAGGGTACCCATCTTTGGACATTGATCTGGCCACTAAACCACCCGACACATTGATGATGTTTTTGTGAAGATTTGTTAAGAATCAACCACAGGACCTGCTCAACCAGACCTTGCAGCTAGCAACAATGGAGGAAGGGTCTGTTTGTTGCAACTGAAATACAAAGGCATATATGCCTTGCGAGTATTTTGCCCCAAAAGTTAACATATTAACCCCAACATTTATTTAATTTCCTATTTGTGACCAAGCTGATTACAGACCATAACAGTGACCAAGCTAATTACAAACCATAACAGCGACCAACCTTCTACAAAACCTTGTCCACAAGGTTCAAACTTGAAAATCTGGAAACTTCATTGTAAAAGTGTCATAATCCTCCCAGGTGGCTTCACTGTCATCACGATCAAGCCATTGAATCAGCAATTGGACTCCTGCAACATTGCCTTTCTGATACATCCTGCGAGCTAGAACTGCTTTAGGAAGAACTTGGAATAAGCCATCATCAGTAACCCTCAGGGAGTTTCAGTTTGTAAGCCACAACTCCAATCCTTTCGAGCACTTCATAAGGGCCAAAGTATCGAGGCTGCAGTTTATGGTATTGGTGTGGAGCTAAGGACTAAAGTTGATAGGGTACTAGTCGCAGATAAACAAAGTCACCAATTTTAAACTCCATTTCACTTCTTCGTTTGTCAGCTTGAACTTTCATCCGGATTTGAGCTAAATCAAGGTTATGTTTGAGCACAGCCAAGATCTAATCCCTCTGTTGTAAGAGTTGCTCCACTGACTCCACCCTTGTAGACCCTTCTTCATAAGGACAAATATGGGGAGAACGGTAACCATAGACCAGTTCAAAAGGGGTAAAGCCAAAAGAAGTGTGATAAGAGGTGTTGAAACACTGCCCGCGATAACCATTGCACCCATTTTTTAGGTTGGTCCCCAACAAAACACCTTAAGTAAGTCTCCAAGCATCTATTTAACACCTCTGTTTGGCCATCACTTTGGGGATGGTAACCCGAACTCATTGACAATTTAGACCCTTGCAATTTAAAAAATTCCTTCCAAAAATTGCTCAAGAAGATGGGGTCTCAATCACTCACTATAGAGTTTGGCATGCCATGGAGCTTAAACACGTTATCAATGAAGACTTGGGCCACTGTGGCATCACTATAGGGGTGAGCTACAGCCATGAAATGGCTATATTTAGACAGCCTGTCTACTACCACCATGATGACAAACTTGGTTTTACACAGAGGTATGCCCACGATGAAATCCATGCTTATAGCTGTCCACACCTTGCTAGGAATAGGCAGTGGTTGTAAGAGTCCAGGAGGAGACACTATTTCAAATTTGTTTTGTTGACAAATACCACAGTGAGACACAAAAGCTTGGATATCCTTCTTTATACCTTGCCAATAATACCCTTTTTTATCTTGTGACAAGTTTTTAAAATGCCCTAATGCCCAGCTGTAAGAGTGGAGTGATATTCCTCAATGATCTTTTTTCTCCAAGGAGAAGTAAGGCTAAGCACAATCCGATGCTTGTAGCACAGAATCCATTGTCCAAGGTATATTTTGGTGCAGCCGAAGTCTCTCCTTGTGTGGAAGGAATCAGTTCACTTGTCTTGGCAATCACCCATTCATCCTTCTCAATAGCTCGCCTTAGCTCATCTAACCGCCCAAAGTTGTTGTAGACTAAAATCTCATTAAAAAAGACAAGAACAAATTTCCTCAGAAAAGGTTTAAACAAATCAGTCATAAGGTTTTGAAATGTGGCTGGTGCATTAGTAAGCCCAAAAGGCATCACTAAATACTCATAGTGACCCTCATGGTTCGGAATGCAGTTTTCTCAATGTCATCGGGACACATAAGTATTTGATGATACCCGGATCGAAGATCAAGTTTAGAGAAGTAGACTGCACCAAAGAGCTCATCTAATAAATCATCAATAAGTGGGATTGGATACTTATCCTTGACAATAAGTGCATTTAGCTCCCTATAATCAATACACATAAGTCAAGTACCATATTTCTTCTTAACCAAAAGGACAGGGAAGGAAAAAGAACTGTGGCTAGGACGAATGAACCCCGAGCCAAGTAATTATTGCACCGCTCTTTCAATTTCAGATTTCTGCATATGACCATAATGATATAGCCTCAAATTTGGAGGTTTGGCTCCAGGAACTAAAGGAATGTGATAGTCGTGACCCCGAGAAGGTGGAAGCTTAGAAGGTAACACAAAGATCTCTTCAAAAGCCCTAAGTAACTCATTTAGTTCTTGTGAATGTTGAGAAGATAATGCAGATTTTTGCAGTGACTGAACCTCCATAGAATAGAGAAAAAGACCCAAATGAGAGTTGGAAAACTCTTTATCCAAATGTTGCAAAGAAACTTCTTGAATAAGTGGTGCAATGGATGGGCTGTGAGTAAGCTTGTAGTGCTGAGCATTGGTAGAGAATCCATGGTCAATAATTAGAAGTCCCAAAGAACAGGACTTACCGAAGATAACCATTGGACCCCAAGCACCACATCACAACCACCTAAGGGAAGAGAATATGGGTTAACTACACAACTGTACCCTCCCAAACAAAGGGCAATGTCCCTACAACAACCAGAGCTCTGAACGGTTCCCCCATCAGCTATCATAACCTCAAAGGCTTGAGTACTTTGTGCTTGGCGACCCCATTTCTTAAGCAACTTAGAATCGATGAAATTATGAGTACTTCCGGAGTCCAATAAGATTTTCACAGATTGTCCAAGAACCACACCATCAACTTTCATAGTTTGAACAGACTGTTTGGCAGTAATACAGTAAAAAGCACACTCACTTAGGACCATTGCTAATAACTCAGGATGAGCATCATAAACATAGTGAATTCAAAGAGGGCATTAGAATCGACAACATCCATCATAAGTAATTGTTTTAGGCCACATTTATGACCCTTAAACCATTTATCAGGACAAAACCAACATTCTCCGTTGTCTCATTTCGATTGAATCTCAGCTAGAGTTAAGACCTGCAGTTAATTTCTTAACAGGCAAAGAACCAACTCGAGGACCCGCAGGGGCATTAGAAGGAAGGAGTAGCTGTGGAGTTTTAATAGGAAGATAATTTCTAGGTGCAGGTGTTCTCAGCTTAGTAAGCTTAGAATCTAATTGCCCAGCAATAGCGATAACCTCATGAACCTTGGCAGGTTTCAAAAGCTTAACATCAAATTTCAATTCACGTTTTAATCCCCCTAAGAAATAGCTCTTAAGGAGAATAGGACCAATTCCAGTGGTTCTATTGGCTGATCTGCGAAATTCAGTAACATAATCGCGAAGGGTGCCTATTTGCCTCAATTTGAATAATGCCTCAGCATTATCTTCGAACTCAGTTGGCCCAAATTCCCTACAAAAATCCTTAGTGAATTCCAACCACCCCAGAGTAGATGTGATACGGTCCATCCATTGAAACCACTGCAATGCTTCCTCTTCGAGGTGAAAGGATGCAGTGAGCACGCGTTGGTTTTCCGGTGTGTTGTAGAAGGTGAAAAACTGCTCCGCTTTGTAGATCCAGGAGAGTGGGTCATCGCCATCGAAAAAATGAGGGAAATCCTCCTGTTGTGTCCACTGATGTCGGTAAGGATGCCCCATTCCCTCCCAATTAGGGTTTCTAAGAAGTGGAGGGAGATCTAGATCACGAGGCAGTGGTGGAGAAGGGACTGGTGGAGCCACGGAGCTGTCACTGACTCCCTGAAAAGAGAGCTCACGCTAAAATTCCTCGAAGTACACTGGAAGGCGACGGCCGAGGTGAGCGGGAAGATAAGACTCCAAAGCGGAGTGCAGAAAGGTTTTAACAGCATCGGCGATGATGGAATGAAGGTCGGCAAAAGAAGCTTCCATGGTAGCAGAGCGTGTAGCAGCGGGTTTACGGGACATACACGGAGGACCAGGATCTAAGGGCGATACCAATGTTAAGAATCAACCACAGGACCTGCTCAACTAGACCTTGCAGCTAGCAACAATGTTAAGGATCTAAGAGCACAATTCTCAACTTTCTCTATAAAAATTCAACCTGTTTGTTGCAACTGAAATACAAAGGCATATACGCCTTGCGAGTTCCAGATGGCAAATTACAAAGCAATCTAACAACTTATAAGTTCTATTACAATTTTGCCCCAAAAGTTCACATGTTAACCCCCAACATTTATTTAATTTCCTATTTGTGACCAAGCTGATTACAGACCATAACAGTGACCAAGCTGATACATGTCCTTGGGATCAAAACGTTGCGGTAGTCCATCGTTTGTGCAGCTGTCGAAGCAGCATGTTTCCATGTCCATGGAATCCTCGTTTGCACTTGTGTACCCTTCCCTGCAAAACAAAATCATGCTACATGTTACAACCCTCGCTCGTTTGGTCAGTTAGCTAACGCAGTGTGTCGTCACATTGCAACCTCAGAATGTGGTCTTTTAAAAACAAAATGTTATAAACCTCATATTGAAATTTACCATATATCAGTTGTACTCTCCATCTGCGCACAAGTTTGTATTTTTCTTCCCATAACTTAATTACATTAATTAGAATATCACTCGACTAGAAAAATTTACCCTTTATCCTTCCCATATGGACCAAGAACTGGGATGAAGAAAACTCTGTGGAACTGAAGATCTCTGTTGGGATAAAACCAAGTAGCATAGTAAAGCTCAAGGCTCTTGTTCTGAGGGAAAGGCAGCTCTTTAATCAAATCGATATTCGATAACTCGAAGCAGCATGTCGTTTCTTCGTCTTTGACGACAAGAATGCCGGAGTTTGGACCCTCCGGCAGAGGCAGAGAGATCAGCCAGAGACTTTTTGTACATCGGCAGAGGCCTTGTCACATACATTCTTGCAAAATAAACTCTTCACTCTGATTTCTTATTTGTTCTTTAGAGAAAAGAAAAAAAAAGGATTTCTTGTGCTTTATAAGTTCTCTTGGAGGGTAAACGACTTGTAGAATTTGTCTTAGTCAATTGTTTGTTGCTCCAGTTGACTTTTAGGTGAGAAAATCGCCATTCTTGATAAGATATGCCAATATGTGGTTGTAAGTAAAAGCTCAGGCAGATGAGGATTCTTGGTGCGGCAGTCCGTATATGTCAAGCAGACCCACAAGGGACCAATGTAGGATTGGGAAGACCAAATACATGGGGTCTCGTTCTTTTGTGAGAAGCGTCAGACGTGGATACTGAAACATATTGTTGAAATAGGTAGAAGTTTTTCCCTACTTTGGAACCCTTTTTTTTCTTGCGGCATCCTTATTTGGCAGTAGACTCAAACATGTGAGATCGGGTGAGTAAAGATGTGGAATCTTGCTCTTTCGTAATGTGTGTCCGGTGTCCCACGAGTTATGTGGTTCGGAAGTTAGACTCGAGAGTTTTCTTAGAAGAGATAAACAACAGAAGTTCAACATCGACAAGACGAGAAAGTCTTTAGTAGAACAATTTGAATCCGTGTGCATTAAAAGTAGCATCTACTTAGAGTTAGATTGTACCTTAATATAGTTGGGGTCATTCTTTTGTGGAGGTAGATTGTCTACCATCTGGCCTCTTATCATTCCCTTCTCATCTCATCCTATTTATACGGTCACGATTAAGTCACGTTAACATTTTATATTGATTTTTTTAAGAAAGATAATAAGACAAAAAATAATATGAATATAAAATGTTAACGTAACTTAACCGTGATCGTACAAATAAGAGAGGATGAGAAGGGAATGATAGCTAGAGGACAGACAATTTGCCTCCTTCTTTTGGGACTTGGATCCTCTCCGGATCCCCTTCATGAGGATCCTAGGGATCAAGCAACAAGGACCGTTCATCAAAAATCGTGCGGCTACAATTAAATGATTTTTATATTTTTAAAAATAAAACAGTCTCGTTTTGCGTAAAAAGAATTTAATTGTAGCCGTACGATTTTTTATGAACGGCTCTTATTGCTTGATCTCTAGGATCCCCATGAAGGGGATCCGGAGAGTAACCAAATCCCTTCTTTTGTAGGGTGTGTCAGATGAGTTATGATGTCAACAAGACGAGAAAAATTTTAGTAAGACAATTCAACCATCCAGCCAATCCACGTGTATTAAACGTTGCATCAACATAAGAGTAGTATTAATACCCTAGTATCGTCAGAGCCGTGCTTTTGTAAGACTCGTGCTGACTAGCTGGATGGTCAAGCAGCTCTACCCAAGTTCTTCAACTACAAAACTCCGTTGTTGCTTCCAAAGCAAAACAACGGATCTTATGCAAGTGTGACCCAACATTCGACTTGGTATGACGACTAATGACTAGTCCCTCTCCGATTATAGCAAGTCCTGGCCGCTTCCATTAAAAAGTTGGAAAAAAAAATCTCTTCTTTCTCTGGCTGTAGAAATTATCTTGGGCCAACTTAAATGGAGAAAAAGAAAAGGGAACATGCTCTATTCGGTGTCCCTGAAATTCCAAAGCTTATAACTTTGAACTTATTTAGTGACATTTACTCGGTACAGCACCCCAATGTATTATGCCGAAATTTACAAGACCATTGTTCCCTTTCCTTATTTTATGTTCTGCAAATGCAAAGAACGAGGCGGACACGTTGTCTTGTTCGACTGACCTAACCTATTTTTGCAATGTCTCATTTAGTATTAGCTACATCCTTTTAACATTTACCAACATCAACATAAATACAAAGAGGAAAATATTGGAAGGAGGCAGTAAATGTGTAACTAGTGACTAACTACAAATGAGGACTTGAGGAAAAAAATAAAGAAGAAGAAACATTACTTTTGTAAGCGCAGGAAAAACACAGTTAAGTTTTGAACATTAAATCTTCATCCTTCTTCCTACTACTTCCCCAGCTTGGAATTGGATGATGCCTGAAAATCCACCTCCAACCCTTCAAACTTTTCCTCCCCCGCTTTATTCCTCTCTCGTTCACTGTCAATCGGCATGAACCACCGTGTCTGAAAATACCAAACGAACCCTCATCGCATTCATCTCCCACAAACTCACTCCTTCTCATGCTCCCAAAAACAGTCTCTCCATCGGCAATGCTCCCAACCCTCATACCCGAAAACTCCGGCTTCGAATCCGCCGCGAAATCGAGCTTCAAGTCGATAAACCTCGATTCATCCATGCCGAAATCACTCTCTTTCAGCGAAAAAACGCGTTTCGTTGCGCTGCTAAACCCTACAACATCTTCTTTCTTCTCACCATCAAAACCGCTTTTTCTCGGCTCTGCCTCACTAAATCCACTCTTCCTCCCTTCGCTAAATCCACTCTTTCTCCCCTCACTAAATCCGCTCTTTCTCCCCTCACTAAATCCGCTCTTTCTCCCGGAATCCAAAACCATTCCGGCAGTAGTAACGCTAGAGCTTCTCGCAGCAGAAATGGAGCTCCGGGCACCTGAAACCATCAAATGCTCGCCGCCATCCTCCGATCCGAAGAGGGCCCCGCCTCTGAAACTGCACAGAGACCTTGATCTCGAAACTCCCATGTGATCAACCAACCACATCTCACCTTTCTCATCAAACCCACCAACACTCTTATTCCCACCATCTTTTTCCGATCGTTTCTTCCGAAAAAACCTCCCAAATCTCCAAAAATTACTTTTCTTGATCTCGACACAACTGCTGCTGCTTCGCCGGAGCACCACCACGTCCTCTTTCTCTTGGGTTTTGCTTGGTTTTTGTAAAGGCTCCTGCTTTTCGTTCTCGATCAGAAACGAGACTCTACCGACGCTGCCGACCTCCACAGTGGAGTTGCGGTTCGACGAGACGGCGGAGCAGGAGCAGGAGGAGAGGCGCTGCTCGCCGCAGTCGGAGCAAGCCAGCTGGAGCAGACGATCTTTCAGACAGAATGCACATATCCCGACAGAAGACGAATTGGGGTGCTTTCGACACGGCATTTCAGACGAAGAGTAGTACTCCATGTCGATATTGTCGCGACCTGCTTCTACACCCTTGCCCCTCTCTTTCATGGCTTCTCCGACGCTTCAAAGAAGATAAATAAGGGCTTCGACCTCTGAGAAGAAAAAGCTTAAGGGTATGTAAGAAAAATAAAAAAAAATGATGGGATTTTGAAGAAAGATCCAACAAGCGTTGCGGGACTTGAATTTGAAAGAACGGTGAGAAGGGTTTTTTTTTTTTTTTGGGAAATTCAAGAAAATCAAGAATGGCTGTGAGATTTTTGGAGTGACTGAATAGAAAATTGAATTGATGGATGGATGGGAGGAGGAGGAGACGTCAACTTTACGTTTTGCTTTCCAGAAAAGGAGTGATGCGAGAAATCACTAAAGCCCCCCTGCAGGCATTATTGTGTGGGGAAGTGAATGTTACAGCAAACTCGAGTAAAATCTGTGCAGTTATTTTTTCATAAATTTTTACTGTTACTGCGTGCATTTATTAATTACGACAAATTTTTTAATGTGCTCAGAACACAGAATGATATGTTATATGTTATTAGGTGAATGAAAGTTTTTTTTTCATGTATCCCTCTACTCGTATAATATTGAGAGCTAGCTCGAAATCTAAAAAATAGAATATCTTCTAACCTCAGTTAGAAAGTTATCTATCCCCACCTTGGGCATTCAAGAGCTGAACAAGGCCTCAGAAGGGTTTTTCCGAGACTGGGCATAGATGTGTATCTATTTGTGATTGATACATGGTACATTTGTTTGTGTTTTGAACACGCTGGACAATCTCTGATTAATTCCCATCAGTTCAGTGCTTTACCGGACCCACCAAAGCGACGGTTCCCTACTCGACATGGATATACAGCCATGCTTCTCACTGTAAGTGCTGTTATTAGATTATAAGTCTAGATCCATCAAGCTTTCCATCTGTTTTGTCAACTTTTTTTCTCTCAAGATTTTCATACCCCGCTCTTTGGGGGCAGATTCTTTACCATCTCACTTCTCATACACTCTCGTTCTCTTTTATTTGTGCGGTCACAGTTAAATTACATCAATATTTTATATTATTATTATTTTTTGTCTTGTTATTACTATAAAAAAATTAATATAAAATATTTACGTAATTTAACCGTGACCGCACAAAATAAGAGAGAATAAAACTGCGTGGGAAGTGAGAGGGCAGAGAATCTGTCTCCCTCTCCTTTTTATTGGTGCAAAATTATTTGTTTTTCAATTAATTGATAAATTGTTTTAGAGTATAGTGTCACATACCTCACGTTTATAGCGTTTATGCTCGCTCATTGCATTGATGCATTGTCTAGGTTTACTAACTTATACTGGGTTTTTTATTTATTACACTGACTCACTTACAAATTACTGGGAAATGATTTTTATATATTTATTTTTATTTTAATATTAAATTAAGTAAGTCAAACGATAAAGTCATTTAATACTACTGTCTAATAATATTCATTTTTAGTTGTAAGTGAGAAGTCTTAGGTTCGATTCTCGCTAAAGACAAATTTGAACGACATTATTGTTAACTCATTGTGAGGCTAAACTCACTTCTTCCCTCATAGATAACCTCGTTTGTTAAAAAAAAGTCAAATGATCAAATTGAATAAATCAAATGAAAATAATAGCTAAAATTAAATTTAAAATGTATGATATTGTGTCTGGTTAGCCCTCAAAGTCACAAAGCTACAACGTTGATGATGATGACGACCACGATGGTTGCATCTGTCATATTGTGTGTTTAAAAAAAAAACTTGTATGAAACGAATTTATTGTCAATGTGATAATCCGAAGTTAATAATATAACTCTGGTTCTCGATAATTTCTAGATCCCTCGTCTGGTTCTTCAGCGTCTCCAAACCCTAGTCGTTGCCAACTCTAGCTGTGGGATGGGTCGGTGGCAACCCCTTTCCCCCTCCTTCCTCTTCCTATGGTCTGTATCCTTACCCCTTATTGGGTGGTGCTTCCTTACCCCTTTCTGGGTGGTGCTTGTCCTGAGCAATGTCTCGCTATGTTGAGCATTGTCTCACCGTTGATTTCTTGTTTCATTTTCCCTTATTTTCTTAGACCTCCTTGCCCTCCCTCCTTTGAGGAAAGGGGTTGCCATTGTCTCTTTATGTTTCTGTGTTGTTAGATCACAAGCAATAAGCTCAAAACTTGGTAAATCACAAACATAAATAGCTCTATGTACTGAGATTCAAGAGAGACTTCGTTAAGGTCGTTTTACTATGACAACTCTCAGATCAAACAGAACTAATATGTGATTAAATAATACGAAAATATAAAAATCTTATACTTTTGTGAGAATTGTCTTGCGGAAAATTTTCAACAAACCACCTAGCATAAATAGAAAAGCTTAATTCTACTTAATTAGTGCTACTTGCACGACAGATTATAGCAAGCACGAATCTAATTATGGAGAGGTTCAATAAAGTTGGTTAGCTTCAATCTCCATCTGATTAACTGATCGAAAATGATTTGACATGGAACATGACTTAGCAACAAATCCCTTTTAGTCCCACCTAAATTTGAAGCACACAAGAAAAAAAAGAAAGAAAGGAAACAACAAATGTAAACAAATTCATTCAGTCAAATTGCTTGTTTTACTGTTGTTGAACTTAATCCTACACTTGAGTTAAAAGAAAAATATACATGCTACTAAGATATCAAAATAGATCAGTATTCTAAACTAATAATGTGAAGCTAAACTTCAATCATACCATACCATGTAATTATTATTATTTTCATTAAAAATAAGACTAGTTGATAGCTTTATTACAGTAGTTCATTGTTTCGAGAGTCGGAAAGACTCACAAATGTATCTCAGCCGCTCCCTATTCACCATCGTGTGATGTTCCAATGATAAATTTAAATTCAAAACGTATTGTATGAAATATGAGCCTGAAACACTTCCACATCTTAATTGATTTGAGTGTAGTTGCTCCCCTTCTAACCAAAACAAATAGAAGAAAGAAAACGGAGGTGGAAATAATAGCAAAGATGGCACGCCCAAGGCATGCAGATCCCCGTGCAAGGATTGGGACACAAACAATTATTTACCAAAAGAATGTTTTGTTAATTTAATTTTGTAAAAACATCATGATGTTTTCCATTGTTCTGCTGCCTTGATTAATAATTTTGTTGTGCTGCAAATTAATGATGTTTTTATATGTTTTGGGGATCATAAGATTGCTTTTGTTTTGAATATGCTTATCATTAGGTACAGACTTTACCTGCAGATTTTTTCTACAAACATGCTTCTTGTCTGACATGCACTTTCTTTGTTATGAATTTTTAATTGTGACGAAAATATGAGTGATACATTACGTGTTTTTATGTAAGTGGTGAAATTTTTTATTTTTTAAGTTACTAACTTTTTGACACACAAATCACACCATTTATATAGTAACACGTGGTGTACCACTTCGTGTGCCGGTCACACTGAAAAATCTCTCATTTGCCATGTGCTTTTCCTAATAATTCAATGTTTAGCTTCAACGGTTGTAACTTTGTAACCAAAATATAAAAATCCAAATTAGTTTTAGGGATTTTTGTTTGGAACTACTTTTAAATGGCTAAAAGCGTTTTTGTGAAAATATTTTTAGAAACAATCTTTAGTAAAAATGTCAATAAGTGTTTTTGAAACCAAAAACTTTTTCTCTATACAAGATTTCAATTATTTTAAATGCACCTCTAACATTTGCCCTAAGAATACACATCTAATTCATCAAGAATCCATGATTGAGATAAATGTCCAGAATTTTTTATATTTTGATTTCTTTATAAAATTTCTTTAAATTAATTATTGGGTGCACGACGCACTCAGAACCCTTAAAATAAAAATAAAAACCCTCACGACCAAACTGGACCATCGGCATTTTTGGTACAAAGGCCCACCCCCTCTCATTATAACACATTAAATCAGGCCCAACACTTTGACGGCCCATTAAGCCCAATCTAAATCTCCTCTCCCGCTCTCAATTGTCTTCACTTTCTCAGAGCTCTCTCAGTCGGTGACCTCCATGATTCCTCTGCAAGTCCACCACCTCACCCCACGTTTCCTCATTTCCCAAACTACCCCTCTCCACTCCGCTCTCTCTCCCACCTCTGAAGCTGTCAAATTTTCCCTCAAACCCTACCCCTTTTCGTTTTCCCCAATTTTGCTATGCAACCCAACCTGCAAATTTCTCAGGGCCGCAGGGAGCCAAACGTCGTCGCTTTCTAGAAATGAGGAAGAAAGCACTGGAGTCTCAACCGAGCTCGAAGACTTGTCGGCGGACGGCGTCGTTTATAAGAAGACATTAGCGTTGGTGGAGTGCTCCATGTTTGCTGCTCTCACTGGCTTGGTGTACTTCCTCAGCAATTCTCTCGCAATTGAGGTTCGTTAGGTTGAATTGAAATTGGGTTTTTGATAATTCAGAATAAACCGAAATTAACAGTTTTAATTTTGTAATCTATGATGCTTTTGTTAATGTTCTTGCTTATAAAGTAGTGGGCTTTACATATTTTGTTGGGTTTTTTCTTCTTCTTAATTTTCAATATTAACATTGTAGACACTTAGTTTTGCTGTTAGGCTACTTTGTTTCAATCTTTGATTGTTTGCAGAGATGTACAAAAACAAGTTTTGAACAATCAGATAGCTATTTGGTTCTAACTTATAAATCCTCATAATTTTTTTTTTTTTAATTTTTTTTTTGGTTCTTGGTATGAATTTGATGTCTATAACTAGTATACTCGTGTCAGGTTGTGTATGAACGTTGCTGTGATTATCTGAGACGTTTTCCGAAAATGCCTGCCAGTGGAGGAAAACCTAAGGATAAGAGCCTAAGAGGCATAGGGCTAGAGAGAGGTTATGCATTCTATTATAGGTTATCTCAATAATGCTTGTTTTAGTGCAGAATTATTTTGGATGCTTCTTCTCGCTGCCGATAGTGATCACCTCAATGAGATGGGGCATCGCCGCTGGAAGAAAAACTATGGTTTGTGACCATCCATGACCTGCCATGTTTGAAGTGGTTTGGTGTAGTGTTTTTGTGTTACATAATTGCAATGGTTTTCTCATCTTGCTAGGTTGCAACAACTATGCTGTTGTTAATCCTGTCTGGTCCGGTGAAAGCCTTGACCTATCTGGTGAGCATGCTGTCTGTCAAGTTGATCTTGTTATTGTGAATTAGTATGTATAGCAATTTTCTAATTCTTCATGTTCGAACAAGTTGCATCTTAGTATTTCAGAATCTCTCCTCTCATAAAATAGCTGAGATATTGTCGTAATTCTCAAACCATTCCAGAGTAGTCGATCCATTCCAATTGATCAAGATGGCCTGGTTTCACCTAAAAAAGTGTTAAACTTTTTTCTTCAAAATTTGGTGAACATCGAATGTTTGCACTTAACCATGCTAATTGATTATCTTGTGCAGCTTAAGCATGGTTTAGTTGGTTTCACAATGGGAAGTTTATGGAGGTATGAAGTGATTCAAATTAGTTTAAGCAGTGGCTAAGGATTACCTTTTTGACATCGTATTTTTATGGTGAGTCTACGTCGTGCTGCTTGGCAATTTTAACTTTTATTTTTTATCTTCTCAGGTCGGGAGCAAACTGGAGTCTTTCAATTTTCTTGTGCACAATTGTAGTGTTTTCTCCCTTCTGCACCGAATTCGTTATATCTGTTTGAAGCAGTGGTTGACTCTTAACCAGTCATAAAGCTTTTACTGATGGTAACGGTTTATTATATGTGCAGGTTCGATCACTGGGTGCTGTAGGGTATGTCCTGATATCATCGTTCTTGATAAGTGAGAACATACTTGCTTTGGTAATTTACTATCCTTTGATATTTGTTTTATGCAGTACCAGTATGTGAGTTAAAACGGTTTTGTTCATGGATCGGTTTGCTTGCAGATCACTATAAACATTCATGCTTCTCTAACATACATATTCACTGCATCGGGCATCTATACAGTCCCGTCAATGGAAGCGATTTACGTCTTATTTGGTACTCTGGTATATCTCTCTCTGCCTCTCTCACGCACACACACTCTTATATACTGAAGTACTTAGGCTTTATATTTGTAACAGGTATTGATTAATTGCGGATCCTTCGTGTTCTTGCTACACCTATTATATTCGGTGTTCCTTACGAGGCTCGGGATGAAAGCATCATTAAGATTGCCAAGATGGCTGGAGAAGGCTATATAATTTGACTTCCCAGAAATGGAATAATTAGCAACTCTAGTACCACATGTTATAGGTCGGGAAAAAAAACCGCAACCGCAACGGTGGTTTCATTTCTTTAAGTGAGACCGTGGCAAAGATTCAGAATCGTGTATCGTCACATTATTCATCATTGTCCATGACTGCATTTCTGTCAAGTATACATAAAGCTACATTTTGTATCGAAAACAGGCAAATGTCGAGAGCGTCGCTGCGTTAAGAAAAAGAGAAAATTCAGCCGAAGGACATGATATCGTGTAATGAAATTTGTAGGCATACCGTATACATGAGAAAGTTGACTCAAAATTCAAAGATTAGGGAAGAAAGAATTACATACTTTAATGTTAGCGTTGGGAGAACAGCAAAATCGATCATTAGATACAATACAACACAGCTCTGTATGTTGTGATTTCTGAAGCAAAAACAAGGAATTAAATTTCAGACCAACTGCAACGGAAGCAGTTATAAGTAGTGAAGCAGCCAAAGAAATAGTCCTCTACAATAAATATACGGGAGTTTTAACAAAACACTTATGGTACTGTTCACTTTTAACGAAAAATCACATTTTTACTTTTTCTTGATACTATTCACTATATCTTTAAAAATGATTTTTCTTTAAAAGGGATTTTTTTTAGACTTTTCGTTAGTTTTCCTTAAATATAACCATGGTAATCAGAGCGCATAAACGTCAAAGAGACATTGAGCTCAATATAGATAGCTACTGCAAAATAAATACAGAAAACATAGCATGCAGTCAAGTCTCGCAAAATGTAGATTCCTACCTGTGTTTGATGCCAAATATCATTTGTACGGTATCGACTAAATTAGGAAAAGACTTTCCAAATTGTAAAGCCCACCGCTCATAACCTGAAAATGTACAGACAACTTACTGCTCCCAAGCAGCACAGTAAAATGGAGCAGCTGAAATCACCCAGAACCAGAAAGTAGCTCTTCCACACATTGAAGTACTTCCAAAAGCCAATACTTCGAGCTAAACAAACACATACAGAATGAGAAAAAGAAACTTGAATTCCAGGGTACCAAATGACCAGAAAAGAGGAAGACGCATACCGCACATCCAAGGGCATCACAACCAGCAATTCGTTGAGATCCCCCAGAATATAATTCATCAATATTCAATTGTCAATGTACGAAGGCAATAGAACAAAAAAAAAACATGATAGCAGTGCATTACCATGGTCAAAAAGTTCCCCCAGTGGACTTGTGGAATTTGTCCGTCTTGCTTGTTTCCCATCAACGGCATCAAGGGTCTAAAATAATGTGAAAAGGTCAAACAAGAAAGCGATAGAAAATGAGACAATGTAGCTAGAAATAAAATAGCAATGTGTAACAATAAAGAGGACACCACAGAAAAATCAAAGGCAACTCTGCTTGGATGTAATTAAGCAAACCTGGTATAAGAAAAGTAGCAATCCATGAGCGAAATTAGCCCATCTAGGAGGAGCTGAATCCAGTCGCGGTGAATATATCTGGGAAAAAACACATAACACAAATTTACGGGAAGCTTAGTAAGTAATAACATTCCATTTTAAGCATCATGCACACCATAACCAGATTAAAAGATAAATGTGAACATTTCTAAACATAAATGTGAAGCTTGAGTTAAAAGATTAGCATTATAAATAGAAAACCTAACAGCAGAAAATTGAAGGATGATAAGAAAAAACAACTCACATAGCCAAGCAGCGCAGATGTGAGCGAAAACGTGAATCCTGTTAGAGTTATCTGGCAAAAAATAAAGCATAATCATGAATCATCAATGAGAAGGCAACAGTTTAAAACATGATTAAGCATAGTTGGGAGTAAAGGTCACTGTACCACGTTGGGCCTCAAGAACAAGTCAGAAACACAAGCGTGGGAAGAAACCAAGGAAAAAAGGTAAAAGTGAACAAGCATCAGCAAAAGAAGACATAATCTAGTCCCAGAAAAAAAAATGCAACAAATTGTCATTCTTGTAAGTCTAAAAATCAACTAAAAGAAGTATTCCATCTCCTAAGCAAAAGATAGCTGCATATTGCCGGGTTTGTAAATTTACATGAAGTCAGCTAAAGATCTCGAGCTCGATGTGCAAACTACAAATGTTTGCTCGTCTATTTGGCAATTTTCTTAAAATAAATGTATCAAAAGTAGACTATTGACTAACCTAAATCCAAGATAAACCTAGCAGAAACTACTAAAACAGAAAACTTATGCTCCTGAATTCGAGAACAGACGCATAAGCGCGCTCATAACACCAGAAAACTCATGACTGTAGCCACCAATTAGAGCCAAAGAGAAAAGTACAAAAACTTAACTTTATGTCTACTCCAAAAGGGTTGCAAGACATATTTGGCAACGTAAGAATGATCCACGCCACTGTACTTGTGTTTATGTAAAGCAGCCACACCATGTGCCCCAATATACCCCATCTCTTCCAAAAACTGAGCTTCGATTTTTTGTATGGATTCAAAATCCAAATAAGCCTCAGTACAACCAACCGCTACCAAAATGAACTGGGATAACTCAATACAAGCATCTGAACAAAACCTATCACCGAATACAATCATACATGCTTGTCAACTTGCCCCCAAGATAATCCGGAACAACACAAACCCAAATACAAATTTTTCTGAGATTCAACATTTAAGCATCTCATCTGGGTAATGCCCAGAATGTAGAAACAATGAAAGATTATAACGCCGTAGACATTTTTTCCAAAACAAAAAGAAAACATTCAAAAACTAACCATAAGAATAAAATAGTTCGAAAATTTTGAGTTTTAACCATAAAGATAAAATAAAGGGTAAAGTGAATAGTATCAAGATTAACTTTTTAGTGTAAAAATATAATTTTTCGTTAAAATAAATAATAACAAGAATTTTTCGTTAAAGTTCCCAAATATATATGATGCATGCATCTAAATTCAGAAACTAAGTTGCAAATTAGACAAATGAAGCGGATAAGAGAAACGCGAGAAGAACAAAACAAAATCTAAACTTAAATAAATAAAAAATGTGTTTACCTGTTCGAGCCTTGAGATCGTTGGTTCAATGGTGAAAGGAGGTTCTTCTGCAAATGAGTCGTTGGCCGAAAACAAAAGAAAAAAAGAGAAAAGGTTGATGCTTTATTTTTTTGAAAACTAATTAAAATAGTTTGAAATTTTTGAGTTTTACCGTTAAGGACAAAATAAAAAGTAAAATAAATAGTACTAGCATTAACTTTTTAGTATAAATATATGATTTTTCGTTAAAATTTCATTTTTCAAAAAATTATTTACTATTTTAATTCTCGGGTTCCCACTCCTAAATGCCAAAGCAGAAAAGAAAAAAAAAAGCCCCAATTTCTGGAGAAATTTCCCTGGTACCGACTACTCTAGTTGAGTTGGTGTTCCTAACGAATAAGAGTAAATTGTAACTATGGTCCCTTAACTTTAACTTAATTGGAACAATAGTCTCTCAACTAAAAATCCATTACCATTGGTCCCTCAACTTATCAAAACGTGCAGCTATGGTCCCTCAACTAAAAATCTATTACCATTGGTCCCTCAACTTTAATTCAATTGGAGAAATGGTCCCTTAACTTTAACCCAATTGTAGCAATGGTCCTTCCAATATGACTCATTTTGACAAAAAATTTGACATAGTTGATGAAAGGAACCATAATTATACACTTTGATGAGTTGAGAGACCCTAATTGTATAAATGGTCATTCCAACATAGCTTATTTTGACAAAATTGATGAAAAGGACTATAACTACACATTTTGATAAGTTGAGGGACCAATGGTAATGAATTTTTCGTTGAGGGACCATTGCTCCAATTTGATTAAAATTGAGGGACCATTTGTACAATTTACTCAGTGAATAAAAGCTTGACACGTAATTCTCCATGTTTCTAATTAAGAAAATGTCAAACTAGCAATTTTTTTTGTCAATGAAAATTTCTAATTTACCCAAAACTTTAAGACCATCTCAAATTCTTTGATTAAAACTTAAAAGTTTGAACCTAAAAATAGTTTTCTCCTCCAACCATTATGGTTAAATTTTTAAGTCGAGATTATTAAAAAAATTATAATAATTCTTTTCTTAATGTAATTAAAAAAATATATTATGTAGAATATCCTAATTTAGTTTTTAAGAATATTTAAATTTAAACATATTTAAATTTCGACAAATATTAAAAATGATTTAGGATAATTCAATTATGAGTTGTTTCTTCTTACCCCGTTGTATTTTCAATACTCTTGGGACATGTGGGAACTTCGCACGTGGGTTGCTAATCAAAATTCTCTAAGCTAAAAAAATTAATACAAACTAGTCATATGCCCACATATTATATGTATGTAATTAAATTTGTTTATTATTTGGAAGAAGCGGGGTTTGAAGTGGGACACGCGGGTTTAAAAAAAAATTCTTCTCAATTATTTAATTTTTAAATAGGATGTGTTATGTTTACTTGGGTGTGAGGTTTATGTTAAAAAAAAAGTAAAATTTGTCTTGTGTGTAATTATCAAATTGTTCATGTTTTTATTTTTGTTTAGTGTTTATGAGAGGATTGGAATAGTAGTTTTTTGAAGTTTTAGTTGAAAAACAGGTTTCTATTAATAAGTAGTTTAGATATATTCTCTGTCACCCTAATTAAGATATCTCAAAATGACACGTTGATATCACATGTCACTAACAGCACATGTAAAACAAGTGTTTAAAATTCCATGGATATTCAACATACAGAACACCTTCAAATTTTTAAATCGTTAATTATTGATCTTTGTGTTTTTGAGTGAATACTAGATCATATGATACCCCAAAGCATTATAAAATATTTCATACTGCATATAGCTTATGAGTCCATTTTATTGTTCACGCAGTTGTAATTTGACCCTTTATTATTATTATTATTTTTAAGAACAAGTTTGTGGTAAAGTTATGGCAGTCCACTCTTTCAGAAGCAGAAAATTTTATAAATGCATTTTAGTCTCTCATGGTCACCATCATGCAATCACCAATGCTAAACATCCAACTCATAATTAATTATGTGAAATACAAGTTTGAAATTCTCTCATAGTATTGTATTGAATCGACTCGTGATTGCTACTCTATGAACATTTTTTCTCATAAAACGTAAGTGTTTTCATTAAAAGTATGTTTTACCTAAAAGTTCTTCCTTCTTTATAAAACACTTTTATAACCAGAAACACTGAATTTTTTTCGTCAAATGTAGCCATGAAGCACTTTTTATTGCCTGCAAATATCTCAGTCACTCCATAAGCAATCTCAACCACGCCACAAACTAATGTAATCAATGCACGCGTGACATACACAGATAAACTAACATCAAATTAGGAAATTGACTAAGATCTAAATCTTGATCACACCAACATAAGAAGTCACCACCGACCCAATCCACAAAATCCCATTGTGTTCTTCAACCTCACTAACAGACTGCAAAGCTTCACCACCCTCTCCATCCAAAACCTGCAAAACCCTACCTTGTTCGTCAAGCTTCACTCCCACAGGATCATTCACATTCAACAATTCTCCCGATCTTTGATCATTATTATTCATCATATTCTGCACTGCCTGAACACCTCTTCCACTATTCAGTCCAACCCAAAACTCTCCTTTTTTGGTTCTCTTGATGTTATCCGGAGGCCTCTGCAGCTGAGTAAAAAGTTCCAACACATGAGCTTTGGGGCCTCGGAGCCACAGCCTGTGGATTTTAAACTTGGCGGATTCCACGACGAGGACAAAGGACTTGTCGCTGCTCAGAGCCACGCCGTTTGCAAAACCCAGACCATGGAGCAATACTTTCACTTTCTTTGTACGTGGGTCGTATTGTAGTAGCCTACCAGTTTTGTCACCGGCAAGGACCGACCGAACCCATACCCTTTGACATTGAAGACAAGAAAGTATAAGAAAGTAATTAATAGACCAAAACAAATTTGACAAATCTTACAAATCCAACCAACATGAGTTTATAATAGCATCTCTAATAGAGATGTCAAAAGATAAATGTCAAATTTTAATTTAATGGCTGATGTGACAATGTCATATTTTCTCTTTTTTTCAACCAATATTTTTTTTTTGTTATAAATGATATTTATAGGATCCATTTTAAAAAGAAATCAATTAAAAGAAAATTTTAAAATCTATAATTGGTGCATTAATGGGACTCACACAATAAAATAATTAAAAATTATTTAACATCAGATTTTCTCATATGCCAATCCACATATGATTGACATATGGACCAAAATATCGAAATTATCGGCGAAATATCGCCGATAATTTCGTTATTTTCACCGACCGATATTATAACTGATATCCAAACTGTTTTCGTTAAAATATCGCGAAATCGGAAAAATATAGACAAAAAAGGAACCGGAGAAGAAGGCCGGAGCTTGTACATCTCCGGCGGCCAACCGTAAAAACACAACCCAAACTCCCGAGCCCAATTCGAAACCCCAAATCGAAACCCTAAGCCCCAAATCGAAACCCTAAATCCTAAGCCCCAAATCGTAACCCCAAATCCTAAGCTCCAAAATTCAAACCCCAAATCGAAACCCTAAGCCCCCCGTTTCTGGGTTTCGTCCATGTTGCAGAGACAAGAGGAAGAGAGAGAAAGACGACGGTGAGTGTTGTTGCAGAGAGACAGTGAGTGTTGTTGAGGAGGATCGAGAGAGAGAGAGACTGAGACGATCCAGAGAGAGAGAAGAGGAGGATCGAGACTCGAGGGATCGAGGGATCGAGACTGAGGGATCGAGGGATCGAGAGAGAGAAGAGGAGGATGGAGGGATCGAGGGAGAGAGAGAGAGAAGAGGAGGATGGAGGGATCGACTGAGAGAGAGGAGGATGGAGGGATCGACTGAGAGAGAGAGAGAGGAGAGGAGGAAGAGGACGGAAGGATTGAGAACCATTTAGAGGGAAGTGTGTATGCGTGCGATGTATGTGCGTGCGTGTGTTGTGCGTGCGTGTGTTGTGTTGTGTTGTGTGCGTGTGTGTCAGTGTGTGTGTGGATGATGGAATTTTTGTTTTTTTTTTCTTTTTCAAGAACATTATTGGACAGCTTGTGGTTGATGTATTACAACATTATTGAACATTATTAAACTTCTTTCATTAATTACTGCATATTTTATACACTCACAATGTTTGCCAGCTCGCTATATAATCAACTTAAATAAGTTAAATCCATCATGCAATACATTTCCTTCCAATTTTTTGTGATAAACTAATAGATAATTGACGAAATAAACATCCTGCAAAGTTTCAATAAAAATTTCCAACTTTTTCTTACAATTTCCGTGGTTTCCATTGAATTTTTATCGATATCGATATTATCCCGATATTTCCGTCGATATTTCCGTGTTTCCGGAGTACCGATATTTCCGATATTATCGATATTTTATACCTTGAGCTTACTTCTATCTTCAAATTTAATTACATGGCATTCCACTTAGAATTTGATATCTCCTTTAGAGATGGTCTAAAGTTAAAATCCAAAACATTAATATGGGAGCAACAAATATCCTATTAATTCGTGAATTTTCAATTCTTTAATCTTGACAAAAAAAATTTCTTCAATCACTTTTAATTTTATTTTATTCAACATCGATTCTTTCTTTTAATTTTATTAAATCTAAAATAACCAAATATCTCGCTTACATAATGTAACGACCTGTTCCTAAAAATTATAGTTTTTATAAATTTAAAATGTGAATTTATGAAAATGCGCTTCGAAGCAAATATGTTGACTTTTGTTGACCACCTATTTGTGACGCTTAAAATCTGTTTTCTTGGCATATTCGAGTAGTACTCGTTGCTACGAACGCGTGAGCGCGAACGGAACATAATTCGAAGTTATTAACGAACGAAGTTGGGGACATTTTTGTAAATTGGTTATTTTTGGAAGGCTCCAGATTTCTGGAGCAAAGAATGGTCATGCCACGTGTGTGGCTGAGATGAAAGGAAAGAAAAAGGAAGGAAGAAATGGACAACTAGGATTAGAAGGAGAGAACTGAGGTGGCCCATCAGGAGGAAAGATGGTCTAAGGTTAAAATCCAAAACATTAATATGAGAGCAACAAATATCCTATTAATCCGTGAACTTTCAATGCTTTAATCTTGACAAAAAAAATTTCGTCAATCACTTTTTATTTTATTTTATTCAACATCGATTCTTTCTTTTAATTTTATTAAATCTAAAATATCCGGATATCTCGCTTACATAATGTAACGATCCGTCCCTAAAAATTATAGTTTTTATAAATTTAAAATGTGAATTTATGAAAATGCACTTCGAAGCAAATATATTGACTTTTGTTGACCACCTATTTGTGACGCTTAAAATATGTTTCTTGGCATATTCCAGTGGTACTCATTTCTATGAACGCGTGAGCGTGAACGGAACATAATTCGGAGTTATTAACGAACGAAGTTAGGGACATTTTTGTAAATTGGTTATTTTTGGAAAGGTCCAAATTTCTGGAGCAAAGAATGGTCATGCCACGTGTGTGGCTGAGATGAAAGGAAAGAAAAAGGAAGGAAGAAATGGACGGCTAGGATTAGAAGGAGAGAAATGAGAGAAAGGAGATAACTGAGGTGGCCAATCAGGGAGGAAAGAAAGAAGGGAAATGAGAGAGGAAGAAAATGGGGAAACGGGTGATCCGCATTCCCTATTGAACCCGTGTGGTTTTTAGACGATTTCCCGTTGAAATTCCAGCGATTCAAACCTTTTCACCACCTGAAAACTGACCACCATCCTTCTCTCTTCCATTTTCACCCAGAATTCACAGGTTTAACCTTGATTTTGTGAAAAACCAAAACCAAGAAAGCCTCAGGTGCCACGAAGACTCTTGGCCGAAATTCACTAAATCTGAAACGATTTCATTTAATTACCACCATCATTATACTCCAATTGAGGTCTAGAACAAAGCCCAAACAACCTTGGAGGCGTCGGAGCACCGGCGATGGCGAATTGGAGGACACCCAAAATCTAGGGTTCCGGTGGGTTTGAGTAAAATTTAAGCTTTTTCTAGTCAAATTGGCCTTGGTCACAGGTATGAAACTTACTCCACTAATTGAGATCTTCATTTTGGTAAAACTTTAGAATTTTTTTAAAAAGTTGATTTTTTCAACGAATCGAGGTGGCCGACCGCCAACCACGGCGGCGCGTGGCCAGAAGGCCGTCAATGCTATTTTTAGGTTAAATTAGATGCCTTGATTTCAGTTTTTATAGTCATATGACATATACTGATCATTGGAACCTAAATTCTCTATGATATGTTAATAGATCATTATATGAATCGACAATTTGACCGTTGAATCATCACCAAACTTTAATATATTATAGTACGTAACACTAGAGGACCACAGGAACTTATGGATCGGGAATTCGACATACGGATCTTCCCAAATTGGATTTGTAAGTTCGTAAAATAAAATGTTAACCGCCACTTGGTTTTGGCAATTGGCGGAGATTCGACTGTTGGATCATTCTGAAACTTTAGTATGATATTCTAGAAGAATAATGTGGATCATTGGTAGTTACGGATCAAAAATATGCTATATAGATCTTCCAAATTGAGTTACGTAAGACTATGGGCCCAACCGTCAATCTTTGACCGACAGTTGACTTTTGAGTCAATGGATCTCAAATCATTATAGAACGTCCTTGGGGACGTGTTTTAGGTAAGTTACGTGCATTATTGATAAGGATTTTGAGACGTGGTTTGATAACTGTTCTAGGCGCCGATCATTCGTGACGCCTCGATATGTATGCTAGAGTGTGTAGTGCAGACCTCGGGTAAGTAGGCTTTTGTTTTCTATATATATGTATATATGCTTTATTTTTCCCATAAACTATTTTTAAATGAATTTACGTTTTAAATGCCATGTCATGGATGCATTACATTTTAGTATTTGCATTAGTATGATTATGCATACTATTGAATGACGCTATGGAGGCCTAGGTAAGTTTCAGGTGAGTACATTATGATGATAGTGGCTGCATTGTGTATGGTTATGCGTAGATGCATTTAGTATTCCTTATCCTGCACCACGGTGTTAGTGCTCCGCCCAAGGCCAGGGCCTAGCCTTCACGTGATTGTTCACCTTCTACACCGCACGCTCAACTTGAATCCAAGTCAGGTGCTAGCCTGTCGTAAAAACCACACTAGGTGGTTCTGACTCGTAGGTAACCTGAGATTCGTCACACAACCTTCACATCATCATAGCACTTGAGTGTACTTTTACACCCAGCCTGTCGTACAGACTACATTAGGTGGTTCCGACTCTTGCGCAGGTTTAGATTGTAGCCGTACAGGTCACAGTAGGTGACTCCAGCTGGATGGATGAGCTATAGGTTCAGCCGTATAGGTCACATTAGGTGACTTCGGCTAGCATATCATTTCACTTTGATTTCCATCACCTAACTTACACCTTTTATTACTCAGACACCTTGACATGGCATATTCCGATTTGCACTGCTTATACGTATGTATTACTATTTTCTGGGATAAAACTATACGGGTTTTACGGTGAGGGGTTACAATGTTTAAAAAGAGAAATGTATTTTCAAAACTTTGTTTTGCCCACTCACATTTTCTATTTTTCGCCCCTCCAGGCTTTAGTTGCTGAACAATCGTATCGACGATGATTCTTAGCAAATTTCAACATAGGTGGCTACCTATGAGGGTATGATCCTTATCTGCTCTACTGTACTTGCTTATACTCTGACGACACGTGTGAAGTGAGTTTATTCCCGCTCACCTGCGCACTCTAGTATTTAGGCATTTTTAGGTTTAAATTTATTCACATTTACCACATCACTACACTTTACGGCTTTGTCACCTTCTAGGTGTCGACCATCACAGCTTGATTCGGAGTCCTAACGAGCATTCCGGGTCGGAGTGTGTCACATAAGCATAGCATTGATTTTTTTTCTAAATAA
This sequence comes from Crataegus laevigata, assembly GCA_963580275.1. Taxonomy (NCBI): domain Eukaryota; kingdom Viridiplantae; phylum Streptophyta; class Magnoliopsida; order Rosales; family Rosaceae; genus Crataegus; species Crataegus laevigata. The sequence continues at coordinate 3,598,837 of OY756940.1, forward strand.
GAATGTGTCGACAAAATGTCACTTATGAACTCAATAGACTATAATTTGAGTGAATCGCATACATGTCATGTCTTCTCAAACATATTTCGTTCTTTACTTTTGGCATCACTATTTGCTTGGACATCACAATCTGCTTAGATGCACTATCGGCTAGGCTTGTGTAATCGAGACCGTTGAGTTAGTAGAGGTCTAGATCATTGGATGTGAGAGCTTTAAGATAATTTCTATGTGAGAGATTTTAAGATAATTTTTAATCATTGGGTGTGAGAGTTTTAAGATAATTTCTATGTGAGAGATTCTAAAATAATTTTTAATAATTGTTGAGGAATAATACTATGATTTTTAATTGTATTAGTTTTTTTTTAGTACATCGATATTTTTACACTAAGAGAATGTGAATTTGGCTAAACCACACAATGAGTAGTCTAATTTGGTATCGAATTTGCCATCTACGAGATTTAAATCTAAGACCTTTTACTTTCAAGTAAAGAAGAATACTAGTACTAAGTGGCTTCAATTGTAATAGTTAAATCTTAATAATGTATTAAATTATCGTGACTTTTTCTTATATATGCGAGATAAATGGAATTTGCAAACTATATCTCCGATTTAAAAGCAGTCAATTCAAATTGATCTGGGCCATTTGGCATGTGAGCGTGTAGGTTGGAGAGTACTTGTCTTTCAAAAAGCTGACAGATAGGTTTGTTCCCTCTTTGGCCTTAATGTGATAAGAGGATAAGGACATGACGAGTGTTGTTCAAAGGAAAAAAAAAATATATGACAAGTGATTGGATAGGATGGCTTTAATGTGATAAGGATATGACGAGTGTTGTTCAAAAAAAAAAAAAAAGTATGACAAGTGATTGGATGGGATAATAATATCATGCAATTAATGCATGCATGAGATAATGGGATAATGCATGGAGTGCATGTAGATGGGGGATGTTAACCGAATGAGAATGGGGGGTCATGTCTTCAAGTACACAAACGCTCAATGCAAAACTTCGCGCTGCACGAATCCTTCTCACATTGTGAGAACAGCACAACCCTATTTCAAAGTTTGAATTAACATTACTGTTTCAAGCTCGGTTGAATATTCTATCCAGGTTTCAGTCAGCAAGGAATCTTTGATTCTTTCGCCAAACAAGGTCATTTCATTCAATTAAATGTTGTATGTGAAGAAAATTGAGGTTTCACCATAAAACAATTGACAATATGAGGAGTAGTCTAACCTCTTATAAGCCCATGCAAAGTCTCTCATCCCATCAATATAAGACTCATTCTCAACATGAGAGACCTTGCATGGGTTTATAAGAAGTTGTGCTACTTCTCATATTGCCAATTGGTTTTATGCTAGAACTCCAACTTTATTTGTCACATCCCGGCCCGGGGTGGACCACTTCCCGGGCCCGCTCCACCACCGTAGCATGATATTGTCCGCTTTGGGCCTCGACCACGCCCTCACGGTTTTGTTTCTGGGAACTCACGAGCAACTTCCCAGTGGGTCACCCATCATGGAAGTGCTAGGTAAGGATGGGAATATACATTTAAGGATCACTCCCTGGGCAATGTGGGATGTCACAATCCACCCCCCTTAGGGGCCCGACGTCCTCGTCGGCACACCACGGCCAGAGTTTGGCTCTGATACCAATTGTGGGTGACGGCCAGCACGTGACCCTCCCGAGGTCTTCAGGACCTCGGGACCGGGCGTGTCATTATTCTTGGTATCAAAGCAGGTTGTCCCACGTGTGAAGCCAAACGATCACATGTGCTCCACGTCACCCATTCTGTTGTCCACGTGTTAGACTTAAAAATTCATCACAATTAAAGAGGCATGTTTAGAATGAGTCTCACATTAATGGGATGAAGGACCTTGCATAGGCTTATAACAGGTTGTGCTACTCCCCATATTGTCAATTGGTTTTATGGTGAAACCTCAACTTTCTTCATAGTATTAGAGTAAGTTGTTCCACTGTGGAGCCAAAAGGCCACACGCGCTCCATGTCATCCTATTGTGTTGTCCATGTGTTAGGCTCGAAAATTCGCAACACGTATAGCGCGTGTTGAGAATGAGTCTTACATTGATGGGAAGAGAGACCTTGCATAGACTTATAAGAGGTTGAGTTACTTCTCATATTTCTAATTGGTTTTATGGTGGAACCCCAACTTTTTTTAGTGTGATTCGGTACCCTAGTTCATTTCAGGTTTCGGTATTCTGACGATTGAACGACTTACTATCAAGACATTTATCTCTTTCGAGTACATGTGTTCTTACAGTTTAATGCCGATTCAGTCCACCTATATTCCTACGAATATAGTTGAGGCGGCCGAACCTGGTACATAATGTTTGGGTTATTATTTGAATATTAGGCTTAAATAAAGGAAAGCCCACGGATTCCAAATTAATGGAGACTTGTCCAAAGCCCAACATTAAGCCGAAAAGAAAACTGAAGCCTTCTCAGCCAAGATACAAAGCCACGTGCTTACAATTGAATTGACAAGTGATGGAGACTGACCTACTACCAGCCAAAGAGCACTTTCCAGTGGCATTGTTAGTAAAAAGTTGAAGACTCACTACCCTTTATATGCTTTCGGGCAGAGCAAAAGCTACAACAGTCAGGCTAAATTGCCTATAAAAGGAAGAAGAGACAACGGAGACAAAGACACTCAACCAATCAAACAAACAAGCATAAAAACTCTGCTCTCAAGCCGGATTTACATCCAAAAACTGTAATTAGCCCAGACTTAGTTCTTTCAGCCATAGTTTCCTTAGAAAGACTATCTTTCTCTAGTTAAAAAGCTCTGCTACTCTCTAAGTATTATATTATCGATTCCATTGAGTAAACTTGTTTACCATCCATCTCTTTTTATGCATGCAATCATTGTAAACCTAAAGAGAAGTAACTGCAAGAGGTTCAACCTTGCTAGATAAGGTGAAATCTTGCCCAAGTCCCTTTGTTTGTCTTCTAAAATTAGTAGATCTATTACTTAATGCACTTTTCAGCATGTATCCAAATCATATAGTAATGTAGCTAATTAACGTTGGAATTCGTGGGTTAGTGCAATGGTTTAGTTAACAACGACTGTCTTAAATAGTGCAAGTCCCGAGTGAAGGCATGTGACGGCTGTTTAAACATCATTAACACCTCGATTTGCAGACTCAACAATGATTAAAATGGGTACTATTTGGGTTATTATTTGAATATTAGGCTTAAATTAAGGAAGGCCCAATGATGCCAAATTAATAGAGACTTGCCTAAAGCCCAACATCGAGCCCACAAGCAAACTGAAGCCTTCTCAACCAAGATACAAGCCACGTGCTTACAATTAAAATGACAAGTGATGGAGACTGACCTACTACCAGCCAAAGAACTCTTTCCAGTGGCATTGCTAGTGAAAAGTTGATGACTCACTACCCTCCATATGCTTTTAGGCAAGAGCAAAAGTTACCGCAGTCGGGCTAAACTGCCTATAAAAGGAAGAATAGACAACGGCAACAAAGACACTCAACCAATCAAACAAACAAGCATACAAACTCTGCTCCAGATTTGCATCCAAAAGTTGTAATCAGCTCATATTTAGTCCTATCAGCCACAGTTTCCTTAGAAAGACTATATTTCTCTAGTTTAAAAGCTATGTTACTCTCTAAGTATTGTAGTATCGATTCCCTTGAGTAAACTTGTTTACCATCCATCTATTTTTAAGCATACAATCATTGTAAACCCAAAGAGAAGTGGCTGCAAGAGGTTCAACCTTGCTAGATAAGGTGAAATCTTGCCCATCACTTGTTTTCTACTTTAAGAATCTCATTTGTATCAGGATCTGGTTATTTTAATGGATTTGTTTTCATTTAAAACCAATTTGGAACCAAGAAAATGACTTAAAAGGCTCTGGACTCCCTTTATTCGAACATACAAGATTATGAACTAAAAGTCCTTATTTACAAGGCAAGAAAAAGAACCTAATGTAGACTTAACCCATCCACAACAATCCTTTGATAACAAGAAGTTTAAGTAACTTGGGGCATAAGTAATCAATTTAAAACACACTTGTTCTACATCTACTATATTGAGATAGCAGTGGCGCGCCTAGCACTTAATTAGTTTTGATTGCGAACCTCAAGGCCTACATCTAAGGCCCCGCAAAAGGCATATTTCAGAACTAACTTTGTTATCTTCTTGTAGCACATCAAGCAAGCAAGAGCCCGACTATACATCCAAAGTGCTAATCCCCAGGGGAGCTATGCAGAGGTCCGAAGAGCCTTCTCCAGAGAAATCTTTGCCCGAACACATAAGATCCTGAATTTCACAATAACTAGCAACCTTGTTTCCAGGTTCTAGAACCCAAGGCCGAGACGTGTTCCTTCCTCAGCTGTGACTGCTCGAGCACAGAAGTCAGTAGCACATTCGACATCACCACCACATCCATTTTACTCGTCGATCGAGCTCGATCTCGAGTTGGCACGCCCCCATTCATCAGAATGACGTAATTAGCTCTTAATTATTTGGTCTGCGCACCACGTAGATTTAGTAATTTTTAGGGTCAACACAACCTCATTTCGTGATGGGATTAATTATTTAGGTATATAATCAAAATTTCAGACCTAAACCTAAAATCTAAGTTGTCGATTAAACAGTGATTATACTTCTTAAGTAATCAATCATATCAATAATTTGATCAAAAGAGAAAATACTTGAATAGAAATGGGATTTTACTGACGTGCCTGTGTTTTTTTTTAAAATCAAAATAACTCGTGCAGTTAGCAAAGGAAAATGAAGGATAAGTCGGAAAATGATGTACCTTCTTTGGAACACAGTGCTTGTGTCTGTGAAATAAACGATTCCTGTTTCTTCATCAATATCCAAAGAGTTTACAAAAAGGAAGGGGACTTCTCCTATAGAATTGGCAAGAACCTCCGCCTTACCGCCATTAGGCCCCGTCTTCATCAGCCCAAAGTAGGCATCTGCAAAGTAGAGATCACAGGTTTTAGGGTGGAACATCAGACCCAGTGGCCTCCCGCATATTGGTTCGTTGGTCGCGTTGGTTGAACCATCACATAATTTCCTTGGCCTGGTTTATACAAGACGATATAATAAATTATTTTGATTTAAGAAGATTCAAACTATGTAAGCGAATGAGTTTTGTCAGTTGACTTAAACCACATTACGGTCTACTTTTGGTTTATCAACAAAGTGAATGTGTAGACTCGGCCTTTTATTGTTATTATTTTTTTAAAACATTTTTAATGACAACTTTCTTTAATGTCATTGATTATTAGAAGTCAACTTTGCTTAGCACCCTTAAAAAAAAAAAAAATAAATAAATAAAAAAGAAGTCAACAGTCAACTTTCTGGAGTTGGCCTCACGATTTTACAACTCGATTGGTGGGTAGGTAAGCATAACCCAAAAACTCCACCCTACCACTGGAATTCCATTTCCTTCCTTGGACCAAAAGAACAACAGAAATCTAAGAACTACAAACTGCAGAGATTTTATTGGAAGGATCGTTGATTTACTAATGCTTTCAAACTAAATATATCAACCTATTTTTCATTTGCAACGAAAAAAAAGTGAGCTCAAATAACGTTCTTATTATATATAAGTAGTCATATTATATATGTTGCAAAAACAATCAAAGTTAGTTTTTGTATGTGTGTGTGTGTTATATAATATATCATGTATTTTGGATCTCTAAGACTCAGGCTAGCTAGTTAGTTTTGTTCTTCTTGTTGGGTTTTGTGGGAAGTTGGTGGGTGGAAACTCAACAAGAATAACTAAAGTGATTAATATAGCATGATTCTGGAGACCCTTCATACACGTTTCATCAAAGAAGATAAACAAAGAATACTGAAGGGAGATCTTGCCTGTTCGGGGAGGTGAAGGCGAACTCCGTCCAACCCAAGCGAGGTCCTTGCCATTTGAGGATCGTACCATCCGAAACCCCAACGTAGGGTCCTTTTCCACGGCAGTCAAAGGCAATGCTTTCAGGGCCAACAACCCTAGCCAGCTCTATCTCACGGTAGTTTCTAAGGTTGACGGACTTACAAGGAGCTGGTTTGGATGATAGAATGGCGTCAGGAGCTATGACAGTTAGGACCAAAAACAACAAAAGAAGCGAAGTTGGCCTCATGACTTATGGCTAACTGCTGAAATTATGCAGATTAATCTGACTTTCTCTGTCTGTGGTAGAGGAGAGGAGAGTATTTATAATATAACTTAGCAAAGAAAAATAATTCATATTAATTTATGTATGCATGTATGTATGTACATACGTAGGTATGCATGTATGTATGTATAGTCTATTCACTTTTTTGTCTTTTTGTTTTTTGTTTTTACTACGATCTGGTGGTATTTCTATTTACTTTGTAGTGAGAGGTCTTAGGTTCGTATCTCGTGGATGACGAATTTGATACCAAATCTGGCTGCCCATCGTGTGGTTTTGCCGAACCCCCCCTCTTCATTGTGTAAAAATATCAATGTACTAAAAAAAAAATATATATATATATATATATCTCTACACTAATGGGGAAGAGGTGGGCTTAGCCTCACATAGTCACAATGAGCTAACAATAGTGTAGTTCAAATGCGAAAATCGAATCTAAGACCTCTCAGTTACAAGTAAAGAGGAATATAACTAAACCGTAATACTAGCGACTAGTCTATTCACTTGCCTTTCTGTATTTTGACTCACTGTTGCGTTTCCTATGTTAACTGATCACTCGCATTTGCAACAATACTCCTGTATCCCAAACACTTACCATTTATGGGTCGAGGTAATTAACTATTGATCTAATTATGTTCTAATCAACAAATTAATAAGAGAAAAACGCACACTGCTTTACGACTATAACTTCATATGAAAGTTGAATTTAAAACATATTGTGAATGAAAGATCAGCAGGTCAATGGCACAAGTTTTTGAATGAAAGATTAGCTGATCGCGCAAGTTTTCAAGCAAAAATTAAGTGGACTACGAAGTGATAAGGGTAATGTTAAAAAAATTAAATTTGTAGAAAAAATTTAAAAATTAAAGACACGAAATTTAATTATTAGTTTATTATTTAACTATTGATAAACATATTTATTACACATTATTTAATTTTTAGTTACTCTAATATTATCATTTAATAATGTAAAAGAACGAAGCTAATCAAACCGGAGTTGAAGGCACGCGATAAAGGGGAATACCACATGTTCGCAAGAATATTTGAATATACATGAGTTCTGTCAGGTGTAAAAGGACGAAGCTAATTAAACCGGAGTTGAAGGCACCATGTTCTTTGTCCGCGATAAAGGGTAATATCACATGTTAGCAGCAAGGTATTAAATATCGATAATATCGAAAATATCAGTAGTTTAAAAATACAAAAATTTCGATAGAAATATCGGGATATTATCGATATCGATAAAAATTGAATAAAAACCACCGAAATTGTAAGAAAAACTTGGAATTTTTTATTAAAATTTTACAGGATGTTTATTTAGTCAATTATCTATTAGTTTATCACAAAAAATTAGAAGGAAATGCATTGCATGATGGATTTAACTGATTTAAGTTGATTATATAGCTGTGTTTTTGGACTACCGATATTTCCATCGAAATTTCCGTGTTTTTTAAATTTTTATATTTTAAAAAACATCAGGGGGATTCGAACCCCTTCCATTTTACTCCTTCAACACCTTGACCACCATATCACTTATGTTTTTGTGAAAATATGCTAAAATATTTACATATTTTCTACACTCACAATGTTTGCCAGCTCGCTATGTAATCAACTTAAATCAGTTAAATCCATCATGCAATGCATTTTCTTCCAATTTTTTGTGATAAACTAATAGATAATTGACTAAATAAACATCTTGCAAAGTTTCAATAAAAATTTCCAAGTTTTTCTTACAATTTTTCGTGGTTTTTATTCAATTTTTATCGATATCGATAATATCTCGATATTTTCATCGAAATTTTCGTGTTTTTGAACTACCGATATTTTCGATATCATCGATATTTAATACCTTGGCAGGAATATACATGAGTTCTGTCATGTATATATATGGGTGTTCAAAGGGCAAGTCCTTTCGTTTCCTTTTTCCTTTTTTTTTCTTTTGGGGTGAAGTTCAAAGGTATTTAGAAAATATTTTGCCCAAAGCAAAAACATGAGGTGAGAGAGTATATAAACAATTTTACTTTTTAAAAAAAGTAATGGTTTTATTTTTTTAATAAGAAAATATTATGTTGAAAGCGAAAACATGAGGTGAGAGAGTATATAGAGAATTTCACTTTTAAAAGAGGTAATGCTTTTATAGGTAATACTCGGGAGACTAAATTTGTAAACAAAATGATGTGATACCAATAAGAATTGGCACGTTTATCAACGCCTAAATAATCAACAAATCAATTTCTATGTCCTTTATTTCTAAAATTTTGTTTATAAATTTAGTCTCTATAGCGTTATCCCTTTTAAAAGAGACTCCTTAACATTTGTCTTTGAACGAAAGATTAATTGATTAATGGCACAACTTTTCAAGCCAATTAAGTGGACTAACATGTGAATTTTGAAGGCACATAAAATGGGACTGCGGAGTGATGAGAAGCTTACACATTCCAATTCTGCAAACCCCTTTCTTATTTCAATGCTGCAAACCTCGGCGAACTCTAATTAAGCCTAATAATTTAAAGGGGCTTTTCGATCTAGGTCCAAAAACATAGGTAGTTTTTTAACTAAGTCTAGTTATCTAATTACATATTTTTATACCAATTTTGCTTTTTGAGATAAAATTATTTAAATTATTTAATTTTTGTATCATTTATTCAGTTTTTAATTTTGAATATTTAAATACTCAAACTAAAATATTATCTAGTAACCACCTAATGATGTTTACCTACAAAACCGATATAATTTAGTAACTACCTATTATATAGGAAGACAAATGTAATCTACCTGCAAAACAAAAATAAACTACCTATTGTATAGGAAGAAAAATGTTTTATATCTACAAAACATATATAATCTACCAACAAAATAAAAATAAAGTACCTATTGTATAGGAAGAAAAATGTTGAACCTCCATGGCAGAACATTAGAATATAAATATGATATAATATACCTCCATTAAAGGAACAAATACTAAGTTTCAGTTTACCTTTATGATACGCACAAAAATATAATAGAGGAAATATAAATGCATGATACTGGGGGCTGAGATTTTATTGCTATAACTAATCATACAATTAAGGGATTAGTTAAACCACAAATAATTATATAATTAAGAAATTTTGAATATTTACTATAATTTATAAGTCTAAGGGATAAATATGGTATAAATTATAAATAAGCTTACGTGGAATATCAATTATTGGACCTATTTCAATGTAGTGGACTAATTCTAGTAATGGCTCACAAAATTGGATCTATATCAAATTATCCCTAATTTAAATTAGTTACACACAATTGATTAATATAGAGCTGTTGGGAGTCCTGAAAACAATAAAGGCTGAAGCTCTTCCAGCTATTGATCTATAGTATTCTGACGGATTTGCCCTTCAATTGTTAGTTGTTTTCAGCCACGCCGCTTCGACTCTCGCTCGGTCTTTCTGCTTTTGTCATTCTCTCTCTAAAAGATTCTACCTTCTCTCTCTCTAAAAGTCTTTTCTCCCCTCTTTTGCCATACCCATGCTTTTCTCTGTCGGTTTGCTTTCCTGATTTCTACTTTCCCCTTTTGCTCCATGTGTGCAGATCAGCAGCTGCACTGCTGTCCTTCATCTCCTCCTCCTTAATTCTTCCACTTCTCAAACTTCATTTCATCATAACTTTTTCATTTTTCCAGTAGAAATCTCTCTGCTTCTTCCGAAAACACTAAAAACCTAAAACGACAGAATTCTCAGCTGCTTTGCACTGGGTTGGCGATTTCGAACATGTGTCATACACTCCGCATCGATCTCTTCCATCTCTACTTCGTGATCCCTTCGATCTCTGCTTCCTCAAATTGGAAAGATCGGTGAGGCTGACCACGGTGCCTTTGATGACGACACTGCGTTTAAAGGCACTGTTTTGGCCGGTGTTATCCTGGTCGGTATTGTTGGTGGGTTCGCTAGTGTTGGGTATGTGTACAAGGACTAGATCAACGCCTTCTTGAATCAGTTTTACACTTTCATTGAAGGTAAATTTGCCAAATTTTGTACCTTTTTCAGGTTTCTGTTAATTCTGCTTGGATTTTGTTCATTAGTGTTAGAATTTGGTTTTGTCGTATACCCACTTGAGGTTTATTTAGAATTTTTCTGGCTGCAATGATTAGTTTTGAATGGATAGGCTTGCCATTTATGCAAATCGAATATCAGCTTTTCAGATTTTTTGTGATATCATTATGATTGTAGTATGTATTTGGCATATGATTGATTGTAATATAGAGAATTCGACAGAGGTAGATTCAATGTTTTATTAATTCAGTTCTTAACCCTCATAGTTTAGCTATGTGACAATGTAGAAGTCTAGCCTTTTGAAGGACTTTGTTTAGTTCATTGAGATAGGTTTTAAATTGCATGGGAAAGAGTGAAAGAAACTCCTTAATTTGCACTCAAAAAAATCATTTCTCTTCCTTATTGAGTCCTATGAAAAGGATAGATATAGTGTGAAAAACTTCACTTTTTCTTGAAAAGGAAAAAACATTAGTGTGTGAAAATTTATAAAGGTTTGGGAGTGAGAATGTGCTACATATGTTGGTGATGATGTGAACTACATCTTCCATGAAGATTCTAGCCTTAAGAATTTTTTCAGAGTTAATTCATGATATTGTATAAAAGTATGGTTTATTCTATTCTCTTTTGATTTGAGATATGAATTTACTTGGAAATGTTTATATGCAGGTTGAATATGCCATTTGACAAAGTATGGTTTGTTCCTATATTCTGTAATTATTTTCATTTTATTTTGGATTTGTTCAAGTTTCAGTTTGCACCGTTGGAAGATGTTTATCTAATTTCAAGTATCTAATTGGTTTTGTACCAATATTAGCACTCAAATATTCTCAACGAATAACCGTTTTCATCCTCTCTCTCATGACAATTTGCAGAGAATTCCAGAAATCGACCAGGCGTTTTAGGTGCTTTGCTTCATTAACTTCTTGATCTTATGTTTGGTTAAGAAGAAAACTTCCAAATAGATTAGTATAAAATTCAAGCCTTTGCCTTTTTGTACTGAGTATTCTATTATTTTTTCGTGTTTCTTGCCAATTGTCTCTTATCTAATTGAAATTTAGCAACAATACTCATCATGCGAAGTCTATTGGATCATGGATTTTTGTAGGTTTATTATATGTGGTGACAATTATTTCAATCAACAACTATATATTTAAATTTGTTGTTAGCAGGACAATGGTGAGGCCTTTTTGTACTCACTATCAGTCCACAACCATTTTCTATGTTTTAATCTTCAGATTTGCAAATGCCCTTTGCTATTTGCTCATTTGGAAGTGCTCAATATCTTTGAAAATACTCTCACTGATACATGTGCATCTTGTGACACACCCCGACCCAGAAGTCGAAGCGTGCTGGCCGTCACATGTGAGTGACGTAGCCAAAAACGTCAGCGGAAGGTAATTATGTATGAAGTGCAGCAGTGAAAATCAAAATCGATAATGTGCATGCGATAAAGAGTAATGTAAGACGAAAGTGAGGTAATTAAGAGTCACAGAGCCAATCCTAGGTGCAGTCACAATTGGTATCAGAGCCTATCCCTGGCCGGAAATATGCCGACGAGGACGTCAGGCCCCTAAGGGGGGTGGATTGTGACATCCCACATCGCCCATGAGAGTGATCCTTAAATGTATATTCCCATCCCTACATAGCACGAGGCCTTTTGGGAGCTCACTGGCTTCAGGTTCCGTAGGAACTCCGAAGTTAAGCGAGAAGGGGGCTAGAGCACTCCCATGATGGGTGACCCACTGGGAAGTTGCTCGTGAGTTCCCAGAAACAAAACCGTGATGGCGTGGTCGGGGCCCAAAGCGGACAATATCGTGCTACGGTAGTGGAGCGAGCCCGGGAGGTGATGCGCCCCGGGCCGGGATGTGACATCTTGCCTCTCTACTATCTTGGAAATTGCAAGGGTAAAGTGCTTTCATTGAAGCTGAAACATTTAAATTAGTCGTTTATGTTCTTACTGATGTTTAGTAGCATTCCTCAGTCCCCTGGTGTTCATTTATTTGTTTCTTTTATATATTAATTTTTGATATTTTGTTGACATTAATTGATTGAAGCCCTTCGTTTGGTTGCAGCCATCCGATTAGGTAACTTACAGCCCCAATTGCTGGAGGGGTTGTGAAATTTGAACTGTTTTGAACAAAATGTTGTGGAATTTGAATTGTTTTGAATGAAACTAGGTATCTTTTTATTCATTTTACTTCTTTTATGGAGACAATTGTTATTTTGAATTTAGTGGCTAATTTAAGAGGCATTTTTTTTTCTTAATTGCTTGAGGGATTTGCTGCATATTTGCGTATTTCAATGTATTTATTATGGTTTGTAGTTTTTCTATGTTTCATAATGGGAATATGTATTCTAAAGTTTTTTTCCCCTGTTTTGAACGAATGGCTCTCGTGTAGGTATGTTGATTCATGTGTTGGTTTATTTTCTGTTTGGTTAGGAAGAAAATTTTATGATTGATTGTTGTGAATTTGGGCTATTCTGCTTTTCTTTTTGGGTTTAATTTAGTTGTTGATGATTGTGGATGAGTTGCAAAACTCCTTTTCGATTATGGGATATGTGCTTGTTACGTTGTTCTTATCTTGATTATATTTGATTGAGGTCATGATGATTTATGGGTTTTATCCAGGTCTGAGCATTCTAGTTAGCAGGCCCCCTTAGTTGAATCAACTAAGTTTCATGTCTGACATCAACGTACAGCTTCCCACTGTCTTTGGTATGTTTCTGTTAATTCATAACTCATTAGAGTGTGTTTGTGCGCTTGAATGCATGCATGTGTACTTAGATGCCCGAGAGATCATTTTTTTTAATTGAATTCAATTGGATAAGTTTTTTAATTGAAAACCTGGGTACCTAGATGCTCTAGAGATCATTTTCAGCCAGTGTTGTTGTAATTTAGTAGTTGTGCAGTTTGAGAATTGGTGTGTTGTTGCTTTCCATTACATTGGGCGTCGGTAAGCATAGAGGCATAACCTGATTGATTATCCCAAGTATTTCCCCTCAAGTCCAGATGCTCAAGATGACCTAATAGATAAACTTATTCAGCAAAAGGCTTAACAAAGGCATATCAAATTATTTCACTTCCTATTAACTAAGATTTCATATGAACGCTTTACTTTGATTTATTCACTAACAGTCATTGAACCGAAAGAGTGATAAACAAAGAAGGTCTAAATAATTTGGTAATGCTAAATTGCTAATATAGGCGATGAAGCCTAGCAGCAGCAGAAAAGTTAATAATCAGATGACATTAGCTACTTAGAAAAATTGGTACAGTAAATAAAGACCTTTAGTAGCTTTAATGGCAGAGCATTCAATGGTTTACTTTATTGCACCGTGTTTTACATCTGGTTCTTTCGTTTGATTTTGTTTTCTGGTTGCAGGAAACATTCATCTTCGAATTTTAGGATTTATTCTCCGAGCTTGCAAGCCTTTTTTTGGGTCAGGTATATATTTTATCTTTTTGCTGTTAAATTTATTTTTTATTTGGGCTTTTTTATTGTTTGTGGTTCAATTTTTCCTAAAAATTTGAAAAGAGAGGAATGGTCATGAATAATTTTTGGGTTTTGCCTTGGATGTTTCCGTTTTTGCTGTGGATAAACAATTATTTTTATTATTTTTTGTGTAAGTAGAAGGCATGAATCACATGCACAAATATTGCATATCGTATATATACATGGAACTTTTGATATGTTTTATATGGTTTAAAAACTCGCAGCAACGCGTGGGCACCATTACTAGTGCTTATACGATTTGTCACAAAATACTTGCACAACTTTACATTAGGAGCTTGCATATCACTGAAACTGAGTAAATAGCGTAATCAAGTGAACTTGCAAATGAGAAAAAATTTCATCTAAACAAACAAAGCTTAGCCGAAGTTTTGGAAGAATAGGCTTCAAAGTTCAACTCACTCGAGTTTCAAATCTTGGATTTGTTCATGAATAACACCAATTACAAGATAGAATATTTCGTCTGGCCATCCATGGACATGCGAATGCTCTTTCTTAAGGGCAAGGGGTACACCCCCAATTGTTGAGCATTGTTTAAAATATCGATATCCGTAGAAATATCGATATACAAATTTATTGAAATATCGTTAGATATATTGAATATTGATATCAATTGCTTTCGATAGAATTTTCAATGGTAATAATGGAAATTTAAAGTGAAAATTTAAGTGATCTTAAACACTGGTTTGAACGAAATATAAAAGTTTCTTCGATGTTTAACCAAAATGTCGAAAATATCAAAAAAAAAATCTATCAAAATTTCACCTAAACTTAAGAGTTTCTCCAATATAAAGGGAAGTCTAGACTTCGCCCTCTCCCCTCTTTCCACATCTTTTTTTCTGTATTTTTGAATATTTTCACGGATATACAAAATTGATAGCAAATGCAAAAAGGGTTCAGCCCAACCAAAATAACACAAGTTTTTGAATGAAGGATTAGCCGATCAATGGCACAAGTTTTCAAGCCAAAATTAAGTGGACTAAAACGTGAAGTTGATAATTTAAAAGGAAGAAGCTAATTAAACCGGAGTTGAAGGCAAGGCACCATGATTACTTTGTCCGCATTAGAGGGGTATACCACATGTTAGCTAGAATATACATGATCAATTTGTATCATGTGTATATGGGTGTTCAAAGGGCATTTTTTTTTTCTTGGGTGAAGTTCAAAGGTTATGTCTTTTAAAAATTGTAAACGACAGCTGATTTTAACTCACTATTTTAACTTTCACAGATTTATTTTTTATTTTCGCATCAAATTGAACAAATCAAACAAAAATAACGGATATAATTAAACATGAATACATTAGAAGACAAAAAAAGTGTGCCTTTGTGATTTCTTTTCGGTATAACCTCCCCATGCCACCACCTATTTATATTCACGTCCCACGGATAATTAACATGCTAAACATATAAAATTATACTATTCAACAAAACCTAAGAATATTTATCATTTTGTTAACATAATACATACTAGTCTTGCGTTCGTGTAGATTTAGAGTCGTGAAATTACCACCACTAAATGTATATGCAAAAGCTAGTTTTAAAGGCATATGAGATTGGGCTACGGAATGATAACAAACTTTTACATTCCAACGCACGCACCCTCCCTCTCCTAGTCGTGTCGTGCATGCCAAATGTAGAAAATAAGTTATGGCTGTTATTTCAAAGATTCAAACCTTATTTAAGAATAATTTTTAAAAAGTGATACTCTTTATTGGCTATCCGCTACTTTATGTTTTTTGCATCATTCTACGGATCAACATTATAAAACATTGTACAAAACACATGAGGTGTCAGAGAGTTTATGAAAAAATCTCAATTTGAGAAAATTTCTTAGCATTTCTCATCCTAATAATTGAAACTAATTAATTATATATAATTGATTAATATAGAGCTGCCGGAGTCCTACAAAATACTTGCAGAACTTTATATTAGGACCTAGCTGATCACTGACTAAATAGCGTAATCAAGTGAGCTTGTAAATGAAAAAAATACATTGAAACGAACAAAGCTCTACCAAAACTTTGGAAGGAAGAATTAGCTTCAAAGTTCAACTCACCCGAGTTTCAATTCATGGAACAGTATATGAATATACAACTAATTACAGGGTAGAATCTCTCGCGACGCTGCCTCATGGCCATGCAACTGCTTTTTCCTATTGTTTGGCCATCTTTAATGGAGAAGGTTAAATGTCCAAAGCTAAAAATGGCTTGATTTGTTCAAGAGCTCGTCTCTAACCAATAGTTGTGCTAGAATTCTTTGAAGCCCACCAAACCATAATTTGGACAAAGGGGCCTCATAGTGCCAAATGTAGCAACCCCCCTCTTAAGCCTTTTTGGGGGTTAGCTTATTGGTTGCAATAATTGATTTAAACTCAACGATTAGATTTGAAAACATCCAACGGTGGTGTAATTAAATTAACCAACAAATTTTAAAAAACTTAAAGTAATAAATATTGAGGGGGTCATGTTTAGCCATTTCGATTGAAGATGATATATGAGTATGACCTGACACTGTTTATACAAAAATATATTTTATAGGACTATAATTTCAGACGATGCTATATTTTAACCATTTCAATTGGAGATGGCCTTAGTAGATGCAACATGATAGCAAATGCAAAAACGGTTAATCCCAACTAAAATATAACACACCAGTTGGGCCACGACACCAACAAAGAGAGGCCCAATAGAGTACAGGCCCAGATTAAATAAATAAAAGTTTAAATATATTTTTGTTTTTTTTTTCAACAAAAAAAAAACAAAAAGAAAGAGAAAAGGTTTTGCTATTGATCATCCTCCCAATTTGCTTGCTGAGTCAAAAAGCCGTCCCGCAGATAATTGGGTGATGATTATCCAAAATATCTTGCACATTCGCTGACCTCATTTTTCATTTTGTTAATGGAGCTTTACAAGTGCTTAACAGCTCACTAACGTTACATCTCTGTACTTAATTATTTTAGTTTGATAATATCTTTGATTAGGGGATAAATAATTAGCATATCATATCTTCATGCGTATTTAAGCACTGGAAATGGCTTCATTGAGGCGTGAAATTGTTGCACGGTATTGGAAAAATGCTATTTGACATAAGCAGTCTACTCATACAAAAACACTTGAATTGGCTGTACCACATTTCTTGGTCATGACCGACTAAAGCTAAAATTCCATTAAAGCGTGTTTTCATGGGGTTCTTCGGAGATTTGTGTTTTCATGGGAGTGCACGAATACCTTTGTTCAAGAGAAGCTGACAACTCAGTCGGATCTTCTTGTTTGTTTACTTTGCATCGCATTCGTATGTGATGGTCGTCGGTTCGATTTCGATATGTTGGAAAATATTAGTATGTTATGTTTATTTGGGTTTGCTTGTTAGTTTAATATATGGGCTTAGCCCATCCGAATTAGAGTTTATAAGTTATGCTCTCTATAAATATAGCTTATAGTTTAGTTTGAAGAATAATCAAGTCACTCATAATGTAGTCGTCATGGCAATCTTTCGTTCACTCAATAAAATTATATTAGTTTATAGTTAGTTTGTTCGTTTGTTAATTGCGCACTCTGATATTCAACTAGTCAACTGATGTATAAAAGAAATCTCAATTTCTCTGCTTAAGAAATCTTGTGGGAAACTAAATAATAAGCACATAAGTTCTATAATCAATCCATTCATATTATAACACGAGTTACACAAGACAATTGAGTCAGAGAATTATAAGCCGTCCATGCAATTAAAAACCTGATACGTATATTAAGAAATTAATAAGTGCGTTAGAACCTATCCCACATTTCTTTGCAGATTCAAACGAAAAGATGCTTTATAACGTAGAAGGTAAGCCGGAATTTAATTAAATTTCTTCACCGAGGAGCAAGGAATATCTCGTGTTAATAGAAGATATGACTAATTTCAAGGGCTGCCCATTGGCCACAGTATGTTTGTTTAACGCCAACGGCCACAGATAATGTTGTTTAACGGCCCCAATGGCCACGGATGTTCTTTACATATATAATATGCTATATGCTCCCGAATCCAAGCAAAGCTTTTTTTTTTTTTTTTGGGTTGGACAAACCGAATCCAGGCAAAGTTAGTGTTGAAATTTTGACATGGCATCTTCATGTATCTTACATGAATTGTGATGTTAAAGAACATTTTTATCATGATTTAGATGAAGGATAACAATACTTAATTATATTATAAAATAATATTATACTAGCCTTTTGTCACACACGTTCAAGTTCAAGTGTGACAATTGACTCTTTTTTATTTTATTATTTATTTACTTATATATATATATTTTTTTTAAATAATGCACTTATTAACCACCTACAGTACACAACTAGTTTGATTTTTTTTTTTGTTTTGTGAGTCTTGTTCTTTTTTATATTTTTAAAATTATTAGATCAATTTGAGTATTATGAAGCTTCATCACTTTTTTGCCTTCTCTCATATTGTATATACTAGTCTATTGCCCCAAGCTCACGTCACGTGTGTGGCAATTTTCTTTTGTACGTTTTATTGTCTACTTGTAATTTTTATTCTTCTTTTTTTGTTTGTTTTAAATATGTTTTTTTATTTAAACAAATTAAAGAAGTAAAAGAAGAAAAACTACCCACTACGTGGGTGGTTTTATTTTGTAAAGTCTTAATCAGGAAGGGGCAATTTTGGAATTATGAATCCACATCTAACACAGTGAGTTGATAATAATATTTAGAGGTATGCTATCCACACACCCGTTTTTACTTCTCACACATCCTGTTAATTTCTGTTCGTTAGATCTTCTTCAATTCATCCGATCCGACGGCCGAAATCCTAAAAGGTGTGAGAGAAGTAAAAAGAGGTGTGTGGATATCACACCCCTAATATTTAATCACACAATTTTGTTTAGGTGTAAGTAGTAGTACTGTCACGTGTAAGAACTCTTCCTTAAGTTGTTTTTTATTTTTCTATTAGTTTCTTCTGCTTTATTTTTTTTAGAAATGAATCATCTCCGGATCACTTCCATCAAATTCACCAAATCAATGAATTTGGATCCTTAAAATTTGATCCAATTATAAATTTGGAAGGAGCCTCCTATTTTTAGTAGTTGGATCAAATTTCAAGAGCCTAAATTCACAGAAAAAATCACTTTCATACTTTTTTACCAGATAAGGAGGAAAATTTTATTCCCAAAACACGATAATTTGAAAATATTTACGTGCCTAAGAGTGTTAATATAGTAATGTTAGTAAGGAACTTTTTTAGGTGCGACAACATTTTCATTTAGTCAAAAATTAGTTTGACAAGTTGTTGAACTGTGACGATGAACATGGTGAAATTTTTCATAATTTCTTTAGTTCGTAAGAAATGAATAATTGTGCTTTCTCATTGGTTGTCTCATTTTAATAAAAAAATTAAAAATAAAGAACCAATAATTATTGGAGGAAAATAAGGGAAGAAAGCATACAAATTGCGATGCAGGACAAGTACTAGTGGAGCGTGTGGACAGAAATGAAAGGAGGAATCGGACGAAAGGAAAATAAAAAGGGGAAAAAAGAGTAAAAGATAGAGGCCACAGAAGTCGAACACGTGTCAGAAGGTTTGAGGCTCTGTTAAATCAGTCCCCACCCACCACGGACCAACCTTATCGTGACAAAAGTGCCCCCACAAATCAAAATGTGGCACTGCCCTTTCCGCCTTCCCACGCGAATCTGATTCTCTGTCTTTTGTACTTATACGGCTATTGTGAGTGAGGATTTTGCCGGATACTCTTTTGCAAGAATTTCGAAATTTTTTAAATTATATATTGTTATAAAAAAAAATTATTATAAAATTATTAATTAAAAATTAAATATAAACAGTATTTGATAAAAATTAACCGTATGATATACAATAAATAAATGTCAGAAGAGGATCCTCTCTCAGCTATTCTATTCTAAAATGTTTAATGTAGAAATATAAGCGTCTTGTCATTATATTGTTTTGACTTTAACAACTATATACAACTTAAAAAAAAATAATATTTAGGGGACTTTTAAAATTGGACTCTTTTTGAACTATTTGAGACTTTATTTTTTTTTTCATAATGATTTATAATGTCAATATTAAAGCTGATGTATAATTGTGAGGTAACAGATAATTTATAAAGAATATCACTTTAAATGAATTCTCCAAATATTTATAAAAGTAGAATGTATCATTGACGAATTTGAGCCACTAAAAAGTGATATGTACTAGAAATTGTTGTATAGTTGGACTTTTTGCACAAGCGTTCACTATATATAACTTTTGAATTTCGAGCCAAAAACATTTGTTACTAGAAAAAGGAAAATGAGCTGTACATTTTTCAAAGAAGTAGGATTCTATCCTTTTCAATTTCATTCTCCTTTTTTTCCTTCCTCTCTCACTCTTTTTTTTGTCTATCTCTTTTTTAAAAAAAACAAATACAAAATGTTGACGTGATTTAATCATTACCGTTTAAATAAAAAAATAAAAAAAAAAGTTTTGAAATGAAGAAAATCCTACTCTATTTCCATAACGATGAAAATATTGATTGCATACGTTACCAACTTTCCAATTTTCGATTTACCAAAACAGAAAACATTTCCAAGCAATTTTCGATTATTGTCTTTACGAATTTTCGAATTTTCGGGAAAATGAAATAACAGACAAAGCAAGTAACGCATGACCGCGAACAGGTTGTCTCGTTCAAAGGCTCAGCGGCTTCCAACAAACCTCCTCGCCAGCCTAGCAGACTATACAGTGTAGGGCCAATACCGTCTTTCCACTATCAGACAGGGGCAAAATAGTCACAGCAGTCTCGCGTCGCCTATAAATAAGGCCCAGATGTTTTCAGAAAAACAAAACAGCTAATTGAGCGATAAGCAGCAATCAAAATCCCTAGGGTTTAAGTTTTAATCCAGATCCAAATCGCTTTGAGATCTCAATTTTCAAGCCGCCCGCTGGTTCGGTCAATTTCGGTATCGATTCCCAAATCCTAGGGTTTCCTTGAAGCTTGATAGCCATCGTCCGGTCCTCTAAAGAGAGTGCCTAACAATTTCGCATATTTGTGAGTGAAATCATTGTTCTTTCCCTCAATTGAATTTGTTGCTTTTCACATTAAATTATGTTTTGGTGATTTGAATATGTGGTTTGAATGGAAAATGACGAAGCTTTGATAATCTGTATACGTCTATAATTATTTGTTAAATAAAGCCTGTATTTTGATGTAAATTAATTTGCTCAATGGGTCTGGATTATTGGGGCTAGATTGAGATTTGCATCATAAATTAATTTTTATGGAATGGGGGTGAATTAATTTGCTCAATGATTATATATATACGTATTACATTTTCATGTGGTGATGCACTTAATCTGATTGTTCGATTAAATTTGTTTATGATATTCATCTTCAGCGATGGTTTTGTAAGAAAGCAGTAATTGTTGACAATTTTTATTTTATTTTTTGGTCTAATTTGTTGTTTTAATTGTATAAAGTGTAAATTATATAACTTTTGGCAAATGTGGTATGTAATTATTGCAAGAATAATTTGAATTCTGAGCTGTAACATACAGATTTGATCGGTTTCATGCGCTACATGCTTTATTGTTGAGAAATTTTGTTGCTTTTGTATCTGATTACTGATATCTTGATTGGTTTGGTATGAACAGGAAGAACTGAATGACCTAATGGAGTCCAAAGGTGGGAAAAAGTCTAGTAGTAGTAGTAGTAGTAAATCATCATTATTCTATGAAGCACCTCTCGGCTACAGCATCGAAGACATCCGACCCAACGGTGGAATCAAGAAGTTCAGATCAGCTGCTTACTCCAACGTAAGTGTCCGTTTACTAGTATTTTTATGTATGCTATTGTGCTGTAGAGTTGGGTTATGGATTCCTTCTAGCTGGTTAAATTGTACATGAAAAATGCTAACTTTCGGTTTCCATCTTTGTGCAGTGCGCTCGCAAACCATCCTGATATTCCTCAGTTGGATTTTTAACCACGAGACGTGGTTTCAGTTTTATTGCTTTCCTAGGTGTTTATTCCCGTTTTCTTCAATCGACATCTTCCTCTCTTTCTCTCTTTTGTGACTGTCATCTCTTTCCAACTGCAATCTGCTTTGATTCTCTGATCTTCTTGCAACTGTAATCATTCCTGTTAGTCAATATGGCCATGGAGGGATCTGCTATTGGATTTGAAGGTTATGAAAAGAGGCTAGAAATAGCATTTTTTGAGCCGAGTATCTTTCTCGACCCTGAAGGAAGGGGTTTTCGGTCTCTGTCCAAGGCTCAGATAGATGAATTTCTTGACCAAGCTGAGTGCACCATCGTCTCGTCATTGTCGAATGACGATGTTGACTCATATGTTCTTTCTGAGTCAAGCCTCTTTATTCATCCATACAAGATGATCATCAAAACTTGTGGCACAACCAAGTTGCTCCGTGTGATCCCGACTGTCCTGCAGTTGGCTGAAACCATTTCCCTTGCTGTGAGGTCTGTGAAGTACACTCGTGGGAGTTTCATTTTTCCAGGAGCACAGACGTACCCTCATCGTAGCTTCTCAGAAGAAGTTTCGGTCCTCGACAGCTACTTCGGGAAGCTTGGGTCAGGAAGCAGGGCGTATGTGATGGGCAGGTCAGACGGACCTCAGAAGTGGCATGTGTATTCTGCGACTGCCGAATCAGCAAGCTTCGTTGAACCTGTGTACACTCTTGAAATGTGCATGACTGGTTTGGACAGGGGAAAAGCTTCTGTATTCTACAAATCTGAATCGAGCTCAGCCACAACAATGACAAACGAATCTGGTATCCGAAAAATTCTTCCAGATTCCGATATTTGTGATTTCGAGTTTGATCCCTGTGGTTATTCCATGAATTCCATCGAAGGAGCTGCAATTTCGACCATTCACGTCACACCAGAAGATGGCTTCAGTTATGCAAGTTTTGAAACCGCTGGATATGATCTGAAAGATGTAAACCTGAACCAGTTGGTTGAGAGGGTATTGGTTTGTTTCCAACCAAAAGAATTCTCCATAGCTGTGCATGCCAATGTTACTACCAAGTCACTCCAGCAACATTCTCTCATCAATCTGAAGGGATATTGTCGCGAAGAGAGCAGCCACGAAGAGCTTGGACTGGGTGGAGCAATTGTCTACCAGAGGTTCCTGAAGACTGAGCGGTGTGGTTCTCCTCGATCAACTCTCAAGGGCAGCTGGAGAGAGGAAGAAGAGGAAGAAGATTATTAAGCACAATTGACTAGTAGTTCGTTACATTCGTCATTTTTCGGATTTATGAATAAATTACCTGTCAGCGACGGCCTGATAGTGGTAATGGTAGACTGTCGGAAGTTGTTGTCTTTGATTAATCTTTCCATTCATGTTGAGTGTTGTTTTCGCATGATACAGCACATCAAACCCTTTGTTGGATTTAGTTATTGTATTCGTAAGAGGTCCTGTGACCAGATCTGATGTTGAAGTTCAATGCTTGGTTATATCAAAGCTATGTTTTGTTGTTTCTCTATTGAATTGTCGCGACTTACTATGTACGCGGAATCCATCCCGACTGCCGACTGCATCGTATGAGAAAATGAGGTTGTGATTGTCCGACTCCGTTACCATTTATTTAGTCGTTAGTTTTTACTGTTGCCTTATTCGTCTTCCCGGACATTTAACCCTGCTTGAATGTTGAAATCGGAGTCCAGGGTTTTGGCGGTTTTATGGAGTTTGTATGTTGATCCGGGACGCTGTGGTAGCTTCCACGTTGGGAATTTTATAGGTTCAATTTGTATGAGCTGTGAATATGTGAGGTCAGTGGCGGATGTATATCAAGACCACCCGAAGCCCGTGTTCATTTTGTGTCCACCAAGTGTTTGATGTAATGATTGCTGGATGTATCTCGACAGGTTGTGTCTACAACACTAATCAAATTCTCTTTACTCATTAGATTGATTCGGAATATATCGATATCTGTTGACATGTGCGCAACATGGTTTTGCTGGCGACACCAGCCCACTAAATATTCGATGAAATGCCTTAGTGAATCAATTAAAATTTATTTTTGTTTGCGCGCTTCGGCTCTGTTTCTATCTAAAAATTTGAACTTTTAACATTGGAACAGTCAGAACCCCAAAAATTCGAAGTCTAAATCCGCCACTATGTGAGGTGATGGACGGACCGTCATATGGCTTTGGTTTTGAATCATATTATTTTTCTGTTCATGTGAGAAGAACCCATTGCCATCACTATGTGAGGTGATGGACGGACCGTCATATGGCTTTGGTTTTGAATCATTTTATTTTTCTGTTCATGTGAGAAGAACCCATTGCCATAGGCCCAAGCGCAAGCTATACACATTGAAATGTGTGGCCCTAGCTACTAGCTAAGGACATTTGAACCATTATTTCTGTGAAAGCTTCCCATTGGAGTTGGCTCTATCAAGGATCTTTAAGGCCAATGATTTTTTAGTTACTATTACAACATCACCATCTAGTGTTGTTTACTAATTTCTTTATATTATAACATTTGAATTTATTTGAAAATACTAGTATTTAGATTACCGATATGTTAGTCGTAAAACAACAAAATATTATTCCATTAAATGGCATACGAATCATAAAACGCTAGTTTTGCGTCAAGTATTTCATTGATATTGATTACTAAGATTATCACATATAAATTAGTAAAATCACATAATTAAAAAAACTTCTCACCCTAAGATATGTTTAGTTATTCTAGAACCAACTAGTTGGGAACTTGTTTAATGAGTAATTCTAGAACCAGCTAGTCTGGAATAAAATCCCAAAAATCCCAATCTTTTCATTCATTTATTTAATTAAAAAAAACACACATTTACAAGACTGTTGTTGTTTTGTTTGTGAGTCATGGAAGCCAGCTAAGTAAGGTTAATCCCTTTGCAAAAAGGGGAATTAACTTTATGATTATTTTTAACGTTTCATTTCGAGCAAATCTTTGTTTGGTTTGTTTTTAGTAGCCAGTGTTGTCTAACTTTTACTTTATATTTAAATGGTTGTAGATGTCCCCTCCTTTTATGGATAATTAGTCCCAAAACTTGTTACATCAAAACCAAATTATTGACAAGAAGTGGATCTTACGCATAGCATTAGCTTTCTTTTGATATCATCTACTTTGTGAACCTGACAAGTTGGATGGCTACCAAAGAAAGAGCCTTTACTTTGTCATCTTTATTTTGTGAGGCCAAGTTTCCATCCTCTTGTGTAAATCACAAACATATTGCATTCCTTTCTCCTGTTAGTCACTGATTGAAACGAATCGTAATCTTTTTGTAATATTATTAATTGTTTAGACTGCATTAAAGTACGGTGTTAGGTTTTGTAAGCGATAGTCGCCCATGAGCGAGTGGAGATTGACTCAAAGGTGCTGTGGGTTGGAAAAAAAATCTTCTTGATTAGCTTAGCATCAAACAAGCTTTAGGTGAAATTAATTAAAAAGAAAGACAAAAAGTGGACTATATAGCATATTCCTTTCAGGTTGAACCTTGGTGCAACGGAAAGGTTTTTCTTTGTGACCAAAAAATTACGGGTTCGAGTCGTGGAAATAACCTCTTTGCAAAGTAAGAATAAGGATAGATACAATAGACGTTAATTTCCGACTCTCGCAAAACAAAGAATCTTTTTGTTTTCGGCCGCCCTTTATATAGCATATTCCTTTATAAAAAATAAAAAAAAATACAAAGATAGCTACTTTCAATTTCTTCCACCCTTTTTTGGGTGGTATAAGAATATAGAGATATTTTTTATTTATATGGGGTTATTAGCAAAAAGTCTTCTGTGCACTACTAAAGGAAAGAAAAGATGGGTTATGGCGTGTATGGCATCCTAAGCCTTAGATGGCACCATTTGTAAAGGAATTTATTCCACGTTAGCCATCACCAGAAGTGGGATTTGAGAAATTTGCAAATAAATCCTTCTGGCATCCATTTTGAAGCCCTTAAATAAAATTTTCATTTCAAATTTTTCCTATACCAAGCGATATTAATTAAGTAGAAGATTTGAACAAAATACATTCAATACAAGGGCAAATGCTCTTGATCACTTCAGATAAACATTCATCATATATTAAGATGTTGGTTAGACTTGCTAACAAGCGTGTTACTTTGTTGCACCTGAGTTGAAATTTCCTCGCCTTCGGAAATGACTTTTGGTAATATATGAAGGATACCTGCATAGATGACAAGGAAGATTGGCCCCTCGTGAGAGAATCATATACATGGGGGTGGAAAGATGGACAGTGATATCATACACAGAGTTCTTTGAATTAGGTACAATATCCTAGTGGGTGAGGAATACATTCAGAAATAAGCAAGTCCTCTTTGTAAAGTAGGGTTTTGTAGAGAGATGGAAGAGAGGGAGTGGGGTATAGGACATAATGTGGGGTTAGGGAGTCTCCTGTACCAGTTCATAATTGTCCTATTCTTTTGAGATATAGAACCAAAAACTCGATCAAATGCATGTGGCTTTTGGTGGAAATTGTTCAAAAAACAGTGGCCATGCACTTGGAACAAACCAAGCCAACTTAGTCAAGTGGTAAAAAGAACAATAATTTCCTACTCATTTGGGGAGAGAGAGAGAGAGAGAGAGAGAGAGAGAGAGAGAGAGAGAGAGAGAGCCTCTTTTAGCAGTGCTGCATGTCTTGATTAGGAATTGTGGTCAACTATCTCTTTAAACTCGTTTGTTTGACCCTTTTTGGCTCCATAGAGGACCATGACCTTGCTGGGAAGCTTTCCTTCATGTGTTAGTTGGACATGGATTCTGCTGATCAGGGAAGGTGGAACAGGTGGTGGGAAAGGGTTTGGAGAGGTAATTAAAAAGTTATAACTGTGGTAGGGATAGTAATTCATATGTGGTTATCAACTATTGATGAAAGTGGTTGGATCATATGCGAATAAATTGAAAGCAAAGTGATTAAAAGTTAAAGTTACGTTAGAATTATAATCGGACTTCCATGTGTAACTTTCGGCCTTTGATGGAAGTGAGTTCGACAATTTCATAAACGACTGGCATGAATTGGGTATAAAGCCAAAGAAAGAGACATGAGATGACCTAACTAACAAGAACAAAGATACCATATCTCTGTCTAAGGTGCAAGCAAGTGGAAATGGTACTTGTTTGGTTGTTGTTGTGTGATCTTTTTAATACGCATATTTTTATATAATTTGTGGAAATTTTTGAAGTTATTAACTTTTTAATACGCATATTCTACTATTTGTATAATAACACGTAATGTACTACCTCATGTAACAATCACATTGAAAAATCTCTTTATATACTGGTCTGCATCTGCATGTTCCAACCACGACGGAGATAAGTGCGCGCCTGTCTGTGAACATGAAGGGGCCACGGACGACCAGTCGTATTAGGATCCCTACTTGATAGAAACACTTCCACTTATCATTCATCATTGCCATGCAATATAATTCTTCATTTTTTTTCCATTAGAAAAATTCAGGAGCCATGTATCGCATACCAAACACAAAACGGGAAATGAAAAAAACACGGCTCTAAGTCAACAAGTCTTTATATCTTTGTATATAACTTTACTTTTACGTTGCAAATAGACTATTTCAGCAACTCAAATCCGTGACCTTTTAGTAACAAAAGAATAACCTAAAACCTCATTTGTAGAGTCATAATTATTTGTGATATATATAATCTATGCATTTAGGCCTTGTACTTTTTCTTTAAGTAGACAAATAATAAGGTAAACTTGAATACTAAGAGGAAGAGTCATGACGCACGATTGTGCATGGGTGTTTGGATTAGGCTTCAAACCATATACAAAAGGGTGTAATATCTACCCATCTCATTTTATTTCTCACATATTTTTTTAATTTTCAGTCATCGGATCAGGTAAATTAAAGAAAATCAACAGACAGAAATTATCATGGGGTGTGTGAGAAGTAAAATGGAGTGTGTGGATAGCACACCCCTATACAAATCGACTTGACTTCAAATCTTTAGAGTGTACTGGTTGGAACAGAGTGTAGACAATGATAGTGCTGGGCTTTCGAGCGGTAGTGCGTCAGATTCAAGCTTTCTTGCTTGAAGTGGCAAGTAGTGTACTATTATGTATAACGTAGCTAAATTTAATAATCAGCCAATAATTTCATCATAGCAACTTATTTTTCTTAGGATAGAGAGACTCGCATATTCTTTTCAGTCTCTACTTAGTTATTATTATATAATTAACGAGCAATAAGAATCAAACTCAAAATATAACTGTATGGAATACAGATCATGAAATTTTTTCCAACCATTGAGTCACCCAATGACGATTAACATGGGTTAGCTACAATAACAAAATTTTAGTTAGTATTATTAGATATGCTCGTGCTATTCTAACCATTGGATCAACATTACTATATGTAGAATCTCCAGATTGATAATCATGGAAGCAACAGGCTATTCGTCCAAAGAAACATTTGAACATAGGGTCAACGTGCACTGTTTGGGGAGCGGGGTCCATATTACACGTGCAGCCATGTACAACATACTACATAGGAGGCAGATTCTCAGTCCTTTCACTTTCTATACTCTTTTTTTTTTTTTTTTTTTTTGTAGTAACGGTTAAATCACGTCAATATTTTATATTAATTTTTTATAAAAATAATAAAAATAATATAAAATATTGATATAATTTAATCGTGACCGCATAAATTAGAAGAAATTAAAGTGTATGGGAGGAGTGCGAGGCCCTGCTTCACTTGCTTTGGATTATTAGTTTTATTCTGTAGCAGCGGGTCCCGCGTTACCATTCTGGCGCAGTGCAGGCACAGGTAAACCTCTGTTTCCCTACAAGACCAGGATCGTTGATTCTTTACCACTGATATGTGGGATCCACGCATATTGCATAAATTTTTATTTTAAGTCGAAATAAAAAAATGAAGAAAAAGAAAAAGCAGCTTTTGCTTTTGAGAGTTGGTGCTTTTGATTGTTTATCAGAGGGATGTCTGTTGAATGAGGAGACAGGGGCTAGTGTGGTAAGTGGAGACTAAATCTACTTTCATCTGTGATATTTGCACAGTCAAACTTTGTGACGACTGAGATTTTCTTGTTAGAATAATTCTACGTTTCTAATTATTGACGTGCTTCGTGTACGCAACTAATCTTAGATTATAAATCATTTGATCATTGTATGATTAACAAGTTCACATTTTCATCATGATAAAGTTTAGTCTCATAAACGCCTATTAAATCTGTTTTTATTGGTTTCGATTCAAGTATTGTTCAAGATGACATACTGATGGTTTATTGATAAAAGTTAAAATCCGAAAACTTGATTTGATGAGTCTTTTTCATGATAGACAGTTTGGTTTTATTTCGGTAAAGTTAAAAACTTAAAACTAAATATATAAAGCTCGTTTAGAAAGTGTTTTTAAATAGTAGAAAATTTTTTAGAAAAAATATTTTGTAAAAATGCAAGCTAATTCTAGAAAAATCTTGGAGTGCTTCTTGAAACTGATACTTATTGCAAGAAATACTTCAAGTGTTTTTTAAATCTAATTTTTTTTCTTTAAAAACGTTTTCAATTATTTAAAAGCACTCCCAAAACGAATCATAATTAACTGAAAAAATGACGTAGAGGTTCGGGATCCCTTCACTACATGCTCAACTTTCTTTTTTTATTATAATTCAGAAGAGAAATATGAGATGGAATTTAAGAATCAATAAATGGCCAACTTAATGGAATGTTTGACTCCCAGGAAGCCGCGATGGAAGCTCAGCATATCATCTCTCTCTTTCTCTCTCTCAAAGCTGACCTTGATGAGTATTAGTCTTAATTATAACGTTTACAGTGCTTAACAGGTAATATTCACTTGCTTTGCATATTATAATCAAAGGGAATAGCTAACAAATATATAAAAATATGCATGTAGCTTTTCTTTAACCCAATACATGATCGAAGGAATTTTCTTTGGATTTTCAATTATCTAGTGACTGAGTTGCTTTTACATTATACTCTCTCTCTCTCTCTCTCTCTCTCTCTCTCTCTCTTCTCTCTCTCCCCTCTACTTTTTTTCTTTACTGAGGCAGTGGCAGCATGGCAGGCATGCTTCTTCTCCTTTAAGTGCTTTTTTCCAGCCAAACAAAACCCTGGTTCTTTCTTTGGCTCTTGGGTCTGTTAGTAGGCTCTGAGTCAGTCAGTGAGTGAGTGCAATTCCCTGGATTTTCCCCCGAGGCAAAATCATCATACGCCTTGCAAACAAAACAAAAGCTTGGAACTGTCAAGGTTTTTGGATAAAAAGCTAAAAACCCAAGTTGGAGATTTTGGTTTTCTGCAAGTTTTCAAACTGCTCTTTCTCCAGCTCCATTTTTGCTTCTTCGTGTTGCGTTTTGTTCATTTTTGGTGATTCAAATCAATGGAAATTGGGAAGGGAGGTAAAGCTCTGTGTTTTGTGGCCTTTTTCTGCTTATGGAGTTGTGCAACTGGTTTGCTTTCTCCCAAGGGTGTTAACTATGAAGGTAACTGAATTCTACATATTTTTTCAGACATTAACGATATTTTAAACAACCAGGACACGGAGTAGTCCCTTACCATTTGCAAACTATTTTTTGCAGTGCAAGCATTAGTGGGCATTAAAGGAGCTCTCAAGGATCCTCGCGGCGTTCTTCGAAATTGGGACGAGACTTCTGTTGATCCCTGCATCTGGAATATGGTTACTTGTTCTCCTGATGGTCTAGTCATTGGACTGTAAGTAATATTTGCTCAACAACACCAAAAATACTAATTAGAAATTTGAATAATACACCATGCAATAATTTTCTTATATTTATTTAAAAATAATAATGTTTTAAGCTGTAGAAATTGTTTTTGTCCAGGGGAACTCCAAGCCAGAATTTATCGGGCACTTTGTCGCCAAGCATTGGAAACTTGACAAATCTCCAGCTTGTGTGAGTATTGAGTGACCAGTTGTTATTCAAGTAATTACAAAATGGTAATCATGTTTAGTTTACTAATTAACTCAGGTGTTCTGCAGTACATTTCAAGATAATCATATAACAGGAACAATCCCGGCCGAGCTCGGCAGGCTGCAAAAGCTTCAAACACTTGATCTCTCCAGCAACTTGTTCAACGGAGAAATTCCCAGCACTCTATCACACCTGAAAAGCCTACAATACATGTGAGTCGACTTCACAAATCATTATTTTTCCGTAACTGAAATTCTCGTCGCGAAATGGTTATCAAACGGTGCCTCAAAGAACGAAACATTAGTCACATAGTTTGGAATTTGTGTTGCGCGCAGGCGGCTAAACAACAACACTCTCTCCGGGGCAATTCCTTCCTCATTTGCTAACATGACTCAGCTGGCGTTTCTGTAATTCTCTCCCAGCTTTACACTTATGGAATTTGTTATACTTTCTGTTAATCCTGTTCAAACATGATCTGAATAAGGTTTCTGTGGATTTTCTGTAACGGTTTAGGGACATGTCGTATAATAATTTGAGTGGTCCGGTCCCAAGGTTTCCTGCTAGAACATTCAAGTGAGTTATTTCGGTTTTGTTTTTTTTTTCCTCCCAAGTTTTTTGAATTTATTTTTCCCATTTTTCAGTTTCGGAACAGAAGACGAACAGCTCAAACTTATGTGGTTAGTTTTTGAATTGACAGTGTTGTGGGAAACCCTTTGATATGTGCCAATGGAAAGGAGCAAGACTGCTTCGGAACAACACAAGCGCCACAATCTTTGGCCTTGAATAATTCAACAAGTAATCATAGTTTCTGCTTGTTCATGGTTTCTTTTACCATCCAAAGTTTGAAGTTTTGCGCTTTTAAGTTGTGCTCAATGATGCATCTGTTTTTTATTTCTCAAAATAAAATTTATGTGCTGTCATTGTCTGCTTTAGGTTTTTTGAATTTCAAAATCTGCTTTGTTCATGTTGTTCTCCTGCAAATTATTATCTTCATGATTCAAAAACTTGTTGCAAAAACCCTAATGTGCTTTTCTTTGTGTGTCAAGATTCTCAGCCCCCCGGGAGACCTAGGAGTCACAAAATCGCCTTAGCGTTTGCCTCGAGCCTAGGCTGTATCTGCCTTCTAATTCTTGGTTTTGGTTTCCTTCTTTGGTGGAGGCAGAAACACAACAAGCAAATATTCTTAGATGTTACCGGTTAGTATATGAAAGCAACTGATTTAATTAAATAAAGTGAAACAAGCTGCCTTTACTGATCCAATTTATAAATTTCAGAACAACATCACGAAGAAGTTTGCCTCGGAAACCTGAGGTCGTTTCACTTCAGAGAACTTCAAGCAGCAACACACAACTTCAGCAGCAAAAACTTGGTTGGCAAGGGAGGTTTTGGAAATGTCTACAAAGGATGTCTCAGAGATGGTACAGTGATAGCGGTCAAAAGGCTCAAAGACGCGAATGCCATAGGTGGCGAAACCCAATTTCAGACCGAACTTGAGATGATTAGCCTAGCCGTGCACAGGAACCTCCTCCGGCTTTATGGTTTTTGCGTGACGGCCAAAGAAAGGCTTTTGGTTTATCCTTACATGTCTAACGGAAGTGTTGCTTCGCGTCTCAAAGGTAACAAGCCTTCCCTCCATTCTGCAGTTATGCAGTCTAACCTGATTGAGTTTAAATTAGAGTTAACATTCATAATTTACTTCCAACATCGCAGCCAAGCCGGCCCTGGATTGGAATACAAGGAAAAGGATTGCATTGGGAGCTGGAAGGGGTCTATTGTACTTGCATGAGCAGTGTGACCCCAAGATCATTCACCGCGATGTGAAGGCTGCGAATATTCTGCTAGACGATTACTATGAGGCTGTTGTGGGTGATTTTGGGTTGGCAAAGCTGTTGGATCACCATGATTCACACATTACAACAGCTGTGAGGGGAACTGTAGGGCACATTGCCCCGGAGTACCTCTCAACAGGCCAGTCCTCTGAGAAGACAGATGTTTTCGGGTTTGGTATCCTTATACTTGAACTAATATCTGGCCAAAGAGCTCTTGAGTTTGGAAAAGCAGCAAACCAGAAAGGAGCCATACTTGATTGGGTGAGCAAAGCAGAGATGTTTTCATTGCATATTTTTTTACCAAATCAAATTCTTGCATTTGTTGCCTAACTCAAGAATTTTTACTCCAGGTGAAGAAAATCCAGCAGGAAAAGAAGTTTGATGTGCTAGTTGACAAGGAACTGAAAAATGACTATGATACAATCGAGCTCGAAGAAATGATTCAAGTAGCGCTCTTGTGCACTCAAAATCTTCCAAGCCAGAGACCGAAGATGTCTGAGGTGGTTCGAATGCTCGAAGGAGATGGACTCGCGGAGAAATGGGAGGCTTCTCAGAGAGCTGAATCGAATAGGTGCAGAGCCAATGAGTTTTCCTCCTCCGAGCGGTACTCTGATCTTACCGATGACTCTTCATTACTTGCACAAGCAATGGAGCTGTCTGGACCAAGATAATACTACTCTCTAAGTATTTAGAGAAACTGTCAAGTTGATAGTAAAGAATGAAGAATATGAGTCAGAGTTGAGGTTTGTTTGTATATAGCATCATAATGTTTTGTCATGTTGAACCTCCAAAGAGTTGTGTTAAGTTGGAGAGAAACTCTCGTGTAACCAAAGACACTATGACAAGCATCTATTGGACGGGTGATGTCACCAAGACTGTCTTGATTACAGGAGAGAATCTCTCGTTAATTTCGATATGTACAGAAATCTGATATAAAAAACTGACATGTAGATTGACCGAGTGTTATGGCCCTTTTTTCGATTCCTCTCCAGTGAAATGGATTTAAAGAGAACTTCCCATTAGGGTTTATGTCCTTGGGTTGAACTTTGATTGTTTTTCTTGATTTCTTGAGATTGTAAGAATGCTGTTGCGTGTTCTGTTTTCTTGGATCTCTTATTGTGTTTCTATATTCATCGTTGAAAAGACCAAAGAGCCCTTTACCACATCAGCGAAATTAACGACTATCCCCACGGAGGATGATTACAGGGGTGGGAAGAGAAACTGTAGGGAGTAATAACTACAGCACAAGGAGCGTAGCTAAACATAAGCCAACCTCTTTCTGGCACACTGAAAATCTCTTCAAATCGCAATCGAGTTTTCAACGCACATTAAATGCAAATTATTTCATTATTCTTTTTGTTTATACTATATGATTGAACGGGACTTTGTATCCAATTGCTAACAAACTGTCACCTCTTAAGAGAACAACAAAACCCAATTGAAAGCCGAAGGCCGGCTCTCTCAGACAAACCATCAGACCCCAACCTAATCTTGGATGAAGATAACTTCTGCTTCCGGAGATGCCCGTTTAAACCTCGCCAACTCAATCAACATATTCAACCGTCCTTCCAAATCATACGTGCAAGGCGTAACGCTCATCATCTCAAGCACGGGTGATTTCTTCAACAGAAATTTCATGAATTCCATCTCGTGTCGCACTCCGGACATATCTGTCATCTTCACAACTTTAAGCCTTCGGAATGTGCAGTCGGAAGGGCATTGTTTCTCCCAGAAATACAAGTCGGACGCTTCTACTGCTGCTGAAGTATTTGAAGATCCCTATGGTGGCAGTAGTCACAATTAACAGAAATGTAAAACTAAACAATAAAATGTCCAACAAAAGAAGAGGGTAACCCTTCAACATGTTCACAATAACTTACTGAGATTTGAAGTTCCCTTAAGTTGGGAGCGCTCGTAATCAAGCGAAGAACAACTAGTATCTCTTTCATATCTTCGAAACTTACTTGATATAATTCGATAATCTTTAAACGGTTGTAAGTAATTGGAAGAATTCCTAGGTCATTACCTATACTCAAATACTTGATGCACAGAAAACAAACAAAAGAATGTATCAATGTCAGAAACATATATGTGCTACTGCTACTCGAGATTAAAAGAAAGGAAGAATTAACAAAACGGAAGCATCTGCTAATGTTACCTTTGTAAAGTAGATACGCCCAACAAGCCTCTCAAGAAGTGGAATGCCACCAAGAAACTTGACAAAATTGCAATTTGAACTTTGCTCAAAGTGCTCAGCAATGTCATCAGTCATATACATGGCAATAGATATGGCAACCAAAAGTGGAGTATTTTCAAGACAGATATCCTTAAATTCGCCTTCAAGACACAAGTATCTGAGATTTGGAGCGCGGATGTTTAGAGCTAAGCTATCAAAGTATGACAAAGCCAGACTCTCAAGTAGAGGGCAACTGGAAATAAGACTTTCAATTGCATCAGGAGTAACCAAAACCTGATGAAGATTGAGGCCCTTCAAACACAAAAATCCTTTAAAAGCAGGAGGCGGATCCAACTCGCAGCGAAATAGCTCCAAACGGGTCAATTTTTTACAATAAAAAAGGCATGAAGGCACCCTAAACCACTCACCTTCCCCCAACTCAAGAACCAGTTCTTTGATATCATTCCTCGAAAGGAAAAGTATCCATTGATCTATATCCGGGCAGCTCTGCAAGTATGAAGTCTCAAGCTGGAACTTGTGAATGGGTCCTTGGTGAAGAAAGAGTGCCCGAGTAATAAAACGTATGAGGCTTTTTTCGACAAGAGCTCGGTCATTTGATAGAGCGACACATTTTTCGTCGAATGAAAGATGAGTGATAGTAGTCCATTTGTATCTCCATTTCGTTGATAAACAGCTAGTTCTTACAGCATCTCTTATTGGCAGACGCGTGAGAATGCTCTCTATAATGGCCTGAGGCAAATTGCTTATCGAATCACAACCCGAAAAATCGCCCATTTGTTCTGTATTCGAACTCAATCGACTACAAAGCAATGTAACAAAACCAATCAGCAGCTGAAGGGCTTCACAGAAACTGCAATTCCACAATACAATTACACTCATCAAACTCCAAAACCCCACAAGAAGATAAAAATTTGAGCAGAACCCACGAATTCCCGGCATGCGTTCGATTTGCTTATGAAGAACAAAACAGGAAAGTGTAAAGAAAATTCCAACTTTCAAATTTAAAGAATTTCACCAATAGAGTGAATTTAATCAGTATTCATAAAGCAAATCGACAAAGAAGATTACTCCTGTGGCTTTTTTTTCCCTTTTCAATTTTCATCAAGCCAAACAAAACCCATCAATCAAAATTCTCAAAAATCCAAACAAAACCAATTGAATCACGCTCAGATCTTTGGAACAGAAAACTAATGAAAGCAATTCACACAAGAAAATACATAAATATAAAGAAAAAGGAGAAGTGTCAGATACCCGTGGGCTGTGGAGGAGGATATGAAGGAGAGTTGAGGTTCGGCGTTGCGGTTTGGAATCTATCTCTGTGTATGTGGGTAGCCTCATTTCTCATTTCTCATTTCTCATTTCCGACTTCTTTCCTCTCAGCGTGGCTACTTGCCAGTTGCTGTTCAAGTTTTGTTCGTTTTTGTTGTCCTTTTTTTAATTTTTTTATTATTTTGGGTTTATTTATTTAAATTATTTTGGATTTTTTTTATTTACTTTTCGCATATTCACATTTAATCATGTTTGTGGCAAAAAGTATATAACAATGTAAAATAAAATTTCATTTGGCACTCTAAATTTTTTATAATTAGAAAGAAAAATACACTTATGAAGAGTGTAGAATGAGATTTCTTTAGTGTTAATAACAGTTCTCATATAAAAAAGTGATGATCAGCAATTTTTTTGACAAAAGTGATGATATGAACAACATTTGAGTACAACGTGTGGGATGAAGATTTTCTTATTCATCATGAAACATTTGCAATAAAAACCTAAAAAAGTTTAAAACTTTGCAAAATGTTAAGTGGACCTATTTTATATAAATACTAAAACAAAATTGCACACAATATTTTATTTTAAAATGCCAATAACAATTCCAAAAAACGGAAGACTTCACAAGTCCAAATTGTAATCGAATTTGAAAGCTAAAAAGGATTTATTTATAAGTAAAGACCACTTCGAGTTGGCAAGTAGCTGTAAATAATGCAATATTAGATTACAGTGAAATTACTCTACTTTCGTATCTGCTTTGGAAACGTTAAAACTAGCAAATTTCAAAATAGCCCAGCAAAATATCAAAATTGCAAAGGCACCCTTCTCTACAAACTCTCAGAGATGAGAACTAGAAAGCTTATGCTTTGCTTCCACCAGCATCTCTATATGTTAGAAGTGTCTCTCCCGACCAGAAGGGTAGAACTGCAACAAACTAAGTTGGACCCAAAGAACAAATTAAAGTGGAAGTCGATGAGTCTGATAAAATTTTGAAATAACATCAGTTTCTTCTAGTTAGGATACCCTTGTATATGATCACTCCTACAACTCCAACTGCCAGCGTTATTGCAAGAGGAACCGTCAAGGGTTCGGGTTGAGCTACAATGTTCTTCCTGCTGTTAGTTTTTACCGGGCGAGGTCTTTCCCCATTGCTGTCCCGGAGAAGATTGCTGAGATTGTCTAACTGATGCATGATTTGACGTTGTCCCCTCGCAATGCTTGACATCTGATAGAATGAGGATGAAAGATGAGAAGGGACTGAACTAGTCAAGAAGGCAAAAATATGACCATATGCTTCGCTACTACTTAAACGCGTGTCGTTATTTGTTAATCCTCACTTTCATTAACTGCCTGAATTTCGGTAGGAGGTATATGAGTACGAAAGTACCTCTTCCATTACTGAAGACTCCTTAGTCAGCTGTGAGGAAGAGGAGGAATTAGGCATTATCGCCCCAGTTAACGAACCATTGCCTAAGCCAGAAATGAAATACGACGTGGGAGCAGAGCCATTGCAGTTTTCAGCTTGAAGAGCCATGTTTTGTTGGCTAGGAGAGTTCTTCACGGTCAGCTTGGAATTCAGCTCTTCGATTCGATTTGTAAACTCATCCATTCTATCATTCAGCAAAGACATTTGCTCTGATAGCTGAGTCACTACTCCCTGCAATAGCAATGAGAAAGAAAAAGCAAGAGTGATGTGTGATTATATTAACTTGCTGGGGCTCCAAATGCCTAAAGCAGATAAGAAGCGTTACTCTACCTGGCTTGCTAGTGTTGTTGATGACTCTGTGTTTCTCTCATCAAACCTTTGACTGCTGGAGGAATATCCGGTAAGCTTAGATGTACTTTTGTCCCGTTGGGTTGTATATGACTGTGACATACCACTGTCCAAAATAAATTCAGGCTAAATTCAGTTTAAGGCAACCAGTTACCTTCGAATTGAAAAAAAAAAAAGAAAAAAAGATTTTGTGCTTAATGATGTCTTCTGAACAGTTACTATGTCAGTTGAAAACACTGCTAGCTGACTATGACAAAATACAGACTCAAGTTTCGTATGGTAGATCCCAAACGCAGGAACCAGCCAGATTCGGTTTTCTATACCCTCACTAAAATGCATTGCACACATCTAAATTCCAATTTACACAGAACTAAACTAGACGTGAATTACAAAGATCAAACCTCTTGAGATTCTTATTTCTCATTGCAACTCTATCTGCAGTGGCTCTGGAAAGTGCTTCTTTGGGGCTTGAAACAAGATCCTCATCTAGGCTAAGCCTCGTCTTCAAATCATCTGGCAAAGCCTGCGAGATGATCAGATCAGGAATACAGACGAAAGATAAGGCATCATACACTTTGGAGCTTTATCATAGCCCGATACTCGGTGCATAGAGGATAAGATGTAGTTATCATACCATGACCTCATTTACAAGCTTTTCCAGTTGAATCTGTTCAATGTACGTACGAGGAATGTATGAACCTTCCAAGCCAAGCTGCTCAGCAACACATCTTACAACTACCCGATCTTTTCCTTGCACCTTTTGTCAATAAGCAGAAAAATTAGATAAATATGAGTTACAAAATAACTGCAAATGAGGGTTTAAAAAATAAAAAAGATGAACAATAAGGTTTCCATTCAATGGACATGTCGGAAATTTACAAAAAGACGAACAATAAGGTTGCCACCTAATCAACCTATAACCATTCATTCCTTCATGCAATCAAGAAAAGAGAATAAGATTAGCAAGTGTCCATATTGAAGCACATACACAAGACATGAAGCATCTAAGCATTAATAGGTTAACTTCAGTAAACAGAAAATAGCAGTACCTGAATATATCGACGATTCAGTTGCTCTAGCCAATCAATTTTTACACATACTCCATCGTTGGAGAATACATGGCTGCTTCTTTTAAGGATAGTTGCAATGGTGTAGCCCAAGGCCATTAGTCCACCAAGAAGACGCACACTGACCTCAAAAGTTATTCTCGGTGATATAACAAATGGGTTATCTGTCACCCACTCCTGAAATATTGTCTGATTATGTAAGCCCATGCAAAGACATTTACTAGGGCCACAATTCACAAGTGCTTGGGACTCTTTTGACAATTTAGCTAATTCAATTTTAATCGACAGTAAGTCCTATACAATCTTTCACATCTAAAACAAAATACAGAAACAAGTTTTGAAAGGCAAACCTCAAACATTAGACTATATTTCCCATCTTTATCCCGCATCCTCAGATATGATTGGCAAGATTCAGGATCTTCACCAGGTGGTAGAAGGTATATATCATAGGTCTCCTCCTTGGCTTCTGTGTGATCTTCAGAAAAAACAGCCTTAAT
The DNA here is from genome assembly GCA_963580275.1 of Crataegus laevigata. Taxonomy (NCBI): domain Eukaryota; kingdom Viridiplantae; phylum Streptophyta; class Magnoliopsida; order Rosales; family Rosaceae; genus Crataegus; species Crataegus laevigata. Next base: position 3,638,092 of record OY756940.1, read on the forward strand.
TCGATCCGCAGACAAGTTCTTTGCTGACTACAAAAAATGGTAACACTTAATTGTCAATTTAAATGAAAATGAAAAGTCTTAAGGTTAGAAATTAATACCAACGCAACACAATAATAAAAAAATGATAGGATATTAACCTTCAAAATGTAAGTGGGGCTCTGAAATCCAGTAAATGGGTTAAATTTGTTGATAATTTTTATATGTGCTGTTTGAAGGTCTGGCTCAATAAATGCCTTGTACATTGGATATACCTGTAGACAAAAAAGAAGTTCAGACTTCTGGAAAAGCATCAACTTATCAAGTGCTTAATGATATAGGGGATTAGAAAAGTACAGTTTCAGATATTTGATGGATTATTTCTTCTGGTTCTTGGCCAGCTCTTTGTATATCCCGCAAAACCCTTTTGACAAGGTCAAAGTGAACACCACCTGTGACTGATACTCGTAAATCCAGAAAAGGTCGCAACTTTTCACTCAAAGCATAGATGCCCTCAATTATCACAATACGGGAACTTGGGACTTCAACTGTCCTGTCACCAGTAAATTCTACAATATAAGATTTAAGCTACACCAAAAAAAATATTGAAATTTGTACAAACTACAATCTCTTTGATGAATAATTTTACCAAGGTACTGTCCAAGCACCCAGGAAGCATGAAAGGTGAAGTTGCAGACCATAAAAACTAGAAATTATTAATTAACAAAAATTCCAAACGTTGCATAAAAATATAATTAAAAAAAACATAAAAAAATGATCTGGCTTATGAAAAAAAGGGCCAAAACAAAAATTCAAGTTTTCAACAGGAAGCATAGAAAGGCTCTATAGGCTACGATTCTCAAAACGAAAAAACTAATATCTTCTTAATGATGCTTGTCCTTCAGAATCCCATGTACAATAAGCACAAAAGTATCACAATCCACTAAATCCATAACCAACAGTAAAACACTCCGAAAATCACCATACAAATACTTGCAACAAAAAAAAACATAAAAGTTACAAACCCACATCTAAGGGTTCTCCTGAAGTTTTAGGTGCCATATCTTCCCTAGGGTTCTACAATTCAAAAGCTTTGTCAAAGAAATCCAAGGATATGCTAATCTATCCAACCTGTATCCTGTCCGGGAACTAGACTTGAAGTCATAAACTGGAACCTCAACCTGCTTCCCTGCTTTTAAATCATTGACATTCTGGAGCAATGTGTCGTAGTCTGTCAAGCGTGGATCTGTTTTATAAAAAATATAAGTGAAAAGAAGAAAATATAATAATTATATAACCAAAAACATTGCGCACCATATTGTTCCCCTGCTTGAATAAACTAGCCGTCAGTCATGCAAGGAACACAAACTTGAGCAGATTTATGAATAGTTCTCAAATTTAATATATGGATGGATGTCAATAAAATTTTCATGCTGTCCTCATCATGGCTAGGTAATCATTTCTACGAAGTCAGTATCATAAGTCCATCACCATATAAACATGTATCACAGAATGAATAAGGACCTTACATAATTATCAGTTAGACTGCATAAATATTACACCGTAGCCTATCCAATTAGGAAAACTCAACAAGTACGTGTCTGTTATTGTGCTCCCTGAAAACATATACTAAAGCTTCATAACAAGAGAAACTAAGCAAGCTAATGATTTACCATCAAAGTTTCCATCGACAATTCGACTGGCATCATTGTAGTTGTCCATTGATATGACAGCAACGCTGGGCATAAAGTTGAGTATCTTTTCTGTAAATATAGTCTTTCCAGCCCCAGAAGGACCAGCAACTCCTACTAATATTATTCCGTCATTCTTTTGGGCCAACAACTGGCACGCACGGATTACTATAAAGAAACCCTTCTCAAATGACAAAGAACTTTGAATCGGTGCAATCTCGTAAGAAGAAGAATCCTTTCGCTTAACCAATCGAACTTGATCTTTTAAAAGGCCTTGCCGTCTTTGGTGTGAATCAGAACCAGACATATCTTGAGTCATTACCGTTATGCTGGCTTCCTCAGTTCCTCTGGTTGGCAAAAGGTAAAGAGATATAAAAATGACAAAACAGCAAAAACATAAAATGAGACAACTAAAGAATGCAAGTGTGCATTGTGCAAGCTTCAGAGGCAAAACGTAACAACTAAAATTGCAGGTCACCACCACAACCTTCTTCATAACTAGAATGCATCTTCTTCTAGTTACTCCAAGAGATGTAACATGCATAGCATGCATCTTCTTCTAGTTACTCAAAGAGGTGTAACATGCATATGTGTGGACGCACACCTGGATGCCGATTGTGTTGGCACTTTAGATGTAAATTAAGAAATTTGAATGTCATACAAAAGTTAAGGAACTGCACTATTTTGGCATTAGCAGATATGACTTGCACCAAGAGACAATTTTCCAAACCTACGCCATTAACCAAAGATGGTTCGACTTTCGAAGGATCTCAGGGTATGGAATGCCTCTAATTAATGAACCCAACAAGGCACTGACTACGGCTATTTGCAGAGTGAGAATTACTATGCTGAGTCTTAGAAGAATCAAGAATTTGACAACAATACGCCTAATACTTTTGTCTAAGATTTCGTTAAACTTGCTACGACCGCAATACTCCTTGTTGTAGGATGTAACCATAGGAACTGTAGACTCCAATGAACAAGGCATACCACATAACTTGTAAGAAGTACACCAAACAAAACTGTCATAAGCAAAAACTCAAAACTTTAAATACAAAGATCATTTCTTTTGCACTCTCCTGAAAAACACAGGACAAAATCATGATCCAAACAACCACCACCATCACAAAAGCTTAAATTAAGGATAACCCACATAACAAAATAGGCTCAAGAATCTGTTATGACACCCCCCGTGGATCTAACAGCGAGTGCCAAAGCAAACCGCCCCAAGAGAGCACGAATCATAAAACAAAAAACAAAGGATTACCCAGAAATTGCAATGGCAAAACAAGCAAAACCCACTTTTTGTTGAGTAAAAATTCCAATGCCGGTGTGGATCAAAACCAAAAACAATGTGTGTGCTTGTGGTGATGGGAGCAGTAACGGACTCACTTGTTATGTGGCAATGAGTCGAAGTAAGCTCGGCAACAATAACTCAGAAGGAGCCTGGCCACGGTATCGAGGTCGGTTTCATCTTTGCTGCAGTATTTAATGTTTCGTTGATATTTTGCTTCCCTTGAAATGGAAAGGAGAGTGATTCTCTCTCCCTCAGGAGAGTTTGGGAGGTGGGAATTCTCGAGTAACTGCGAACTATCGAGAGAGAGAGGGACGAGGTATTTTATACTTTAATTCAGTTGCATATTTACAAAAAAAAAAAAATTTATATTTATTTCGATTTATTTGTTTATATTATTTTTATTTGGTGATGTTTTAACTTTTCTGGTGATGTTTATCTAGTAGTCAAAGAATCCAAGTCCTCCTAAACCACATTAAGGGTTAGGATTCCCTTTTTTTTTATTATATTTATCCTTTTAATTTGGAAATATTGTGTAGGCTTACCGGGGTAAAAGACATATATTTGGTGTTATTTTAAAATTTTTCTCTACATGCAAAAGAACACAAAACTATTAGTTCTAATATGCAATGAGACACGAGATAACCATTATTATTATTATTATTTTGCTCTGTTAATCGAGGGAGAAACGTGAATAGCACTGACATTTAGTTTGTATTCTTTAACACAAGCTTTCCTCTACTCACAAAAGAACACAAAACTATCATTTTTAACATGTATTGAGAGTCTAAGACATGATATAATCGTTGTATTAGTTTTAACAGGCATTGGGACACGAGATAAATTGTTGTATGAGGCACGATATAATTGTAGTTTTTTGTTTTTTTAATGTATCAATTGAGGCAGAAACGTGAACAACACTAACAAGTAGTATATATTCTTTAACTGAAGCTTTCATTTGGAGGCAAAATAACAAAGCTATATGTTTTAACATACATTTTGACACGAGATAGTTGTTGTTGTTTTTTTTAATCTTTTTAAGCCCACTTAATCAAGGGAGAAGGGTCAATAACACAAACATTTAATATGTGTTATTCAAAAAAAAAATTCATTTAGACGCAAAAGAACCCAAAACTATTAGTTTTAGCCTACATTTTAACACGAAGTAACGGTTGTTTTCCGTTTCTTTTTATATGTTTGATCCAAATTAGAAATAACTGAAACTTAGGAATAAACAATGACCCTCAATCGTATTAACACTTTGTTTCTTTATGTACATTTTCCAAATTTGAATCAAAGGTTCATTTAGCTCATATGGTTCTGTGGTTAGGCAACAAGTTTAGTTTGATTCCTAACTAAACTCCTTTCCCTAGTTGGCAAATTCCCACAGCTAATTATGTAAATGCAAATTTTAGTTAAGTGATTATATTTATATATGCAGCTCCAAATTGACGAGAAATTTTCTCATGAATTAAGAACATTACTCGGTACACTAAATATTATAATATAAGTAGTTAAAATTTATTTTTTAAACATCTAACAACTTATATTATCATATTTAATATATTCAAACTGTGTTTCTAATCAACCAAAATAACCCTAAATTTACATGGAAAAAAGGTTTAAATGGGACCCAATGAATTTGCATTTGTTCAATAATTGTCAGTGGGGAATCGGATGATGGGCAATTGGGCATGGCCCTTGCAAGGCTGAAGAGGCGCCGCAAGGCATTATACTATACTGTGCATCACGGATCAAACAACAACTTTGTTTCGATTCGCTCGACGGATTCAAAATGTGATTTCGACACTTTCGTTTTCTTCTTTTTTTTCACTTTTGAAAATTGAAAATGATAACGCGTTATTTACGTTAAATACGTAATTATAATATAATGTAAATACTTTAATTATAACATTATCATGCCTCTTGCCGTTATAATTAAAGAAAGATCATTGAGTGTTTTTGAAACTAAAAGTACCAAAAAATCTCAAATTGCAAGGAATTGGAACATATTCGAAAAAGTAAGACCTTTTTACTTAAATTTAAGTTTTAATTGACAAAAGAGATTTTCATTTTTCTGCCGCTGACTAAAAGATATAGACAATGAAAAAAAATTGAAAATGACAGAAAGGGCCCGGTGGATCGAAGCCACCAATTGATGCTTGTTTGTCACGGATGGGGGCATATGGTCTTTTGGACACTTTGGCAATGGCACGCACCAAATCATCCAATCGATATGTTTTCTTTCCCTTTCCTGATAAAGTACAAGAAGCAACAATTTTCAAGCGTGTGAAGAAAATAAAAAAGATTAATTGGGAAATAGTTTTCCGCATAAACAGTGACCCGGCTCGGAATGGTAGCCCACTACTACCATTTTTTTTACCAAAAAATAAAAAGGATGACATAGGATTTGAAGCTTGCAGAATCTTTGTCAACCACATATGACCAATGACCTTATAAAGTCCTCACTTTTGTTCTTCCTTGACCAATTCAAAAGAGTTTTGTTATTCAACACATATAATACGTTAATTGATTTGATTGACTTGAAATGTGCTCAAAGTATGAAATTAAATTTGAAAAATGTTAAAAGAATTTTTTTTTCGAAAGCAAGATTATTCATAAATTCTCTACACTTCACATTTTAACTTTAATTTTCGTATTAATGTTATAAAATATTATGTAAAAAATATAAGAAAATGACAAATAGCTAATAGATAATTCCACTTTTATATAGTTTGCTTAGCATTTCTCATTGAAAATTATAAAGAGTGCAAGCATTTTTTAACAAAGTTAATATTACCACTTTAAAAATGTCATTTTGTACTACGTGAAAGAAAAAAAATATTTGACAAAACTAAATATTACTTTTGTTAAATGATATTCTAAATTATTTTAATTTATGAGAAAATATTCAAACCTAAATATAAGAGGACAAGCACACACGTCACGATGAATTGCCAAATTTATCTTCGTTTAAATATGAAAAAATGAACCCTCGTATGAGCCTAGCTTCTAGATACGCATTAATGTATAATAAAACCTTAAGCCCCCAAAATGGGGTGGATCGAATTAGAAAATGACGTTTTCCTCTTATTGCAAGTTGCTCCCTTTGACTAGTTGCTTCTGCGCACATGTTTGCAAGGTCTTTTTTTAGTTCAACACTGATTAATATCAGATGTCGACATGACTTAATCATAACTATTTAGATAAAAGAAATGAGAGAAAAGAGAAAAGAAGAAAGATAATCTACTCTATTTTGTACAAGTACCACCCGAACTAGTGAATTTGTGCGCAAATACTATGCAAACTTTATGTTATGAGAAAATACCACCATAATTTCATGGTAGGTGCAAATGTTTCACCTCGGTCAATTACCATCCATATTGTCGTTAAGTCAAGTCATGGTGCCAAGTACAGGAACTAATATGAGGACAATTTAGTAAATTTGATCCATCTTGACTAGAAGAAAAGAAAATTAAAAAGTTGAAAGAAATCAATAACAAATTAAGAAACTAAATCCCTGCACCAACTTCCCAGCTTCCACTCTCTCCCCACAATCAAAATTGAAAGTTGAAAGGTCAGTGTATGGGTCGAATAGACTTATAAAAGCATTTTAGCCTCTTTTTAGCCATAATCGTGTGATTCACTATCGTCATAAATCGAACTTAAGACGTACCCTGTAGAATACGGACCTAGGACGTGCCGCATGTTTCTGTAATTACTATTACGTACTAGCACAGCCGGAAAAAAAAAAAACAAAAACAATGTAGTCATTTTGTTGCATTATTAATTAAAATTTCCTTTTAATCCGGTCTATAAATTCTCCTCCAACGGCAATACATAGATTTCTGGCTGTTTTATTGGGATCCTTATATTGCATTTAATTATAACTTAATTGGGATCGATATAATTTGCTTTTAATCATCAAATATTAATCACTAAAAAGTGCTGTCTATTTTCCTTTTCTGGTGAACCAAATTCGGCCCATTCAGTCTCAGTTAAAGTTCGCAGAGGCCCATGATAGCAGCCGACCTAGCTTTGCTTGCTGGATTGAGTATGCCGTGACTCCTGGTCCATGCTAGAAATTGATATTCACGCTCTTTTTTACGTTTTAAACACAATTCTTTATTTATAATTATAGAATCGAAGAAAGAACGGTGAGTGAAAATCACAATTAAAAATCAAACTATCCGAATTTGATTCAAAATGTTGTTGGTGCTGTGAAGCGACTTTAATAGATATGATCACATAAGAATTAAACTCATCAGATTCAAAAGCATTCACCTCACTGTGTGAGTAGACCTGGGCACGGTTCGGTATCGGGATGGTACCGAAACCGAACTCGTAGTAAAATTTAGGTACAGTTCGGTATGAATAGTTGTACCAATTTAATACCGAACCTATCTTATAGGTTCGGTTCGATTCGGTCCAAGTATAGGTTCAGTTCGATAAGGAACAAGATCTATTTTTTAGTTTTTGTAAATAAAAAAAGCCCAAATTAGTTTTTTGCCCAAAACTAATTTAGTACGATTCGGTACCGAACATAGAACTGAAACCGAACCGACTAAGTACCGATACCGAATGAACCGAAAAAAAGAATCGAACCGACTGGGTTCGGTATTAGTTCGGTTCGGTTCTCTGTGTATTTTGCCCAGGCCAAGCCTACGTGTGACTGAATCAAACTCAAATTTTCGGCCAGCCGTGCTTAGAGTACTGTTTTTGAATCTCCTTCAATCTTTATTATGAACGAGGATATAAAGCATCATATTTCATTGACTTTCAAACATAAATTAACATTTAAATTTGTAATCATTTCTTGGAATAACTATAACAATTATGGTTTTTCCAAATGAAGCTTCTCTCGTGAGGACTGGTTGCAGCATTTTTTGCAGCTCTCAAGTGTTGACAAACCTGCAATTTTTTCTGACTTCTCCACTCTCAAAGCTTTCATCGTTAGTAATATTTCCCAACTTCACCATCGACTCCGAAAACTGCTCGAAGAAAGCAATTGGATCGGCTGCATACTTCTTCACAATCTCCCCCGTTTCGATCCCCAACAAACTAGAGTACATTTCCTGATCTGAGTTTAGCACTCCCTCTCCTTTCAGCAGCAGTTGATAGAAAGAATTATCAAAGAGTTCAGGAGTCACGTAATCCATGGCGGTTACGTTATTGTCCCCACCAACTAGTGGGCACGTCGATCTCAGGTTGCTGAGGTGCGACTCGGACAACGGATTGAATCCTGAAGTTGCTTCGAATTGGCCGCTATAAATCCTTTCTCTTACGTGCTCACACCGCGCCATGCCGATGGTGTGAGCTCCTGATATGTATATGTTGAGAAAAGTTTAGCTAGCATCAATCGCTCATGCGCATATACATGTGTTTTGAACTGTTTATGAGTGTGATGGTCACATGCATTCAAGTCCGGCTTATGTGTGAGAGGAAGGTTACATGTGACGTCAACAGACAATAAAATTTGGGTTTTATTTCAAGTACCTGAAAGAGCAACCATATCTGTGACTGATAAGCCTTGGTAAAGAAATTTGGAGATGATTTTCAGAAGGTCTTCATTTGCAGTAGGAATGTTAGCCTCTGCAAGTTCAGGGCTAGCAGTTATGGAATCTTTTCTTCCTAGAGGAACATCCCAATAAGGTCCACCAACCTGCAAAGTTAAAATATAACAATAACGAAGCAAGTGTGGGTTAGGTCAGGTACTGTGTTCGCCAACTTACAAAGTAAAAAATAATGAAAGAAGCAGATGTGGGTTAGAAAGTGAGTCAGTCGGTCAAGGCAGTATGTTCACCCCTTGTAACGAGTCTGAATCATCCAGGCTACCCGACGAGAACAATGAATGGAAGGGTAAGAACCCTGCTTTTGAAGAAAACTTTACAGACATATATATGAGAGGTTTGTATTCTAATTTGTACCAGAATCACAGCATCTCTTGCAGCAATAGTGAGAAGATCAGCGCATGAAACGATTCCTGGGCATTCTGATTCGAGCTGGTTCTTGATTCTGTCAACAATTCTGAAACCTTTTAAAGAGTGTATGTTGGGCGAAGCTTTCTTCTCCCCCGTCAGGTCGATTGTGTCCTCTAGCAAAACCGACCCATCACATCCCTGTTTACACGATCCAAGAGCTCAAATGGGATTCTCTTAAATTTTAAGAATTCTACAAAAACTTGAAACTATAAACAATGGGAACCTGAACAAAACAGTCGTGGAAATGCAACCGAACTACCAAGGCAGCGTTACGAGGATCAGAGAGCACTGCACATTCCATTTCTTTCTTCACAATGTCAAACATAGTCGGACATGCAGATTTGTAGTAGTCCAACGTTAACGGAGGGTCACCTGCACGCAAGCCGGTGCTCAAAACGGAGAAAACCAGCAGCAAAAGTTGCACAACGAAGGGTCGGAAGCCAAGGGAAGGAGCCATTTTCGGTTGCAATCGAGGGTTTTCTTAGAGGATTGGAAAGAGTGGGAGAGATGGTTGGGACTGAGAGAGATATATATATATATATGTGAAAAGTACATGAAAATGTTTGCATAGCAATTTGCATGGGGAGTTTGAGTATTTGGGACAAAGAAGAGTCAATTTTGGATGCAACAACTATTTGGTCCGGTTGGTGGGTATTTCTCGGACCAGGAATTCCAAGCAAAAGAGTTTAAAAGGCGTATGCATTTTTCAACAAACAATGCCTAATGACAGCTAACGTTTACCCTTTTACCTTTTACAGAACTCTTGATTTAATAGTAAATTAGACCGCTTGAGGAGATCAACTCACATAACACTGGTTCATTGTTATCGTGACATCTTGTGTCAATAATACAACTCTACGTATAAAACATTACACATATCTTTATATCATTAATATGGGACGCTACTGTAGTGTATCTATGTCATAAAAGTTTTGTTACTAGTTGAGGCTTCTTGCTTACCGTCTTCTGGAAAAAGAAAAAGGTCCAGCATATAAATATGTTGTACAAAAGGTTCAAATATGGCGTGTACTTGGTTTGTCGGTGTATTAGGTTAAACTGTGAAGTATGTAATCTTGTCTTAATTATTCATCTTTTTGTAGTGAAGTTTTGGTTGGAAAAATGGGATTTCAATTTGTTTGGGCAAAGAACTCGGATTAGTGATCGAGTTGCACGCCATCCTTTGTCAACGTTTCTTTACACACAAGAATGCATTCTCTCGATTATTTCTTAATCTATGTGATTAAGTGCATGATTAGTATATGATTTGTTTCACCCTTCACGTGTTCAAATACAAGAAACCGATCAAACCGATGCGTGCATGCAATTTGCAACATGAGCGAGTACCTTTTGGAGGAGAGACTTGTGTATGCTTGTCTACGTCGTCCAAGACACGCACAAAAGAATCCTTTGCATTAGGTCCGCACGAGCTCGTTTTGGTAGAACCGAATGCATGAAACGCATTATCTCGTGTTATTTGTTGGCGATGCCACAAGTTATAGAGAAGGCTCTTTCCAAAATTGTACTCAACTATCAACATACAATAAGTTAATTAATCTCAGTACTAGAGCTCGTCTGTGAGTGATTTTAAAATTGATAGCGCTTCTGCTGAAAATAATTCTAAAACTAATTCTTAATAAAAATACAAGTAAATTCTGAAAAAACAATTAAGGTTCTTTCTATAAAAAAACACATTACTTTAAATGCTTTTAAAATCCAAAATTATTTATGCTAAAAACGCTTTCAGTCATTTAACGACCACTTCCAAACAAACGCCTTAAGCAATAAACATGCAGGCAAACAAAGCAAGGCTTGAATGGTTGGATTACCTCATTGACAAGATTTGGGGAAGCTGTTGGCAATCTGAGCTCCCCTGAAATGAGTTCTACACACTAATTTTCTCGTCTCGCACAGTTTTATTTATTTAAATCCCTTAATTCTCTTTTAAATCTTATCAAATCCATATATCAGAAAAAAAGAAATTCGAATGACGAATACAACAACAACATTGCAGAAAATTCAGAATTTCTACGAACCCAGAAAAGCACATGAGCCAAGAAACATGTCAAGTATACAAATCAGAATCAGAAGGATGATGGTGATCCTTATCTTGCCCTAGAATCACATAATCCTCGCAACCAGAATCAATGCTCAATTCCAAATCAAAGGCACGGAAGATGTGGGACCTGATCAGGGACAGCACCGGAGCTCCGAATTGCGGCCACGTCACGCAGAGCGCCGCCCTGATGTTCTTGATTTCGCAAGCCGCCAACAGCGCCGCGCCCAGCCCATCCACGACGCTGCCCGACGGGAAATACTCCAGCCTCAAAGACGGCGCCTTTCTTTCCTCGGTGGTCTCCAGCTTGAACGCTGCCGCCTCGTCCCTCGAGAGCTTGCCGCGGAAGTTCAGGGTCTGGACCGAGTCGAGAATCAGGACCCTCTGGGGGACGATCTGATGAGAAGTGAGCAGCTTGGCCACGGCGTGGCATCTCTCGGCGGCGATTGGGCACTGGAAGGAGACGAGAAGGGTTGGGGATTCAGGGTTTCGGGGGTTTGGGAGGGAGTAGATGTTGCAGGACTTGTCTGTGAGAGAGGGGTCGATTGAGTTGCCGGAGAAGGGGGTTTCTGGGAGGATTAGGGTTCCGATTAAGGATTTGGAGGGGACGCTGTGGAAGAGGTGAAGGGATGGGGAGGATAGGGCGACGATGAGGAGAGAGGGGCGGATTGGGAACTCTGCAGCCGCTCCGTCAGGGTTTTGAGAGAACAACAGGAAGGGAGAGGGAAGGGGCGGCGACGGAGGTGTGAAGTTGTTGAGATCTTCCTCGAAGAACCTCGATGGTGGCGGAATCTCAGTCAGTACATCTTCCATGGCGTATCAAATGTGGAATTATCAGAAACCCTAGGAGACGAAGACGAGTTAAACGACGTCTCAACGAGTTCACAACTGTAAATCTGGCTTTGTCTAGTGACTCTAGTCTAGTAGCTGAAGCCTGAAGGCAAACGAATATTGGGGAAAAAGTAAGATCGGAGAGAGAAGAAGAAGAAGGACGATGTCGTTTTGGTACAAATTATAAATGTAAATCTTATTCTCCAAGAAAAATACAATTGCTCTTTCAGCAGTATCACTAATCAGTAAAATTGATTTTCTTTTAGTAAATCAATAACGTTTATGAGTTAAATAGTTAATTATATTTAATAATGCATATCTTCTCTAAATGATTCATTTTCTAAATATAATTACGAAAAACAAAGATAAAGCATGTTCCACAAACAACGCAGAGACTGTAAAGACGGCCTTCGAGACCTAATTACTTAAAGAAAACGAAATTTTTTGCTAATCACGGATGCTTTAGAAAGGAAATGATCCATTGTATTCACAAAAACCTTACAGTTGCAATTACACATGAAATTCCTTGCACTAGCATATCAATCATGCCAGCACATTCAAATTGAGGGCAGTGAAGGGAGAGCTGAGCCAGAACCAAAATTCTGCACCCTTGCCACTCTGTTCATTCAACCTGCTACCGTACTGTATCTCGGTTAACTTATCATCCCCGCAATCACGACGCGCTTCTTCCACCAAAATCGTTTCACTATCGAAAGAGTACATCGAGTGTGTAAACGGAAGATGTTCCTCATCTGCAGGAAAAATAAAACTACATACCTTGGTCTAACTAGCAACGGAAATAAAGCATACAGCAGTTTTTAGGTGTCTCGTTTATTTTCGTATATGACGTGTGCTACTAAAATAGTGTAACAGCTGCCTCAAGTTCTATGACTTCCCTAAAATTTAAGAGCAGCTTTGCCTGAGGGTCACAGTGTGGCTGTATATTATGTTTCTCAGTTAATCTTCATGATCATCTTCTTCGCCTTCAGAATCTATACAGAGAAATCGATAAAGAAACAAAAAGCAAAGATAGGCAACGAACTAAGACGATGGATAATCGAAAGAGAACCAAATCATAAAAGAAAATTGACTGACTTTACACTACCATTGTAGAGAAAATATTCTACAATGCTAAACAGTAAATAGAGAGGGATGCAGGTGCAAATACATTGGTGCCTCGTAATCAGATTATGTACTTTGTATATGACAAAACAGGAAGGAAATACGACAATTCACTCACCTGACCGAACATCGTCACTAAGCTGGCCTTTTGCTTGGATTTGTTTAACAAGCATCCGATACATCAGGACCCACCAGAATATGTGAATAACAAGCAAGCTGTATAGAAGAGTATTGAACACATAGTAATATATTGGTCCATCTATAGAGTGTTTTTCCATGTCCAATGTCAGGAGTACTTCATAGCTGCCAGAAAAAGAAGCAAGCAAAAATGAATAGAAGATAGACCGAAGGTTCGTTGTAGAACTACTAATGTCTGTTCTTTCATAAAAAATTTGAAGACGATATGTCACTTTAATATAGGTTAATATAGGTTAGGAATCAAGTTAGACAAACCTTGTACTCCAAAGGATCCAGAATGGATAGTAAATGAGTCGCAGTATGATCCAAGACAATACAAAAAGAATAAACGCAACGCTAGCAGTCCTTTCAGCACCACTGTATTTGGACATCTTCCCTACCTCTAGAAACACATCATTAGCATCATGAAGAGCTAAAACAACTGATCCTACACGGGCAAACCTGCAAGAAACAGGAGAAAGTGATTAAATGAAATACATTGTAATACATAGTTAATATTTCTTTATATTTTCCTAGATGTTTTAACCCGAATACCTGTAGTGCTTGGTATCATAATGCTATCACTTAAACCTCCATCATACCTTTTCTAGGTTTAGTATTCTTGTTTCGTTGGTTTTGTGACTAAGAACATGAGAAAGCTACAAACTCACGCCATCAGAACATACCCGAAAATGTAAGACAGCACAATGAGAATGACAGATGCTACATGATGGCTCATGGATACCCCAAAGTCGGAACACCTTGTTTCCCAGAAAATCAAAGCAAATATGGAGTATGTGTAAAATCCAGCACCATACATATAAACTGCCTTCAATTTCAACCTGAAATTCATATTTAGCATTTTATGGAGGATAAAGCTCAGATTTCATATAAATGCCTTTTTTAAACAAACACGAACACTGACATAAATTCTAATTAAGACTTACTTCATTTTCTGGTCAGGCCAGACCTGGTCTCCCGGTCCTACCCAAAAGTATTTTGTATTCGTAAACCAAGGCTCATCATAAGTTACAAGAAGGGCTAGAAACTCTGCTTAAAGAAAATATATGCATTTCCATGCGGACTCCTTGAATTTTCTAATCTTCTTCCTCTGTTCATTAGTTTTTACATCCTGTTTCTGAAGGCCCTTTCCAAAAATTAACCGCCTCCCCAATTTCTGCGGTATGAAATATAAATAAACACTGAGCAAATAAAGATCTTAAGGGAAAGAAAGGTAGTCAAGTTCACACTCCTTGATTAGGAATATATATAGAGTACTAGGAGATAAGAATGAAACAAGCAATCAAATGTTAACTGAAAAGTAATGGAAAACGAAAGCTGCCCTAGAAAACTTTAGCTCAGGTGAAGATTAGGTTGTACATTTTACATAGCTAAGTATAGCTAGGAAAAAGCTAAAGCTCCATTCGAACATAATCAAGAACATCAGTATTTTTAAGCAGAAGCATTCACCGCCAACATAGCTAGTGTGAAACAGAAATGGAGAAAAGTAACCGATCTTCATAAACAATGATCTTACACGAACAATCAACACTGAGACCCTTAAGTTTATTGATCTGGCCATACAAACTAATCGGTCATATTCAGGACGAGTACTACAAACGGTATAAGTTGCGTGTCGGAATTAAAAACATCAGCACCACACCAATGCAGAAAGCAAACAAAACAACTTTAGTTTTACATTGCTTTTATGGCATTAATGAAAAGAGGGCTGGTACAATTTCGACACAATCATTAACCATTAATCGACATCGGAGGAGCTTCTCACCCGAAACTTCCCATGTAAAACAAGTTGTTCTCTTTCTAATCCTTTTCATTGATTAAAACAGAATACAAGATGCAGCAGAAACAAGACCTAAAGGAAACTGAGAGACAATGCAAACAAACACTGAATCTCAAAAACAATAACGCATATCGCGCTGACCAATCTGACATTCAATCATGCTAATGAAATAACACAAAATCAAACACAACCCACTAAATAAAAGTGCATGTCCCACATGGGTCAACCAACATAACACTAAAAAAGCATCATTAACGATCAGAAAATTCGGATAAACAACATTGATAACATCAGTAAGCTACAAAATATCGAAACTTGAGCTGCTCCAAGAAAATGTATGTACCTCAAAGACGAATCTATCCAGAAAATATCGGACAGTTGGGAAGTAGAGGACGAACAGAGGAAGAATTACGAAATCTTCATATGCTGGGTAGGCTTCTTCCTCCCAATCGATTGTCCTCAAGTATTCCGTCAAACCCATCTCGGGTTTCACTTCCCGTGATCCAAATTTTACCAGGAAACAAACAAGTCGCTAGCTTTGGGTCGGATAGAGAAGCAGAGACATCCAGGGGCTCTGGTATCTCTCCCTCTCAATCTGTAATTCTGAAAAGTCACTAACTTTAAGGTCAGCAGGGTTGTTTAGGATCCTCATCAAATTTTTTTTTGTTAAGTTTTATTCATATTTAATTTTAAATAAAAAAGCTTAAAATAATTTATAATTAGACGATGTACGCTTTTAAGCATTTAGATTCATGTCCAAAAAAATCAGCTACTTTTGGATTGAGTCCAGCTAGATGTTCTTACCAGTTTAGCTCTAATTGGTCTCATCTTATTCCTGTTTTGCCCTTTATAGTAAAAATAAAAATATATTTAAATTTCCTAATTTATGCATTATTTACTCAAATTTGAATCTTCAAATTCCTCAGTCTAACCACTATTTAAGAAAAAATGTTAAAAGTAAAAGTAAGTTCATGTGTATGACTATAAACCCACTAATCCACGATAAAAGGTAGATAGAACAAGATAACCTATGAATAAGGTAGATAAACACAATTAACTTGAGATAGATTATCAATAATGTGTGATAGGTTGATAATACAATTTATCCATGATACATGTAGTATAATACACACAGAGGTAGATTAGAAAAAAATGTGATACATATATAGAAAATGATGAACAAAAAGATGATACATAGGGAGTAAAACACGAAGAGGAAAGAAAGAGTTTTAGAAAAAAAAAGTAGAGAAACATGAAAAAAGAAATTAAAGCATACAAGATTGGCTAAATTCTACAAATCAAATCAACAATAGAAATTAGAGGTTAGACATCTTTGATCATCCATGCTTGGGAGCAGGGAGGAGGGAAAAAAAAAGAAGATATCGTGAGGGATGAGAAGGAGACATCGTGAGGTAGAAAGAGAAGGAAGAATAGAAAACATTTTGGAAGATGAAAGAATATTAAAGAGATTTAAATTCATAGACTTAATCCGATCATTAAGCATAAGATAATCTTATGAATAAGGATTGAAAATCATCATAAATAAAAAAAAATTAATAAGAATATTAATCACTTAATTAGTCAGTTTAGAGATAAATTTGGCAGGAGAAAAAAAATAAGGTTTTTTTTATTAACACCCCACATGTTGTTGAATACACCCTCACTTAAAAATGTAATATTAAACAACTTGTAACTCTAATATGAAATGACTATTCAAGCCCTCATGGCTACTTTTACTCTCCATAGTAGAACAAAGCCCTAAAAACACAAACAAGTTGATGAAAATATATCTTTTGATGAACGGAACAAAAAATCGAGTTTTGCTCCTCGTTCTTTCGTTGGTTTTCACATTCAAAAAATTATTTAAATAATGGAACAAAATTTTGACTTTTTGCAAAGCCCTGCTTTAATTGGAATCTAGGAAATAAGAAAAAAAACTAGAGAATGTTGAAAATTTTAAAATGTAATTAAATGTAATATTCTTGTGGCTATTTGATGATGAAGAAATTCAATATTTTTTGGCTGGTTGGAACTGACATGACCTTATAAGAACAGTTTCTACTATTTGTCCATTAGGCTTCTTAGAATCCAATGTGATTGTTCAAGAAAATTTGACGGATGTTTATAAATCAAATGGCAAGATAGAGATTTTTGTAAACACGAAAACTTCCTGAAGGAACAAGAACACGTGTACAAAATAATATTTGTTATTTGATGAATTTTGGGGTTACAATCTCTATTTGTTCCTCTGATTTTATCTTCGTAAGATATGGATTTTGTTGATGGGTTGTTGATCCAAAGGGCCGTTGGGCTTGATCCTTGGATGAACAGTGATGTGGATTTGTTTGTGTTGATCCGAAGGGGCTGTTTGGAGCTTTGATTCTTGGGATGAACAGTAATGATCTTCAGATGTTTGATGATGAATGTAGAACGATGAACGATGAACGATGGATGAGCTTCAAGGGGCTTTGAGCTTGATTCTTGAAGGATGAATGTATTGATTCCAAGGGCCGTCGGGGCTTGATCTTGGAGGGTGGATGAATGTTGCTTCAAGGGTCGTCGGGACTTGATCTTGAAGAAGATGGATGAACGATGAACGATGAACGATGGATGAACTTCAAGAGGCTTTTGGGCTTGGTTCTTGAAGAACGGATGTGTGGATCCAAGGGCCGTCAGGGCTTGATCCTGGAAGGTGGATGAATGCTGCTTCAAGGGCCGTCGGGGCTTGATCTTGAAGGTGGATGAACGGATGAACGATGAATGGATCTTCAAGGGGCTTTTGATCTTGAAGAACAGTTGTGTTGATCCAAGGGCCGTCGGGGCTTGATCTTGGATTAAGAATCGGCACGTGACCAAGGTGCTTGTTGATTCTTCAAAGGTTTTGGCGAAGTTCCTTCAAGGGCCGTTGGGCTTGATCTCAAAGGTGGATGAACGTTTCTTCAAGGGCCGTTGGGGCTTGATCTCGAAGAACGATGAACGATGAACGAAGAACGAAGAACGAACTTCCAGAGAATTCTCTTCTAATTTGGGAGTAGAGAAATGTATTTGTGAATTGGTGGTTTGAAATGAATGAAATTGGCTTCTATTTATAGAATTTTCCAAGGCCTAATTTTGAATATAATATCACAGATGAAATAAGCCATCTCTGCCAGGTGTTGACACGTGTCTTGTTTGACAGCTTTTCTAACTCTTTTCGAATTTTCGTCGAATCACACAATATGTGTACAATTTATGTAATACATGAGTGTTCAAATTTTGACCATTGGTCAACATTTTATTTACTGAAATTTCACTGTCTACAATTTTATACAACAATTTAATTAATCTTTCTTGTCTTTAAAATGTGGATTATTCTTTTATATGAAAGAGATGAAGAGTTTGTTGTGTTGTTAACTAGTTGATTATTGTGGGGTGTGTGAAATGTGAGGTGTGGGATGTGGGATGTATGAGATGTGAGAAGTGAGTGTAGTATTGAAAAATAAGTGGGGTGTGTTAAGAAAAAAATTAATTTAAAAAGTAAATACGAGGTGTATTAAATATGTCGGGTGTCGAGAACAAAAAGTAGAGTGTTAATAAAACAAGCCTAAAAATAAACTTGATGTGTACAATGAGTCATTGGACGGACCCAACTCAATAATCAAATAAAATTGAACTATACCTCATAAAGGGCATCCGAAGAAGATCTCATTCCTGTTTAGGACTGGGGACTGGGATCAGTCCAAGAAATTTTTAAAATTTAATTGGATGGTGGCCCTTTCATAATTTTCTCGGTTTTCTTTTGATTTTCTTGAGTTGCTTGCCACTGTAACTTTTTGAGTAGTCGACGAAATTGGCCCTTCTGGGCTTTTTGTTGTGGGAGGAGACATAGGAGTGGACTTTGAATCTGTGATCCCGTGAGAGGAGAGATTTTTAAGTATAACTAATACACGGAATGGTATGTCCTATGTCATTAGAATATGTGTATTAAAAAGTTAATAATTTAAAAAATAAAGGCTGTGTGGATCACTCTTTTGTGCGCCACGTGGCAATGGACATACCACACAATTTAAGGCTTCTTGCAAACACTTGGGCGAATCGTGTGGATTGTTAAGGAAAGGGATCCTGGATTCCTTCCACCTAAGCTTCATGATTTATAAATTTGAATTTTTAAAATTTGATTTAACGACTGTAAATAAAAAAAAAATTAAAAATTATAATAATTTTAACTGTTGGATCAAATTTTAAAAATTTAAATTTTTGAGTTACAAGAATTTGGTAGAAGAGATTCGGAGAGAATCCCGTTTCGATTGTTAATGCATCTGAATTTATTGTGGTTTGGATAAAATCCCCTTGACTTTACTGTGAACACAAATCAAAGAAGAAAAATCGAACCTTTCGTTTGACACAAGTCAAATAATCACTTATTTAGGAGTGTATTCAATTGAGAATTTGAAAGACTTTAATAGATTTATAAATTCATGAATTTTTATAGAGTTTAATTGATTTGTAAAGATTTCATATAAAATTTTAATTCAATTTTCTCGAAATCTCTCGGGGAGATATGAGATTTGTGAATGCTTAAAATACAATACGAAATCTCTCTAATTTCCTCTAACTCCTAAACTTTCTTATATTTTTTAAAATCAATTTCTAATTGAATACCCTCTTCTTTAAAATTCTAATTGAATACATCCGATTTTTTAAAGTTTTTAATAAACAATCTTAAAATTCTAATTGAATATATCTTGAATTTCAGATAATCACTTAAAATCCTGATTGAATACCTATAGATTCATTAAAAGAATTAACATTCCTCAAAATCTCAATTAAATACACTCCCTTTAATGACATCCTAATCAAATTTCTAATCATGATTAACATAATAAAACAACAAATTAGTGATCCCAACTGTGTGATTGCCGCATAAGCTACCTCTGGATGTGCAAACAAATTCTCAGAAGGGAGAGAAGAAGTCGGGGCTTTGCTTGTTGGGGAGGAAAGGAAACACAGCAATTACAAGAACAAAAGAGAAGGAAATTAAATGACCTTTTTCACAAGTTTTCCCCCAACCACATAACCTCGTCCAATCTAGTGTAAATTGTCTACTGTAAAGAATGCCAAGACTGAAACTTTCACAGGGAAAAAAGCTGCTCTTTCTTGATGATAGCAGGGCACAAAGAAATCAAGGAAAAAAGAAGTTACACCATTACAACCGGATCAGCTGCAACTAGTTTTCGAAATATCACAAATATATATTGCCCATTACATTCATGTGAGTCGAACTTGAAACCTCTGAACTATTGAAAGCTAGTTGAATATGGACTCTCCAATTAAATAGAGGCCTGCCTGTTCCCCAACCAAAAACTGGTCATTATTTATAAGCAACACAGAGAAGTAAAGGGTGTGTGTGTGTGTGTGTGAGAGAGAGAGAGAGAGAGAGAGAGAGCAGATGACGCCGACAAGTGAGCTACCTAGCTCTGCCCATTTATTTTTCACATGTAAGTAGTGAATGAATTTGGATCTTCCGCCTGATCATTAAGAGCTTAAGAACTAGAAAATTAGGGTTCTTAGTCTGTGCGAAAGAGAAACCAAAATTCTTAATTAGTTTGTATGAAATACGTTAGCAAAACGAGTTAATGAGAATTATCGAATTCAATTTAACCATTAAATTCCGTATAGTAAAATCCGAAGAAGATATCTGTCAGTAATGAATCACCATATATCCAAGAACTTGTCCTGTAGTGACCATGGAAAATATGGTGAGAGGTTTGCCAGGTGGTGACATGCATCCTTGGCAATATTCATTCAATAATTAAGAGAGGGAAGGGGGAGGATTCTTCAAATCGTACTGTACTAAGACGGATTTCTTTGTCCTTTTCCGTGAGAATTGAAGGCAAATAAACAGATTGATAGATAAATGCATTTCCATTCCATGATAAGAGTCATAACATCTTTTCAAAAGTTTCACCTTACTCGAACTCGCTTCGATAATCATTTCGTTTTCAGTTTTTATCTCGAAAATTGTTGGGGTGAGCTTCCGAGCTTTGTGTCTCTGTGGAATGGAGTCTTCCCAAGTTGTTGGAGGCGATGCGAAGAATTGGAGTGGGAGTAGCGAGTCTGGATGGACAATGTATATTGGCTCCCCCAACATGCGTAGCGAAAGTAATGAAGTTTACTACAATATTAGTGATCATAAAAAAGGGGGTGGAAAAATCAATGGCAAGAACTGCATTGTTGATCGTCATTATGATGGTGAGAGTGATGACTCCATGATTTCAGACGCCTCCTCCGGCCCAAGCCACCGTGAGGAAGTACTACTTCCACGTGGGATCGGCGGCAGAAATCGCAGCTGCGGATGGCGGCTCAGGCATGCAGACAGAGATAGGAAAGTAACTTGCAGAAAGGAGAAGAAGAGCGAGGATGAAAGGTTAAGGGTCAGAGAAAAGGGGGAGGAGGAGGAGGAGTTGCTGCACAAGGCAGATAGTGCTGAAAGTCAGGTGTGAAGTTTGGAGTGCAGTTGAGCAGTCAATTAAGGTAATTAAGAAAGATTAATCAGAGGGTTATAGGAGAATTTAGCTTTCCATTAGTGTGAGTAGTATTGAGTTTAAGGTTAATTAAGATGCATATTTGGCGGGGGTTGTGTACTTAACTTATCAAACAATGCACAACTAAAAACAATCATAGCGCTGCAATTGAGAAAACTGGCAGAAACACAAACAAAAGAGGGTGGTGTCTTTGTAATAGATTCAAGTTCAAATCTTAGTCCGCTTAAATTAGTTTACAGTAGAATATCGTTTTATTAATAAAAAGAGTTTAGCTTACTAAACTACATCGGATGATCTTATTCTAAATGCATTTGGAAGTTTAAAACTCAGTTCGAATAAATTAGTTTACAGTAGAATAATGCTTTATAAACGTAGTTATTTTTTATCTTTTTTAATTTGGATGGTTATTTTTATCTTGCAACAGTTCACCTTAAGATGTCTATGAATTTCGAAACGTGGTTAAAATACCACCATGAATTTATGATGTACTTTGCTTTAAATTTTACATGATTGCATCCGACATGTGTAAGCTATATTGCCTCGGCTTTGTCGCAAGCTAGGGGGAAATTATCTAAATTTATCTCATCAAAGAGAGATGAAAACGACAGAGAAGAATCAAAATGCACAAGAATGTTAAGTCGTTGAATTGAAAATATAAATTAACAAAAAATATATAAAGTAAAAGGAGTTGTCGTGCAACGCTTCAAAACTTGAAACGCGTCGACGCGTCGATTAAAAAATCATATAAATTATGATCAATGAATAAATGATACTATGATTATTTTATAGAGAGATATTTGTTAGTATTGGTAAAGAAGTTGTCGTGCAACGCTTCAAAACATGAAAACACGTCGAGTGATATTGTAGATTGTAGAATTTTTTTATGAATGAAAATATAAAATTTTGTTTAGTAAATCCTTTAGCTTTTAATTTTTAACTTTGTTGTTTGGAAATATCCTCATCCATACATATCTTTTGCTTCGTCTCTAATCCGATCTATCCAACCATTAGCCTCATTCATTAGTTTGTTATCTCAAATAGTCGATTTATATTGTGGTAAATAATTGTCGATCACTGAAGTAATAGTGTTATTAGACAACGATGCCTTTGGACTCGTTATTTTCAAGTAACTGAAAGCAGTTTTAATGAAAATATTTTTTAACCAATTTTTAGTAGAAATCTAAGTAGATTTTAAAAAATACATTAAGTGCTTTCGGTAAAAAAATATATATCTGGTGTTTCTTTTAAAAAAAAAATTAAAGTATTTTTGAAACCTAAAGTCAATTTTACCAAAAACATTTTCTGTCGTTTTAAAAACACATCTAAACAAATTCTTTTATCTTTTCAGGGTGTGCTATCCACACACCCCGCTCTTAATTTCTGTTTGTTAGATCTTCTTCAACAGCCAAAATTTAAAAAAGTGTGAAAAAAATAAAAAGAGTGCGTAGATATCATACCCCTAACTTTTCCACTTTCGCTTTTTTAGTCGTTGAAGTTACTTCGTCATACGACGTCGTTTGTCGGCACGCTTTCTGTATCCACAAACGGCTACTAACAACCACAAACTGACCACGGTACAGCGCATCCATACAAAACCCAATGCAGCTCTCCCTCATTTATCCAACTTATCACTTCACCTCTTCCCAAACATGATCTTACGTGGCACTATCTCCGCTCCCCTCCCCTGTCTCCGCCCCAGAAGCACCGCCACAGCTCCCACTCCCCCGCAAAACCTCACCCTGTCGCGCCGCTGCATAACTACCAACCAATACTCAATCTCCGACCAAGACCTCGACACCCGGGGCTTCAACCTCCACCGCACGATCGCGGAGCTCAACCTGGACCACCTCAATAAGGTGTTCGTGGCCGTCGGGTTTCCGAAGCGGGATCCGGACAAGATCCGAACGGCGCTGGAGCACACGGACTCGGTGCTGTGGATGGAGTACAGGAAGACGAAGCGGCTGGTGGCGTTCGCGAGGGCGACGGGAGACGGCGTGTTCAACGCGATCATATGGGACGTGGTGGTGGACCCGTCGTTTCAGGGGCTGGGGCTGGGGAAGGCGGTGATGGAGAGGTTGATAGAGGAGCTGGTAGGGAAAGGGATTTGTAATATTGCTTTGTATTCGGAACCCAGGGTTCT
The DNA here is from genome assembly GCA_963580275.1 of Crataegus laevigata. Taxonomy (NCBI): domain Eukaryota; kingdom Viridiplantae; phylum Streptophyta; class Magnoliopsida; order Rosales; family Rosaceae; genus Crataegus; species Crataegus laevigata. The sequence continues at coordinate 3,661,682 of OY756940.1, forward strand.
CGGGTTTTACAGGCCGTTGGGTTTTGTGGCGGATCCGGATGGGATTCGGGGAATGGTGTATTCAAGAAAGCCCAAAAGAAAAACATGATAACTCGTAATTTCATATTAATCACTGTTTTGCTTCGCAATTCGCTCCTATCGCTTAACGTCTTTTAAAAAGCACAATTTTATCCCCAAAAAAAACATGATAACTCGTAATTTCATATTAATCACTGTGTTTTGTTTCATGATCAGTAGTAGCGCTCTGCGTCTGTTAGAAAGTATAGTTTTGTGACTAATGTTGAAGTATTTTATGGCAAAAATGGTACGCATATTTTAAACGCGAGTGCGTAACGAGAAAAAAGAAGTGCGGAAATCACTTGTACAGTACTTAGTGGCGGATCCACAGTGGGGTCAATGGGGTCGCACGACCCTTTGGAAGCCATGGAAACAACCTTAGAGACCCCTTGGAGCTGTCGGTGCGACCCCTCGTTTGCACACCAGGTGTTCAACGAAAGGTCTGAAAGACCTCTCGGCTGTTGCGGGTTGAAGAAGAAGGCGCTCGCGCGCCATTTTTTTTTCTCAAAAGAACCTAGGCAAAACGACGTCTTTTTGGCCCAGGAAATTTTTTTAAATGACCTGGCCAAAACGACGTCGTTTTGGGCCAGGTCTGAATAAAAAAAAATAGCAAATGCCCAGCGTGTCCCAACACCCCCCCCCCCCCCCGCGCCTCTCCCTTCCCTTTTTACACAGATCCGATTCCTCTTAATTCCAAAACCCCCAATTTTTTCTCCTCCTCCAACCCTAGGTTCCAAACTCAATCCCTCCCCCCCCCCCCCCCCCCCACAAACCCTCAACTCCAACTCCTCTCTTTGTATTTGCTCCTCTCTTTGTAAGTTCTAAACCTTATGTATAATATATTTAATTTAATTGAAATTCAATTTTGTTTATTTGTGAGTTTTTATTTTCATTATTTTGTATATGTAGAATATATTTAATTTAATTGAAATTCAATTCATATTTATTTTGATTATATTGATGGTTTGTTTATATTGTGAGTTTTTATTTTCATTTTTTGTATATGTAGAATATATTTAATTTAATTAAAATTCAATGCATATTTAATTTAATTGAAATTCAATTCATATTTATTTTGATTATATTGATGGTTTGTTTATATTGTGAGTTTTTGTTTTCATTTTTTGTATATGTAGAATATATTTGATTTAATTGAAATTCAATTCATATTTATTTTGATTATATTGATGGTTTGTTTATATTGTGAGTATTTATTTTGAATATTTTGTATATGTAGAATTATTATGGAACTGTTTTTTTAAGAGAAAGTCATCATCGGGTTCGGGTAGTTCGAATGATGTTGATAGTTCAAATACTGTTGGTAGTTCAAGAACTCCAAGTTCAAGACAAAATTAGTTAGATGATGTTTTGGGTAATCTTCAAGCGGATACTGGATTAAGAACTCAAATGATAGATTATGATGCTAATATGAGAGATGAGATCCGAAGGGCATATCTACAAAAAGGACCTTGTCAACCTAGAGTCATAATTTCCCAATAACTAATATGTCGGGAATTAATCGACGCTTCATTCCCCAATGGTTTGATGAGTTTGATTGGTTGGAGTATAGTATATCTAAAGATGCGGCATTTTGTCTCTATTGCTATCTCTTTAAAACCAATTTTGCACAAGTGGGTAGTGAATCTTTCACTGGAGATGGATTTAAGACTTGGAAGAAAGGGAGAGAAAGATTTAAGATGCATGTTGGACCGGTTGGGAGTGTTCATAATAAGGCTAGAGAAGCTGCTACAAATTTGATGAATCAAGCTACACATATTGAAACGACAGTGAACAAACACTCCGACCAAGCTTGTAAGGCTTATCGCACATGCTTGAATGCATCAATCAAGTGCACTAAGTTTTTATTGCGACAATGTCTTCCTTTTTGTGGCCATGATGAAAGTGCCACTTCAAGCAATAGGGGAAATTACTTGGAGCTATTGCAATTCCTTGCAGATAATAATGATAAAGTTAGAGAAGTTGTGACGGAAAATGCTCCGGGGAATCTCAAATTACTAGCTCCTTCCATTAAAAAAGAAATTGTGAATTCATGTGCCCTTGAAACACTTGATGCTATCATGGATGGTCTAAAAGATAGATTCTTTTCAATATTGATGGATGAAGCACGTGATGTGTCGGTGAAAGAGCAAATGGCTATAGTGTTGCGTTATGTGGATGACAACGGGCATGTAATTGAAAGATTTGTGGGTATCCAACATGTTACAGACACTACTTCAAGTTCACTAAAGGATGCTATTGACACATTCTTTTCTCGCAACGGTTTGAGTATTTCCAAGCTACGAGGACAAGGTTATGATGGTGCTAGCAATATGAGAGGTGAGTTGAATGGCCTTAAAACAAAGATATTGAGAGAACAACCTTGTGCATATTATGTTCATTACTTTGCTCATCAACTTCAACTAGCTCTTGTTGCCATAGCAAAGAAGAATTTAGACATTGCCTCTTTTTTTGCAACGGCTAATAGTGTGGTTAATCATGTTGGAGCATCTTGTAAGCGGCGTGATTTACTTAGAGGGCAACTTCAAGAAGAGCTTGTGATAGCTTTTGAAAATAATTGTCTTATAACGGGGCGAGGCTTAAATCAAGAAACAAGTCTCAAACGTGTTGGTGACACACGATGAAACTCACACTATGGTACATTGATTAGCATCATTTCCATGTTTTCATCTGTGGTTCATGTGCTTCAAATGGTTATTGATGATAATCCCAATGAAAGTGCGGGTGAAGCAAATAAGTTAATGAGAGAAATATGTACTTTTGAGTTTGTGTTTCACCTTTTCTTGATGAAAGTCATATTGAGACTCACAAATGATTTGTCACAAGCATTGCAAAGGAAAGATCAAGAAATTGTGAATGCAACGGCTTTAGTGAAATCATGCAAGGAAAAGCTACATTGGATGAGGAATAATGGGTTCGATGCATTGGTGATGAAGTGTCTTCTTTTTGTGAAAAACATCATATTGATGTTCCTAACATGGAAGAGGCATTTATACTTCCAGGGAGGTCAAGGCGTAATGCTCCAATAAAGACAAATCGTCATCATTATCGTGTGGAGCTCTTTATTTATGTCATTGATGAGCAAATTACAGAGTTAGAGGATTATCCTCAAGACTTTTTGGATGAGGATCGTTTGGCACTTGAAGATCAACTTGAGATTTATATTCATTATGTGCGTTCCAGTAGTGATTTCTCTCAATTGGAAATGATTGGTGATCTTGCAAAAAAAATAGTGGAGACAAGGATGCATCAAGTATTCAATTATGTATACTTGCTCATTACATTGTCTTTAGTTTTACCAGTTGAACTGCTTCAGTGGAGAGAGCATTTTCTATCATGAATATTGTTAAGGGTCCACTTAGGAACAAAATGGGAGACGAATGGTTGAGTGATAGCTTGCTTGTTTATATTGAGAGAGATATTTTTGCTTGTATTGAAAATGAAGCTATAATGCCTCGTTTTCAAAATATGAAACCTCGTCGTGGACAATTATAACTTGTAATATTGTTTTCGTTATGAATTATGAATGAAAGTACTATGATTTCATTTTCAACATGTTTTTCCATCATAAATTTTTTTTTTGGACTTTTACACTACGACCCCTTGTGGTAAGATTCCTGGCTCTGCCACTGACAGTACTTGCATTTTTTCAAACAAAGGAGGATACTTTTTATTGAACAACCTCGCTGCAATTGTTAGGGATACAAATTACAAAATCTTCAAAACCAGAACCACTAATCAGAGCTACATTTGAATTGAATCGTAACTTGTTGGCAACCATGTCATTCCTTCTGTATGCTACGGTAACCTATAAAACACATCGCGAAGAAAAGTTCATAAAATAATCTACCAATTCAACATCATCAATCAAAACAAAAGAATTCATGAAGACCCAGATCAAGATTTATGCAGCCCAAGTGAGGCTGAATCTCAATTTGAAATTGGGATACCTTTCAAGTAATGGGGGGGGGATCAAGAGGAGACGTCCTTGGCGATGGCGGTGTGCAAGAACGCGGCAGAGCAAAGAATAGAAGCGATAAACGCGAAGATCCCCAACCCGACCATCATTGAAATTCCGGCCACCGCCAAATCCAGTAAGCTCTGGATGCTCCATCCCATGATTCCCATCATCAACATCTTTCTATTTCCTGATTGGCAGACGGGAAGATCCGAATTGGGTTATTTTTTCCAATTTCAGCTTGTGAGAGGGTTGCGTTGCTCCGACGACATTTATACAAAAACTGAGGAGGTGAAGGAAGGAAAGAACGGCAGCAAAAATACAAATAAATTTTCTGGGAATTTGGGAGAGATGACTTCCAGTTTTTGGGATGGTGTGCTTTGTGATGATGTTGCAGTTGCACGTGTCATTTTCTTGCCTCAGAGATGAGAAACGCTAATGAGCTTTACTACTTTCTTCTTCTACTCTCATTCTTTTCATTTTTTTTTATCTCAATTTTCGTTTTTCACAAACTATAGTATTATTGAGATAAATTATTAATATTAATTTTAATATAATAAGACATAGAAGCAAAAGAAAAAAGAGCGTGAAAAATACTTATTATTATCAAATCATCAATATAGCCATCTAATTACGTTGTGTGCATGATAAAGTGTTAGGTACTCAAGCCCAAAGGAATAGTCCAATCCAAAAGACTAGTCCAATAGGTGGGAGGACCTCAAGGACTTAAAGAACCCCTACACTCCCATAAGTGTAATCAATGTGCGATCATAACATTACCTCTAAAACCAACCGTAGCGGTTTTATTATTTATTAAAAACGATGCAAACATCAGCAAGGGCATTCTAGAGATTCTCAATAAAAAAAAAAGACTTCAACAAAATATAAAACACTAAGTTGACCAAATTAGTTGTCATCGTGTGCATACTTGTGAATTTAAGGGCGAGACATGTCAAAAAATAAGCAAAGAAAAACATTCAAGTCTTGAATTCATCCACACCCAAACTCAAGTTTGGAAAGCCAAATGAACTTTATGATAAAAAGGTAAAACACTTTGCGATTTGGCACTTGCTTAAAGAATTTCCTGCTTAGAGGGTTTAATGGTCCTTGCATCTTATAAATGAATCGGACTCACTCCTCACATTATTTGAAAGTTCTCAGACGCACATTTAATAGTACAGAATTTTTGTTTAGGCCGACGAATAGGTAGCCTGTGCTCAGATGTATATATACCATCATTTTCTAGCACCAACTCCATCTCATCTCCATCTCCATCTCCATCTTCTTGGGGCACGTATCACAACACACTCGATGCAATTTGGCATATATAATCCTCTCTGGCTCTCTCCCGCTGATTTTGCATATATAAACTTTTTTTCAAAAAACTTCCAAGAAATATTGATAACGAAAAATAAAGTTACATTTAATTAGTTATCTCATAATTAATGAGAAATTTGACCATGGACAAAAAGATTAATGCCTATGACACGTCAATCTTGTACAGAAAAACAATCAAGTATTTCATATGAACAGCGAGTGGCATTCTTCCCACATTGCAGACTTTTAGATGGACAATGAAACTACTTACATTGTACAGTCATTCTTTATATTCAAGCACTATTGACGGAAGGGAGAAAATCGAACTTTGAACCTTAGATACACCGTGTATCATACAAGTGTGAATGCGCGCTCTTCACCAATAGGGCTACAAGTCCCTCTTTAAAAGCCCAAGGGCCCAGCACCTGAATCACCAGACGTTTGAATTAGTTTCTTGTCACTTCAACAGCCACATTACATCAATGAGAAGCAGGAAAACCATAGAAACCAAAAACCCTCGTTTGGAAGGCAAGGAACTACCTGTGGTTGGCATGGGCATTGCCCTTCTTCTTCTTCTTGGGATACTAGCCAGGTCTGGTGGTGGTGGTGGAGGCATTCTTGGGATATCCGGCAGTTTTGGCGGCATTCCTCTTGGGATGGGCTGTGTTTCCTTAATTTCGACAATAACAGCATCCGATGTCAGAAAAGTTTTGGCCACTGATGCCGCATTCTCCAAACAACATCTAACTACCTGTCCAAAAATAAGGAACCGTTTTCATGTGCAATAACCTTTTAACATGCAGGGTTCTGGCTTAGTTATGTCATCAAGTGATGAAATTTTGTTCGAAAGTCATTGAGTGTTACAAAACCTTTGATGGGTCCATGATCCCGGCTTCCATCAAGTCCTCGTAGCAGTCTTTCGCAGCATTATAGCCGTACCCCATGTCATCGTTAGAGAGAACCTGCAAAATTCAACAAGTCTCAGTAGAACAGTTTGATTCAAGATATCCAGCCAGAAAGCATGATAAGTGCACTAAATCTAAAATTACGTTTTAAGAAGAAAATGCATTTAACATGCAGAGACCTTCTCTACTACAACACTTCCATTTACACCTGCATTTTTAGCTATCAGTTTTACAGGATAACTTAGAGCTCTCTTGAAGATCTCCGCTCCAATCTGCGCAAACACAGATAAACGACTACAATGGCTATGAAAACTTAGTAAAAACAGATTGAACAGCATGAATCGAGCACGAAATTATTAAAAATGGAGTGGCAGGGAGGTACCTTCTGTTCTTCATTATCCAAAAGTTCTTTAATAGCATCCACCTTTTTAGAGAGCCTCAGAAGGCTACAGCCACCGCCGACTACCACACCTTCCTCAATAGCTGCCTATATTGTGATCCAGTTAGAAGACAACCATTATCGACTTGGCATTCAACTTCTTACGAAAATAAGAACATCAGGAAACTACCTTGGTTGCATTCAAAGCATCTTCAATTCTAAGTTGCTTATCTTTCATCTCAATTTGTGTTTGTGCTCCTACCTATGATGAATCAATTATCAGAACCAATATGTCATCTTGAAAGAAAGTCAGGCCCCCGGGATTCAGATTATAAAGATGCCTAAGTGCATTAAGCTTTTCATTACCTGCAGAATAGCAATTCCCCCTGATAATCTTGCTATTCTTTCATTTAATATCTTCTTTTGAAATTCTTCTTCAGTATTCTGAAAAAAGAGAAAAATTAGTTGTGTTGTATTTGACAGAGGAAATAACGATGTGTAGAGTTCCTTCTACACTTCAGCAACAAAGAAGAGTGCCAAGATATGTCGGATGTACCTCAACAAGCTTTTGTATCTGTGAAACCCTCTTTTCTACATCCTCCCGGGTGCTGCCATCGGTAACTATCAATGTAGAATCCTTTGTTATCACAACCTTAGTAGCACTGCCCAAAACCTCCTTCCCAACATCATATAGGACAATCCCCATCTCATCTCTCACGACCGTTGCTGCAAAATACATGTAATGTGAAGAACTGTGTCGGAGCTCATTTAATATCTGAGTTTCGATGTTTAACCTACTACCTCCAGTCAAAATGGCAATGTCGTCTAAGTAATGGCTTTTGCGCTCGCCGAAGGCAGGAGCCTTAATAGCAGCTGCCTTCAGCGCACCCCTGAGTTTGTTTCTGATCACTGGAGTCAGAGCTTCCTGCTCAATGCCCTCTGCAACTATCACGACAGGATACTTTTCTTGTACTGCATTGTCCAACACTTTGAACAGCTCCTCTGGGTGGGTAATTTTCTTGTCAACCAAAAGTAACTGCAAACAAAGAATTCATGACGTATAATTACTTCATCGGAGAGCATGCCAGTCCATAAGTAACGTGAAGTTCTTACCTTACAGTCCTGAAACTCCACTATCATTTTTTTTCGATCAGTGACAAAATAAGGCGATAAGTATCCACGATCGAACTGCATTCCTTCCACAATTTGTAGGTCGTTCTCTGTACTTTTCCCTGATTCAATGGTAACCACACCCTTCTTTCCTACTTGACGAAGAGCGTCATAAATCATATTCCCAACTGTATAATCATTGCCTGCACTAACTGCAGCAACATCTGCTAGCTCGTGATCTTCAATCTGCATAGCAATATATGTAGGTTGGTAACTGAATTAACTAAAAAATGTTTCTTCAAATGTTTTTGTACAGCCTAATACAATGTCTTCATTTCGCTATACTTTTTTCATGATTTTGAATAATGCTTGGATCGATAGGGTTTTCAATCTTTCAATTAGAAGAAGGAAGACAAATCTGGTTACCTCTCTGGACATCAATTTGAGTTCAGCAACGAGGGCCACAGCGGTTTTTTCAATCCCACGAGCAATTTGAATGGGATTCATGCCAGCTGCAGTAACCTAGAAGAAAGTTTATGTACAATACAAAAAAGTTGCCAAAGTTTAATTGAATGCCGACTTGCATTCCATTAAACGAGATGTTTAATAGCGGTATTAAACATAGTATTTGGATACGATGCAGCTTAGCTCAGGTGTCACAGACATCTAAGAACAAAACAATGTAGGATCCTTAACCATCACAAGAAGTACTTTCTTTCATGTAGTCCTGTACACAAAGCTATGGATGGCATCAGATTCATACCTTCACACCTTCAGTAATTAAACCGTGAGCAAGAATTACAGCTGTAGTGGAACCGTCTCCTGCGAGGTCATTTGTTTTCGCACCAGCTTGCCTCACCAGTTTAACACCAACATTCTCCACAGCGTCCTCCAACTCAATCTTAAGAAAGAAGGGAAAACGAAGCCAGTTAAGAAAAGAAACCAAATCAGATTCATACCTTGGCACTCGTACTAGTAACTCATGAAAAACTTAACAACGTATTCATTGTGTAGCAACAATTTCTATTCAGACTGTAGCTGTAAATGGAGGTGTAGTGAACTAGGAGCAAAATGTAAGGACAATGGAATTCAGATAAATCAGTGATGGATAAGCAGCTGATGAGGGAAATCATAATTTTGATGAAAGCAAGCTACTGTACATTTTGGTTCTACAAATTTCAACTAACAAGAAAGCTCCTTTCTTTCTTGATCAAATACTTGTGTTAAATCTGATTAATTGTGAATACCAAGTAATTAGTCTCTAAAACCCACAATTGGCTAATGATAAAGCCATGGATGATAAACTTGTGGGTTATGCGTGCAATACCTGTTTGAGTACAGTTTCACCATCATTGACAATCTTGGGAGGTCCATATTTATTCTGCAGCACCACATTCCTTCCCCTTGGACCCAATGTCACTCCAACCAGCTCTGCCACCATGTCCACCCCTGCCTGCCACCACCACCACCAATTCAACCATTAAATTAACCCACTTCATATCAACCTAAACAAAGCCCCAATTCCGGAGAGAAATTACCTACGCTGTGTGGGTATCCCAAGCCAATTACGCACACTCACATTCTAGTTAAGACCTAAGACACATGGTATGGCTTGAGAAACCGCTACAGTGGCATTCCGGGTGTAGGTAAGTTTCCATCCGAAATTGGGGCACCAACTGATGAGTGTTGTGACAGGTACCAGAAGCTTCTTTGTGGCTAAACCATCATGGTTAAAGATGAGGTCTTTGGGTATGCCTTTTGAGTTGGCAGCAGAAGGTGGAGAGAGCCTTTTGGGCAGTTTCTGAATGTTGGTGAAGGAAAAAGCAGAGACGGGAGTTGGAGAAAATGCCATGGTTCCCCAATTGAGCCTGGAATTACGAAAATATCATTAGAGCTTGGAATTTTGGAGATAACTTTCAACAGAGAGTTGATGAAGTTTTTGTTTGGAGGATAAGAGAAGACTATAGAATAATTCTAACGGGAAAAAAATGAGAAAAAAAAAAATCGTTAGTTGAAAATATTGGGCTAGACTCAGTCGGCCCACAGTCAAAGTAATCCCAAGCCCAGTGAGCCCACTCCCAACCCATTTCAACCCGTGTCATGTTTTTCTTATACAAACGATCGGAAATGAGAAAACTCAAAAATACAGAATTTTGGGTGTGGTAGGGGCTGTTAACGTAGGGTCCTTTTAGACCTTAAAATGGTATGTAGTTGTATGTTGGACTCATTAAGAGCCCGCGAGAGGAGTAAAAGATCGAGGCCTTGCGCCTATGAGCCACCCCAATGGAATTGGATGACAGAGAACTATCACAAGGACAGTAACGATTGCTAGAAGTGACCACTTGCCAATTTGGATCAACTACTGACAAAGAAGACGAGCGCTTAACCAGAAAGTACTTTCAACCACTCAAGCAAGTTGGCAAAATTGACCACTTTACGGCACAAAGCCCCAAAGACAGGCCTACTCAGACATCGACTTCAAGCCACATTTTGGCCATCAACAAAAGCAAAAGTCTATGAAGAGACATAAAAGTTGTTAAACCTAGCGCTCGATAAAGTTCTTTCTCGGTCGCTCAAAACCAAGCGAAGTGCGTCCCAAAATAAATGTCACTCCATCTCTACATGTCTCTAAACAAATGTCACTTCATTTAGGTGGTGGAGTACTTGAGAGCCAAGACATTTTGGGCTCACAGGGTCAAGTACCCCTTATAGAAGGAGAAATATTTCACTCTTGTATAGCGCATTTGTAATCACACATCAAATATATACAAATCACTACAGTAAACGTAATTCAGTTTTGAGTGAACCACTTAAACTTTGTTGTCTATCACTTAAAACTTTTATCCCGAGCCCCATCAATGGCTGACCAAACTAGTATTTGTTGACATCCCATTTTTAAGCGTTACCATAAACAAACACTTTGAATCACTTGAGTTATAAACTTGATTCTCGAATTCATGTGACGTCAATTTGAATAAATGAAAAACAAAAAGATCACTTGATTAAATTACTGATTAGTGGGTGAAAAGAATCGAATCCAAATCACGGATTTGTCAGATCAAAGCCCTGCAGTATACAGTCAACGGGCCTCGATTGCATAATCTGGTCTAAACAAGTAACAAAATGACGCACCATCTTTAATCTTTTTTAATTTTAATCATGATTTTGAAATGGGAATCATGTTTCCCGAAGAAGCTCTCTTATTTATGTCTTTTGAATGCTTAATATAAGATACATCCACCATGTTTTTGCTAATAATGGTTTTCCATCAGTTTAGCCCTGCAATGTTCGCGGTAAGAAATTGCAAAATTAATATATATATTTTTTGATGTAAGCCATGTTTATAATCTAAATTACACTAAGAAAAGAGAAAGTGTTCGAATTCTAAAAGAAATGGGATTGAGAAGAATGATTTACTCATTAGGGTTATCTACCAATTGCTAAATAGAGCTCTTAATCACTTTAAGGAAAATACTTGCATCCACCTTAATATTCATGGATGTAGTAGATGCAAGTATTGTTCATTTCTTAGTTACTAAAAAGATGACAATTAAGCGGGAGAAATGATAACCGCCCACAATTTTTTTCTCTACACATTTATTTATTTTTTATTAAATTGAATTAATTAAAGGAAAACAACAAACAAAATTAAATTGAAGTGGGTAGACAAAATGTGTGTGATTATAATTTCTTTTAATCGGAACTAAATAAATATTGTACATACACTAAAATAATATTTGGCCCCAAGGGGACAAAACTAGTGAGTAGTGAAGGAAATCACAAATTTGTATTTGCTTGGTCTGGGATCGATAGATTACAAACGTGGTCGACAGTTTTCTGACGTCCCTCCCGATAATCACATTATATAATACTAATTATGTTTTGATGAACACCATTATCCGTATGATTATTAAATTACCAGCTCTGGTAATGTGGAAAGGCTCACTCATCACTGCATGCTGCTTAGGGACTTGTGGGGGTTTAGGCAGTAATCTTTGACCATTAGGATAATCACATTAGGTACAGGATTAAGCTCCAAGGGTTTAGTTTATGAATTAGGTGTCATGTAATGTAACTAATTCACTAATGTTATTGGACACATATATATTTACTAATAATATATTTTAATTTGAAATCCATTATTCATCAAGATATTTATCATATTATATGAATTAGTAATATCATGTGACGATATTTATTTTTACGAGATAAATTTTGATTAGAAATTTGATCACGTCATTTTAAAAACATCTCTCAACACAATATGATACTCTATCTCGGGCTACTAATTTCTATGGTTTTCAAGTTAGACAGTCTTATCAAAGTTCCCTGTCTAGTTGTGTATATTGATTATTTGAAGGGGCCTACCAAGATGTCCCCAACATGAACAGGTGTCCATCACATGCATGCCAAGGCATGTGACTTGATCTTACACAAAAGTACCCTTGCAGCTGCATGGTAAACAGTACAGCGAGCTCCCCGTCGCCCAAACACACACTAAACAAATCAGATGGAGATAAAAAAGAAGAAACGCTTTTCAATGATGTCTTTAAATGGTGATTTTTCCTAGGAGGAAGAAGAAGAAATTAAAGAGGCTCAGCATTGACCTGTACTAATTGGTAACGGCAACGTCTTGACTTTCTGCACTCTGATACAGTAGGCAGGCAGGCAGGCAGCAGTGCACTGCACAATATCTCGTTCATGGCAGCAGCTCACAAAATCATCACTCCATCATTGCCCCATTTACTCTCTCAAAATTCAAAAGTCAAAACCCAATTTAAATTTCTAGGGTTCGGTTGTTCTCCATAAATATTTACATATAAAGGAGGAAGCTTTTTTATTAACCTGTGCTGAAATTGTGAAGCTTCTGCGACCAAAACAATGGCGAATGCCCAGATTTTGTTCTTCCTTTTGGCCTTTTCTCTATTGTATATTTCAAGAGCAGAAGCCAGAGAAATCCCAGCTGCCTCCACGTTGCCTGTATCTGGTCCAAATGAATCATTATCGTCTTCTGCTGGTGCTTCTCCTTCTTATATGGCCATCAGATCTTCATCACTTGTAAGTTAAGGATAGTGATTTACACATTTTCATTTTCTCCTTCTGCACTCTTATCTTTCTTTCCGTCTCTCGATTCTCCTTTGATTCAACAAAAAAGATAGAAAGAAAGAAAAGAGTGTAGAGGAGAAAATGAGATAGCAGAAGTCACTTGCCTAAGTCAATCACCCTTTAATTTTTTTTTCTCTCATGTTAATCTTAATCCTGGTGCATGTTGATTTCAATTAATTAACATTTATGTTTTTGTTTTAATTTGTAGGAGGAAGGAAGCCTGGATGGTGAGGCAGATTGCAAGGGATTAAACAGTGAAGAGTGTTTGATGAGAAGGTCCATGGTTGCTCACACAGACTATATCTACACACAAGACATAAGTCCTACTGGACCATGATTTCATTCATCTGTTTTCCCTAGCTACTCTGTTAATTTAGTAAATTTTGCTACATCATGTAACCAAGTAAATTATAGGTTTTGAGTTGATCAAATATGTTCTCACATTTCAATTAATGGCGATTTCAAGCTTTGTTCAATGAAAAAACCAAAGTAAAATGACCGTTTGTGTTTACCAAAGGGCCTTCTTAAAGAATGGGCTCTTTTCACTTGACACCACTAAACAGGCCTCTCGCTTAACTGTAGCTTGGATGGGATCTATATTGATAACATATTGATAATGTTATTAACAACGTATCAATTATGTATATGTATGTGTTATTAATATTGTGGTCGATATGTTATTGATATGGATCTCACTCCAACTATATACAATTGAGCGGGATCTTGTTAAAGAGCTAAAGAAGCAGCTTATAGCAGTCGTTAAAAAGAAAAGGCGTCAATGGAAGAACTGCTCTTGTTAATTCTAGTATGGACGAAATTTATCGTTCAGGTGGTTTAAGAAAATTTATTCCGGTCCCAATATCCTAGGTCTTGAATTCGAATAGATTGCTTGCATAAAAGAAGGGCTCAATTTGAGAAATGCTTTTGAATGATTAAAAGCGCTTTTAGAGAAATATTTTTGATTTTCAAGTGTTTACTCCACTAATATTGCACTTTAATATTATAAAGATTGATTTAAAAAATATTTTCACCAAACACTTTCGGTTATCAATAAGTACTAGGCAAACGACCCCTAAACTATTACCAAAGAAAAAGTACTAAAGTGCAATATTAGTGGAGTAAATATGGTTAAACATTTGCCACAAATATAAGGATGACAATACTGATAACATATTCAACTTAAGTACTTGTTTGCATGTACAGATTAGGATAAGTTTGATTACATATTTAAGTGGAGTTCATTCCTCCTTTTTTGATGAAAGCAATTTCTACGCTAATAATCCTAAGTGCTCATGCAAAAATCACATTTGATAAATTGTTAGTGCTCTTGTTTTCTTGGCTATCACCTATTTATCTTTTTATTTGAGCAATATCTTAATCTCACATATATTACGAAAGAAGAGTTTCAAATTTAAGTGTAGAGAAAAAACAAACTGTTTTAGCCAATTTGATTACGTCTAAGTCTTCAACTAATACCTTTTTTTAGGACAAATATATAAATAATCATGATTATTAGTTATTAGCTATAACTTATCATCATCCTAATTGTTTTATTATGTAATGAAGCCTAACTTTAGGAGGGGAAAATATCATTTTTATCAGTTGTGTACATGCATGTCTGTCATCAATGGGGTTTTCTCACTAATGTTAGACTCAAAGGTTTTAACTTTTTGATGTAGCTGTAGCACTGGCGACTGGCCGGTCTTCATTTGTCGAGAAATTTTTCAGCGTGTTAGGAATACGGTTCAATATATTAAGTGTCATAATATACAAGTGGTTCGATACTTGAAAAAAGAATTCTAACGTCCTATATCATGATATTTAGTGTATTGGATCGTGTTACCAGCACTTTGAAAAATTTATTCGATTTGTCAACCTTAATTATTATCTCTGCATTTGATCTTTGGTTTTATCTCACTGTTTCTTCTACTCACTTTCACAGTTCCATATCTATGTGTGAAGATCAAAAATCTCCACAGCAGATATTTGACAGAATGACCCATCCAAAAGATGACCACAAAAGGGGGTCTCTCCCGTTTCTTTCATCCATAAGAGAAGATGGTCCAACTCTTAGTAGGAATATGAGGTAGCCTTGTTGACGTTTAAGTTAGGGTTTTGTGGAGAGATTTGGTTTGACATATTTTTGTAGTCTTAATTGGGATTTATAAAAATTATATGATGGAAACATCGTCAAAGTCATCTAAAAATATAGACAAGTGGAAGATTCTTAGGTGTCACCAGTTATATATACAAACTTATGTGTTTTATTTTGCATCATCACGTGACATATTTGTTAGAAGTTGGTATAGAATCCGAGAAGGGTTCCTAACTGGTGTGGGAGTTCTAATTGTAATAGGTATGGGAAACTTGGACGCAAGTTTCAGATAGGTTTAGGATTCCAACTCAGTTTAGGATTAGGTTTTTGATTTAGTATAAAAAGGGTCCTTAACGTTAGGGTAGAGGAGTGTGGATATAGTGTGTGAGAGACTTATGAGACAAGAAACTGTTTGTATGTGTGAGTTTTCTTGTATTCCTTTATTCAATCAATAAAGTGTGCTTCCGTTGTTCATGTTTTCTGTTATTGGTTTGGTTTGATCGAAGAGTAAGTTTCAACAAGTGGTATCAAGAGCCATAGGTTGCGTGGTCAAATCAAAACGATGACAAAAACTGAAAGTGGAGATGATAGGGGTACTGAGGTAACCAAGACTTCGGTGCAAAGTGCTCGATTTGAGATCGAGAAATTCATTGGGACAAATAACTTCGCTATGTGGCAGTGCGAAGTAAAGGATGTACTGATTCAACAAGGTTTACTGGTGGTGCTTGAAGACATGCCTATAACAATGAAGAAGGAGGAATGGCAGCGGCTGAATGCACATGCGTGTTCCACGATTAGACTATGTCTTGGAAAAGCACAAAAATATGGTGTAATGAATATCTCATCAGCTAGAGAACTATGGGATACGTTGGAATCGAAGTACTTGAAGAAGAGTGCAGAAAACAGACTTTATCTTAAGAGTAAATTGTATCGGTTTCAGTACAAGGAAGGAACTAAAATGATTGACCATCTTGAAGAATTTAACAAGATGATTGCTGAACTTCTGAACCTAGAAGAGACGATCAAAGATGAAGATAAAGCGTTGATTCTGATGAATTCTCTACCTGAATCTTACGAGTCGTTTGTTACGACATGGATTTATGGTAGAGAAACTCTTAAGTTTGATGAAATCTCAAGCGCAGTGATGAACCATGAAGTCCGCAATTTAGACAGACAAGAGAGAAACAATTCCGAAGCACTAATGGTAAGAGGAAGATCAAAGGAAAGAAAACCAGCAACTAAGAAGAAAGGCAAGTCTCGTTCGAGAGGTGCCTCAAGCAACCGAAAGTTTCTCGATAAAGATGAGTGCGCCTTTTGTCATGAGAAAGGGCACTGGAAAAAGGATTGTCCCAAAATCAAAGCCAAGAACAAAGAGAAGAAATATGAAGACTCAGAGGCAAACGTTGTCGAGGCTAGCAATGAAGATTTCGTCTGTGCCCTAACAGCATCAGACGGAATAAATTATATGAATCACTGGGTGCTTAATACTGGATGCACGCATCATATGACCTCTCAACGTCATTGGTTTTCTTCGTTCAAGACCCTCACTGGAATGGTATATATGGGGGATGATAATCCATGTGCAACGAAAGGAATTGGTAGTGTTAAAATCAGACACCATGATGGTGTAGTCCGAGAGTTACAAGGGGTGAGATATGTCCCAGATCTTAAGAAGAATTTAATCTCGCTTGGAACTCTTGAAGATCAAGGTTGTAAATTCTACTCAGAAAAACAAACATTGAAGGTTGCAAGAGGAGCATTAGTGATAATGAAAGCGCCAAGAAGGGGTTTGCTTTATTTGTTAGAAGGCACCACTATTGAATCTCCGATGGCTATGGCAGCAGCAAGTGATCAATCAGATACGTCTTGTCTATGGCATATGAGGCTAGGGCACGTGGGAAACAAGGCATTGCAAGGATTGATTAGACAATGGGTCCTAGAGGGAGCCAAAAGTGGGAAGATCAATTTTTGCGAACATTGCATCCTTGGCAAACAAACCAAAGTAAGTTTTGGCACGGCAATACATCAAACGGAGGGAATCCTGGATTATGTACACTCAGATGTTTGGGGGCCTGCAAAGAATGAATCCCTAGGAGGAAAGAGATGGTTCGTGTCCTTCATTGATGATTATTCACGAAGAGCATGGATTTATATGATGAAACACAAACATGAGGTGCTGGATATTTTCTTAGAATGGAAAAACACAGTCGAAAGGAAGACTGAGAAAAAATTGAAAGTTTTAAGAAGTGATAATGGGGGAGAGTATACGTCTGATCCCTTCTTTGAAACCTGCAAGAAGGAAGGTATAACACGACACTTCAGTGTTAGAGAAACTCCTCAGCAGAACGGAATTGCAGAACGGTTGAATCGAACACTGTTAGAAAAGGTCAGATGTATGCTGTCACAAGCAAAACTGCATATACGTTTTTGGGCAGAAGCATTGAGTTATGCATGTCACATTCTAAATCGTCTTCCTTCTTCAGCATTAAACGGAAAAACTCCAATAGAAGTATGGTCAGGACAAATTGCTCAAGATTATGACAGACTAAGGGTATTCGGGTGTGATGCTTATTACCATGTGAAAGAAAATAAATTAGACCCGAGAGCAAGGAAGGCTATCTTTCTAGGGTTTAACAGTGGAGTCAAGGGATTCAGATTGTGGAGTACAGAACTCAAGAAGGTTGTAATAAGCAGAAATGTGACGTTTAATGAAAACCATATGCAACTAAGAGAAGATCGAAAGATTGTGCAAGAGGTGGAGCTAGCAAAGGAACAAACTGAACATTCAAGAAATGAAGACAAACACGACAATGAGGGTCAAATCAGTGTCGATCAAGAAGAAAAGCAAGAAGAGGACAGTATGATTGATGATGTACCAGATCAAGAAGATTGTATCGCCAAGAGAAAAGGCAAAAGAGAGGTTGTGCTTCCTGCTAAATTCAAAGATTGTGTCTCATGTATAGCCTATGCATTGCCAGTAATCGAAGTAGACATCCCTACAGATTTCACAGAAGCATCAAGGAGTAAAGAAGCTAAGAATTGGCATGAAGCTATGGATGATGAGATGTTGTCACTAAATAAGAACAAAACTTGGGATCTGGTGGAGCTACCTAAAGGAAGAAAGGCCATTGGATGCAAATGGGTGTATGCAAAGAAAGATGGAATAAATAATGCAAGTTCCGTAAGGTTCAAAGCCAGATTAGTAGCAAAAGGCTACGCTCAGAAAGAGGGAATATATTACAATGAAATCTTCTCTCCCGTGGTGAAACATTCATCAATTCGAATCCTCCTAGCACTGGTGGCACAGTTCGATCTCGAATTAGTACAATTGGACGTAAAAACTGCGTTTCTGCATGGAAATTTGTCTGAAGAAATTTACATATGTCAACCAGAAGGATACGAAGAGAAAGGAAAGGAGAATCTAGTATGCAAGCTCAACAAATCTCTATATGGTTTGAAGCAATCACCGAGGCAATGGTACTTAAGGTTCGAAAAGGTTATGAAGGATTTTGGCTACACTAGAAGCCAATACGATCATTGTGTATATCACAGGAAAACAAGGGAAGGTACATATGTATATTTACTGATTTATGTAGATGATATGCTCATTGCCTCTAGTGATCAAACAGAAATCTCAAAACTCAAAACTCAGATGCAAAATGAGTTTGAGATGAAAGACCTGGGCGAAGCAAAGAAAATTTTGGGGATGGAAATCACACGGGATAGAAAGAAAGGGCTGGTGTGTTTATCACAGAAACAGTATCTGGAAAAATTGCTGCACAAGTTTGGCATCCGTGATGAAACCAAACCTGTAAGTACACCTTTGGCCTCTCACTTCAAGATGAGCACGCAGTTATGCCCTAAGTCTGATGAAGAAAGGACTAAGATGAAAGACATCCCGTATTCGAGTTTGGTTGGAGGGTTGATGTATGCCATGGTGTGTACTCGACCTGATATTGCTCATGCAGTTGGACTAGTAAGTAGATTTATGCATAATCCTGGAAAAATGCATTGGGAAGCTGCTAGATGGATACTGCGATATTTGCATGGAACAAGGAGCACGGGAATTTGTTTTGAGCAGAATGATAGAGGAATCGAGAAGTTCTCTATTGGATATGTAGATTCTGATTTTGCTAGTGACTTAGACAAAAGAAGATCTACCACAGGATATGTGTTTACCATGGCAAATGGTCCTATATGTTGGAGGTCAATACTACAACCAACTGTTGCTTTATCAACCACAGAAGCTGAATATATGGCAATGGCAGAAGCAATTAAGGAAGCTATTTGGACACTGGGATTAATAGCAGATTTGGGAGTTAAATAGCGAAAATTAGATGTGCATTGTGATAGTCAAAGTGCGATTTACTTGGCAAAGTATCAAGTGCATCATGCAAGAACCAAACATATAGATGTAAGATATCATTTTGTTCGGGAGATTATAGCTGAAGGCGAGATTCTTGTAAAGAAAATTGCTTCAGCTGATAATCCTGCAGATATGTTAACAAAGGTGGTTGGTGGATCAAAACTCAGTCATTGTCTGAGTTTGGTGCATGTAAGACAGGTTTGATACTTGAAATGGTGGAGCGATGGAAGCAGAAGAAGTCTCGAGGCGGAGTTCTTACCAAGGTGGAGTTTGTTAGAAGTTGGTATAGAATCCGAGAAGGGTTCCTAACTGGTGTGGGAGTTCTAATTGTAATAGGTATGGCAAACTTGGACGCAAGTTTCAGATAGGTTTAGGATTCCAACTCAGTTTAGGATTAGGTTTTTGATTTAGTATAAAAAGGGTCCTTAACGTTAGGGTAGAGGAGTGTGGATATAGTGTGTGAGAGACTTATGAGACAAGAAACTGTTTGTATGTGTGAGTTTTCTTGTATTCCTTTATTCAATCAATAAAGTGTGCTTCCGTTGTTCATGTTTTCTGTTATTGGTTTGGTTTGATCGAAGAGTAAGTTTCAACAATATTGTTGTATACAACTAGTACAAATGACGTTGAGCGAGACTAAGAAAGTAGGTCAAGTTGCTTAAATTAATACTAGGATTTGCATCATGACTAAATATATATGTATGGGTGCTTATTTTCTGACGATATAATGGAAATGTGATCACACATACTTTGAAGGGAGGGGCCTGGCTAGAATGTGAGGCATAACTTATGGTGGGACTTGGTAATGCTGCATTATATATGACAAATGCATGTGTGTGTGCTTCCAACAGTACCAGAAGAAAAAGGTAAATCTACTGTTGAAGCAGCACCTGAAGTGTCGGTGTAATGCTAGGTATACCAACTTTTTAGACTAAATTTGTAAATTATGTGACGTGTCACCAATAAGAAATAAATACGTTAATCAATATTTAGTAATAATCTAATCATTAATCACGTCATATTCACTAATAAGAAATAAGCACGTTAATCAACAATTCAACAATTAAGTAATAATCCAATCATCAACAATCACATTATATAGGTACAAAATATGATTTAAATAGATTATCTCTCTACCGTTACCCTCCGCGTCGGCTTTCTTGGTAGGACCTTCGAATTCGTTCACGAAAGCAATGATGGAAGCTTGGTTTGGCTGAAAAAAGCCAGACAACAGAGATGGGTCACAATAAAAAGTTAAAAACAAAAACATTACTAAGACGGGTGTAATTTTGCTAGCTAGTTGATAAACCTTTTCAAATGTTTAGTTTTCGCACAGTAGTCATGCATTTTTGTATGATGAGCCACCACTAGCACCACCACCACCTCCACCACCTCCACCATTTCTTGTTTTTCTCCTGTTCCCGCTGCTATAGTCTGCGACTCACTCAGATTGTTCCCACAAAGTTATTGACTGTTCTCCCCGATTTGATCCTTGTACGCCTTTTTTTTTTCCCGAGTTTAGTACATTGGATATTATATATTTTTCGCTTATAGTGGTGATGGGAGATTTTCAATTTTGTAGATTAGTAAGGACCAAGTAGTAACCCTTTTGTTCTGATCTTTCTAAATGTTGCAATGTCTTGTGTATTTCATTTTTCAGGTGGTTGGTGGGGTTCTCAGTTGTCAAACTAGAAAAAAAAGAAAGATAAAGTGATGATATGAATGATTCAGTGTTTGATAATTCTTTGATGGGCTACAAAGAAAAATCATTTCAATAATTATGACCTGCAAGTACGTTTTACAGATGTGTACGCGGCGAGAAGCGCAAACTCTTGCTTGTAACCAGCGATATATAATACATCCTCTTCTCTATCTTTCTCGTCAAGTTCGCGTGCATCGACTTTAATATGATAAAGACTACTATGTTAGCCAAGTTGAGATAAGATGGTGGCTAAGTGCTTTAAAGGGTAAAAAACACTGAAAGCATTTAGAGTAAACAAAAGGGACATAAAGTAGGCTAAGTTACAATGGCAGGAGAACAGTGATCCTCATCTATCTTAATAGAGCAAATCGGCCGATGCAGCGATGGATTGGTTCGACGACTCGGCTCTGAGATGAGCCGTGTTGCAGGGCACCTCTCCCTCCAGCTCTCTGAAGGTAGACGCATTTATATTGTAAGGGCTGCCAATCTGCAGGTTTGTGAGCATTTGGCGAAGGTCACAAGCTTCTTCCTTGAGCCGAGCATTCTCCTCCACAACCCTGTCGTGGGACTCCGAAAGGTTGTTCAACCTGTCTATCAGGCTGTGGTTCTCATTCCTCAGCCGGACCACCTGCGACCAGAGCTCGTCGAGGTGCTTCTGCTTCCTCATCCGCGATCTACGGGCTGATTCTCTGTTGGATATCATTCTCCTGTGCTTCCTCTCGTCGATGACTCTGATATGGTGGTGTTCTTCGGCGTCATCAGAGGTGCTGGAGTTGTTGCTGAGGCTGGAAGATTGTTGAGTGAAGTCATGGCCTATAGGAGGAGGGATTTGATGGGATAAGTTGTCGAACGAAGTGTTGAAATGGAGGGAGGGAATTTGGTTCTGCATGAAGGCAAAGTCAGAGGGATTTGGAAGTGGGATTTCAGGTTCAAAGTAGTGGAGTCCTGAAATGATCTCACCTGGAAGCATGGTTCTCAAAGCTCGGAGTTATTTTGCTTAAGGTTTCTATGGACTTGCAGTTGAAGGGGTTGTGACCTGTGCTTTGGAGGGCAAGGCAGGAGATGACAGCATGAAGAGTGGGAGGGGTTTTATAAAGGAAAGGGAAGTGGGCCAGGTTTAGCAACAAATAAAAGAGCAACAGTTTCAGGGGCTTACATAAGCAAGCGTGGACAATTATTGAAACGGGACAAAAAAATGTGTCTAATGTATGTGGAGGAAGAGATATATGCATCTTAACATGGATCATATTTCACCATGGTTATTGGTTGTGGCATTAGAAGACAATGTTACTGTGAAATAATAATTCGAGCGTAACTGAGGGAGGGAGATTCAAGTAAGCAGTCGGATATATAAAAAGAGAGATTCGAATCAAGATGTTTATGTGTTGAGAAATGCCAATGAGACTCTCTAAAAAAGAGAACTCTTTATGAACTTTTTACCATCTTATATTTTTAGCATAATATTTTATAATGTTGTTATATGAATTGACGTTTAATTGTGAGGTAACAGAAAATTTATGAAAAGTCTCATTTTAAGAGTTTCTTTAACATTTCTCGTATGTGTTTATATATATGAGATTCATGTGCATGAGCATGCGTTTGTAAATTTGGATAATGATTTGGCGTCACAAACACACACACATATATATATATATATATGATGGTTATTAGAAGAGAAAAAAGTTTATGATGTGGGGGAGTAATAATTATGGTGTGGAATATTTTGGAAAAGGAGGAAAAACCCTTTGAGAAATGGGGTTGAAGTCAATTTAATTAGTCACTAACATTTTATGTGATGACGCAATGAAGGTCAGTTTAAAAGGTAAATGACTAAAATTAACTCAGTTTGTGATGACTAAATTAATTTGTGTGTTTTATTTGTTTAATTTGGATGACTCACTGAGCACTCCAACCTTTGGATTGAAGACCCCATCAAGGTGAATTATTACTAAATTATCTAAAATTGTTCGCGTCAAATACCTAAATATCCTCCCATCCATTTTCTTTAAATATTAGATTACTATTGAGTTTTTAACTGGCCAAGAACACATCTTTTGCAGATTCCTGAGTGAGCTTTGGCAACATAGTACTGAATAGTGCTTGGCTTTTCAACCCTCTTTCCTTTGTTTATGTTATTTGCATGTTTGCCAAAACTTTTATGCTCTTGCATCATGATTTTCGTCTCATATCATATGGAACATGTGACATCTTGATCTGCACACATAAACGCTTTTAATCACTTAAACCAAACAAAATTATTAACTAAACAAATTTCGATAACCAAAAGCTGGTACTCGTGGATCAAAGTATAACGAAAAACTGATTCACATTAATTTTACTTAGGTCATACTTTTTGTTTCTTAAGCAAGAAGTGCAGACTTTATGGTGATTGGAAGGGAACTAATTAAATGGCACTTTACCAAAGAGGGCACTTGTACCATATAGACAACTATTGATATTTTATAATTCATATGGATGACCCCTGCTGTGAATTTTTGATAGGATACAAAACCACTTATATGATCTAACTTCCACCACATATTATATATGATTTGAAGGTTCAGTGTTCCTCTTCCAACCAAGTTTACAAGTTCATCATTATTCTTTCACGACGTATCAAGTAATGCCATCTCAGGAGAGGCCAGTAACACGGATAATACGCCAAATGTTATAATATATAAGTTTTTTAATGCTTGAAAATATATTTAACAATTTATATTATGATACTTAGTGTACCGAGTTGTATTTCCTGAAAAACTTCTCCTTCCGACCTACATGCCAATTTTTTTTTATAGAGAAGATGAATGCTAAAAGAAGATTAGATCAATTTAAAAAGTGGTGTTGCCAAATCTCAGAGCCAGACAGCAACTTGTAGATAAATCTTCTGAATGATTTGCATTTAAAAACAGAGTTCAGCACCCTGTGATTCTATCCTTACCTTTATTAATCACAATTATTTATCTATGCATGGTTTAGGTGCTTCCCCACTACATCAAACTTCCATTCTGCTTCTAAATTCCAAAGCTAACTGGATAAGACCGGGGAGTGTGATTAAGGAACGTTCCAATAAAAGCATCTGCTAAACATGAACCTAACCTCGTGTTCTAACTTTTCATTAGGAAGATGGAAATAGCACAATCCATTGTGTGTAGATTCAAAACTTCGTACAATTAGTGGCAATGACATTAGTTTTAAGTGTTTTTCAAGATGAGCAATATGTGCTTTTGCAGATCTTCATGTGGCCTCACCAAGTTTTTTATCCGACCACCCAATAAGATGTTATATCGCGATTTACTTTCCATCTAATTGAATTTCTACTAACAAACATAATGATACGATGTAATTGAAATATCAAGAACATAAATGATATGTTGATAATCAATAATGTTTTGTTTGTTGATATTAAGTAGTCAAACATTATGCGTGATCATGCATCACAACCCAAGATTCTTTCGCTAATAAGAAGTGACACTGAGATACCCTAGCAAAAATGTTAATGAACAAAGATAAAAGAATCACCTAAAATGTACCAAGTAATTTCCCATAATAGGCCCTATGTATAGCTCCTATCCATGACCAAACATACTTTTCTTTTTATAACAAGTCACAGTCTCATGATAAATCAAAATATAAATCCCACAGACAACAAATACAATTTGAAAACTTCGGGTCCTACCCATTAAAAGAAGACAACAAAAGAATAAAGAGAGAAAGCAAAAGACATGATTCACATGAACATGCAACCATGGCTGCTACAATGGTTTTTCTTACTTTTTTTTCCCCAAAGTTCTTGTGTTTTTGCCTAGTCTATATCCATACATTGCAGTAACCAGTAGTAGCTAGGGTTTTGTAATGGCTGACGGATAGGTATATAGATAAAATATGCAGACAAAGAAGAGAGGGAGCACCACAAAAGTGAGCAAAGTGTTGCCTACAGAGGGGGGACTGGATTTAACAGCTGCCTATTTCTGGTGCCAAAAATTACATCATCTGGGAATTTAGAGGGCAACCAAGGTGAAACAATATGATTATTGTGCACAGTGGGGTCTAATTTGTTTATTTTTTTCTGCAAGCTCACTCGCGTGGGTGCACGGTGGACCAACCCACTAGGGCCACTCTCGGCCATTTGCTTGGCCCGTCAACTCAGAAAGCCCGAGCAAAGTATGAAGCCACCAACCCACCTCTCTCTCTCTCTCTCTCTCTCGCGTATGCACGCACAAAGCTAATTAACATGGAGGAAGATTCTCTTCTCTTCTAATCTCTCGTTCTTTTAATTTCCTCTTACTTGAACAGTTATGAATAAATCTAGTCAACATCTTATATTGATTTTTTATTAAAATAAAAAGACAAAAAGTAAAGTGTGAGAGGAGGGAAGAAAAAAAGATAGAAATAGAAAGAGAGAGAATTCTACTCCGATTAATATTGGACTGATCATGGGACATGATGATAATCCTTTTTGAGGCATTATAAATGTGGCATATGTCTTGTTAGTTGTTACCTTCCCTTTTAGTTTCTTATTGAACTTATGATTCCCAATTAGTTGATCTTTTTTTGCAGATATAATCTTTAAAAGTTACCTAAAAAGATAAAAAAATATTCTTCATTGGATCAGATTGCATAATAAGAACGAAATGGAAGAAGATAAAGAACAATACCAATTAGAAGATTACTAACTTTCCTCAGTTAGAATATAAAATAATCTCTAAACTCTACTTCACATAAAGGATAACAGATGTTTCTCTATATGTATACTCGCAACATTAAATAGGACTTACCATAAGATGATTGCATGCAGTCCTAATGCAATCCTAAGCACGATTGCATGCAGTCCGATGTTCAACAAAATGCCTGAAAAGGCCGACATAGAGTGGGAAGCCAAGGGAAATTGCATAAGATGATGTACTTATTTCATCTTGTTTCTGAGAAGAAAAGTTCTTGAATTAGTTTCCAAAAAAAAAAAAAAATGTTCTTGAATCTGCCACTTGTTGTGTGGAGAGATTCTTCAACGTGCCCGGAACACAGGCACATATACATACAGTACATGTTGTTATCAATTGGAGGGACACTTGAAAAAAATTTCCTCCAATTATATAATGATATGTGGTGTACAGCCCCGTGTTTCGGGCACATTGAAAAGTCTATACTGTGTGAACCTTTTTTTACTTGGTCCCTTATTAAGAGAATTGCTCATGGGACTCCCACAAAAGTGGGACTCTTCATAGACTATCTGTCACCTCATGTTTTTTGCATAATGTTTTATAATGTTAGGACGAGAATTGACGTCAAACTGTGAGGTGACAGAGAGTCAATGTAGAGCGCTACTTTTGAGAGAGTTCCTTAACATTCCGCCCCTTATAATAGTGTGGATTCGAGAAGGACATTGTAGAATATTATTAATATTTAATAAAATTAGTATTATTAACAAAAAGGGAAATGGTTCAAAAAATGTTACAATAAATTAGAGAGGAGAAATAATTCAAAACTATTACAATAATTTAGAAGGTGGGAAAGTTTTGAATCCGCGAATACATAAGTACAAACTCAACACCTTATCCACTGAAATATTGAACTAAATTGCAAAAAATTATTACCATGTTGTGTACACTACAATAATTGTTCATAAACTTGAAAAACGAAGACGTTTTGGTCAATATTTTTTATCCAAAACAGTAAGAGAGAGTACACACCACTCAGTACTTACTGGATCTTCTTCCAATGTCATTGCCTACCATGAAGCCCTTGGAATATCCAAGAGACCACTGCAAATGAACATCGATATTTTTATATTTTCATGCATTTTTAGGGTTTTCCCATCACAAATATACAGTCTTTCAAATTTAATTAATTTATCAGAACCGACACTTGTACCATAGTTGCACTGTCTCCACTTTCCACTCCCCCCCACTCAAGCAACTACAACTTTTCTTTCTTCCTCCCTCCATTTCCCTACGTGAAGTCATCACCATTCACACTTTGTAGTGATTGGTTCGTATAGGATAAGCTCATCACCAGTTTTCTCTTCTTGCTAGATTATATCTAATTAATATATGATACCATTATTTTATTCCATAATCTATAATCTAATTAGCAGCTTGCTAGGCTAGATATGTTGTTCAATATATATATTCTCCAAATCTTTTCTTGTGGCGTTGTTGTTTATGGAGTATCATTTGTCGTGTATTATTTATGGTGGAAAATCGACCCATATTATTCTAAAATAATCCTAACATCCATGCGTGATTGTCTTTGTGTGCTTAATTAAGCAATTTAATTAAGGTCATAATCCACTTACAATGTGGAAACCAAAAGTTGTTTAGATGCGATTTTTCAGTGACGGAAACCACAACAAGTGTCATAATATATACGGTTGGATACTTAAAAAAATGAGAAAATTTAATATAACTCTATTTTTAAGAGTCTTTAAGCACATAGGTATTTCAGCCTCCCCTGGCTACCATTGTGTGATTCACCATCAGAATAAATGGCTACCATCGTGCATTTCACCAACACCATGAATCGAACCTAAGATTTGCAATGTGAAATATGGGTATAAAATTCATCCAACCACTGGGCCCCCCATGGTGGTTTACCGTTAACTAATTTTTTTAGAACAACGCTATATTATACACTAAAGAGAGGGAGAGTTCGGCTAAACCGTTGCCACATAATGAGCAATCTAATTTGGTGTTGAATTCGTTATCTACAAGATTCAAACCTAATACTTCTTGCTATCCACGAGATTCGAACCTAAAACCTCTCATTTACAAGTGATCGAAGAATACTACTAGACCGTAGTACCGAGCTGTACCCTTAGTTGCTTTAATATTATGATTTTGGCTTCCTAAAATTTAGCTTGCAGTTTTTGTGTATTTTATCTACTCCCTAATTCCAGGTTGACTTTTCTAGAATTTAGCATTCAGAACCGAACGTCCTTCAAATTTCTGATCTTCCAAACTTTCTACATATCTAAGACTAACCACTGCATAATCTCTTCCCTTCTTTCATGTTCTGTAAATAAACAAGCCATGAAATCAGCAACTAAGAAACAACTAACAATGCTATTTTATACCTTCGTACGTACCAATACACCCTCACCCTAGTGATGAATGCATAAGTGGCGTCTCATTTATACCTACCTTAGTTATGAGGCTGTTGTCTTTGTATTGTGTCCGTTTGGACCTTGTTATAAAATTCCTCCTTGACCAAAAAATAAAATAAAATACAAATACATGTTGACAACGAAGATAAATTCAATTTGAACATAAATTACCTGTACAGAACCCCGTTACCTCATTCACCCTTATTCAAATTATGATGGCTAAAAACTCAATTGACTCTGGTTCAAACATATTTAACCCGAAACGGATGCAATCGCAACTTTCATATAAAAAATCCATCCCAAACCAACTGTCCGTTCAATTTGTTTTCATTGTATGCAGGGATAAAAATGATTTGTTATTCAAACCATAGATAGGGAGTCGGATAGCGATTGATGTAATTCGATTTAAATAAGTCATACACGCTTTAATTGTTGACGAGGGTGTCATACTAGTGAATTCTATTCCAAACAGATGTATAAAATTGGACCCGTATTAAAAAAAAACCCTAAAATAAAATTTCTAACAACTTGTATTATGACAATTGGTATACCAGACCATATTTCTGGCATACTGAAAAATTTCTCTATGTATTAAAACAAGGTTTTTTTGTGTAACTATCAGTTTAAAAAAGGTAATAATAGTGCCAGTCGTGCCATATGAATTTCAATGTGAAATAAGTTTTATTTTATTTTATTTTATTTTTTTGTGTGAGAAAATTCATTGAGTCTAATTCTCCTGTTTGAAAAAGGTGTTTTAGTGACACCACCATCATTACTTAAAAAAAAAAACGATGTTATGATATTGTGTGAATTCAATTCCTTCTAATGTAGCTTAAAGAATTATGGAATCACTTGAAAATAAGCTTTCAGTGTATGAATAATTTTCATTGTATGAGCTTTGGGAGAAGTCACACTACTAGAAATTTGAGTATAGGCCACTTATTTTGGGGCCACGTCCTGCTCACGAAACAGTGGCGTCTTTAGGCAATAGCCAGAATGCTGTAACATGCATCTGTGTCCATTTGTAAGCCACGGGTATATCGTGGCCAATGTCTATTTCTCTACGTGTGCAAATCTAAACTAATTATGTAGTAAACACGGGTTTATAACATTAGGCTTGATTCCATGAACAAATACACCCCAGATTTTGAGTACCGTCCTAGTACAATCCTAAAGTCACATGCAGTATTACTGTTGCCAAATTCGCAACCAAAAGACGTGGCATAGTGATCCATCTCAATCCCCTTTGGTATATTTACCAATCATGAACGTCCAAATCTTTGGTGCAACTTAGCCTAATGTAGCCAATTAGTTCTCGAATATTGACATTTGATTGGTTTCTCCCTAGCTAGCTAATTAAAGGCCCCAAGTTCCTTTTAACTTAACCATGATTATATGGAGATTAACATGTTGATCTAAGCAAATCATCTATAGAACATTGATAAATCAATTTGAATTCTTAATTATAAGAATGATTAAGAGGCTCTCTAAGCATCGAGAGCCACAATCATATTGTCCTTGATCCACCAAAAACTGGCAGCTAATTTACTAATGACAGCAAATGCACTTGCATTATGTAGAAAATGCGCAATTAACTGTTGTTTGTGACCTTAGATCGTCATGTTTGAACCTAACTCCACAAAAAGTGCGTGCGTAAGCTTGTCAACTTCAAAGCTGGGTGTCTCCATTACCTAGATTAATTGCCCCACTTAATTTCATGTGGATAAAAGCCACCGATTGTGTTAATTAATTACCCATAGCCATACTTAATACGACAACAATTTGGTAATTAGAGTGATTAAAATTGTACCATTACACTAGAAATCAGCAAAGATGTGAAAAAAGAGAACATAAGTGTGCAGAGGAAGAATATAATTACGGTAAATTATGAGATAAGGGAGTGATTTATGCACACTTATAATATTCTTTATCAACACTTATTTTCTTGCACACACATCCTTGTTTATTTATGATATTAAAATTAAAATTAAAAGAAAATTTTATAGAAACAAAAATGTACAAAAAAAATGTAAAAATTATGTCGACATACATTAACAACTAAAAATTACTTTGAGAATATAAAATGTGAACGACTGTTTTTTCGCACATCTAGAAAAGTATCATTTGAGAAGAAAGTGGTATGTATTCGTAAGGCGAGCAAAAGCCACTTATTAAAGGCAAGGCTTTTAAAAAGGTCTTGAGTGGAATGAGTGTCTCTTTGACTGCATAGAGGGACACTCCTGAGGCCCTATTATTGTCTTCTCCAATTTTATTTTTGGAATGAGACCTCTCCATCTTTCACTCTTTGCGACGTCTGACCCATGAGCATGGGACAATTTATAGCCACGATTTCAGATTTGTTTATGATTCTAGCGAACAGCTTTTCTCATTTTTTAACTTTCTAGTCACTAATGTTAATAGTAGTACCACATGGCTCATCTTCATCATTGGAAACTATAAGTTGGAGTACTCTTCTCAGAGAGTCAATGTACCTAAATTCTGCAAAACCTTCGAATTCCAACTAATTTCCTTTATTTTTTATTTTTTTATTTTACTAGCAATACGATATTCACAAAGCTATATTTACAACATGAAGACTCACATGTAACAATTAGATACTCGAGTCACCACAACGACTTAACCTCTTTTACACTGTTGCACGGTTTTTCATTTTTCAATGTTTGACTGTTTGTACCTTCATATCCTCACAAAGAGTTCTTCGCAAAACAATTTTTATAACATTTAATTAACAATTAGGTATCGAACTCACTATAATAGGAGTTATAACTAATTTATTTCGGATTCATTAACTTTAGGTGCTAGTGCTAGTCAATTAATAACCTCCTTGTTCCAGAAAAGAAAAGGCTGATGATGATGTATTGTATGGAAAGTTGAGAAATCAGGCCAATAATAATAACAAGACAGCAAAGAGATCAAAATTAATAATATTATTAATTCAACCAGTGATGGGCTCATGGAAATGGCGATAGAAGTTTCTCTGGAGCTGGAAACGCGTGGCTCAGCTTAGTTGAATAACCTTGTACTAGTTAATTAGCAGTTAGGTTTGGCAAACTTATAAATATTCGTGGGTAGTTCCCACCAAAAGGAAAATAAGATTCGTCAGTAGTCCGAGAAATGATTAGAACGACATTGGAGAGAGGGGATTTAAAATTTGAACACACAACTTCATCTGCATCCGATCGCAAGAGTAAACGTTTTTAAACACTCGCACGTGACAACTTTCAAGTCCCTTTCATTGGTTAAGAGATTTCAGGAGAATGCCATGGATGGATGGATGGTTACAAACTAGTTGCCAATTAAGGATTGAAAACTACATAAATTAAAGTTCTCAAAAAGTTTAACCCTATTGTACATGCAGATCACAGCTAATTAATACTGTTCGGGCGAAGATTTCCTTTGCGGGGGAGGGTTCTCGGCACCTCGGCACAGCTCCCTTGGGGATTGGCACGTTGGTTTGAATGTGTTTGGTGGTCGGGCTCTTGCTAGTTCGTCCGCTGCAAGAACAAGACATAGTTAGTTCTGAAAGGTGCCTTTGTGGGGCCTTAGGTATAGGCCTTGAGACTCACAATCAAAACTAACTAAGTGCTTAGGCGTGCCACTACTATCTCATTATAGTAGATGTAGAACAAGTGTGTTTAAGTCGGTTTCTTGCGCCCCAAGTTACTCAGACTTCTTGTTATCAAATGATTGTCATAGATGAGTTAAGTCCATATTAAGTTCTTTCTTGCCTTGAGATCAAGGACTTTCAGTTCATGGTCTTGTATGCTTGTGAGAAGGGTATCCAGAACCCCTTAAGTCATTTATTTGATTCTAGATTGGTTTTGAATGCAAGGAGATCCATAAAGATAACTAGATCTGAGCACAAATGGAACTCTTAAAGTAGAACATAAGTGGAAATGACTTGAATCAGGGGCGGATCCACAGTGGGGTCAAAGGGGTCGCACGACCTCTTGGACGCCATGGAATTAACGTACTGAGTCCCTTGAAGCTGTTGGTGCGACCCCTTGGAGCTGCCGGAGCCGTGGTGCGACATGGTGGAGCTGCACTCCACCTGTTCGATGAAAGGCCCGAAAGAACCCAGCGCAAGGTTGAAGACGAAGGGCCGAAGGCTGGCGCGCGGAAAAAATTTAAAGCACCTGGGCAAAACGACGTCGTTTTGGCCCAGGGAAATTTTTTTAAATGACCTGGCCAAAACGACGTCGTTTTGAGCCAGGTCTGAACAAAAAAAAAATACCCAGCGTGTCCTGGGCAGGTCTGAACAAAAAAGAAATTCCCAGCGTGTCCCCAATCCCCCCCCCCCTTATGCACAGCAGCACATCCATTCCTCTAAAAGAAAAAACCCAATTTTCTTTTGTATATGTAGAATATATTTGATTTAATTGAAATTCAATTCATATTTATTTTGATTAAATTGATGGTTTGTTTATATTGTGAGTTTTTATTTTCATTATTTTGTATATGTAGAATATATTTAATTTAATTGAAACCTAATTCATATTTATTTTGATTATATTGGTGGTTTGATTATATTGTGAGTTTTTATTTTGATTATTTTGTATATGTAGAATATATTTGATTTAATTGAAATTCAATTCATATTTATTTTGATAAGTGTGTTTCTTTGTTAAGCATTCATATGGGAGCAATCTTGAAACATGTTAGTTACCACGCAAATGAGGCATTAACAAGTGTGCAATATGCCTTTCTAAATGACTTCAGGCCTACTAAGACTCGATGAAATGACAATATGCATTAAAAAAATTTTGCGCGCTACGCGCGCTATTTTCTTACTGACCCCTCAAACATTATTTCCTGGATCCGCCACTGACTTGAATACATACTGGACAATATACTAAATGACAGATTTACTAGTTTAGAAAACAAACAAAGAGTTTCGGGCAAGATTTCACCTTATCCATCAAGGTTAAACTTCTTGCAAACGCTTCTCTTTGAGTTAACAAAGGTTGTATGCTTGAAAAATAATGGATGGTAAACAAGTTTACACTGGGGATCGATACTATGGGAGTAACAGAGCTTTAAACTAAAGAAAGATGAACTTTCTGGGTAGGCAATGCCTAAAAGATCAGAGATCTGGGCTGTTTACAGCTTTGGGTTGCAAATCTGGCTTGAGAGCAGAGTTTGTAAGTTTGTTTGTTTGATTGGTTGAGTGTCTTTGTCGCTGGGGCCACTTCCTCCTTTTATAGGCAGATTAGCCCGACTGTAGTGGTTGTGCTTTTGCTCGAAAGCACTCGAAAGACAGTGAGTCATCACCTCTTTTTTACTTAAGTGCCACTGAAAAGTGCTTTTTGGCTGATAGTAGGCTAGTTTCCATAGCTTGTCACTTCCATAGGCAAGCAAGTGGCTTATTTGTGGTTGAGAAGCCTTCATTTCTTCATTGGGCTTCATGTTGGGCTCCAAATGAATCCCTTTTTATTTAACTTTCTTCCCTCTTGAATCTTGTTTAGAGCTTCAATTCGGGCTACGTCTAAGTCCTCAATTTCTTGAAAATAGCTTGAATGTACTCATCACTATGTAAGAGCATAAGGAGTAGTTCCAGTTTCTGCCATCTTGGAAGTCTTATAAGCCCACAAGGTGTCTCCCAACCTCTCGTGCCATTTTTCTAGATTATCAGCCACCATTCTTTTGATAACGTTTACCAAAACCTTGTTGCTAGCTTCAGCTTGACCATTCGATTGAGGGTAGTAAGGACTAGATCGAATCATCTTTATCTTGAATTTACTTGCAAATTCCTCAACCTCTTTTGAAATAAAGGATGGCCCGCGATCAGTAGCAATGGTCTCGGGCACCCCATATCTATGCAAGATCTTGGTTTCAATGAACTTCTTGATAGCCGTCGAGGTGATAGTCTTCACAGCTGAGGCTTCTACCCATTTGGTGAAGTAATCCGTTGCCACTATTATGAATGTATGCCTTTTGCTGGAAGCTGGGTAAATTTGCCCAATGAAATCCATTACCCATTCTCTAAAAGGCCAAGGCTTGACCACTGGGTTCAAGGGTACCAATGGCACATGTTGGAGAGGTCCATGTTTTTGACATTCATCGCATCCTTGGGCATATGATTTGCAGTCTTTTTCCATGTCAGGCCAGAAATAACTATACCTCCTAACCAACCACCTTATCTTGGTTCCAGCTTGGTGAGCCCCACATATTCCTTCATGTACTTCGGCCATTACTCTTATAGATTTTTCTTGGCTTAAGCATTTTAATAATAACCCAAATGGAGTTTTCCTTAGCAGGTTTTCTTCCCATATGACATACTTGTTTGCTTGTTGCCTATTCTTCTTACTTGTGGGGAAAGAAGGATCTTTCAAATACTGAGTGATGGGCGATCTTCAGTCTTATGTCTCGAGCTCCTTAGTCATTACATTTAGGCTGAATCCTCTATCAAAGATAGAGAAGAGATTCCTCTTTTGCACTTCTACATCTACTTCGAATTTTTTTCTTGTATTTGTGCTCCAGAAGCTAATTGCGCCATTTCATCAGCCATTGCATTTGATTCCCTGAGGATATGGCTAACTGATATTTCAGTGCCCCAATAACTCAATAATTGCGTGGCCGCCAAGTAATAACCAGCCATGGTAATGTGTCTGCACTTGCATTCTCCATTTAACTGATTGATTACCAACTCTGAATCACCAAACACCTCAACCTCAGTTGCCCCCAACTCTATCAGGATTTCTAGGCCAATTATCAACGCCTTATATTTTGCCTGATTGTTGGTAGTTTCTTGATAGTTCAAGAGGAACGAATAACAATGATGAATTCCTTTGGGGTCAATGATGACAATACTGGCTCCAACAACATTCTGAGTGTAAGAACCATCAAAATATAGTCTCCAAGGAGTAACCTAGAGGCTGGCTATTCTTTTTATCTCCTACTAGATCCACTTTTCTCTGCCCGAGAAGTTCTTATTTGGTGGGATCCACATACTGGCTACTTCCAGAGTTTCTGGGATATTAACAATCTCATTTGCAGAGTCTTGATACTCAGCCAAGAAATTTGCTATTGCTTGTCCTTTGACCACCTTTTGAGGCACATATTGAAAGCTGAATTTTGATAACGCCAGAATCCACTTCCCAATCTTCCCTATTAGCATTGGTTTTGATAGCATGTGTTTAATTACATCTATTTTGGCAATAATGTGAATATGACAAGGCAACATGTAATGCCTTACTTGCTGGCAGTGAAGTACAAGGCTAGACACAATCTTTCCACTGGGGTATATGTTGTTTCTACCTCAGTAAGGATTCTTCTACGGTAATATATTACTTGCACCTTCCCGCCTTTATTATTTTGAGTTAGTAAGCTTCCCATTGACTTCTCTAAGGCAGAAATGTAAAGTTTCAAAGGCTTTCCCCTTTGAGGTGGCATGAGTACTGGTGGAGAAGCCAAGTAAGCTTTTATGCTATCGAAAGCTTCTTGATGCAGTGGTCCCTACTCAAATTCTTCTTTATCCTTTAATTTTTAAAAAGGAGTTAGCAGCTGAATCTTGCCTGCTAGATTAGTAATGAATCTCCGCAAGAAGTTGATTTTGCCCAGCAGCCTTTGAAGTTGTACTTTTTTGGTGGGCAGATGTGTCTCCATTATTGCTCGAGCTTTGTTCTTGTCAACTTCTACACCTCTTTGATGAATGAAGAATCCCAAAAAGTTGCCCGCTATCACCCCAAATGCACACTTCTTTGGATTCATCTTTGACTTATGAACCTTCATTCTTGTCAAGGCTTGCCTTAGGTCTACAAGGTGTTGCTCCTCTGTTTTAGATTTTACCATGATGTCATCAATATATACTTTTATGTTATGGTCAATTACGTCATGAAAAATGGCATTCATCGTTCTTTGATAGGTTGCACCGGCATTCTTAAAACCAAATGGCATGACTAAGTATTCATATGCTCCAACATGGCCTGGGCACCTAAAACCTATTTTATGTATATTTTCTTTAGCCATTTTTATCTGATTATAACCGTCATTCCCATCTATAAAAGATAAGACTTTGTGCTTTGCAACTGCATCTATGGATAGGTCAGCCATGAGCATGGGATATTCATCTTTGGGCGTAGCACCATTAATGTTTCTATAATCAACACAACATTGTACTACTTTTAATACAGGTACAATGTTGGCCAACCACTCCACATATTTGGCAGGCTTAATAAATCCAACCTTCACTGGCCTTTCAATTTCTTCTTTGACCTTTTATTCTATTTCTTTTGACATCCTATGTAGGGGTGGGTTCGGTTCCGTTCGGTTCGATTTTTTGCCAAAACCGGAAACCAAACCGAAATCACTGTTCGGGTCGGTTCGGTTCGGTTTTCTGTCGGTTTGTGTTCGGTTCGGTTTGTATTCGGTTCGGTTTTTTTCAGTTCGGTTTCGGCTCGGTTCGGTTTTAGAATACCTATAAATATTATACTCGTACAATTATAACAGCACAAAGCCTCCTGTTAAGTTGGCTTGCGGCTACTATTCCCAACCTAGAGGGAAGGGGTTCGAAACCATGTGGAGGGTTTTGTTGATTTGTTTTGTTGATTTCTCATAAAAATTGGAAAAAATTTCCAAAATCCGAGAGGCACCAGGAGGTTCGAACCCATGCCCTCTAATTTTGAAAGTTTAACTGAAACCAACTTGGCAACAACATCTGTTTTGTTATGATTGTATGACTAAACTATTTATAAACATTGAAAAAAATAATTAAATATATATATCGGTTCAGTTCGGTTTCCGAACCTCAAAAACCGAAACCGAAACCGAACTGGGCAGATTCGGTTTGGTTCGGTTCGGTTTGAGAGTTTCGGTTCGGTTTTTTGAACCCACCCCTAATCCTATGTGGCGTTTACTTGACAGGTTTATATCCTTCCTTAATAGGCTTTCTGTGTTTGTAATACTCTGAAATTTTGAATATATGAATTACACATTCATAATTATGAATATGTGGAGAAAATAAAAAATAAATTGATTTATGGTTATGGAAATAGAATTGAGAAATTTTAAATTTTTGTTTCTAGAATTTTTTTTTTATAATTTACGTATTTGAATTATTGAGATTTATGTTATTTTTGGAGGAATTATATTAATTTATTTGAGTTCAGTTATAAATTAAATTGGTTATGAAGTTTGGAAATTAATTGTTTAAAATCTGTATACCATTCAAGGTCACAATTTATATTTTGAATAGGGCTCGAACTCACGAACGCATAGGCGCAAACCGTTCGTGAAACGAAATTATAACGAAGAAGATATTAACGTTTAAAGTCAGAGGTGAAATGAAATCTGGATCTCTCTAGATATTTCTAGTGAAGCCACGTGGAGGGCAGAGAGAGGAAGGAATAGGCACTACCCAATCAGAAAGGGAGGAAGGGAGAGAAATTAGGGGAGTGGAACCAGGTTTCTTCAATCTGCATGACCTGACTTGTTTTCCTTATTTTCTCCAATGATTTTTGTGGGGTTTCCCACAAATCACGTCCATTAAATCTTGAAAAAGCATCCCACAAAATTTCCTTTATTCTCTCTACTCCAAAAATCAAGAGAAAAGTGCATGAAAATAGTGAATTTTCACACGAAGGGAAGCGAGGTGCGTCAGAACTCTTTGGCGGCAATACGCTGGTTTCTGAAGTAAACTCCGGCCACTACCCCTATCATTGGACTCCTTGTGAACCCAGGAACATTTCCCAAGCCTTTGATTGGGCGGCGGAGCATCGTTGGACATGGATTGAGATCACCCAAAACTCTAGGGTTTAAGTGGGTTTTGGGGAAATTGGAGCTTTTCTCGACTAAATTAGACTTGGCCATAGGTATGAAAGTTTCTCTACTCATTGAGATCTACTTTCCTGTAAAATTTGAATTTTTTTAGAAATAGTTCAATTTTCTGGCGAGTAGGGGCGGCCGACTGCCACCTGCGGCGGCGCACGGCCAGTGGCCTGACTCTGCCTTTTTCATGCTAATTTCAATGATCTGAATCCATATTTAATATACATATGGTTTGATTCAATTGTTTGGACCGAATTGTGCTTGTTAGTCACCAAAGTGTCGAAGTTAGTGAATTAGGATATGGAATGTGAACTATGAAAGGCTTGATCCCGCTCAAGGGTACATAGGCAGTCTAATAGTGTTAGATGCAGCCTTAAATAATTTTTGCAATAATTTTTAGAATGGGAAGTGATTGATAAAATGAAATGGTGACAAGGTGTGAATAAATTAGTAAGTTTGGTTTTAAAATTTTAGTTTTAAGAATCATGGATGGAAGCAAGACACATAATTAAGAATCACGATAGGTGGTAATTAAATAATCAAGATAATTTTATTGTTGTGAATTTGTACTAAAGAAGGGAATTTGGTAAACAATTTGAGTTTTTATCTTATGGAAATTTAAATAAAGGTTGGTCATCAATTTAATGTAAAGGATTAGTGATTATAAATAGAAAATCAGAATTAAGGGTAATCAACTAAACACGATTTTAGTTTGGGCCTGTCACTAATATTATTTCTCAAAAAATAAATATTTT
This sequence comes from Crataegus laevigata, assembly GCA_963580275.1. Taxonomy (NCBI): domain Eukaryota; kingdom Viridiplantae; phylum Streptophyta; class Magnoliopsida; order Rosales; family Rosaceae; genus Crataegus; species Crataegus laevigata. The sequence goes on from OY756940.1 coordinate 3,700,335, forward strand.
CGGGGCGGGGGGTAACAGTGTTCTAGCAAGGTTGAATCTAAACCTGGCATCTTCGTATAGTGCCAAGCAAAATAATCTTTATATTCATACAGAAGGCTAACAATTCTTGCCCGATCATCAATTTCCAATAAGCCACTAATCTGTATATGCCTTGGATCCTCTTCAGTTCCCAAATCGATGGTCTCAAAAGGGTCTTGTACCTCTTATGGTGGCTTGTCTGGTTCTGGGCACAAAAATTCAACCAACTCCGAACTCTCGGGCAAGTCTCCTGGCCTATCTAGGTTATATATACACTCAGCCATTTGTATGGCTGCTTCTAATTCTTTCCCAAAAAACTCATTTTCTTCTCTATTCTGGTTGCTCAAAGTTTCTTGCTGCCATTCCTCATATTCTCTTGTCGAGCTTTCCCATTCTTGCTTCTTCTCTCTTTCTCATACACCAACAGTCTCTTAATTAACGACCTCGTTGCAATGACTTGGTCTTTCCTTCGTTGTTTTGACGTCACTGGTGTTGGGACAATGTGGGGTTTATCTCATTCCTCCCTTGTGAGAAACAGTTCTTGTTCCAAAAGCTTTTGAGCCGTCACCTTAGTCAGGCGGCCGTTCTCATCAGCTTCTAAACACTGAAGGATCCCAATACTGGGATTGTAGAAATTAGCTTCTGCTATATTGGCTGTGGGAAAGAATGGTCGTGACTCGGCCTCCACTATTTCCCAGAATCCTGGTTCTGTAGCCCCATCCTCGTGGTAAACTGCCACTTGTTGATGTAGGTAGCGGGAATGGAAAAGCTTTGGTATATCTAATCCCTCCCAAGTAAGGCTCCATAAGTGGAAGTACAATCCACCACCAGAAAAGCCAACATGATTTGCTTGGACCGCAAATCTACCTCTAAAGGTAATAATCTAATTGGTCATTGTGATGGCTCTAGAGAAGCTGGACATCGTTAAGTTTGTAGGGATGAGATCCTCTTCACCTCTACATACCCTCTTCATCTGCTTGTATGGCAACACATTAATCGCAGCCCTTTCATCAATCAAAACCCTCTTAAAAGGTACTCTATCTAGATGAGCAGTTAGATATATAGGTTTGAGATGGTTGGCTAGGGTCATGCTTGGACGACTAAATACCATCATGTTTAAATAGACTCGCTCGAGCTTGCTTTTACAAGTCTCGGGCAACTCCATTCTGCCTGATTCTTATTTCCCTGCTTCTTCGACACTAACATGCGCTATCATTAGTTATGTTGCCAAATAATCACCCTCTATTGTTGTGGGTTGATCAGACTTAACACAGAACATGGCTGATAAAACATATGATATGTTTACATGGAAGTTGCTGGATCCAAGTAACTTCTCCTTCTTGCTCCCAATATGTCTTAGAAATTCGTCTAATTTGACTTGTGCTTCTTCCGGCAACACCAATTCGAGCAGCCTTTTTTCTTGAGCCATACCAAGGTTTATCATTTGTTTTGGAACCTCACAAAGAGTATCAACTAGCGAAGGTGAGGGCATTTTTCCTTCGGGTCAGATAGTTCCAAAACAAATTGGCTTTGGGTTTCATATTGGTGTTGGGATCATCACTATGTCCTCTTGAGCCCCCATCAAGATCCGGTACTTCCCAGGATAGAGGTTTTGTGGCACATGGTCTTCCTCATCTTCAGTCTTGTTATTGGCCTTTTCTACCTTATTCATGTTTCTCTAGTGAAGTTGGTTACTGCCTCTACGAGGTACCTTCTTAAACTTCACATTCTCAGAAGTTTCAGATAGAGTAGGGATTTTGAGGGAGTTCATATGGGCCTTGTGTTGCCTTTGGACCCTTCTAATCATAGAGGGTCACATTTCTTTAACAGCTCTCCCATCCTTTCGAACCACATACCACTTTCGCCTGTGTCTAGCAAGATTATTCTTTGTGACACGGTTCTTTCCATTCTCCTGACGTCTCATCCACCATAACTTGGCGGGTGAGGTCTTATGTTCACCCACCTTGGTGTCTTGGCCTCTTTGTCTTCCACTTCTTCATAGGCTTCATGGTTTCTAAAGACCCCTGACAGCCCTTTTGGTTGGGAATCTCCTACTAATCTCTGGAAAACATTCCTAGACGTTGTTTTTCTTTCAGCTGCCCGCATCACACATATGCGGGCCTCTAACTCTTCTTTTGATCAACTCCTTATCAATAACTACTCCTGACGCCGGCACCTTCAGTTCACATTCACACTGGCATTTACTGCACATCACCACCCTTTTGACTATGGCTGTTTTGGGCTTTTCAGGCAACCTAATAGCTCATTCCGTGAGTCTGTCAGCTGGTCGCCTTTCAGCCTTTACTTCCCAAGTGGTTTTTCCCTTCCCTTTCTTTGCCCAAGTTAAGTTGATCATGTTAATTGGGGCATTGAAGAAAGGGTTTGTGTTAATCATCATGTTAGCCAGGGGTTTCTCTAGCAGCAACTTTTCTTTGACAATAAGATCTTGTATCTAGTCTCTGAACTGAACACAGTTAGTTATGGAGTGGTTGAATGTGTAATGCAACTTGCAACATTTTTTTCCTTTTATCTCTTATGGTTTAGGCAGCTTTTTGGTGTTGTCGATCATAATCACTCTTGCCCGTACCAATTCTTCGTAAATCTCAGTAGCCTTGGTCAAATTAGATGAGTAGCTCTGATATTTGGAAGGCTTCATAGAGACAAATCTCCCATCGTTCATCACCACTTTCTGGTCTTTAACTGGCTGGACCAACCCTTTTCACTATTAAAGGCTTGAAATAAGTGGTCATCTCCGCAACAAACATCTTTATTCCTTCTCTTCCATGGCCCTCAGCCTGCTCCGGCTCAACTCTTTCAAAATCTACATAGTGAATTGTGGCTTTGTTTTTATATAAATGAGGAGCCTTGGAAGAGTGTTTCTCTTGCTGTTCCTCTAGCAACAACTTCTCATACTTCGTGGCAGCGATCACCAACTCTTGCAATTCATTGAACTGCACATCATAAAATTTCTTCTTTAGCAGCAATGTCAACACCCTTTGAGCAATGGATATGAGTTGTGCATGGTTAATGGGGAACTGACACCTCATCTATGTCCTTCTAAACCTCATCATGAAGTTCTCTGTGGACTCATGCTCATACTGCTTCATTTTCACCAAGTCATTAATGGACATCTCGGGCTCCACCCTATAAAACTGCTCGTGGAAAGCCATCTCCATTTGCCCCTAATTTACAATATAATTAGGGGGTAACAGAGAGTACCACTGGGAAGCTAGACCGATCAATGAGTTCCCAAATAATCTCAACTTATAATTGGGATTGTCTTCGAATGTCACACAATGGTTTGAGAACTTGAAAATGTGATCCCTCATGGACACACTACCATTTTCCTCGCTAAATGTTGAGAATGCAGACATCTTAAAGTTGAGGGGAAATGGGTTCTGTTCATCAATGTACTCAGAGTAAGGCTTTTGGTAAGCAACATCGGGCGAGCCTGCGGTTGAGCGTTCCAGACCACCATCCTTCTTAACTCAGCCATTTTCTCCCTGAGTTGTTGGTTATCAGTACTATCAAGTGGGGTATAAGGAGGCTCCCACTTTGGGCTACGATCGTTGCCTGAGGTAGTCTCTTTTCTTGGTTCGGACTTTCTCCATTTGGGCCCCCTCCCTTATTGGCTAATGGTAGTGGCCTATAAGGGGGATGTTTATCCACAGTGGTGAGTTCACTCTTCCGACTGAACTTTCCAATTGTTTGGGGCATCCCATACTTCATCATGTCTTGCCCGCCTTGCCCCCTACTATCAAGTGAGAATAATAGGGGGTCGGACAACTCTGCTTCCGAGATCTCTTCCACTACTGGCTGATAAACTTCAGATCATTTTTTCTTTCCCATATCATTTTCTTCTTCCAGTAAAGGGAATAGGGGAACAACTAGTTCTTTCTCAGGGCACGGTTGTCTCAACGCATCCTCATTTCCACCCATTGGGGTAAAAAACTCTAGATATAGCCTCATTTGCAAACCACATGTTAAGGAACAAAGTCTTCATTAGTTATTTTTTGTCCCCACTTCTCAAATGAAGTTGGGCTATCTGGAATGGCTGATCTTTGTAAGGAAGGGAGATCTACTGGACGATCTGTCATGTTTGATTTGAGTAAATCTTGGGGTGGCCTGTATTTTGTACTGCACCTAAAAGTCTGCTTCTTTCTTTTTCTTGGCATACAAGACTTCTGGTGTCTCATAGGGCGTGCCAAAACTATGTTCGGGCAAAGATTTCCTCTGCGGGGAAGGGTCATCGACACCTTGACACAGCTTCCCTGGGGATTAGCACGTTGGTTTAAATATGTTTGTTGGTCGGGCTCTTACTAGTTCGTCTGCTGCAAGAGCAAGACATAGTTAGTTCTGAAATGTGCCTTTGTGAGGCCTTAGGTATAGGCCTTGATGCTCACAATCAAAACTAACTAAGTGTTTAGGTGTGCTACTACTATCTCATTATAGTAGATGTAGAACAAGTGTGTTTAAGTCAGTTTCTTCCGCCCTAAGTTACTCGGACTTCTTGTTATCAAAGGATTGTCATGGATGTGTTAAGTCCATATTAAGTTCTTTCTTGCCTTAAGATCATGGACTTTCAATTCATGGTCTTATATGCTTGTGAGAAGGGTGTCCAGAACCCATAAGTCATTTATTTGGTTCCAGATTGGTTTTGACTGCAAGGAGATCCATAAAGATAACCAGATCTGAGCACAAATGGAACTCTTAAAGTAGAACACAAGTGGAAATGACTTGAATACATGTTGGACAATATATTAAATGACAGATCTACTAGTTTAGAAAACAAACAAAGAGTTTCGGGCAAGATTTCACCTTGTCTAGCAAGGTTGAACTTCTTGTAAACGCTTCTCTTTGAGTTTACAAAGGTTGTATGCTTGAAAAGTATTGGATGGTAAACAAGTTTACACAGGGGATCGATACTACGAGAGTAGCAGAGCTTTAAACTAAAGAAAGATGAACTTTCTAGGTAGGTGATGCCTAAAAGATCAAAGATCTAGGCTGTTTACAGCTTTGGGTTGCAAATCTGGCTTGAGAGCAGAGTTTGTAAGTTTGTTTGTTTGATTGGTTGAGTGTCTTTGTCTCTGGGGCCACTTCCTCCTTTTATAGGCAGATTAGCCCGACTGCAGTGGTTGTGCTTTTGCCCGAAAGCACTCGGAAAACAGTGAATCATCGCATCTTTTTTACTTAAGTGCCACTGGAAAGTGTTTTTTGGCTGATAGTAGGCTAGTCTCCATCACTTGTCACTTCCATAGGCAAACAAGTGACTTATTTGTGATTGAAAAGACTTCATTTCTTCCTTGAGCTTCATGTTGGGCTTCAGGTGAATCCATTTTTATTTAACATCTTTGGGCCTCCCCTTAGTTTGGCCCAAAGTTTAAATATTAACCCAAACAAATACATAATTAAGCAGCTAGCTAGCACAATCCTATTCTATCTTATTAATCCATCTAACATAATTGTAGATCTGTTAGGCTAAGCCCATATGGCCATTACTGACATGCCTCCTGCCCCAAAAAAAACTGCAATATAAGACAACATTTGGAGCTTCACATTTGCTTGCAATTTAGTCCCCATGAAATCAGCTGCTAGGAGATCCACCAGCGCCATATAGTTGAGCAGCCCTGCAGATGCAGCATTTAGCAACCCGACCACAATCAGAGCCGTCGGACTGTCGTCACTGTATATATGTGACAGTGCAATCCCTAGTGCTATCCCAAATGGTGTCGTGGCTGAGAAGAAGAACACCATTGTTGCCTTCATCTTCATACCATATTCAGCCTGCAAGCCACATTAATTTGAAGCATGTTTTAGGATTAATTATACAATTTATACTTTAGTTGACTACTTAAAGATGAGTAGGAATTCCTACTTAAAATTTCTCAAAATTGTTCGTTGTCTATTTATAGAGATGATCTTTAAAATACTATTCATAGTATGAACAGTTCTGATCATAAGCACAAAGCTTTGTGATTAAAACACTAAGAGTTTCGAGTGGGAATTCCTATTTATTTTTTAGTAGCCAAATATTGATTAATAAACACAAGGCTGGTAGATTAGTTGGTGAATAATGAATTAATAATCACCTGTAGTATGCATCCGCCAAGACCCATTCCTTCAAATAGTTGATGGAAACAAAGGGCAGCAATGAGTGGTCTGATTGTGCATGGATTATCAGATGCCCCCATTGATAATCCAATCACTACCGAGTGCACTACAATTCCTAGTTCCAATACCTGCATGCATCAACACTTCTACTCAGTTAAAAATGATTCAAACCCTAACTTAGTTTCAAAGTAATGCTTGATTAATAGGTTTAATTTAGTTGAATACGCTAAGCAAGTTTAAATGGTTAAGAGTATTCGAGCACGCGTAACAAACTACACAAAATCATAAGATTAATACCTGTGCCACAACACGATATCTCAGCAACTGTGAATCCTTATCGTGGAGTCCATCTTCAGTCTTAATGTCATGACCATGCCCAAAAGGCTCTATTTGAGAAGAGCTATTTTTGGCATCCTCCTCATCTTCGCCGCGAGCTGCACCGCGAACTAAATATTTCCTGTAGTGACTCATCGAAAACGAGTCCACCATGAGAGTAAGAACGGCTGAAAGCATTGCCACGAACGTTGTGAATGGAAACTTCCTCCAAGGATGTTCGGGCAAGCACTCGGATGTCAAGCAATCGAACGAGTCGGGCAAAACATGCATGTACCCCGTGGCAAGTATGACACCGGAGGCGAACGCTTTGACAATGACGAACATGTTTTTGCCGGGTTGGAGAGCCGAAACCTTGCGTGAAAACATCGGCAAGCAGACACCAATCATGCTCGTGACCAAAATGGCAAATAAAGCAATGATCTTCAGTATCAAGGCCTTGGATTTGTCGTGGCATTGTCCTTTTGATTTGGACCCACATTGCTGTGGTTCCTCGGCGGCTGCATTACCGGCAATGCTGATGAGGAGGAGGATGACGGCGAGGGCGTAGAGTTTGGCAGCCATTGAAGTACTTGCTTAGTAGTGGGATATCTTCTATGTTGGTGTGTGAAGCTGAGTTTGTTGGAATTAGGGTTTTATGGATTCAAACCTATGTCAAATTCCAGGAATACCCTTGATGCGAGATTTGTTTTAGCTGGTTTGGAGTGGTGAATTTTGAGATGAAGAAGGGTAGTTTGGAGAGCATGGACTGGGACGAAGAAAAATTGTGACGGGCGTGTGGTGAGCTTTTGGCATGCGCAGAGTTTAACTGAGAGTTCTGTGCTACGTCATCAGTTGGACTCGTCCTACTCAGCTGCATGGACGTCGTGGCATATTTCTGAAAGAGACTTAATTAACTTTAATGAATTTTAGTAAAATTAATTAACGAAGATAATTAATGTTTTTATTAAAGTTAAATGATTAAAAGGAATAAAAGTATATACTTGTTTAGCTTAATTCAAAATCTCTCAGAAAGAATAAATATATAGTTATTGAGCCTAATTCAAATTGGGAATTAGACAATTTTTTAAATGCTTACAGAAATTCTTTTTAATTGTATTTATAATTTTTTTTTTAGAAATATTTATGCTTTTTTTGTTGTTGGATAAATTTTTTTTTATTTTTGAAAAAGACTCCTGTCAAAGATAAACTCCAACCTCTTCTATCCAGCCTGTTTTCAAATCCCCCTATTGATAAGAAGATCTAACAAAATTCGCCCCTTTAAAAATCGGATGAGCATCCTCTCTAGATTCTTTTTGTGAGGATTTTAGGAATTAATTTATTTTAATTGTTCATTATACATCTTGCGGTCAACTTTTGATAATTTCTATTTATATTTAATTTTAAATAAAAAATTTAAAATAATTTCTTACCACAAAATGACTGATGAACGAATACGATAAACTGCTCCATAAGATCCTCATAAAGAGGATCCGAATATGATCCTACTCCTGAAAAACCAACCTGACAACCGACATTAAACTGGGCCCAATAGACCCAATTAGCCCACAGGAATGCAAATGTATAACGCCCACCAGAACAGAAACATCGACAGCAACAGCGGCGGATAGATTTTTTATTGCTACAGAAACACGTATGATAAATCATGTATTTTTATGTAAATACTGAAGTCACACTAAAAAAATGGGAGGTTTAATAAAACATCCCCAGTACTGTTTACTTTTAACGAAAAGTCCTTTTTTACCTTTAACTGTCACTATTCATTATACCTTCAAAAAGGACATTTCATTAAAACTGTCACTATTCAGGCCCTTTTCGTTAGTTTTCCATAAAAAAATCTCTACGGGCCGAGACGACACTGTTTCCTTATCCCCTTCTCTCCACCTTCATCTTCTTTCACTTCTCTCTCTTTCTCTCTGAAACTTCCCTCCCTCTTTTTCTTCTCTCTTCCTCACATTTGATGCTATTGCTCACAAATTCTCTCTTTCCTGCATGGCAAGAGGTCCCTGTCTTTCCCGCGCACAACGCCGCCGCCGCCGCCCTTCTAATTCCTCAACCCAAACTCCCGCCATTTTCGACTCCCTCAAAAGTCTTTTTTTTCTCCACTCTCATTTATTTCCACTTAAATTTTGTCACTTTTATTTGATTTTTCGTATTATTTTTGTTTTTAAGGCCGTTGGAGGAGTAAGATTCGACGGCCCGGAGATCGAAGTCGGCGAAGTGTCGGAAACGGAGGACGGTGACTTGGTGATCGAGACCGGCGTCACGTGGACGCTGACTCCGGCGTTGACTCTTCCTCAAGGACTTGAAAAGATCACAGAGGCCGTTGAGGAGTTGAAGCTCAATCCTCCTTCCACTTGTACCGGAATTCATAGGTTTCACGTAATTAAAAATCTCCGGTTTCATACTGGTTTATCATACAATGTGCGTTTGAATTGTGGATTTTGATGGCGAATTTCACAGATGGCTGTGCCGCCGAGTGCCAAAGCCTGAACTGGTTTTGCATGCAGTCAACTGGAGTCGTCTGCGGTTTATCCTCTGTGTTTCATGGGCAAGGATGTCGAAAACCCGAGTTACAAATCGCTGGTACGTGAATGAAACCCGAGGAGTTTTCGGAATTGGTGCTGCGGCTCACTTTGCACCTTCATCATCTTCTTCTTCATTCAAAAGGTTAGTTCTTGTCTTTCTTTTTGCCCTCGTTGATTTTGATGGGACACCCGCACAAGTAGCTCATGTTGTGGCATCACTTGTGGAAGAAGGATTTACTGCAGTAAAGCTGAGGGCACTATTCTCATCTCTCTGAACTCATATTGTTACCATTACAAAGATTCTTGTCAATACGACTTTGTTATTATGCATCAAAGAAAGTGAAGGCTTTAGTTTGTGGCTTTCCAATGATTTTTGCAACAGTTAGCCATACAGGCAGTGAGAAAGAAAGTTGGATACCGGACTCAAGTTCGTGCTGACGCCAATCGGAACTGGACATATAAAGAAGCTATCCAGTTTGGATCCTCGGTAAAGGATTGCGATCTGCAGTATTTAGAGGTATTCACTCTGCAAAATTGGTTAACACTTCTACTCTACATTACCACTCCCTCCCGAGGGATGGAATCTCTTTCAGATCAAATTTTATGTGGTTGGCTCACTCTAACGATTTAACTTTTCGCCTCATCTATATTTGTTAGGATTTGTGATACTTGTCAATGTATCTTAATGCCATCGTTGACCCTGAGACTATCTATTTGTTCCAGGAACCTGATCAAAATGAAGGCGATATTATCAGATTCTGTGAAGAAAGTGGGTTACTTGTGGCACTGGATGAAACTATTGAGAGTATTAGAGAACATCTACTTGATGAGCTGGTGAAGTATACCCATCCGGGAATAGTAGCTACTGTGAGTGGCAGTTTATATTGCTCATTAGTATCTTAATCTTTTGCAATTTGGTGTCTTTGTTACTGAAATTTATAACCATTCGAAGGCGTGTTCCTGATTTAGGTTGTTCATATTGGTTCTTTCAGGTTATTAAACCTAGCGTTGTTGGCGGCTTGGGAAATACAGCAATCATTGCCCAGTGGGCACAGCAGCACCAAAAAATGGTAGTTGTTAGTGCTGCGTTTGAAAGTGGCCTAGGTTTGTCAGCGTATTCAGTTTTGCTGTTATCTCAACCAGAAGAATTCAGAAATCTGTGAAATGATGAATTATTCATTGGCCCCGTCAATAGCTCATGGTTTAGGAACTTACTGCTGGCTAAAAGAAGATGTAACGGCTAAAGACCACTCCTCTCAAGATAGGCTGTAATCCATATAATGGCTTCGTAGAAGCATCGTTGCAGATCAAGTTCTTGAAAATTTTCAAATAAATGGCAACGTAGTTTATAGAAATTTTACTGGAGCAGCAAGTCCGCGTATTCTAGCTCACTGTAGATTCAAGGGGTTTCTCTTATCCCATCAAAGTCCACGAGAGTGGACAAAGATACGATGTTAGTTAAAATTTCATATACTTGAAACCCTCTCCCCCCCCCCCTCTCTCTCTCTCTCTCTCTCTCTCTCTCTCTCTCTCTCTCAAGTTGCATTGGTTTCCTGTTTCAGCCTCAATTCATACTTGATCGTGAAAGCTTGATGAAGTCTTCACTTGCTCTTACGTTCTGCACTAGTATACCAGTGATAAATCTAAAATTCGAACCTTGAAAAGTTTTAGATTTAAAGGTTCTAAGTTTTTTAGGTACAAATAGAGCGTAAAGCGTGAAAAAGAAAATTCAGTTTATTTGCTGATAACATTTTGTTGAACATTTAGTAGATTTATTGTCGTCAACCAGACGAAATTGTGTACAAGTATAAAGATATTGGTATATACCAAAGCAATCTGACGAGTGCTATTGAGAGAACTTATCGCGTGTTATCCATGCAACCTGTTAAAAGTATTTTGTCGAACACTTAATCTGTACAAAAAGAGTCTGTACCAAATATTCAAAGAGTCTTCAAAAGACTTTTACATATATATTTCTCGAACTTCGAGTGGTTTTGAAAGATCTCAATGTGCATGCACCACGGAGTACACGAACGATGATTGCGACAATCGACTCGAGATGTGCGTAAGTAGTCCATTGTGGAATATTGAGATCAGTGGTTTATCAGCCCGACATCGTGCATACCCATCACCATGTTTAACCCATCACAAATTCACAATCACCTTCTAATGAAATCTTCTTTAGTAAGGAAACTTAAAGTCACTCTCAACCTTGTTACTCACGAATTAGTTTGGGTAAGTTATACTTTACCGCGTTAAGTTTGAGGTCTATTACAACCTCATATACCATTTTTAAAAAAATTTATTTTCATACCTCATGTACTATTTTATTTCAATATGGTACTTCCGTTACATTTTTCATTTATTAATCTGTTAAGAGCTGACGTGACTGTCACATTTATGCCACGTAAATGTTATGGCAAAAAAAATAATTTTCTTTGAATCTAAAAAATAATAATTTACCCTAAAAAAATAAAACTTGAATTCCCGCAACCCCCAACCTCTTCCCCCTCTCAAGCCTCCCAACTTCATGTCCTTCCTTCTTTCTCCATCACCACCACTCATCTCAGACAGTCACCATATCAATCCTCCCTTCCCACCAGGCAACCACCTCCATCTCCTTCATCCTCACAGCCACACTCATTCATCCCTAATCCCCATCCCACCCTACCCCTTCCCCGCAACCCAACACCAAAACCAACCCCACCCACCCCCCCCCCCCCCCCCCCCCCCTCCCCCCCTAACCATGGCTAAGAGAACAGAAAGAGAGAAACACAGAGAAGAGTTGAGAGAATTCTAGAAATTAAGAAGAAACTAATCTGTGATTAAAATGATCTCAGAATGAATTACACACTTATGTTTTTACAGATATATATACTTAGCTAGAGATGCTTAGAAGCTAACTAACTCTTAAAACAACTATAACCACCCCTATAATAAATGCCTAATCTAATGAAACTTGGCAAATATTACAATCATTAGATCTCTACGCATAACATTGGCTAGCCAATTATCTTTAGTTAGTCACACCACTAATTTGTTATAATTTAATCAGCTTACCACAGTATAGAGAGTGCTGGGTGCACTTTGTTATACATTTAGTTGTGAATCTTGTTATTAACGAATCTTCACAATATATACATGTCATAATCAGAAATGTTCATTTCTTAAATCAACGTTTACAAAATCCTCTCTACAAAAAAGAATTAAATTGGAAATAATTGTAGTAATCCATATGACCGAAAAAATCGACCATTTTTTTGTAACAGTTAAGATCCTTATGAGTCTGGGAGCTCATTTTGATACATTAATTTACAGCGTTGGAGTGCTTGAAATTTGCTAAAAGGAGAGGTTTTCATTCTGCATCTTTTGAAGTGTTACGTCAGTTGGCAAGTACGCGCGAATTGTTCTTAAGTTCTTTCGGTGGATTGTATATTCAGTTTTCTTCCCAAAAACATGTCGCAAAACTAGTTAATTTGGATAAGAGAGCTAGCTGTGAAGTTAATCAAGACCTCTTGTTCCAATATTGTAAACCTCACTGTGTTGAATTCATCAATAATATCGTTGCATTTAAGAAGAAGGGTTGTCACAATTTTTTTTTCTTTATTAGAAAAAAAAAACTACTCACTTTTTTCTTTTCACATAAAAAAAACTACTCTTAGGCCACTTATTATAGTCTAATAAAATTCTTCACCTGAAAATGTGATTTTAGGTGCGAATTTCGTGATAACGAATTCGATATTAGTTTATTTTCTCGTTTTCTGATAAGAATATATCATTGTATAAAAAAACAATCTTAAAACTATTTATTGTTAATGATACAAAAACAATAATCCAACATAGTACAATAAAATAGTTTAAAACCAGACAACTTTATTTATTTATTTATTTTTGAAGATGAATAATAGTTGATTTTATTTAAAAGTTTAAGAAAGCATACAATCTTGGAGGAGGGAATCCCGGAGAAGATCCGGAGGTTCCTCAAACCAAAGACTAGAAAAATTAGAAAATAAGGCCAACTTAGCCGTTCTATGGGCTGCATAATTAGTGGTTCGGCAAACATGGTGAACTCTAACGGATTCCAAATCCCGTAAACTCGACTTAATATCCTCAATTAACAATCCATCAGCAGAGGTTTCACAGTTAAGGCTGCCAATAGCTTGAACAACCTGAAGTGCATCACACTCCAGGATTACTTGCTGCCAGTTTCTTTGAGGATGTCAGCTGAAGACCCTCACGAGCAGCTAGAATCTCAGCTATTTTGGGATTAATCGCGTGCGAGATTTTCTGGACGAAACCTCCAGCATAACTACCGGCGTCGTTCTGAAAAACAACACCGATTCCCCCAGAACACGTATTCGCACAGAAGGCTCCATCAACATTTATTTTGATCCATTGCAAAGGTGGAGGGTCCTTCGGGTCAAGATTTCTAGAAGCCCAATCCATAGTGGACATGAGGTTTCGAACCCATTCAAGGCTGAGCTTTCCGTCGGGCGGCCATACAATTGGGATTTTGGGTGGTGGCGGCGACAACAATGAGTTGTCTTTGGATTCAGAGTTTTTGATGAAGGAAGACGATGAATCGACGAACGGGTATGGATGCAAATGGAAATTAACTAAAAAGAGAAAATGTTGAAACAAAGGTACTTTAATCCAGGTCAAAAAAATTTAGTTGTTACTAGATTTAGTCTAGTTTAATTTTAATCAAATTTATTGATTTATGCATCTTTATTGACACATTCCGACCTAAAATGTAAAGGCGTGCTAGTCGTCACGTGAGGGTGACGTAGCCATGTGCGCAGTGCGAAAGTACTAGAGTGAAAATGTGAGGAAATAAAACCAAATAGAATAATTACAATAAGAGATAAGTAAGCGAGAGTGAGTGATGAAACGGAAGCATAATAACACAACAACAAAGAACTAAATAATGATAGCTAGAAAGTCCTACATGGATGGCGCTCTGTCAGAACTGCCTTGATGCCTCGTTCGCCACCAACGTCACTACTACCTAAAACCTGGAGGGGCGCAAAACAGAAAACATGAGTGGGCAAAAACAAAGCTTTTCCGAAACCATTTCAAAATCAAAGTAGTAACCCCTCTCCGTAAAACATGTATACTTCCCAGAAAATATCATACGTACTCATATATCAAATCAAGCTGGAAAGCGATAAATCTCAAATATGCCATGTCAAAGTACCCAATCAAACAGAATAAGTATCGAGCACATGAGATAAATCAAATCACAATATGCCGGTAATCTCAACACATCAGCCGGAGTCACCTAACGTGACCTGTACGGCTGAATCTATAGCTCATCAACCAAATCATGCACACAAGTCGGAACCATCTATAGTGGTCTGTACGACAGGCTGGATGTATAATATTACGCTTAGTGCTACAATCACGTGAAGGCTGTGCAACGAATCGCAAGTCACCTACGAGTTGGAACCACTTATAGTGGTCTGTACGACAGGCTGACACCTGCCTTGGATCCAGTACACGCAAATCATGCACACGCGCTGCCACGTGCCTGGCACACGGACGGTATAGTTAACGCCGTTAAGGAATATTCCGTTAAAAACTAGAATATTTCGTTAAATATAACCTGACGCCGTTATAATTCGTTAGGAATATTCCGTCAACTTTGACGGAATATTCCATCACCCTTACCTCCAGTTGACCACTGCTATCGCCAGAAATTGGAAAATGTTCGTAACGCTATGTCTCACTCATTTTTCAACCAAAATTCGTGAAATTTATACCAAAATGAAGCTTAGGATGAGAAGAACACATCCTTACCACTTTTAAGCCTCAACAACGCCGGAATATCGCCGGAGAAAAACCAAGGAAATCGGCCAAAGCTCGAACTCATGATCCTGACGTCCAAAAACCACCACGTTTGCTCTCCGAGCTTCGTGAGAAGGTTTTAAGACTCCCTGTGATCTTAGAATCTCCTAAAACCTCCTTAATTATGAGTGCATGAACAGTGCCCCTAACTGTGCACTCGGGATTCTAGGGTTCTAGGTGGTTTCAAGCCAAACCAAAGGTACCAATGAGTTCACAAGGTTGCAAGGAACATGAATATGGTGTTTGAAGTCTCGATCCGTGCCAAGATTGTGAGGTGTGGTGGTGTTCGTACAGATTCAAGGGAAATGGGTAGAATTTTCGAGAGAATGAGAGAGAAGGTTGACAGAAACGAGAAGAAGAAGTGTGCACGTGTGCATGTGGTGTGTGTGTGTGTGTGTGTGTGTGTGTGTTTTAATCCAATCCCAACCAGTCCAAAACAAGCCCAAATTTCTCATTGGGTCCAATAATGTGGGATACCACCCCATTGGCCCAACGTAACTTACACCCACACCACAAACACGTGAGGGTAAACACGTCATTTCACATTATCGATGAATTAATCCAGAACGGGTTGTCACATTTACACAATATTTAAACTTGAATATTAAAATCTGAAAATTTAATTACTTTCAATGAAAATAGTTGAATGAAAATTTATATGTCATCATATATGATACATATATATATCATAGGTTGTTAAAATGCATTTAATTAACCTTCTATAGAGGTGCAAATAAAAAACTTTATTTACACATCATCTATGAAAATATTTTATAGAAATTTCACCTTCTATACATTTATAAATCCATATATATGTTGATATATAGTACCTACTATTTTCCCAAACCGCCGGCAAATTGTTCGCTTACTTTGCTCAAGCTTGCAATGTTGTTTTGATGCAAATAATTAACGGTCTGTAACCATGCCATGTTTGGACATAATGCCAACACATGTTGTATCCCTAGCTTTGCTTCAGCTGTCATTTGAAAAATGCAAGAGAAGTTTGCAATGATACCTTCAGTATCGCACCATGCTCGTACAGTCTGAAATACAAATGCATAACAGACTGCAAATTTTGGTGCTCGCATTCGCTTCAACTCGCCTCATCAGCGACCAAAATCAAAATTTAACTGTAGAAATAAGCCAAGTTTAAACAGCTTCAACTAATCCATGCAAGTAGTAAAGAAACCTTTTCATAACCACACTCATCGAAGCTCGACGTAACATACCAACATGAGCAATCATAAAACTTCGAAGACGAATTTGGTCTGAGGTTGTTCCACATCAAATTCAGCAATATATTTTTTGTTTCATAATATCCATATGCATGTATCAAATGCAACAGAAAAACACAAGAATTAAACCATTAATTCAGATAAAAATCTCAAAGTTTGAATCTTGCACCCAACCATTTGCTCGAAATTTCCCCGCTACCATGTCTCCGAGTAGCAAGGGGCTATCTGGTGCATTAGAATGCAATAATTACAAGATTAAAACTTGATTATTTCAAAATCTCAGTAAAATCCATACATGATTAGGAAAAACAAAAAGGAACAAAAGGATATAAATACGTCACGGCGAAGTACCTGACGTGAGAAATCTATCACTTGTACTTGCGAGAGGGTTGCAGCCGGAAGAGAGATTTTTATAGGGTTTTGGGGTTAGGGTTTCTACTAGGCAGGATAAACGACATGTCGTTCGCGACTGTTGGTAAGGTTGACAGTCTATTCGCATGACTATAGGATTTGATTAATATTGTTCAACTAGTATTGCTTGATGTGTACTCGGAGGGATCTTCTGACTTAGTTGCTTAAGATCTTTTATTCTTGTACTCGAAATCCCGAACTTGATTCTCTTCTCTTCTAATATCGCTAATATTAATCAAGAAAAAAAAAATTGTAATAAGAGTTATTGTATTATTATATACCATTTTATATGTTGATCAATTCGTGAAAATAACATGAACACGGCATATATAATAAGTAAATTTGGACATGACCATTTGAATGAAAAATATGTGCATCTAAATGATTTTTTTTCCTTTTTATTAATTATTCATCAACATCACGGATTTATAACTCTTATAAAAATCTTTAAAATATCAATTGAATACACCCTAAAATTGCAAGCGTGAAAATTGGGTTTTGAATGTCATCAATATTTTTCACAAATATCTCGTTATGGAGAATGATTCATTCTCTCGTGAAGTAATTTAATATGGAGGATTTTTTGAAATCTAAAGAAAGAATTGACATTCCGTTTCATTTGATTTCGTCTCCTATAAAATGAAGTGCAAAATGATCCACTTCTGTATACAAAGCACTGAAAGCAGCAACTCTACAAGTTCCTCAACCACAACAATATCAAGAACAATATGGAGAACAAACCATCTTTCAAGTTTGCTTCTTTGGTCCTTCTTTTTGCTACAATTGCTTGTTAGTCCCTCCCTCTGTCTCTCCCTCTCTCTCACACACACGCAATTTCACTTTATGAAACATTGGTTTAAATTGGTTTGTGATTTATACAGGCATGGAAATGTGGAACGTGCCGGGAGCCGAAGCAAGGGGAAAACTCCGGTGTCCGGGGATGATAGACTGCAGCAGTGTGTGCGAAGGATTTCCCTGGCGCTGCGTTAACGGCGAATGCATATGTGATGGTGGCAACGCTCCTCCCCAACTCCAACACGAAGCCAATTTTCGACCAAACCAATTGCCCCGAAATGTGAATAAGGGGAAAAGGCCATAGTATCGTGACATTGTCTGAGTTGAATAATAGAAGTAATTAATACCTTTATTATTTCATCGGCATTATTGCTTTGCTTCTAATATTAGTGATCATAAGAGGATTAAACGTCACGTAATCCGATTACCAAGTGGCAACCACTCGTAATTCACGTTACGCCAAAGGCAACTAGTTTTACCTTTTAATATTTTAATCATCTGTTCAAACGTGTGCATCTTAGGGCCTTAATCATCTGTCGAATCATTACATTTGGCTTCAAATTTCAATCACCCTGTGGAAAACACTGCTCATTTCCAAATTCCATCGAAAAGCCGATATATCATACAGACAGCCTATATGTACAGTAAACACATTTTTGAACAATACAACGCGTCCTGCTTGAACAACGTTTAACTCTGCAGAACCTAGAAAACCTAGTAACGAGACACCTCGCTCAGTGTAGAGTTGTAGAGTGCTTCAGAAGAAAATATCATGGAACAACGTGCCGCCGGTATGAAAGGTTTATCAGGATGTTAGAGGCGTGAGAAAGCTTATTCGTCACAATTCGTCAACGAGGAAAGGTTCCTGGTTAAGCAAATATATGGCTGATATGAGAACAACTACTATGAAAACATACTTGAGGCTCAGGCGTTTGGCCTCTACCACTTCGACAGTGTCAAGTTCTGTATCCGAGCCAGTGGGACTATTTACAGAACTGGAAGCCCCCGCATCATTATCACAGTCAGGTGCCTCTGCTGACGCTTCATCCACCTGATTCAGTGTATATTGAAGAATTTGTGAGAAGAATGATCCAGAATGAGCAAATAAATGAGGGAAAAAAAAACAGAAAAGGTCAATCTCAAACTCTGTCTTCAAGTTCATTATGTAGTTCTACGATTTTGAAAGGAAAACTAAAGACAACTAAAAATTTCGTTGCAACCGCTGCGACTTAAAACTATATTGTCACCCCTTAATAATTGACAGTCATACAAGTGGCAGGCAGTCCTGGTTATGCATGAAGATCCAAAAGAACACCTGCCTGGAAACTTTTATCTAAAGAATATGTCACATCTTCCACGGATGTTTTTATAGAAGTAGCACTTGGAGGATTACACTTGAAAGACGGAAGCTCTTTGTTGTCAATGTCTTTATTGTTGCACTCAGTTTCATCTTTTTTGGTGTTCCATATCTTCTCCACCAGAAGTTTTTTCTCCGTTGTTAAGACATGCATCTGCACAGAAGAAACTATAGTTAACAGAAATAATATGAATATGCTTGTATTTTTTCTTTACTCGGACACCTTGCATTTTTTCTTTGGTGTCAATTCAGCGACTTCTATTTTCCTATACGTATTCGAAGCGACAGATTTCTCATTTGAAACAGGGAGCACGAGAGCGAATTGGTTATACAAGACATACCTGATTTTGGATGCGCTCCCTTTCTACGGCCAGTTGCATTGCCATATCCATAATGAGCTTGATCCTGGAATTGAGTTCTTCTGCACTTGCAAGTTTTGCATTGTTAGCTTGATCCAAAGACGATTCCAAGTATTCCACTCTATCCCTTAAAACAGTTATTTCCGCATTTAGTTCTGCATTAGTTTCAGATAACATTATACATTGCTCCTCGGTACTTTCTATCTTAATCTCCGCTTTGGAAACCTTTGATTTCAGATCTTCAATTAAAGTTTCCATATCCCAAATTGCAGCATATAACATATTCTGCTGCTCTTGACTTGCTTCGGAGGATGCTTTGGCATGCTGTAATTGTATCTCTACTTCCCTCAGCTGATTCTCGAGACTTCCAACCTTTTTTTCTGTGCCAGTAGCACTTCCTTTGAGAAAACTCATCTCTTCGGTGAGTTCCATATTTGTTCCTGTTAATTCTGCAACCTTAAGTTCTGCACCCTCAGCCTTAGCATCTGCTACATAGATGTTTTCTTTCAAAGAGGCAACTAAGCTTTCCATTTCCCCAAGTTTCTCTTCACTCGATTCATTTGTGGCATTTGCATTCTTCAACTGGAGCTGTGATTCTTTCAGCTGTTTCTCGAGGAGCGTCACCTTTTCTCTCAAAGCAGACAGTTCAACATCTTTCTTAATGTTCTCGGCCAGGATATTGTGGAGCTTCTGCAAAGCAGTATCTTTCGCTCTAAGCTCTTCCAGACTAGCTTGAAGTTTGGATTTTAACTCACTTTCTCGTTGAATTGAACCGTTCAGATTAAAATGAACAAGCTGCAGTCTACCTAATAACTCCTTCGAAATTCCCTGGAGAACCTCAGCAGCATTCTCTGCCTCTAAAAATCTTCCCCAAACAACTTCCGCAGCTTCTTCCATGCGAAATGATACCTGTTCAGTATGATGTAGCTTCAATTTAAGTTCTTCTTCATTTTGTCTTGACTCAGCTAATTTCTTCTCAAGATATAGCTCCCTTGTAAGAGACTTCTCCAGCATCCATAGATTATGTCTTTGTTGTCTAGGCATCCTTAAATTTGACATTGCATTTTTATTCGACAGTTGTGCATTCTCGGATAAATCCATGGCAATGTCAGTTTTCCCTGTTGACATGTGCGCCTCATGTAAATAATAACCATGTAAAAATGCATCGTCTCTATTTGAATTTAAAGAATCTCTAAACTAGACGGAAAAATTTGAACTTACAATTCTCATGCGCGAAAGCTAGAACGGTTCTCTGAAACCTTTCTGACTGCATCTTGACCTCTGAAATCTGCTGTCGAGATTGCTTTAGTGATTCTTCAGAATCATTTAGTTTTCCTTTCATTATAGAGTACAGTTCTCCCAAGTGTCTGCACGAAGATATTTTTGGATGCGCATCAACAATTTCCACTCGTAGATTATCCATGTAACTGTCCAGCTCTCTTACCTCAGAATCTAAAATGCTAGACAGGAGATTGAATACCAATACTTTTTCAATAAAGTCTGCCCGAATATAGTTATTCGCTGTGGCCATTGCCTCGAGATCATTTTGCTGAGCCAAAAGGTACATCAGAGGTACATGGAGATTTGCTAACTTCTCAGAAGAATATGCCAAGTCCAAGTCCACCTTTGTTAAAACTTTCATGGAACTCTCTAACTCTTGCACGCCAGACTCGTTAGATGGCACAACAGTGATCTCACAGACAGCGTGGTCTTCCATACCAGATGCTCAGTTCATGCTTTCGCAACCTGATCTCTTCTCTCTGAGTATCGAAAAGGTTCCAAAAGAGAAGGCTGAGCAAGGCAAACTTATTTTAGAGCATGGAATGATATGAATGAGCCCCAAAATATAGTCATCGGTACAGAATTAATATCCATATTATCACCACTTGAAGAGACTAATCGAGATTAAGTAACAAAAATAAACGTCTGAAATTCACTGTAAGCTAAAAATGAAAGTGAAACTTCACAACTCAATCAAATTCTGTCGACATTGATGTCCACGCGTTAGGTGGGAAAACACATTCAGAATGGCATTGCATCTTCCTAATCAGCAGCGAAAGCCGCTACTAGGTTACGCTCCAAAACTATCACTTCAGTGATACAAGCACCAAATTAGATTAACCATTCCCTTCAGAATCTCAACTCCTAATTGGCAAGGATACAAAAGCTTTAAGCTAAATCTATCCACTAAAATTGATGGATTAGAGATATTCTTCCAGGATTATAGATCTAAACTCTACGGGAAAGTAACGTGTATGACCATTCATACACATTTCTCTCTCTTAAATAACAGCTTAGGCCAGTCGGGCAGTGCGCCACTTTGCACCCAAGTTCGAATTCCCCTCCTCATACATTAGATTAGTTTAAAATATCACCTTGCCAACAAAATATGCAACAAAATGAAGAACATCCAGATTTGGGACATGACAGCTCTGCATAAAAGTTTTGAAGCTAAAGACTTTCACTAAATATTATAAAGTTCCAATGATTAAGCAGATTAAACAAACAAATTTGCAGAATCGAGGAACAAAAAATGCATGCAAAATTTAAATATATAGAAAAAGCAATACAAAATTATACAAAAAGAAAAAAGAAAAAAGAAAAGCTTTCTGGGAAGGTTGAACTTCTGCCTGGGTCCTCAGAAAAATACCTGGGAGTGGGAAGAAAGCTTTCCTGGGTCTTCTCAGAGCTCAGCAGGGAACTAAACAGTAGGTTTAACAGTAACCGATAGAACAAGGTGGACTTTTTGGAGTTTGCTGGGTGTGGTGGTTTGCTGGGCTGTGGGATCTGTGAAGGTGATGAGGTGAGAGGTGAGAGGCGCGGGCACCAATTGGTCAAAAAAAACAAAACGAAAGTAAGCAGCTGCCGTACTTAGTAAAGATGAAGATGCCACGTCATGACCAGAGTTAGCATGACTAGAGTCAGTTATTAGTTTGTTACTCATGTAATTAGTTAAGTGAGTTAACTGTGAATAGTCAAAAGACTATATAAATATAATTGTATTGTTCTGTTGAATTAATGATAAATTATACTTTTCTTAATCCCTAAGGAAAACTTCTCTCTTCTTTCTCTCTCAAAGAACTCTGGGTTTCTACACTTAGAATGTTGTGTGTTGTGCGGTGCACGGTGGCAGATTGTCTGCCCTCCTAGTTGTAGAACACTTAGAATGTTATGTGGTTACGGTTAAGTCACGTTAATATTTATATTTTTATTATTTTTTGTCTTATTATTCTTATTAAAAATTAATATAAAATGTTGACGTAACTTAATCGTGACCGCACAAAATAGGAGGGCAGACAATCTGACTCCCTCCTTCACTCCAATAATTGACTAGTAAATTAACTACGACAACATTTCAACGTACGCAGTACTGATACGGACGTGTCCACCTTCGATTATATATGAATTTTATCATCTTCCATTCTATTGTAGCTTACTGGTGGAGGAGAAGTTCTAGCATCCAACCGTAGTGTAAGGTAACAAGCACAATTAAATAAGGCCAACTTAAGGTCAATTAAATCAAAATACAAATGAGCTCATTGTGGTTGATGTGATCTTATTTGGACAATCGGACCTAAAAATTTCTCCTACCTAAGACATTTCTTTTGTTTTTATTTTTATTTTTGTATTTGTATTTTGCTTGTTGGAGGAGCTGATAACATTTAGAAATCAAGAACCAAGTTATTAAATTTTTGTTCAAATATTTGAGCAATAATTGCATTGAGGATCTGTATTGTGCGGGCGATTGGGATTCCAATATTTCACTTCTTTTTGTCGAAAAATAATAAACTTTATTAGTGATAGAGAATATTGTAGCCCTACCCTTACATAAATAAAGCAGACATAAAAACATAAAAGTATCCAAATAAAAAGAGAGTTACAACCCAAAAATAAAATAAAGCCCCACACAAGTTTAGACTCAATAAAATTAAAGGAAAATTAATGAAAAGGGCTTGAAAACTTTGTGTGACATCCCACATCGCCCAGGGGAGTGATCCTTAAATGTATATTCTCATCCCTACCTAGCACGAGGCCTTTTGGGAGTTCACTGGCTTCGGGTTCCGTAGGAACTCCGAAGTTAAGCGAGAAGAGGGCTAGAGCAATCTCATGATGGGTGACCCACTGGGAAGTTGCTCGTGAGTTCCCAAAAACAAAACCGTGAGGGCGTGGTTGGGGCCTAAAGCGGACAATATCGTACTACGGTGATGGAGCGGGCCCGGATAGTGGTCTCGCCCGGGCCGGGATGTGAATCTTTGAGTTTTAGCAATAAGGACAAAATAAAGGGTAAAGTAAATAGTACCATGATTGACTTTTTAGTGTAAAAATGGGGTTTTTCGTTAAAGTGAACAGTACCGGGAGCTTTTCGTTAAAGTTCCCTAAAATTAAAGACAACAAACCATTACAAAATAGAACGAGGATCATTTTCAAATCTTCTTTGTGAGGGTCCCGGAGATCTTCTAATTATGTTCGTTCGTCGTATATCGTGCGGTTAGAAATTATTTTAAATTTTTATTAAACTAAACATGGTAAATACCAAAAATATATATGACAATATTTGAAAATTTCTTATATATTCATTAATCTCCAAAGTGGAGTATATATAGGAGTTATAATTTTTATTACATATGCACTTTACCAATATGGGACAACAAACTACTATTTACACTTTAACTAATATAGAACTCACAACACTCCTCCTCAAGTTGGTGCAAAGATGTCATGCATGCCCAACTTCTGAAGCGAGTTGGAAAACACATTATTAGACACAGCCTTAGTAAGTACATCAGCCAGTTGATCTTCAGATTCCACAAACGGAAACATAATAATTTCAGCATCCAATTTTTTCTTGATGAAATGTCGATCAATCTCCACATGTTTTGTTTGATCATGTTGCATTGAATTACGAGCAATCTCAATAGCAGCCTTGTTATCATAATGAAGTTTTCATAGCACCCTTGGGTTTAAACCCAAGATCTCTCAACAATTTTTTTAACCACAACAACTCACACACACTATGAGACATACCACGAAACTCAACTTCTGCACTTGACCTAGCCACCACCTTTTGTTTCTTGCTTCTCCAAGTAACTAGATTACCACCCACAAACGTAGAGTACCCAGATGTAGATCGTCGATCAGTGATAGAACCTGCCCAATCTGCATATGTATACCCTTCGACATTTAAATAACCATTCTTGGGGAAAAACAAGCTTCTGCCATGAGCCATCTTCAAGTACCTCAAAATATGAGTTATTGCATCCATATGAGCTTCACTAGGTGAGTACATAAACTGACTTACCACACTAACTGCATAAGCAATGTCAAGGCGAGTGTGAGACAAATAAATTAATCTCCCCACAAGCCTCTGATACAGTTCATTATGAGTAGGAACTTAATCTAGAAATAAGCCCAAAAGATTATTTTGCTCAATCGGAATATCAACAGGTTTGCAATCTAACATACATGTTTCAACTAAAAAATCAATAACATACTTCCGTTGAGACAGAAAAATACCATGCTTGGATTATGCAACCTCGATTCCAAGAAAATACTTCAATTCACCCAATTCTTTCATCTCAAATTCAGTAGCCAGGTACTTTTGAAGGCGTTGTATCTCTTTCTGATCATCATCAGTCATTATCACGTCATCAACATAAATAATCAATGCAGTTAACTTACCATTGTGTCGCTTTAGAAACAAAGTATGATCTGAATGACTCTAGATATACCCAAATTTCTTCATTGATGTTGTAAACCTCCCAAACCACGCTCTAGGAAATTGTTTCAAACTATACAAAGCATTTCGCAACCTACATACAACACCCTTTCCAGGAGATGTTCAGATACTAGGTGGGAGATCCATATAAACTTCCTCCTTAAGATCACCATGAAGGAAAGCATTATTAACATCAAACTGCAACAAAGGTCAATCTTGGTTTGCTGCTAAGGACAGAAGAACAAACACAATATTAAGTTTGGCAACAGGAGCAAAAGTCTCATGATAGTCCACCCCATAGGTTTGAGTATAACCCTTAACAACTAATATGGCTTTATACCGGTCAATAGAACCATCTGTTTTGTGCTTAATAGTGAACACATATCTACATCCAACAACTTTATTTCCGTTTGGTGAAGGAACCAAATCCCAAGTACAATTATTTTCCAAAGCTTCCATCTCAACTCTCATGGCATTAACCCACTTAGGGTCAGACAAAGCATCTAGCAATTTTGTTGGAATTGATACACTAGATAGCTAACATATGTAAGATTCATATGGTTTGGACAAACGATGAGTAGACACATAATTGTTGATAGGATATTTGGCTTTAGCGTGCATAGCAGGCTCATATTGAACTTTAGGTTTTCTACGATTAACTTGTGGAGGCAACTGATAAGTAGAAGGATCGTCAGAATTTACCTCATGTATGCTGTCATCTTGTACTAAACTGTTAGAAAAATCATCACTGGATGAACCATTATCAGGCAATTCATTAGACATTCTAACAGAAGGCAACCGATCATTAGAAGGTAATTCGTCAGACATACTCACAGGCAACTCATTGGGCACATCTGATCTGTCGTCTGTAGAAATAGTTTTGAGAATGACAGGTAGCCGATCACTATCTATAGTCGACTGATCAGAATCACGCAACATAATAGGTTATGTCCCCAACTCTGATTGTAACACGTCATTCATACCATCTCTTTGAATCTGCACTTCACTCCCCTTCTCCCCCTGAAGTGGAGAGTCGGAAGAGGGCTTTACAAAATATGATACTTCATCGTGAAATGTGACATCCATGGTAATATAAGTTTTCTGAGTCGGAGGATGGTAACACTTATAGCCTTTATAATTGTTAGCATACCCAATAAATACACATCTAATAGCACATGCATCAAGTTTACTCTGCTGATGAGAGTAAACATGCACATACGCAATACACCCAAACACTTTCGAAGGAAGTTTTGATACAGAAACAAGATAAACATGTTTTTGTAGCACATCAAGCGGTGTCTGAAAATCAAGAACCCTACTTGGAACACGATTATCAAATACACAGCAGCCAAAACAGCATGACCCCACAAATGATTAGGAACACATTTATCCAACATCAAGGAGCGAGCAACCTCCATTATTTAAGAAATTTTCTGTTCAGACACACCATTTTGTTGAGGTATAAACGGAGTAGTCGTTTGGTGAATAATACCCTGATCACGAAAAAAGCATGTCATAGTATGATTCAGATATTCTCCTCCGTTATTAGACCTAAAGACCTTAATTTTGGTCTGAAATTGAGTAGACACCAGTGTACAAAAATCTTGAATAAGCAACGAAACATCATTCTTATTTTTCATCAAGAACACCCAAGTTAATCGAGTACAATCATCAATAAAAGTAACAAACCAACAGAATCCATTAGAAGTAACTTTCGTCGGACCCCACACATCAGAATGTATCAAATCAAATGGCAAAGCAGCTTTAGAATCACTTATGGGAAAATGAAGCATGATGACTCTTAGCCATGTCACAAGTTTCACACTTGAACTCTGAATCACTATAAGTGCGAAATACAGAATGAAATAAATGCTTCATATAACTGAATGATAGATGTCCCAATTATAGATGCCATAACCAAATTTAATGTTTGTTATCCACTTTAACACTTTGATGATTATTTGAACTGGAAACAACAATATTCTCCATAGTTAAGATGTACAAGCCCCCTATTCTTTTACCATAACCAATTATTTTCTGAGTTTGAATGTCTTGAAAATAACAATATGTAGGGTAGAAGTGAGCAGAGCAATCTAAGGTATCAAGAAGTTTTCCTACCGACAATAGATTGCACTTAACATCAGGAACAAGTAAAGTACAGACCAGTGATAAGGTCGGAGTAAGAGAGATGGTGTCTTCACCTTTCACAAGGGAAGGTGCTCCATTTGCACTAGTAATATACGGATCATGAACATAGTCGCATAACTTATCAAACATTTTAGGGTCACTAGTCACATGATTAGTAGCCCCAGTATCAATTACTCATTTATTTGTTCCACCAAGATACATAACAACACTATGATTATATTGAGCCATTGAACCAAAACACGAACAATAAAGGCACAAAAGATACGCAGCGGAACGAAAATAATTTACCAGAACCTATAGCGATCACTGTTCACTGCAATGTAGCGATCACTGCTCACAAGCAGACTCTATTTGCACACTATAGCAAGCCTATGTACTGTAGTACGACACTGTTCATTTAAAAAAAATTAACAAAGGATATCACGAAAAAAGTGGGCACAAAATTAAAGCACACATATCACCAAGAGCAAACTACTTTGATGCCATATTAAACTAAACATGGTAAATACCAAAAATATACATGACAATATTTGAGAATTTCTTACATATTCATTAATCTCCACAGTGGAGTATATATAGAAGTTACAATTTGTATTACATATACACTTCACCAATGTAGGACAATAAACTACTATTTACACTTTAACTAATATAGAACTCACAACAATTTTATATTTAAAATTAAATACAAATAATACTTAACGAAAACTGACTGAGCTATTTACAATGAATGAACACGATAAAAAAAATCTCCTGAAACCTCACAAAGAGGAACCTCATTCTACAAAATAAACCTAATTCTAGACCTGTAAACGGGTTGGGTTTATCGGGTTTGGGTCGGGTTGAACCTGACCCGTTAAGCTAACGGGTCACCCGAACCCGACCCGTTAAGACCCGTTAACAATTTTTTTTTCCATAGAGTTTATTTTTTGTTATTAAGACTTTATTGAAATTACTAAAACATCCTCAACTAACGGGTGCTAACGGGTGTTAATGGGTCTAACGGGTTGACCCAAAGTGACCCGTTATTTAACGGGTTCACCCGTTAGCGACCCGACCCGTTAAGCATCCACCCAAATACTAATATTAACGGGTCGGGTCGGGTCAAAAATGCTACCTCTACCTAATTCCCAAAGATGCAGTCCGCCGCCTAGACATTTGCTAAGTCAGCAGCCTCCAAGGTCGCCGCCAACGAGGGGATAATCAATGTTGAGGCCAGAGATAGCATAGTAGCACCACACCAACCCCAAAATTGAAAAACCACTCGAGCTAGGTCACGGGTTCAAAATTCATTGTTGGTGCAGACATTAAATTTGTAGTCAGGAAGAGACTGAAATGTTTCTGTGAGTCTTTTTGACTTTCAAAAGAAATAGATAATTATGATTTGCTACCAATTGTCTCACTTAAAAAAATAAATAAAGATCCGAAAGTGTTAGAGCGAAATCAAGACACCAAAAACCGTACCATCCACGTCTGCAAGGGAGGTCAGAAAAAACGTGGGAATGACAAAGGACTAGATCAGTTGAGTCAATTATGACATTCAATGAAGCCGATTCCAAATTCCAATCATTATTACATGGATCATTGGATGCCATGTCTTTCATATTTTCAGAGTTGGCAAAATCTTCTTTGGACCACCTTCCCAATTTGGACCTTTGGGATGGGCTTAAAGTTTGTAAAGCCACACATCTTTGACATCTCGATTGCAAATTTGATAAAAATGAAATATTATGCTTTTTCTATGTGTCAGTGAGGAGAAATTCTTAGGTTTGGACAACCATTACGCAGCCCACCGATTTAAGACACAAAAACACCCCAATCATGCCCACTCGCCCCCTTCTGGCGGCACCTAATTTATCTTCAGCTAGACGTTCATGTGATCCAGTGGTTCGGTCCTAAGAATTTGTACCGTTGAGACAATAGTCTGATGTAGCACTTCGTTTGCAGCCAATGCAAATGAAATTCCCCCTTTTCAATGGAGTTATGCATAACAGCATAGGTCGAAGATGTAAATTAACTTCTTTAAGAACCTCAACGCAGCGGTGGAGTACTTTTCTTAATGGAAACGCTACTAAAAGTGGTATATGATATACGTCTCTCTCTTAATCCATGCGAGGAAAACCTCCTAAATTATCATTTGGCATAAAAAAAATTGGACTGAATGAAATGGATAAATCACTATTTACAAAGCACATTGAATGAAGGAAATAAAAAAGTAGCCATTATCCTCCCCAAAACTAGCGAATAAAAAGAGAGAAATTATTTTCGTGTCTAATCTTTTTTTAATTTCTTCAAATTAAAAATCACTTTTCTCTTTATCCAGTTCAATCATATATACCAAATGATACCAAAATACTGAAACATCTCCATGTCAGACCCCACTTAAATCTAAATTACAAAACATTCGATATCAAAGTAGGGAAAAAACATGCTCAAACAACAGTACTCTTATCCGTTGCCCTACAAAGACAGACATTCTCTTCCAATCCAAAAGCCTCCGTATTACTTTTCTAAGGAGTCTTACACACATATCCCATCCAAGCAAAATGATTTTCCATCTTTTTGGACCCATCACTCCACTTAGTGTTTTGATCTATCTTTTGTTAGCCACGTATCATTAACTAAGGAAAAAATAACACAAAAGGATTGAAACAAATCTCCTACTGTGTCTGCGTCACCAAACACTGCAGAAGCCACATGTTATTAAATTAGGGTGTGATGTTTCGCTACTTGCTAGCTATAGCTTTCCATGCATCTGCATGTACTCCTTCATCTACTTTTTGCGGTGTTTTGGTCAAATTAGGGTTTTGGATTAGATCAAAGACATTATCTTTACCAAACAAGAAACATTGTTCGTGAGCTTGTACTCGAAACAAATATTTGTAATGTGACTGCAAATTTTGTTTAAATGGTGGACACGTAGTGTCAAGTACCAAGAAAAACCATTGATAGAGCATTATCCGAAATAAGCAATGTGGAGGAAAAGGGTTTGAGCATTATATTTCACTAGTAAGGTTTTAGCATAGGAGTAGGATTCTCTTCCTTCCAAATTCTCCTCCTCTCCAGTCCCTTCTATTTGAACAGTCACAATTAAGTCATGTTAACATTTTGTATTGACTTCTTTATAGCAAGAGAAAAATAAAAATGAAAGTGAGAAAGAAGGGAAGGAGAGGGGATTTAGAGTAACTCCAGAGTTGCAAAGGCCCCATAGGGCAACTTACTATTGAATCCCCCCAAGTGAACAGTAACTGTCTTTTGCATCTCCACCCTTAAGTTGAATAAAATAATTTTATTTGTAATTTCGGATAAGATTTTTAATCGTTCTCGTTGCGTCGCGTGTCATTAACCGAAAAGACAATTTTTGGTGATAGATTTCGATAAGATTTTTATTCAATGTCGTTATGCCACGTGTCGTTACCTTTTCAGAATCGTTGATGATAGATTTCCAATAACATTTTTAACCAATCACGTCACGCCACGTGTCACAATCTGTTTACAATCTTTGATAATATATTTCAATCAGATTTTTAACGAATAATGGCATGCCACGTGGCATTATCTACAACCTAATCTTTTCTTTTTCCTCTATATAACCCACCATCCATCCTAAGAAATCACACACCAAAATCAAAATCTCCAACCTAAGAAAGCACAATCTGGAGGTTTTCAAATCCAACCCTCCAGATTGTGCCATGTGGCACAACAGTAACATTTCTGAATTTTTTCTTTTTTTTTGTTGTAATTTTGAAAGGCGAATAATGTGGACCGTTGATCTGAAATCCAACTACCGCTATTGTGCCATGTCATCTAGCCGTTGGGGGATGTTTTACATTTTTTTTACCATTGGAAATCCAATTGTCCAAAAAATTTATCCGTTAAAATCCAATGAACGACGTCGCGCCACTTACCCCACCAACTGTAAGATTTCAGAACTCTGCGCCGCGGGCCCCACCGACTGAAAAGCTGTCTATGACACGCCCCCACGAGCACCTGAACGACATGCGCCTGACGCAAAATTTTTAATATCGTGGCTGACGTCAGCCATGCATCACCTGGTCCTCAGGCTCTCGGGCTATGGATTCGCGCCTGGCCTGTCCACCGAGCCTTCCCCGAGCCCAATTACCCACGTGGGCTGGAGCAACGGAGGGAGGCTGTCAGGTGTTTTGGGTCGCCTGTCCACCAGGCTAAAGCCTTCGATGGAGTTGCTCCTAGAAGGGAGAATCCTACTTCGTGTAGCATAATTAGGAGCTAGTGATTACAAGATAAATTACGAAGGTAACGATAAATGATAAAGTGCTAGGTTCAACTCACATAGGTAGCTAGTGATTTCACATGGATAAGAGTAAGGATAAACTCTTAAAGGTATAGTTGGCCCTCACTGCTGCATGATTTATCGACTCATATTTTATATTAGACGATCATGAAATATGGGATTAATGTAGACATTCTACAATACCAAATCACAAATTATTTTGAGCCGTTAATAATATAAATATGGGATTGATTGAAGAAGATCAATGACAAAAAATTAATAAAAATGTGTAGGAGGTAAAAATGGGTGTGTTGCCACTGTCCATATATGATCAGTACTGCTATTACAGCAAGAAATCGTGATCTGAATCGACACTTTACCTTACAAGATCTGATTTTTCACCCGTTTATCTGTACCTACCATACGCTTAAAGAGTCCTATTAGCAGTGCCCCACGAGTCTCTACTCTCTCCATTCATATGCATGCGTGGAGAGAAAGGTGGAATAGCAGGCACTCTTTTATCACAGTGCTATACCACACAAAGGTCCATTACTTCTCTTACATTTTGCAACTTTTGCAGGAGAGATCAAAACGTAAAAATCCAGGGAAAAAGGAACAGGAAAGACCCCCACATTTTAAAGAAGCATATTCTACTTAGAAAGCTTGAAAAATAAAAAAGGTGGATCTTATGGAATTATGGCTTCAGAAAAGCGAGCCAAAAGAAGCCAAAAAAGTTTGAAAACAATCATTCAATTTCGACCAGCATCTTATAATGATTGAATGTAATGATGTTTGCATGAAATTCATCACAATTTTTTTTTTTTTTTGGGGAGGAGATCATAATATTCTCTGTTGTGTCCATTGTAGACCCAGCCCAGCTGACATTCTTCCTTTCCTCTACCTTCAAGATCTTAATTTGCATTAATTAGTTAAGGTTTAACTTAACTAAATTTACGTTCATAGGAATATGGCCAAGTCAAACAAAATGCGCTGTGCAATTCAAGTTACATATTCCATCATGCACGTACTTCCTTAATTAACTGATTAATTCCTTGAGAGTAACTTCAATTAATTTTTAAACAATTTGGTGAGAGAAGGGAAGAAATAGATTTGCAAGGGAAGGACATACATTGAATAGCTGTCTCACTTGGACAATTTGTTAAACTTGAATTATAATTCATGGGTTTTCTAGTTATAAAATTTTAATTATGCACACATGTTTGAATTGAAATGTATATAAGAATGTTAAAGATCAACTAGCATTTGTTTTGGTGATAATTGTCTAGCTCATATGACTGGAAAAAATATCAAGTTCGATTAACATATATAAGCAAGAGCGTGTAATGAGTTTGGTACTTAATTACATATTGTTTGTTATTACGTAATTTTGTTGTGAGTACAATGTCTCGTCGTGAAACTATAGCTTATTATTTTGACAAGCATTAAGTTTAATAATTAAAAATTCTTGAACATGCGTAAATTTAAACTTGCATGACACTGTTTGTAAGTACAATAATGGAATTACATAATTCGAAGAAGTCTGAAACGTGCTTCTCCAATTGATTAAAAGTCATGATGAACATACTTAATTAGTCATTGATCGAGGTTAAATAATTCTAAAGCTCTGGTTAAGAGATCTCGAATCCCCAACTCTCCTGTTATCCCATGTTGCCATTCCATGGACGGGATTTGGTTGGTTGCTTTGTTTTTTCTCCTGTTATCCCATATTGCCAACCAATACCATGAACCTACCCTCACTACTATATTATAAATTATAAATATATTTATTTCTAACTTTTGTGTGTACATTTTAGATAACGACACTAGTCAATCGACCGGAGGAAGATTCTTTCTTCTTCTAATTTATTTTTCCTTATCTCCTCTCATATTTAAATAGTTACGCTTTAGTCACGTCAACATCTTATATTAATTTTTTTTTATAAAAATATTAAAATAAAAAATAATATGTGAGAAGATGAGAGGGAATGAGATGGGAATATAAGGGGAGATTGGCCTCCTATATAGAAGAGCACACAATTACACGTGTCAATAACCCATTTGCCCTGTTCTTGGCTTCCTCATA
Source organism: Crataegus laevigata (assembly GCA_963580275.1). Classification (NCBI taxonomy): domain Eukaryota; kingdom Viridiplantae; phylum Streptophyta; class Magnoliopsida; order Rosales; family Rosaceae; genus Crataegus; species Crataegus laevigata. Next base: position 3,733,528 of record OY756940.1, read on the forward strand.
ATCTAATTGGAGAAATTGATATGGAGGAAACTTGATCTGTCTTTCAATGTGATCGGCACACGAAGTAGTACATAACTTGTTATTATATAAATGATGAGATATGTATGTTAAAAAGTTAATAACTTAAAAAATAAAAATTTCTACTACTTACATAAAAACACGTGATGTACTACTAGTATTTCCGTTACAATGAAAAATCTATGTTTCCTTAACAAGGCGGTAGCAGCCTGAGCCTGAGCCTGTGGGTTTTGTCTTCGTTGTCTTCTCCATTGGACTATCAGTTTATTCATTCTTTCTCTTACACTGCGCATCGAGATGATTAATCATTTTTTATGTAGTATTTAATCATAATATATAGGCTAACTTATGCATGTGTGTGTTTAGTTTATTTTCCGTCTTGTTTTTCCCTTCTCTAAGAGTATAAATGCTTTTAGAAAAGTTAAAATCGCTTTTAAATAATCAAAAGTAATTTTATTAATGTCAAACATAAATAATTAGAAGTGTTTAAAAATCCAAACGGTGTTGTTTGATGCTCACACGAGCACTCGAAATTTTTGATTAAATTTTACGTGCAAAAATACTTCTATTAAAGCAACTCAAACTCAAAGTGTAAAAATTCTGTGATAATTCGGAATACAGACCAAAGAATTTCCCTCAAACAGAAGCAGTTAAAAAACCAAATGAACACAAATTAATCATGCACTTCCCTGGTCAAATTTGTATTGTTTATATCTTGAAGGTTTAAAGAGAGTAGGATTTTTTAAAAGCAGAGTGGAGGTGAGATTCCATGGACCTGGATCCTCTCCTGAGCTCAAGGAGAGGATCATCCTGACCAAGGATCCAAGACCGTTTGATGAAAATCCAACGGCTATAATTATTATAACTTTAAATGGACCTTTCTGCTTGTAGCCGTTGAATTTTCATCCAACAATCTTGGATCTTTGGTCAGGAGGATCCTCTCCTTGGGCTCAGGAGAGGATCCAAGCACAGATTCCATTATTCTAAGGCTTGGGTCACTGTGATTGCAACTTTGCAAGTCCCAATGCCAACTGATAATGACACGAGAGAGAGAGAGAGAGAGAGAGAGGGGGGGGGGGGGGGACAGTCCATCAATGGTATGCCATTGCTACTATACTATTACTCATGTTTTTTCAATAGTTCTTGCATGACCTCTTTCTGGATACGATAAATTTATAAATTTTTCAATGTACTTAAAATACAGATTTATATATTACACTTAATTATATAATTAAAAGAATACTTGAAAAAATAATTGTTACGAATTGTAATTTGTAATAACATTTAGCACACTAAAAAAATCTCTAGTACAACTTTTTTAAAAATAAAGATTTTAATACTTTTTTGGATGATTAGATCGTTTGGCGTATTTCTCTTTCCGCATCCTTTTCATAGTTTGTTCATTGATTTTTTTTATTAAAAAATAAGACAAAAAGGTATAGTACGAAGTAAAAAAAGAGAGTCTAAAAATCACTTTCAACTAAATGTATATAATAGGATGCACTATGAAAACTAATTAAAAAAATTTGTATACTTTGAGTTTTAGTGATAAAGACAAAATAAAAGGTAAAGTGAATAGTATTATAATTGATTTTTTAGTATAAAAATGTAGTTTTTCGTTAAAATAAACAGTACCGAAAACTTTTCGTTAAAGTTTTTTAAAACATACAGATACAACAAAATGTGCTACTCTGCTAAGATAAGATGGTCAAGCTATCGAGACGAAGATAGCATGGAATCAGATCTTCCCAACACAATAATGCAGGGTGCATAAACCAGATGGCTTAATTAGTTTCTTAATTGATTATTAATTATTCCATTAAAAAGTGCGGTGTGAAAATGAGTTAGATTTTAGGCCCTTGACCAAACAAACCAGATTAAAGATGTTACTGAGCTCATGTCCCAAGGTGCAATGAGTAAGATAAACGCCCACCAAAAGCAAAAGTTGGCAATGTCAGTTGCTAGCTCAGCTCAACTGGAATAAATCACCTGCTTAAACTAATGTAATTATTCAACTTGATCGAATACAACAGAGTTTAAAATAAAAAAAAACCACCCAAGTAATTTAAATAAATAAATGGTGGATTGTATTTGTCTCGATGAATTAAGCATTTTAAGTTTAACTCTCTCGCTTTTTTGTGCAACTTAGAATAGTATTAATATCACTTATAATAAATAAAATGGAGTTTTAACGAAAAGTCAACATTACTGTTCACTTTAACGAAAAACTACAATTTTACACTAAAATGTCAAACTTGGTACTATTTATTTTACCATTTATTTTGTCGTTATCGTTAAAACTCAAAGTCTTCAAATCTTTTTCATAAAGAAAAACTCAAGTAAAATAAAGATATATTAGTTAAAGTGGGTAAGTAAAAGTAAAGATTTGGGTTTTGGGGAGGAGAAGGGAGAGTGTTGTTTATATTTTACCGTGGCCAGTGCGGTGGTTAATCATCAAGAGCTCTCTTTTTAATGTAGGCGTGGGTATAAAAGCAAGACCTTTGCCAATTGTCAATACTCTTATCTTTCACTCACTCCAAAAGCATCATCTGTAATCCTCTATGCAAACCTAAAACTGTATTAGGGGTGGATTTGGTTCCCATCGATTTTTTTTTTTTTTTTGTTAAAACTAAAAATCAAACCGAAATTATTGTTTGATTCTGTTTGGTTTGATTTTATGTCGGTTATGTTTTTTTTCACATTTGATATTTACTTATCTTTTAATTTTTTATCTTGTTTCCGTTACATGGAATACTTTATTAAAATAAAAATAAAAAGCTAGTTTTGCCTACCCGTGTAATAGTAGCAGGTAACATTGTCTATATTTTGAGGGAGTAAGCAAAGTTTGCCTACTCAATTGATTACTCCATTGGTGCTTGATTTTGCCTATGTGACTCGTCAAAACTCAAAAGACAGTATAATTCTCTCTCATTCAAATCTCCCTCCTCTCCAATCCTTTCTATTTGAATGTCACGATTAAGACACGTCAATATCTGGTGTTGACTTTTTTTATAAAGAAAGAAAGAAAAAAAAAAGAAAAGTGAGGGGAGATTGAAGGGGGGAAAGGAGAAAGAATCATACTCCCACAAAAAAGAGTTTGATTACTTATTTACCTACTACTCTACATCTCTAATAGTGTGCAAAGGGCATACGTAAAAAATTACTATGAGAACTAGTGTGACTAGTTACCTGCTCAATTACCTCATAAAAAGTGTGTTACTTCAATGAAATAGGCAAATGAAGTGGGTAAATATTATTATTATTTTATTTTCATCTCTAACATCTACTTTTACTTTTTTACTTTTGTCTTATTACTTCATATGAAATATTTTATTATAAATAAAGACGTGAGACTCCATGGCAATTTCAAAATTAGGGTGCTGGCAAATTTTAACTACTCAATTAGCTACTGTATTGAACAGATTTTTGCCTAAGTAACTAATAAAAAATGGCTTAAACTACCCATTTATCTACTCCAATCGAGCTCCCATCAAAAGGAGCCTATTTTCTTGTTCTCTCTCTACAAAATTAAAGCCTTTGCTTCTATAAGCAGTTCTCTCTCTCTCTCTCTCTCTATCTCTCTCTCATGTTTTTCGGTTGTGTGACAGTGAGTGTAGCCAGAGCTGCTGAGCTTAAAAACAGGAAGGGGTTTTGAACAAAGCCAACCCAAAACCCAAATTGAATAAAAGATTTCTTCAAGTAGAAAGCTGGAATGGAGGACATAGAGCCAAAAGTAGCACAGAATCTCAAATGGGTTTCTTTCTATTACCACTTTTGAGTTGGGTCTCTTCCTCTTTCTCTGCTTCACAGCTGAGGGTTTCCTGCAACTCTTACTGGGGTTTTCAATGGGGCATTTATTATGCTGAAATCAATGTTCTTTATTTAATTGACTGCCTCCTCCCCTAGACTTTTTCTTTGAACTGTCTTGTTTTAGCCTTCTGCCTTGGGACTGCTTCCTCCTGTCAAATTTGGTACTGCAAATTTGAGTGGTCATTGGAAATGGTAGCTGCTACTTTGGAGTGATATTTGGTACAGTTTTTTTTAGGTACATGGTTTTTGTTTCCCTGTTTTGGAATTCTCCTGCTCGTTAATTGAATTCAAGTATCTTTATGCCAAAGCCCTTTTCTTTGTGTAGTTATATTCACATAGCACATGATTTCTTTGCTTTTGGGGTTTCCTGAGGTAATTTTTCTCAGAGCTGCTTGAAGTTTCTTCAATTGCAAATTTAAAGTTCACGTCTTTTGAGATTATTTGAGTTAAATTATACTTTCCCTTACTTCCCCTGTTTTTAATTTGCTTTTTTCTCTGCTGTTTTAGTCAAATTGAAATTAGGGTTCTTAGGTTTTAATTCGGGTGGTCCAAATTGGGAGATTTGGGCTACTTTTGGTGTTCTGTTAGAGAAAATATGGATATGGGTGACCAAGATAAATTTGAATTAGAGAATAGGAATGATGATCCTATGAATTTTTCACCTGGGGTCACACCAGACTGGAGATTTGGTGGCTCCAATCTCACAAATACATCCATGGGATTGGTTCCCACTGGAAATTGTTTGGCAGTTGGTTCGTCTTCTCGGCCCTCGGCTTCAATGGCGGAATCGTTTAACCCGACACTCTGGGATCACCCAACCAGTTCACAGGACTTGGGGTTTTGTGACATGAATGTTCAGAACAGTGCAAGCTCTTCAGACTCAATAGGAATTAGGAAAGGTATTCCTGCCTCTTTGAGAAGTGGCATTGATAGAGCACTTGATATGTGTTGGAATCCGCCGAATTCAATGTTGAAAGGGGGAATTTTCTTGCCAAATGGGCCTGGAGTGCTCCCACAGAGCTTGTCTCAGTTTCCAGCCGATTCTGCATTCATCGAGCGTGCTGCGAGGTTCTCGTGCTTCAGTGGTGGGAATTTTAGTGACATGGTGAACCCTTTTGGTGTTCCTGAAACCATGAGTATGTATTCTAGGGGTGGGGGAATGATGCCATGGACGCAAGAACTTGTAGCCGATAATGGGTCGAAAGGAGTTTCCGGTGTTCAATCTCAAAGGACTGAGCTAAATGGAGATATTTCTTTGCCTATGGAGCAAGGGACAACTGAAGGGAGCCCACTGAAGAATGAAAAGAAAAGTCAGAGTCTTGCTAAATCTCGTGGTGAAGCAAAACACGCTATTGGTGGGTCTGGTAACGAGCCCGATGAAGCTGATTACAGCAGTGGTGGCGGTGCTGGTCAAGAGGAAGCATCTATGCTGGAGGGTGCAGAACCATCTTCTAAGGGCTCTAAGAAAAGGAAAAGGAGTGGGCAGGTAAACCATCATCTTGAAAAGTGCCTTTTGCTTTTTTCTTTATTCATTATGCATGCTGGTTAATTTATCTTTGATGGCAGGCTAATGAGCTTGATCAAGCCAATGCACAACCACCCTGTGAATCGGCAATGGATACTACTGAATTTCAAAAGAAGGGAGAGCAACAACCAGCTTCAACTCCCAACAGGACTACCACAAAACAGGGAAAACAAGGGTCTCAGGCATCCGATCCGCCAAAAGAAGATTATATTCATGTTAGAGCTCGAAGAGGCCAGGCAACAAATAGTCACAGTCTCGCAGAAAGAGTAAGATATCATGTCGAAATTTGTTTCATCATTACACTAGGGTGGGAGTTGATCGGTTTTTGCAACAGGTCAGAAGGGAGAAAATCAGTGAGAGGATGAAGTTTCTTCAAGATCTTGTGCCCGGATGCAGCAAGGTTGTCTTCTCTTGCTGGAATTAGTACTTAAATAACTAATTTGTGTCATACTCTCACTCGAGAGTCGCCTACTTTCGGTTTATGAAAATCAACTGGTTATTGCAGGTAACTGGAAAGGCAGTGATGCTGGACGAAATCATTAACTATGTACAATCGTTACAACGGCAGGTTGAGGTATGAAAACTTTCTCAGTATATCTGGTAATTGATCTGTCTTGCATGTTGGATCGGAGTTGATCTCGTTAAGTTTTCGTTGGTAGACGTGGGTGGTTAACTTTCTGCAAATTTTGTTAATGGATAGGACCTATCCATAACTTGTTATGTTGGTAAGGTCTTGCATCTAAGAAAAAGGTTGCAAATAATATATGAGGAGCTAAAACGTTAGTAAAAAGGTACTCAATCACATCTGACAGTGACTTCTTCGTCTTGTAGTTTTTGTCAATGAAGCTGGCAACAGTGAATCCGCGACTCGATTTTGACATTGAAGGCCTCCTTGCAAAAGACGTAAGTCATTTTACCTACATTCCATGGGAGTGCAGAAGAAATCTTCTGCATGTATGTTCGCCATCTGATTCACCCTTGTACATTAATTTCCACACAGATCCTTCAGTCACGGGTCGGACCTTCATCGACACTGGGGTTTTCTCCCGATATGCCTATGGCTTATCCGCAACTACATCCATCTCAACCAGGACTTATCCAAGCTGGCTTTTGTGGGATGGGGAGCTCCTCTGATCAACTTCGGAGAGCCATGGGTTCCCAAATGACACCCATCACTGGAGGGTTCAAGGAGCCTTCTCAGGTATCTTTCAAACGATGGCTAAAATCGTGTTACACGAATTTCCATGTTTATTCGTCTGCTCAGCTTTCAGTGTGTATATAATGTTACGACTGAAATTCATAATCCTATGTTTGGCTACAGCTACCGAATGTGTGGGAGGATGAGCTCCACAACGTTGTCCAGATGAGCTATGGAGCCGGTACTCCCCCCAGTAGCCAAGATGTGGATGGTATGGTATGCATCATTAGGTTTTACGTACAACATTTCTCCGATATCTCCCGCGTCTTCAGCTAATTTCTCTTCCAAAAATTGCAGGATCAACGCCACCGGGCCAGATGAAAGTTGAACTTTGAATATACGATTCATATTTATGCCACGACACTGTTCCGCCCCCATATATGCACAATACTACCTTGAAGAAATAACAACGATCATGATATTCTCTTTTCCCTTCACCTGTGATGACTAAGATGCCATCGCAATGTTTTCCGGAAACTCAAGCCGTCAAATTCGAAGCTTCCGGCGATCTGTAGAAATATAATGCACAAGTACGTGACATGTTTGATATTGTAAGAAGCATTATATGATGGTATATAGGCAGAAAAGGCGAATTTGTTTGTGTTCAAGGGAGTGGATCAGAGAATGTACAGAAATATAGATGGGCAGTAACAAGAAATTTTCAATGAGAATGTTGGTAATGTTTTTGTTTAGATTAACAAGCTGTTTTATGTTAATTATATATCATTCACGTCCACATGCAACAACAGGCAAGCGTTATCTTGCTAAGTGGGTTGACTGTATGAATCGAAATTTCCTACTAAAAAGTAGTATATAATTATTTATTCTCTCATGCTTGTTACATTTTTAGCATATATTTCTTTTACGGGATCTTTTGATATGAGTCCAATTTTACTAGTCTCTTTTGATATAGGTCCAAAATTAGAGCTAAATCAAAAGTAACCCCGTAATTTTAGGCTTATAAAATTGGACTATGGTTTGAGTATTTACCTCCACAAATATTTTATATTAAAAATAAGAAAAAATAAAATAAAATAAAAATATATGACCTCCTCTAGCTCACGGACACATGGAATCACAAACTAGCTTCTGTTTGCCGCCAAAGGCCTTTCGGTGATGTCGTCTTCCTCAAATTACTACTGCAACTTACTCAAGCTCTGCAGCCAAGCAGGAAACCAAGCGCAAGCCAGAAAGCTCCATTGCCACATTATCAAAACCGTGGCTAGTCCCGAAACCTTTCTTCTCAACAATCTCGTTACTACCTACGGCAAATTGGGCAACTTAAGCTATGCCCGCCATGTGTTCGACCAAATCGCTCACCGAACCCTTTTCTCATGGAATGCCATTCTCTCCGTTTACTCTAAATCGGGTCACATTTCTGAGATGCAAGATATCTTCAATCGAATGCCGAGCCGAGATGGGGTGTCTTGGAATTCAGTTATTTCGGGGCATGCGTCATGTGGCTTCGTTGCTGAGGCTGTGAAAGTTTATAGCTTGATGTTAAGGGACGGGCCGGGTAATTTGAACCGGATTACTTTCTCCACGATGCTTGTGCTTTCGTCGAGTCAGGGATGTGTAAACTTGGGTAAACAGCTTCATGGGCAGATACTGAAATTTGGGTTTGAATCGTATGTATTTGTTGGTAGTCCTTTGGTGGACATGTACTCGAAAGTGGGGTTAATTTTTGATGCAAAGCGGGTTTTTGATTCAATATCAGAGAGAAATGTGGTTATGTATAATACGCTTATCACCGGGCTTTTACGGAGTGGATTGATTGAAGAATCTGAATGTTTGTTTAGTGAAATGCCTGAAAAAGATTCAATTTCGTGGACCACAATGATTAGCGGGCTTAACCAAAATGGTGCAGGCGGAAAAGCACTTGATAAGTTTAGAGAAATGAGATTGCAAGGCTTAAGTATGGATCAATATACATTTGGTAGCGTATTGACTGCATGTGGAAGCCTATCTGCCTTGGAAGAGGGCAAGCAAGTTCATGCGTATATCATTAGGACTGATTTTATAGATAACATATTTGTTGGTAGTGCTCTTGTTGACATGTATTGCAAATGTAGAAGCATAAAATCTGCGGAAACAGTTTTCAAGAGAATGAGCCGCAAGAATGTAGTATCTTGGACTGTACTGCTTGTGGGTTATGGACAAAATGGGTACGGTGAAGAAGCTGTAAGAATTTTTTGTGATATGCAGAGAAGCGGGGTTGAACCAGATGATTTTACCCTGGGAAGCGTAATTAGCTCATGTGCAAACCTAGCAAGCTTAGAAGAAGGTGCCCAGTTCCATGGCCAAGCTCTAGCTTCAGGTTTGATGTCTTTTGTTACAGTTTCAAATGCACTGGTCACATTATATGGTAAATGCGGGAGCATCGAAGACTCCCATAGGCTGTTTGATGAGATGAAAATCAGGGACGAAGTCTCGTGGACGGCCTTGGTTTCAGGGTATGCCCAGTTTGGAAAAGCTTATGAAACAATTGAGTTGTTTGAAAGGATGTTAGCCCATGGTTTGAAACCTGATGGAGTTACTTTCATAGGGGTTCTTTCAGCTTGCAGTAGAGCAGGACTAGTGGAGAAAGGGCATCAGTATTTTGAATCAATGGTAAAAGAACATGGAATTACACCAATTGTGGATCACTACACTTGCATTATTGATCTTCTCAGCCGAGCTGGAAGATTAGAAGAAGCAAAAAGCTTCATAAATAAGATGCCAATCCGTCCTGATGCAATTGGTTGGGCCACCTTGTTGAGCTCGTGTAGACTTTATCGTAATATGGAAATTGGTAAATGGGCAGCTGAATCTCTTCTAGAATTAGAGCCCCAGAACGCTGCAAGCTATATCTTGCTCTCAAGCATCTATGCTGCCAAAGGGGAATGGGATGAGGTGGCCAAATTGAGGAGAGGAATGAGGGATAAGGGGGCTAGAAAGGAACCGGGGTGCAGTTGGATCAAATATAAGAACAGAGTGCACATCTTTTCAGCAGATGACCAATCAAGTCCATTTTCGGATCAGATATATGCTAAGCTGGAGGAACTGAATAGAAAAATGATAGAAGAGGGGTATGAGCCAGATATGACTTCTGTTCTTCATGATGTTGAGGAATCAGAAAAGATGAAGATGCTTAATTACCACAGTGAGAAGCTCGCAATTGCGTTTGGATTGATATTTCTTCCTCCTGGCCTTCCCATACGAGTAGTTAAAAACCTTCGAGTGTGTGGGGATTGCCACAATGCCACTAAATACATTTCCAAAATCACCAAGAGAGAGATTCTTGTAAGGGATGCTGTCCGGTACCATCTATTTAAAGACGGAACTTGTTCATGCGGAGATTTCTGGTGATGAGATTGTGAGTTTCAAAAGCTGCTGGAGAGGATTGTAAAACCATATCATTTCCTTGATTTGAGAAGACATTTGTTACACAAATGCAATTGAGAGCTGTTGTGCATGAAGCGACTATCCTGCAAGAACTTTCTTTTTATCTGAGATTCTGAATCCTTGCAAGGTTATGAACTGGAAATGTTTTTATCTCAAGATTCCAACAGCTGTGCTCAAGCTCCAAAGAAGGAGGATCACATCACTTGGAGGTGTAAGTTATGATTAAACATGTACTACTTGTTTCAGGTTGAGAGGGCAAGTCATTAATCATCACTTGGTGACTTATTGGATTATGTTTTAGAGGACTATCTCTGCAGTCATTTGCTAACTCGATCGATGCAATATTTACTTGGATAAATTGATTGTTGCAAGTTTAAAAGAAGGTTCTTAAGGGTTTTCTGAACTGTTTGTTAAATGAATTGCATTTCCAATAAACTCATGTCATTACACTCCATACAAATAGTACAAGCAACATTGTAATAAACGAATCATAAGAAGTAATATGTTGTCTATCATGGAATTACAAGATATATGTTTTTATTCATTGTGAATCTCAGGCGTGCACAGAAAATAGGCATCTAACTTTCATTCGGACTGCTGTGATCTCTTATAGGAGTCATCTTGAGCTTCTTGTTGGTTCTGCATTACATTAAAGATGAGCTGTTAAATATAAATTTATCATTGATGCAGACTCGGGAAGAATTCAAAGTCCAAGAAGAATTACCTGCAACTGAGTACAGATCTCAATAACTTCAGCTGGAGGTGCCCAATCACCGAAGTTCCTCTCAATAAACTGGTATGCAATGCCACTCCTTCCACCACCAACTACAAAAAGCCCCCCCTTAATTTCACCTTCTCCTTTGAAGTTTTGCTGTATCCCCATAGCTTTTGCACGCTTGTAATTTGCTCTTGCTCGAGGGTTGAAAACAAAACCTGACAGGAATTTTTCCTTGAGCAGTTTCCCTCCACCAAGTGCTTTGAAGAATTCCATTCCCCGATCATACAATACAACACCACCCCAATATCGAGGCCAGAAGTCTTTTATCTGCATCAAAACAATATGTCATCCAAAGTTAATGGTGAGAGCTGGAAATTAAATGTAGTTATACCTCTGACTCCATATGCTCATGAAGAACTGCAAATAGTTGAACTCCCAGTGAATCAAATATGGGTTTTTTGGCATATAACTGGTGAGCTTCAGCCCTACACATGATGCACCTGTTTCAAGTTCAATATATACAAAAGAACTTAGTTTCAAGAAAGATGCTCATACCTTAATGTAGAATTACTGAATTAGATATAACTTTTGGAAAACCCTATTTCTCACGGTAGAGTCAAGCCAACTTTTCACGGTCATACATAATTTTTGTCTGTTTCATGTACTTCCTTTTGGACCGTAAGGCAACGATAACATCCTATAGCAATATACTAGCAATATACTTGCATCACGTGCCTCTTCATTTTAATTTATGAATCTCTGTCCTTAAAAAGTGTCTTATATTTACTTAATACACCCCTATATGAAGGTTATGATCAACGACACCTCCTACTTGTCTGAGTTCATGACAGAAAATTTAGCACCTAACATGATGGACAATACCAGGATCTGTTAAACGAAGAACTGTTGTAAACGCAGAGTAAAAGATTTACCCTGGACGTCGAATGCAGAGAATCACTGCTGGTTTGTTTCTCCACAGTTCTGAAGCCTTCATCGGAGGTGTTTTGGTTTTCACCAAATGCTCCATTCCAATCTTATACTCTGGTGTCAACTTCTGAACCGAGATGTTGTCAATGGTAGAGTATGGTGCAACTTTGTCAACTACAGGAGCAGGTTGTATACAACCACATAATCTAGGATCGGCTGGCTCCATAGCAACGATCCCTTTGAAGATGTATCCATCTTTGATCTTAAAACTTGCCAGTGATTGTTCTAGAGATTTGCTGTTAATTGAACTAGTTCTTGTTGTCAATTTACTCTGGATCTTTTGAAAGTTTACAGATTGAAAACTCCTTTGGATTCTAGTATTTTTCGACAGTAAGCCCATTCTTTCTGTTGCAGCAGGGGTAGGATGAGACTTTGGTAGGTGATCTGCACAAGCACTAGTTCTGTCCATGAAACGGGCAATATGACCACGCTTCATGCCAAACTGAGAAGAAAGATCTACAGTGCTTAAGCTAAGGAGCTCGGACAGACATTTCCCACTGGACTCGAGCCTATCTCCATATTGCATCAAAGCACGATCGTGCAGGTATGACCTAATTTCCAATGCATCCTAGAGAAATAATAATAATAAAATAAATGCCTTAGAAGCAGATAGATATGGTGATTACAAGACATGCCTTTTAGATTCTAGGTTAAGGAGATGATTACTGAAAAACCGAATGTAAAACTTAATTTTGAATAAGCGTCTAAATACCTAACCTTCTCCAGTTGTGTCATGTTTAATGCATCCATATCATCTGTATTCATGATCTTCAAGGTTGGTACATCATCCCAGCCTTCGTCTAACAGCTTCGGAATCATTCCTTTCATAACCCCATCCCCAACAAACTCCTCTATCGAAAAAGAAGCCATTTCCGAAGAAATCAGTGAATGTTCCAAACAAACCAGTTCTTACTCGGTCGAGTCTGTATGTAGAAATGAAACCCTATTGGTGTTAGGCTCAGCTATTCAAGATCAAGGCATATATAGAGGCCTGAGATCATTAAAAATATTGAATTTTTCAAAAGCATCTCATGCCGGCAATGCAAGTGATGTAAAAGTTTAGTTCAAATTATTATGTTGGAGACAAAGATGCCTGTATAAATGTTGCATTAGGTTGTAAGATGGAGGCTAAATACAAAAGCTAGAAGCAATATTGTTGGACATCAAAGTATTGGTCAAAGGACAACATTTGATATTTGGATCATCAGCTGGAATTATATTGTCAATTTTAAAGTGCCGGCCAAGACCTGCTCCATGTCTAAGGACTAGGGAGGATTTGCTTTGGCCAACTTGCCGAGGAAAGTGTTTATTTACTTATTTTAATATTTTGATACGTGTGGAAACTGGATCCAATCCGGGAATTCAAGTGTCCTGGCGTATGCTCTTAAACAACTGAATTAAAAAACTTCCTCACGAAAGCGTTTGTTATATGTAAAACAATGGAGTCAAAATTCCTCCCTTGTGCCTTGTTTGTTATCGTTTCGGTGAATCTTATCATGTCAGTCTCAATTGTTCGGTTTTTTGATGTGACATGCTACAAGAAAACTTCAATCCAAATCCAATAATTTATTGTCCAAACAAATTTTGGCTCTTCCTTTAAAAAACAACTTCTGCTTATGGCTTATTAAACAAATCTGAGGAAAAAATAACAAAAAAAGAACGAAATGCGAGTGCACTTAACTGCTCAAGATGCCGTAAGAAGCTTGTATGTTAAAAATATTCTACCTTGCACTCGAGGTCCCCGGGTTCGAATCGCCCCTCTCCGAGTATCGCTTGGATCGAAAAATAGATTCGCTACACGGCATGTGTGCTTGTGAGCACGAACGTTTTACATGGTACGGTTGGAAGCACGGAGATCGGGCATCTTATTCAAAAGCTTTAAAATTTTCTCGGCGATCTGCCTGGTATCTCCAGCTCCATGATGGAAAGCACTAACCAGTACGGCAGGCAAAACCCTGTCGTTTGATATGTCCGAAGCCGACTTACTATCCCCGCCTTTACTCAAAAACTTCTCAATCACCCAAAGCGACTTCTGCCACAGCCCCTCTTTCCTGTGCTCTTTCACCACATTCAAAACATGCTGCACAGCATTAGCCTCGTTCAGCATGATCACACTCTTTTCGACATCAACTTTGTCATCCAACAATGTACATATTGCCGACAATGCAGCTTCGACAACTTCTGCGTTCTCATGCCCCAAACACACTAACAGCCTCTCAACCGCCTTCGCATCAACAATGCAGAATGAGTTTTGTGAGGAACACACCCCTCTGTGAACCGGGCACAGCGGTGTTTTCCTCCTCCTTGGTGATCTACAAGGTAGGTACTTGGGCAGGTACAACAACTTGTTTTTCTTGATTTGTGGCGGTTTTGATAGTTTTATTGACTCTCTGGAAAGATTCTCCAACCCGATTGCTGATAACCTCGGAACTTCATCACTTGATGTTTTCATGAGCAGCTCTGTGAATACTGAAGTGAAGTTGTGGGTTCTTGCTAGAAACAGTATTTGGGGTTCGTACAGTGTTGTCGTGAATCTGACTAGAATTCCCACTAGGCCTTCTAAGTACGAGCTTTCGAACCTGCTTGATGTGACATCTCCTTGGATTTGACTGATTGCTTGCAGGATTGTAGGCACTGTGTTATTGTATAGAAGAGCTAGGTTTAGTGTCAGGTTGTCGTGGGGAAGTTGCGCTAGAAATTTTGCTGAAACTGCGTGCTTCTCGGAGATGAGGGTTGTTTCAGTTGGTTTATGGATAAGGTTCTCAGGCTGGCCTCTGGTTTTGCAGAGTCTTTCTGATAGTAGGTGGCCCATATGGGGTGAAAGAACAGTTAGTAGCTTGATCGCTGCGATGGGAAGTTTTTCGTGTGGGTTGTTGATGAGTTCAATGAGGGTATAGCTTGCTTCAGTCTCTTTTACCATCGAGATAATGGTCGCTGCTGATCTGGGGATCTCGGCAATCAACAGAAGAATTCTGATAAGGTTGTTACTTAGTTCATCCGCAGTTGCGTTCATGAGCATGTAGATGATGTTGCACACAACATAGTCGGAAGTCAAAGTGTGACCATGAGAATTAGCGGGGAGGTTCTCAAGCTCAAGCCCGGACTCAAATATGTTTGCAAGGATTGCAGCTGCTTCACTTGTTGAGTCCATTGGTTCGTTTTGAATTTTCCGAATGAACATCTCTTCAACCATGACTTGTATAATTCCAGCTTCTTGAAGTATTTTTCCATTAGGGTGGTACAATGAGAGTTGCCCCAGAGCTTTGAATGCTGCCCTTCTGGCCATTGTATTTCCGATATGTACCATTTCGATGAGAGCAGGAGAGGCCTTCTCAGCAACGCATGTTTTTTGGTCTTGTCCAACAACAGTTTCCCCGAGGTAACTTGCCATCTCTATCTTCATCTCTTCACAACCTGATATTTCAATGTTTAAATCAAAACAAAGTTCTTTAGATTCTAGTAAAAAGTTCTTTAGTTATTTATGCTTGGCTGGATTGTGGAGTTCGGAAAATTACCTTCATTAAGATTCTTTAGGAGGGGTTCCATGAGTCCATTTTCTGCCATGTGTTTGATGTTATTTGGAAAATGCTCCAAATTACTCAAGATTTCTTCTGCTTTTTCCGAAGCAAAGACATCGGTATACCTTCTGTATTTAATTGTGACCAGCGTAAAGATTGCTCCAGTAACTGATCCGATTTTCTCACATAATGATTGTGATCTTGAAAGCTCAAGTAAGAACAGCAATGATGCATGCCTTATGGACTGGTGAGTACTAGAAAGCATTTTGATTGTAGTTGAAATATTTATTGTTTGCGCAATCACTTCCTGCACAAGAAACCACTCTGTCAGAAGTTGGACCCAACAAGTGTTCGTTCTAGTCTTATATAGTTTGTTTCTCATGAAAAATTAAGAAATTAAAATTAGACCTTGCTGTCGTTATCATCTTCCACCAGTTGCTGCAAAAGTTCCAGCACTGCACATTTAACATCTTTGTCTTCGTACTCAAGGCACTGAACAAGCAAGGGCAATATTCCGACACCCTGAACTTGTATCTTATTGTATGGGTTCCTTTGGCAGATACTTTGCACATCTTTTATTGCTTCAAGCACCATATCCTCTGAACTAGCTAAGGACAATGCTGCTCGGGCAACCTTAATCCTCTCTGCTTCGTTCCTGTCCTTCCACTCCGCTATTGTGGATTTTAGAGCTTTATTGGAATTGAAATCTTTACTTGCCAACTTCTGGCCAGTGGTTGGGCAGAAGATTTCTTCCGAGCCATTGAACTTCTCAAACCACTCAACAATTGCTTTCCTCTCATATGTCACTCCGCTTCTTATGGTTACCGGGTCACCCATGATCTTCTTTGTCAGTGGGCAGAAGAAACTCTCGTACAGTGGCTCCATGTACTCACCCACCTCTGGCAATGTCGTTATAGATCCACTCATGTTCACATCTTTTCTTTTGCTTACCCAACTCGTGCTTTTAACGATTTCAACCAGTTGAGGTGTATCCAAAACATGAGGATTCTCTGTGGAAACCTCAAAATTTAGGGAGTAGAAATCCATTTCTGTCGCTGTTGGTTCTTCCTGTAGTTGCTCCTCCAAGGACCACATCTTTGTATTGAGCTCTTTGATCTGAGACGTTTGAGTTCTAAAGCGAGCATTCTGCATCTCATTTGAAAGGGATCGAACTGCAACTTCTGCGTATTCTTGGTCTCCAAATGTAAATGGCGGTATCATGCTCAAGCATTCTCCTACGTGTTTAACGACCTCCTCCAGCTGTGCTATAATAACCCTCAGTTCAGCAACTGAAAATGGTTGGACGCCTATTTGGCATCTCTCCACAAGATCTTTGGCCAAACAAACACTCTTGGATATCGACTGCAGAATTTCCATTGCATTTTCTGGGCAGTGTTCAGCCGTCTTCAACACCATAATCGCCATGGAAGCTCGATATAGGTAGCATGCAGTTTCGATAAAAAATTCCCATCCCACCTCTAGGCTTGATACTGATACTGCGATCTCTGAAATGAATGCCAATATGGTCTCTGCAAGACTCTCGATCGGACTTCCATCTTCCTTGAGCTGAAGAGAAGAACGAGACAGGTTAATTTGTACCGCTTGTGGTAGCTTTTACTGAAAAATAGTTTGCAACTAATGAAGTTAATAAAGGTTAATCACTTCAATTTTTTCATGCAATCTTATACTTAATCCTAGTCAGTAACATATCTGCTATGCTTTGCTGCTGATTAGTTTCGATGATGTGTACTCAAAAATGAAATATCACGTTTCTATCGCGTTCTAGCACCTCGGAAAATTGGCTTGTGAAATTTTTTTTTCCCTGCAGACTCATAATTCCCAGACACATAAGAAGTGTAAAAGACTCGAAAAAGAAAACGAGTTCATCAGAAGGCTCCTACCGACATCAAATTGAAGTTGCCCTGCACAAGACTTTGGAAAGACCGAGAATTTCGATTACCAGTCACTGACAATCGCTTGAACGTTTCTGTAATCTCAGTGCAGAAAGTACTCGTCGTTTACTTGGATACTTAGGAGCAGGTGTGCACAAGACTTGGTCGGCTAGCAGTCGCTTCTGGTTTGGTTAGAAAAGGTGTGCACAAGACTTGGTCGGCTAGCAGTCGCTTCTGGTTTGGTTAGAAAAGGTGTGCACAAGACTTGGTCAGCTAGCAGTCGCTTCTGGTTTGGTTAAAAAATTTCCTTCTGATGGATTACAACAAGAAAGCAGCTGGTATTGGTCAATTTTGCATCTAGTCTTCCAACATGATAGGATTTCGATTGCGTTACGGTGTTATTATATGATTCTTTCGTTCTCCATTACGCGCTGCGGATTGCGTTGGCAAGTAATTTCCTTAGGTTCTGCATTTTTTATAACGAAGGTTTTGAATGGGTGATGATTCGCTCTGACAAGGTAAAGTTTTCTTCAGAACTTCAATATAGTATTCGAGCACTGTAGGTTATTTGACTTTCTTGCTGTGCAAGTTGTAATACTATATGCATAATCACGAAAATGTCAAAACTATCCCTATCAGCGCATTGTTCGGAAGTTGTTTTAGAATAATTATAAAGTGTTTTCACATAACTAAAATAACTAAAAACACCTCTGAAAATGTTTGATATGAAAATTTAAAAACACCTCTGAAAATGTTGTTTGACCGAATGCTTTTAAATAACAGTGCTTTTAAAGAAGCATTTCTTAAAATAAGCGTTTTTAAAAAGACATCTAACTAAATCTACAAGCATGTACTTTCGAGACTCATCATCCACTCAAACTGCGACACGTCATCCATACAATGGTAATTTGATTTAATCATTCTTTTCCTGAATTTTAATTAAGTTCAGTTCCGCATTTTCTCCCAACCTTCAGAAAGTGGGGAGCCTTGTTGACTTGGAGTCGCCATTCTTATAGTTTGGCTTGTTAGGTACTGGGACATGTATTTCTTTCTTTCAACTCAAGTACAAGTAAATGGACAGTTTTCGGTTTTGTTTTTCAACTTTCTATGTGACTTAGGTGATGTGCTTTCTGAAACTTCTTCAACTGCAGCTCACCATGCTGCAGTGTTGGAAGGGTGGCTTGGTGAACACTGGTGGAACGGGCGTACCTTCATGCTGCTCGTCACAACCATTTTCATGTTTGCTCCATTGGCACCGTTGAAGCAAATAAGTATGTATATTGTATACACTGTTTCTTTTGTGAGATTGAACACGAAAAAAGACTAATAATTGCGATTCAATAATCCAAGCATTTCTATAACTTGTGCATTTTTGTGCTTGCAGATACACATAGGGTTGGGCTTGGTTAGGCCTGGGCAAGAAATACAAAAAACTGAACCCGTACCAAACCCGGTCGGTTTGGTTCATTTTTTTGATTCATTCGGTATCGGTACAAAATCGGTTTGATTTGGTACTTAATCGGTTCGGTTTCGGTTCTATGTTCGGTACTGAATCGTACCAAATCAGTTTTGGACAAAAAACTAATTTGGGCTTTTTTTTACAAAAAATGAAAAATAGTTCTTGTTCCTTAAAGACCCAAAACTGAACCGAACCGAACTTATAAGGTTTGATATTAAGTTGGTACAACTATTTATACTGAACCGAATCGTACCAAAATTTTACTATAGGTTCGGTTTCGGTACCACCCCGGTACCGAACCGTGCCTAGGCCTAGGCTTGGGGGTGTGGTAATTAATATATAATTAATTATCAAAAGATGGGCCTTGGGGCTCGGACTCTAATAATTAAATTATTTAATTAATTATTTTTTAATTAAATTCAAATTTAATTATTTATTTAATTTTAAACCAACAGACTCATCCTTTCAGATGAAGTCTAAAGAGTTCAAAAAAACGTCAAAGCAAAGCAACCCTTCAGAGAAGATATCTTCCAACAAATGCATCTCTTCTCCATACCTTTTGCGAACAGGCATAATCACATTATATATACATTCATTTGCTAGGCATTTAGTACACAGAAAACATAAACCTTCTTCTACAATCCATAGCATTCTTACTGAGAGTACCACAAAGAAATTTGCCAGAAGTTAATTTTTTTCGGTGCTGGAATTTTAACTTGATCGTTAAATCCGGGTGAAGCAAACGTCTGTAGAACTACAAGCACAAAGTAGAGACGAAATTTCTGTTTCAAGGACATTGCGGTACGCAAGCCTCGATCTTCAAGTTGTCTGTTTTTATATTTCTGCATTCTTGTTCATACTCTGTTGAAGTTTTATTCGCATTTATTTATTAACATAATTAAATTTATCACAGATTATTGACATATATCCAAGAGTTGATAGGGGTACCAACATCGGCATATAATGACCATGTGCCTTGCCTGCTTGGACAAAACAGAAATTAGTAGGAAGAAGATTATTTCCCTTGTAAGTCGCAAGAACAAAAAGCAGATAAAATAAAAAATAAAAAATAAAACTAGAATCATGAGCGTGAACCAAATCAGCTATAAATTTGTTCTACTTACAGTTTTCTCCATGCCTTTGCGAACTAATGGGTCGCATTCTATCACACCATATATCCTACTAGTCTTCCTTTTACAAGAAACCCACAGAAGTATAAGAATATAGACACTGGTGCAGTGCTAGATAGACACAATACAAAGAGAGGATTTGAATAAAACAAAGATCCAACATTGCTTACTGTGTCTTGAGTGATAGTCTTAAGTACATGTACAAATGCGGGGCGTATATCAACTGAACCATCTCCTGATTGATCAACCGGAGGTTGTATATAAGCTGTGTCCATCAACAACTGAATCAATCGACAGCCAACCTGGCAAGTATAAGGACCAAGATAATATAGCAACAATAACAAGATCGTTTGCATATTTAAATCTATAAGCATCACAAACCTTCACAATCTCCCTTACTTCATTTTCTGCTTTTTTATCAGTTTGTTAACCTTTTCCTATGTCTCTCTTGTCCTTTGGTCCGTTTCTCTTGCTCGCTGATCATCAGTTTCTCTTGTTCAATGGCCACAGGATCAGATTCTTCTTTAGGCTTCTTATCAGTAAGGTTCTTCTTCTTCTTCGTCTTCTCCAAAAACCTGTGTATATATCCTAACCTGATACACAGGATTACTATATTTAACTCCTAAGACGTTCAAAATCAAAGATAAATGGAAAATGGACTGTCAACATTATTTCGGTATTATTTCACTGGATGCTATAAGTAATGATATTCTACCAAACCGAACAAACTGATGGTTGATCGCTATAAAATGGACTGTCAAATTCAGCACAGCTATAAAATTTACCAAATAAGAAAAAAGTGAGCTTGCACGCCTCATTCTCGATGGCTAAGCTTCACCTATCGCACAAGCAGCTTGGACTACCCCGACACTTCCTACTCCGCCATTATTTGTCATCAACAGCCCCATCAACTTGTGCATTGTAATAACTGCCATCTTATCAGCGGGTAAGTGATCAAAATACGGAGCATAACTCACTCTACTGTTCGGTTGCCTGCAGGCCTCTTGGTCCTCCGCAATGGCGTTTCGTCAAGGATCAAACTACCAAGAAACAATGACTTAATGTTGAAGTTTTGGTTTCAACTATTGTTGTATTTCATCATAAGAAGCAAGGTTACATACGGAGAGACTCATATAGAGTGCTCGAGGGTGGCAAACAGTCCAACGGACAAAGGGAAGAGACAGGCCAATCTAAGGACCAAGGAACAAACAACTAACCCTAATCTAATCCTAATTACGTGTATCAAGGGAGATAATATCCTAGATACAAATTACAATGAGATCAATCCCATGAATTAAGGAGCAAAGGGAGCAAAGTGGCGGCTGCAACTCACACAAGTGATTGTGAGTTGAAGGGACAACTTTGACACTATAAGCAACCTCAATAATCTGCTATACATGCTGTCAAGAACTGTCAATACTCCCCCTCAAGTTGGATCAAGGGGGTTGATTGATCCAAGCTTGAACAATAACCGATGAAACTGAGTAAAATCGAGGGCTTTCGTGAAAAGATCAGCAAGTTGATCATGATTCCGAGTGAAGACGGTTTCAATGACTTTGGATTGAACTTGGTTACGGATGTAGTGGCAGTCAACTTCAATATGTTTAGTCCGTTCATGAAAGACGAGATTGGATGCAATATGCATGGCAGCCTGGTTGTCACAGAATAAAGACATGGGTTCCTTGCTGTGGAAGCCAAGATCACGAAGGAGCTGCTGCAACTAGATGAGTTCACAAGCTGTAGCAACCATGGCCCGATATTCAGCTTCAGCACTGGACCGTGCAACCACGGTTTGTTTTTTACTTTTCCAAGTGACAAGGTTTCCACCAACAAA